>OZ022234.1:4365675-5604265 GCA_963978835.1 Tenthredo scrophulariae
AGAAGGTGGTGGTGGAATGCCGAGGTGACACCTCAACTCATTATTCGGTAAGTTAATATCATTTTTCATCACATAACGATTGGTTATTGCAACACCTGTATGTTTCAGATATGTGTGAACCTCGGTGCATGATCGCCACCTCTTTGTAAATATATAGCTTAAGTTAGTTTTTAAGAAATTTTTGTAAATATATAGCTTAAGTTAGTTTTAGGAAAAAATTTTTTTACTTTAGAATATGTTAGACTTGAAAAATATAGTTGAGGCTAGTTTTAAGAAAATTGTCACTTTAGAATAGGTTAGACTTAAGAAATACCAAATAAAAAACATATATTATCGGATGATCCGCGTCACTGCTTGCATATAACATACCCTGCCACTCTTTGAGCATTTCAGCTGGTATAATTCGCATATATATGTAAGCTAGGAATTAGATATTTCAGAGCGGCCATCATGGATCGATTGTTGGTAGATCGATAATCGTTACCGTGATGCGAAGGCGAATCGGTAGTCGCGCCACCGCGAGACGAAAAAAAAAATTGCAGCCATCCGATTGTCGGTAACAGAAGATCGACAATCTTAGATTCAGAATCGTTACCATCGGACTACCGATAACGGAAGTGGTGCCATCACACGGTGGAAAATTGCAATCGCGAAACGGAAAAAATTGCAGCCATCCGATTGTCGGTAACAGAAGATCGGCAATCTTTGATTCAGAATCGTTACCGTCGGACTACCGATAACGAAAGTGGCGCCATCGCCCAGTTGCAAATTGCAACCATTCGATTGCCGGTAACGGAACATCGCCAATCCATGATTCACGTTACCATGATTCAACATCAGTACCATCAGACTATCGGTAACCCAAAGATCGGCCATCGTTACCATGATCCAAGAAACGGATCGGTAGTGGCGCCATCGCATGGCGGAAAATCGCAACCATTCGATTGTCGGTAACATAAGATCGGCAATCCAAAATCGTTACCATCAGACTATCGGTAACAAAGATCGGTAATCGTTACCATCCGATCGTCGATAACTTATCGGCGCGGTCGGTAACTTACCTACTGCCTGATGGCCGGTAAAGAAGGCTGGATCCAGAACTCTCATATGTACACTACTGTGAGCTCTTTGCTCTAAATCAAACTGGGATGATCTATGTTAACGAATTTGTGCCCTCAGACGTTTAAGGCCTTCTTCGCCGCACTAAAGCTGAAGCTGCCGAGTTGGGCTATAAATACGTATGGATCAAGTCTGGTACCATTCGGGTGCGTAGAACTGACGGAGCTGCCGTTGTTTTCATTAAAAATGACGACGATATTGACAAACCGGCGTGACATCCGCGTGTATTGGTTCTCTGTAGTGCTCAGTTTCAACTTCATATTAAAGTCGCTCAGTTCAATGCCGAAATTCTCTGTTAGGTCATTTTAACTTTGTCAAAGCTCATTTAGCGTCTAATTCTTATCATATTATTCCTATCTCCGAATCCTGGATCCATTCTTATGTCTGTGACGATCTGGTGCGCCTGGATGATTATGTTTTGATTCGCAATGACAGATGTCAAAGTATTTATTCAAAATTGCGCGGGACCGCGTGTCTCCCAGCCGCGATATTTGTCGCTGCATTTCCCTCCCGCTATACATTGTTTTAAAAAATTAGTTTTTTTTGAAAAAATTTTGGACATTTCGGAAAATGAATTTCATTCCGAGATTGTTTATTATTGAGAAAAAAAAACCCATGTACTCATTTTTTTGTAAGTTGCGCAAAAAACCTCAAAGTTACCCTATTACAGTAGCCATATGGATCCGCCATTTTGAATTTCGTAATTTCGACTTCAGAATCGTAATCAGCGACCCCGGAAACCTACATATCACCTATGATTTTCTAAATTTGTGCCGTAGAAAAATTTTCCCCTCAAAGGGTTAGAAGAAAAAAATTTTTTTTTTCAACGCGCATTGAAGTTTTTATATAACATCTCAAATAGAATATCTCAGCCAAATATGAGCTCCTAATATTGATATTTGGAGGCACCTATATTATTTCTTCCATTTTCCATTCGAATAACATGTAAAAAATTTCTCAAGATTTTCGATTTTTTTTTTTTTTTCTATTTTTATTCTGTCTAACTATCTGGATACAGGTTCTTCAATAAAATTTCATATAAAAGTACTGAGATAGAATTTTCCCAACTCTAACCGATTAAGAAATATTCGCCTACAAAGATTCAGTCATAGGCAAATATCTCTTAATCGGTTAGAGTTAGGAAAATAGTATCCCACCACTTTTTTATAGAGCGAAACATTTCTTTCAAGAATCTGTATTTAGATGGTTTAAAAATCGAGTTGTTTACGAGAAACAAAAATTGAAAAATGTTAAGAATTTTTTTGACACGTCTTTCAAATGGAAAAAATAAAATAGGCCCCTCTGAATATCTATATTAGAAGCTTATATTTGGCTGAGATATTCTATTTGAGATGCTCTACCGAAGTTTTGATGCGCGTTTGAGAGAGAAAAAAACAAATTATTTGGAATACCCTATTGTATACCCATCTTTTTGACATCGGTCGGTCAGCTTTCGACTCATCGAGGTCCTAGTATTCCCGGGTAATCGTTTACGTTCATTTAGTGTCTTCGTTAGCTTGTTTCTCACTATTCACTGGTATTTTATTTTATTTAGCTGCTGATTTCACTCACTCAAGTCTATCGCGCCTTCCATTCTCATCATGTTAGTCTATTTATTTCATTCACGGGTACTTTATTTTGATTTTTCACCTCACCTTATGTGAGTTCTTGGTTCATGTTGTTTCTACTTTCTAATGTATACTTCACTAATTTTTCTCTCCCTGCCCAAGGGAACTTGTCCTTAGGCTCAATAAGCGTCTATTCATTCTATTTTCTCTCTTTCTCTTCCGTGAAGCTTCAGAGGCTGTCTCAAAGTTTTAAATCACTTACGGTTAAGTATCTGAGATCCATTCAGAATTTCTATTAACTTCTCACCTCAACAATTGTCGCGAGAAAAATGACGCCACGTCATAAATTTATTGGCAGAGCGAGAACAAGATTATCTATGGCCCTTTTCGAGTATCACGTACGTGGGTACGTGATAGAAACAGCGGGTCATCATCGCTGGAATGCAAGATTTTAGCAGCATTCGCAGTTTGAAGTGAAAACTTTTACTTTGACGATCGAATTTTTTTGCGAATTCAAATTTTCGTCGAACCAGTCTTGTAATTGAAAATGTTATGTTCGCATGGCCACTATTCAAATTTTACAGCAGGAGAAAGATCTGAAGCCACGTCCCAGCAATGCTGAAATCACATACAGAACTAAAAGTAGGCTCATTCCTAGCGAAGTGATCACCCATATTAATGTGTTTTTCCAAGCGAGTGGCAGCCGTAGAGTTAGGATTAGAATACAGAATCGTAAAATAGTGGAGTGAGTTCGAGTGTAGGACGTGGACAGGACAAAAAAAAAGTAATTCGCTACTGAGCGTAATTCCCGTTCTCTGTAACAAAGGATTATTTGCTTCCAGCGGAGAACATGCTCTTTCCTATCCCTTTCCTGCCCACTCTTATCCGCCTTCTCGAATCATCCCCTCATTGTTTCTCCAACTATCTCCGTGCCGCGAAATCTGGTCCAGCCATGAGCTTGCAGGATTCATGGAATCCCCAGTAGAAGCACCTATTCATAGACTCTATCTATTATGCTCTTCACCTAACTCGAAAATTCGTTTTTTATTCACTAGAGCTAACCCAAGTACCGAGTATCTTTACCGCTACCTATTTCCACGAAGTAGTTACCGAGAATCGTTGATTCGAATTCTACATTTGGCTAAATCTACCGTCGTATCTGTCCTAACAGGCAGACCGTACCCACTGCAGAACTGCACCGCATTCAATCTGAGTGGTGCTTTGATCCGATTAGCCTGTATCGAAGGATTTGACGGAGGTCTTCCACAGAAGTTCGTCGCTGTATCTGGTAATCACCGTTGGGAATCAGCGTTCCCAGACTGGGAACTGGCACTGCATAATCCGACCGCAACAGTCAGCCTATACGCCGTTAACGCGAAGGGATCCAGCGAACCCGTGATCATGGACAATGTCGCCCTGAAGAGCATCGCCTGGAAAAACGTTGCCGGTAAGCAGTGTGTACCTAAGCTGAAATAAGAAATTATCTATTGTAACGAGGCAAATTAGTAGGCCTTGTAAATGAACCATCTCCTCTTCCTCAGACAGAAGTCTCAGCTCAAGTGCCCAAGGTCCATTATTGTAATTGTATTCCCGTTCCCTATATCTTATATTTTCCGTGCCGTTCCGGATTGAAAACAACGAGGGAGATCATTCCTCAATTTCATCTTACCTGGAAGGTCACCTGAAAGCCTTCAAGTGATTAGCTGGGGGAAACAGAGGCATCATATACCGAGATACGCCTGTAAGAACGCTGCATTATAAATCTATTACATGGAACAGCCTCCTTCCGCGCTCTACCGGCTCATACCGGCTTGGTCCACCGGTCTAAAATGCAGGTATTCCGCCCTCCTGGGTATTAAAAACATGACGAGCCATCTAACAACCCTCTGGTGAAAACTTGAAGTCCCAAAAGGCCCTGCAGGCCTGCGATACAAACCGGCAGAAGAAGATACGCCTATTAATTTGCTGCGCATAACCCCCTGTGCCCCAAATTTGCATCTGCATAGCGACAGACCTAGAAGCTTCACTTCTTGCTCGAATACAGTTAGATAACGTCCTGTTTTTAGTTTTTCTGGAAAATTAATTCCTTTGTGGTTTGTTATTGAAATACAGTCAAACCTCGGTGTCTACCCCCTCAGTCCCTGTCTAATTTCAGTCCCTGTCCGCCGTTCCAGTGCCGTATTGACGTTGTCGTTCGCTATTTCGCCCGAGCGTCCACGTGCTTCGTAACTTATATTAGGTTATGAATAATATAGAGGGTGTATCATCTCAAATATCAAGAATGGGAGGGACCTAGTTGACGCTAAGTCACGTCCCATCAACCAATCACCAAAAAGAAGAATTTCGTAGACCAAAATTCTTACGGGAATACAAGATACAATTTCTTTGTGTAGACGAAAAATATTAACAACGACTCGAATTAAGCTGTTAGGTATTCATTTACTTCGACATAATTCAAACCGTTTCTGTAAACTTCGAAGTGAATGAATACCTAAAGGCTCGATTCGAGTCGTTGTTGATATTTTTTGCCTACACGAAGAAATTATATCTTCTATTCGCGTGAGATTTCGGTCTACAAAATTCTTCTCTTTGGTGATTGGTTGATGGGGCCTGACTTAGCGTCAACTAAGTCACCCCCATTCTCGATACTTGAGATAATACACCCTGTATAATGCTCGTGTAAAACAAAAAGTTGATATGTAATTTTCAATCTTTATTAGAAGTCGTATAAGAATTAAAAAACCGATTTTTGTACAAAATCTCACCGAAGTCTCTCCCTAAGGACAGTATTAGCTATGGGAGAGGTGATTTAGAAAGAATGTCATTATTTTGTGACGCGTTTATGCTCAGGGGCATAAAATCAATTGTCACGGCCCTGCAACTCTTTCGTGATTGGCGGAGCGCCTCTCTCAACAGTCAGCTGTTCCGTGGACAGGGACTGAAACCTTCGGTCACGAGGATGGACAGAGACCGAGGTTTGACTGTATTTTCAGAACTCTGGTCATAATCAGTTGTAAACTTTGCTAGTGCGTGTTGAGCCTTAGATTAAGGTAAGACTCCAACTCTAGACGACCCTTCGATTAATATTAGATCAATTAAAAGAGACTAGTTCTCTTATTGCGTAGTTTGGTCAGACCTCAGTGAGGGTGACGCCATCAAGATATCATCGAGTTGTCGCATTTTAGTTTCGTTCAGCTATCGATTGTTGATTGTGTCCCCTAGTATATAATTATGTCCTATTATTCGATTTTTCGAGGAAGTACTACTATTGATTATCGTATCGCCGTATCTTTGTTCGATATTCCCGTGTCGATTCCCTGGTAATCCTTATGTATCGTTAATATGAAACCCCATATTTGTTGCTTAATAGAACCCGAGAAAGTGCAATTCCCCGCGTGGAGATATTAGTTACGTAGTCAAATACGGTAATTGATCTCGGCGGTTTGTTGAGCTACGTGTTTCTGGAAGAATCGGTCTATACGCTGTAGATAAGATATTGTCATGATATTCCGATTAAGTTAGTCCTTTTTGTTGAAAGTAGCTTGAAACCCCTAGTAAAACCTTGATCTGGTTTAATCATTATTATTTCAAATTATTATTTGTGAAAGATTCTAGGATTCTCTTTGTTGGCTAGTTATTGCGTAGTTATGAAGCTGAAGTTCCTAACGTCACTGTAACACGAGATTTTAAAAACAAATGAGGCTTTGGCCACTTCTAAAGTTTACACATGCAACCTCAACGCATCATTTACTTTTGATAAATTTCTTGATCATTATTTAAATAGGACTTGCAAACAACGAATCCTTCTGAGAAATAAGGTCTACCACTTGGAGTCAGGATCGACTCGTCGAAAGCCACCTCTAGCACATCTTTCAAGTCATCGAATAATTATTTGATTCCTTGAAAATTCGTAAAGAAAAAAAAAAGGAATTGGTCATGTTTTTACCACCGCGAATCTGTTGAACCCATGCCCCTGAAATTTTTTTTTTTTTCTTTTCAAATTCTGCTTTTATTCTGTGTGTCATTTAGATCTATCCTGCATATTATTTAATGAATAGTCTTATTATCATTAGATGTTAAATATCGCTTACGCCTTACATAATACTTCGTGTTAGGGTAGTCAATATATGTAATTTAATGTTTGCAACGTTTCCGAAACCCTATTTAGTTTTATATCAGACATCGTCATCGTCATCGTCTATTATTGGCTTATACTCAATTTATGCACATTTTTTTCAAGTATTCAATATTTTCAATCGAAGCAGTGAAGTGCAGGCAATTCTGGATCTCTTGGAGTTAACATAGCGCCGACGTTAACTTATAGCGCTCATGCTATCGTTGCGTTTTACCGCTGAACCAAGTGCCGGATTATCGCCTAGGCTGACATAAGGCCTGGGCGTGGGGCGGCACTATCTAATTATTGGGTAGTTTGACGGCATGAAGCAGTGGGATGCGGCAGCAGAAGAAGGACTCTTTGGTCATCGAATTTATAAAACATGCAAAACAGACGGGTATTAGGGCGGCAAATAATTTCAGGGAGGAGTGGCGGCGAATTTTTTAGTCAGACATTGACTACGCTCGTTCACCTCCACTAGCCCCTATATGTTTTGACAATCAACAATTGAAGACGATGGAATACTGACTCTGTGATAACGTTATCTACCGATCAGGCACTACCGACGAGAGTTTGTAGCGCCCGCGGTAACACCAACCATTCGTTTTGGGCTAAGGCCATAATTCCATTTGCTAGTTAGCGACATCACACACTGACAAAAATAACAGCAATAATATTGCTCAAACTGCAATAAAACATTGCTGCATACCAGCCTGCAATAATCATTGCTGAAGCTGTGCTATAAATATTGCAAACTTGTATAGCAATATTTTATTGCTACAGTAGCCAACAAGGTATGTAATCATCGTTTTCAGCTATGTTGTATCGTCAAATATGTATTGCTGAAAAACCTTTATATAAATATTGTATACTATTACAGCAATATGGTATTGCTGTCAAAAGCAGCAATAAATTCAACTAATAATTCCAGCAACGTGTTATTGTAAATTGCATATTACTACAAACGGCAGCAATACATGTGACTAATATTTCCAACAACGTGTCATCGTGAATTGTATATTGCTCCAAACTGGAGCAATAAATTAGAATGATTGTTCCAGCAACGTGTTATTGTAAATTGCATATTGCTATAAAATGTAGTGATGAATTTGTATAATAATTCCAGCAATGTGTGATTGTGAATTGCATATTGCTACAACGGTTAGTAATATGTGTAACTAATAATTTCAGCAACGTGTTATCGTGAATTATACTATATTGCTCCAAATTAGAGCATATAGTATAATTCACCACCCTGCATAATATGCCAGATAGGCGCGATACAGATTCATATAGATTCATATGTGATTCGGAATATCCATATGAATCTGTATCGTACCAATCCGGCATTTTATGCAGGGCATATAATTGACTATACAAAATATTTCTTCCCATAGGTGCAATTGAATATTTGATTGATTTACATATGAGTATCATTCGGCACAACTCAAAATTAGTTGATTCTAGCTCACATTAGTTTGTACTAAATGATATTTCAATGAAACAATTAGATACTTATTAGCACCTATATGGAAAGAAATATTTCGTAGAGTCAATTATATTGCCCCACAATACAATATTTGTTGAGTCAACCCTTCAGTCAACTCATTTTTATAACCTTCAATTAATTAATGTAATTCATGTTTTTAAAGATTTTTTCAACGGTCAGGAACATTATCTAGAAATAATCGGAACACAATTCGTCGGAAAAAATCTTGAAACTATGAAAAAGAACGGTAGCAGATGCCAATCCACTGTGAACTGTTGCTTAAATGTTTTTATACCTAACGCAGGATATTTGGGAATTTTCTCAGATTTTTCCAAAGCGATTTTTTTTATTTTACCTGAATTCAAAAATGTCAGACAATTTTTGAAAATCAGTTTTAAAATCGAATAAAAAGTCTAAACCTACTTTGCAATGGACTTGAATATTTTCTTACTCGACACCCGATTTTGGGTGTGAAAAAAAAGGCTGAAAAATTTTCATATTCGACAGAGGATTTTTGAGAATTTTTTCAGATTTTTGAATTTGGGCTCCAACTTTGGCGTTTTGTGCATTTAGAAAAAAAGTATATGCAAAGGATATGTGTATAATCCATAATAATAAGAAATTTTTTTGTTTTCTTTCGTTATTTTTATTCATAAATATCATTAAGGCCAATTCACACTATGCGGAACCGCTGCACCGACATTTTTAGATCACACGCTGTCTTATGGGAGTGTTCACACCATTCGGCAGCGAACGGCAGTGAAGCGCGCAGAGCCGCGCAGAAAATCAAAGAATTGTCGGTCGAGAATATTCTGGCGGTTCGCTGCCGTTTGCTGCCGAATAGTGTGAACACATGAGTCCGCAGAAGGCCGGCGAAGTATGTATTTGAATGCAACCTTTGAGTGATTGGAACTAGTTGTAAAATATACATCACATAAATTCAGATAGATATTTTTTTTTATATTTCACCGTAAAATAATTTTGAATGCATTGGTTGCGCGACTCGAAAATTTCACCGCGTATCACTGCGCTTCGGCGTCGTTCACCGTATAGTGTGCGTACAGTCAAAATACTTCCGCGCGCTTCGCTGACGGTCGGTGCCGTGCGGTTTGGTGCGGTTCGGCACGGTTCCGCACAGTGTGAATTGGCCTTTATTCACTTAGGTTAGGTATCTTGCACACATATAAGATATAACTTAAAATATACGTATTCTATACATTTTGTTTACGCATTGATAGTAAATAATATTTGGATGTGATGACGTGTGTGTGTGTGTGTGTGTGTGTGTGTGTGTGTGCGTGTGCGTGCGTGCGTGCGTGTGTGTGTAAGTATGTACTACATATTTTGAATCTTGCTTATATACATTGAGAAGAAAATTGCACACAAATATTGTAACGTATTCAGCCTATAGGCGAATAGGCAGACGATGCATCGCATCAAATATGCTAGCGCACACTGGTATTGTACCACGTGGTACAATACCAGCTGACTCAAGCATCGGTGTGCTAGCGTAATAAGGAGTATATAAGACGGACAAGCTAAGCCTCTCCAGCGGACTTGTGCCAAAGCGGTCGACCGACTCACTACCAATTTATTAATATTCTTCCCATTCAAATCTAAACTCTTTTCTAGAAATTGTCACAGCCAAAGCGGCATTTCAATCATAAAAAAAAATCCAGATAAATTGTCATAGCCAAAGCGGCATTTGAATAAAAATTTACAGAACAAGTCAAAAACACAAAGGTCCGGCCATTGAGGCAACACTAGAAATAAGTTAGAATAAGAATCATTCATAAAATCATTCATCTTTCATTCATTTTTTTATTTTATGTTTCTCCATTTTTCTTATGATTTTGTGAAATAGAGCAGTTCACAAATAAGTAAGAACTGAAAATTATAATAAATAGCAGAAGATCAACAGATCTACTGAATATCACGAATCTGATTTTTGTCTTCTATTTTTCTTTGACAACATAACCTCAATTTTCTATTCTTTCAGAGAAGCACTTCGCTTCACTTGCTTATAAAATGAAACTCATTGTTTAGCTAAAAGGCAGCTTCGGTGAGTGTTTTGGACAGCTACGATACAGCTATAATTGGTATCCTAGTCTGAGAACACACATATCCCAAGTCTGTAATAGGCAGCTTCGGTGAGCTACGGTGGAGCGATAATTGCTATCCTAGTCTGGTGAGTCTAGCATATCCCAAGTCTGTAGGGAGGCAGCTCTGGTAGAGTAAAATCTATCCGAGTCCGTATCAGGGTAAATTAAGGGTTTTTTCAACTTTTCCCAAAGGAGCTCCAAAAATTCATAAAAATAACCCGTGACAAAAAACACACGCGAACTAGTATAATTTCACGAGCCTTCAGCTCGTGAAACAGTTACAACAAGTTACATTTGGCGCCCAACGTAGGGCTCCTCAAATAAAATTAAAATCACTTAATTTCATAAATTCATAGTAGAGTCATTGTTGAACTTAAAATCACTTTCTTTCGGGGCAATTTCAAGACTTCAAAGTCAAATTCAAGTAAAATCGTTTATTAGATTCATTTATCGGAACAAAAAAAAATAAACAAAGGAAAATGGCAAATAAAGATCAGATTCCTGATAAAACGGGCGAAAAAGATGTAGATCAGCCTGGTCAGCGGCACCGAGACACTGGTTTCCATGAACGTGATGCTTCTATGACCGATACCAGTTTATTGAGTCAAGCTGAAAGTCCATCGCATGGTCATAATGAATCCATGGCTGCGATTGCTACCACTCTGCTTTCTTTAAAAATGTCAAACGAACGCCTAGTAAAGAAAATTGAAAATAAATTTGCTCAGATGGAAAGAACCATAAATAATTTTCATATGACAAATATCGAAGCTCAAGTAGCATTTGAAACAAAGATAAGTAAAAAATTTGAAGAAACAACAGCTAAAAACAAAAAGAGGGTTGACGACATGGAAACCAAGGTCCAGATAGTTTTAGATAAATGGGATACAGACCTCACAAATTGTGATGAAAAATTGAACCGCGTCGAGTCCAGTATGAGAACATTGAAACGAAGTTTTGATGAACACGTGGTTGAGGCAGCAAGAGTGGGGCCCAACGTGGGCGCCAAATGTAACTTGTTCTAACTGTTTCACCATGAAAGAGGTTTGTTTTTATCCTCGTATGCTCTGTTACTCGGTGGACTCTGTCTATTTGTAAATTGACTTTTTGTTCTACGCGAACTATTAGATCGGCCACCTGTCATCTAGCTGCCTCAACCACGTGTTCATCAAAGTGTCTGATTAATGATCTTACTATTTCATCCTCAGGCAACCGAGGACTCAACCCTGCAGCAGCTGCGAATTTACGGTTTGCATATTCCGACCAAGTTAATTTTGAGTTTATGATGTGAAAACCAAACTCTAGATCTTTTCTAATTTCTCTTTGAATTTCTATGCCCCAGAACCTAGCAGTGAATCTATCTTTGAATGCATCCCAATCAATGATCACGTTACGACGCGCAGTCCACTAGTCTCTGGCATCTTCGGTGAGACTTTGGCCTATTAATTGAAGTCTTAATTCTTCATCGGCTCCTAAAAATACAAAATATTCTTCGACTTCCCTAATGTAAACCGTGGGTTTTTCCCAGGTCTTTCCTGAATATGTGAGTAATTTTAATTGTTTTGTAATAAATCTTAATGAATCTTGACCATTTGTACCAGTGGGCCCTGTCACTCTAGTTTTTTAGTTTTCTTATGTCTGCGTCTATCCCTATCTCTGAGCTTTCGTGCCTATGGCTTAATTCCTTAATTTTCTCATTGAGAGCTTGATTTTTCCCTTATCTTACTATTTAGTACATCGAGGTCGTTTACATGCTCTGTTCTGATACTGGACTCGACTCGGTTTAATTTTTCATCACAATTTGTGAGGTCTGTATCCCATTTATCTAAAACTATCTGGACCTTGGTTTCCATGTCGTCAACCCTCTTTTTGTTTTTAGCTGTTGTTTCTTCTAATTTTTTACTTGTCTTCGTTTCAAATGCTACTTGAGCTTCGATATTTGTCATATGAAAATTATTTATGGTTCTTTCCATCTGAGCAAATTTATTTTCAATTTTCTTTACTAGGCGTTCGTTTGACATTTTTAAAGAAAGCAGAGTGGTAGCAATCGCAGCCATGGATTCATTATGACCATGCGATGGACTTTCAGCTTGACTCAATAAACTGGTATCGGTCATAGAAGCATCACGTTCATGGAAACCAGTGTCTCGGTGCCGCTGACCAGGCTGATCTACATCTTTTTCGCCCGTTTTATCAGGAATCTGATCTTTATCTGCCATTTTCCTTTGTTTATTTTTTTTTGTTCTGATAAATGAATCTAATAAACGATTTCACTTGAATTTGACTTTGAAGTCTTGAAATTGCCCCGAAAGAAAGTGATTTTAAGTTTAACAATGACTCTACTATGAATTTATGAAATTAAGTGATTTTAATTTTATTTGAGGAGCCCCACGTTGGGCGCCAAATGTAACTTGTTGTAACTGTTTCACGAGCTGAAGGCTCGTGAAATTATACTAGTTCGCGTGTGTTTTTTGTCACGGGTTATTTTTATGAATTTTTGGAGCTCCTCTGGGAAAAGTTGAAAAAACCCTTAATTTACCCTGATACGGACTCGGATAGATTTTACTTTACCAGAGCTGCCTCCCTACAGACTTGGGATATGCTAGACTCACCAGACTAGGATAGCAATTATCGTTCCTCCGTAGCTCACCGAAGCTGCCTATTACAGACTTGGGATATGTGTGTTCTCAGACTAGGATACCAATTATAGCTGTATCGTAGCTGTCCAAAACACTCACCGAAGCTGCCTTTTAGCTTAACAATGAGTTTAATTTTATAAGCAAGTGAAGCGAAGTGCTTCTCTGAAAGAACAGAAAATTGAGGTTATGTTGTCAAAGAAAAATAGAAGACAAAAATCATATTCGTGATATTCAGTAGATCTGTTGATCTTCTGCTATTTATTATAATTTTCAGTTCTTACTTATTTGTGAACTGCTCCATTTCACAAAATCATAAGAAAAATGGAGAAACATAAAATAAAAGAATGAATGAAAGATGAATGATTTTATGAATGATTCTTATTCTAACTTATTTCTAGTGTTGCCTCAATGGCCGGACCTTTGTGTTTTCGACTTGTTCTGTGAATTTTTATTTAAATGCCGCTTTGGCTAATTTGATTTCTGAGTTTTATGATTTTATTGAAATGCCGCTTTGGCTATGACAATTTATCTGAATTTTTTATGATTGAAATACCGCTTTGGCTATGACAATTTATCTGGATTTCCTTTTATGATTGAAATGCCGCTTTGGCTATGATAATTTCTAGTAGAGAGATTAGATTTGAAAAGAGAAGAATTTTTACGTGTGAGTCGCCTCGCCGCTTTGGCACGAGTACGCTGGAGAGGCTTAGCTCGTCCGTCTTACATACTCCTTACGCTAGCACACCGATGCTTGAGTGAGCTGGTATTGTACCACGTGGTACAATACCAGTGTGCGCTAGCATATTTGATGCGATGAATTGTCTGCCTATTCGCCTATAGGCTGAATACGTTACAATACCGGGACAATCACGTTAAACCGAATGGATCCATGTTACCGGACAGCGAATATTTCGTATTTTTAGCAGGTTAACCACTCGTTGCACTGAAAACCCCTAGAATGATTTTGGCGCGCGGTCGATAAAACTCGGCAGCCATTGTTGTTGGAAGCCGGCTGACTGTCAATACATCGCGGAAGGTAGACATGTGGGGTTATGTTCGCTTATTTTAAGCAAATGATAAATGAAGTGAATAAAACCTACGTGAATAAGTTATTGATATTTGTCAAAAATCGATCAATCAGTTTTAAATAATATCATAGTACAATCAACGAATTAACTTAAGCTATAACTGCAAATTAATTAGAATCAAAGAGTTCATCGAGAACAACCAATTCATTGATTGTATTAAGATATCATTCAAAACTAATTGATAGATTTTTGATAAATATTCATAGCGTATTCACGTAGTTTTTATTCACCTTATTAATCATTTGCTTAAAATGAACGAACATAACCCCACATGTCTACCTTCCGCGATGTATTGACAGTCAGCCGGCTTCTATCAACAATGGCTGCCGAGTTGCATCGACCGCGCGCCAAAATCACCCTAGGGATTGTTCAGCGCAACGAATGGTTAGCCCGCTAAAATGACGTCATATTCGCCAATATTCGCTCTTCGGTAGCATGGATCCATTCGGATTCACGTGATTCTCACGGTATATTACGAATATGATGAATTTTCAATAATCAGACCCTGAAACCTATATACACGGTTACCCAGAATTAGTGTCGACGAATTTACAGGGTAAATCTCGATCAAAAACGGGATCGAAATTTCCTTAGCCGCTTTTCCGGAAGTGCTTAGATTTCTCGTTATAATTATTTCAATTTCAGTCAATGACGCGCGATTTATAAGAACGGGCGAATGTCGGTGTACTTGCCGCTTGGTTGTGTGCACTTTTTTCCGCGGCGACAATAGGGTGTGAGACGCGCACACAACCGAGCAGTAATCACATCGACAAACGGCCGTTCATAAGCCGCGCGTCATTGGCTGGATTTAAAATAATTATAACGATAAATCTAAGCATTTCCGGAAAAAACGGCTAAGGAAATTTCGATCCCGTTTTTGATTAAGATTTACCCTGTAAATTCCTCGACACGAATTCTGGGTCACCCTGTATATTGGAGCTATTCAAAAATTTTTGATGTACGGTTTTTCCAGTTCTCAAGGTCTGAAAAGTTGGTTTATAACTTGAGAATGACTGTCTCTCAATGTGCCTGTCGACGGACAATTCACCACGCGGCTCATCACTTGTTTGTATTTTTCATTAAAATAGCACATGAAATTTTTTCATGTCTAATTGCACGATTTCAGGACATATATAAGACCTAAGAACTGAGCAGAAAAGCGAGATTGAAGAAGATAACTGTAAGCGAGGGCGATGAAGGCGAAAACTGCCTTTTCCGATTAACTGATTTCCATGAGGAAATTTTTTTTTCTTTCTATTTTTCTGCTCAGTTCTTAAGTCTCATATACATGCTGAAATCGTGCAACATTCATCGAGATAAAGACATTCCTTACGATTGAATTTTCGATTCCATTAGAAACGAAAAAATTTCATATGCTATTTAAATGGAAAATACGGAACAAGTGATGAGCCGCATGGTGAATTGTCCGTCGACAGGCACATTTGGAGACAGTAATTCTCAAGTTATAAACCAACTATTTGGACCCTGAGAAGTGACTAAACCGAACATCGAAAATATTTGACTGGCTCTAATATATACCGGGACAATCACGTGAAATCGAATGGATCCATGTTACCGGACAGCGAATATTTCGTATTTTTAGCAGGTTAACCACTCGTTGCACTGAAAACCCCTAGAGTGATTTTGGCGCGCGGTCGATGAAACTCGGCAGCCATTATTGGACATTGTTGTTGGAAACCGGCTGACTGTCACTACATCGCGGAAGGTAGACATGTGGGGTTATGTTCGCTTATTTTAAGCAAATGATAAATGAAGTGAATAAAACCTACGTGAATAAGTTATCGATATTCATCAAAAATCGATCAATCAGTTTTAAATAATATAGTACAATCAACGAATTAACCTAAGCTATAATTGCAAATTAATTAGAATCAAAGAGTTCATCGAGAACAACCAATTCCTTGATTGTATTAAGATATCATTCAAAACTAATTGATAGATTTTTGATAAATATTCATAGCTTATTCACGTAGTTTTTATTCACCTTATTAATCATTTGCTTAAAATAAACGAACATGACCCCACATGTCTACCTTCCGCGATGTATTGACAGTCAGCCGGCTTCTATCAACAATGGCTGCCGAGTTGCATCGACCGCGCGCCAAAATCACCCTAGGGATTGTTCAGCGCAACGAATGGTTAGCCCGCTAAAATGACGTCATATTCGCCAATATTCGCTTTTCGGTAGCATGGATCCATTCGGATTCACGTGATTCTCACGGTATACCGTGACAATCACGTGTAACCGAATGGTCCATGCGCCCGGATATCGAATATTGGCGAATACGACGTCATTTTAGCGGGCTAACCACTCGTTGCGCCGAACAATCCCTAGGGTGATTTTGGCCCGCGGTCGATGCAACTCGGCAGCCATTGTTGATAGAAGCCGGCTGACTGTTAATACATCGCGGAAGGTGGACATGTGGGGTTATGTTCGTTTATTTTAAACAAAGGATTAATAAGGTGAATAAAAACTACGTGAATAAGCTATGAATATTTATCAAAAATCTATCAATTAGTTTTTAATGATATCTTAATACAATCAAGGAATTAACCTAACCTAAAACTAGGAATTAATTGGAGTCAAAAAGTTCATCGAGAACAACTAATTTGAACGAGATTATTAATTGTATTCTAGGGTTGAGGCTTCAATAAATTGATTAAGGTGAGTGAAAAAAACTTTATTGAAGCTTACTAAAAGTTCATTCAATGCATGACAAGGATAATTATCATGTTGTAACGAATTAGTCCTCGTTACAGTCAGCAGCGCAGTTTAAACCGCCAGTTCTTAATAATGCCTGCGCCTGTAATTCCAAGGTAAGAATTATCATACATTCAATGACAACATTCATTGGCCACAAACATCTGCTAATATTAGCTGTAAAAAAAATAAGTGTTGTTTAATGAAATTAAGTTATTGAAAAACATGAATATTTGAAAAGTATGAATAACTACGATATCATGCAATGAATGTGTGATAATTTTTACCTTGAAATTACAGGCGCAGGCATGATGCCCAGTCTAGGCTTTGTGCATTTCTCGAAGACTCCAAGACCTGGCGGTTTGAACTGCGCTGCTGACTGTAACGAGGACCAATCCATTACAACATGATACTTATCCTTGTTACGCATTGGATAAACTTTTAGAAAGCTTTAATAAAGTTTTTCTCACTTACCTAGTTCAATTTATTGAAGCCTCAACCCCAGGAATAATAATTAATAATTTCGGTCAAACTGGTTGTTCTCGATGAACCCTTTGATTCTAATTAATTTGCAGTTATAGCTAAAGTTAATTCGTTGATTGTACTATGATATTATTTAAAACTGATTGATCGATTTATGATATACAACAATAATTTATTCACGTAGGTTTTATTTACTTCATTTATCATTTGCTTGAAATAAACGAACATAACCCCACATGTCTACCTTCCGCGATGTAGTGACAGTCAGCCGGTTTCCAACAACAATGTCCTCTAATGGCTGCCGAGTTTCATCGACCGCACGCCAAAATCACCCTAGGGGTTTTCAGTGCAACGAGTGGTTAACCTGATAAAAATACGAAATATTCGGCGTTCGGGCGCACGGACCATTCGGTTTCACCTGATGGTCACGGTATATTGTACGTTCCTCGGACCTATGGTAAATTATAAAATAAAAGTTATAGTAATATTATACTATACTATACATGTACCTATATGAATGTATGTATGTATGTATGTATATACATATATTAGGGTGTCAAAAAAAATTCATGTATTTTTGCTTTCGCACACTACGAAGAATTATAGTTTTTGTTCTAAAAAAAATAAAAACCAAAATTCCAGAGTTGTATCTCAATTATACCATGCGTCTCGTTCTCGATGGTTAATAAATTGATCACATGTAGTACTGCCAAGTACGTGTCAACTACACAAAGTTTAGAGTTTAAATTAGGGATCTTTTCCCCCGCTCGCTAGATCTCTCGTGCGGCACGCGCCCTCAAGTCTTCATATTGTTTTGTTGTGTCAACGAGAACAGACGTGTAAGTCAAAAAGCAAATAATTAATCCTGATTATTCATCTCACAATTTTGTTTCTCAAACGTTTTCAACTATGGGAAAGAATAAGAAAAGATCCCGCTCAAGCTCACGGGACCGAAGTAGATCGCCTAAGATCTCGAAAAGGAAAATGCAAGAGCAGATAGATACCATGGCTGAATGCCTAAACGATTTTATAAAATCCCAACAGGCCCTCAAAGATGTAAAAAAAGCGGATGAATCGAATAAAGGTACTTTACTACTAGACCAGGCAATAGAGCAGAAAATGAATGATTTCCGGCCAAAAATTTTAGCAGGATACCGCGAGTGCCATCGCACAGAAGACAGTCCGTAGATGTAAAGTGTTATGTTTTCGACTCGCAAATATGGGCGGTTAATTTGTTATAAACAAAAAACATAAAAAAAACGCTTTTTTTTCGTTTTTCGCTTGTAAAAGCTGAATTGATGGAGCAATCTTGGTGCTCTGAACAGACGAATTGTAGAGAATGAAAAGACGAAAAATGAGAGCCCTATACGGTCTCGATCGGATCAATATTAACGGAGAAAATCCGGAAAAACCGAAAAAATCAGCCTTTTTTTTCAAAATTCATAACTCCGCCATTTTCAAAGTTGTAGCGCGGGCTTCTCGCAAGAAAGTAGTGATTTGTGGGTACTTTACGTGTGCACAATCCGGGCGCTGTCGGATCTATAGTTTTGGCGTAATTGCGATTCTAATTTCTTCATGACGTATCTTGCAGAGCGGCTGGATGCTCCGGTACTAGTCCGATTTCTGTTTTAAAAACGGATTTTGAGAGTAGAAGTATGTCGCTACGAAACGTCTATCCTGATTTTGCGTTGAAATGCTGCGAAATGGGTGAAAAATGCCCGTAAACATGACCAGAAACGGCAGAGAGCGCGAAAGCGGTCAAGTAGTGGGGGTACAAGGCAGACGCGGGGCGGTGAGTATACAGGGTGTTGCAAAATTCGCGCACCATCTGCATATCAGCGGATTCCTTGCGAAAAATTAAGACGAGTGGCCTTTGCAAAAATGTCCGCGGGGACTTAGTTTTCCCGTGAAACCACCTAATAACGAACCAATCAGCGTTCGTCTTTAGAAAAGCCTGTCTAAAATCTACATCGCCGTCTGCCCCACTACGGAGAAAAAGACAATAATGTGTGGTGTTCCCCGCTCCGCCTGTCTAATGTTAAGCGCTTACGGTGGCTGCGAGCGCGGCGGGAGGAGCGGGGCACACCACATATGATTGTCTTGTTATCCGTAGTGGGGCGGACGGTGATGCGGATTTTAGACAGTCTTTTCTAAAGACGAACCCGCGGACATTTTTGCAGAGGCCACTCGTCTTAATTTTTCGCAAGGAATCCGCTGGTATGCAGATGGTGCGCGAATTTTGCAACACCCTGTATATCTTTTGGCAGGAGAATGTGTTCTTGTGGGTAATAATCACATTAATGCACTTGGCGAAAGGTTTTTGCACCGGAGGTGCTTTTTATGGGGATATCACTACTTTTTGTAGAATTTGATTTACTAATTATTCTCGTTCGTAATGAATTGTATAAATTGTCCGACCACACTCTTGATGTGAAAGATAAAAATATAGTATAATCCTCCTGCTAGTTGCAACGAAACTATATATTTGGAAGTTCAGCAATTTGTAAGCGCAGTTTTAATTACTATTCTATTACTGGCCAAGCAAAGCGGACTACGAACCCCATATGTAGAACTTACATAACTCATAGTTATTGAAATCTGACGAAAGCCGAAATTATTTCAAACTGAGTCTCACTGAGCTGAAACGAATTACCGACAATTGTAACGTGAGGAACGTTTTTAAACAGCGTTTTTTTGACTTAAAGAAGACAATATTTTTGTCAGTGCTCGATGAAATTTTGTCGAGCTGAATTGCTATGTACAGGGTGATCCGAAATTCGTGAAAAATCTCTCGAAGGGTTCATCCTTATCAAAATTGGGACCAAAAGTTTCTCAGCCATTTTTCCAAAAAAATTATTTTGTTCCTTGCAGAAAAAATTTTCCGCCAAACGAAAAGTGTCGATTTTTTTTTCAATAATTCTTTATTTTCACATCATTTGTCAATTTCAAAGAATCTCAAATTATGCTAATAAGTTTTTTTTTTTTTCAATATCAGAGAGATTTCCCCATGAAAGTTTCTTATTTGATGAAAGATGTTGAAAACACATTTTCCCAACATGATTCCAAGGAATAAAATCATTTTTCGGAGAAATGGCTAAGGAACTTTCGATCCCAATTTTGACAAGGGTTAACCCCTAAAGAGATTCGTCACGAATTATGAGGTTGAAGTTCGTAACATTAACGTAACAGAATATTCGTTGGAGAAATCCATCACATCACAAATCCGTGATTCAAATGTTGTTAGAATTGTAAAATATGCGAGATAAACATGTTTCACACAATTTGAGTAATTATGCAGGGTTCTTGATCTATTTGAAACGTTCGAGCCTTGAATTTGAAAATTTTTTGGCAAATATTTTGTTGAAATAACGTTACGAATTTCAACCTGATCACGAATTCTGAATCACTCTGTGTATCTTCACACTACTCTATGAATCCTTTCAAATGTCATTATTAAGGTGGCCCTTACTTGGGGGTCGGCAGAATTTTGTCTGTTGAATTGTGATAAATTCAAAAGATCCTGGGTGAAACTTAGGCTTCCTAGCTCAATGGGAAAGCGTGCCTGTAAGCCCGTACTTTTTCCTGCTCGAATAACATGGGATTTTTCATCACCTGAATACATTCTTTTTTGACGAGCCCATCGTTCATCAGAAAAATCTGTCACTCCGTCCCTTCATAGTATCATAGTATGTAAGTTAGTGCATACTATTTAGGTCACCTCAAATCATGTTTTACAGACGACGATTTCCAATAATTACAACTTTATCCATCCGAAAAGGCTCGTATCGTTTTTTGATCATGATTTCCTAAAGTCTGTGAAAAATTTACACCAACTTACACTAGACCGGTTTTTGTTTTGACTGTTTTTTTTTTTTACTTCGTACATCCCTAGAAAAGTGAATTTTGGGTGTAGAACGAAGCCTCGCGGAACTGGAGCCCGGTAGCTCAATTTTAAAAGGTGGCGCATACGGTCTAAATTTTTCCCATTTGATTAACACAAGATTCTTGCTACACAAACACTATAATCGAAATATTTAAAAAACTATGCAAGTTAGGCAGCTGTTCTTGGTGTCATTTTATAGGTGATGAAATTCACTACAAAAGAGGTCTGATCTATGTTAGATCAAAAGTTGAAAAAAAATTATGAAAAATTTATTCATCAAATATAGCTCA
Organism: Tenthredo scrophulariae; assembly: GCA_963978835.1. NCBI lineage: Eukaryota > Metazoa > Arthropoda > Insecta > Hymenoptera > Tenthredinidae > Tenthredo > Tenthredo scrophulariae. Next base: position 4,387,170 of record OZ022234.1, read on the forward strand.
ACTTTAAGCGTCCGTGACGAGTACAAGATCGATTTTTAGCTCTAACATAGATCAGACCTTTTTTGCAGAGAATTTAGTTATCTACAAAATGAGACCAAGAACAGCTGAATAACTTGGATAGTTTTTGAGATATTTAGATTGTAGTGTTTGTGTAGCAAGAATCTTGTGTTAATCAAATGGGAAAAAATAGACCGTATGCGCCACCTTTTAAAATTGAGCTACCGGGCTCCGGTTTCACGAGGCTTCATTTTACACCCAAAACTTACTTTTCCAGGGGTGTCCGAGGTGAAAAAAAAGAGTTAAAAACAAAACCGGTCTAACTTACACACTATGATACTATAAAGTGATGGAGTGACAGATTTTTCTGATGAACGATGGGCTCGTCAACAAAAAAAAATGTATTCAGATGGTGGAAAATCCCATGTTATTTAAATGGGAAAAAGTACGAACTTACAGGCACGCTTTTCCGTTAAGCTAGAACGCCCAAGTTTCACTCAGTTTATTTTTTTTTTTCAATTCATTTCGAACCGATCTAAGGGGCGGCGCAGACAAAATTTCACCGATCCCCAAATAAGAGCCACCCTACTCATTATGAAACTTGATCAAAGAATTCTTTTAATGCAGCGCTTTTGTCCTGATTCTATCCTATCGTTGCACTCGAGTTACATTCACACAGTAACAGTATACACGAATCTTGTGGTATGATTTTTGTGACCTGAAACACAGGAACGAATTCCACAAAGCATGTTTTCTGTGTTCTACACAATTGCTTAACTGCAGTTATTACGACCTAACCGTATTTATCAATATCATTAGATCACGATCAATGTGACAAATAAATTAGAAAACCTCAAAGGCGCTATTTCAAACAATCTTTTACTTCTAATTTGTGCCAGATTTTGTAACAAACATTATCTATAAAGTTTTGTGGTTAATTGTAGTTATTGATTCTTCTTATTCTCAGCTGTCACTTCAGCTGCGCGCATGTAGTTAGATTCGTATAGCTAGTCCATAGAAAACATACAACACGTAATAAAATTTGAGTTTTCTAATTTTTATTCACAATTGATTGTCGATCGTATGTTTGAAATCAAAGCGCCATCTAGCCACTGACGCCCGTACTTGGTAGCTCTCAGAAAAGTCACTCTTTACTCGTTTATAGACTCAAAGCTTTTGATCACTGTGAAGTGTGTTCTGACTGGAGAAGGAGGAGGTGAACGAAAATTCCCGATGAAAACGGCTATTTTAAAACGTTGAATAATCATATCTCAGCTCTCCGTTCACCGATTTCATTGAACTATGGCTTAAATCGAAGCTTTCCGTGGACACATCCTATGATAAATATTTCAGTCCCGTATTTATTGCGTAGTGTAAGAAAATAGAAGAATACTGTCTCCCCACCACGCCGTTTAGCTCTCGTTCGGGTATATAGACTCGGCCAAGTCTCGCGCGGTGCATAGACAAAAACTTTTTTTTCAATACACTTGGCGCGAGACTCTATCGAGTCTCTTAATAGCTGCCTGAACTCTGTAGCTTTGAAATTATGGAACATAGTTATTGGACGTGGACGACGGTTGAATTCCGAAGGGCAGTGGATTTTCAACAACATCATTCTGGCATCAATAATGTTTAATTTCCGACCGTTCAGCCTCTGAACCCCATGCTTCCCTGCTACTTGTGCTGAAACAATTTTTTTAGTGTTTCCTGTCCAAACAAGATGCATACTCTCATGCGGTACCTACGTGACCAAGCCTAGCACGCGGGATAACGGACTCCTGCCTTTATGGTGATCATCATCTGTCAAATTAACGTATTCTTCATCCGTTTTTAGTCGATACCCTCAAAAATCATCGCTCCCCTAAAAGCTGGCACATTACAACGGTGGCCTTCGACTTTGCATTCCGAACACGCAAATGCTCATGTGTGGCCATAATGATTTAGAGCGAATGCCCTTGCTGGTGCATCTGCAATTAAGCATCGGATCCTCAAAGGAAGTACTCGGTTCCTCACAGGGATTCCGGCCTTCATCCCGAACTGGTACGATTTCGTGGACAAATTGCTCGAAAAAGTCGATTGTGTTCGTCAGCTTGTGTTTGCCTTCAAATACTCCAGCTATAATCGGTTTCTTATCAGGAACTGATCTGTACCAACACTACCGCCGTCCGTACTGAAATCTATTCCTATGACTTCCGGCATCAAATTTTCAGGAATACTTTGCAATTTTTTAAGGAGTGTAGCTTTGAATCCCACATGAAGATATTCTCCACCTGCAATTTGCTGAACAGACGTACCTGCAACAACTTTGGGAGTTTGAAGTAATATTCGTGTATCTTTTGGAAGCGAAATAACGTTGAACGGGAATGCACGCAAAGTTTGTAGAAGTACGTTGCCGTGGTTGTGCTTCATATTTGTTACAAGAAACACGATTTGCAGTACCTGCCTTTGTAGATCCTCAAGATTTCGAAAAACGTGGTCATCTTGAATCTCTTCCTCTGAACCACCCGTGTCGTTTGCTTCTGAATTTTCTTCGGAAGTATCATTGTCTGTTTCATCCTCAGTGTCCTCTTCATTGGAACTCTCAGTTTCGGGATCAGTATCAGATGCGCGTGGATTGTTTTCAACAGATCTAACAGTACTTGCACGTCATTCTCCGTTCTTCTCTCTGAATTGTTCGCATATACAAACCGATCAGGAATTTGCTCCTCAGGTTCTATACATCCGTTGGAGCTTGGACTTGAATCTGCCGGATCTACAGTGCTTTCGAAGTTTTCAGTCCTATTACGAATCGCGGACAAGCGACGTCTTTTGTGTCTCGAGCTGAGAGTAGAAAACCGTTTGAATTTGTTGTCATCCATGTTCTTTTTTGAACGTTTTCTTCTAATAGTACAGCAAGCGGGGCAGCAAAACAGCCAAATGCAAAATCTTTTGATTTCTCATATTTGGCGATGAGTTTGTACATACATTCAATATGAATGAGAGAGAAATCAGACCACGGTACCTGGATGTTCATGGGAGATAAAATTTGAAAAAATAATTGAATGACATATTTTATATACCGTGATAATCGGGTGAAACCGAATGGTCCATGCCGCCCGGACGCCGAATATTTCGTATTTTTAGGGGGATAGCCACCCGTTGCACTGAAAACCCTTAGGGTGACTTTGGCGTGCGGTCGGTGAAACTCGGCAGCCATTGTTGTTGGAAACCGGCTGACTTTCAATACATCTCGAAGGGTAGACATGTGTGGTTATGTTCGTTTATTTTAAGCAAATGATAAATGAAGTGAATAAAACCTACGTGAAGAAGCTATTGATATTTATCAAAAATCGATCAATTAGTTTTAAATGATATCATATTACAATCAACGAATTCACTCAAGCTATAACTGCAAATCAATTAGAATCTTATCGAGAACAACTAATTTGAACGAAATTATTAATTATTAATCCTGGCGTTGAGGGTTCAATAAATTGAACTAGGTAAGTGAGAGAAACTTTATTGAAGCTTTCTCAAAGTTTATTCAATGCGAAACAAGGATAAGTATCATGTTGTAATGAATTAGTCCTCCTTCCAGTCAGCAGCGCAGTTTAAACCGCCAGGTCTTGGAGTCTTCGAGATATCATGCCTCTAAAAAAAATCCGACATAGCCCAAATTCATACCACATCATTATGGCATATAGTATAAGATACTGAGGGGGTAAGAGACCGGAACAAAAAAAAAAAATGACACCTCAATATATATAATTGCACCCTGCCATCATGGTGCCCACACGCCGTGCGTCGCATTAGCAATCGCACGCGTGATTATGTGTCTTCGCACGCGTGATGGTTAGGTGCCACTCATAACGCTCGCACGAGCGTATGTGTCACTCATTGCGAGCGCGAATTGCGCATTCTCGCCCGCATAACGTTAGCCGCACGTTGTGATGGTACCGTGCGTCGCACAATTGTTATCTGGGAACTAAAGACACCGTGGTGGTTGAAGAAAGAGGGATAAAAACGTGTGTGGAGTCGAGTTTGAATTAAAAAGACAATAAACACAATTATTCAGTTGGTTTGAAAGAAATAATCGTACACGATCTGTGTACCAAAGGTTACAACCAAGCGGGACGAATCACTGCAACAATCAACAGAATTGAAAAGCCAACTACAAGTTGTACGACACGTGTCCCAAATTTTGATTTCAATAATAATTGTTTTGTGTGTAGTAAAGACGCTTCTCAAGATTTTATGGAACGACAATTAAAGATAGCAGCAAATAAACGCAATATAGTGAGTAAAGTAGTAACACTTGATTTCGAAGTGGACATTGAAAAAGCGGCTGAAGAGAGAAATGATGTGTGGGGAAGAGAAGTTTTACAACGATTGAACAGTGTGATTGATCCAGTGGCAGCGGAAGGGAGGTATCATCGTTCCTGTTCCCGAAACTTTCGGAAAGAGAATACTGCAAACGAGGGTGGTCGTCCCGTTGTTCCTGAAATTACGAAAGTGATTGATTTCATTCGTATTTACATCGAAGACAATACTCAAGAATGTCAATTCTCACTGAGAGATATCACACGAACTTATGAAGGGCAACTTCTCAGTGAGGCTACTATAAAACAAAAATTAAAGAATAAATATGAAGAAGAGATTGTAATAACATCGAATAAAAAGAAAGAGCCGATTATTTGTTTTATTGGCCTGAGTAACAAAATTCTTGCTGATGCTTTTTATTCCAACCAATGTAAAGATCCCGAGAAAGAAAGGCAGAGGATTGTGACTGAAGTTGCTCATATCATTCTGGACGACATTCGATCACAATTTTATGAAACAACTACGTACCCATCAGCACACGATTTTTTGCATGATGTCAAAACTTATATCCCCAAACTACTCAAACTTTTATTGGAGGTAATCATTTTTAAAAATAAGAAAAGACCAAGAGACCAGTGGACTCCAAAAATAATTTCAATGTCTTATGCAATCATAGCAGCAGCTCGTCCTTCATTTTTCATTTCATCTTTGCATGTAGGGGTGGCATCTGTTTCACATCGAAAATACGGCTCCAGAGTCTTGCTGAACCTTCTATCATCCTTAGGATTCTGTGCAACTTACGGAGAGGCACCACTGTTCGAGACTTCATCTATTATGCATCCTCGGACTCATATTACGTCCTATGATTTCATACAATTCGGTTTCGATAATGCCGACCATAATGTCAACACAATTGATGGTCTCAATACATTCCATGCAATGGGAGGTATCCAGTGCGTTACTCCTACGTCATCGGTAGAAACTCAAGGAATTATTCCAAAATTGAAAAAGGTTCAAGAGCAAAAGAGCTCGGCAAGTTCGGTACCATTAATTTAAAGCTCATTCAACGACCAACGCAGAAAGCACTTTCCTCGGTAACGATAGTAAACATTAATGAATCCTATCGAATTGATAACGAAATTGAATTATAACCCACGGACTTCATTTGGCTTTATGGAAAGTGGAAAACTGAACCTGAGGTTCTCATGGCTTCATGGAACAAGTCATATCACGCATGTTATATTCTACATCTCGTCTAATTTTTTTGCCATGTATCAATGCGCTACCTAGTGATTATGATACTGTTTACATGGCGCTTATGAAATCTTGTGACAGGTGTATTGCACAGCAGCGAAAAGTAATTTTTGTTACTTTTGAGCAACCTCTCTATTATAAAGCTCGAGAGATTGTAGCTTCGGGAGTCTTCAATAATGATTCTTGCCGTATTATTGCTCGAATGGGAGGATTCCATATGATGATGTCGTTCTTAGGAGCCATCGGACATAATAATGGATGGGAGTGATTTAAAAAAATTGTTCAGTCTCATTTTCGCAGCTTCATCGCTTGACAAAATGCTTACTGGACACGCCTACGCCAGAGCAATGAGAGCTCACTTGCGTGTTCAGTCGGCTTTAGCTGAAAAAATAGTTCTTTCCAGAATTGATTTTAGTCCTGAGGTTGATGAAATAATGGAAGACATTCTGTCCGCTTCTGAAAGTATTTTACAGAAATCTGCGTCTGAAGACCTTAAAAATATTGTGGATAAAATCACAGAGACTTTGTCACTACTGAAAAGCTACGGACTTGTGACGTTGCAATTTTGCAGGCGTCACTAAGATGCCTTTAGCCTATTTTTCATTAGTCATTATCGCACGAGAGAGATTTACCGCCGTCTATACCCTCGGGATACAAGCAACACACCTAAATATTCAGCAATAGGGTTAGACTAATTTAGAGTGTTTTTTTTTGGTAATGTACGACGAGGGAGAGAGAGAGACAGACGATACAGAAGATACTGTTCCAAGAGTTCCGCTGCAAGACTTCCGCTACAAAGATGACTGAAACGGTATGCAACCCGAAGCAAGTACCTCCGGAAGTTCCGCTGAGGATAGTACCGCACCATCGATGGGGAAGGCTGTCGACCTTGGTTGAATATCGCTGAGCAGAGTATAGGGCCTGCATACGGCCTCCTGGCATCTTACTGCATCTTACCGCCGAGCGCCTGGTTGCAACGACGGCGTACAGGGTTGTACGACTGTTATAACCTCCCGTTACCGCACCAGAATCCATCTACCGCGAGAATTAAAAATATTTTGAAACTGTTTGAGAAATAACAGAGCACACATATCATCTGAGTAATTAGTAACTACCTCCGATGCATACTTGTCATTCACTTGGGTACTGTCTGCGATTAGCCAATTTATTCCTGCGCAATTTCCTGTCCCTTGAAGGTTGCATTTTCATTATCAGATTAGCCAGATGGTTGATGCATTACCTAGGGTCCTTGTTCGAGATTCAGAAGAGTTTTCTGCATAAGCATGCTCTGTGAATATAGAACAAAATTTTAATGCATAGTTTTTGGATTTTAGTGAGGAGTCTCATGAGAAAATGTAGAATAAAATGTAATTGGATTTAAAAAGGACTACTTCTTACTAGCGTGCTTCGTGAGTTACGTTTCTACTCTTAGGAACAGTCGATATATTGGTTGACATACCTGAAAGTGCTCCGATGTTGTGCTCCGATGTTGTACTCCTCAGTTTGTAATGATCCACAAAGCAAAATCGTTTCTTCATTATTGTAGGTCGACCCCTCTTAGTCGTTAAAAACATTAATTAAATCTAATGTCCAAGTATCCTAGAATGATATACTCAGCATTTGATTTCAATAGAGTGAGAAACTTAAAATGAAATTTATTTTAGGTTAGATCTGGAGTACTCACCTTCTCGGAAATATCCGGTGATCTGAGAACTGATATTCACCCCAATATGCAACTGAATGTTTTTGTACTCAATTCAAGTTGCTCGTCCAGAAAAATTAGCTTATGTTATGCTTTTATTAAATTAATTTCCAAATCGAATTCAATAGATACACGTGACAGTATGGGGTTACAGCGCCACTACAGCCTAGAACAGCTGTCTCTCATATTTGTTGTCTTTGTCAATAATGACGTCATAACCCTAATTTCGCAATTTTATAATTCTAATAAATCAGAAGGAAGGGGTTAACTATCAAACAATTTCAACAATAAATTATTGCCCTACAAACGATTCTCTATCGATATGTTACGGAATTTAGTGAAAATTTCAACTTTATATATGATTGTCGGCTAGTCACATGTAGAATTTTTTATTATTTGATTTAAAAAAATCGGTTCACTATCAAACAATTCTAACAGCACTACAATCATCTACAGACGAACTGCAAACGATTTCATTAATTAGATTAGATCAGATCGATCGTTTGTCGGCTGAACTCATATTAATGCACTATGGAGGCAAAATGTCTTTTTACGCTGAGCGTTCAAAAAAGACCTACTTTGTCTCCTAGGTACACAATGTATTATTTGGCTCCTAGAAGAAAAATAAAACTACTTTTACGTCCTAAGAGTTCAAAGTGTATTGTTATCCGTAGTCCGTCAACTTTGTGTACCGGATCGAGCATAAACTTGTAAATCATACTTTTGTGGTATAAAATATCGTGCGCACCATGGAGGTGAAAGGTCTTTTACGCTGTAACGTATTTGCAAAACTCGTCTTCAACTCGTCTAGGACTTGTATTGCTAACTTACGCTCGGCGTTGAAAGATCTACTTTGCTTCCTGAGTACACAATATGCTATTTTCTCTCGTGATTTCACCTGCAACCGCTTACATGCTATCATATGAACTTTCGTAGAATATAAAAAAATAAAAATATTTGCTTTATGATAATTTGCAGGTGACTCGGTGTCGTCCGTTGGCATGTCGCCGATTTTAATTGGGCTCGGAGGTACGGCGACAGGGCTTGGGTTGATCGTTACTGGCGTTTTGATGGCACTCTGGAGGAGACACGCTGCAACTCCTGCGAAAACTAAGCCTCCACAGCCTACGATAGCGACGTTTGCCAGCAAGGGGGATGAGGAGGATGGCAATCCGGATTTGATACCAACCAGAGAACTCAACAATCATTTAGGTAATTAGGCCCAATGGGACAAAAAACGAACATCAGAAGAAGTATGAGCATAGAGCGATGCCGCTATAAACGAAAACAACCGAGAAAATGCCGATAGTAACTTGCGCATTCACTGAGATCAGTTCACTTCGTTCACTTAGATTTCTTGATTGACTGTGTGGAATGATTTATACCCTATGGCGTCTCTTCTTTGTCGGCAAGAACCCGATAGGTAACGCGCAAACGGTTGGCATAAATTACTTCCAAAACATGCCCTTGACGTTTGAAAGACTGATTTACCCGGCGGTAAAGTATCCCGCCCGTAATTGAGCCTATGTAAATTGAATTGCCAAGTGCACGACCTCTCCCAGCAGGCAGGCAGCAATATGTTATCTTCTGCTTTGGAGATAAAAAAAAGAATAAGACTGCGTGGACTGACTCTTGGGGTTCTTTTTTGGCATCTTTTCTAATTGAGTACTATCATACTCGTTGAATTTCTTTCAGATGGAAAGCTCACGATCTACGGTTCTCTTCCACGAAGACCACATCTCTTGGAAGGCAGTGAAATGTCCTACGATGTCATAGAGGATCCTCAATACCCTCAGGCCGCACCCAACGTGAGTTTCACATTAATTTCTTCGTAGGTTTGCTAGAACTCGGTTACGTAAAGTTTGAGAAAATCAATTTTCCATTCGGCTCTGTCCCGGGTGTTCTTAATTTAAAAATACATACAACGTCTATATTTAATTTCGATGATAGGTACACAATTTTAATGTTTGTGGAGCTAGTTAATACTTGCGACTGGTGATCACAATTGAGCTTCGCTAGTACCATTATTATCACTACGATTATTGATCATAGTTATGATAACAATGGTACAATAACTTCTCGGACAATCAGTTGAGCCCCTCTTGAAATTTCCGAAACCGAGACAATGGGCAGAAGATCTAGCGTAGTATTCATTATCGCTAAAGAGATTTTCTCTGGGACACAACTCTATGGCGTCAAGGCATCTTTGAGGCTTTGCCGGGAGCATTTTACCCTTTTGCTTCCTATTATTTTTCTGGTCCATGCCTCACTTGCTTGCCTAACGCCTTACGCCTTAACATTCTGTAAAAAAGGCACGTTTAGGCTGACTTAACTATGTGGTTTCACTATACTTGTGAAGTCACGAGCTTCAAAAAATGAGATGACTTCTGCCCTCATATTTTACACTCATATTGTGTTCGATGATTCCACAAACCTGTTGTGCACTCACGACGAATAATTTCCAATTACAGATGTTCTACAGTCTTCAGAGGCCCAATAGATATTCTGATGCCATCACTAGGAGTGCCACAGCCATTCAAGAAAGTTGTATTTGAATCGTATTATCAATCAAATCAAGGTTGATCTTGTGATTTTTGAGTACGTAGTCAGGGTTAAGGATTGATGGAAACTGCAAAGCACGATATTCTCTGATATGAATGAATGAAAAATGAGGTAGTCTGAGGTAAAAGAACCTTCGGACAATCAGACCAGTCTTGATTACCCATAAACCAAACGAATTTGAAGGAGTGAATTGTGCTAGCTATTGAAACAATACACGGTTGTAAATACTGTATATAAATAAAACACATCAGTTTAATGTTATTTAATCAACGGCAGATTCGTATAGTCATTGTTACATCTTCCTTACTCTCACCAACCATGACTGAAGCCTTTGCTGCTTAGATTTTACCAATTGGTAAGAGCTTGCATTGACTTACAATTAGATATTCGATCGATGCTGCTATTGGCTGCGAATCTGGACCTTCAGTAACGACGTGAGCGCTAAACTCTTATCCTAAATCACATTTCTCGGAAAAAAAAAAAAAAAATAACAAACAACAGTTATCAAAGCAAGACTTCCCGAGTATGCAGATGTCTCGAGTTCAAGACCATGCGTTCATTTACTCCATGATGTACGAATTATTTACATATTCGAAGATTTTTTTTCATGCAAAACATAACCTTTAAACAATTGGGAGGATGGGTGGAACAACAGTATAAGTCGGGTTATACCGTTTTTCCGGAGATCGCATAAAAATGATCAGTGACCCTAGATCTACATTATACCGTGAGAATCACGTGAAACCGAATGGATCCATGCTACCGAAAAGCGAATATTTCGTATTTTTAGCAGGTTAACCACTCGTTGTACTGAAAACCCCTAGGGTGATTTTGGCGTGCGGTCAATGAAACTCGGCAGCCATTGTTGGACATTGTTGTTGGAAACCGGCTGACTGTCAATACATCGCGGAAGGTAGACATGTGGGGTTATGTTCGCTTATTTTAAGCAAATGATAAATGAAGTGAATAAAACCTACGTGAATAAGTTATTGATATTTATCAAAAATCGATCAATCAGTTCTAAATAATATCATAGTACAATCAACGAATTAACTTAAGCTATAACTGCAAATTAATTAGAATCAAAGAGTTCATCGAGAACAACCAATTCCTTGATTGTATTAAGATATCATTCAAAACTAATTGATAGATTTTTGATAAATATTCATAGCTTATTCACGTAGTTTTTATTCACCTTATTAATCATTTGCTTAAAATAAACGAACATAACCCCACATGTCTACCTTTCGCGATGTATTGACAGTCAGCCGGCTTCTATCAACAATGGCTGCCGAGTTGAATCGACCGCGCGCCAAAATCACCCTAGGGATTGTTCAGCGCAACGAATGGTTAGCCCGCTAAAATGACGTCATATTCGCCAATATTCGCTTTTCGGTAGCATGGATCCATTCGGTTTCACGTGATTGTCACGGTATATTTATTTGATAAACATCTGTTGAATATTGAAGGGTTAAACTAAACAGCTCTTACGGAAGAACGGTATAAATTGAGTTATACCTATAAATTGAGTTATACTAAATATCTAGAAAACAAATAATTCATAACTGCAAAATTATTGCAGCTATAATACCTGTCCAAACAAAAGCGAAGGTGTAAAAGGTGTAAATATCTGCATGGCAACAGTTAAACAACGTCGAACTTACAGAATACGAATACAGCTACTGTACAGCCATAGTCATTTTCATATCTCCAAATGAAACACATATCGTGTACGTGCCTTAGTCACAAGAATGGATTACATTAAAGGATATTTGTATTCGAGCAGTGAATCTTCTGATAGCGATAATGCTTCGCAAAGTTTATAGACCAGGCAATACTCACCGCCCCGAGTTTGCCTTGTACCCCCACTACTCGACCGCTTTCGCGCTCTCTGCCGTTTTTGGTCATGTTTACGGGCATTTTTCACCCATTTCGCAGCATTCCAACGCAAAATCAGGATAGACGTTTTGTAGCGATATACTTCTACTTTCAAAATCCGTTTTCAAAACAAAAATCGGACCACTACCAGAGCATCCAGCCGCTCTGCAAGATACGTCATGAAAAAATTAAAATCGCAATTACGCAAAAACTAATTATCCGACAGCGCCTGGATTGTGCACACGTAAAGTACCCGCAAATCACCACTTTCTCGCGAAAAGCCCGCGCTACAACTCCGAAAATGGCGGAGTTATGAATTTAAAAACAAAACGCAGATTTTTTCGGTTTTTCCGAATTTTCTCCGTTAATATCAATCCGATCGAGGCCGTATAGGGCTCGTTGTTTTCGTCTTTTCATTCTTTACAATTCGTCTTTGTAGGGCACCAAGATTGCTCCATCAGTTTAGCTTTTACAAGCGAAAAACGAAAAAAAAGCGTTTTTTTTATGTTTTTTGTTTATAACAAATTAACCGCCCATATTTGCGAGTCGGAAACATAACACTATACATCTACGGACTGTCTTTTGTGCGATGGCACTCGCGGTATCCTGCTAAAATTTTTTGCCGGAAATCACTCATTTTCTGCTCTATTGCCTGGTCTATTAGAGCATTTTTCAAGTGAAGAAGGAATAGCAGACAAGGAATGTAATGCAGGAAAGAAGAGGAAGCTGTTTACGGAGATGCACGACAAAGAAAAGAAAAAAAGGCGCATAAATTCGGAAAAATCATGAAAAGGAAAACAGGTAAACATTCGATTTTTAATCATCAAGATCATGTTACGAAACTTGATGTGGTTATTTTATACACTCTCTACACGATTTTTCCAGGTGAATGGAAAAAAATTTCAAACGGTGAAAAAACTGCTGCACAAAAGATTGTGCCAGGGAGGTATCTCCTGCAACTCAATCGCAACTTTTCACATCTTTTTGGAAAATAGGCGACAAAAAAAAGCAAGACACAGTTCTGAGAGGCTTCGTGAATAGAGTACCTTTAAAAAATATATCCACAAACGTCAAAAGAAAGAATAGAGAATTTTCTTGGTCATACCATATGAAAACTGATGACATAGACATTTGCGTATGTAAAACTTTATTATAGCAATTATTCCAAATTACGATTAGACGCTTGACTTTCATTTCATAGAATAACAAAGTGGGAAATTTGGATATAACAAATGATCGAGGAAAACATTGTAACAGACCTCATAAGATTTCGAATTATGTGTACGAATTGGCGTTAAAACACCTCGGCGAGATACCTCACAGTAAATCTCACTACACAGATTCGGAAGGTTGTATTCTGATGATCCTAATACAGTCCGCTGTGGTAAGAGGGCCACTATCAATAGGGCCGCTTCCCCTCATTTTCGCTCGAGTTTTACCCCCACTACTGGCTCACCTCGGGTTTCATATTCGTCTCTATCAATAGGGCCGCGCGCTAGCTCAATGAAATAGCATATAATTTCGCTGCTTCAAATTCAATCTATCGTCATTATAATAATAATTGATTTTATTCGCAGAAATAGAGAGTGCATATTCAGTGATTTTACTACATCAATGTGTATTCTTAACACATTTTGTGAGCTAAATTATGATACGTGTGAACAGCTTTCTTAAAATAACAAAAAGTAGAAAAAAAATTGATATAAAAAAATTGAAATGATTCGTTCTCATATACAGAGCGATTCTGTGGCGCGTTACTTCCCGCAGAGTCGCTCTGTATGCTGAGGAAAAATGGTTAACGTAAAACAAAATGTTGTAAACAACAAATTTTTGTCAAGTAAATATATATTTTCAGCGGAATTCCGTTAAATTTTTGTAATTTTCGATACAAGGAAAAATTAACTTCTTGAGCTTATGGTTCGCGATACTGATTCGTTTTCAGAAGCACAAATAGCGGTTAGAATGACTCATCATTGATCTCACTCACCCTTTTGAATTTATGGATTCTATGTCCATTTGAAAATGACGCCTATAAAAAATGTAGGTTTTTTATTTTTGCTAATGTATCATTCACAGTTCTCTAAGTACGTCGTCTTTATTCAGAATGACCGTATAAATATCACCCGGTCGTGGCGGCCCTATTAGTGGAGTGCGAAGTGAATTTCGACGACGTGAACGCGCGTCAGTAGTGGGGGTACCCAAGTTCCAGGAAAAATACGCTCTCAACCGCCCATAGCCGGCCCTATTACCAGATCGGACTGTATAATGGTTCGGGACCTTTTTAAAAGCTTTCAAGAATATCTTCTATCTCAAAAGAATACTTTTTTAAAAATGGAGTATCCTACTTACCATCGATGGTTCAGAGCGAATAGTTTGTATTCTGTAAAACAACCGCGTACTGATACGTGTGATTTTTGCACTGAATGTACTAAAAAATTATCTATTAATCCGCATGATCCTTGCAAAGAAGATTTCAAATTGCGTCAAAAACATTGAATGAAATCGGAATTTTTTCTTTTTGATCGCGAAGTGTGGTTGTCCCATTTATTTCGACTTGTATCAAAGCCTACGCATTAAAAATGCAAAATCGGCTTCCTGAGCCCGATTCTGTATGGAATTCCGAAGACAACCGTCCAAAATAGTACATTACGATACACGTACGCGCACGCGTGTCGTATACTATTTTTTTTAACTTAGTGTGCGAATTTCGATGGTTCGGTTGCAATTAACATGTGTAATTCAGATAAAAAATAATGGATATACTCTATACTGAAAATTATATTTATACTGTATATGAATGATAAAATATATGTAAAAAAATGAAGTTTTTTTCGTTTAAAAATAATTTCTAAAATTATTGTATATCAGTAACCGAAAACCGGCTGAGAATGTGAATACTGTATTTTGGACAATATTCTATAGATACGCTATTTACAGTGTACGGAGTAAATCATTCTCTACACTGAGTGCGCGAATGTATAATATACTCCAGATACATTCGCGCACTGAGTGTGCGAATGTATCTACTCGGCACACTGCGCGCCACAGTGTGTGAATCGTCCACTTCGCACACTACTAACAGACATGAGAAATCGAAATTCGCACACTAAGTTAAAAAAACATCTTTTTGACACAGTATGCGTAGAGTTCGTGAGATTCGTGTGTAAACTGCCGATTTTCGGTGCGTGAAGTGAAATTTTATGCACACGTGTGTGTGAAGTGTTCGCGCGCGTGTAAAGTATTTGAAGTGTGTGTAAAGTGTTTAAAGTGTATGTGAAGTGAAAAGTATTCGTTTGCGGAGTTAGATTTTATACCAATAAAATTCTTCTGTCATAAAATACCCGTTCATTCAATAATACAAATTTACATTTTATTTTATTCCATCATTATTACGTCAATTTTTTTTTTTTTTTTTTAATGCAATGTTTAAGGGGTTAGGTATACTTAGAACGCCAAAAAAACGCTTTTTTGGTGATTTTTTTACGACGACGGAATATAGATTACGTAGTTCGAATGAGTTGTTTTTCAAGAAATTACAAAACAAATTTCAATCCAGACAAGTGAAAATTACGGCCGTTACGGTCAATTTTGTAACGGTCCAAAAAAAAAAGAGGGGCTTGTGCGGTGAACCGTCTCCAGCTTGAACGACTTATCTGAAACCAAAAATATTCATAGGTCAGTTAGAGAACAACATTCTCGAGTACTTGACGAGCGAGTTTTTTCAAAATCAACATTTCTTTTCAATATGGCGGATAAAATAAAAAAAAAAAAAAAAATTCGTGCAAAAATGACTCATTTTTCGATGTAAAAAAACGAATAATACATTAAATTGGAATATCTCTTCGTCAAGTACATCACATTTATGTTATAAGTAGTTGGTAAAAATTTGGTGACGATCGGATGCGTAGTTTTTTCTCTAGATGATTCACCGGACTTGAAAACGTAGTTTCGAGAAAAACGTGTTTAAAGTTTTGAGTACGATTTGAAGTATGTATAAATACACTAAATTAGAATATTTCACCGGTAATTACTTGACGTTTATGTCAGAAATGACTGTTTAAAATTTGGTTGGGATCGGTTAAGCCGTTGAAAAGCTAGAGCCTTGACCGACTTTGAAAACGTAGTCTAAAAAAAGCGTTTTTAGAATAAAGTGTAAAACACATTTTATATGCTTATGAAAACTTTTTTTTTCAACTTACATAGAGTCATTTATTTCAGGACCATACAATTCACCTTCGCTTTCCTCATACGCCTCAGCAGTTGAAATTTGGCGCTGCCGATTGAGTATTCTGGCCTCTTTAGTGCTACTACGTGCATGAGCGTCACTCAATCGTCTCCTCTCCTTGTCCTTCGTCAGAGCAAACTTATGGGCATTGTTCCCACATTTAATTCCAAAACAGTCTGACACTGCCAGCAGACCCATCATTCCTTCGTTATAGCTACAGGTAGCTATGTAGGCTGCTATGCCTACCGTTGTCGTGCTAGCAGGTAGATGTTTAGGCATTATCTTCCAGACGCTCTGGTTGTAACTTTCGTTACTATTCTGTGTGTGCCCGCCTAAACATCTTTGCAGCAACTCATCTTTTGTTAGGTCCTCATAAATCGGCTTAATGGCATTCAGAACATCTGTCGGCAACGGCTTGTAGCTATGTTTGAAGGACTTTACTTGATCAAGAGCTTCAGCACGCTGATACTCGCACCATGACGTTTCTCCCTCTGGACATTTGTCGTGGCACGGATTTTGGTCGGTCGAGCTGTAATGATAAAATGTGGCCCAGACAGCAGTCTTAATTTTCTCCACAGAATCAGATTCACAGTTGTCACGAATGGCTTTACCATAATAGCTTGCTAATTTGTCTATGACTTTTCCAGTAAGCCTGCCTTTGCCACCGAGTCCTTTTAGCTTCGTTTCGTTCGCTTTCTGCTGTTGCTTTACTTTGCTATTGTTTTTCCTCGTGTTCTTTATTTTATTTACAACTACAGTTTTAGCAACTTTCGTCGTCTTCACTAATTTACGCAGCCGAGTACCCATCCTTTTTTGGACATGTCCAACGCACTCACTTTTAGTTACCATAGTATCTCCATATGGCTTGGCTTTCACAAGACCGCTGTACGTCTTGGAGTCCCTATCGCCTACGTAATTCAGAAATCTCACACCGACATTTTCAAGTGAGCTAGTGAACATCTCAATTACGGAGTCGACCTCCATTTTCCCTGAAGAGCCTTTATGGTTTGATACACACTCTTCCACCTGCTTCGGGAAGTTTAGTACATATTCAGAAGTACCTTTTTGCGGTTTCCAAAACTCACACACTTTACAATATGCACTCTTAACTACGACGTCCAAAATTTTTCCCGTGTAAATGCTAATCAGACAAGCGACGCCGTATAACGATGTGAAACCTCGCTTGTGCCAAGTGCCATCTCCGGAAACGGTTAAATCGGTATCGTTTTCTTGTTGCGTGCGGGAACTGTTCTCTTTCACTTCTTCTTTACAAGCCTTTTTCCGAAAATATTCTGCCGTTGTCTTAGATGCGGTGTACAATTGCTGGAGTACTAATTGGTATGTTGGTTTTGTCAAAAACGATGGAAGATCCATCAATCCACAAAATTGCAGTGCACCTTTAAATCCGATACCTAATACTCGCAATGCAAAAATCAGTCGTCGATTTATTTCGTAACTACGGCCGACGTATGGGCAAGGTGGTATGTAATTAGGTTCACAGTTGCCACAAATCACAGCTAGCTTGAATCCAAGACCTCGTTCACTCGCTGTTAGAAATCTAACTTTTCCACTGCATTTTGCGCACTTTACAAGAGTTGAAAGTACCGAAAAAACAGTGAAAAAATTAATAATTTTATAATCAATTGAACTGTCTTTCGGCACGAGATACTTCTCTCGCGTCTGAAATTTTTTCGCTGTAGCCGATACTGCAGTGTCATCTTGTTCCGCAGGCGGAGGAGCTCTTCTTTTTCTGGGTCGATTTTTCACAGTTGCCGTTTCCGATCTGCCTGCTCGCCCTACTTTATTTCTACCCATTTCGAAATCGACCGAACGAAAACTGCACGGTGCACACGAACGTGTGTGCTATTTGCCGTTCGACTTCTAACTGAACCGAGAGCAGTTACAGCTCCAAAACTTGTGTTCGAATTTGCTACCCGAGTTCTCAACGCAATGTATCTACCGGTCCTATATACTAAAATTGTATGTACGAGACCGTTCGAGCGCGCTGCGGGACCCTTCGCTTGAAGTGCTGTATCTCAGTAAGATATACTCCGATTTCAATAACATTTCAACACAATACTTTTAAGATATGATACTTTCACAAAATACAAAAAAAAAAAAATTATTTTCTGAAATTTCTAAGTGTACCTAGCCCCTTAATGAGGTTAGCGCGGGGGGGGGGGGGGGGGTGAAGAGGAGAAATCCAGTTGAGTTGCTCATCCTTTTCGGATTTTTAATACGTTGACTACTCTCATGTATCGAAAGAAAATTATTGTTTTTAATAGTCAGGGGGCTTCGCCCCTGGACCCGACCAGGGGCTGTACCCCGGGAGCCCCCGGAGAGATTAGTCTGCTTGATGGTTTTGAATCTTGCTTTAGACGCATTCGTGATGAAAAATAGTAACACCAAGACATCAGTATCAATGGTTGGTCGAGTTAAGAGGTTATCAATTCACATCCAATCGCAAACCTCGAAGTATGCTTGTCAATATACGAACTTTACGCATATATAGATCAAAAAATATTGTATGAAACTCAAGCGTAAACTTTTTTGCACTGTAACAGCGATTTGCGCGAGCTCGGGTGTTACCCGCGGAAACTACGACCTATTATCAAATAAGACGCCAACGTTTACCTCCTCCAAACCAGCGACGTAAGGTTGGGCGCCAGGCTTCTGTTCGAAGCCCTCTCTCTCTCTCTCTCGCTCCGACTAGCTAGTTGGTAGAGGGATAGTTCGTGGGGGCGAGAAATAAAAATACTCAACACTAATGAATATATTTGTTACGAAATTATTTATTAAAAAGAAAAAAAGAAAAAGATAACATTATTTTGTTCAGCCTGTTATCTGGCTTCGGCTTTTACCACCGCTACTCTATGTTTTTAAATACTACTTGACTAGAAGATAACAATACTATAATATGACATAAGTGACTCTACTCTAACTTGAATAAAAGAAAAAGAAATTAGGTAATACGACTGACTTTATCACCGACTCAGGGACTTCGCCTTCTCCCTACTACCTGCTGGAGATCCAGCTGCTCAGCCTGATTTCGAGCTCTGCGCTCTATTCTCTGGCTGACAGCTGATCGCTCGACAGCAGGGAGGGGAAGGGGATCGGGACTCGGTACTCTGCCGCGAGAGTTCTCTGACACGCTAGCAGACAACTGCGACGCGTGACGTCAGAGGACTCGGGCAAGATGGCGTCGGCTCTGGATTTGCGAATTCTGCGCAGCGACTGCAAAAGCGGCTCGCAGTCGCGCAGACTCGACAGCCACAAGGAACAACAACAGGTTCAAACTCGCCGGGACTCAACGGCCATGCGGTACTGGATTAACTTCGGGACTGGGGACGGTACTTGGGGAACGAAGAGTTTTTCGGGACTATGACTCGAGACTTGAAGGGGTTCTCGGGACTCGGGGGAAGAATTTAGGGTTAGACTTGGGCTGGATTTATCGGATAGATCCTACCTGATCGTACGTTTCCTTGGCCTCGTGGTCGGCTCACTGTCCGGGGGCAAGCAAGGGTCGTAATAAATCCAAATCGGTAGCAATCAAGTCCAATAATCGAAATCTCAAGTCCAGAAGAAATAGCAGGGGATCACAATAAAACAATAGCACCAATAAACTCTCCACAACTCTACACTAAACACAACTCTCTCGATTCACTGATAAGGACGCACGTGATTACTCAACGGCAGTAAGACCATGAATGAACGACTCTTCGTTTCCGGGATGCTAATTACCTACCCTCGCCGTTCGTCCTGTGAGCGCTAGCCGTCATCGATAGACCAATCCGATGATCTACGATCGATATGGCCGCGCTAGGACGAAGGCGGCAGATATTCGAATTAGCTAACGGTACTTTTCGGGCATAAGGGCTTACATACGTTCGTTTAGGCTGGTACGGAGGAGGTCCAAACGTTTGCCACGTTACAGCACTCGTGTGATCGGCGCGACACTCGGGCCGGCGCGAAAAAGTCTGCCCTTGTTGCATAAACTACTATTGTTTGCGACAACGATCAAGTGGCCAGTTGTATTCCACGATTTTGTCGTAATTTTCACGATTCTCAACGGCTGGAAGCCGCCCCATATGCGCGATGGCCGCTCCCCCTCTGAAGGGCAATCCCTAGTCGCTCACCTCCTTTTGTTCGAAAAAGACACATTTCGAATATTATCCGAACCCAGGCGTCGAAACGTTTTCAGGCGTTTTCAGACTCTATTTTCGCACGAAACAAACATGTTTTTGGACGTATGTGTTCGGAATTGAATTTAAATTTGCGCAGCGTTGGCCTTCTTTGCGTTTTTGACGCGTGGGCTCAGATAATAATCGAAATGTGACTTATTCCTACTAAAAGGAGGTAGCGACTAGGGATGGGCCTTAATATCCAAACTAGAATTGAAGAAAACGACATAGCTATAAATAATTTCTCGAATAATTGTTTTTAACTGATTGTAGACATTGTCAAATTTTTTGATGAAAATAAAATGCGAGATGAGTGAAAACAGCCTTGTTATCTGGGAGAAAGGTATAACTCGAAAACTTAATCGTTTGTTCACTCTGAAGTGTTTGAACTTTATGTGGTTCTATGCATTGTAACGTGTTCGACCTATACCACCTGGCCGAACGAGCTACATACGACCGTACGACCGTGCATATCATCACACGCCGATCATCCGACCGTCATTGACGTCACGAGCACTATATAAGTAGGCACGCCAAGGCAATAGACAGCGGTTCGTACTCAAGCAGTCAATCGACTCACGTCGATTTAAAATCACTTCTCTCTTTCAACTCAAATCCAAATCTCTTTCCAATTGAATAGAAACCTGCTAAAATAGCGACTTTCTAACTTCAAGCAGAAAATTCAAATATCAGTTAGCTAAAGCAGCTACTACGATAAAGAATCAAAAACGAACAAATATAAGTAGCTAAAATAGCAATTAGGATCTGAAAGAAAAAGAATAACTCAAAAGAGCATAAATTCAGATCAGAGCAATTGAATTAAAATCAAAAACCATAAACCAACAAGCCGAACGGAAACGTCTAAAACAAAATAGAACAGAAAAAACAAAATAGAATAGGAAAGACAAATAGTGATAAAGAAAAAGAAATAAATCTAAAAATCAATTATTATTTTATATCAATCTCAACCATTATTATTTAAGCTATTGTAAATAATCTTTTTTTAAGAAGGATTGCCAGCGCAATTCATTTAACATAAAGCTAATAAGAAATCATATCCTTGTCTTTCATTTCATATTGCGTTTCTCTGCTTAATTAGAATAACTTCGTTCAGGTTAACTTCACTTACATTAAAATCGTGATAAGCTAAATCGGAGGCAGCTCCGGTGCGCTATTCTGATACCAGCTCTGGTAGATCTCATATCTATCCGAGTCTGTGAGGATAAGCTATCCCAAGTCTGTGACAAGGCAGCTTCGGTGCGCTATTCTGATACCAGCTCTGGTAGATTAAGAATCTGTCCGAGTCTTCGAAGATAAGCAATCCCAAGTCTGTAGCTAGGGAGGCAGCTTCAGTGCGCTAAACTAATACCAGCTCTGGGAGGCCAAAAGTATCTATCCGAGTCTGTGCAGTTAAGCAATCCCAAGTCTGTACTAGGGTACAAGGTATTACGCATTTTTTCCTAGAAGGGGCTCCAAAAATCACACCCGTGACAAAGAATTCACCCGGACTAGCGTAATTGCACCGGCCTTCCGCTGGTGAAACATACGCAGAAAGTTACAGTATATAATCAGAAGCATTAATAATATGTCCTACCATGCTATGTTAAATTATATCAGGATATGTTCAGTTTGTCTTAGTTTCCTACGTTTTTCTCATTCATCTCAAAACTATGTTTTCCGAGTTATACCGTTGTTCCACCCATCCCCTCAATTATAAAGTAGTTGATCAGACTATGTGCAAAAAAGTTATTGGGTAATTAAACTACGTGAAATTTATTGAACAGATCTACTTAAAAGGCAGGATTTCTTATTATTCCACTGAATCAAATTTACACTCCTTACCTTCCCGACTATTCTCCTATAGACCGAATCCATCTTAGTTCGGTCGGGTTGGCAATCGTAATGTTGCAGAATTGATCAAAAGTGGGTTATGTTGTTTTCTCGGGTCAAAAAAAAGCCCGTATTTTTGCGTTTGGCTCAAAAAAAATTTCCTACGAAATCATGGCCGTTCAAATATTTACGCGCCCGCAGTAGAGAGGCAAGGCCGGTTTTGGAGAAAAAATTATACGATTAAACGAACTTACCTTAAGTGAAGTTCGATCGTAATTGTATGTAGCGCCTCTTCCGATAGATCCCACTGTAGTCCCCCCTCCCCTGCCCGAATCACCACACGTATTCAAAGCCCGCTAGGGACTTTTTCGTTCCTATGATTGGGCGCCCGGCCCTGATAACTCATTATTCCAAAGTATTGCCGTATCTATGGGTAATACCACTCTGAGGTATTGGGTGATAGTTAAGCACAAATACTCATATATGTGAACATTTTGCCTTATCTGGGTGGGATGTGATCTATCGGAAGAGGCGCTACATACAATTACGATCGAACTTCACTTAAGGTAAGTTCGTTTAATCGTATAATTGTATTTCGCGCCTCTTCCGATAGATCCCACTGTAGATGTTTAAAGTACAACATACGGCAAATATAATAAGTTAAAATTTATTTTAACTCAAACAGTTGTAACTTAAAGATAATGACTGGCTGTCAGTAACTAGGATAAAATATACATATGTTAACATTCTTTTTTTTTTTTTTTTTTTTTTTTATTCTAAAATTCTATTTGCGTACTCAGAACTATCTATTGATATGGGGAGGTCATAGAAGCGCGCAAATGTTTGAGATTCTTTCGACCATCCGGCCGATTTTCTTATAACGTCTAAATCTAAACCTTTCCGCTTCGCGGCAGATGACGATGCATGTCGTGTACTGTACGCTGAAAAAATACTAGTATCAATCCCGCTGTTTGATAAAACTTTCTTGATCCATCGGGAAAGCGTCTGAGCAGACACCCTTTTAAATGGCTTTTTCAGAGCAAGGAAAAGCGAATCCTCACCTCCCCGTATCGAATCGGTTCGCTCTTTGTACGATTCTAGAGCTGTTACTACACAGATATTTTTCCGAGCTTCGTATCTTGAAAAGGTCAGAAGGGGTTGAGCCCGACCGCGGCCCGATGTCTTTATAGTATCGGAGATTTTGATTTGAATAGTATTACCTCTTTCAATTATATTGCTGAGCTTAATAAGTGACAGCGTTTGCATCCGTTGGCCTGTCACAAGGGCAAGAAGAGTCACAAGCTTTCCCGCTAACATTTCCAAAGACAAAGCGTCATTTTCATCAAGCCTTTCCAAATAGTCCAATACTGTTTTCGGGTCCCATGTGAAGTCGTACTTGGGTCTCGATGGCCGACATTCAACAACTCCTTTGAAAAAACGTTTGATCCTCGAATCCTGACCTACAAAGGGCCCTGCAATCAGCGAAATCGCTGATCTTAGAGAGTTTAAGGATCCGTGCGATGCGCCTCGCTGAAACTCCGTAGCGAGGACAGAAAGGACGTTCTCGATGGACGGCTTGTAGAAATTAACGTTGTGTTCCTTACAAAAATTCCACCATTTTCGTAACGCGCAATCGTACTGTTTTATCGACCCAGTGCGGAGAGAAGCCGTCATCAAATCCAGTGCGATTTCCGGAACGTGACTCAGCTGGAATGCTCTCCTGATAATAACCCCACCTCCAGGATAAGGTCCCTCCAGAGTGAATGTGGTTGGTTGCTAGGAGACAACAATAATTCTTTGTTGGGCAAGAAAACGATAGACTCTTTGCATAGTAATGCTCGGAAGAAAGGGTACCAGGGCTGCGTCGGCCACCGAGGAACTACCATGATTACCCTGGCCCTTTCTTCTCTAATTTTTTGTAAGGCTCTCAAGATGACCGAAAATGGGGGAAACGCGTACGCCAGAGAAAAACGTCCCCATTGAATTGTAAAAGCATCTATCGCTGAGCTCTCTGGATCGCGGAACCACGAAACGAAACGCACACACTTCGTGTTGATGCGCGAAGCAAATAGATCTATTTGGGGATTTCCTAACGATCTCGAGATATCCTGAAAAGCCCAATCCGCCAGAGAATATTCCGTTTCCTTATAAAGTCTTCTGGATTCAAAGTCAGCGTCTGCATTTTCTTTCGTGCCAATGAACGAAGCCTCGATTCTATTATTACGCGCCTCACACCAATCCCATACTAGTCTCGCTGCGCTACTTAGATTTTTGGAGCGCGTACCGCCCATTCGGTTAATGTACGCGATCGCTGTGGTATTATCTAATCGCAACAAAATATCGCTGTTTTTTAGCTTGTTGGCAAAACACTTCAACCCGAAAATAGCCGCTTTCAATTCTAAAATGTTGATATGACTCCGACTCTCTTCTCTACTCCAAAACCCATGCGATTTCTTTTCTCCGCATACTACTCCCCATCCGGATAGTGATGCGTCACTAAAGATTTCTATAGAGAATTTCAGAGGTTCTATCGAATTACTCGGATTATCAATGGCTCTCAACCACCAATTAAGGTCAGCCTGTAGCTCGCGGCCTAGTGTCATATTCGCATCGAAACAGTCTCCCGACTCTAAAAGGGCCAAGTAACGCGCTCTCTCTAACGTTTTGGTATGGGCGAATCCATAAGGGATCGCCGGACAACTTGCCACTAAAGAACCCAAAAAACGCGCAAAACAGCGTATTTTACAGCTCTTTGTGTGACAAAATTTTTGAATAAGGTCCTTTATCTTGATTCTCTTATCTTCCGGGAGTTCTAGCCGCATTCTTCTCGAATCAAACCAAAACCCCAGATATTTGCATCTCTTCGACGGCGTAGATTGAGATTTTTTCTCATTGATTATGAAGCCCAATGACTCGATGAGTCGCCTAGTGACCAACAAATTATTTTTACATTCTACGAAGGACTCCCCAATAACAAGAATGTCGTCTAGATAGACAACCGAAAGCAGGCCTTGGCTGCGTAGTTCCGCCATAATTGGTTTTAGAATTTTCGTAAATACGAACGGGGCTGTCGCCAGTCCGAACGGCAAACAAGTAAACTCGTAAACCGTGTCGTCGAATCTAAACCGCAAAAATTTTCTGTCCTTTTTTGCTATCGGGATCGCGTAATATGCGTCCTTCAGGTCGATTGTTGCGAGGAAATAATCCCTATTTAGGAGACGAACTGCTGTCCTACGATCTTCGAGTTTAAAATGTGACGTAGGAACGAATTTGTTCAGCTGCTTTAGATTTAAGATTAATCGAAAACCTCCACCGGATTTTGGAACCGCGAAAACATCCGATAGGAATTGGCCTTGGCCATCTTGACATGGTTCTATCGCTCCCTTCCCTAACAGAGTCGCCACGAGATTCCTAATTATCGCAGCTTCTTTACCGGCAGTCGATTTGTCTTTGGGAAGAAATTGTTGGATCGGCCTTGAGGAAAAAGGGATTTCGTAACCCGCTACCCATGTTAGAATGCGTTTGTCGGCGGTATGCCGTTTCCACTCATCTGTGAAAAAACGCAATCTACCGGCTATAATACTCACAGGCAAAACTAACGCTTGCGTGTTGGGGGGTGACCCGATCTCTGTCTCGACGAATCTCGGCGCCGGGGACTCTTCTGTCTCGGAAAATTGTCGCGATTCTTCACAAATGGCGTCGTCTTTTTCCCGCCTGAACCCGTCGGTCGCTGGCGATAGCCGCCTGAGAGGCGACGAGGCGGGAACTTCGAGTTTTTTGACCCTTTTGCCGATGATTGCGTTCTCGCCGTACCCAGTTCCCTACTGGTACTCTCGAGCACTTTCGCCGCCTTTACTTTTTCGTCTAGCTGTCTTCCGAACAAAAAATCATCAGCCGTCGACGAATTCAGGACTTCCTTGAAGGACGATCCTATGTTGGCCAGAACAAGGCTTCTTCTCACTGCTGACTCGTCGTGCAAAAGATCCGCCAGTAACCTCCCTGTGTCGCTCAGACGTCCGAGGAGGGAAAGCCTCTCCTGCGTGTCGTTCAGGGCTCCAAGAAACATTTTTCCGACAGCGGCGATGCAAGCTGCAAGCTTAGCTTGCTTTGCTGCGATACGTTCATCCCTCTTAATGGCTGTTTCCGGTAGAACGGCCCTCACCTCCGGGTTTATTGCTGGCGGGTCAATGTATTTCGCATTGTTTGGAGGCGGATATCTTTTAATTAATTCAGTTCTGTCCTCTGTAGGCAAACCTTTTTTAAGGATCTCCTCCCAACGGATTGCCATCTCCGGTGGAATATCTTCATCGAGCACTCGATCCTCCAAGATCCTTTTTCCCAAAACCTCTAGAATCTGGGGGTCAAGAGCTGCTTCCTTTGTCGCTACCGACGCAGTGGGAGCAGCGTTTGGGTCTGTGATAGGTAAAACCTGACGAGGCCCGACGATATCGCCGGCCTGAGCTCGGGTTGGCCCCTGAGACGCGTTATGCGTTATCTGCGCGGACTCAGACTCCGCCGCATCTACGTCCGAGTCGAGATCTATTGCGTTGATTCCCTCGGCTTTTTCCGATGGCAAAACTCTCGAATGTTTCCGACCATCCCTTCCACGCTTTCTTGGTCCTTCCTCCGACGAGCTCGAGACGTGGCGACGTCCTGATGGAAATGAGACAGAATGTATCTGATCGCCAAGAAAAATTCGTGTCTGGGTACGTCAAACGTACGCGTTAAAATAGGTTAAACCTGATTTAACATTGTCTTGGGATTATTGCCCGAGTAATAACTCTGCCTCGCATGGGTTAGAGCCCACACGAGGGGCTCGTGTTGAATCTTTCTCAAAAAACCAGCGACGGCGTAATGGTATAACCTATAAAGATGCCACGTGAAAAAACCTAACCTAAAAACGGGATACTTACTCTTGCGCTTTTTCTTAAACTTTTTCTCGATCATTTTCTCGAGTCTTTTAATTCTTTCTTCGAGAACATTTTCTCCGTCTGCAGACCAACTCCTCGAGCTCCGAGTACTCATTCTTGAAATTTTTATATATATATATATATATGGATTATAAGTTGCAACGTGTGGATCTTCCGGCACACGGAAGAAGAATGAGTTATCAGGGCCGGGCGCCCAATCATAGGAACGAAAAAGTCCCTAGCGGGCTTTGAATACGTGTGGTGATTCGGGCAGGGGAGGGGGGACTACAGTGGGATCTATCGGAAGAGGCGCGAAATACAATTGTAAGTGCTCGCGTACACGGACATACACACGCGTGCGCCTGCCGTGTCCGTATGAGGGCGGCGAAGGGGGGGGGGAGTCTGTGTCACGCTCGCGGACCCCTGGTGATTACGTCACACCCTCGACTCAAAATGTCATCGCCCACCCTCAAAATGGCGTCACCTACCTGATAACTGACGGTACACATCCTTAATTTGACGCCACAGTCCCTTGATATGTCGTCACACATTCTTAAATTGACGGCACATACCCTTGACATGATGTCACACTCCCTTAATATGCCGTCACACCCTTAAATCGATGACACACACCCTTGATAAGACGTTACACTCTCGACCCTTCTCGAACCTTTCATGATGACGTCATGCTTCGGATAGAACTTTTGACGATGACGTCACACCTTGGACCTTGTTCTCGAACTTTCGATGATGACGTCACACCTCTGATCCGATTACTCTAGCAATTCTCGGAATAATGGTTTCTCGGGCTTCATGAAATTCTTTGGACAAACAGTTCTTGGAATTTTCATTTTTCCTCGCCTTTTAGCTCGAAACCTCTTCTAGAAAATTCGAGTCCATTCTCAAATATATGACATGTGATGTCTTGAAGACGTTTCTGAAAGCTTGATCGAACTTCGCGTGACAAACAGTTCCAGGAATAATCTCGAACGTTGTGAAGAGAGATGCAAGGCAGAGTCGTGTTTTATCAACTATAGTCGCTACTACTACATCTATATATGGTTATGAATTAGGAGAAACACATATTCGATAAAGTGCTTTATTAGTGAAATAACATTAATACAAAGTTTTCAATATGAATTAAAATTAGTGAAACTAACATGAGAATTATTTCGGTTTGCAATGATGCTTTAAACATGTATGACACCAAACCATATTCATCTTCCTATCAGATGCAATGTTATCGGTAAATGGAGCGCGATGCTCGAACAGCCAATCTCGCAGTAATTTCACGTTTTGAACCGAACAATTGGAATTTGGTATGTTATGGTGGGTACAACTGTTAGTTACAGAAGCTTTCCTTGATGTCTCTAGCGAGGGACAACCAAGTTCCAACATATCAACGGTCTGTGCATCTCGTATGATGTTCTGCAACTAATTCTTCTTCTGCAAACCTTTCACATATATTTTTCGAACATCTCGTACAAGACTGGGTGGTATAATTTTGATATCTTCATAAGATTATCTCCAGAGTTTCATCATAAACCATGAAGATTATGCTCCAGGCACTAATTTTCGCTTTTATATCGAGCTGGTAAGCGTTTCCACTCGAACGGCGGTTTGAATAGTAGAGGTTCAAGTTATGCTTCTTGGTCAACTGCAATGGCAGCTAGCTCCTTCACCGTGAAGTTGTTGATGGGTCGTTTAAAGCCCTGCCGATCAACAACGAACTCCATCTCGAACACGACTGATATTTGCAGATAGGTTGAATAGGAGTTTATACCATCTTCTTCACCACACCACTTATGGGGTTGTATCCAACTACTCGATCCTGTAAGATCAAACAGTATGCTGATGTATAGGCGAAACAGGTATTTTTTGCTTTGAACTCAAGACGAACAACTACTGGCCTGTAACTTGAGCCAGTCGTTCTGTTTTGAACAGTCGATGACGAACAGGGAAGCATTCTTACCAGCAACGGTTCAGGTTCCTTGGGGTATTGAGAGCTTTAGAAGTTCGCATACATCTCATATAGCATAGCATACTGATTGTGACTCATATCGAGATTAGGATTCCCATAGGGGTGGCATTGAGAATTCAAGAAGAACTTGACATCTGTAATATTACAGTGATCGAAATGGCTGGCATTTTTAGTCAACTTATTCTTTCGACTTGTTTGGAAACCCAGTATAACGTATCGAGGTTTCTCCAGCTGAGTCGATGTCTTAACAGTCCAAACGTGCTTCACGGTGGTGGGAAGCAGAAGATACTTGTACAATTCCCAACTGCGGAAACTCATGGAGATCGGTGCATCTTTCTCGATGAAATTCACCAACTGTACTTTCCGCTAGTCCGAAAGTTTAACGTATGGTAACAGCCATTAGACTTTAACGTTAAAAATTTTGAATTCTTCGTCTTGAGTTTGCAGAACCGCGTTCGTATCGGTCTTCGATCGGGTCAAGATCAATTCGTGTTTGGCGTTAACGATGATCTTGCGATAGTCTTCGGCGTACCCTAGTTCGATCTTCAGCGGTACGCATACTTCAAAGTTACCGTCGACATCCACATGGTTCGCGTTCACATTAAGTCAACCAGCATTTTCCACCATCCAATTCTGTCCAGGTCTTAGGGAGGGATAACCTTTCATAAGACTCGTGAGACCAATTTTTCTTCTTCTGTCGATCTCGATAGCATTTATCTCGTATCGTGCTTCTTCACACAGGTGGCAAATACCGGTGTTGACCAGAATTGCGGTAGTCGACGGAGATCCGTCAGCCTTGACTATCCTTCCTTACGCATGCAATGAACTCTAGCTTTGTAACACGCACAGGTCTTGGCGTTGAATAGCGATACGAATCTCATCACTGTTATTGAAACTTGATGAGGCGTATGGCTTGTGTGTATGAACCTCGTAGTATGCGATAGACTCGTCAAAGACTACGGGTGTTCAAATATCTAAGATTTTCTCCTCCATGGTATGCAACAGATGATACAGATGCAAACGAAACGACGATTTACTTTCTTCGGCAATCTTGGGACCTAAGCTTTTCAAAAGCAGCACGTTCTGAGGTATCAGCTCTTTGAGAAACGGTTGACGACTGACGTGTTTGGGGCATGCTACCTTAGTATTATAACCACTTCTGTTATAAACTATTCCCATTATTCAGCCTTGATATGCAACCTGACAGTTATAACCTCTCCGCGGAAATTAAACAAATCCCCGTCTTGATCGACTATACGAAGTTGGACGCATCGATGTTCAAATTTCGCAAAAATGCAGGTTTCTGGGAATTTCAAAGTTCAGATATCGAGGCGCTCTTCGAGGTTTTTGTTCATCTCAACATGTAGAGAAATTCTCTGGCAGCGGGGATCTGGCGGATGAGATTTAGTACTGCAGTATTGATATCAAAATTCGAAGAATCGTGAAATTAACTTAGTTAATAATTAAAATGCGTAGCAGCTGATTCAATCGCTCGTTGAAATTATGGTTAAAAATGTTCAGCAGCTCATTCAATCCTTTTTTACCACGATTTCAACGAGGGATTCAACGAAACTGGGTACCTTTCAAGTATCACCCGCGCGGTAAGAGTGGATTTCATACCAAGCTTATCGATGAAGTTTAAGTTCGTAACGTTAACTCAACAAATCAAATATTTTTTTTTTCGCTTTCTTACGATAAATATCATATGACATCAGAAAAACGGGTGATTACAACTTGAAATCGATGAAACATACTCACTGAGTGACTAACATCCCCTAAACTAACCCTCATCCATTTCGACGTTATGGAGTCGTAATGTTTATTTGGCGACGACTTGACGTTGCGCACGCATCATAAAAAAAGTTTCCGATCATGCGGTAAACATTTGATGCCGATGCACTTGTCGGAAACAACCCTTTACCTGCAACCCTTACGTGAAAAAATGGATAAAAAATTATAACTGTCGAATAAATCGTTTGGCGGCGGTCGGACCGCGAGAATCGAGTTTCTGAGATGCCCCAGAACCCCGAGAAGAATATTCATCCCCATCGATTTGTCGGAAGCCACCCTTAGCCCTTGCTTTCGGGAATTGAATAATTGAAAAATTCATGACTATCGAACGAATCGTTTGGCGACGATCGGACCGCGAGAATCGAGTTTCTGAGATGCCCCATAACCCCGAGAAAAATATTCATCCCCATCGACTTGTCGGAAGCCACCCTTCACCCTTGCTTTAGGGAATTAAATAATTAAAAAATTCAAAACTATCGAACGAATCGTTTGGCGACGATCGGACCGCGAGAATCGAGTTTCTCAGATGCCCCAGAACTCCGAAAAGAATATTCATCCCCATCGACTTGTCGGAAGCCACCCTCACCGTACACATTACAATACCACCTTATGTCCGTCGATAGCACACATCGCGGTAACTGTTGACGGTGAATGTTCATCAAGACGTTACAATTGCAGCCGCTAAACATCGTTCATACCACATATTAGTTATGAAACAATTGTTATTACAGTACTATTCGAGCGATCAGGTAGGAAATGAAAAGTATCAACGCCAGTAGAAACCCTTAAAGGGAGACTCCGGTGAAATTCCGATAAATACGATTCTTTTAAATTCTCAATTACTCAAAAAATACCAATCAGTTGAATAAAGTTTAGGTCATGGTAGTATGTGTATCGAACAAAAATTTAAATTTTCCGAGATAAAAGTGCATGCTCAGGGAGTTTTTGGCAGCGGTGCACAGAAAATTTTCTGCGAAAGGTTCCTTGCGCATGCACTTCCAGCTCAGAGGATTGAAATTTTTTCCAACACACACACTACTATAATCTCAATTTTTATACAAGCAATTTTTTGTTGGATATTTTTTAGTAATTTGATAAATTGAAAAATCGGTGTTATCGGAATTTCACCGAAGTCTTCCCTTAAGGTAGCTCATCAGATACGGCTCAAATCGTTGATCGTATAAAAATTGAACAATTTATAAAAATTATTGATTTTAATTCTGAATTATTAATATGAATAAAGGTCATCATCAATATAAGAATTATAAGATTTTCGAGTGACAGCTGATCGAACAGACGTCGCCATGTCGATTTCGGTTCCCGTTTAGCGTCAGTTTCTACTGATTATCGTTAATATGAACGGAACTGTACGGTGAATCGACTTGAAATGGGTGTCGATATTTTTTATTTATTTTTTTTTTATATTTTGAGTACAAATTTCAGATTTTATTCTCCACTCACCACAAAGTTATGGATTTTCACATAAGACGTTGGGTTAAATCCTGATTTTTCCAAATTGTTTTTTTGAAAAACTAAAACGTCAATTAAATCGAGCAAAAAATTAAGATTAAAAAACGCAATAATATTTTTCGGAGACTCCTTGTAGTTCTCAAAAATCTTTGAATTTTATGGAGCTGATGAGCTACTTCAAATGTCGTATAAGATCAAGGTTTGCTAGAGCGCTATGTTCGGGCTTGGCCAGCTTTGGTGCCGCATATTTCATGAACTGTTCAACGTACGCTCTTTGGCTGTCTATTCGAGAGCAGTAGATATTGGAACCAATGAGTCGCCAGGACATACAGGTTGCAGAAGAATAAAATTCATGATCAGGTTGCAGGAGTCGTGCGTACACGCGTAATATTCGGGGTAGAACGCTAACCGGTATAATCGAAGTGTATTGAATAATCTTGATGATATAGACCGCATAGGGAATCCAAGGATGATAAAATAAAATGCAATATTCGAGGAATATCGTAATTCGAAGAAATATATTTAGATCTCGTGAAAATTCATGAATTCGTCGCTTTCTGCAAAAGACGTTAGATAATCTCGAGCTGCATATTACAGTATATTATGTGATTCAGGTAGGTTGTCGATGTAGACACGTGATTTTGTAAGGCACATACTTTTAGCCTTGTGCGCAATGCTGTCACGAAACTAGGATACATGGAACGTATCCTAGTGACGTATCCTCCTTCGTGGCAGTCATCTGCACAGACGTTGTACACTCCCATAATGTCGTCTGCTTGTGTCGTGCTGCAAGATCTAAAAACTTTTACATCTGAACATTAAATAGATCTGAACAATGTTGAAACACAAATATAATTATCAATAAATATTTCGCGATGCCCAATAGGCCTTGCATATTTTACGTGCTTTATATCTGTGATCATCGATTAGAATCTCCGTGGTGTCGTAATCCCAGCCAAGAGCAAGTATAGTTCCAGCTGACGGTCGTGTGACAGGATCATTAAACATACTGTTACATTTGGTAAAATCACCCTTATGTCATTAGTTCTATATGTGATTAACATCTAGTAGCCTATATGATAAAAGATATCTTTTAAAATATAAGAACCTCGGTTGCTGAGTCAACAAACATTATTGTAAAACAAATCAGTCTGTTTCTAGCTCACAACTAGTACAGACCTATATTGCAGAATATATAACCCTTTTACCCAATTTATTTAATTCCACTTGATTCACTTTATTTCTCTCGGGAACCCACTATAAATAACTTTTTACTTATCGCAAACCACATTTTGCAACATTGGTGTCAGAATCGGGATCTTACCGAGATCGATAAAGTGAATATTTTGTGAAATCAAGTATGAACGAAAAACGAAATGTCTCGTCGACGGCCTACTGCTCCCACTAATGAACCAGCTGGTAACCAGCTAATACCACCACCTCAAATCGACGTGATGGAACGACTATTTCAAGCCTTGGCCGCACAACAACAGGCAAGCTTGGCTGCACAAGCACCACAACAACAAGCCAATTTAGCAGCTCAGCGCGAGGAACGCGAAGAAAGACGAGCTGAGCGAGAAGCGAACTTAGCAGCTCAACACGAACGCGAGGAGCGCGAAACTCTTCGGCTGAGAGAAGAAAGGGAAGCGAACTTAGCGGCTCAACGCGAACGCGAGGAGCGCGAAACTTTTCGGCTGCGAGAAAAAAGGGAGGCGAACCATGCAGCCCAACAGGCCACCCTATCCCTCCTCATGAGACGCCTGGAACCTCAGGAGGTGATCTCCCAAACCTCCACTCCCAGACGATCCCCAGTGAGGATCAAGGAGATTGTAGAAGAGACTAATATTCGGTCTGTACAAAACTATAGGGTAGAAGAACCTTCCCCAACTTTACGTAGACCTCGTACGGGTGGAGCGGCGACTTTCACGCCGCACACTCGTACAATTCCTCAGAGTGACCGAATTGAAAATTCAATTCGGGACGCACGAGCGATACACCATGAAACCCTCATGGCTGGTGATCAGAATATGAATAATACGAATAATAACATCCCTATTAATATATCTCGCGCCGGGAGTAGTCGCGAAAAACAATACGAGACCCAGACTGTAATAAACACGTACCCAGAAGTACGTACTGAGAATGTCCAAAAAACATGTACTAATCTTAAAGTAAATTTCTTTGACGGTTCTACACCGTGGGCAGAATACGAACGCCAATTTCAAATAATAGCAAAAGTAAATTCATGGTCTTCCACCACCAAAGCTGGACAACTTGCCGGTAGTCTTAGAGGCCCTGCTTTATCTATACTGACAGCTCTGGCTGATTCGGACATACAGGACTTTGACAAGCTCAGTGCGGCCTTAAGACTCAGATTTGGAAACCAACATTTATCGAAACTTTCATTAACGCAACTAGGGATTAGAAAGCAAGCCGAAGATGAAGGTCTTGCCTCCCTAGGTTTAGAAATAGAAAGACTTGCTCGAGTAGCTTTACCCCTTTGCGACGAATCTACTAGAGATTTGCTAGCATGTGATAAATTTATAAATGCCATTACAGATCCTGAGCTTAAACATGCTCTCAGTTTGGCAGGACCTTCTTCTTTACAGGAAGCAGTAATCAAAGGTTTAGAAATTGACGCACTAAACAAACAATATTTAGGAGTAGGAAAACTACGACAAATTAAAACAGACAATACTGTTACTCTCACTAGGACTGACGAAAATAAGAAAACTACTCCCTGGCAGCAAACTAAAAATAATAATAACAATAAAAATAATAATAATGATAGAAAACCCTATTCTCGAAATTTCGGAGACAGACCCCCGTTGAAGTGTAGATTTTGTGGAAAATTGGGCCATGATGCAAATCATTGTTTCGCGTTAGAACGAAGAAGCCAAACAGATAACGGGAATTCTTCGAATTCCCGAACTTCATGGAGAAAGGAGAACGATTTGAATAAAGATGTTTTTAAAAAGACTACAGAAATTCCACCAGGTTCTTCTAACCAAAAAAACTGATCATCGATGATTTTGAGGGGCAGAAGTCATCATGTGTTCGACCCAACAATAGCCCTATTTTAACACAATTTTCAATACGAAGTCTAAGACAAACAGGCTTATATGCACGAGGGACTGTCAACGGAATTAACTGCCTCTGGGTCATAGACACTGGGGCAGAAGTTACAGTGGTCCGTTCAGATCTCTTAAAATTTATTAATCCAATCCAGGCTTCTTCTTCCCTACGTACTGCTACAGGAGAAATAACTCCAGTTTTAAAATAAGTTTTAGTTGAGATTAGTGTGTCAGGGTGTATTGATTCTTCGCACAATGTTTATGTAGCAGACATAGAGGATGAGGGGATTTCAGGGATTGATTTTCTTACCGCGCATAATTGTGTAATTTCAACTGAAGGGAATTTATTAATTTCGGGTCGACACAAGGTAACTCTTTTAACAACCAGAAGTAAAACTTCTAGTATACCCCACGTGCGAACAGTAGATCTTTCTGAAGAAGAGTTAGATTCATTTCCTGGTCACTTACAGAATTTATATGAAAACTCGTCGACTTGTTTAGATTCTTCTCAGAAAAAAAAATTTAGAACTTTGGTTAAAGATTTTCAAGACACCTTTGCGAAGAACAGTAATGACAAAGGAAGAAGTACATTGACAACTCATACAATCGACGTAGGAGAACATGCGCCTATCAAACAAGCAGCCAGGAGATTACCATTAAATGGAAGAGAAGAAGTGGACAAATTGGTTAGGGAAATGCTCGCCATCGATGTGATAGAACCATCATCCAGTCCCTGGGCATCGCCTATTGTTTTAGTAACAGAGAAAGATGGGACAAAAAGATTTTGTGTCGATTACAGGAGGTTAAATGATATAACCAAAGAAGATTCCTATCCCTTGCCATGGATTGAAGAAACCCTCGATTCAATAGCTGGAGCAGAATGGTTCAGTACTATAGATTTACAGAGTGGTTATTGGCAAGTTGTAATGCATGAAAAGGATAAAGAGAAGACCGCTTATGTCACTGGTCTAGGAGGATTATGGCATTTCAAAGTGATGCCTTTTGGGTTATGTAACGCTCCTGCGACTTTTGAAAGAACGATGGAAACTATTCTACGAGGGATAACAGATAAGAAATGCCTGGTATACTTGGACGATATAATTGTTTTTGGAAAAACTTCCGAACAACAGATAGAAAATCTAAAAGAGGTCTTTTCTCGTTTGAGACAAGCAGGATTCAAAATGAGTCCGAAGAAATGTCATCTTTTTCAACGAGAAGATCACTTTCTTGGACATGTAGTCTCCGCAGAAGGAGTGAAGACGGATCCTGCGAAGATAGAAAAAGTGTCAAATTGGCCCCGTCCCGTAGATAGAGAAGGAATTCAAAGTTTTATAGGGCTCTGCACTTACTATCGTCGTTTTGTTAAAGGGTTTGCAACCGTAGCTAGACCTCTTCATCATTTAACTGGAAGCAAGGTTCCTTTTGATTGGTCCAAAGAATGCGA
Source organism: Tenthredo scrophulariae (assembly GCA_963978835.1). Classification (NCBI taxonomy): domain Eukaryota; kingdom Metazoa; phylum Arthropoda; class Insecta; order Hymenoptera; family Tenthredinidae; genus Tenthredo; species Tenthredo scrophulariae. The sequence continues at coordinate 4,423,768 of OZ022234.1, forward strand.
AGTAGCTTTTGTCAGATTAAAAACTTATTTGACCTCCTCGCCTATTCTAGCTTATCCTCAGGTGGAAAATCCTTTCATTTTAGATTCTGATGCTTCACTCTCAGGAATAGGTGGAGTTTTATCTCAAATCCAGGAAGAAAGTGAAAGAGTTGTTAGTTATTATAGTCGAGTACTTAGTAAGACGGAAAGAAATTATTGTGTAACCCGTAGGGAACTTTTAGCTGTCGTAAAAACAGTAACTCACTTTCATCATTATTTATATGGGAGGAAGTTTTTGATTAGAACAGATCATGCTTCTCTCAAGTGGTTACTTTCTTTCAAATCTCCGGAAAGACAGGTAGCTAGATGGATAGAGAGGCTGGGCCAATATGATTTTGACATTCAACATCGTGCTGGACTTCAACATGGAAACGCAGATGCCCTCTCCAGAAGACCTTGCGAAGGACCTAAGGAATGCAAATAATGTACAAGATTGAAAAAACAACAAGATGAACCCTATAAGATCCGATCGATCACTTTTGAAGGAAACTTGAAAGAATGGATAAAGGCTCAACAAGAGGATGAAGTTCTAATTCAAATCAGGACTTGGAAAGAGTCAAAGATACGCCCTGAGTGGCAAGATGTTTCTGCCAAGAGCCAAGATTTAAAAATTTATTGGGCTCAATGGGATTCCCTGTTTTTAATGCAAGATTTGTTATACCGAAAATGGGAATCTCCAGATTTAAAAGAAATAAGATGGCAGCTTCTAGTACCAAAAAAGAAGATAGAAGAAATTTCAAAGGAATACCATGATTCTCCTTGAAGTGGACACTTCGCTTCCTATAAAACTTTAGGTCGGATTAGGGAACGATTTTTCTGGGCACGTTGTAGGATGGATGTTGATGATTGGTGTAGGTTCTGCAAAGTTTATAATGCAAAGAAAGGTCCACGTGGCAAGGGAAGAAGTTCTTTTCAGGTGTATAATGTCGGAGCACCCTTTGAGAGAGTGGCTATGGATGTTTTCGGGCCACTTCCTCTTTCAAGATCTGGAAACAGATACGCTTTGGTAATGGCTGATTATTTTACTAAATGGCCCGAGGTCATTCCTATCCCTAATCAGGAAGCAAAGACAGTTGCTCAGGTTTTTGTTCAAAACTTTGTTTGTAGATATGGGACTCCTCTTGAACTACATACAGATTAAGGTCGTAATTTTGAATTCATTTTGATGGAAGAAATATATAAGGTTTTAGGGATAAGGAAGACTCGAACAACCCCCCTTCATCCTCAGTCTGATGGTATGGTAGAGCGATTAAATAGGACTCTGTTGAGTTATTTATCTTCTTTTATAGACAAAAGTCAACGAGACTGGGACGAATGGATTCCTCTTTTTCTCCTTTCTTATAGATCAGCCATTCATGTAACAACAAAACAGTCTCCAGCTTCAATGCTTATGGGAAGAGATCTTCGTTTACCCTCAGATTTAGTTAAGGGACCAGTTCCAATTCAAGATTCTCTTCAAACAGATTTTGTGTCAGACCTGAGGGGAAGATTAGAACAAATTCATAATTTTGCTAGGGGAAGAATCCAAGTTGTATCAGACCGCACGAAGGCTCATTATGATGTGAGAGCTAGAGACCTCAAATTCAAAACAGGAGATTCAGTTTGGTTATTTCAACCTAGAAGAGGAAAAGGTCGTTGTCCAAAACTGCAAACCAACTGGGAAGGTCCTTATACAGTTATTGACAGAATAAATGACGTGGTATATAGAATTCTTCGTTCTGCTCATTCAAAACCTAGGGTTGTTCATTTGGACCGCCTGGCTCCTTATGAAACTAATGAACTTACCCAAAATAATAAAATTAAAAACCTTCGTTCTTTGAATATGGTAGAAAACCATTCTGTAGAAAATAATTTTTCTCTACAGAGAGATGACGAAACTTTTGTTTTAAATTCTTCCAGGTGGTCCGGGGAACTGCCTTATGGAATAAAACGAAAAGATTATAGACCTCTTACTATCCTTGTTGAAGGTAATATTGGATGTGGTAAAACAACTTTTGTTAAAAGATTTTTGCAGGATAAAGACATGGTTACTTTATTAGAACCACTAGAAGAATATCGGAACGTAGCTGGGGAAAACCTTTTAGAGAAAATGTATAAAGATCCTCATAAAGACGCTTATCATTTTCAGCATCACGCGGCAATGACAATGCGAAATGAACATTTAGTTTTTACCTCGCTTCCGAATAAAATCATGGAACGGTCAATTTATAGTTGTAATTGTTTCATAGAAACTCGGAGGAGGTTAGGAGATTTTGAAAACCTTGAGGCTCATCTTCTGTTCGAAAATGTTAGGACCTTAATCAACGCGTCCGCTGCTTTTGAGGTAGACATGTTTGTGTATTCGAGGTTATCTCCAGAAGAGTCGTTTTCACGGGTAAATTCAGGATCGGTTAATAAAAAAGAATTTTGCGACTCTTCCAGCACCAGTTTTAATTCTAGACGCTGAAGCTTCGGCAGACGATGTATATATGAATTTTTGTGAGGTTATGAAGTCGAAAGAGTTTTAGCTCAGACTCGGAAACGATTCGGAACCACTCGGAAATGAATCGGAACAATGCGGAGTTGAAAGACGAATGATACAGATCGAGTCGGCCATGACAGAATAAATCGAAGTCAAACATTATAAAAGCGGCGTCTGATAAAATAAAATCATAGTTTATTTTCAAATAAGAATATACATGGATTAAAATCGATTTGAAATAATTTTCTCAGCAATAGGTTTAAGGAGGATTTTCATTTTTGAGCATTTCTCGCAACCTTCTTGCTTTCCTTCTTTAAGAAGAGGAATTTTACAGATATAACAGGAGTTATATCCTCCTCTCACATCCAACTCTCCGACGAATGTCCTATGCGTAGCGACTATACCCAATGCTTCTTCCATAGGAATACTAAAGGAATAATGATAAAAAAAACATTGATATTACAAGATATTATGAAAAAAACAAAAAAATAATAATAATATAATAATGACCATAAAAATACACTTACTGAATTAAGTAACAATTCAAACATGATTGAATGCACGGATTCCGAAGCTGGACGGCTCCTCCGCGTGCACAACGGGTTCGGCCCCATTCAGCCTCAAACCAGACACGAGTCTCTGGCACCGTTTTTTTTTTTTATACTATCAAAATTCAATGAAGAAACAAGGATGCCTAGACGGACAGCTTCTTCATTTAAAGGCTCCATATTGACGAATGACGCTAACAAGAGCTTCTTCTTTGTTGCTTTCATTTATCATCATTTGTTTAACAAACATACTTTTGTTAGAAGAATTTTCATTGGAGTTCGGAAAAATCGTCATTTATTCAACGAGTCGTTTTTGATGCGGAATTCTGATAGGCTCTCTGATAGATCTTCATTTGTTTAACAAAAGTTATTATAAACAATAGAATTTGCATATACTCTTTTAATTTGACTCCCGCTAAAATTCGATTTCAAATCGATTCCCGCTAAAATTCGATTTCGAATCGATTCCCGCTAGAAATCTTATTGAAAGGAACGCTAGATGTTGTTGTAGTTTACATAAAATATAGCCATGACATCATAATGGAGATCTGAACGGATTGTGTTTATAGGTTATATTTTAGTTTATAAAGATTAATCCAAGTTTTTCAGCTCCTGAGATTCAAAAATTCTCTTAAGTGGAATACTAAAAAATATTCTGAAACGAGAAGACGGAAGCCTAATCCATTTCATCCTGACCTAACAATTCCAGTTTTCTCACTTCTCCCCAGATAAGATCGTTCTAATTTATATTTATAACATTCGCAATAACATAATAAGTTATCTATTGATTATATTTGAAAATTATTTATTCATTATTACAGTTCAATTAATTATCTGAACTATATAGGAAAAAAAAAAAAAAAAATCTATATAATTAAGACAAGAGTTCATAATTTTAACGAGTTTTGAAAAACTCCTGAATAAGACCTTATTATTTTGAGAGATTAATATTTGTCCTCCCGTCTAGGTCGTTATTTGATTTATTCAAAGATGTTTGGAGCAGGAGCACAAAGAAACCTCAAGTCCTCTTGCCTTCGGTCCTTTCGTCCCTCCAATTACTTCCTGTTCCAGTATTCAGGACTTCCTGCATGAAAACCACAGGATTCTTCACCTGTTTCCTGATTCCTGTTTCCCAGTTTACCGATTCCTACTGCCTCTTCCTGCTCATCTTCCTGAACCCGCTCAACGACTCAAGATCCAAAGAACATTTTTACATTTATACACACATTTGATTTGATAAGACTCAACTATCTTTCCAAGGTTTTTTGTGGTTTACCTTGGGAGTAAAGGCAAATGTCGGATAGTGTTTGGGGAAAACTTTAAATTCTTGAGCCACAGCTCCAATTCTTCCAAACAGAGCACACATAAACTTGTTAATTCTTATGATGATTTTACACACTTTTATTCTTCATTATACTCACCTCAAGAGCCGGGTCGACTCTTTTACTAAGGGGGGGGGGGGGGGGGGGGGGGTAGTGTTACATTTGGTAAAATCACCCTTATGTCATTAGTTCTACATGTGATTGACATCTAGTAGCCTATATGATAAAAGATATCTTTTAAAATATAAGAACCTCGGTTGCGGAGTCAACAAACATTATTGTAAAACAAATCAGTCTGTTTCTAACTCACAACTAGTACAGACCTATATTGCAGAATATATAACCCTTTTACCCAATTTATTTAATTCCACTTGATTCACTTTATTTCTCTCGGGAACCCACTATAAATAACTTTTTACTTGTCGCAAACCACATTTTGCAACAGTAAGTTAATTTTAGACTATATTTGAGATTTGATTCGACTACCGCTTTGGCTAGAAGATCCAAGATTTTATATTGATTCTAAATGCTCAGCCGCCGCTTTGGCTGACTAGCTACAAAGTGATTCTATATGAGATGTGTTCACCACTTTGGCCACTTTCGCACAACTAACGCTGCTGCTCGACGTCGCGTAGCTTCTTATATACCTAGCGTGACATCACGCGTCGCCTGTCGTCCGGCAGATGTGTCTGTGTGCGTCGTATATGCGATGCGGCTAGCTGGCCATGCCGAATACGTTACAGTACATATAGTACGACTCGTGAAAGAAGTATTCTTCGTTTTTTTTTTTACGGTGGGAAACTTGTGTTCAGTACTTACTTACTGACATACTCGGATAATTAATTGAATTTTTGAATTAATTAAATTGAGTCATATTGAAATATACAATATAATTTATATTTGTAATTGTGAATAGGGCTGGTAATACTGTGATGGTATACATGGTATATATACTATCAAACAAACATGTAATTGTAAAATTAATGGCAGTATAAATCATGAGTTTTATGATATCGCTCCTAATGCCATCATATAAGCGTCCTTGGCTCCACGTGGCCAGATCTGTTTACGCACTTGCGTATCGTTTACACCCAGCCAATTATTTGCTTCATCTTTTAGCATCGCAGTATAGTGACCACTATCTATACTTTCACCGTGATGAAATATTGCGCTATTTACCTTGGATTTCTTATTGTCGAGGGTAATCTTCTTGGTTGGTATTACGTTCAATTTGAAATTTGTCATGTTAGATGCCTGTCCATCTTGATACGTAAATATCATGAACTGCACGACAATGATATGTCTTACCGAAGCAAAGACGGTTTTTTGTAGCTTATCGCTTTTCTGATAATTCTCGCACATACTGTCAAGTCTTGTCCATCGTGACAAAGTGTTATTCAACAAATTTTGTAGGTTATTGGGGCTCTTGATACCTGGTGTAAACGATACGGGTATGGCTGAAATGTAATTTGGCTGTGCGATCTCAGAGCTGAGACCACAATTGTTACATCTGATCGTCGTGATCAACTGTTGTTCAATCGCTTATTAAGTTGAATCAGTTTTCTTGCAAATAGCCGTGAGAAATTTAGCCGCGTCTTGTTGTATATTTTCTGTGAAATTTCTGCCTGCTAATTTTCGAACCGCAAAGGAATCTAATGTTGCACTACTGGTAACGTAAGAATAGGCTCATTTTTCTAATGGGTCGTTATTATTCAACTTAATCAATTCTTGTACTATATTTGAGCAGTGAAATATAAACTGCAGAGCGGCAATTGCGTAACATGAAACACTGTCCTTATTTTTCATGCCAACAATAGTGCGCAACGGATTTGGCAATGTATTATCATCGACTTCGATTTGTATATTCAGCGTGCATGAGGGAACCGACCATACGGTGTCTTTGACCGTTAATTTAGCCGCACGTGTGTTATTGATTTCAGCCAATTCAGGTTTGTATTGTGCCCTGGGTCGATTGTACTCGACTAGTGCAGCTTCCTGAACTTTTACTGCCTGTGGATTGAAATTTATCAAATGTAATCCGTCGAGAGACTTGACTCTTGACAATGCAACGTATGCTTGTCCAGCAGTGAATACAGTCTGGCCTATGGCTATAACTATGCTGTGCAAAGTTAAGCCCTGGCTTTTATATATCTAGATTCCGTAACTAAGGGACAGGGAAAATTGATTTCTGAATATAAAGGCACCATTCATTATTTCGAACTTTGTGGATACCCTTTCGATGGTATACTCTATCCCCGATGCTAGGGCAATCGTTAATGATTGTACCTCGCGTGTGTCGATATCTCGATTCACGGAAATCACATGACCTATGGTACCGTTTATAATACCTGTAGATACGTCGATGCTTCGTCTACCCATGATTTTTGCCCCGATCTCAACCGTTATAGTTTTCGCGAGTCCAGCCATGCGAGTGCTGTCTTCGTGTTCCTGATTCAAGAGTTTCGTTATTTTTTTTTTTTTTTCTTTCAAATACGGTATGCAATCAATGCTGTCTTTGGCGTTGAGTTCAATTTCGTCGCCTGGAATTTTGGTTAACATGGCTGTGTTCAAAATGTCACATTGGTTCCAAGTCGGAAAAAGATAGACTGTGTCTAGCGATAATTGGTTGATATAATTGCATAATTCGTCGAGTCTGGCTCTGACCGACGTACCGGTAAGGCTGACTTTCCTAGAATCTAGAATGTGTTGGTCGGCAATGGTCAAAATTCCGAATCTAACCCGAGTTAATATTTGTTGGTAAGTTGTATCATTCTGTTGGCGTACGTTTATCAACAGCTCGGCGTACGAGAATAGATTCGGTCCATAGATTGACCGCAGCTACTGAGCTAATATATTTCTGTATTTTGTCTTTCGACAGGTTCAGGTACGCTGAATCCGCATTTACTGGCGGGAGTTGTAGTAAATCACCCACAAGTAAAATATGTTTTCTACCGAAACAGGCATCGTTAGTATTTTTTGTATCAAATATTCCAGTCAGTCTTAAGTGAATATGCATTAACGTGACGTTTGATATGATTGAAACTTCATCTATAATGAACAACACTACATCTTTCAATTTGCTTCGCAAGATTTTCAACACCTTGTCGAACAATTCTTTGTATTTGGGCGTGCTGCCGTACTCAACTAGTAGCTGGAATAGTCTGTGCACTGTCAGTCCATCGACGTTAAAAGCCGCCAAACCTGTTGGTGTCGTAACAGCAGTCGTTGCACCGAGTATTTGTTTTGTCCAGCACCTAATGGTTTTTATAAAAAAAAACTGTCACCCGTACCACCAGCTCCACTTACGAACATTCGTAATGGTTCACTACGCGCTGAGATTAAAAAGGTCCTGACAGTATCAAATCAAGATTCGCGGCAGCGAATCGCCGCCAAGTACCCGTAGGGGGGCGAGAGCTACGCGGAACTATTGTCTCGGAGGAACTCTTTATACCTGTAAGCACGAGGTCATAACTTCGGAACGCGTGATTATTTATCGATAAAATTTTCAAAATAGATATTCCCCCACCACACGACTTCGCTGTATAAATTAGATCGAAATCGGTCTACTGCTTTCCGATATATTAGCCACGAAAGTCGCTGAAAAAAATTCTTCTTCTTCTTCTTCCTGGTCATCAAGTTTTCGCTAGACGCTTGCTTGGGACCACGTTTCCGAACGAACGGTGACACGGATCGACTTGAACTTCGGAACGTGGGTACAAGCCATTGAAATCTCGACCCCTATTGATTTTGGCATGAATCTGAATTCGCACTCGGTCGGTATGTCATAATAAAGTTACCAAGTGAGCTACAAAGGGTCGACGAAATCAAAATGGCCGTCGGATGGCTATCGGATCGCGCTATTGACAGTTAAAATATTCATAATTTTATATATAATTATATTATATAGTTATATCTTTATATTATATGATTGTATAATGTGTTATCGGCCATGCTAATGGTTTTATATCAGTGAATCAGTGAATCGGTAATTAATAATAGGAGTGAAATAGTGCGACGACCGTGGTTGCATGCCGATCACTTATTATTAATAATTATTGACATCTGCATGGTCGCCTCTTATAATTACGCGGAACAGATCCTCTGAGCTGGGTTTAAATATAGAAAATGAACCAACGGACCCGGCAAAATATTATTACACTACTAACCGGAGCAAGTGAAAAAAAGGTTACGACGACTCACATTGAACGGTATGTACGTACATTGATTTTCACTAGATTTTACATTTGTCCACACAATAATAGATGAATAGAACAGCCTCGACCTCTTTATTTCCATTAAATGCATGACTCGTTATTTTTTATTGACTTGTATATTTCCTACCATCGCTTGAGGTGCGATTCTGGATCTCTTGGCGGTATCATACCGCCGACGTTAACTTTTAGCACCCGCGTTTCCCTAATACACCCGTTCATTTCCGCAGGCCACTATATTTTTTTAAATCAACAATTGAAGACGCGGAAATCCTGACTATGATAACGCTACCTATCAATCAGGCACTACTGACAAGAGTTCATAGCACCTGCGGTAACGCCAGCCATTCGTTTTGGGCTGAAACCATGATTCCGTTTGCCAGCCAGCGTCATCATAGCATTGGGTTCTGCCTGAGTTCAATGGTTGATTGTCGATGATATACGCTTAAGTTGCTTAGTGACCTCATATTTCCCACACAAAAACAAAGAATATAGGCGGTAGCGGAGATGAAAAGGGACTCACGGGCAAGCGCAACGATAACACGGGCGCTACAGATTATGTTACGGCCAAGATCCAGAATGGTCCCTTGTGATGACACATGCTATAAAAATAAGTAGTAATATATCGGAACCTCTGCTTCAATTATTTGTTATTTTGTATTTTTTACAGTCACCTGTACCATTTCTATCCTATTATCAATCCATTGGAATAGACGAAGATAACACTTTGACTGAACGACGTCCCAAAACGAAGGTTCCGAATATCAATCTGTTGAAATAAACGAATATAACACTTCGGCAACACAACGTCCTAAGATAAAGGTAGCCCACACCCCATAGCTTCAAAGTAATAACAACGCTAGGAAAATTAGTAGTAATGTACTGAAACCTCTCATTCAATTCTGTTATTTTGTACGTTTCACAGTCACCTGGACCATTCCTATCCTCTTATAAATCCATTCGAATAGACGAAGATAACACTTTGACAAAACAACGTCCCAAACCAAAGGTTCCGATTATCAATTCGTTGAGATAGACGAACATAACACTTTAGCGAGACATCGTCCCAAGACAAAGGTAGCCCACAGCCCATAGCTCCAAAGTAATAACAATGCTAAGAAAATTAGTAGTAACATACTGAAACCTCTCATTCAGTTCTATGTTATCCTATATCTTTTACAGTCGCCTGGACAATTCCTATTCTATTATCAATCCATTGGAATAGATGAAGATAACATTTCGGCAAGACGATGTCCCAAAACAGAGGTAGCCCACAGCTGCCCCAAAGTTATAACACTCTACGTATCTTCTTCAAATGAACCAACTTCTACCAGCCTACCAACCACTAACTTCACCTACCTATACATCAGCACCGCAAATTGATTTCCAAACAGACTAACATATTTGCAAATTGCTGATCATTAAAAGTGTTATAATAGTAGAGTACGATACAAGTACGCACACGTGTCGGATACTATTTTTTTAAACTCAGTGTGCGAAATTCTTGACCTGTAGAGAATTCTAGAAAATAGGGAAGTATAGTATATATATTGCGATATACGTGCGAGAGGCAGGGTGCGGACGGGGTCCAGGAGCAGAGCCCCTGGTAGGGGTGCAGGGGGCGAAGCCCCCGCTGGGGGGTTGGGCGGGCGAAGCCCCCCCCCCCCCCTAAAAACAAAATACTTTCTAAAATGATTTTCAATAGCATAAAATTTTATTAGTCTTCGAAACTAAAGAAATGAGGAAATCAAAGACGAAAGAAACTCTTTTTCTCTCACCTCTATACATCCCTCTTCGCAGTCTATCGATAGAAACGCAAGTTCCAGATATAAGTTGTCTTGATCGGAAAAGCAAGGCTCACTCGATTTTGATAGAATTATATTATTTGTCATATATTTTTTATTATTTATAAATAAAATGTATTGTTGATTTGACATATTGGTAACGCGATTATTGAATCAGTAAATATGTATGTGTCAACAAAACTTGACCCAAAATTGAGAAAGTCGAATAGAAGAAAAATATTTTAGAAATCATTATTTTCAAACGAATGAAACTTTATTATTTTTATATATGAAAGTGTATGAATCGGGCACTTCGCACACTACCAACAGGCATAAAAAATCGAGTATCGCACACTGAGTTGAAAATAGTACAGTACGATACGAGAGTGGCGAAAATTTTTCTGACGAAGGTGAGGTTGCAGCACGAGCCGAAGGCGAGTGTTGCAATCACACAAGATCAGAAGAAGTTTTCCCGTCGAGTATTCTAAAAAATTTTGCTTCATGTGTGAAAATGGGGGTCTCGCACACGCAAAGCGTGCGTAAAACGTTCATTATCATACTGAGCGAAGTAATGGTACATTATGATGCGAGTGCGGTGAAACTTTTTCTGTCTAGTGTGAGTTGGCAACACGAGCCGAAGGCGAGTGTGAAATCACATGAAATCAAAAAAAGTTTTTCCGTTGGATATTATACAAAATTTACTTTATACGGAGTGAAAATATGGGTTCTACCCACGCTTCGTGTGGTCTATGAAATGAGTTGGAACATTTAATATCGTTAAGAATCTAGTTAAATCGTTTGATACCTTCAAATATGCCATCCATTAGCGTATCAGTGAAATGACATGCATTCTTTCATATTATGTAGCACCTTTCGAATTCTCGAAATTCAACTGCAGTATTTAACCATCTAGGCAATTATGAGATATTTCAAGCTCTCGTACACACTATACATAATAAGTTGTTGACCAATCACTTCATACCGTACACACTGGCCTGTATCTGTACAAAACAACCTCCGTTGTAAATCCAACCACTGACTCAATCTACCTATTCCATACTACATGTCATTTCTTGTTGGTGGATATTACATATTAGAAGGTATGCTGTACGAGTCGATATTTCCCAGCTCACCTTCAGCACAGTAACATGGCATATATTTTAGTGATTACTGTGACATTTCTATTAGATGATTGATCGTTCATTGATTTGTATGATTCTCACAGGGACCTGAATTGGATTGCAGCAGACAAGCATGCAAGCTCCGAACAATCAACGTTGCAGAACACATATGAGCCTGTTACTGCGTCAGGCAACACAGTCTTCCAAGCTATGGCTGAAAAATTACTGATTAGGTGCAAAACTTAAGTTAAAACTGTATAATGAGGTCTGAGTTCGTAACGTTAACGTAACACAATATTCGTTGAAGAAATGCAATATTTCGTGATTCAAATATTGTTAGAACTGTAAAATATGCGAGATAAACATGTTTCACACAATTTGAGGAATTATGCACCGTTCTTGATCCATTTGAAACGTTCGAGCCTCGAATTTCAGAATTTTTTAGCGAATATCTTGTTGAAATAACGTGACGAACTTCAACCTGGTACTGTATAAGACGAAATTAAGTTCCACTTAATAAATTATTTATGTTCGTCACAGTTGACAATTGAAGTGAATGTGTTCGTCTTTCACTGAATGTTTCTTCCCTTGCCCAAATTCCGAATGTATTTCTTGTGATGATCAAACTATAACAACGTATAACCCTGCTGAAATCAAATGAGCAACCCTCCTCAATTCTCGTACTTGCAAAAAGAAGTGAAATCCCACGAAAAACATCCAAAGATGTAAAAAGAGCCGCCAAGTACCAACACGAAAATCATAATTGCTTTATGAGCAAAACGTTTCGCCAGTCTTTGTCGTGAAATCAAGAAAAAAGCCAAGTACCGAACGTACCCCTGCGATCTCTCAGCAAGTCTACGTCGTGATACAAATCATCAATCAATCAATCGTGAAGTCGGGAGTTTCGTGTAAGGATATCGAAACATCATTCCAAGAGCTACGTACTTGGCGGGCACATTCGGTTTCTTAGAGCTATACGGACAACCGGCTTCGTTTCATGCGAAAATTGAGTTTTCAATGCGACAGCAATTAAATACACTGAAGAACTAGTTATTCCAACCAATAATCGTATGAGAAAATACTTCCCCATATCCTTAATTATGTGTATGAACTTACAGAAGTAAATACCTTGTATGATAAATAAAAATCGTGGTCGTTCCACTGTCATTAAATTATCAGATCAGACTCGGAACTCTGGAATCATGCACCTCACTATAGAGCCAATGAGCGATATACTACGTTAATTTCTCCCATGATAGGTGACATACCGTAGAGCTTGAGTATATAATTATTAATAATGTAAGAATAAACTTATTCACTTGCAAAACTGTTGAATTATCAAGAAAACTCATTTCGGTATAAAACCTATTTAGGATATACGTGTATGCTATAAGTAGCATAGAGTATGACAGTCTGATGAATATCAAGTTCAGTTAATGATTGCTTCGGTGTACCTATACTATGCCATACAATCTTGCTCACGATGCATGCGTATGTGCGAGTGCATTAGCGTATACACGTAGTGGGAAGGAATAATTTCAACAGCTGAAACTCATCCTCGTAACAGTTCGGCCTCACTTGAGTGTAAAAATATTTTGTTGCTCATTCGCTTGTGAAGAATAATCATTCGCAACTACATATTCGTGGCAGTTGAAAGATTAGGCCAAAGGCGCCGCACTAAAGCGCTACCGTAAACTCGCACGCGCTAATATTTCAACTGCCACGACAATGACGTCCGGACACAAGATTGGAAGATTCATTTTAAATAGGTGTGTATGTTATCTGTAAATCAGACATTCGTCAGTCGATGCAAAATCCATGACATGTATATATATCCAGCGACCGGAAACAGAGTACTTTGAGTATCCATCAGCCGCCAAGTACCGATACAAGTAGCTGTGCACAGTTCGGAAAACTGTAAGACAAACAGCCAAACACACGATAAAACTGCAAGGAGTCGTGTCCTATGTTACAGACTGACGTGCAGTTATCGCCAAAAGAAGAAAAGGGAGCAAGAGCCTAAGATCCTGGTCCGATTTAATCAATTACCGAAGATTTGACGTTCAGGTTAAACGCAACCTCCTTTAGATCCACATGGACGGGTTCGCGGGAGGTTAAAGGGTAACGATATATTATAAGGGTAAAATAAAAGTATATAGTTCTTACCTTTATTCCAGGTCGACGATTTCAATGATCTTGGGCGTAGCGGGTTGAAAGGGGATGTCAAGATAGCTGGTCTCAAAGAATCGTCTGGTCAAGGTTGCCTCTAAGGTATCGACTACACACCTTGTTCCTTGGTAGTTGATTGTGTGCTGTACTATTGTCCTCGGGGCTTCTTCCAAGATCCCGAAGAATGGTTCCGCTGGCTGGTCCACTGGATATGGCGGAGGGTCCTCCTCGTATGAAGGCACTTGTATATTTTCGGTAAACTCCGAAGTGGTTTGAATATTGTCTTTTGGTATGATTATTGTATCGCGACTGTCTTCGTCAGTAGAGTTTGAATGAAGTTTGTCAAGGTATTCTTTAAGCCAATCGGGTGGTTCAGTTTTATTTAATGTTTCGATTAAACGTTGTTTTCGAGCTATTGCTTTAGTTATTCGAGCCCGTGCTCTTTTGCGACGTTTATTCTTTCTTTTCTTTATTTGGGGTTCATTCATCTACGGGGAAAAAGGATTTTATTAACGTTGGCTATGGACTAGTGCCTGCCCCGACGTTAGTGTGTTATAGAAAGAGGGTTTAATGCAAGCGTAGAAAGTAGTTCTCCGCCTGAGCTTTAAACGTGTTGAATACTGAGGTAAGCTAAGGTCACTAAACCTTGGCCTATACAACAGTATCCGAAATTTGTATATAGAGAATGACTTAAAGCTGGCTCGAGTATTTGGTATACCTAGCCCTGGCTTTATTAATATAGGATTTGGATTGGTAAGATGAGGGAAGGTGAGTATTTACCTTGATTTAAGTTGTTGAAGATATTTACTTTGTTTATTGAAGTGAAATTTGAATATAAGTTTGATTATTATAAAGTAATTCTTTAATGCGCCAAACCACACGAGACTTTCGCGGCTTACTGTTTTCGATGTTATTTTATATGAATAAAATAATTCTCAAAGCGTTAAAATCACGAGAGCTTATCCGTCTTACTATTTGATGTTACGTTTATAATAATGAGCGTGCGACCGTGGGCACGAGTTAGAGATCTTCTATGAACTGAAGTTAGAGTTCGACTTTTACGCGGAGTAATTATTCAAACTCAGTACTTGCTTCTATGAGCTCTTGTTGTAGACTAACGTTCAATGAAGATAGCGGTAAACCGGCGGTGTCTTGTGTGGTAAGTGGGGGCCTTATATATGCCTTAAGATCTAGGTAGTGGGGTTGTTTATGTCTACTGTATGCTCGGACTGTGGCCACGTGCATATGACTCATGTGCAGCTGTATTATTGCAACGGTTGACCGGGTGTGATTCTTGGTATTGTTATTGTAAGCGGATTGATACCGGTGTTTAGGTTTCGGTTTTGTTATTGTAACGGTTGACCGGACGTGATTCTTGGTATTGTTTGGATTTTTGACCGGGCTTGCTGTTGCACGTGGCATTGCGTCATATGCCTGTTACCAATGGTCCTTTGTTCTATTATATAATTCCTAAGTTTTATATAGTAATGTGTTTTATATAGAGGATGAATATTTAGGAGTGATTCGTTCTCTATATTTCTTATAGTTAGTTATGTATTAAAGGTATATATATATATGTGTATATATATTATAGTTATGTGTATGGTTAATGCATGAATATAATTTGGGTATAGATATTATATGGGTAAAGTTAACATGAATATAGTATATGGATATCTTATATATGAGTATACTATATGAATATATGTATTATATAAATGTATGTGTTATATGTATAAATGTATTATATGAATATATGTACTATAGTAAGTTATTTTGAACATAGTATATGAGTTATATTAAATATAGTTCTATGTGGTCTATACCAGAGGGTAATGTACTGTATATCATGGTTGGGTATAACTTGATGGTGGGTATGGTACCGATTTAGAGGCTGAGTTACCCTTTGGTATGGGCCACTGATGGTAAAACAGATTTCTTATATCCTAGTTGGGTATAACGGGTTTAATATTGATCAAGAGTAAAGAAGGGTTTGTTCTTTCAGTGGCTGTCGTTGGTAAGTACGTGTTCCATGTGGTAAGTTGGTGAGAACGTCACACCTCCCCCCTTAGCATCAAATGCTACGGCATTGCCGTGTATTTGACGTAGGCGTTGCGTGAGTTCTTGAATTGATGCTGTCTCTGTTTGTTCCGTAGGTGCATTTGTTGGTTGTTGTGGTTGTGCTTCTTCACTTCTGGCTTCCGGATCCTCTGGTGTTGGTGTCCTTCTTCCGAGATGGGTAATCAAGTGTGTGACGGATCCCCATAGGGCTCCCAATAAGTGTATACTCCAGCCATACATGTCGTGGATAGTATAACCGTGTATTATTGTATCTATTATGAATTTGATAATTCTGACTGTAATAAAGATTCCTAAAAACCCAGCAGACATGGTTCCAAATGACATGAATCCTGACCAAATCCTTTGTCCCGTGGATTCTGCTATTTTATCAAGAGTAGCATCGTCCATTAAGTTATATATAGAGATTCCTTCTTTCGTAACTGTATGTCCTGTCGCGCCTCTCGCTATGGTATTGAGGACTGCTGGTCTTTCGGCGGGGAATAGTAAATGGTCGCGTAGGTTGTCTAAGTCTTGTTGTCGGTATATCCCACCTGTTCCTAGCGGTCCTGCACTGATGTATTTCCATGTCATTTTGGTTTTTGGGTTTAAAGATTTTGGTGGTATGACGTCTATAGGTGTCGGGGTGAATTTATACCACGTGTCTTCTATTTTGTACATTGTTGCTAGTATTGGATTGCATTCCTTTTGGGTTCCAATTTTCACTATTATTTTTGATTTTGGTGTTAAGAATAATGAGGTGTTTCTGATTTCAATTGGTAGTTCTGAATAACAATATTCTGTGTGTCTTAAGTTGCATTCTACGGGTATGCATTTTATTATATGTACGACTTCTCCTGCTACCGTTGCCATGTATCCTGGGCTTTGCATTAGGTTATAGGCGAATTCGTCGGGTGATAGTGTAGCTATTGTAAGTGCGTTTCTTATAACTTGCTTTTCCAGTTCACACTTCTGAGTTATAATGTCTCTGTATAGGGTTGTTAGTTGGTTGCGTATATGTCGTTCAACGTAAATAAATTTTGAATTTATATAAGTGAATATGTCTATGTTTTCTACTTTTACAGTCGTTTTTTGGATGAATGTCTTGCCTTTTGTTGTTTCAAATATAAAAAGTTTCGGGTGTTCTGTCCTCAGTATGGTATAACCGCAAGTTCGTCTTTCAGTAGTTTTAATCAATGCGAATGTAACGTCGTCTGATGCTATTGAGTAAATGGTCATTGGGTTGTCTGTCGGTTTGTCTGGTTTTTCCGTAATTTTCGAGACCGTGCCTTCGTATAGGACGTCATATTCGTTAAATCTGCAATTATCCTCAGGGGTGTCTGCCCAGAATGAATAACCTCCGTCTTCGTCGAAGCAGGTAAGTTTGTTCAGTTCACAGGTGATTCCGTTTTGTAGTGTAATTTTGTTTTCGTCGAGTCTTACTGTTGCCATTTGTACAGCCAGTGTGATTTTTATGGTTGCTTGTACTACTACCTTGGTCCATTGTCCGTATCCGTCGTCGAAGAATTCTCCTTCGCAGCTTCCGTCCTTTTGTGTACTTCCTGCTAAGGTTGCAGTTGTCCTTGTTGTTGCGTTGCGCCTGATGTTGGTTAAGTATTTGTTATGGCCTATGTTTAATTCGCCTCTTTCTTGCATGTGACGGCATTCTGCTTCACTGACTTCTCGTATGTAGGATTGTCTTCCTCCCTCGGTTATTAATACGTGGGAGTGCATCCCGCAGTGGTATACTGTTCGGTCTATGTCGACGCGGCATTGCATGACCTTGGTTTTCCTGAATTTGGATAGTTGGAGGAGCTGTACGTAAGTTTCCTCTATTTCTGGTTTAGTCTCAGGTAAGTCGCAGTCTGTGGTGTCGAGTAAGCTGAGTGTTGTTATATTCAGTCCGCCTCCGCCACAGTCATATCCGATGAGTGCGTGTACCGTGTTAAGCGTCAGTAGTAGTGATATTACGTATTTCATGGTTAGTCTTGTTTTTGGTCCTTGTCTGGAACAGAAGGTTCCATTTCTTCTTTACTCTTGTTTTTCCTTATATAATGTGGGATTCGGAAATCGACATTTTAGAGCTTTGGTCTGTTAGTGTGCCTTCTTCCATTATTATGGACGATGGCGTTTGTAAAGTCCCTTTGGGTTTCGTGTATTATTATTATTTCATATGGTTGATTTATCAAATTCTCCAACGTGCCTATTTCATAGTCCACGTCGGTGGTATAGGACGTTAGTTCATATGTGCGTGATTCTAGTATTCCTTGATTTATCATTTGTTCTAAAATGTCCATTTCATGTGTTCTTAAGTTCCTACTGGTCCTTATGATTACTTTAGAGGTTATATGTTTTATTTCTATTGTACGTGTGTTATTTTTCGTTTTCCATTCATAGATGATGATGAATTCTTGTGGGAGTTCAGTTATCCTCATTTTGTTACCTTTGAAATGAATTTTTATTTAAGTTTGGCTATTTTGAGTTTATTTCTATGAACGATTCTATCTCTGGTTTTTACTCTTATTTTAATGTTTTGATTGTCTAAAATTTCTATTATTTTGTATGGACCTGTATATTGGTCTCCTAGTTTTCCTTTCTGAGGTTCCTTTAAGAGGTATACTTCGTCTTGCTCTGTAAGGTGTAATGGATTTATTTTTTTGTCATAATAATGTTTAGACCTGATTTTAGCTTGTTCTAAATTGTCTTTGGCTAGATTTTGTATTTCCCGGATTCGAGTATACAGCTCGATGAGGTAGTCTTCGTATGTTCTATCCGTTAGTGGGTCTATTATTTCATGTTCTGAAGGCATTCTTGCTAGTTTACCGAAGACTAGCTCATGAGGAGTATACTTAGTTCCTTCATGTGTACTTGTGTTGTATGAAAACATGGCCTGGGGTAGCCATTGGTCCCAGTTATTATTTCTGTCAACGAACTGTTTCAGGTATTCTGTTAATACGTGGTGTGAGCGTTCTATGGAACCATTGGATTGAGGGTGAAAAGCTGTGGTCCTAAGTTGTTTAATCCTGAATTTTTTTGCAATTTCCTTCATTAAGGAGCTGGTTAGATTGGCACCTTGGTCCGTTAAAATTTGCTTTGGTGCCCCGAATTTGCATATTAAATGTACTATTAGGGCATTTGCTATTGCGATTGAATTTGTTTCCATTAGTGGTATTGCTAGTGAATATTTTGAGAGTTCGTCTTGTATAGTGAGTATGTATTCATTGCCTGAAGGTGACATGGGAAGTGGACCTACTATGTCCATAGAGATTTTGTCGAAAGCTGAATTTGGTGTATCGGTTAGGGTCATGGGTTGCTTTGTTTTTACCCTGGTTAGTTTTTTAGTTTGACAATTAATACAAGTAGATATAAGATCCTGAATTTGTTTTTTCATTCCGTCCCAAAAGTCGTTTTGTCTGATTCTAGTGTATGTTTTTGTCATTCCTTTATGACCTCCTAAGGCGGAGCTGTGGTATTCCTGTATTATATCTTCACGTTCGTCCTCTTGGGGTATTCTTACTAGGTTGTTACATATTTGGATTTGAGTTCCATATTCCTGGCTAATGCTTTTTAAGTGAGTTTCTATTTGTTTCCAATTAATGGAGTCTATTTGCAAAGTTTTTGATATGTTGAATGATTTTAAATTGAGTTCATTGAGAACATCTACAAGTGAATTTATTGAGTCTTTGAATATGTCCAGATCAAGTCGAGTTTTTGAATTTTCTTTTATAGGTAATCCTATGAAGGTTTTTGATTTCTTTTTGATTACTTTTGCTCTACCTAAAGTGAGTTCTTTAAGTGCTGGCAGGATTTTTGCTTCTGAAAGTTCCCGTGAACCGTTGTCATAAGGTTCTCCTTTGCAAGTTAGAAAGAAAACTATGGCCCCTGTCTGCATAGAGAGCCTATCGCGAGTTTGTGTTATTTTTACCAAGTCCTGTCTAATTTCGTAGTTTCTGGTACTAGGTTCGATTATTTCTTCGTTGTCTGAATCGCTGTCTGTTTCATCTTCTGTCTCGTACCGTTCGTCTGGTGACTCGTTTGGTTCAGAGTCGGAGGAGTAGTTGCTGAAATTATCTTGTGATATTGAATTATTGTCAGGTTGAATTTCGTTCTTGTTTTGTTCGTACTGTTCCCTTGGAGCGTCTACGTTTGGTGAGCTTGAATGTAAGTTACAAATTAATATCTGAAAAGGTTGTCTGAATATTTGGGTAAGTGCATGTTTTACGTGAGGCCAAAAGAGTTTGTCGATTCCGCATCCAATGCGTGGCATAGCGATTTTAGTGATTCCTAAATTCATACAAAGGTTTCGTAGGTTAACGAGGCTAGTCTTAAGATCTTTCAGGTCTGGTTTTTCGTTACTGTATTTTTTTGTTATCAAATAAAATATGTATCGTTCATTATCCTGAATATACGCTACTTCGCCTATGGTTTTATGTTGGTTTTTTAATTCCTGAACGTTATTGAAACGTTGTTTAAATTCGACTGCTATTCCTGCTCCCATTCTCAAATCTTCGGCTACACAGTGGGCTAAAGAGTATGTTTGATCCACCGTGAAGAGATCTTGGTTGATTTCAGTTATTGTATTTTGAGGAAATATGTCGTTATCTGAGGAGTAGTCAGCTTGTGTTAATTCAGTAACGTGTATTTTATGTGATGT
This sequence comes from Tenthredo scrophulariae, assembly GCA_963978835.1. Taxonomy (NCBI): domain Eukaryota; kingdom Metazoa; phylum Arthropoda; class Insecta; order Hymenoptera; family Tenthredinidae; genus Tenthredo; species Tenthredo scrophulariae. Next base: position 4,444,135 of record OZ022234.1, read on the forward strand.
GTTGTAGGGTGTTTTATTTTCAGAGTTTAGTTCTGTATTTTCGTTATCTACTGTCTCTACAGGATTCCGTGATAGTGCGTCTGCGTTGGCATTTATGCTTCCTGGTTTGTATACCATTTGATATTCGTATTCGGCGAGTTTGAGTCGCCATCTTACCAAACGGGATGTAGGGTCTTTTACCGAATTTAGCCATACCAGGGGTCTATGGTCAGTTATTAAGGTGAATTTAGTGCCATATACGTATGACCTGCAGTGCGAAACGCAGTATACTATTGCTAGGAGTTCTTTTTCTATAGTTGAGTAATTTAATTCGGCGTTTTGTAATAGTCTGGAAGTATATGCGATGGGTAGATCCTTATTAATTTCTCCCTGGCTTAGTACGCCACCTATTGCGTATCCTGATGCGTCGGTTGTTATAATAAATGGTTTGGTAAAATCTGGGTATTGAAGGATAGGCTTATCGCATAATTTATTCCTAAGTATTTCGAATGCTTCCTGTTGTTTGTCTGTCCAGTTAAAGGTTTTGGTTTTCTTCAGAAGTTCTGTCATAGGTTTTGCGATTTGTGAAAAGTTTGGATGAATCTACGGTAGTACCCTGCTAGTCCGAGAAATTGTTTAATATTTTTGGCGTTTTTAGGTACCGGAAAATGTTTGACAGATTTGATTTTTGGCGGGTCTGGTTTTACCCCATCTTTGCCTATTATGTGGCCTAAGTACATTACTTCTTGTCTGAGAAATTCGCACTTATCTGGTTGTAACTTTAAGTTAGCTTGGCGAAGTCTATTCATTAGTTGGTTGAATTTCCTTTCATGCTCTTGAAGAGAACTTGCGTATAAAACGATGTCGTCTAAATATACGAACAATTCGGTTCCCTGTAAGCCCGTTAATACGTTGTCCATGAGTCGTTGGAACGTTGCTGGTGCGTTTTTTAGACCGAATGGCATACGAGTAAATTCGTAATGTCCGTATGGAGTGGAGAATGCGGTTTTAGGTCCGTCCCCGTCTTTCATGGGTATTTGGTGAAAACCTGAGGCTAAGTCGAATATAGAGAAGTATTTTGCACTTCCTAATTGGTCGAGTATCTCGTTTATATTAGGTAGGGGGTACGCGTCGCCTATCGTTTTTTCGTTGAGAGATCTATAATCGATTACCATTCTCCAGCGTTTGTTTCCCTGTGAGTCGGGTTTTTTAGGTACGATCCATATTGGGGAGTTGTACGGAGATAATGAAGATTTTATCAAATTGTTTTCTTTTAATTCTGTGACTTGTTTATTTATTTCCTCTTTGTGAATTGGCGGAAATCGATATTGTCGGGTATTTACTGGTGAGTCGTCTGTAGTGGTAATCCCGTGTTTTATTGTATTGGTAGCTTCTAAAGGTTCGTTGGGTAAATGAAATCTATCCGCGTTTTCTTGTATGAGTGAGTTTACGTGTTCTGTTTCTTCGGTGTTTAGGTGTGTTAATCTTAGCAATGATCTTACTTTTTCAAATCTAATTTCTTGTTCGTTATTAGTTATGTGTGCCGAATTTATTTGTGCGGTAGAATTTGTGTATTCGTCGAATGGTATGAGTTCTATGTTGGGAACTTCGTACGTTACGTCTTTTTCGTTAGTATTAGTAGCTGTAATTAATATTTGGTGGTCGTGGACCTTTACTATGGCTTCACCGATATAGAGTCCGGATGCTGTGTTGAAACCTGTTACATATCCTTCCTTTAAATTTGTTTCTTCTACTTTTAGTTTAAAGACTTGCGTACTTCTAGCTTTAATGGTGAACAGTTTTTTGGGTGTGAAAGCTAACTGTCTGTTGTTTATGCTAAGACATTCGTTATCGTAATCTATAGTGGCTTTGGTTTTTCTGAAGAATGCTGATCCTAATATACCGTCTTGTTTAATTTTGAAGTCGTTGTTAACTACGTGGAAAGGAATTGGTTCTCCTTCTATATTTACTTCGGTGCTACCTAGTGACCTAATCAAGTTTTCTGTTATTCCTTTCATTTCTATAACGTCGCTGGTATTTACTTTCTTCCAATCTTTTACATTTTTGGCTTTTATGATATTTGGTTCTGCGCCTGTGTCTATCATTAATTGGGTATTTTTTTGCAAATCTCTAGATTCTATTCCTATGGTAGGGACTGCACCTAGGCTGAGGTTGATGGTTGCGATGTTATTTCCTCTACAGCTGTTAAGGGGTTGACTGGTCGTGACTGCCCTGCTTCCCGGGGTTTCACGGTCCCCGAGGGGCCTGCCCCGTTTCCCGAGTTCTGTGTTTTATTGTGTTATTGTCTATTTTCGTCTATTCGTTTCTTTTTTCTACATTCTTCAATATTGTGTCCCGTATATTTGCAAAATTTACAAGATTTATTTGGATCGTAATTATTATTATATGCTGGTCGTGGTCTGTTTTCGTAATTATTTCGTGCGTTGTCATAATTGTTTCGTACGTTGTTGTAATTATTATGTGTATTATCGTAGTTATTTCGTGCGTTATTGTAGTTGTTACGTGTAATGTCGTAGTTACTTCGTGTGTTATAAGGGTTTGATGACGTAGGATTTAACTATTCTCTTTTTATGAACCTACATTTTTCTGTTTCGTGTCCTATTCTCTTACAATTTAGACACGTGGGTGGTTCTGATTTCCGTGCGTATGGGCCTGATTTATCGTTTCGCTCATTTCTAAATCTTTCCTTGTCCTTTTCGAATCTTTTACCGATTTCTATTGCTTTAATTGTTGCTTCCGAGAATGTACGAACACCTGTGATCTGGAGCGCGTTACGGTAGTCGGCGGGAAGTCCATCTAAAAAGCTGTCTAATGCTTCCATTTCTACGGACTCCGTGTCTACGTAACCGTTTGTTCTTCTTTCTACCTCTAGAATAGCTGTTTTCAAATCCTTGACACGGCTAATATATTCTATTATGTGTTCTCCTGATTTTTTAAAGATATTTGCGAGTTCCCCTCGATAAAAGTTAGTGGAACGATTTGGACTGAAAATTTCGAATAATTGGTCTAAAAATTCCTGAACTGATTCAAATTCTTCGTCTTCTAGCGCCATGGCGGCTCGTGAAGTTAACTTGCTTTTTAGTAGTTCGACTAATATTATTTCTGCGTTGGGTGAAATCATGCTTTTAGCTCTTCTGCATGCCCTGGTAAATGCCATAAGGGTGTTTGTATCTCCATTGAAATTAGGTACCATTTCTATAGCTTGTTTCATTGTGAGGGTAGTTTCTGTAGTAGGATTCACGTATGGTATGTTTCTAGGTTCACTACGTCTTTGATTTGGTCTTGAAGATTCCATTTCGCGTCTTAATGTTCTTAATTCATCTGAGAGGACTTGTAGGGGATCTCTAGTGGGTGGGGTTATGGTGGATTGATGGGTTGATGGAGTAGTTGGTGGAATAATGTTCGTAGGCGGGTTGTTTGGAATTTCAGGGGGTCTGTTTATTTGTGTTGGTGGGGTATTGTTTGTTTCGTTTTGGTCGCTATTTTGGTTTGTCGATGACCCTTGTGACGTGCTAGGTTGTGTGTTTGATTTTTCCTTTCTTAATTCACTTAGTTCTGCTTCTAGTTGTTTCCGTTGTTCGGATTGTGCTCTGAATTCTTCTATATGTTCTTGTAAATTTCTGTTTCTTTCTGTTAATTCTAATTCCCTGGCTTTGTGTGCTTGTTCTTTTGAGCTAATATTCTGCTGTAGCTTGATTACTTCTGTTTCACGTGCTTCTATTTGTATTAGTTTTTCTGTTAATTCTAAATCTAATCGCGCTAGTTCTGCTGCGTCTAAATTTTTACTTCTTAGTCCTGAAGCCATTTTTATTTTATGTTTTATTGGATTTTATAATAATTGTTTCCCTAATCGCGAAATCCCACTTCTGACACCAGAAATTTTACGCGTTGTTACAGACTGACGTGCAGTTATCGCCAAAAGAAGAAAAGGGAGCAAGAGCCTAAGATCCTGGTCCGATTTAATCAATTACCGAAGATTTGACGTTCAGGTTAAACGCAACCTCCTTTAGATCCACATGGACGGGTTCGCGGGAGGTTAAAGGGTAACGATATATTATAAGGGTAAAATAAAAGTATATAGTTCTTACCTTTATTCCAGGTCGACGATTTCAATGATCTTGGGCGTAGCGGGTTGAAAGGGGATGTCAAGATAGCTGGTCTCAAAGAATCGTCTGGTCAAGGTTGCCTCTAAGGTATCGACTACACACCTTGTTCCTTGGTAGTTGATTGTGTGCTGTACTATTGTCCTCGGGGCTTCTTCCAAGATCCCGAAGAATGGTTCCGCTGGCTGGTCCACTGGATATGGCGGAGGGTCCTCCTCGTATGAAGGCACTTGTATATTTTCGGTAAACTCCGAAGTGGTTTGAATATTGTCTTTTGGTATGATTATTGTATCGCGACTGTCTTCGTCAGTAGAGTTTGAATGAAGTTTGTCAAGGTATTCTTTAAGCCAATCGGGTGGTTCAGTTTTATTTAATGTTTCGATTAAACGTTGTTTTCGAGCTATTGCTTTAGTTATTCGAGCCCGTGCTCTTTTGCGACGTTTATTCTTTCTTTTCTTTATTTGGGGTTCATTCATCTACGGGGAAAAAGGATTTTATTAACGTTGGCTATGGACTAGTGCCTGCCCCGACGTTAGTGTGTTATAGAAAGAGGGTTTAATGCAAGCGTAGAAAGTAGTTCTCCGCCTGAGCTTTAAACGTGTTGAATACTGAGGTAAGCTAAGGTCACTAAACCTTGGCCTATACAACAGTATCCGAAATTTGTATATAGAGAATGACTTAAAGCTGGCTCGAGTATTTGGTATACCTAGCCCTGGCTTTATTAATATAGGATTTGGATTGGTAAGATGAGGGAAGGTGAGTATTTACCTTGATTTAAGTTGTTGAAGATATTTACTTTGTTTATTGAAGTGAAATTTGAATATAAGTTTGATTATTATAAAGTAATTCTTTAATGCGCCAAACCACACGAGACTTTCGCGGCTTACTGTTTTCGATGTTATTTTATATGAATAAAATAATTCTCAAAGCGTTAAAATCACGAGAGCTTATCCGTCTTACTATTTGATGTTACGTTTATAATAATGAGCGTGCGACCGTGGGCACGAGTTAGAGATCTTCTATGAACTGAAGTTAGAGTTCGACTTTTACGCGGAGTAATTATTCAAACTCAGTACTTGCTTCTATGAGCTCTTGTTGTAGACTAACGTTCAATGAAGATAGCGGTAAACCGGCGGTGTCTTGTGTGGTAAGTGGGGGCCTTATATATGCCTTAAGATCTAGGTAGTGGGGTTGTTTATGTCTACTGTATGCTCGGACTGTGGCCACGTGCATATGACTCATGTGCAGCTGTATTATTGCAACGGTTGACCGGGTGTGATTCTTGGTATTGTTATTGTAAGCGGATTGATACCGGTGTTTAGGTTTCGGTTTTGTTATTGTAACGGTTGACCGGACGTGATTCTTGGTATTGTTTGGATTTTTGACCGGGCTTGCTGTTGCACGTGGCATTGCGTCATATGCCTGTTACCAATGGTCCTTTGTTCTATTATATAATTCCTAAGTTTTATATAGTAATGTGTTTTATATAGAGGATGAATATTTAGGAGTGATTCGTTCTCTATATTTCTTATAGTTAGTTATGTATTAAAGGTATATATATATATGTGTATATATATTATAGTTATGTGTATGGTTAATGCATGAATATAATTTGGGTATAGATATTATATGGGTAAAGTTAACATGAATATAGTATATGGATATCTTATATATGAGTATACTATATGAATATATGTATTATATAAATGTATGTGTTATATGTATAAATGTATTATATGAATATATGTACTATAGTAAGTTATTTTGAACATAGTATATGAGTTATATTAAATATAGTTCTATGTGGTCTATACCAGAGGGTAATGTACTGTATATCATGGTTGGGTATAACTTGATGGTGGGTATGGTACCGATTTAGAGGCTGAGTTACCCTTTGGTATGGGCCACTGATGGTAAAACAGATTTCTTATATCCTAGTTGGGTATAACGGGTTTAATATTGATCAAGAGTAAAGAAGGGTTTGTTCTTTTAGTGGCTGTCGTTGGTAAGTACGTGTTCCATGTGGTAAGTTGGTGAGAACGTCACACCTATCCTATCAATTAATGTATTTTAGATGCCAGATTTGATTAATGAACAATATGGGAAACAGTCGGAAAAAAAATGGTTTGCAGAATACGATGAAGTACTATCAATCCAAAGCGAAAATAACAAACACAAAGGAATAAACCGAATGTGCCCGCCAAGTACGTAGCTCTTGGAATGATGTTTCGATATCCTCACACGAAACTTCCGACTTCACGATTGATTGATTGATGATTTGTATCACGACGTAGACTTGCTGAGAGATCGCAGGGGTACATTCGGTACTTGGCTTTTTTCTTTATTTCACGACAAAGATTGGCGAAACGTTTTGCTCATGAAGCAATTGTGATTTTCGTGTTGGTACTTGGCGGCTCTTTTTATATCTTTGGATATTATTTTCTGTTCGTCATTGAGTTGTGATATCATGTCAACTACGTCAAGGTCTTTCAGTTGCCCTTCCGCATTATTTAAGTCCTGCATAGCCAAGTTGGCCTCTACTGGCTGATAATGTAACGGATTATCTCTGTTGTCATTTGAATCTTGGCTCAGATTGCTCATCATATCCGTAAGATTATCCATCTTTTGTTCGATCAATTCTTTCACCTGTTCGAAACTTTTTTGAACATCAGACAATCGCTCGTGGTAACTCATCAATTCTCATAGGTCTGCCTTGCTTTTCTCAAATGCCTCGGCGTATAGTCCATGCGCTAGGGGTCAAAAGGTATCTATGCAGATGTCCCCGGGTGGACTTGGGCTTTTTCAATGTTTTCCGGGTCGTAGATTCCGAATTTGTTGGTCCCCTAGCGTAAATATCCCCCATTCTGAAGTTATAAACAATTGAATTGTTTATATCACTCTGACGGGTAAACTATGAGTCGGATAGAAAAAAGTTTTCAGCAAAAAATGTAGCCCTTGTCAAGACAAAGAGAATGGATTTTCATTCGTCCGAATACGTCGATTGGTGATCGAGATAGAGAATTTCTTATCTCTGAGGTGGTGCACACTCGCCGCCCGCGCTCCAGCCAGCCTTACTGCCCCGGTCCTCCGGTCGTATTTCACGTTTTTTAATATTTTTCAGTGTCATTATGAGTCAATTAAATGTATGAGTCAATTATCATGAACTTATACATAAATAAAAACAAATTGTCAAATATTTTTATAGGTTTTTATTCTTATTTTGACACTCTCCTCGTGTGCTACACGTACAAAAAGTAACTCATGGTATTCCAGCCTTGACACATCGGCATGATTTATTCGAACACTTACGACATGTACACTAAGGTACAAGCTCATCAATAGGTGGGAATAAACAAGTTGAGGCAGTGGCCTTTAAACCGTCGTTAGTTTTATAATAACCAAAATTACATGGATCCAAAACATCCTCACTCGGATTCAAGACTGAAACTTGGCAATGAGTAATGTAAAAAGCTCTCAGAATGTGTAAACTAATTGAATTACTCGTAGGTGGTAGTTCAGAAAGTGGTAGAAGGGGCTTTTGGAGATAGAACCAATACCGTAACTCATTGAAAGTCTTGTGTGAACTGTTCTTTTGCAAAAGTTGTACCAAATATTCCTCACCTTTCTTCACTACTTCTGTTATAGCGTCGGTAGATCTGTCTATGAATAACCCAGGTAGAAAGATAGTAATCGAAGCACAGGAGTTTATTTGAAGGGAATAGTGATTAAAAATATTACCTTGACCGAAATTCATTGGAAAATCCTCCGGAGTTGTTTTCAGTGCTACTCTCTTCCCCCTACCCACTTTGCTCGTATAATCAGATCCTGTCAAGTGGTGGCGAGCAGTAAGGACACAACACAGATCGTTTCCATGAAATTTTGCCACTCGGTGAAGTAGGATTATTTTTCTTTTTATTCCTAATCCCCAGAGGATAAGTAGTTCCTATTGCAATAAATTGAAGGGGAAATATGAAGAAACGAAATTAGAACGCTATGATTGGACGTACAGAGGTAATGATTCGGAGGAAAAAGGGAAATTGAGAGAATGTTGAATAAATAAATAATTTCACCTTTAATCCATTTTCCGATAGTAAGCGAAATGATAAAGTGCCATAACTACTACGTCTGTGTCATATGATGATATCAATACTTTCGTGTTTCCCTCCAGTACAACATGGTCGATGTGTATCATAATACGCACATCGGCTTCTTCGATGTCAGTTCTCTGTAAATATTGAAGGCTCGCTGCTGATCTCACTGCATTGGATTCACATGAATCTTGATCGGTCGCACTACAAATCACTTCGACCTTGAAGTACCTCGAGAAGTACCTTGTTATTAGCATGAGCCCAAAATTTTTCTTCTTGTACTGGCGTTGGTGTATCTCCTGAAATTCGATGAAGGGCTATGCCCGTTGATGTTTGCCTCCGAAAACGTTCGGTCGATTTTGGCGAATTATCGAAGTAGCAATCGAAAACAAAATCAATGCGTTTAACCGCCAGATTGGAAATGAAACGGATATAGTTGTAGAATGCAATAGCAAAGTCTTCGAAAGTCTTCAGTTTGCGTAATTGAATCTTTCGGCAGTGATACATAACATCCACGACCAAGCAGAAATCCCCCTGATTTACACATGGCTGTTCTGTTTCTCTGGAAGTCCCTCCATCAAAAGTTTCAAACAATTCGTCTATGAGTGCTGATTTGACTGCTTCTTCACGAATATGCCAGGTTTCTCGAATAAAATGTTATTCTCTGTTAATTCGTACGACAGAAGCCTTGGCATATCGAAGCCACACGTTCCGGGGCGAGCTTAATCAACTCCTGGGCAGACAGATCTTCTTTTCAGCGTGCTTTCGAAATTTTCTTTGGAGCTTAGTTGGGTGTGCTACGGAAAGAAGGTAGGTTCGTTCTAGGAATCGTAGCTGACAAGGTTACATCTTTTTTCTCGAATCTTTCTGAACAAAGTTTTCCATAAATTTCACAGCCTTCTTCGAATACATCCAGGAGAGCTTTTGCGGATTCAGTGTCGACAACTTCTCGGGTAACAATATTTCGAAGAGGCTGTGACCCAGATTGGAATGGATTACCGTGGGTATAAAAATATTGAACAATATTATCAACAATTTCATTTGTATCGTTGATACGGCCAGGTGATAACTCGTGATGTATCCGCAGCTCGTAGTTCTCATTCTCAGATCAAGTGATTTTGCGATACACATTAGTTATGGCATGTATACTGTGGTAAGTGAGCTCCCAAACTGCAACATACTCCTTCTGCCGCGTTGATCCAATGATCCCGGAAGAACTCTTTTGTGATCGGTTGATGGTTTGCTCCAGAGCTTGATCAGGCGCCACAGAAGAGAATGACGAATTTCGTTGCTTTACGGGGTAATCTCGGGACATGAATTCTCGATAGAGTTGCGGATGGGTTTCAGGCAAGATGAGCACATCGTTCAAGTACACAGAACACCATCGCGCATAATTGGATCTATCGAAAACATGGAACAAGGGCTGCGCCTTTTTAAGAGTTTCGATGTGCAGTTCCCAATTCCCCTCACGATCACCCCTTACTGAATCTTGAATCAACTGTATCATCATCATAACATTGCTGTAGTAATTGAACAATGGTGATTCCTGACTCCGGCATTCGATGAATATCTCAAAATCAGTCAAAAAATTGCAAATCTGATTTTGTAAAATCGCAAAAGCTGTCTTTGTTTCATAGTATGCCTCCTCTCTTATAGTATCCTTCACCACTTCAATCACTGTCAATATATCAGTGTAGTCTCGTTCCAAATTTTCACCAAAAAAAGCTTCCAACTGAAGGCGCCTGAGAGCTTCACCCAGCATCAGAAAACCTCTCATAGATCGCGCATAATTTGTTCCACTCATTACCTGGGTAACTGTATTTACTCCATATGCTTTAATTTCTACGAATAAATCTTCTACGCCACTGCCATTCAAATATTTCCCCACACGAGATAGTAAGATTTTGATGAGATGAAAGTTCCCAAGCATTATGGCTAAATCTTTGAATTCATCTTTCCTCACCATTTGTATATGTTTCGCGATACACGCCTTCATCACAAAAAATCGGTAGAGATGATTGCCTCAGCTGGGCTAAAACGTCCTTGAAATTACACAAATTGGTATAAACTGTGGAGTATTCAGTAACAGGATGGGGAAAAATTGGTGAGAAGCCTACTGCTTGTCGTGAACGTGGATCATCTGTCACAATAGCATTGAAAGCCGACCAGCCTGGAACCTCCTGGAACTGTTGTTTCTCGAGCACGAGCTTCAGGTCATCCGAAAGCTTTAATCGACTCAAAGTCCAGATGAAATCACTGATACTGATTGTAGCGAAAGCTTTGGGGGAAATTTGATTGTGAAAAATAGGCGCAGCTGTGGTGATTGAAATGGGGTGAGATTTTGTGTTCGGTTTGATGAAATTTTTCAGTTGTTGACATGGTAGTTCATGGTTCGATGTACGACTATCAAGATTGACGTTGGTTTCGGTGATTTCGGGATTTTTACGGGGAATCTGGGACTCATTTTGAAACAACACACTGACTGTATCATGGGTCCCACCCATACCTGAGTTACTGAACTCCTCGTGATCAAAGGTATCAAATGCTGCTTTAGTAAATTGTGTGGGATCGAAGTGATTTGGAATCGGCATTTCGTATTGACTTTTTTCGATTGTATACAATGCCAGACGGGTCCGATGTCGTTTCACTTGATCGTACGAAATCGAAAAACCTGTTCTGTTGAGATATTTAATAACAAAAGCACTCTTACTCACAGCGTGCACAGTGACCCCAGTGAGAATATGTAAGGGCGTTTTCTTAGACCCATTATGCAGAAGATAATACATGACCTGATACAAACTTTTCAGTTTCGTTAGTTTCCGTTCCGGCACTCTCTTTCGATTATCACAATCGTCATCAGATTCTGCCTCAGAATCTGTTGATTCGTCCTCATCGAAAAAATTCTCCTCGGAAATATGGAATAAGCCAGTGAAAAAAGACGCGAGTTGTTCTGGAATTTCTAACTTATTCCATGCTTCTTGTAACTCAAAATCGTCATAGAACTTGTCCTCTAAATCGAAGTTTTCTCGCGCTAAAATCTCTCGTACCTTCTTCCCGCACTCCTCGAAAATGTTATTATTCAAGTAAGTTTCAGCGAGGTAATCACGAGTAACACTGGCATGAAAAAAAAAGTAGGTTTGGTACAGTCGTCAGCAATGCAAAACTGAATTTGATCATTGAACATACGGATCAAGTGATTTTGATTGTCTCGATTGCGCACTCAAGGAGCTCCCAGAATTTTATTCACTCGGTCTCGGACGAAGGTGAGTGTAAAACTCTCTTTGGATTCAATTCTCACCTTCAACTCATCAACAACTTGTTGTATGCATTGTTCTTTATGCTCCAAGCTTGCATCAATTTCTTCGTTTTTTTTTCCTGGCAACAATCCCTCTGTATCATTTCTTCCCCTGATAATGTGTTATAATTAAACTCTGTGTCTTGTATTTCGTCTGTCATGTATTCGTCATCCTCAGATTGCTCTAGTGTTTGTTCTGAATCTTTCGACCGTGTGAATGTCAATTCATACTTTCGCATGCAATTTTTATGATAAGACAGCCGCGCGGTGAGAACTCTTCCAACATCGCACAAGGTGGCAATACGTAAGAAAACTTCATGTTAGAAATAATGAGACATCTGTAATAATTTCTTCGTTTTTTCTTCACTCTCCAATACAGACTTCGCCCGTTTTCCCCCAGTTTCATCCTTGCCACAAATGACACAAACAACTTTTCTCTCATTATCTGCTCGAACAGGACGTAGCTTTACACTGGCGCGAGTTCGTGGTCTGTGTGTATCGGTGTCAGTTTCATCATTCCCGTCAGTTCCAAATTCTGTTGTTTTTAAAATCGATTTACGCGACTTTTTCGTCCGAGTATACTGTCGATAGCAAGTCCCTGTCATATTAATACGCAACAATTCATTCTCAGATTTATTTTTTATCCTTTCAGCAATTTCATCTTGTTTCACTCCAGCTATCAACCTAATTTGCGTGCTTACTTGCACTGTACTTGTCAAATTTCCAGGGCGTAAGCAAAAAATGCATACGAACGATTTTTGTTCTTGAGATACCCCATTCTCAGCCTCAGTAACTTTCCTGTTCTGTCTTCTGGCTCCTTCAGCTACAGTATTGTCGATCACATTCATAGCCACGAATAATTATTAGAACATTTCCCAGTTGAAAATAAATAACTAGACTATAAACTTACAAAAAACGATAACAATCCTGAGATGACGAACCTCACTGCTCGACTGAACACTGTTTACTGGCGTTTAATTCAGTTTCGCTTACAACTCGGTTGTGCATGTTTTAACGTGAATGTGCCAGTACAAGAAATTCTGAGAAAGAGTATTTTGAGAGGGAGAAAAAAAAAAATACTATCTATCCAACTATAGTGAAAACAAAATGAATATAAGAAAAAAAATTAAAATACGAGGGCAAGTGCATTCACTACTCTGCACCACGCACCACGCACCTCGAGCGAGCGCGTGCCACTTAAGGTGAAGTGAAACGTTTGTCAGAACCTCGAAAACGGGAATCGTGAATTCTCCGAAACTACTGAATCAATCGCGATGAAACTTTGAGGGGTTACACATAATTGTGGCAGAAAGTGGCTGATTATTTCACTTTTCCAAAATTTGACAAAAATTTTCACAGATTGACGTACCGACCACATGAATCGCAAGATTATTCACTGTTGCCGCAGATAATCGCATTTCCCCGACAATCAGCCACTCCGCGATGAAAAACCACACACTTTGAGTCTATTCCCGTGTCATTTGATAGAGAAATGACTGAGAATTGACAATTCTCCGTCAGTCATAACTAAAAAACCGACATTTAGTTGAGGTGAGAGCCTGTACCGACATCGCGATCAGTATACTTGTCAACCGAGCGGCGGCGCTAGCGAAGGTTTCTTCTGTCACTTCACGTGAGATGTTTCTGCTGCTCCCGCTTGACAAGAAATACAAATATTCAACATCGGATCGCAAAGGGCTAACCTCACCCGACTAACAGCTAACCTGAAATACGAACAAAGGATGGGTAGAATCGTGTTCGGAATTTACGTTACGAGATAACATCATTGCTCGTTTATTCATACTACCTAAATCTCCTGACTGGAAGAAAGGAAGTTCGAATAATCATTGACAGCTAACCTGAAAAACGAACGTAGGATGCCTGAAATCGTATTTGGGATTGACGTTACAACGATACGATTGCTCTTCAATTTCTTCTACTCCTATCTTTGATCCCAATGTTTCGAAAGTCAATAACGGATGTGAACGATCAATATCGGATCCCAGACGTTATAATCTAACTCGTCCGACAGCTAACCTGAGACTCGAATGTAGGATAAATAAAATTGTATGAGAAAGTCAGGATTCATTTAGCTAGTTTATTTATATCATGCGTATATTTCATTCCCCTAGATTTTTTCGAAACAGGCATATGATGAAAATAAATTCGAATAATCGATACAAGATCCCAGACGTCGTCATCTCACATTTCTGGTAGCTAGCCTGAAAGCCGAACATAGGGGATAAGATTTTGTTTGATTAATTGATGGATACAGGTTTATTCAGCCTTCTCGGCTAACGTATAGTAATATACAATATTTGGTACTTTCTCTTTTACATCTAAATTATCTCCTATAATAATATACAGTATCTGTTAAATAATTTCTCATTTATATCTATATCTACATTAACTTTTCTATAATTTGTATCCGTTTACACTTTTTTTAAAGCCATTGGGATCTGCGGAAATTTTGACTTCCCTTGGTAGATTTTTGTATATTTTTGCCCAAGTATACATTATGCTTTGTTGGGCACTCGCTGTTTTCCTTGTACTTATCCGTATGTGCTGTGCCTGTCTTGTTCCCATACCTTTGTTTCGCCCAACTAATTCCGATCTGTTGCTCAGTTCGTCCGGCATTATGTTATGGAAACATTCATTTTAAACTCTAATCTTTCCTGTATCGTCATAAAACTTAGCGCTTCTAGCATATCCCTAATCTTTGCATATCTATTTACTTATTGGGGAAGCTAATTTTTGTTCCAACTTTTTTCAGTATATGGTCACAGCGTTCTTCAAATTTCAATCTGTCATCCGATACGGCTCCTAGGTACTTCATTGTCGTCACTCTTTCAAGTTCGTTTCCCGCTTTCGTTTTTATTCGAATTTCGAGCCCTAGTTCCTTCCTAATACAGAGTAGCGGTTATGGAGAGATGGATCTGTTGAACAACAATCGGAATAATAAAAATAGATTCGAATAACAAACGCAACTAGCAGGCGACATAAGCTCGCTCGACTGACAGTTAGCCAAACATAGGACTCTATTTCAGATTTGAGGTTGACTGAGAGATCGATTCGGTGGACAAGAATCCAAATAATACAAGCAGACGACACAACCTCACACTTTTGACAGCTAGCCTAGCATAGGAGTTCATTTCAGATTCGAGGTTATGAAAAGTTCGATTCGTTGGACAAAAATCCACATAATACAAGCAGACGAAATAACCTCACACTTCTGAACGCTAGCCTAGCATAGGAGTTCATTTCAGATTCGAGGTTATGGAAAGTTCGATTTGTTTGACAAAAATTCACATAATACAAGCAGACGACATAACCTCACACTTCTGACAGCTAGCCTAGCATAGGAGTTCATTTCAGATTCGAGGCTATGGAAAGTTCGATTTGTTGGACAAAAATCCACATAATACAAGCAGACGACATAACCTCACACTTCTGACAGCTAGCCTAGCATAGGAGTTCATTTCAGATTCGAGGTTACGAAAAGTTCGATTTGTTGGACAAAAATCCACATAATACAAGCAGACGACATAACCTCACACTTTTGACAGTTAGCCTAACATAGGAGTTCATTTCAGATTTGAGGTTATGAAAAGTTTGATTCGTTGGACAAAAACCCACATAATACAAGCAGACGACATAAC
Organism: Tenthredo scrophulariae; assembly: GCA_963978835.1. Classification (NCBI taxonomy): domain Eukaryota; kingdom Metazoa; phylum Arthropoda; class Insecta; order Hymenoptera; family Tenthredinidae; genus Tenthredo; species Tenthredo scrophulariae. Next base: position 4,459,280 of record OZ022234.1, read on the forward strand.
CTCACTTGACTGACGGCTAGCCTAGCATAGGATCTCCTCTCTGGCTGCCGTCTCATGTAGGCCCGGTTCCCCGGAATCCGGAATCACGGAACGGAACGTTATATGCGTCGGTGTATACATACACGCAATACATGGAGAAAGTCACTAGATTCCGTTCCGTTTTTCGTCCGGGCCTACATGGGACGGCAACTTCAGAGTTGCGGTTATGAAGTATTTGATTCGTTGGACAAGAATCAAAATAAAGAAAATGAATTCCAATAATCTATGAATTAAAAGAAGAGATCCTCGAATAATTAAAATCAATAAAATCAGGTTAGGGGAATTCCAGAGGGTACTTCAATCACCTGCAATTTTTAAACCGTTGGCATGAGGATGTCGGGTTTTTGAATCTCTTTCTAGCGGTTGAAAATCCGGATAAGATGGTGTACCGCAGATGTCTGTAGTACATAAGATATAGTTCATAATATCAAATCTATGCATAAGTGGCATAGATTAACACAAACGAGGATATATTCCTCCGTTAATCCAATGTAAAGCATAAAATTTTATCTTCCACCCTCTACATCTTCGAGCGTGCCGCCCATTTTTTTACCAGGACTTGTTTTCAGCTCAAACCTACAACTTTCTACGGTGGGGTACGAGATTTTTTTTTTCTCATTCTTGATTATTTATAACATTTCGTTCATATGTATGATTATAAAATGGTGAAAACATCTATGTTGGGTCTCTTTGAAAATCTAAATGCATGACTCACGAAGTCTCGTATGTGACTACGTCAAGATCTGAACGTCAAGCTTATAGTCTCTATTAGTTTGAATTTCTGTTGTCCGAAATTTTTTCAGCATGTTTAATCGCAGAGATATTATCATTTGAATTCATAATGGTGACATTCCAAAGAGAAGATACACCTCAGGATTGGTAAGAATTTTTAACAGCATGCGCGCGTATCGGGTCGTTTCCGACCACTGTCCGACGCTGCTCGATAGTCGAGAGATGAAGATGTAGTTTGTAGAAAATTGTAAGCGGAGGCTTGCCGCGCGCTCCGCGCTCGGAGGTTTTCCCGCGCCGACATGAATAAGGTTCTCACGAGCGTTGCACGACTAATGAATTAATTTTTGAAGGGTTAGCTAACACGACTGCTGTTCGTTACACGCCATACCCATAAATTAACAATCTTTCGGAATTCTGTTTGAATAATACACTTTGGTTGACTGCAGTTCTTATAATCTTATCAAACGGACAGTACGTTTTTGATCGAGATTGAGCAAATGCCGAAATGATACGAAATGCACCCGAGGGAGTTTTCCGAACAATCCCGCTGATTTTCGTCGTTTTCTCACCCTCTGAAAAACGTAACAACCGAATATAACAGCCCCGCGCACGCGCGAAGTACAAGGTACGTATTGTTTAAACAATTCATTTCACGCGGATACAGTAGACAGTGGTCAAATATTACAAACTGTGAAGTTTGGTCGTTTGCTCACTCTTAAACAGAAAATTACGGTCCGTTTGATCAAATTACAAAAACTGCAGTAAACCATAGTTTATTTTTCGAACAACATTCAGAAAGACTGTTGAATTATGGGTATTACGTGTTATAAACGGCACGCGCGTTTGCTCACCCCCCAAAAATTAGTTCAGCAGTCGTTCAACATTTGGAAGAACCTAATTCATGCGAGGGCGTGAGGACCTACCGTGTGTTGACCCATCTTTTGCTTGCGATTTTCTGCTAATCACATATTCATAGTTGACAGCAACGCCGATAGCAGAAGTGAAAGAGAAGGAGAATAACAGTCGAGAGCACACGTGACCTCAGCCGCGCAACGCGTCTCCGTTCATGTGACAGTGCTAAGTGATATATTGACAGTGCTTAGTGAATGTGATTGACTTTTACCTTGTGAATACTAGTATATGCGCGTGTAGACAATAAAATTAGTATAATTTAGTATATATAGAAGTCAACCTGTGTGGTTGCGATAAGTATGGCGAACAGTCACAACAAAAGAAACAAAAAATCGCGAAAGCGAATTTTTGTTGTTTCTAGGTAAGTACGATTGTTTTTATACTTTCTCTAAATTTACAAATTCTCGTTCAATTTTCCACATCTCATATACTTACTGAGAATCCCCATCAATACCGTGCTACAGTGCAAGTCGAGCGTTCCATACTATATACCTACCACGTCTAATACATTGTAGCATTCCATTTATGAAGCGGGCGCAAATCCAATCTTGATTTCGTTACTATTTTTACGTGCACGATATCATTATTCTTCGTATTCTACACCCGTTTGGAAAATCGTGAATTGGTCGAAATCCGGAATGAGCTGGCATAAATAGTTGAGTTACATTTATTCAACTGCGAAGGTAATAAATCAGTGCTAATAGGATAACGTAAACGGTTTTCAAGTCGGGAAATCTGCTCTATTCGAAATTCAGAATTTTTTTTCCTCAAATTCAACAAGGGTTGGTTCAACCTTCCTACTCATCCATCCGCAATCAAGAAATTCAAATTTATCATATAAATCCGAATTTTTTCGGTGGCTACGCGTTTTGACACACCCCGTCGTAAACCTGCTGCGAATATTTATGGATTCACGATCTGTTTCGGGCGCCAGAAGAAGAGCATCGTTTCGCTTGATGAACATGATGGCCAAGCCAGCGTCGCGGTTGCGACCTCAGAGACCGCGATTGTCGCGGAAACAAATAGTTTGCCGGTATCGGTAAGTGACGACCATGCGCCAGCCGGTGAAAACGATAGCACGGATAACGTGTACGTCCGTGAGATCACCATCGAAGGTCGGCGCATTGTCGATATAAGTTATTTACTTAAACAACTGCACTAAAAATTCGACAACCATTCCGTTTCTTCGGAATGTTCTTTTCGCGATCTGAAATTGGTCAAATCATGAGATCAAGGTTTGCGGACCCACCTGCATTTCCTGTGTCAGAAATGTCTGTACAAGTTCAGCTTTTGGACTGATCCCGACCTCAAAAATATTATGGGGATAAATCAAAGTGCCGTGTGCGGTACAATCACTTCGGGTACCGGGCATAGTACGCTGCAAGAACAACTTGCCGCGATGGCAAGTTCGGCAATCCCGGCAATATCCGCGCTCACCTACCGACATTATCGGGATACGCTGTTTGACAACTTCCATGAAGTTGTCCAAGCTGAAAAGGAAAGGGCTGTGGCCATGGAGAAAGAGATCGCCATAAGTAAGGGGCATGTTATAAACGGTGTCCCGTACATCGACGTCATTGCGGATGGTTGTTGGGCGAAACGCTCCTATGCGGGTGGTAAACATGATGCACTATCAGGTGCAGCTATGATCATTGGTCGTGAGACCAAGTTAGCCCTATTCGTTGGTGTACGCAACAAGTATTGTGCAACCCACGCGAGAGCAGAGCAGCTAAATAAGGAGCCTCCCCCTCATACGTGTTTCAAAAATTGGGGGCTCGACCGCAGCTCCAACGCAATGGAAACTGACATTATTGTCGAAGGTTTCAGGAATAGCGTTGAGTGCAACGGTTTAATATATAAAACGCTAATTGCGGACGGAGACAGCAGCGTACATCAAGCTTTACGAGATAATAATCCGTACGCTGAATACGGAGTTGTCGTCGATAAAATCGAGTGTAATAATCACTTGTTTCGGAACTTGTGCCGCAAGTTAAGAGCTGCTTCCTTAACGAAGCTTGCGAAACTCCCGCAGAAAGAAGTACAGAACGTCACTCAATTCCGACGGTACGTACTTTCGAGCGCTTTGAAAATTCATCTCGACGTAGAGAAAGCGAGAGATCTCCGCAATGCGGAGAACCTATCAGAGGACGAAAAAACAACGAAACTGTATAGATATATTAAATATATTTTCACATGCGTACGGTGACCACTCCAATTGCCACACACTGCCATTCGACTGTGTACCTGAGCCTAATGGTAAGAATGTGCTGGCGGAACTTCACCGAACCGGACTTTATCCCTGCGTTCACGGTGCAGTGCGCTATTTGAGTTGTCACGCCAAGAGCTTATTGAGGAATGTTACCAACAATGCGGCAGAGGCGTGCAATTCTATAGTGAACAAATTAAATTCTGGAAAAAGAATTAATCATTATATGAAAAACTCGTACCAAATGAGATGTTACGGAGCGGTTGTGCAATACAACACCCACTCGGTTTTGTCTCGGTTACATCACCATGTGACACACTATACTCCTGTCGCAGTAGCGAAAATGGAACGGGATAGGCATCGTAATAATTACGGTACTCGCCTATGCAGGTTGGAAAAACGCAGTCGCAGGGTGCGAAGTCATCGTGGCGTTGACAAAGACTATGGTCCGTCTGCCTAAAAGCCGGATATCGACAAGGAGGTATCCGATGTTCTTGCTGAACGACACATTGAAAAATTGAAGTCGTACCAGAACAACGCGAGACAGATCAAGCGAGATACGATATCGCAGAGCGATTCTGAGCTGTGGCATCAATTGCGTACTGAGATTATCACAGCGTCGAAATTCGGGCCGATATGTCGTGCGAGGCGAGACACTTCGTGCGCGAAAATGGTTGCGAGCATTCGGTACCCGAAGGTAGTCGACCTTTCTGCCACTCGATATGGGCTTGGAAGTGAAAAAAACGCCGTACGAGACGTTGAAGCAAAAATAGGGAAGAAAATCGTTGCTTGTGGTCTTTTCATTGATGAACAGATCCCTTATCTAGGAGCGTCTCCAGACGGTCTGATAGACGACGATGGAATCGTCAAAATAAAATGTCCATTTTCAGCCCGGACCGCCTTGAAAAAGGCCATAACCGAAAACCCGACTATTCGGACTATTTTCGACAAGGAAGACAAGAAGCTTCTGAATAAAAATCACCAGTATTATTACCAAATACATGGTCAGTTACACGTAACCAAGCGCGATTATTGCCAATTTGCGCTTTGGTCTAAGAAGTATATGAAACTCGTCACAGTCACCAGAGACGATGGATTCTGGGAATCGAAAATGAAACCCTTTCTCTGTCGATTTTACATGGAATGTTTGCTTCCTGAAATTATAGACAGTCGTCGGAATAGAAATATGCGGATCCGCGATCCTACATATATTCTTCAAGCCCAAGAAGCTGCAGAGCATCGAAAAAAACGTGCTCGTTCCACCGACGAGCTTGACTATGTACAAAACTGTACGAGATCTTCAGAGATCTCCCCGCAACCTTTTGCAAAGATGAAAGTTGCATCGGTCGATCTAATGGATCGAGTCCGTCCAAGTTCGAAGACTCATGCGGACACCGTCATTGCTGATTGGGTAGCAATCGAAATTGACGGTGACAATGAGGCTTCTGACGAAACTATCGAGATGCTCGAAATTGTAAGCCGAGATATTACGGTCGAACAAGTCGAGGCGAACGTAGCATCGCCTAGAAATTTATTGACTGACTCAAGCATCGACTTGTTTCAGAATATATTACAAGAAAATACCGATTTTCGTTGCAATCCTGCTTCTTATACAGCATATTATAACTGCATCAAGCCATGCAGCCCTCTTCGAAGGGATATACACATAATTGGCGGTAACGTCTGCCGACACTGGTGTTGCGTTTATTACGACACTTGTAACGTTTACGTTTACGACGGTCTTGTGCGCAGTGAATACGAGTTCTTGAGCAAGGAAGAGAAGCGATACATCTCCAAGCGATATCCGCATATCGATACTGGAAGTATAGTTCTCCAACCTGTTACAAGGCAACCCGACTCCTACAGTTGTGGAGTATACGCTGCGGCTCACGCAACGACAATCGCACTGGGTGGTGACCCTGCGAGGCAAGTCTATTCGCGAGATGCGAAAATAATGAGAGATCATTTAATAGTGATATTAAAATCTCGAAAGTTGACGCCATTTCCCCGTGAATGAATCAAAATTCTTGATGATAATGTTAGGATATCGTAAGTTAATATCATTTTCTTGTGAATGATTCAAAAATCTGCGACAATACGCGCAGATGCAGTCCATATCGTCTATCGATATGTATATAATAGTTGCGCAGATTGAGCGCTGCAACGTAAGGAAACGAACTCACACGATAGTGTGAGTGGGTAAGAGTGGGTGGGTGTTTCCATGGCACTTATAAAGTGCCGTCTTCAGTCGAGTTGAGGCTTGCTTAGAACGGTTTGATACCGTTATACATGTTGCTTGCTCCTATATCACATAATATATCATATGCCAATTCCTATACCTCATACATCTCTCTTGGAGCACCTATACTTCCTCCATCTTTCTTTTATTCCCTATTCATCGTGTTTTCGACTTTTTTTTGGCCTTTCAGCTTGTAATGACTTCCATATAATTGACTATTACTAGTTCTTATACCATATAGTACATCTTATAACTGATGTATATATTTTTGAACGCCTTTGCTCCTATGTTCATCTTATTTCGTATTTATCGCATTTATCACATTTTTTCATTCTTCTTCCTTTTCTATTGTCTTTATTGTTTCTATTCCCTGTCCTTCTGCTCCCAACACCCATTTCGCATCCTGAGCAGACAGAAGGAATAGTGGAATTGCGTGAATTTGAATAAGTAATCAAAGTACAAAATGGAAATGAGAACAACAAAGAATGTTTGAAATGAATATTTTAAAAGAATTTTTATTATATAATATACCACAGAATAAATATGTACAAGTATGACGGTGGATCTAGCAGGTAATAGCTAGCAGGTAATACTAATCCATGAGCCCAATTTTTTTCAGGGGTCGAGCAAACAACAAAACGTGACAGAATGTACTTGAGAGAGATTTCTCAAATGCATTCTGTGACATTTCGTCGTTTGCTGGACCCCTAAAAAAGAGCTAGGACCCATGAGTCCGTATCACCGACTAGTTATCACCTGCTAGATTCACTGTCATAGTGAAGAAAAAAAAAATGTTTTAATAGCAAACGAAAAAAAAATATATGTTTTTTGATAGATAATAATACTGATGAGATAAAATATAATATAAAATAATAACAATAATATAGATAAAATATCCCAGACAGCACAAAGTTAAAAGTGGTCAGACGTCATATGGACGTCAAATGTGCCACTTTTTGACGTCCATATGACGTCTTCAAGACCACTTTGATTTTTGTGCTCTCTGGGATAATACAAAATAATATTGAAAATAAAACTATGTGTGTTTGTTAGGGTGTCCCTTATTTTCATCATTTCGAGCAAATTTAGACCACGCTCCCTAGATCGATTTTTTATTTTAACAAATGATTTTTATTTTAAACAAGCACGAGACTTTTATATGCAAATTACACGGGTCATCACTGAATTGTCAAAAAAAATTTCAACATTACTAGTTGAATATTTCTGAGTCAAAAGTACAGGATATTGTTGAAGGACGATGTATTTACATGAATAAAATATTTATATCTGACATAGGGTGGGGTTATTTAGTACCTCATACCACCACCAGCCCATGCTATATTAGATGAAAAGATTCTTTCATGTCAATACATCGTCCTTCGACAACATCCTGTACTTTTGGCTCAGAAATATTCAACTAGTAATGTTGAAATTTTTTTTCGACAATTCAGTGATGACCCGTGTAATTTGCATATAAAAGTCTCGTGCTTGTTTAAAATAAAAATCATTTGTTAAAATAAAAAATCTATGTAGGGGGCGTGGTCTAAATTTGCTCAAAATGATGAAAATAAGGGACACCCTAGTGTTTGGGTAGGTGTTATTACAGCGGCGGAGGGGCAGGTGGGTCTTCTTGAGGCGGCTTCTTTGGCCTCTCAAATCGCTTGGGCTGCGCCTCAATTCGGCGCTTCGCGATTGGGAGGCTCTTCTGAGCCGCCTCTTCTCGCTGCTTTTTTGAGCGAGCCTTCTCGTGAGTAAGCTTATCACTAAGCTTACTCACGAGAAGGCTGCTCTGCAGGAAATAGCACTGCTGCTTGAGCAGTGCTATTTGATGGGGCTGCCACAGCGGTCCCTGCCCCTCGCCCCACTGCTGATGTGGCTGTAGTTGTTGTTGTTGCTGCTGCTGTGGCCACGGTTGCAGCTGCGGCAGCGGCTGTTGTTGCTGTTGCGGCGGCTTTTGTTGTTGTTGCTGCTGCTGTGGCCACAGTTGCAGCTGTTGCTGTGGCCACGGTTGCAGCTGCGGCTGCGGCTGTTGTTGTTGCTGCTGCTGTGGCCACAGTTGTAGCTGTTGCTGTGGCCACAGTTGCAGCTGTTGCTGTGGCCACGGTTGCAGCTGCGGCTGCGGCTGTTGTTGTTGCTGCTGCTGCTGCGGTGGCTGTTGCTGCTGCTGCGGCGCCGGTTGCGGCCGCAACCGTGGCCACGATCGCGATCGCGACCGGGATCTTGTTTCTACCATCTGCATTATAAATTGATTATCAGATATTTTAATATACACTCACTCACAATCTATAATAGAATGTATCCATCATTGGTACAAACTCTGGCTTGACAAAGGGTAGCATGCGATGTCAAAATGATTATAACGAGGGAAAAGATGATTTATTCTAACCTATGCGTGAACTTTGAATAATTATAGAGCTTTGTGCACTTCGAATTTGTGACGAGTTTTTGCAACAATTGCGTATAGTTATGATATTGATCAAAATATACAAGTATGGAAAATAAACAACAAAAAGCAACGTGCGACGAACAGTAAATCAGAAGATGCAATGCAGGTCACGGTTGTTTTGAGTTGAATTTCTGTTAGAAAGAAAAATGCTTCTGATTTTTGTTTATGGGCACACCTCTGAAAGTCGAAAAAGTTAATCGGATTCTATGTATACGATTTTCACTGGATCTTTCAGTTCATCAATTAAAATATGAATAAAAATATTGATATTGAATCGACTTGAGTAATGAAAAAATAATAATTAGGCAATATGTAGTCCCTATACATAGAAAATACAACGAGGGTATGAAATCCTGTAGACATGGTCGAAAAGACTACTAAGTTATATCGCAATCTCTATGCAGAAAAGGACAATTTTTTCGTAGTAAACAAACGAAATAATGCCTTTTTTCTGCTTCCGGAGAGGTCATGATTTTACTGATTAGTGAGAAAAGTTTACTAAAATTGCACAAAATGAACATTTCTACTGTGGCCGGATTTCTATATAGATTCAATTCCACTGTGCGGCGTGGCCGAAGACCCGAAGGCGGTAAAGTGAAGAAAAAGACAAAGACAGAGAGAAAACATAACTGGTGCTATCTCGCTTGTTTTCACGTAACGGCCGTCGTGCTATCTGCACGGTACTAACACGCTGGACAGTTGCGGAAATTCATTTTTACGACTAGCCGCGGCAAAAATATTCCCGCATTGTGAAGTAAAACAAAATAAATTTCAACATGATGTTTGATTGTGCACGCTCAAGGCCCGTCCCTAGTCGCCCACCTCCTTTTGATACAATGTGACACATTTCGATTATTATCCGAGCCCAGGCGTCGAAAATGCAAAAAAGGCCAACGTCGCGCGAATTCTATTTCAATTCCGAACGCATACGTCCAAAATAATGTTCGTTTCATGTGAAAATAGAGCCTACGTTTGGTTTTTACATTTTTCGAATTCGATTTCCTCGGCGTAAAATGTAAAAACCATCTGTAGTCTCTATTTTCGCACGGAACGAATATTTTTTTGGACTCATGTGTACGGAATTGAAATAGAATTCGCGCGACGTTGGCCTTTTTTGCGTTTTCGACGCCTGGGCTCGGATAATAATTAAAATGTGTAACATCGTATCAGAAGGAGGTGGGCGAGTAGGGACGGGGGGCCTTAATAATTGATCACCCAATTGTACATCGGATTTTTTAGTTCCAAACAAAAGAGATGAAATAATACGTACTTCTTTCCGGCCACCTTGGTCGTCCCCTCTCCGCCCTCTATTGTTAGCTGTAAAACCCATAAATAGTTGAAAATATGTGTTGCTTTCACCATTAATACCGAGTTATTTGTTGCACGATTTATTATAGAAAAGAAAAATGATTATTTTCCAAAAAACTACATTTTGTGCCTTAGGTAATAATAATAATATGTCGGACATAATTGTATACAGATTGGCAGACACTTACCTCCTGGTCTTCCGCGTTTCATGTCCGTGGCGGTGCAATAACGAATGAACGTATAAGATATGGCACATCCGTTTCTGACGTAGAGCGTTGCGTCCAAACAGAACAACCCCCTCCCTGTGGCATCACCAACACGGGCGCGTACCGCGTGCGTGAGGCTCGGCGAACCCCTTGCGGCCGAGCCTCGCAGCGCGTACGCGTCTGTATTGGTGTTGCCACAGGGACAGGGTAGTTCTGTTTGGACGCGAACGTTCGGTATGTATTTGCTTCGAACTATCATTAGTCGCCCCACTACTCTGAGGGGAGTAGTCGAAGACACAATCGAAAATAATTTTATCATTATCCTTCTTTGAATACAGAGATCTCGTTATATGTCGAGTCGTATTATCCGAGAAGTCTCCAAGTGTTCCGGTAAAATCCCGAATGATTAGTAATCACACGTACGGACTTAGGGCTAGTGATTTCCGTGTCAATTTCACATTCACAAAGTCTCACATTTTTTCATTTCTTTGCAGCTTCAGAATACTATTGTAGGTATATTGAACATGAGTGGACACGTATTGCTGGATTTGTCGATATCGTTGTATTTTCGACTACCTACAACGAATTTTTGTAACCTTCGGAGATTGAGATTCTGAGCACTCAGGTGCCGAAGAGCCCTTATAAAAGCTAAAAGAGCTATAACTTTGAACAATCGTGGCACTTCGAAATTTGTTTTCAAAAACTTGAGGTAATTACGAAAATACTGATCTAGTGCGAAATATGACAGGAGGTTTTTTTGGACAGACGGTGCTGGTTCGGACGAGAGTGGTTTCAATTTTTCAATAATTTCTTATTCGAATCTAGCAGATCGAAAAATCTTCGGCTCTATGAAACGTTCGTAATATAAAAATCTTTTGATCCATCCGATTGTCATACATCTAGTCGAACGGATGATAATTGAAGGAAACTTGAAATTTCAACTAGGTAGTTTGGAGTCTAAAGATGACTTTTATATCGCCAAAGTCAGGAAAAACGTGCTATATCAGTTTCAGTCTGAAAGAACATAAGAGAAGTGCAGTCAAATGAAAGATGTGAGACTTTTGACAGAAGCGCTCCTCGTGGGAACACGTGACATCCAACGCTAGATCGTGGAAACACGAAATAACTTGTCAGAATTGGTTGTCGAAAATCGCGTTTGGTACAACGATGACGATATAATTATCGGCGAATCTCAGGATGACGAGCTTCCACAAAGTACAGGTGCGTAAGTGAACCTCGCTGTTAGTGCCATCGATTTAATTTATATTTATCACGAGTGTGATTCTTGTTGACTCCGTCCTAACCTCAAACATGAGTGCCGATACGAAACTGTGAATTTTATTTTTCGGATATGTAGTAGAGTTCTATATAATTCTGACGGAATTATGTATTGTGTTGTGACTTATGTTAATTGATCAATTTCGATCCATACTTTCGCTGCTTGTCTGCTGAACTGATGGTCGATGGACACCTAACGAATACAGGTTATTGACTTATAGACTTTATATATCTAGTCGTAAGAACTATATGGAGAAATGTTTTACCCAGTCTTTCCAAATGAGAGTGACTCGACCATTTGTGGCTGGAATCCAAACGGATTTAGATTATTGATTTATAGAATATATATCTAGTCATAGGAACTGCATAATGAAATGTTTTTCTTTCAGCGTCTCCTCCGGAGGGCGACTCGACTGATTGTCGATAGAATCCAAACGGATTTAGATTATTGATTTATAGAATTTATATCTAGTGATAGGAACTGCATGAAGAAATGTTTTTCTCTCCGTCTCTCCTCCGAAGAGCGACTCGACTGATTGTCGATAGAATCCAAACGGATCTAGATTATTGATTTATAGAATATATATCTAGTCATAGGAACTGCATAATGAAATGTTGTTCTTTCAGCGTCTTCTCCGGAGGGCGACTCGACTGATTGTCGATGGAATCCAAACGGATTTAGATTATTGATTCATAGAATGTATATCTAGTCATAGGAACTGCATAATGAAATGTTTTTCTTTCAGCATCTCCTCCGGAGAGTGACTCGACTGATTGTCGATAGAATCCAAACGGATTTAGATTATTGATTTATAGAATATATATCTAGTCATGGAAACTGCATGAACAGATGTTTTTCTTCCCGTCTTTCCAATGGATAGCGATTCGACTGATCGTCGAAGGAATCCTAACAGATTAAATACATTATAGTGAATCAGTTTTCACTCATATCAACCGCTCTGCACAAAAGCGAGGAGAAAAACTAAGGTTGCTTGTCAACCGATGGGGATTCTGAACGGGGATTTTCTCTGTATTCATTATTCATGTCTAATCATAAGTTAGAAATATCATTGTGAACTAGTTTCACCGATATATACCGCTCTGCACCAGAGCGAGGGGAAAAACTAAGGTTGCTTGACAACCGATGGGGATTCTGAACGGGGATTTTCTCTGTATTATTTATCATGTCTAATCATAAGTTAGAAATATCATTGTGAACTAGTTTCACCGATATCTACCGCTTTGCACCAGAGCGAGGGGAAAAACTAAGGTTGCTTGTCAACCGATGGGGATTTTGAACAGGGATTTTCTTTGTATTCATTATTCATGTCTAATCATAAGTTAGAAATATCATTGTGAACTAGTTTCACCGATATCTACCGCTCTGCACCAGAGCGAGGGGACAAACTAAGGTTGCTTGTCAACCGATGGGGATTCTGAACGGGGATTTTCTCTGTATATATTAATCATGTCTTTTCAATGGAAAGCGACTCGACTGATTGTCGATAGAATCCTAACGGATTTAGACTATTGATTTATAGAATGTATATCCAGTCATCGGAACTGCATCGAGAAATATTTTTCTTTCAGTCTCTCCTCCGGAGAGCGACTCGACTGATTGTCGAAGGAATCCTAACGGATTGAATACATTATAGTGAATTAGTTTTCACGTATATTTATTGCTCTCTCCAAGAGCGAGGGAAACAACCAAGGTTTGCTTGTCACACCTGTGGGGTTTTTAAACAGGGATTTTCTCTATATTTATTAATCATGTCTTTTCACCGGAGAGCCACTCGACTGATTGTCGAAGGAATCCTAACGGATTGAATACATTATAGTGAATTAGTTTTCACGCATATCTATCGCTCTGCACCAGAGCGAGGGAGAACTACGGTTGCTCGTCATACCGATAGGAATTCTGACCAGGGATTTTCTCTGAATTTATCACGTCTAACTCTACGTTAGAAATATCATAGTTGATTAGTTTCAACTTTTATCAATCGCTCTGCACCAGAGCGAGGATAAGCCACTTTTGTTGCCTTACACTGCGACGTTTGTCCAATACAGTGTTAGTACACATGATGTACATGAATAATTCTCGATTTGTTCGGGTTATCATTTAGTGCAATTATTTGCATGCCTTACAGTGTTTATAAACACTGCCGCGAAAAAATCGCGAGCATTAGTATGTACGTATATACTGGCGCAGCAAGCATCGGAAGATGCGCGCTACGCCATCTAGCGGTACGCAGAGGTACCAAACGGTTGGTACCTGCGCCATCTAGCGGTGGGCAGGGGTACCGAGCGTTCGGCATTTCTGCATTACCGATGTGAAAGGCACCCGGCCGTGGCCTTGAAACGTTTCACTTAACCTTAAGAGATAACAAATTCTCTATCTCGATTACCAATCGACGTATTCGGACGAATAAAAATCCATTCTCTTTGACTTGACAAGAGCTACATTTTTTGCTTGAAACTTTTTTCTAACCCATAGTTTCCTCGTCAGAGCGATATAAACAATTCAATTGTTTATAACTTTTGAACGCTGGGGGACCAACAAATTCGGATTCTACGACCCAAAAAACATTGAAAAAGCCCAAGTCCACCCAGGGACATCTGAATGGATACCTTTTGACCACTAGTGCATGGACTAGTACGAATTGCAGTCATTTTTCAAGTCAGCAGTATTACGCCACGGTTTGAAAAGTAGCAACAACGCATAGAAGTACTTTTCAGGCTCTACATTCGGATTATATTTGTAGTGATTTATGAGATAACCGTGCTGTCTTTTTTTCAAATACGAACCACCGCCTAAATCGTATATCTCTGCATTACTTTTTTTTTGGTATTATTTCAGTTATTTAGTACCATTTGGCATAGTCGTATAAATGGATCGACTCTAATTCCTCCGGTCTATTCGGGTAGTAATCGTCAATGAGAGACGGATAAAAAATATCTATCGAACCCGGAAATAGTTCTTCTACGGTTTTGTGCGGCTTAACTTTTTTATTCCGAAGCTGATTTACGTCTAACCATTTTATGGTTGTGTAAGGATGGGTTCCGTACAACGGAATACCTAACAGTGTATCGGCAGCTTCCAGAGCCCCGCATTCTCTGTCATTCAAACTGCGCATTGCCACACTCCACAGCCAGCTGCTCAACGACTTGGTGGAATTGATCTCATGAAACATATCGGTTGTGTGACTAGTTTTAGGTTAGTACTATACTTAGTACAATACCAATTGAGTATTGTCGATTTTTCGCCTATGAACTGCATGTCCATGTTTCCTTCCCACGCACTAAGAACAACCGGATTATAGTAATTTATGAAGGCTTCCTCTTCATTTCGCGGTGAGTCGACGAGTCTGTTTTTTTATTTTAGCTGTTTTCTACCCGCAATAGACATGGCCACGTATTTTATTACCAGCGTGTCCGTAATTGGCCTGGGAAATCCGAACCTGCATATTTTCGTAAATCCTTTTTTAGTTTTCATATTTCGCATACAATAATCGTTATGCTCGTGCCTCCGATGCGTGTCTACTCGACGATACAACGTTGGCGATATATGTTTATTGGGCAGTTTGCAAGTAATATGCTGTAACTTACTGCGTATGTTTCACCAGCGGAAGGCCGGTGAAATTACGCTAGTCCGGGTGAATTCTTTATCACGGGTGTGATTATGGAGCCCCTCGTAGGAAAAAATGCGTAATACCTTGAACCCTAATACAGACTTAGGATTGCTTTACTGCACAGACTCGGATAGACACTTTTGGTCGAACAGAGCTGGTATTAGTTAAGTGCACCAAAGCTGCATCCCTAGCTACAGACTTGGGATTGTTTATCTTGACAGACTCGGATAGATACTAGATCTACCAGAGCTGGTATCAGAATAGCGCACTGAAGCTGCCTTTTTACAGACTTGGGATAGCTTATCTTCACAGACTCGGATAGATATTAGATCTACCAGAGCTGGTATCAGAATAGCGCACCGAAGCTGCCTCCTATCTAGCTAATCACGATTTTAATACAAGTGAATTTAACCTGAAAGAAGTGATTTTAATTAAGCAAAGAACACAATACGAAATGAAACACAAGGATAAGGTTTCTTAATATTTTTATGTTACTAATAATTTATGTTACTAATAATTGCCGGGCAATTCTATAAAAAAAACTATTCTACAACAATAAGGATATTAATGGTTGCTCTGATTTGATATAAATGATAATTGCTTCTTTCTCCTATTTTTGTTCCTGATTCTGTTTGTCTTTTCTATTTCTTTCGTTTTTAAACGTTTCCGTTCCGCTTTTGTTTTGTTTGATTCTAGTTATGATTGCTGCTTTAGCTAATTATACTCTATGAATTTTTGGCTTCGAGTTTAGTTAGTCGCTACTCTAGCAGGCTTCTACAATGCTTTGAGAGAGTTGAGAGAATTTGATTGAATTCAATTTAGATCGATGTGAGTCGATTGACTGCTTTAGTACTAATCGCTATCTGAGTTTTGATTTTTAAATTGACGTGAGTCGCACGGCCGCTTTGGCTCGAATACGCTACTATTTGGCTTAGCGAACCGCCTTATATAGTCCTTGTGACGTCATTGACGGTCGGATGATCGGCGTGTAATGATATGCGCGGTCGTACGGTCGTATGTAGCTCGTTCGGCCAGGTGGTATAAGCCGAACACGTTACAATGCTTTAAAATGAAGTTGGCGACGTCATCCGTAGATGACTCCCCGATCGTGGGAGTACTCTTCATCCAGACCAACAAATGGAAGTGCTGTGTTCCTCTGCCTTGGTATTCTTGTCTCTAGAAGCAATGGCTGACTTCTCCAATTGGATTGTCATTGGAACATATGAATTTCAGCATCGCCCGAAATTTGTTGGCTGGATATCTCGAGGCTAAAACTGGGCGCCTTGCTACCAGTTCACTTGTAGACATACCAGCCATTTTTGGTCCGTTAACGTTTCTGATGTATCCAGCTAAATCATCCCACATCCACTCACTGGAACTCAGCATGAGAGACCACGTTGCTGGACCATAATTTTGTACCATGCATCCAAATTCATTTCTCGGCTTGCGCCCATATTGATCTGCATTTCGTAATTTCGCGAGAAAGCAGTCAGATTTCCTTCAAGCTGTTCTTTTGACAATAATTCCAAATACTGACCGGTATTTATTTTTTCCTTTGGATTAATTACATTTAATTCGTGAAATAAACCACTCTTCAACTGCCGTATGTTCGAGTCGTGTAACAGGTAGAACAAATACTGTTGATTAAACCTGAAGACGGAACAAGTGGACATAAGCCTGCATTTTATGTAGTCGAATTCTCGCAGAGGGATCGCGCGGTCTTGATGTTGGCCGTTGTTACCAGAAGGGTACAAATCTGGGAAGCACATGACGTCTAGATATTTATCCCATTGACTTAAGGGTGCTTCTTCTACCTTGAGCATTTGATATAGAACCGTTGCATTTTTATTCTCCCTATCGGCACTGATAGGATGGATGGTATACTGCTCGTAGTAATCTTTGCTATTCATTATTTATGTCAATATCGCCTGACGCTTAGTACTCGTCCCGTCATTACACTCCATAACCGTATCCACATGTTCTTCCAAGCCGGGCTCTTCTATCTCTACCTGAATTTCTACGTCTTGCGCAAGCAAATCTAACAACGAGTCTGGTTCAACGGGTAATTCAATCTGAGCATAAAAAGGATTATTTTCCCTGAGCCAAACGAGTGTCTCGTAAATTTTTTTCACGTTCACCAAACTATTCCACACGACTTTTGACTTATTCAGTAGTCCATAGACCATCACGAATAGTTCTTGATTCAGATTCAGCGCGTCAGTCGGTGCAGGTAATTTTTTTAGTGTTTCCTCTAACGGTAACGGTGAATGGAACGTTCGCCCCTTCACTTTCTGTACTCGCAACTTATTCGGAAGATTTTTTTTCGCTACTGTACTCATTCTTTGTACCGTTTGAAAAGCCTTTGCCCTCTGCATGAGGACTTTTTCATAGTCATTAAGAGTGGAAAGCACAGGTGGCACATTGCCTACGGCTAGCTGATTTAATAAGCACGTTGATGGTATTTCATTATCACGGTACTTTACTTAACCGTGTTTACAGATATAATCAGACGCATTGTCGAACTCATCGATGCGAGTTTTCATCTGTGACCTATAGCGCCCTGTGATAGGTTTTCTTAGATTTTTCATATCTCGCGTTTCTCCACGGTAACAAAGTTTTTCGCACGATACGCAAGCCAATCACGGTGTATCCATCGACTGTTGGAGCAGCTCATGGAATGCACGCCTATATTTATTCACAATTCCATCTCCGTTCAAATTTATTACTTCAGAACACGGTTAATACTGTAACGTGTTCGGCCGGTACCAGCTGGCTGAACACGCGACATACGACCGTACGACCGCGCAGATCGTCACGCGACGGTCGGATGATCGGCTCATGACGTCACAAGCACTATATAAGGCGGCTCGCCAGACCGACGAGCAGCGTATTCGAGCCAAAGCGGCCGTGCGACTCACATCAATTCAAAATCAGCGTATTCGAGCCAAAGTGGTCGTGCGAATCACACCAAATCCAAATAACAAAACTCACTCTAAGCGTATCTGAGCCAAAGCGGCCGTGCGACTCACATCGATTTAAATTCATTTCTCTCAACTCAAATCATTTGTAGAAGCCTGCTAAAATAGCGACTTTCTAACCTCAAAGCTATAAAATTCATAGATCTTATTAGCTAAAGCAGCTATTAGAATCAGAATCAAACTTAATTAGGATAAAATTAGCTACAGCAGCTTTTATAACTTAAAGTTATCAAACAAAACAGAAAAGACAAAACAGAAACGAAATAGAATTGAGGAAAAATTATTATTTAAAACAAACAAAAGGAAAGAATATTATTTTAGTTATTGTAAATAAAGTTTTTTATAATAAATTGCCAAGGGCAATTTATTTAACATAAAAATCAATCAGAAAACTTATCCTTGCGTTTCATTTCATATTGTATCTTTGCTTAATTAAAATAACTTCTTTCAGAGTAAATTCACTTGGTAAATAAAATCGTGATTGGCTAGCTAGATAGAAGGCAGCTTCGGTGCGCTATTCCGATACCAGCTCTGGTAGATCTAGTATCTATCCGAGTCTGTGAGGATAAGCTATCCCAAGTCTGTGACAAGGCAGCTTCGGTGCGCTCTACTGATACCAGCTCTGGTAGATCTAGTATCTATCCGAGTCTGTGAAGTTAGGCAATCCCAAGTCTGTAGATAGGAGGCAGCTTCGGTGAGCTATTCTGATACCAGCTCTGGTAGATCTAGTATCTATCCGAGTCTGTGAAGATAAGCAATCCCAAATCTGTAGTTAGGGAGGCAGCTTCGGTGCGCTCAACTAATACCAGCTCTGTTAGACCAAAAGTGTCTATCCGAGTCTGTGCAGTAAGGCAATCCCAAGTCTGTATTAGGGTTCAAGGTATTACGCATTTTTTCCTTCGAGGGGCTCCAAAAATCACACCCGTGACAAAGAATTCACCCGGACTAGCGTAATTTCACCGGCCTTCCGCTGGTGAAACATACGCGGTAAGTTACAATACATAGAAGCTTTCTCGGCTGTTTCGCTGGAAAGTTTTTGCAAAAGAAGTAGATCTCCCCGTACTGAGGCATTGTCTATACAATTAATTTTGTCCACTTGTCTCATAAGTCCGTAAATGTTTCTCGCGAAATACAGAATCTGTGGGAAGTGCGGATGCAGTAACTGGAGCGGTAAGAATTTCGAATTGCAACTCATAGGATTGGTATAACAAGTTTGTGCGTGTCCTAATTTGTGGTGCTATGTATTGACACTACATTGGTTCCAGTGTTTCAATGTATTACGAATATTTATTATTTTCCATAAACGTATAGCCTGGAACACATATTTTAGCCTACTAATGGTATGTGAATTCGGTTTGACACACAGCTCTGAGCAAGCCCATGACTTTCGTACATGTGTGCTTGCAGTTACCGCTAAAACGTTAGCTATCTTTCCCGTTGATGTAGTCATAAGCGGGTCTATCACAATGTAAAGCTCATCATAAGCTCAGTATAATAAGGGTCGGACGAGCCCGTATGTTTTGATTCCCCGCAAAAGGCTGCAATTTTTGATTCTATATCGGACGATTCTGCCGCTCGTACCGAACAGACCTTGACCTTATTCTTAAGATTATTCAGCGTACGTTTCACGCTTAGTACGATACGTTTTCTAACTTGAATGCACCATTTTATAATTTTTTCTGCCTCAATTCGTTTCTGTGGCTTTGACTCATAATCAATTTCCGCGGATAAGATAGTGGTATATTTTTCTACCGATCCTAACAATGTTATCGTACTGCTCGGTCTACCTGAATGCCTATATTTTTTCAAAATATTTTGAGTTCTAATGAATTTCTGTTGCCCTCTTAGTTTTTTACGAGCGTGTCTGACTGTGTCGAGTGTTGCTTTGTTCATTTCGCGATTAATGGAATACTTATTTCGTTCATATATTTTTTTCATTTCCGAACTAAGGGCATATCTTGTAACATTGCATTTTGCAACGCGTGTTACAAGTGACTCCCGAAGCCTTAGATGACCATAGTTCCGTAGGGTGGATGCGTGAAGAAAGCATCAACGTGTTTATGTTAGCCCCGAGGCTAAAACTCTCTGAGAGGCGACCGTGACCGATCTAAGACTATCGAATTTAGTTCTTATTCTTTTTGTTTTTCTTTCACCTTTTCTCTATTATGTGGGAGACGAGGCCCGTACAACGGCCAAGACCATGACTACTACGTACGCCAACAGACGCACGACACACGGCATACCGGGTTTGAATCCCTTTCGACGAGTACCACATGAGCTCTGGAGGATAGTAATGACCAGACTACCTCCAACTTCGAGAGAGAGGACACGGGGGAGTACCGAGGGCATTCTACAGCGTGGGATATCGGTAGTGGAGGAGATTTCCGCCACCCAGAAGAGCCTGCAACCCGTGTTCCTCCGACTAAAAGAGCTTCCAAAATCGTGGTGAACTTCGAATCTTCGCGCGAAGCTAAAATCTACTGCCAGGCGTGAGGCGATCTAGTGGTCAATACGCGAATTATTAGGCGATCATATGACTGGGGTGCGAACTATCGATACCTCGCGGTCAAAGATGACTCTGCCGTAGGCCTGCCTCGCGGGAGAGCGTCGAGCTCCGTGCTCGCTCTAATTATAATATAATTTTGTCGTATTCGCGTGGCTTTTTCACATTCCTTTCGAGGAACTTTCTGTAAAGTTTTTTAGAGTGCAAGTCGTCTGAACGCCACGAGGCCCTACTTCTGGCTGGACAACGGTAAGCTTTAGCTAATTTGGGCCGTACTTATTCGAATTCGGCAAACGGCCATCAGCCATATTGCCTGCTCTCGAGCCACGAGGCTTTTTGAGATTTTTGAGGATCAAATTAAGACGACCTCCGAGTCGGTAGGCCGTCACCAGTGTCTCCCTTCATGATAGAGTATCGAGTTCATATTTTTGAGTCATATTTTTGGGTCATATTTTCGAGTTCTATGTCATTCGAGTGCTTTTTGGTAGGGCCGTAGGCTCAGCACCCGAGTGCGAGAGAGATAGTCTGATCACGTCACTGTCGCGCTCCCTCCCTCTCTCTCACGGAGAGATTCAGAACGTTATTTTGAATTTTGTTTGAATTATGTTTCGCCTACGAAGGCAGAGTTAGTTTAAGTTAATTTTAAGTAATGATTTTGGACAATTAGTCTTATTACGCCTCGCGGGCATATTCCTGTCTTTTATCTGTAATTTTTGTTCCGCGTGGTACTGATTTGTCGAGTTCTTTATTTTTGTCATATTTTACTCTGTTGTTGCGACCCCGCGTGGGAGCATATTTATTATTCCTAAACTATTGTAAAACTCTTTAAACGTGGCCAGGTCGCCTATACACGACCTGTAGCCGTTTTAGATCCGCGGGGTAGTACCCCCGGGTGCATTTTTTTCTATTATTATTCAATAAAATATATTTTCTTCAATAAATCCTAAGTGACGAGTCGTTTGTTAACGCCTAGCTAATCCTTCATATAAATCCCAACCCCGCTCCGCGGTACTGCTGCTAGCCGACGCTTCAGTACGTTTGGTTATATTTTTGTTTAGATTTTTGTAAGTGGCGGTTATCCGCCTGGCGCCCAACTTTTAATAATTTCAATTTCCTTGGCCAATTGTAGAGTGGACGGACCTCGGAGCCTAGCTATCCGGTCTAGCTCCGAGGACCAATAAAAATCCACGTTGCAATTTATCTAATTCGTGGATTTTTTTGGTCTCGGGATGTGCAGAATATTCTACTCTTCGTTTTGTGGTCTTCACCTCAGGATTGGCTGCATATCTTTTTCTTTCACGTGTCCTTGTGATTTTAGAATTGTCAGCATATTTTTGTCTGTCACGTGCCTGAGCATTAGCTGCATATTTTTCTTTTCGACGAGTATGGCGTAGTTCACAAGTCGCAGCAATTGTCCTGTCGCAAAATGTTTCTGGTTTTGGATCTTCAGAATATTTCCCTTTTTTTCGCAATTTCATCGCGTCGGTATTAACAACATAATTTGCTCGTTTTACAGGCTGATTTATTCCGGATGTTGCACTCTGGCTTATATTTCGTGGTTTTTCACTGCTGCAATTTGCTTTGCATTCTTCGTCACTTCGTGTCTGCCGTATGAACGAACGAGTAGCATGTTCAACTGAGTTCGTGCTATTACCACTGCTTGTGTGTCGAACTGAATAGTCTTAGCGTCGTTTCTTGTTCATTCAGTCTTTGTGAGTGGCCCATCATTTGTTTTTGCGATTTGTCTGTCTTGGGAGAGTTGTGTTTGCTCTATCGCTATTGCACTGTTGTTTGTTTTTTTTTGCTTTTATTGTCTGTCGTACTTTGTGAAGCCAGTGGAATGATATGCCGTGGTACTGTTTGACAGACCGATGCATACGTTTTTGCGGGCGATCCTTGTATTGTCAACCGGTCTGTATTTTGGTCTTGTACGACCACGTAGTGGTGTCCGACAGTGCTGTTGTGGTAATTCCCATTGCAGGAAATAGACTTATAGTCTTTTCGTGGAGTATGCGTAGTAAATGCTGTCTCATCGTTGGCGTCGTTCTTGTACTTCCATCGTCGTCTACGTAATAGCGTTCGGTCACCGAGTTCTTACCCAGTGCAAGCGATGTTGCGATTGCACAGGCAAACACTCCGCACGATGTTGAATCCGGTTGTATTCGTACATTTTCGTACACGATCGAATATTTTCCATACAGACGATTCAATATTTGATGTTGATGCGATAATAATCGGTGTTTCAACGTATCGTATACGTGTACTACTGACCCATCGTAGTGTATGCAGGTCCAGTGACCGATTTCGTCTGGACCGATATTTCCGCTGCATCGGATTTGAATATCCCGATCGCTGGTAACACGTCGATACCAATGTAACTCTTGATAGAATAGCGGATCTTGTGGTATGAAAGTCGTCGTGTCAGTTAAAACGTTTAGAAATGCGTTTATACACATGGCCTGCAGCTCCTTTGCGACGTTTATAATGCAGGCTGCGATCTGTTCCCTATTTAAACGTACTATTTCGTCAACGTCTATTAGTTCGTTAGTATCGTCTGTCATTTCTATTATAGGTAGCAAATTTACGTCAGCTGTCTCATCAGGTTTCGGAGTATCAGTTTTACCTATTGTTACAGATCGCTTCGCCTCTTTTTGTTGTTGCGGGATATTTCTATAGCTACGTTTTCTAGTCTCCGGCATTCTTATTTATAGGGTTATTTGTACGAAATATGACTTAACTTATACTAAGGATTTGTCTACCTATTGTTGTATTTTTTGATTTCCTCGTAATTATGAATGATCAATTGTTATTGAGTGTACTTACAGATAGATCTTTCGGATCTTTGGATTCAACTGCTGCGTAAATTCTATTTTATACACAATAAGACAGTAAATTTTTTTTGCACGAATTTGAAAAATGAAAGAAATTCACTATGTTTATTCTCGTAATCGAACGACGATTTTTCTATCCTTAATACCGTTTGATAAACGACGTGTGAAAATTAACTTTTGCCGCAACCGCGGTATGCCGACACGAATAACCTCAAACTTCTCGATTAAGAACAATAGATTGCGTACTGACAATGAGGTAAAATTATTGGTATTATTGTCACAGTAAAGAAAAGTAATAAATTCGCGTGTCTGTGTGAATTCGAACTATGTTCAAATGCACCGAAATAACACTCACTTGTCAAATAATTGCAAGATTTATCTTTCGATACGCGCTTTGCAATACCTCTAAGTGGGAGGGAAGTTCTACTTTCTATTTGCTGATTTTTCAGAATGACGTTCCTAAAGTCATCTTATCAAATTGATCTGATCTCTAATGGGTTTATGACTTCCAAAATCTGTGGATAGAGTGCAAAGTCCATGGGGACAATCTAATCATCACATGTTTTAATTCAACCGTTGGTCTTTTTTTTCCGAAGATTGCTTTTTAATAATTTACCTAGTTCATTCCTAAATATAATTATGTTGTGATAATAATTGTAATACGTAAATAGATGGATAATTTTGGTTGAACAAAACTTGTCCAGTCAGTGCTAACAGGACATTGCCATCTAGGCAAATTTTTATGAAGTTGGACAATTTGTTCAAAATTGTTTGGTTTTATGTGTAAGTATGTGATCTTGTCAATTTATATGCTACTAGGTCAACGGTTTCAACGCTCATTCTGCATTCGAATTACGAGGACGCAAGATGTGTCAGTAATAACATACACGTTTTTCATTATGTACAGTCTGTTTTGTTGTAATTGTGTATTCCATAATATTTTTCAAACAAATGAAGTATTCTGATTCAGCTATTATTCGAGTATTGTATACATATGCGAACAATTGGTCAAGTAATAGAAAGATGCGTATCCTAATTTTTCACGGCTAGTAACTCCGGAATTGGGAATGTAAGTCGATTGTATTTTGGAATTCCATTTTTCTGGTGAGCTTGATTCTCTGCTAACTTTTTCTCTGATTTTGTTGTCTTGGAGTTCCAACCCTTAGATATTCATGATGCATTCATAATTATTCAATTAAATATTACCATATTGAATTGTTGTCTTTAATATTAATGGTGGGTATACTATGGAACATTTACTAACAATGTGTCCTATTTGGTTTATAGCAGATGATCCAGATCAACAGATAGGAGGTGATGAGGTTGGCAATTTGAATCCAGCCCTATCCGAGGGAATGGTATGTACAGTGGGGCAATAAAGTTCTTGTAGGGTGGAAATTTAGGCTTATGTGTTTTAGCGTCTACGCTGTTGAGCAGACCCTTCACACCGCATACCCCGCTCCCCGAGCTCATCGATGCGTTACGGCCTATCGGTCTAGCTATGGATATTTCGGAAGTATTTCTTACTTTACTCTGAGTAGGTAATCTGCCTGATTTGCTTTCTCGCCTACCGACTCGTCAAACGTCGTCGACAAATACGTATGTCGTATAGAATATATCGTCACCTGATTTCAAACTTCTTTATTTCACTAAAAAAAAATTTCGATATACAGAAGTCACTTATGTAATAATCAGAGATACAATCGATTCTACTATTTTTCATTGAATTTTTTTTTTCAATCACATCTTCTGTATACTATTTCTTACAATTTTTCAATTTTCGAAAGTAAAATCAATCATATCTCTGATGGTTACGACCCATTATCCTAAAGATACAATTCATCTGCATTGAAAACATTCTGGTAGCCATTATCCACCACGTTTACGGAATAATTCTTTCTTGAATCAACAAAATAAATGTAAGGAAAATAGTTTCCACTTTCGAATAGGGGTCCAAATGATCGTCTTCGGACACAGAATTTGCAAGCTGTTTTTCAAGAAAATCAAAAGTTCCTTTCTGTTGGAAGTTTCAAAAATTCATGAATGAATAACGGTTCGGAAGAAAAATCTGAAAAAATTCATGAGTAGGTGTTAAAGTTGGGGTTATCGTTTGAAAAATTATGAATCAAATAAAAAATGGTGAGGGAAAATCATTGGTCGAGTTGCCATGGAATACCCCATATTTATCGCACGATTTATAAATAATATTAACTACTATTTAATATTGTGTCATATTGCCGTTACTGGTTATTACTTTCTGCACTCGCCGAGGCATCGAGATTCGAGGTAACTAATCTTTGGCGAATTCCCGGCTGATTACGCAAACTGTCCCAAACTTGCAAATATGCATATGATGTTATTCATGGTTTTTATGGCTTTCGCATTATATGTAGTGGATAATTATACTTCGATAAATCTGTAAGTTTTCAATATTATCATATTTAAGTATATTACAAATCATCTCTATCATAATTTATTTATATTTCATTGATGTTGTGTTGTTATTATTTACTATTGAGTTCCAATTTCGGATTTTGGTTTTTTTATTTAATAAGAATATACGATGTTATCCAAAATACTCGATTTTTCATTTTTTTTTCTTCAACGTAAATATACATTCAACAGAAAACTTACATAGAATAATACCTGCAAGAAATTAAGAATTTGCTCTAATCGAAACTTGAATAGATCACTGCTGCATCTGAATTGCGAATTTCGATCAGTTGGCAATTATATTCTGAGATAACATTTTTCTAAACTTATCACATAAACTTACTTCTGTATGATATCAAAATCGAGTTCGAATTTAACTTTTTTTCCAGTAAAATAAAGAAGTTGAAATCAGTTGACGATATATTCTATCCGACATACGTATTTGTCGACGACGTTCGACGAGTCGGTAGGCGAGAAGGCAAATCAGGCAGATTACCTACTCAAAATAAAGTAAGAAATACTTCCGAAATATCCATAACTAGACTGATAGGCCGTAACGCATCGATGAGCTCGGGAAGCGGGGTATGCGGCGTGAAGGGTCTGCTCAACAGAGTAGACGCTAAAGCATATAAGCCTAAATTTCGACCCTACAAGAACTTTATTGCCCAACTGTACAGTATTGAATAATTATACGATTATGCCTTGCGTTCCATGAAAAAGAAAATATGAAGTAGCCAGATTTTAAGAAACCAGATGTATTTATGTAGGCCATTTGGAACGAATGTATTCTGTTAGACAGTTTCGAACAGACATATCAAGAGACTCGGTAGAGTCTCGCGCCAAGTACAGTAATGTTCATCGATGGTGTCCCAGTGGCTCACTATTTTTCCTAGAATTTCTTTGAACCGAGTTTTCTCTCTACAAATATTTTATTTGCCTAAGACCAGTGAAACCTCCAGGTTATTAGAAATATGACAGCTACGAGGTGGAGCAGAGTCATGAAGTAAGCCACTGGTCATAGGCAAATAAAATATTTGTAAAAGAGAAATTTGATTTAAAGAGAAGCTAAGAAAAATAGTGAGCCACAGGGACACACAAATTTTTTTTTTTTTAAGCGCGAGACTCAACGAGTCTTATATACCCGAGAGGCAACTACCCTAACCTATACCGCGAATTAGTATCTTCGTTTTCTTTCACCTCACAACATACACGAATTGGAACTAATTTTATCCAAGATAAGGGCATGAAAAGCTTTCGTTTGAGCCCTAAATCGATTAAATCGGTGACCGGAGTGCTGACATATTATTAACTACAGATTCTAATACCCCGTTTCCTCGTACAATATTTCTTCTACGTCGTCGTCAGACCAAGATTCATTCACACTAAAACCATTCCCATAAAATCACATTTCGTCGCTGAACGCAGGACGTATGTCCTATGCTGATACACAGAACATACGTCTTTACGCATCGGGGGACATACATAGAAAGGAAAATCGACACAAAAGTTGTAACCTACTAGTCCCATGCGCATAAAATCACATCGCGTCGCCAAGCGGAAGACGTATGTTCTATGCTTTGTAACGTGGCACGTTAGACCTCCGCCTAACCGACCTACGGACGTGCCTAAGTCCGGCCGCCCGATTTAAATCCTGCCGCCCGACTACCCTGCGGAGCCATTGGCCGCCAACCCTCGCACATGGCGAAGTGGTCGCCGCCAGCGCTCGCAGGTCGGGTGATGCCGGTTGGTACTAAAATCTCAACAAGAAGTCACTTCCATCTTTGGAGACTAAGAGCGAGCCTCGTGCAAAATATAGTTCAAAAGTTCGAAGTGTGTTTAGAGAGTGAGAGAGAGAGAGCGAGAGTGAGTTTAAGGAGAGAGAGAGTACGTAGAGTGGAGGAGAAAAAGTTTTGGTGAAAGATATAACGACCGGGCTGCGAATTGGGACTACGATTTGGATTTTGAAATATTGGACACACCGACTGGACCTTATACTGACCCCTGCACGACCCCGGCTCTCCGACCGTAATACTGATTTGGTACCGTCGCACCCGAGACTGCAAGAGCGTCTAACCCAGGTAGGATCAATCCGAATCTTAGTAGAGTCCACCCCGATACCAACCCGCACCCCTTGAATATTCCCCGAGCCTCGAGAACCGCGTGTCTGAGCCTCCACCGTTCCCCGCGAACCGTTGGATTCAAACGCAGAGGACACCGGTCAAGTTTGATTTCGTTGCGCGTAGCCGTGCCAGGATTGGTCACCGCTGCGCCGATCGCAGCCGAAATCAGACCGACGCCATATTGCCATAGACCTCTGACGTCACGAGTCGCACTCAGCTGCTGCCGGTCAGAGTCTGTCGCTTTCCCCTTAGCCGTAGCCTGCCCCCACTACTTCTCCGCCGCCGCTTTACAGCGCGCCGCGCCAGTTGCTTACGAGACGTGAAGCGAGGCACGCAATCTCGCTACGGTGACAGCTGACTGTCCCGTAGTCAGAGCGAGCGAGATAGACCGTAGGTGGAGTCGACTTGGTCCTCCCTACCGTCCATCGGATCTAGAGCCGTACGAGTGCTCGATTAATCCAGCTAGTTTTATAGTTTCGTTTCAGTATATTTCATAGTCCATTTAGAGTTATTTATTTTCATAGTTTACCTAATTATTAGAGTAGAGTAGAGTCATTAGTATAATTGTTATACGCCAGGTAGCGGGCGTGCCAAAAGTTCGCCACCTTTTCTTTTTTTCTTTTTTTAATAAAATAATAGTAAATAATATTCGGATTGTGTCTTTATTCTTCGCCCCTACGAAATCCCTCTATCGTTACTAGCTAGCCGGAGGGTCCCAGAGCGAGAGAGAGAGGGCTTCTAACAAAGTCTGGCGCCCAGCAAAATCCCCTACCTATCCGTTGGGCCTGGTTTGTAGTCGGCTTAGCTTCTGGGGTATCCGAACCCAGGGACAACCCGTTACAGCTTATACACAGAACATACGTCCTTACGCATCTGGGAACATGGCATAGAAGGGATAAATCCACACAAAAGTTGTATGGAGTGGCGTAAGTACGAGTGTCACGACGTAGACAACGCCGGTATCGCAGGAAGAAACCGTCTGCAACACTCGCAGACGCGTATTGTCATTTTATGTTTTTGAATCCAAACAAAGGAAATGAAAGAAAGTACAAGCAATGCTGAATACAAAATTTAAAGGTACAAAAATTAGTGAATACCCACCAAAATTCCCTCAGGTGCGAAAACCTTATGCCAAGTACATTAATGTGATAGTCACCAACAACAATGTTTCGATAGGTTAATCTTGAATCCTACGATCTCGAGCTTCTGAGGTCATGCGAATCGACTGACGTTTAAAATTCATGGTAATAAATAAAATAACAATTGTGAACGGATAATTTTACGATTAGGTTTGGTTTACCTTGCATGACACAAGATTGTCAGATGACTATTAACTGACTATTACCTCTTAATTTGATTCCCCTATACATTGTAGATTTGGCTTGTTTTCATTTATGAATGCAATTATCGGAAGAAACAGTTTTTTGAGTTTAATCATTTAGCAAGTTACCGCCTGAAGAAGTCTGCCAAGAGAGAATCAAGAGAAAATATTGAAGTTGAAAGATATGAGGATAGCATGATTTGATACAAGGAACGGCAAGGAGCCAGACCAATGAAGCCGAGTTCAAACGTTGGATTGCAACGAATTCCACTTCAAGCTCTATGTTAAGCTCATTTCCGAAGGCTCGTCTGCTCAGACTCAAATTGTGAGGCAACGTTATGCGTAGGATTCCGACGAGTTTTGTAATCTAACTCGGTATCATCCAGTCGAAACGAGACTGTCAGTCGACGTTGTGTGTTGGACTCTGATACGCTTTATTCCACACTCCACGTCAACGTAGTACCTTGATCTTCGGTAATGATAATTTTTTAATCCATGTATAACGAAAATACACGATGATTAACCTTTGAAAATGACCTTCTGAAAATGTGGTCAGAACCTAATTGCTTATTGAAGTCCATATATAATAATATTCGAATAAACTCCGCCATTGTCGGTCCCAAGTCCGGATGAGAAAGGAGGAGGGCTGCACGCAGGGTTAGATGTTATAGGTATAAATAATTATTGTAATAGAACAATTTATATGTGCAATGAAAGTACATTATGCGTCAGTCTACAAATTTGAGACTTGGGGAAGTTATGAGCACACGCGTACTCGTTGCTGTTGACATTCCTGCCTATCGAGGGATTCCGGGCGGTATGAAATAGTATAAAACAACCGGGCGAGCGTAGCGAGCGAGCACAATTATTAGGTGGTCAAGCGAAATTTCACAAATAGTAGTGAAATCAACTCCAAAAAGCATCTTTGGTGCGAAACCATCACCGGACCCGGTTCAAGTCCATATCTTCCATTACAAACCGCGATAACGCTAATACCGGTCTTCAATGGTAGTAATATGTCAATAAATTCCTTTATTCGGAGAGTAGAAAGCATTAAAAACTCAATTCACGCGCGGGATTTGCCGTTATTTACAAATCTGGTAGCTGTCAAAATCGAAGGAGCCGCGGAAAGATATATACAAAGATCTAGTTTGAATACATCAGACAGCCTGCTGGCAGATTTGAAACGCACGTATAGACCTGAAAGACTGATACCGGCTATACAGGCGCAAATTACGCGAGTGGTGCAAAACAGAAACGAGAGCGCGCTAGAATACGGTATGCGAGTTGAAAGACTCGTGGAGACGGCGTTAGAAATTTCCGGAACCTCAGACAACCCGGATCACGTCGTTATGACACATAGATTTATAAAAGATTTGGCCGGTCGGTCCTTCATAAAAGGGTTGAAGGATGAGATTGAAATTAGAGTCACGTACGAAAAACCGGGAACCTTATGCGAGGCCATAGATTTGGCAATACGCTTTCAAAAATTACTGAACGAAAGAAAAATCCTGAGGCCGTCTCACGGGGACAACTCGATACTAAAGCATACAAATGAATACCCAGAACATAATGCCAGATTAGAGCCTCAAGACAAGGTACACTGCAAGTATTGTAAAAGGATAGGCCATACCATCGGCAATTGTGGGCCGAAAAAACCGTGCCAGCAAATACTGCACATTTTGTAAAATAATTGGCCACACGTTCGACGAATTTCGGACGCGGACCTTGCAGAACCAGCAAGATCCCCAACGGAATTTCGCACTAACACTCCCTCTAGTACTAACGCTCGAAACACACAACACTATCATCGGGAACAACACAACCGCGGACCGGATAACGCACAAACATACAACCGCCAACGCGACAATAATTCGCGCGGGCAATCGAGCCAGTTAAACAACAGATTTGGTGGCAATAATCAGGGTTATAATGGCCCAAACTATAGACAACAAACACCTATCCATCAGTAATCTAACACTCCCCAAACTCACTCGAATTATAGCAGACCGATCAATCGACATAGGAACGACGCGCGGGTGAATCTTACTATAAGCGGTAATGCAGACGAATTTATTAACTCCGATAATTTAAACGAGCCATGGGAACGTCGCACGGACGCCGCAACGTCCCAAGTCAACGAAGAGCGTCCGAGCGTTATGGGAGAATACTTCTCGGCTCACCAATAATTACAATAACATCGAAGCAAATTCTTGGGGAAACCGCGTCGATACTAGTAGATACAGGGGCAAATATAAACGTGATCAAGGTCGGAGTAATCACGCCAGACACTCGTTTCACGCCGAAGGACATTCGAAGTATTAAAGGGATAGGTGAAGGATTCATAAATAAATTAGAAAGCATCGACCTGGAATTTTCCGGGACCCGGTACGAATTTCATTTGGTAGATAATCTATTCCCAATTAAAGAAGACGGAATTTTGAGCGCGAGCTTTTTGCGGTCTGAAAATGCAACTATTTGTTTCAAAAGCAACCAAATTTCCTTGCAAAACACGAGTGCATTTCCATTATCTTATCGGGGTCACGGCTCTGACATCAACTCCTGCCGCATATTGACAACGTCCTCTACACAAACTCCCAAGGTCCAGGTGTCAACTCCACAGCTCGTGAATGAGACCACGACGTTGCTTCTTGATACTGGAGCCGATATAAATATAATAAAACGTAGCGCGGTACAACACAACACACTTACGTGACTCGATAAAATAAAACTAATAAGCATTACAAACGACACCGCGGACACTTTAGGAACTTTAGATATCCAAATCGGCAATCATACGCACGAATTCCATGTAGTAGATGATTTATTCCCCATCCAAGAGGCGGGCATATTAAGCTTGACATTCTTACGCAACGAAGACGCTAAAATCTCTCCCAACAAACAGTAACCTTAGACAATGGCAAGACGCTGAAAATTTTTAACGGAGATATCATTTCGATTCCTGCCCGAACTGCGACAGTAATAGCATTGAAGGTAGCGAAACCATCACCAAAAACGGGAATAATTAATGAATTAAGCTTAGGCCCAAACGTTATATTTAGCAATGCCCTTGTGACGAATAGACATGGTTTAGCGTACGCTTACGCTATAAACTCCAACGAAACAGCTGTAGAAGTAATACAACCCGTGGTAACTCTAGAAGAGGTAGACGAACCCGCGATAGACACAAACCCGCGGGTAACTGGCTATCATAATACTAACACTGACAAAGACCGACGCACACTTCAAGTCTCACTTAACCACGACGCAAAACGACTCGACATCCTTAGGGAGAACCTCAGATTAGACCACTTGAATGAGGAAGAAAAACAATCAATAATCAACCTTGCTTACGAATATAACCACCTATTTTTCCTACCGGGCGATAGACTAGGACACACTCGAGTAGTAGACCACGCTATACCAACGAAAGACGACATACCTATACATACAAAACAATACCGACACCCGCAATCCCACAAGGAGGAGATTACGAAACAGGTAACTAAACCTCTTGACCAAGGCACTATTCAACACTCCACATCCCCTTATGATTCTCCCGTCTGGATCGTACCCAAAAAACCCGATTCGCAAGGTAATAAGAAATGGCGTATGGTGATCGACTACCGGAAGCTGAACGAAAAAACAATCGGGGACGCATACCCCTTACCAAATATTGTAGATATTCTCGACCAGTTGGGTTCCGCAAAGTATTTCACAACATTAGATCTGGCTTCGGGTTTTCATCAAATACCTATACACGCCGATCACAGATCCAAAACAGCCTTTTCGACGCCACATGGCAATTTCGATTATGTCCGCATGCCATTCGGCTAAAAAAACGCGCCATCCACCTTTCAGCGTCTCATGGATCAGATACTTTCTGGACTACAAGGTAACGAGATTTTCGTATACTCAGACGATATAGTTATCTACGCGAGATCACTGGAAGAACACGCGATAAAATTCAGGAAATTAATGAAAAGGCTATCGAACGCAGGACTAACTCTGCAGCCAGACAAATGTGAATTTCTACGAACGGAAGTGGCATATTTAGGTCATAGTATTACTAGGGACGGAGTAAAACCAAACCCTGATAAAATAACAGCTATAAAAAACTACCCAGTTCCGCGAAGTCCTAAACAAATCAAACAATTTCTTGGACTGATAGGATACTATCGCAGATTTATATCTAACATGTCAAAAATAGCCAAACCGATTAATAATCTATTAAAGAAAAACACCTGCTTTTTGTGGACGTCAGAACACCAGTCAGCATTTGAAACACTTCGCGACTACCTTTGTGACGAACCTATCCTCCAATATCCCGACTTTAGCAAACCGTTCGTCCTGACGACCGACGCCTCGAATCTTGCAATCGACGCGGTACTTAGCCAGGGCGAGATCGGGAAAGACTTACCAGTAGCATACGCGTCTAGAGCCTCACAACCGACAGAGATCAATTACTCGACCACAGACAAAGAATTACTAGCAATCATCTTCGCAGTCAAACATTTCAGACCTTATCTATACGGACGGAAGTTCACTTTGGTGACGGACCATAGACCGCTAGTTTGGCTTAACAACGTAAAAGACCCGACGCACAGTGGGGGATGGATTTCGACCGAATCGCGGCCATAATTCAGGGAAACATTAGAACTGTACCAAATTTGGTATTCCGAGGTTTTTGGGGTCGCTGATTACGAATTTGGTATCGAAATTGTCAAAAACAAAATGGCGGCCGAGATATCGTTGTTCGGTCTTAGAAATACTGGTTGAAAATGGCTAAAAGTTAGCTAAGATACGTTTTCGGGGTCGCTGATTACAAATTTGGTATCGAAATTTTCAAAAACAAAATGGCGGCCGAGATATCGTTGTTCGGTCTTAGAAATACTGGTTGAAAATGGCTAAAAGTTGGCTAAGATACGTTTTCGGGTTCGCTGATTACGAATTTGGTATCGAAATTTTTAAAAACAAAATGGCGGCCGAGATATCGTCGTTTGGTCTTAGAAATACTGGTTGGAAATGGCTGAAAGTTGTCTAGGATACGTTTTCGGGGTCGCTGAATACAAATTTGATGATGTAATTCCAAAAAACAAAATGGTGGCCGAGATATCGTCGTTCGGTCTTAGAAATACTGGTTGGAAATGGCTGGAAAATACTAAAGGAGTTTTTGGGTTGACTATGAAAAAATTTGAGACATTTTGGTGACGATTGATTATGATAATTACTTTTATTCAAAAAAATTGTATTGAAATTCAATCGGAGTCATACTCTTCGCTCTCGGATATGGATAGTTCCCCAGCTGAATCATCTTCTGCGTCGCTACAGGATATCAGCCGCAGAGCATCATTCGATAGTTTTTTATGCTTCTTCGCTGGAAGTTCCCTTAAACTTGAGATGTATGGATCTGAGGATACCAGCAACCAGTTCAGGACATCCTGCATCGTCCTTTCTCGGGAGCATTTGCGAGAGAATCCCTCTCGATATTTTTTTATATCTTTATTTCGGGCTTCCTGGGCCTCCTCTGATAGCTGCCCGATTGGCAAAGATGCGGAAGCTATTATTTGTGAACCGTGCATCAACAGCTTATGCACTGCTGTTGGCATATTATACCACGGGTATTCGGCTACATACATCCTTGCTGTTTCCAATGCGTATTCCTTGTACTTTTCCACATCGATATTTCTTCCACTAGATATCACCTGTAGAATCGCGTGAAATCTCTCCATCAGCCGTTCATTTACTCCGGTTATCAGTGAAACTTTCGGTGAATTTTCGAAAAAACGCCTGGCTGTATTACCATCGTTACTGCTACCATAACCCGGTTTTGGTCGATCTACCACAAGTCCCAAGCTCGATCTCAACTCGTTTTGAATAGTAGATTTTCGTTGCTTCACTGATGTCTTTTCACTCTCCGTACGGGCTTGCCATTTTTTGAGGTGTAATTTGTAGGAAATATGTAGTAAACACTCGAACATACGGATCCACGCGTGTAGTGTTGACATGCCGTAACTCAAATTCGACTCGATTAATGGCAGTTTCAGCATTTTGTCGATATCATTGAAGTCCTTTGATGTGGCACTGCACAAGTTAGACCTTAACGTTGAAGTTGTCGATGTCACAGCGTTGCACACCTTACCATCTATCATCGTGAACAGCATTTTGTAATTTATCGTGATTACAGAGCCATCTACAACCATTGTGAATGGTTCCAGCGAAACTATTTGATCGTCGATGTATTTTTTTTTCATTGACAGTCACTTCAGTAGTTTCATGAACGAACTGCAGTCTAATTGGTCGGCAGAATCGAGGTGATGAGGGCCTTGGATTTTCCCATATGACTTCGTTGGTGCTTTCGTCAGATTCACTACTAGAGAAGGCGAGTCGAAGAGGAACGAACGACGTAAGAAATATATGTGCGTCCGAAGCAGAGTCATCGCTGAATGATTGCTTATATTCACTCTGGCCTGAACTTCCGTCGCATCCCCACTTACATATCAATTCAGCTGTGATACGCTGGGTATTGAGTGATTTCAAAAAATCTCTCCTCGAGAGCAAAAGACGTTCGCTGGTGTGATCCAGTAAGCCTTGTAATTTTATGTCCGCACTAGTTTCGGTGACGGTGATGCTGGATGGAGGCGGATAACAGAGCTTCTTGACTACTTGCACGGGGTCGTAGCTCGGATAAACTTTGCAATTTACTGTCTTCAATCTCTTTCTGATGACGTTGTACTGATGTCTTGTCAGTTTTCCTTCAACTATATCTGATAATGCTCCATCCGCAGAAATAGTTTGCTGTGCATTAGATGTTTTCGCAAACGCTGCTCTGTACCGTGTCGCTCTTGTTGGTGAAGCAGTAACATCTTGTATAACTTTTGCAGAATCCAAGTTGCCAGAAGACCGAAAATTCAATGTTGTTGCTTGTAATAATTATGCAGGCGTATATTTTTTCTTCCGTTCCGTTTTTCGACGCTTTGAACGATCGCTTGATGTAGTGAAGTCCAACGATGGCCGACCGCGACTGTGACCAGGTGTGGTTCGAGATTCATTCGAAGAACAGTCTCTTGAAGATAAGTTTCCGGCTCCGTAATCTTCTGATTGGTCTATTGTGCGAACGGGGAATGAGAAATCATTATTTAGCCAATTTTCATTTTTTTCGTCAAAAAATTTGTCATTGCCGCTCGCCTCCTTTCACTTGGTTCGCATTTTGAAGAACAATTTCGATAACTGCGATCTTGCGGTCGATTGTATTTGCACAGGACAATCAGCTTCTCTCGACAGTTCATGCTCCAGACTTTCCAATTGAGAATCGAACTCGGATGACATGCAGTTACGCAGTATCGAAAATATTTTTTTCCGCGTCCAAACGACGACCTGATCCTGAGATCCTTCAAAAAAAAAAAACGGATACATATATAATTACAGTTATTTGCGATATTAAAATAACATCTATTATGGAGCTCTGTTTGCACACTACGTCATATATAGTTTTTCATCAAGATTTGATTAGAGATGAACATAAGGTGTATTCATTCTTTATATTTTAATATTCTTTTGAATTTTCGAACGTGCTTTTGCGAGAAAATTTCACATGAACACATTTTTCAGAAAAGGACAGTCTTTTGTCATCCAAATGCTAAAATTATACGAACTGCCCCTCGGCCCCCAATAATCCGTTCCGAGAAGAGACACAATGTAGGTTCTAGCTGACCTGCAGCTGCGCGCCCGAGCAGGTAGGCAGGTAGCATGACGCGCAATGCACGCGGCGCCCGAGCCAGAGGCCTTTGCTGAGCGCACACGCTGATCTAATAAAATACATTACATCTAACCCGGTCAAAACTGGTCGCTAGCTCTTTCAGAATCATTTACTAATAGTTTATACTTTAAATTAATCCAAGAATGATCGCGGGATTCCGCGGGATTTGGTACTTTTCGTCTGTGTATCGTCAGTTTTCTTTCAAACAAATAGTCACTTTTTCGATGTATTGTTATATGTAATAAACAAACAGAGCGATAGTTTTTTAGAAAAAGTAAAATACCCATAATATTCTACATACCTTCAGGAACCTCAGCCATATTTTCAATATTTTTTTGTGATTATAACTTCGCGTAAATATGAATTCAAACTTTGTACTGAATTTCGTAGATGCGCGCGTCAAGCATGTGCCGTTGCAGAGGGTGAACTTTACACTGAAATATCTCGGCAACCACAGGTCGTCGGGGGTTAGGTTTAACGGTTCTGAATAGAGGGGATATTCCTGAGAAAATCCCTACCAGTCATACATTGAAAAAAAAAATCACATTTTCGATTTTTGGCCGCGATTCGGTCGAAATCCCCCACTGTGCGATGGTGTGCAGTTATTTCTGTCGCTTGCTTGATTCTGTCTTTTAGTGCAGCACTATTGGCTTTCAGGTCATCTGGATTTAAGTGTAACGGCTTGTATGTGTGGAAAATTGGGATCGAGGACAGATTGGCCGAATGATTTTTGTTCAAATCGTCATATATTTCCGAAAGGTTTAGTGTGAACCCTGGGACGTACGCTCGATATTCTGAGGATATGAAGGTGTTTGTTGCTGATAGTATCAATGATTGAAAAACGCCTTGCACTGGTTATTAAGATGTAGTATTCCGGTTCCATCCAGCGTAATGCGATCAGAGTCTACCTTCGTGCATGTCACGTGTAAGACCTCAGGTTTCGATGAAGAGTAAATCCATGTGTTTGGCGTTTGTAGTGTCGACCAGTATGGTCCGTCGAAGGACGTTATCCTGATGTTGCAGGTTTTTAGGTCAATAGGTGGATTATTCAAGAACAATGTGATTTCGCATGTTTGGTGATTATTGGTATACACCCTGCGAAATCGTGCAGTGTACGAACTCCGATTCTGTTATTTGAAAATACGAAATGCGGTCTGAGCTTATTGCGAGATAGTCTGAACTTGGGATTAGATACGCAAATTTGTTCTGTGAAAGATCATAGTTTTGTTTAACGGGTATCGGGAGTAAGTGGTAAAGATGAAATTTATCTTTATTTAGTATTGGTATCGAAAGCACATGTATCATGTTCGGTTCACTATACACGATACTTAATTTCGATAGTCTGACTAGTTCTTCCGCATATCCATTTCTTGTAGGGGTAGGAAATTATAGAAGTGGTTCTAGGAATTGGATATACTGCAAGCTGGTGATGATTTCGGGTGTTAGCAATTTCGGGTGTGGTATTCTCTGTTTTGCAAATAGAATCGCGTCTATTATGTTATTTAAGTCCAGTTCATATTCATTTAACATTTTGTCTAGTTTATTGAGGTGTTTTAGTAATCCTATCGTTAACAAGTTTTGATCTGTGCGCGTCTTTGATGTTGCCGTCGCCTGGCTGAAAAATGCTACTTGTTGGTCCATTGCTATTATATGTTTATTGATCTGATCTAACTCTTTCTGCTGTGTGCCTCTCATTGATTGCACTACGTGTGTTCGATTGATTAGTAATGTTGCTACATGTTTGATGTCGTTGAATAGTCTGTCAATCTGTCTGTTATAATATTCTCCGTCAGCGTATGTTAACGTTCCATAAAGGGTTTTTTTTTCTCCTTTAGATAAAGGGTTTTTTGTATGCTTCCGGTTAAACTGTACCAACTTCGTTTGGCACGTGCGTGCGCGAAACTCGCTAGCTTATCATCTGTTCGGTCCGTTTCTTGGTACCCTAATAGGTCTTCAATTTGGTCTTCGTATTTTGCTATTGTTAATAATCGATTCGCCGCGAGGTCAATGATGTCTCGTACCTCACATGCTTTTTCTACCTCGTTGCAATGTTGACTTATCATGCTGCAGTATTTTCGTAGTTTGTCTGATTCGTCCCTGAGTTTCCGTATGTTTAGGAAATTAACTAACTTCCACTTGTTGGTGAATGTTCGCAGGTTTTCCAATTGCTCGTAATAAATTCCCGGGTTTTCCTTGAATTTCGAAATATCGTACAAACCGTACGTTGGTCACGTCTGGTCTTGCTAGCCCGACCCTGCAAATTATGAATTTTTTTTTCAGACAGTGAGTTTATTCGGAGATTTCGGATTTCGGCGGGACTGTTCCCATTTTCGGATAAGTTTTGACCTATGTTTGTCTAATGCTGGTTGGTGTCATTTCGTGTATGTGCTAGTTTTAGTTTTAAGTGTACAATTTCAGTTTTACCAGGTGTCAAGTATAATTCGGTGTTTATTCCGTCAATTATTCTCTTGATTACGTACGGGCCTTTATATTGGTCCTTGAATTTTGTACGGTTTTCCTTTAATCAAAATACTTTTTCTCCGGCTTCGAATAGATGCTCGTTGATTTTTCTATCGTAGTATGCTTTCGATTTTAATTTCACGTCTCTTGAATTTTGGATTGCGCTTTTACGGATTTCGGTCAGGTTCGTCAGTAGGTCGAGGATAAACGTGTTGTATGAGTTTGTCATCGCGACGGTTGCTCTTAGGTCCGATGGTATTCGAGCTTTCTTGCCGAAGATTAGTTGATGTGGCGTGAAATTTGTAGCTTCATGTATCGCAGTGTTATAAAAAAAAAATTGCGAAGCGCACGTATCTGTCCCAATCTTTACCGGTTCTTGTGTAATGTTTAATATGTTCGATGAGTACAAGGTGGCTTCGCTCCAGGGAGCCGTTAGATTGCGGTCGATATGCGGTGGTTCTGACTTGTTTAATTTTAAATAATTTACAGATTTGGTTAATTGCTGTACTGATGAAATTCTGGCCTTGATCTGTTAATATTGTTTGCGGTGCTCCGTAGCGTGTAATGTACTCTTTTGCAAATGCCGTGCCGATTGTCTGAGCCGTCGCGTTAGGAAGAGGTATAGCGTCTAAGAATTTTATCAGATTGCATTGAATTGTCAATAAATATTGATTGTTTGCTTCTGTAACGGGAAGTGGTCCCACTATATCGAGCGCAACTTCATCAAATGCATCTGCTGGAGTATCTGTAATTATCATGGGCAGTCGTGTTTTGACTCGAACCAGTTTTTTCCTTTGGCAACTATCACAGGACTTAATGAAACTTTGAATCTGAGCTTTCAGGTTCGGCTAGTAATATTTTTCCCTAATTCTGTTGTAGATTTTAGTTACGCCCTGATGACCACCTAGCAGTGATTCGTGATATTCTTCAATGATCTCCTCGCGTATTGATACGTCGGGTACGATAGTTTCATTTGCGCAAAGCGTGATTTTTATGCTCGTGTCTCCGAAAACGTAGTAAAATAGCTTCTAATCCTGGGTTTGTTTTGGGGAAAGAGAATG
Source organism: Tenthredo scrophulariae (assembly GCA_963978835.1). Classification (NCBI taxonomy): domain Eukaryota; kingdom Metazoa; phylum Arthropoda; class Insecta; order Hymenoptera; family Tenthredinidae; genus Tenthredo; species Tenthredo scrophulariae. The sequence goes on from OZ022234.1 coordinate 4,499,741, forward strand.
CATCAATTTTGTATGTATTGTAACGTGTTCAGCCTATAGGCAAAATAGGCTGACTATACGTCACATCATGGACATAGGACACACAGGTATTGTATCACACGATACAATACCAGAAGAGCGGAGCGTCGGTGTGACAACACAATTCGTATAAAAGACCGACGAGCAAAGCCTCTTCAGCGGACTTGAGCCGAAGCGGTCGACCGACTCGTAGAGTATTTTTGTCATTTTCTCTCATTTGTTAGAGCGAAATCGAGTCAAAACGACCGACCGACTCGACTATAAAAAAAATTCTGTCTTAAATAAAAATTCTCATTCCCGAATATAAAAATTATTGCTTTAGCCAAAGCGGCACGTCAATTCAACAAATCATAAGAATATTGTCTTCGCCAAAGTGGCATTTCAATTAAAATCAAAAAACCAATAAAGTTTTGCATTAGCCAGAGCGGCAATTCAATTCATAAAAGAAAATCATCACAAAAATCAGAAATTATCTTAAAAACTAAGTCCGGCCATTGAGGCAAACAAAATTAAGGAATGAGCTAGAATAATACAATCATTCACATCATTCATTCCATCCTCTTATAATTATTATTTTATGTGCTCTTTTTTTTTTTGTTATAATTTTGTTAATAGTCATTTGGCGAAACCAGCTAAATAGAAATAAAAATAACAGGTAAGATCATTCGATCATAGAATATCAGAAACCTGATTATTATCCTTTATTTTCTAACCTCACTTTTTTCAGGATTCTTTTAAACAAGCACTACGCTTTATCTCAATCAACTTAAATTCGTGTTTAGCTAAAAGGCAGCTTCGGTGCGTGTGTTGGACAGCCACGGTATAGCTATAATTGGTACCCTAGTCTGAGAACACACATATCCCAAGTCTGTAATAGGCAGCTTCGGTGAGTTAGATTCAGGACAGCTACGGTAGAGCGATAATTGCTATCCTAGTCTGGTGAATCTAGCATATCCCAAGTCTGTAGGGAGGCAGCTCTGTTGAAGTAAAATCTATCCGAGTTTGTATCAGGGTAAATTAAGGGTTTTTTCAACTCACCCCAGAGGAGCTCCAAATATTCATAAAAATAATCCGTGACGAAGGACTCACGCGAACTAGTATAATTTCACGAGCCCTCAGCTCGTGAAACATGTACAACAAGTTACAGTATGTAATAGCTGTTTCAGTCTGATCAAAGTATAATAGAGATCCTCTAAATCGATTCTGTCTGAATATTGAGTTTTAACTACAAGGGTCATAATGTACTTGTTTCCGACCCTTGATAAGGCTATTCCGCGTTCTCCAAGTTTATTGATAGTGAAAGTTTCTTTTCGTAACATGTCTCTGTCTATTAGTTGTTTTGTTAGTTCGTCGTTCCACTCGCAGTCGGCTGATATGCAATGTACGATGTTCGTGCTTTTCATGAATATTCCGTCTCTAGATTCCGTCACGTTAGTCACTGGTATTAAATTGTTTATGTTTTCTATGAATTTATCGAAGGTAAGTTTGTTTTTGCTTTCTTGTTGAGGTGAGTCCGAGGTGCACTGTGGTTGCTGGTCATACACTCGAACTCTGAAGGGAGGTGCGAATACTTTTCCTATCATCTCTTTTACTCTATCCCAATCTAAGTTATCCTCCTCGCTGTCCAATTTTGTCATTGCTAAGATATATTTGTTCGTCTCCGCATGTGCTTCTTAATGTTTTAAAGCATGTCTCTAATGTCTCGTAGGCCGTCATATTCTCGTCCCTGTCTCTTGTTATCAGGTAAAATACGAATCTGCCTTTATGATTTAGGGCTCCTACTCCGCTTACCTCTGTGTTGAAGCTTCTCAATCTATCTCTTTGACCGAATTTTTCTTTAAATTGTTTCCCGAGTCCTTTTTCCATTATGTAATTCTGTGCTGCACAGTGTACTAGTGAATATGAGACGGGTGTTCCGAATAGATCTCCCACGATTTCTTTCACGTTATCTGATTCCGGGGACCTTTTGATCCTTCGGTGTGTGTTTTTGTCATCGGCAGTATCGGTATTATCTGTAATATCCGAGATCGTCGGACTCTGTAGTGGTAGTTTCATTGATTCATTTTCCGAAAGACTAAAATTTGAGGTTGTATCAGAATCGGTGGTGTTTCCAATGTCAAACTTCGGCACGGGTCTACGTCTTTGTTGTAGTGGAATTAGTGTGTTGGAATCGTCATCCGGTGATATGACGATAGCTGAGGGGTGTCTGATACCGGGGGAATGGGGGGTAAGCGGGTATGATGTTCCGTCGTGGGTTTAGATGATTTATCTTTGGTCCGTCCGTGAGGTAGTCCGTGTGTCATTGGGTTCTCGAATTTGCAGATGGTGATTTTAATGTCCATGTCTTTGAATATGTAGTGAATCGTGCGGTTTACCAAATCCCAATTTAGATTATCTGATCCGCAACCTAGTTTCGGTATCAAAATGGATTTCTTTTCATCCTAGATTAACGCTGTCTTCAACTTTACTAGTGTGTTGTACATTATCTCATTCGTCGGTTTTGTTATAATCAAATCGTTTCTATCTCATGACAAAGTTTAACTTAATATAACTAATAAATTTATATTCAAGATCGGGATATTTCGCCTCCTACTGAAGACAAAACATCGCGATACCAATAATTCTCCATTACATCATTCTCACTAATCTTTGGCTTCTGCGAACTACAGTGGAGAGTAGCTCATTTTTTAACACCTTGCCTCTCGCGCTCATTGCCTTTGAGACACCTAAACGGGGTCCTATACGCCCATGCTAAATTTCCCTGTGTCAGCATCTCTCTGACTGACGGGTAGCAAGCTAGGTTGCAATATTCAGACCACTCACTTTTCTTCTAATTGCCAACGGAAACTCATTGTCTGTTACTTATAATAAACACTCATTGGAGAATTGCTTTTTAATACAAATCAATTTATCTATCAAGAACCCGTTCCCACTCGTTATAATAATAAAAGTTATACAACAGTGGTGTCACAAGTGGGATTTCGGATTGAAAAAATTAATAAACAGTGAACCGTAAGATAAGAAAACAGAGGCCGTTGTAGTGAACCAACGATATCAAAACAAAACCTCCACCGTTGTAATACATCAACGTTAACAAAAATAGATATATATAAATAAAAATAATAATAAAAGTTATACAACAGTGGTGTCACAAGTGGGATTTCGGATTGAAAAAATTGATAAACAGTGAACCGTAAGATGAGAAAACAGAGGCCGTTGTAGTAAACCAACGATATCAAAACAAAACCTCCACCGTTGTAATACATCAACGTTAACGAAAATCACTGTGCGTGGATTAACACATAATTCACCGTTGTACGAAATCAACGTTAACAAAAATCACTGTCCGTGGATTGACATATAATCTACACCGTTGTACGGAACCAACGTTAATAAGACCCTGTAAAGTGATCGAAGTTAAGAATCAACAGATCAAAGTATACCGAAGTGCGACTCCACGAGAATAATAAAAAAAAAAAAAATATAAGACACTCTCGCAACAAATCGTACCCCAGGTAGAGAAGCTACATTACGTGCCCTATATGAAGAGGCGCTCCGTCGGTACGGCGAACTCGAGCTCTCAACACTGATAACGTTATGCATTGGCCTATTCTACTGTTACTGTAAGTCTTATGAACTAGCAATATATAGTAAAATTTGGAAATTGTAGAAAATGCCAGTATCAGCTGAAAAACTAGCCAAATTCCTTCCCGTATTTACCGGAAAGGATATTAGCGTCAGAGAATTTATCGACAAATGCGACCGTGCGATCAAACAATGCATCAATACAGAATTAGAAGAACTTTACGAGTATATACGTATCAAAATCACTGGTGAGGCATATGAAAGGATTCAAAATAGGGAAATTCAAGACTACAATTCTCTGAAAAGAGGATTACTACTGTTTCATGGAGCTAAAGGAACAAATAGACAATGGGAATTAGAATTAAGCATTTGTAGACAACGTCCCGGCGAGTCTGTCGATTCCTTCTATCAAATAATAGAAAACCTATGCATAAGAGTAGTAGAATCTGGTCCAGTAAGATCTAGGGAAAAGACTGTATTTTACGAGAAAAACATCACGACAAAAGCACGAGACTGTCTCATTTACGGACTTAACGAAAAACTACGTGACATCTTAAGACTGAAAAACCCTAAGGACTTACTTCAAGCCTATAATTGGGCCACAGAGGGAGAAAAATTGGGAGAAACTGAAAACCAAATTACTCATCTTCCGAAAACCACTGCTACTAATAGAAGTGATCTTGTTTGCCAAAACTGCAATAAGATCGGGCACATGGCAAAAACATGTTTTAAGAAACAGAGATTCGAACAAATAAATACCCTTGAGGCAGGCTCTAGTTCAGAATCTGATCAGTACGTAGACCTAGGCCACCAACCAGAAAACAGCTGCTCACAAAACTGTTTTGAAATAATAAATGGCTATGATTCTATAGTAAAAGAAATTACATGCGACGAATGTCAACGAATCTACCTCATCGATAGTTCCAGAATTAGGTGCTTCTTTTATAAAAAGCCCGGCCATATGGAAAACAAATGTTTCAAAAAGAAAGCTATGTTAGCCGCGAAAACTAATCAAAACCATGTAGAAACCTCGAATTTTGGGGAACGGACTGCGTGGATGAGCGGGACGACGTCCGTTATAGAAAACCGCTCAACACAAACAGCGGAAAAATAGAAATACTAGAACATGAAACAAATCTAATTGGCTCCCCAAATAACGTAATTTTCTTAATACCCGAGTTGAACCAACCTAAAAGCTTGCTGATGTTAGACACCGGAGCCTACCCATGTTTGATCAAGAAGAAATTCATCTTAAATTCATCACAGATGAACCCATAAGAGCGCATTAAATTAAAAGGCCTAGCTAGCGACTCACAAGCACACGCATTAGGAACCATTGAACTCACGCTCAATGGTGGAGACGAAGTTAGGCCGATCAAATTCCATGTAGTAGACGACTCCTTAGTCATAACACAAGATGGTTTAATGGGCAACCACCTTTTAACACAATTCGAAAATGTGCTGATCAGTTATACCGAGCGATTATGTGGAAATTACAGGCTCCAAGCGCGCGTAGTTTGATTTGCTCGAATATTATTGGCCAGCAGAATCGCGCCAGCAACTCCACCAACTTTTCAGTAATATCCCTAGTTCTATCGTCTGCTAGGCGCTAGCTGCTAGCAGACGATTGAGACGCAACACGCTTCGCAAATGGCTGAAGGCAATGAGGGGTTATGTTGCGAAATGATGCGAATCGATGCGAATAGAATTTGGAGTCATAAATAAGCATTGAAAAATCGAATAATTACGAAAGTTTCAAATCATTGAACGGTAGCATTTCAGTCTACCCCTTGATTGGAAGAAAATTCGGGTTGTGGTGTTGGAGCAGGTGAATCAAAGTAACGAAAATTGAGAGTAAACATTTAATAAAGATTTATCAATCAATACAAAATAACAATAACGCAAAGAAAAATAGTGATTCGTATCCCTAAGTCGAGGGAGGCTTGAGACAGGTATCAGGTAAGCGAAAACAAATTTATTGTAACAAGTATGTTACGTGCGCAACTTTCATATATATATATATATATATATATATATATATATGCTGAATTCCTTTTTCCTTCTAAATTCTTTATAATATATGCTTGGTATTGCAACCCCTGCAATTCGGATTCTTCCTAACCAAGCCTATAAATTCATTCATTCAATATAATTATTTACCCAATATACCGTGAGAATCACGTGAATCCGAATGGATCCATGCTACCGAAAAGCGAATATTGGCGAATATGACGTCATTTTAGCGGGCTAACCATTCGTTGCGCTGAAAAATCCCTAGGGTGATTTTGGCGCGCGGTCGATAAAACTCGGCAGCCATTGTTGACAGAAGCCGGCTGACCGTCAATACATCGCGGAAGGTAGACATGTGTGGTTATGTTCGTTTATTTTAAGCAAATGATGAATAAAGTGAATAAAACTTACGTGAATAAGCTATTGATATTTATCAAAAATCAATCAATCAGTTTTAAGTGATATCATAATACAATCAACGAATCAACTTCAGCTGTAATTGCAAATTAATTAGAATCAAAGAGTTAATCGAGAACAACCAATTCGAGCGAAATTATTAATCATTATTTCTGGGCTTGAGGCTTCAATAAATTGAACTAGGTGAGTGAGAAAAACTTTATTGGAGCTTTCCAAAAGTTTATCCAATGCGTAACAAGGATAAGTATCATGTTGTAATGAATTATTCCTCGTTACAGTCAGCAGCGCAGTTTAAACCACCAGGTCTTCGAGTCTTCGAGAAATGTCCGAAGCCTAGACTGGGCATCATGCCTGCGCCTGTAACGTTAAGGTAAGAATTATCACACATTCATCGCACGATATTGTAGTTATAACAAGATGAACTAACCCTAAACATCATCACTCGAGGATGATTGCAAACCGCTGTCAAGTAGTCGTTACGACAGGCTATCGCCGGAGAGCCACAAACAGCTGCCAATGTTGCTGTAAAGAAAATAAGTGCTGTTTAGTGGAATCTAGTTATTGAAAAGCATAAATAGTGAAAAGTACGTCCCAGTCACACTAAACAGGTTGTCGGCTGCTGAGTTATAATTAACAACAAGCGATGCAACATGTAGCGAGTCGCACATGCCTGTATGCTTTTAATCTTTTGCCTTTGCGCTTGGGCACCAAAGTTTAAAAAAATAAGGATAAATGAATTTGACTTCCCGTGACGAAACCGTCTGCACTCTGGAGTTCTATCGAAGTTCACACCGCTTCAACTTTTCTTGTACCAACGCAGATGGAGCTACCAAAGATGTTTCGCACCCTCACTGATCTTCATCGTCTTGTCCACGACGATTGACCTCGAAGTGTCCGCCCTGCATCCTGATACAGTCACCTATTCGACTGTAGAACCCTTCGGTTATGTTTGTGAGCATCTCGGGACTCATCTCCGCAAAGATCTCCATAACCCGAGCTCGCAGTTTAGCGAGGTTGGCAATGCGGTTCTCCGTGTACAAGGCGTTTTTCATACACGGCCACAGTCCAAAATCCAGCGGAGCGAGGTCAGGTGATCGAGGAGGCCATAAGACTGGACCTTGTCTACCAATCCAACGATCAGAAAACTCTTGGTCCAGATAAGCCCTGAAGTCTAGGCATAAGTGCGCAGGTGCTCCATCCTGTTGATACCAGATGGGTAGGCCCTGATAGTTAAAGAAAGCAATGTTCGTTTCACGAAATACCAATTAAAATGATTCAGTATTCCTGATAACAATTGTTAATTTTCAATGTATAGAATCTCCTCACATCCCCTTCGATGGCTCTCAAGGTAGGGACAATGTGGTCACGCAACAAGTCTAGGTACTTGTCGCCGTTCAAATTTCCCTCGATGAAGAACGGTCCGATGAGCCGGTTGTAGTACAAGCCGAGCCACACATTCAGCTTTTGCTGATATTGTGTCTGGGACTCGACCTGCAGATGAGGGTTCTTCCAAGCCCACACTCGCGTATTCTGCCTATTCGGCGAAGAAACGAGTACTACCGTGGATTCGTCTGTGAAACAGATCCGGTTCAGAAGTCCCCTGTCTACGTTGAAGCGGTTCATCATCTCCCTGCAAAAAATCAAACGGGACTCATGGTCCCCAACCAAGAGTTGCTGGTGTCGTTCAAGTTTAAATGGCCGGCACTTATCCTCTTCGAGAACCCGGAGGACCGAAGCTGGGGACACTCCCACTTCCTGGGCAATGATCCTCGATGGCTTGCGTCCGGGTTCTGCAGCCTTGAGGAAGATCTGATACTTGATCTCCTCGGTCAGGCGCTTTGACGGCTGGCAGATGACGTTCCTCTTCGGGTCCAGGTTGCCCGTCATCCGAAATTTCGTCACCATGTCGTAGATCGTCGAAGTCGATGGTATTGGCCGATCCGGATTCTCCGCCGCGAAATGGTCCGAAATTTGCTGGTAACTAGTACCCTGCTCGTGCTGCTGAACCATTTTCACCCTTTCTTCTATTGTATACTTGATATTCGGCATTTTTCAAGAAATTGAAACACGTCTTATCAGTTCGGTACGTAATATCGAACAGATAGTTCGTTACCGGGAATATGGGGCGCCTTTTGTTTATTGCTTCGGAAGCGTAGGTGCCAGCCAATCAGGAGTCGTCTGAACATCATTTTTCGCGCTCAAAATAGTTCGTTACCGGGAACGTAGAGTCTTATTGTTTATTGCCTTGGAATTGTGGGTACCATCCAATCACGAGTCGTCTAAGTATAGTTTTTCGCGCGTAAAAGTTCCCACCAGAAAGTTCGTTGCCAGAAACATTAATATTTTTTGCGCGTAAAAATATCCAACAGAAAGTTCGTTGACAGACTCTAATAATTTTTTGCGCCTGCCGGAAAATTTTGAAATTACAATTTCACGTGTGACTACATACATCGTGGTGAGCGTGAATCAAAAGTTTGGAAATTCCAGGTACTTGGTTACAGTAGTAACAGAAATAGCAAAGATCAACACATAACAAGAGCTGGGACTCGGCAGTATCGGCAAATCCGAGTAATCAGCTTTTTCAATTTCGGAGGTTATAAACACGGTTATGAAATTTCCCGAAACCGAAAACCTTGTTGCTAATTCCGTTGAGATATTCCAGCCATTGCATTATAGCGGTTTGACTCGGAGATGAGTCAATATACGCCTCATAATGAAATCTGCAAAAATCTGCTACGAAATTAAAATTGTGTAAGAGGTTGAAATCGCTGATAGATAGTTTTCGAACTTTCTACAATCAGCAATCTCGAAGAGTAAGATGATTCTGCCGTGATGTTTTTTTCTAAATGATTTGCAGTCAGACCACTCTAGCTCACGCTCGACTGGTTAAACACAGTTCTCCATAACATTTGCTTTGTGGCCGAATACATGGTATTGCTCGTTACTGGCCTGACGAAGCAGAAACTGGTAGTCTCAACCTGAAGGAACTTTGCGTGATCGCGAATGTCAATGAGGATATCTGGGCATCTTAGAAGAACAGACTGTCTGTGCCTTGAGAATTATCGAAGTTATCGAAAGAGACGTGGGTGTATTTTATTAATTGAAAAACACCTGTTCTTGGCTTGCAAGTACAACATGATTTCAACTAGTAATAATTAAAACATGCATCCTTTTGAATGGCATAGAATTCTGTCCTCGGTATTGACAGGGTCAACCGCCTTGTATTCTGTTGTTACTCTCTAGTTTTAACTACCATGAGTTCGTTTATCTTTGAACCTCTACAGATTGAGGGATAGGCCGATCTAGTATTCTGCTCATTCACCCGATGCATGGCTACTCGATTACGCTCTGTATGCCGCTCTGGCGCTATGCCGCAGGCAGGATTGAGAACCTTTTAAAGCTGCAAGCCAGTATTTGAAACATTTTCGAATGATGGATCCTCAGGCTATATCCATCACAATCAGCGAGTTCTATGATTGCCTGGACTACTGTTCAGTGGCCAACGAATGTTGTCTTGGACATTTGTAGAGGCATCATAAGTCCAGCATGATCTTTATTTTAAAAAGGAAATCCAAAGCTGAATGGAATGAAAAGATTTTGGAACACTGGAAGCTTTATTTTACTTGTGGTTCAATGTTGACTACAAATTCCAACTGTTGGAGAGCAAATCGAATTCATTCAAAGTAAGACACTGATCCTCATCTGTGTTTTTGTTTAAACCATGATTACTCCGACCCTGTTCTGCAGACTCTGTTTGACGGTTGATTTTAAGATAACATTTTCAATACTGTGACTGGGGCGCACCGTTTCAATATTGGTCATTGTCGGCAATCTTAGCTCAATAATATTACTTATTTTTCAGATTTGCATTCATATTATCAAATCATGTAGCTTTTTTATCAATCACATTGGTCGATGTATGCTACAGCTCTTGTAGGGCATATTTCCTTGACTTGACTCCATGCGTACTAGTGCAGCCCAAGGAAATACGCCAATAGCCTGTCGGTTTCACCTCACTGAACTGCGAGCTCAGGTTGTGGAGATCTTCGCGGAGATGAGTCCCGAGATGCTCGCAAACATAACCGAAGGGTTCTACAGTCGCATAGGTGACTGTATCAGGATGCAGGGCGGACACTTCGAGGTCAATCGTCGTGGAGAAGACGATGAAGATCAGTGAGGGTGCGAAACATCTTTGGTAGCTCCATCTGCGTTGGTACAAGAAAATTTGAAGCGGTGTGAACTTCGATAAAACTCCAGAGTGCAGACGGTTTCGTCACGGGAAGTCAAATTCGTTTATCCTCATTTTTTTAAACTTTGGTGCCCAAGCGCAAAGGCAAAAGATTAAAAGCATACAGGCATGTGCGACTCGCTACATGTTGCATCGCCTGTTGTTAATCATAACTCAGCAGCCGACAACCTGTTTACTGTGACTGGGACGTACTTTTCACTATTTATGCTTTTGAATAACTAGATTCCACTAAACAGCACTTATTTTCTTTACAGCAACATTGGCAGCTGTTTGTGGCTCTCCGGCAATAGCCTGTCGTAACGACTACTTGACAGCGGTTCGCAATCATCCTCGAGTGATGATGTTTAGGGTTAGTTCACCTTGTAATAACTACAATATCGTGCGATGAATGTGTGATAATTCTGACCTTAACGTTACAGGCGCAGGCATGATGTTCAGTCTAGGCTTCGGACATTTCTCGAAGACTCGAAGACCTGGCGGTTCAAACTGCGCTGCTGACTGTAACGAGGAATAATTCATTACAACATGATACTTATCCTTGTTACGCATTGGATAAACTTTTAGAAAGCTCTAATAAAGTTTTTCTCACTTATCTAGTTCAATTTATTGAAGCCTCAAGCCCAGGAATAATAATTAATAATTTCGCTCGAATTGGTTGTTCTCGATTAACTCTTTGATTCTAATTAATTTGCAAATACAGCTGAAGTTAATTCGTTGATTGTATTGTGATATCACTTAAAACTGATCGATTGATTTTTGATAAATATCAATAGCTTATTCACGTAAGTTTTATTCACTTTATTAATCATTTGCTTAAAATAAACGAACATAACCACACATGTCTACCTTCCGCGATGTATTGACGGTCAGCCGGCTTCTGTCGACAATGGCTGCCGAGTTTTATCGACCGCGTGCCAAAATAACCCTAGGGGTTTTCAGTGCAACGAGTGGTTAACCTGCTAAAAATACGAAATATTCGCTCTCCGGTAACATGGATCCGTTCGGTTTCACGTGATTGTCCCGGTATATATAAGATGAATATCAACTGTCTTTTTAATGCGCAATAGCTTATTTCGTTCATTTTTCAAACGTGACTTAGAACGTAACCATATTGAAATATAATATTTAATTCTATCGAATGTTTATCCCTTCTTGAAGTGGCTCATAAGTCACGTAGGCGTAGATAACGGCGAGGCAATACTGGGACCCTCAGTCTTGCTGACCCGTCGTCTTCACACTACCAAACTAGTATGTAGTTGTAGCTTTCTCTCTCTCTAATTTCCCAAAGAAATAGGGAAAATTAAGTTAAAGATGAGCAGAATAACAAGATAATAAAGTCAGGTATTATTTAAATTAAAAGATCAAGCAAATGATTAACAATTCATAAATAAGATCAAGCTATCAAAATAGTCTGAAGATATTTAAATCAGATTAGTGTGAGTGGGCTATAGGTGAGCCATGGAGTACCATGGGCCCGCGTGACGTCACAGGACGCCAACGCCTACGCGTAACTGCAAGTAGTCCCTCAAACCAATCAGGCGACGATTAGCCACTAAACAAGGCCCCAATTGGCTAAGCCACGCGCGCAGTAATACATACATTGTTGCAACCGCGGGGACCTCGTCGCCTTTGAACTTGAACTAGCGTCTTTCTTCTGGTAAATCGCGAGGTGCGTGGATGTATCGACCCGTGTGCAATTATCGAGCAACGAGTTGCATTCAATTTTTTCTTTCTTAAAGTCAAGTGGTAATACAAAGGACTCTGTACCCGTTAATAAATGACTAGGATTAGAGACACATTCAAATTCAAGCCATAGATCCCTTCTGGATTTGTGTAATATTAAGATAACATTTAATTTCATTAAATAACGGTCTTTCTTCTGGTAAATCGCGAGGTGCGTGGATGTATCGACCCGTGTGCAATTATCGAGCGACGAGTTGTATTCAATCTTTTCTTTCTTAAAGTCAAGTGGTAATACAAAGGACTCTGTACCCGTTAATAAATAACTAGGATTAGAGACACATTTGATTTCAAGCCATAGATCCCTTCTGGATTTGTGTAATATTAAGATAACATTTAATTTCATTAAATAACGGTCTCTCTTCTGGTAAATCGCGACGTGCGTGGATGTAAGGAACCGTGTGCTAAATAGAGCCAAGAGTTATACTCAATCTTTTCTTTGTTTCATACGTGAAGTGGTAGTATAAAGGACTCAGTACCCGTTAACAAATTATATAAACGAGATATAATCTAATAGTTTAGTGATCAGTTTATTAGCCTTAGATTCAGTGCAGAGACACATATATTTCCATTTTTGTATCTCATAATTGCCATGGATCCCCTCTGGGTTTATGTAACGTTAAGAAAATCAAATAACCACTAAATTTAACCTAAATCATTTCAATCATACATTCAGTGTTAAGACTAATCTTAAATTCGGAAAAATATTTCATTCGGTTCAATAAGACAATATCAACAACAGACATTTGTGTTTATCAAGTAGCTTCAGTTCTGAACAACCATTCAAATTAACAGTTACTTACAATCAAACATTTAATACGTGTTAAAACAAATCCAAATCCTAGCATTTCGGAAGTCAAAGACTACGAGGTTCCTAAGGTGAGGGAGGCTAATACCTATCAAAGTAGACCCATGGTACCTCAGCTCGACCAAAGCTAAGTAACCACGAACCCTCACAAATTGCTCATTTATGAATTATATTATTCTTTTGAACTTGTTATACTGTTTTCCAGAATTCCTTAGATTTAATCATTTGCATGACAAAATATATAATTTAATCAAATGAATAGTATAATCACGGGAATATCGTTATGAGCTAATACTCACGGTATTTCGGGAAAAACCCTTGCTAATAACGAGACCACCCGGTGAAGTTGCGATACTATTCACTCATTTCAACCACCACTTTTATCATTATTATTTTGTTAAACTCGAGATTGGTATGAGTATAAAGTCAGAAACCCAAACGGGATAATTCAATAGAATTTCGGGTTTTACCCTCGTCCCGCTAGGTTTCCTTTCTTGTGAACCTTTACCTATAAAGTCTGAAAGAAAACGGGAATCATCGCTCTGTTCGAGTCACCGATACCCGAGCTACCGATCTCGATTTTATCTCGCCATGTTACCATTATAATTAAGCATATATCCATACATATATATATATACTAGGGGGGCGTAGCCCCCCTGCGCGCTTCGCGCGCCAACCCCCCATACATTATCAGTTGGTTTGAAACCCCAATAATTTACGGTTTTTACGTTCTTCGAAAAATAACCAAATTTTCAATGAAATCCAGTGAATGTTTTGCGACTCGCGACTATATATTTTTTTTATCGAAAGGATATTACTAAAAATTTCGATTGTCCTCAGACTCTATTATTTCCTTGGCTTGTTCCCTTGCTGCTTCTATTAAGGCTGCTGCTGCCAAAGCTGCCTCTACCATTTCCGCAGCCGCACAAAATTCCTCGTCCGTTATTTCGTCACCTATCACGATAATTTAGTTAATTTTCAGTGAATCCATATTTTGTTATGTTTTTTGGTGTAAGTAGCTACATATTGATATTATATACCAAACATTCCTAGTAAATCCATTATTAAAATTTGTTAATTATTCCAAATAAGTCCAGGATCAATTTTATTTCTGAAATTCGTTTACGAAAATTTATCGGATATCGATTATATGTCATGAAACCAAATGCAGAACCACGAAACGCAAACTGTAACTATATTCATTTGAAAAATGATTCGTTCTTATTTCACTTTGTTTTGTTTTTATGATAAATTTTTGTGACTGACACATATTTATTTATTTCATCCTGTTTTTTGAAATTTTTGTATTCAAAACAGTTTAATATATTGTAACGGGTTGTCCCTGGGTTCGGGTACCCCAGAAGCTAAGCCGACTACAAACCAGGCCCAACGGATAGGTAGGGGATTTTGCTGGGCGCCAGACTTCGTTAGAAGCCCTCTCTCTCGCTCTGGGACCCTCCGGCTAGCTAGTAACGATAGAGGGATTTCGTAGGGGCGAAGAATAAAGACACAATCTGAATATTATTTACTATTATTTTATTAAAAAAAGAAAAAAAGAAAAGGTGGCGAACTTTTGGCACGCCCGCTACCTGGCATATAACAATTATACTAATGACTCTACTCTACTCTAATAATTAGGTAAACTATGAAAATAAATAACTCTAAATGGACTATGAAATATACTGAAACGAAACTATAAAATTAGCTGGATTAATCGAGCACTCGTACGGCTCTAGATCCGATGGACGGTAGGGAGGACCAAGTCGACTCCACCTACGGTCTATCTCGCTCGCTCTGACTACGGGACAGTCAGCTGTCACCGTAGCGAGATTGCGTGCCTCGCTTCACGTCTCGTAAGCAACTGGCGCGGCGCGCTGTAAAGCGGCGGCGGAGAAGTAGTGGGGGCAGGCTACGGCTAAGGGGAAAGCGACAGACTCTGACCGGCAGCAGCTGAGTGCGACTCGTGACGTGAGAGGTCTATGACAATATGGCGTCGGTCTGATTTCGGCTGCGATCGGCGCAGCGGTGACCAATCCTGGCATGGCTACGCGCAACGAAAACAAACTTGACCGGTGTCCTCTGCGTTTGAATCCAACGGTTCGCGGGGAACGGTGGAGCCTCAGACACGCGGTTCTCGAGGCTCGGGGAATATTCAAGGGGTGCGGGTTGGTATCGGGGTGGACTCTACTAAGATTCGGATTGATCCTACCTGGGTTAGACGCTCTTGCAGTCTCGGGTGCGACGGTACCAAATCAGTATTACGGTCGGAGAGCCGGGGTCGTGCAGGGGTCAGTATAAGGTCCAGTCGGTAGTCCAATATTTCAAAATCCAAATCGTAGTCCCAATTCACATCCCGGTCGTTATATCTTTCACCAAAACTTTCTCTCCTCCACTCTACGTACTCTCTCTCTCCTTAAACTCACTCTCGCTCTCTCTCTCACTCTCTAAACACACTTCGAACTTTTTAACTATATTTTGCACGAGGCTCGCTCTTGGTCTCCAAAGATGGAAGTGACTTCTTGTTGAGATTTTAGTATCAACCGGCATCACCCGACCTGTGAGCGCTGGCGGCGACCACGTCGCCATGTGCGAGGGTCGGCGGCCAATGGGCTCCGCAGGGTAGTCGGGCGGCGGGATTTAGATCGGGCGGCCGGACTTAGGCACGTCCGTAGTTCGGTTAGGCGGAGGTCTAACGTGCCACGTTACAACACCCGTCGGCCAAACGGAACGTACGGGGTCACTCGGACGCTTCCGCAACCTCCGCGTCTACCGACCTCTTTACCCGGGTGCCGGTTTCGGCGGGCTGAGGCGGGTGAGCGGGTGCGGGGTCTCAAGGGATCCGCGGCTAGGGGGGGGGGGGGGGTTCTCACAGGAAGCGCTCGAGCACCTCTATGATCGCCTCCACTAGGGCGGGGTTGCGGGCTCGAGACGCTGGGGCGCGTCGACCGCGGCAAGTGCAGCGCGGCTGGGATGCCGGGGCATCCACAGCGGCGACCGGCTCGCGGGCGGGAGCTACCCGTCTTGTGGACCTGGCGGTAGCCGGGGCCTCTGTGCTCCGGTGCGCGGGGCAGGTACGGGTGGTGTACCCTCGCCACCCGCACTCGGAACAGTGCTCAAAGACCGGGCTCGGGCAGTCTGCGGGTAGGTGACCCGGCTGGTCACAAGACTAGCACAGGGTGCTATTCCGGCGCGGAGGCCGGGTAGCACGGGCCACTGGCGCAGTGCCCGAGGCCGATTGAGCGGGGGGGGGGGGGGGGGCGGCCGCGACCGGCGGGGCAGGCGAGGAACGTGCGGGCGGGCGTCCAGCGGCACACGGCCGGTACGGCAGGCCTCGCCCGCGGGTCGCAGGTCGTGGGTAGGGCTGGTCCATGAGGCCGGCCAGCCGGGCTGGCGGGCGTCGGGGACCAGGGCTACTGCGGGAGGGGGGGAGGGCGCGGCACTCCGCTGCGGAGGCCCCGGCAGCGAGTCGAGCGAACCCGACTGGCTACGGTCTGAGGGACTCTCCGGGCGGGTGGTGCGGCGACGGTGGCGCGGCCGGTTACGGCGGCGCGACCTAGTACCGGGGGCGGACGTAGTAGGGGCGGGGGGTCGGGGAGGAGGTCCCAGCGCTCGTGGAGGGCTGGGGGTCAAGGATGGGATCGGGACGGCTGGGCGGCGGGTGCTCGGTGGCACCGCGGCCTCTCGCCCTACTCCCTCGGCTTCCGGGTGGCCGGCCTCGGCCTCTCCGGACTCCCTCGGAGGCTCCAGGTAGTCCATCGGCTCGGGCGGGGGCGGCGGCGGCTCCACCAGGAGGCTCAGGACGGCCATCTCCTCGTCCAGATTGACCGGGGTGCCGCTGCGGAGGATCGCGGCGGCGGTCCGTCGGTCCTGCGGCGTGATGGGCGTCCGTCCCGGCGCCTGCAGTCGACCGTCCGTCGAGATGGCCCGACGGCCGCGAAGGCTCCCTCTCATCGTCTCTCTGCGGAATATCGGGTATTAATACATGATCTATCGGCAGATGAGGGTCGGGGGGGCCAGGGGGTGAGAAGGGGGGTTTTCCACGAGCCGCGTGTCTTCGGGGATTTCCGACAGGTCGGCTGAGGCCTGACGGTAGGGTTTCAGGTCCTTTACGTGGACCTTACCCGCCGACTTACCGTCTAGCTCCGTTATGCTATATACGGTCGGACTTCTCCGCCGCTTTATAACATACGGACCGTTGAATTTCGCCGACAGCTTCGAGGCGATGTAGTTAGCAGCGGAAGACAGCACTCGTTGACGGCGTAGGACCAAGTCGCCCGGTCGGAACTCGGGATCACGACGTCCGCGGTTGTAATACCGTGCCTGTCGGGCGTTGGCATCCTCCAAGTTCTGGGTGACTAGGTCTCGCAGCGCGTCAAGTCTCCGTACGCGGCTTTCCCACTCTTCTGGGGTTTGCAGGTGGATCACTGGCAAACCTTACTCTTCTCGGCGCACTGTCTTCGGAGGCCGGAGCTCTCTCCCAAAGTTTAGGAAGGCGGGCGAAACCTTGGTGGAGCTGTGAACGGCGGAATTAATGGCGAATCGGAACTCGGGTAGGTGCCGGTCCCATTCGCAATGGTCACCTTCCAAAAAGGTCGTGATCATAGTCTTAATTACGCGATTCACGCGCTCGACCGGGTTGGCCTGGGCATGGTAGGGGGGGATTGTCGCGTGGTATACGCCAAGTTCGGTGCACGCGGAGGTTATCACTTTGTTGACGAACTCAGTGCCATTGTCGGTCAACAGAACCTCCGGAACTCCCCAGCGGTAGAAGACTAGTTTTTCCAGCGCCTTGAGGATCGTCGGCCCGTTCGCTTTGCGTAGAGGTACGCACTCCACCCACTTGGTGAAGAGGTCTTGGATGACCAAGACGTATGCGAAGCCTTGCCGGCTCGGCGGGAATGGTCCCATAATATCGGCAGCCACTGCGACGAAGGGTGCCTCGGTGACTCGGCGACTCATCAGACCTTGCGGTCCGGCTTGGTCTACCTTACAGCGTTGGCACGCCTCGCAGGTGTGGATAAACAGAGCCACGTCTCGGTACATCCCTGGCCAGTAATAGAGGAGGGCTATGCGGGCATACGTCTTCTCTACTCCAAGGTGGCCAGCGGTAGGGAGTGCGTGAGCCTCAGTTAGGGCTGCGGAGCGTTTTGCACTCGGCAGGACTAACTTCCAAGGGTCTAGATCGGGTAGGAGGGGGTCGGCCAGCGGGTCTACGCGGTAGTAGTACAGCCGTCCTTCTTCTACTTTCCAGTTCGGAAATTGGACAGGCATGGTCTGTACGGCCTCAACGCGTCGTTGGTACCATCGGTCGGTGGTGTCCTCCACAGTAGCGACGGGGGTGGGGAGGGGTTCCGGAATTCGGGAGAGCGCGTCGGGAACGTGGTGCAGAGCGCCCTTACGATGAACGATTCGAAAATCGTATTCGAGCAGTTCCAGCGCCCACCTCGCGAGGCGGCCCGAGGGGTTGTGGAGGTTATGCAGCCACAGGAGGCTACTGTGGTCGGTGATGACCGTAAAGCGGTACCCCTCGAGGTACGGCCGGAATTTACGGACAGACCATAGAACCGCTAGGCACTCGCACTCAGTTACCGTATACTTCCGCTCCGCTTCGGTGAGGGATCGACTAGCGTAGGCAATCACGTGCTCGGGACCGGTTGTGTCGGTCTGGGTGAGGACGGCGCCTAGGCCGTAATCGCTCGCGTCGGTCTGGAGGGTAAACGGTATGGAGAAGTCGGGGCATACTAGGGTGGGTGGGGAGGCTAGAGCATGTTGCAGGGCGTCGAAGGCCTGCTGTTGCTCGGCGTCCCACTGCCAGCGGCGGTTCTTCTTGAGCAGGCGGTTCAGAGGCTCAGCTTTCGTGGCGAAGTCGTCGATGAAGCGTCGGTACCAAGAAGCCATACCGAGAAAACGGCGTACCTGCTTTACCGTGCGAGGCACCGGGTATTGCATAATCGCGGCTACTTTCTCGGGATCCGATTGCAGTCCGTCGCGGTTTACTCGGAAGCCCAGGTATTTGACCTCCGATCGGCAGAACTCACACTTATCTGGGTTGATAGTGAGGTTGGCGTCGGTGATCTTGCGTAAGACCCGTTCGAGCCACTGTAAGTGGTCCTCGAACGTTTGGTTAACGATGATCACGTCATCGAGGTATACAAATACGTGGGGTTCCATGTCGGGTCCAATTAAGCGATCCATCAGGCGCTGGAACGTCGCGGGGGCACCTGACAGGCCGTAAGGCATTCGCGTGAATTGAAACAGACCACGTCCCGGGACGGTGAACGCGGTTATCTCCCGACTCTCTCTCTCAAGGGGAATTTGAAAATACGCTTGGCTTAAGTCGAGAGTTGTGATGTATTTCGCCTCGCGCAACTTATCGAGAATGCTGTTCATGTGCGGGAGGGGATAGGCATCTTTCTTCGCGACCTCGTTGACTTTCCGAAAGTCAAGGCAAAAGCGGTATTTTCCGGAGGGCTTTCGAATCATCACTATCGGACTCGACCATTCGCTAAACGACGGCTCGATTATGCCGCCGGCCAGCATGGTATCTACTTCCTCGTACATGTACTCGCGTACTTTGGGAGAAACTTGGTAGTACCGCTGCTTCATCGGGGGGTGGCCCTGCACATCGATGCGGTGTGTAGCTAAGTCGGTGGTTCCGGGGTGGGGGTTGGGAGGGGGTAGGATCCGGTGGAGCAGCGTGTTTAGGCGGGACCGTTCGGAGCTGGTAAGCTCGGATAGTCCGGCACAGGCTCGATCATCGGTTGTGGAGTTAGGGATCCCTCTCTCAGGGGGGTTGGAGGACTCTACTACGCGGTCGGTACTTTCCTCAGTCCGTATTGTCCAGGTACCACGGCCGAAGTCGACGCAAAACCCGAAGGCAGTCATCGCATCCATCCCGAGGATACACTGGTACTCGAACGAGGGGGCAACGCGGACTACTAGTCGGCAGGTGCGCCCGTCGATGCGTACTGGCATCTCTAGTTCGCCGGTCACTGAGTCTAAGGCACCGTTGGGGTAGATCACACCGCCTGGAGGCAGCGGAGTCAACTGGGATAACAAGTCGCGATATCGCCGGACAGCCGGTCCTCCGATATAAGTTCGGCTGGATCCGGGGTCGAATAGCGCGTGTAGAACCTGTCCAGCTACTTCTACGTCGAGATAAGAGCGGGGGTCGCGTTGACGTTCGCTTGCTGGGGCCTCGTTTGCGGTGACGGCTCGGGGAGAATAGGATCCTCGCACCACGGAGGAATAAGTAGGGACCTGACCTACTAATTCCTATTAGCGTTTCCCGGAGCGGTACCTAGGCACCTTCTACTGTTCGCGTCTATTACGCCCGGGGTTCTACAGCGCGAGCATGCGATATAGCTAGGGGGGTGGGGACAGTCTCGCACGAAGTGTCCCGGGGAGTAGCACCGGAAGCAGCTAGCAGGCAATTCTGGGGGCGCGGCGGTCACGGGTGCGGCCGCCGGCTGTCTGCGAGCGGAAGTCACCGGGGCTGGATTCGGCCTAGGGGGGTGGGGAGGGGGTAAGGACATTAGGGCGGGGAGGGGGTTCGGAGGGTTCCCGCTCGGGGGGGTAGACGTCGCTCTACCGCCCCTGGTTCGCGGTCTGGACCTCGTTGCTGGCCTATCCAAGGCAGCTGTCGCGGCGGTGGGGTTTGCGGACACCGGCCCTGCCTCCTGCGTTATCGCCCGAGGTTAGCTGGGGGTCGGCACTACCGCGGTGACGTTCGAAGCCTGACACGCGAACTCGGGGAGGAACGCTCGGTCGGCTGACGGTGGGGGTAGATAGAACCGGTCTAAGGCCCAGGCGGATTCAACCCTCTTTCCGGCCTGTTCTAGGCTCTTAAACGAGTCTATCTCGTTTCTCGCGATCGCGGACCGGTACCGGGGGTGTAGGTTCGTATACGCCAGGTCCAGTTGTTCCCGCAGCGGCCATGGGTTAGGGAGACTAGACAGGACCCCGATCAGGCAAACGATGTCATCAGCGATGCTCTCTTTCGGTCCCTGGGTGCGGCGGCGGGCTTCGTCGCGAACACGAATCTCGTAATTAACACCGCTGAAACGGTCTCGGAAGGCCTCCGCGAATTTGCTCCAGTTCGCCCACGTACTGCGGTTTCGACGCAGCCATTGTCGGGCGATCCCGGTCAGCAGGGAGGACAGGGCACTGAGCACGTCGCTGTCGGTCAAGCTCAAGCCGGTACGGCTTTCCTCGATCCGACGGAGGAACTCTTCTGCGCTGACATCTCCCTGTCCCGAAAAATGTGAGGTTCCACCTCCTTACGGTTTCGTGGGGGTCGCGAGGGCGGGCGAGGGCAGACGGGGGAGTCGAGTAGGCTGGGGTGGCTGAAGAGGCGGGAGTTGGGGTCGGTTCGGACCTTGCGGGCCCGTCCGAGGGACTTGGGGAAGGGGTGGGGGTGGGGGCCTCTGACTGCAGGGCAGTCGGGTAGGGTGTAGCGGGGTGGTGGGTGGCTAGGGGTGGCAGGGGCTGAGGGTGCGGGTGGGACGGGGGGGCTGGGGAATTGTGGTAGGAGTAGGCCGGGTATTGGGGGTGGTGGGAGTAGGGGGTGACGGGATAAGGCGGGGGGTTGGAATAGGGGGTAGCGGGGTGGTACGGGTTGCTGGGATACGGGGGAGTGGGATAGGGTGTCGGGTGGGGGTAAGGGGCGGCAGGGTACTCGGGGTGGCTAGGGTAGGGTGTTGTGGGGGGGTACGGATAGCTGGGATATGGGGTAGCGGGGTAGTGTGGGTGCTCTCCGTAAGGGGAGGTCGGGTGATAGGGGTTCCCGGGGTGTAGCGGGTACCAAGGGGATGCCTGGGGCAGATAGGGTTCGGGGTAATGGTACGAAGGGGTATGGGGAGGTGGCGGCCTGCGGTGGCTTGGCACAGAGGCACGGCAGGGCGTCTCGGGGAATCGGGTGGAGGGATCACTCAAGGGGTTTGGGTCAGGGACCCTAAGGGTCGTCTGGGGGTGTTCGGGCCAGGCAGGGGTGTCCTCGGCGCGATCCAGCTCCTCCGAGAAGTGAACTCGGGCTCGGGCTCGAGGGGGTGCGTGGCCTGTGGACGCGCATTGCGGCGGGAGCGCGGCAGTCGTCCCCAGAGGCGTACTGTTGCAGGCCTCCGGTCCCAGTGGCGGGGATGGGGGTGGCGTCTCCCGCCCCGCGGCTCGGGTGCGGGGTGGGGAGGCGGGGGTCTCTCGCGAGTTTTCCGCGACCGGAACTGGCGAGGTCGGGCCACGGCTAGGTGGCCTGTTTCCCGTGGACGCGCGGGTCGGGACAGGCAGTGTCGGGAGCTCATCCACCTCGGGCTTCCAGGTCACGTTTTGTCCGCGTGTCAGCATCTGGTAGCGGACTAGCTTCCACCGCCGGTCGTTATCCGATCCCCGGGCTTGCAGGTGGTTCCGGAGGAGCAGTAGGCGCAGCTCCGAGTCGGATAAGCCGCAGGCCCATGTGGCAACGGCCAGGGTGTCGTCCGGGTGAAAGCCGTGCTCCGGGACGGTCTCGGTCGGCTCTGGAGGTGGGCTCTCCCTGACCTCGGGGGCGACAAATAGGTTTCCCATTGTCTTTGGGGTTACTCCTCGTTGTAAGGGATCTAAGAGACTCGTAGGAAGTGCAAGAAAGATCAGGACTCACGAAGACAAAATGCAATAAAATATAGACTAATTATCCTAGGTAGCAGGGGTGAATTCGGCCAAGCCCGAAGTGTCTTTATTCGGGCCCCACGTTGGGCGCCAATTTTGTAACGGGTTGTCCCTGGGTTCGGGTACCCCAGAAGCTAAGCCGACTACAAACCAGGCCCAACGGATAGGTAGGGGATTTTGCTGGGCGCCAGACTTCGTTAGAAGCCCTCTCTCTCTCGCTCTGGGACCCTCCGGCTAGCTAGTGACGATAGAGGGATTTCGTAGGGGCGAAGAATAAAGACACAATCCGAATATTATTTACTATTATTTTATTAAAAAAAGAAAAAAAGAAAAGGTGGCGAACTTTTGGCACGCCCGCTACCTGGCGTATAACAATTATACTAATGACTCTACTCTACTCTAATAATTAAGTAAACTGTGAAAATAAATAACTCTAAATGGACTATGAAATATACTGAAACGAAACTATAAAATTAGCTGGATTAATCGAGCACTCGTACGGCTCTAGATCCGATGGACGGTAGGGAGGACCAAGTCGACTCCACCTACGGTCTATCTCGCTCGCTCTGACTACGGGACAGTCAGCTGTCACCGTAGCGAGATTGCGTGCCTCGCTTCACGTCTCGTAAGCAACTGGCGCGGCGCGCTGTAAAGCGGCGGCGGAGAAGTAGTGGGGGCAGGCTACGGCTAAGGGGAAAGCGACAGACTCTGACCGGCAGCAGCTGAGTGCGACTCGTGACGTCAGAGGTCTATGGCAATATGGCGTCGGTCTGATTTCGGCTGCGATCGGCGCAGCGGTGACCAATCCTGGCACGGCTACGCGCAACGAAAACAAACTTGACCGGTGTCCTCTGCGTTTGAATCCAACGGTTCGCGGGGAACGGTGGAGGCTCAGACACGCGGTTCTCGAGGCTCGGGGAATATTCAAGGGGTGCGGGTTGGTATCGGGGTGGACTCTACTAAGATTCGGATTGATCCTACCTGGGTTAGACGCTCTTGCAGTCTCGGGTGCGACGGTACCAAATCAGTATTACGGTCGGAGAGCCGGGGTCGTGCAGGGGTCAGTATAAGGTCCAGTCGGTGTGTCCAATATTTCAAAATCCAAATCGTAGTCCCAATTCACAGCCCGGTCGTTATATCTTTCACCAAAACTTTCTCTCCTCCACTCTACGTACTCTCTCTCTCCTTAAACTCACTCTCGCTCTCTCTCTCTCACTCTCTAAACACACTTCGAACTTTTTAACTATATTTTGCACGAGGCTCGCTCTTAGTCTCCAAAGATGGAAGTGACTTCTTATTGAGATTTTAGTACCAACCGGCATCACCCGACCTGTGAGCGCTGGCGGCGACCACGTTGCCATGTGCGAGGGTCGGCGGCCAATGGGCTCCGCAGGGAAGTCGGGCGGCGGGATTTAAATCGGGCGGCCGGACCTAGGTACGTCCGTAGTTCGTTTAGGCGGAGGTCTAACGTGCCACGTTACAATATATACCATCAACCATGCCTCAAAATACTGATTCTCCGCACGATAAATCATCAAAGTATCCTTTAAAGGTATATTATACATTTGTTCTTTGGTAAATTTACAATAACACTGAATATATGTCTTAGAGAAAATCTTCAAGGCCTAGCTCCCACACTCAATCGCGTAAACGATCGAAAAGTACTGACTCAATTGTCCCTCTCACTACCACGAAGTTTTTGAAAGAAAAAATCAGGCCCCATGATAAATTTGTGTACGTATTCCAATGGAATAAAATCTCATAGTTAACTAAATATTCATCATCGAGATCAACTTATTATTTAAATTTCAGCTCTATCGTTGGTTACGTTAATACATTGAACAAAATAAAAACTTCAAAAACTAAAGATTCTAAATATCTCGAACTTTTCAAATTTATTCTTGACAATAATGATGGAACAAAATTATCTTGCTATGCCTGGAACGAAGATGCCCAAAAATTTTCCAATGAAATGAAACTACATCAGGTATAAATATGAACATAAATTGATAAGATTTTATTTCAGAACATTTTTTAGTTTTGGAGGAAAATTGATAACATGTAATCAAATTTTTCAGATATTGTTAATTCAAAATGCAGTCGCAAAACCGTTGTCAAATTTTAATCTGGGCAATCTTCCATATGAGCTTCAATTGAGACAATATACAACAATTAGCGTATTGGGAAATTTTGATGCAACGATGTACGATGTCAAAATTCTAAAAATTACTAATTTCGAAGGAATCTCTAACAAATATGGATATATAGGTGAAATTTATGTACCACAATTACTAAAAAACAAAATTCTTGCCCGTAACAAAATTCCTATCTAATATCTATGACAATTAAAACTTTTTAGAGATCGAAGGTTATTTGCGAGATGAATTTTTTGTACCTAATAAATCTACCCCAGAAGTGTTATCGGAATCTATTACGGATGGGCAATTTCGAATTGAAATTATTTTAAGAAGTGTTGACCAAAATTTTTGTATAGAGCAAGGCCAAAAAATTCGAATAACGGGAGAAATTGGAGAATATGGGGAGCTTTCCATCTACAGCCAAAAGTCGACGCAGTCAGACACACAGCAATATGATTGGCTGGAGCGAACGGAAAAGACCAATCGTTTAGCTGTGTGTCTGAGTGTGTCCAATTTTGGCTGTAGATGGAAAGCACCCATGGTGAATATTGATATGAATAAAATTGACTATGTTTTTTGTGTCAATATTAATTAAGTTGTATTTATAACAATAATTCATTGATTCTTAATAGTTGATAGATGATTCGAATCTATACATTCAAATTCAAAAAATGGAACACATCAAGATTTCAGAGGGACCAAAAATGGAAATCCAAGAACTGCTTGCGGCTGGCGATCTTTTACAGAGAAACAAAAATTAAAATTCTGAATTAATAATACATCTTAAAGTTTTATTATAATTTTAAATGTACTTTTTTTATTATTATTATTATGTTGATCATTTGTACTTATATTTGTATCAAAAGTATATAGTGGATTAGGCTTTCTGAGGAAACCACTTTAAAAAAAACGCGCCGAGTTATCTACTGCAAAGTGGTGTGGAAACGATAACTGTTATAAAAATTGTTATTATCCCTATTTATATACATATACAGGGTGACCCAGAATTCGCGACGAGGAATTTACAGGGTAAATCCTGATCAAATACGGGATCGAAACTTCCTTAGCCGTTTTTTCCGCAAATGCTTAGATTTCTGGTTATAATTATTTAAAGCCCAGCCAATGACGCGCGACTTAAGAACGGACGCTTGTCGGTGTGCTTGCCGCTCGGTTGTGTGCGTGTCTCCCACCCTTCACTCGACGCTACTCTTGCCACGGAAGTATTGGCCCGCTCACTTCGAGCCGGTATGACTCTCAAAACAAATGACGTAAGTATTTCAAACTACCACCTTCGGAAAGGCCGAAATATTCCGCGCCACACATATAAACCTAATTAGCGGTTAATTAAAGATTAGCTCTATTTTCATAATTTTTAAAAAATGAACTGGATTGAATTTGACATCCGACCTGTAAGTTAAGGATATCAAGTCCTATCTTCGTCCTAACTATTATGTTCGTGTAAATTCTATTCAACTGTGTTAATTCTCTCTGTTAATACAGAGAAGCGTATCAATGAATAAGCGTTCAAAATTGTCATAAAATACTTTTTATTAGAATAAACTACCGTTATATCAAAAATTATAGTCTATGTTGGAACTGCCTTCCATTGACTTCCACGCAAGCTTCTGCCCGGTGTATGATATTCCGCTGCACGCGGCGAAGCAGTGCACCGTCAATGGATGCAATCGCTGCGTGGAGTCGTGCGACGACTTCTTCTGGCGTTTGCGGTTCGGTGGCATACACCATCTCCTTCACGTGGCCCCACAGAAAGAAGTCTACCGGGGTCAAATCCGGCGACCTGTTTCCGAACGTATTTCGTTAATTAGACGATACAAACTGGCTCCAATGGATATTTGGTATATCACGCTAGTTAACTATTTTTTACGCATTAAAATCTTAGATATATTACCTGGCTGGCCACCTCACCGGACCACGGTAGCCAATCCAGCGTTCTTGAAAATTTTGATTCAGGTATTGAGTAATGATTCTATGGTTGTGCGCTGGTGCCCCATCGTGTTGAAACCACATCCCATTCCTAACATCCAGCGGCACATCCTCTAAAACTCCTGGCAACACCTCTTCAAGAAATATTCGGTAGTTTTCTCCCTATTTGATTAAAGTATTGTAAATCTAATCGTCCGGTAAAAATAATTATTATTATCGGTTGAACGTGAGATTTGATTTATAATAATAGGATCTGTTGCATTAATCTCACTTACTCTCAAATAATGTTCGAATATACACGGGCCAATTATCTGCTCGCCGCGTATTCCCGCCCAGATATTTATCTTCCAACGGTTCTGGTATCCGCGATCCCTGGTCATAAATGGATTTTCTTCCGAATAATAATGGGAATTATGCTGGTTAAACATCCCTTCACGTGTAAATAATGATTCGTCTGTCCAAAGTATATTTTTTAAGAAATTCTCATCAGCTTCATTTTGTCGCAAGAGCCACTCGCAAAATTCGACTCGTCTTGGGTAGTCTTCTTCATTCAATTTTTGGACTAGCGTCAAATGAAATGGTCTTACATTTTCAGCTTTCAACACCCGCTGTACCGACGTACGTCCTAGGTGCAGCGCACGTGCAATCTGACGAGTACTTATCGTTGGATCATCGGCGGTCATGTTTAATATATTCTCTTCGTTATTTACTGTTCTTACATATCGATCGCGTCCTGCATTGATCCTTTCTGGAGGTGTCACCTTCCCAGTTTCGCGCAATCGTTGATTCAGACGTGTGAATACTTTATCACCAGGATGCCTCCGTTGTGGATATCGTTCGGCATACCGAATCGCGGCGTGATTAGAAACTTCACCGCACTCTACGAAAATTTTGTACATGTCGCAATATTCATGTATTTCAAAGGACATTTTATTCAAAAAGCTACAACCAAATATTAAGTTAAATGCGACTAACCACGAAAAACGATATGTGATATTATGAATACCTAAACTTGATCTTTGTTCTCAGTGAAAGAGATTATGATTCGTTGAAATCCATTTGTTATAATATTTGAACATTTTTAAACGAATGAACATCTATCATTCTTGTTGCTTTGATTTTCTTTCTCGCATGTCACATATCGTTTTTCGTGGTTAGTCGCATTTAACTTAATATTTGGTTGTAGCTTTTTGAATAAAATGTCCTTTGAAATACATGAATATTGCGACATGTACAAAATTTTCGTAGAGTGCGGTGAAGTTTCTAATCACGCCGCGATTCGGTATGCCGAACGATATCCACAACGGAGGCATCCTGGTGATAAAGTATTCACACGTCTGAATCAACGATTGCGCGAAACTGGGAAGGTGACACCTCCAGAAAGGATCAATGCAGGACGCGATCGATATGTAAGAACAGTAAATAACGAAGAGAATATATTAAACATGACCGCCGATGATCCAACGATAAGTACTCGTCAGATTGCACGTGCGCTGCACCTAGGACGTACGTCGGTACAGCGGGTGTTGAAAGCTGAAAATGTAAGACCATTTCATTTGACGCTAGTCCAAAAATTGAATGAAGAAGACTACCCAAGACGAGTCGAATTTTGCGAGTGGCTCTTGCGACAAAATGAAGCTGATGAGAATTTCTTAAAAAATATACTTTGGACAGACGAATCATTATTTACACGTGAAGGGATGTTTAACCAGCATAATTCCCATTATTATTCGGAAGAAAATCCATTTATGACCAGGGATCGCGGATACCAGAACCGTTGGAAGATAAATATCTGGGCGGGAATACGCGGCGAGCAGATAATTGGCCCGTGTATATTCGAACATTATTTGAGAGTAAGTGAGATTAATGCAACAGATCCTATTATTATAAATCAAATCTCACGTTCAACCGATAATAATAATTATTTTTACCGGACGATTAGATTTACAATACTTTAATCAAATAGGGAGAAAACTACCGAATATTTCTTGAAGAGGTGTTGCCAGGAGTTTTAGAGGATGTGCCGCTGGATGTTAGGAATGGGATGTGGTTTCAACACGATGGGGCACCAGCGCACAACCATAGAATCATTACTCAATACCTGAATCAAAATTTTCAAGAACGCTGGATTGGCTACCGTGGTCCGGTGAGGTGGCCAGCCAGGTAATATATCTAAGATTTTAATGCGTAAAAAATAGTTAACTAGCGTGATATACCAAATATCCATTGGAGCCAGTTTGTATCGTCTAATTAACGAAATACGTTCGGAAACAGGTCGCCGGATTTGACCCCGGTAGACTTCTTTCTGTGGGGCCACGTGAAGGAGATGGTGTATGCCACCGAACCGCAAACGCCAGAAGAAGTCGTCGCACGACTCCACGCAGCGATTGCATCCATTGACGGTGCACTGCTTCGCCGCGTGCAGCGGAATATCATACACCGGGCAGAAGCTTGCGTGGAAGTCAATGGAAGGCAGTTCCAACATAGACTATAATTTTTGATATAACGGTAGTTTATTCTAATAAAAAGTATTTTATGACAATTTTGAACGCTTATTCATTGATACGCTTCTCTGTATTAACAGAGAGAATTAACACAGTTGAATAGAATTTACACGAACATAATAGTTAGGACGAAGATAGGACTTGATATCCTTAACTTACAGGTCGGATGTCAAATTCAATCCAGTTCATTTTTTAAAAATTATGAAAATAGAGCTAATCTTTAATTAACCGCTAATTAGGTTTATATGTGTGGCGCGGAATATTTCGGCCTTTCCGAAGGTGGTAGTTTGAAATACTTACGTCATTTGTTTTGAGAGTCATACCGGCTCGAAGTGAGCGGGCCAATACTTCCGTGGCAAGAGTAGCGTCGAGTGAAGGGTGGGAGACACGCACACAACCGAGCGGCAAGCACACCGACAAGCGTCCGTTCTTAAGTCGCGCGTCATTGGCTGGGCTTTAAATAATTATAACCAGAAATCTAAGCATTTGCGGAAAAAACGGCTAAGGAAGTTTCGATCCCGTATTTGATCAAGATTTACCCTGTAAATTCCTCGTCGCGAATTCTGGGTCACCCTGTATATATATATTATTATTATTTCTAGATCTTTCCCTATCTACTGGTACCCTACCCTACACAGATTCGTCCCTTGGACTCCTTACCTCGAACTCCTTACAATTAGGGCAAAGAATATGAAAAAATGATATGAAAAAACGGAAGAAATGATTAAATATTACAACCAAAAATTTTCATCATGACATTAAACTACGATTATTTATAACTGGGAAAACTGCTTGAATCACCTACAGCAATAAAAATTTTCTTATTAAATGTTTCTATGGCAAAATGTATAAGGTTTAAATTATATTTGATTTCAAACTGACAATAGAGGTTTTTAATTAATTGTAATAAATGAAAGCCAATGAATCCTGATCGAATTATCATATATCAATATTTATTATACAGGGTGGTTGTATATGAAAATATCAATAGTAAATTAGGCTTAATCAGTCAAATTATGTATTTAGTAGAACAATGGTCTTCAAAATGTTCGGTAACTATCCCATGAATATTTCTATCCACGCTGAGGGTCAAGGGCCTGTCTTCAGATCACATAATTACGAAGGGAAGGGTACCAGTAGATAGGGAAAGATCTAAAAATAATAATATATATATATATATATATATATATATATATATATATATATATATGTATATAAATCAGAATAATAATTATTATTCAAACAGTTATCGTTTCCACACCACTGTGTAGTAGATAACTCGGCGCGTTTTTTTTAAAGTGGTATCCCCAGGAAGCCTAATCCACTATCTATTCCTCTGTTGATCGAACACCTCTTTCCATACAATATTTTCTATTTCTTCTAAATTTTCTGACCTATTTTCAATAAATAATGTATTTGGATTTTGACATCTAGAAAGGGCTACGTATAGTTGACCATGAGAAAATAAAGGTCTGTTAATGTATAGGCCTACTTTTTCGAAACTTTGTCCCTGCGATTTATTTATAGTTATTGCAAATGCCAAAACAACAGGAAATTGTCTGCGATACAGGATAAATGGTAAAGACGATAATTCTCCTGTATCTAGCAAAATTTTTGGAATGAAAGCATTGTGTCCAATGTTGTTAGCTGTTATAATTTTGACTTCTAAATTGAATTTCAATAATTTTACAATTTTTAATCTTGTCCCATTGCAGAGTCCATCATTTATACTTAAATTTCGAATGAGCATAATTATCGCACCAATTTTCAATACTAATTTATGAACTGGAAGTCCCGGAAACCGTAATGAATTTAAATATTCTATTGGATAATTTAATGCCACATCATTGTCCGTTTGATCCAACCCTTCATGTTTTGCATAATCAATGCTATAATAAGTTAATTCTTTATTATTAATTTTTTTCAATATTCTATCATTCAGTTTGTACATATCATCATTGTGGCTAGATAAAATGGCTCGATTTGATAAGTCTTCATTCTCATCAATATGAGAACCATAAATTTCAGTGCAAATATCATCTGTTAACCAATTTTTCGGGATTTTGAAAGATTTTATAGAGCCTGTACCAATTTGTAATAGAAACGAAGAAAAATCTTGATTGCATGAACGCATATTTTTTTTCAATTCGAAAATTTTGAAAGTACTCCACAGATCCGAAAATTTTATGGTTTCGTTAATAATAGAAAATTTAGTCCCATGTTTCAAAACCGGAAGAATTTGTCTAAAATCCCCACCTAATATAATCAATTTTCCTGCAAATGGAATCTCATTTACATTGCAACAATGCCTCAATGTTTTATCTACAATTTCTAATGCTTTCTTTGGTATCATAGAAGCTTCATCCCAAATAATTATATCACACTCTTGCAATTATTTTTATCTGATTTTGATTTTTAAAATCCAGTCTCAATGTTCGTTAGATCTAAAGGCAATCTGAAAGTTCTATGACTGGTCCAGGACTGGACCAGGTAATAAAATTGCTGTAATACCCGTCCATGCCATTGATAATACTTTTTTGCGTTCTCCTAAAAAATGATGAATTAACGTTTTATAAAGAAATGTTTTCTCTGTACCTCCCGGACCATTTATGAATATCATATGTTCGTGATTAGTTTGAGTTATATAATTGAAAATGGATTTCTGTTCTGTATTGAGTTGTTCTAATAATTTAATACACATATGTTTGTTTTCAGTCATGAATAACCTTTCTTCTTCAACAGTTTTGCACGTTTTCGAAGATTTATCGGGTTCAGGTAGTCCAAAATCAGAGCATTTTGTATTTTCTAATTTAAAAATTTGGTTAATCTCTTGTAACGCTTTACATTCGTTATTATCGGAGAAACCTTCACAAAAATACTGTTTGTATCTATTCCAAATTTCACACGAAAATGATGAATATTCAGCAATCAAAAACCAAGCAAAAAATTTACGCAACTGATTTGGCATCATGATGGTACATGCTTCATCGAAAATATTGAAAATTTCTACATCACTTTCTACTAATCCCATTGCAATTGCTGTTTCTTTGTATGTTTTATATGTTATGTCCTCATACTTTCTCAAATCGTTAAAGCTAGTGGCTCCTCTAACACGATTGAGTATCAATTTCAGATGGAATCGCTCAACATCCTTTGGGCTCACATTAACAATACGACCAATTGCATTAGAAAATGCTTGACGCTTTACCCAAATATTTTTTGAATGATCAAATAGGTAATGTTTAGGTATATTAGCATACATTAAATTTTTTGTATCTTTATTTTGTTTGTTAAGATCAAACCATGCTGTCAGTGTTGTGTTATTATTTACTAAAGCCTTTTCTTCTTTATTTTCTTCAGAAATTACTTGTTGCTGATTTTCTGTATGAACTGCTAACCGAACAATAGTATGTGATCTACCGGAAAGTGGTAATTCTTCAATTCGCCAAGCAGCTTCCACAGGGCTTACGTATCTGCTGTCAATGTATTCGGAAATTTCATCATGAGTTTCTGTTTTTAC
Organism: Tenthredo scrophulariae; assembly: GCA_963978835.1. Lineage (NCBI taxonomy): Eukaryota > Metazoa > Arthropoda > Insecta > Hymenoptera > Tenthredinidae > Tenthredo > Tenthredo scrophulariae. The sequence continues at coordinate 4,532,313 of OZ022234.1, forward strand.
AATGTGTGTTTTTGTATTTAATTTGACATATGCTCGATCATGTCCTTTATGTAAATATTGGTATATGTATTTCGTACTCATTATGGATGCACAGTATTCAACGTTTATGTGGCATTTATATTTCTTAAGCAAGCATGCGTTATATGGAACTAACATCGAATTATCGACTTTCACAAATTTTCCATCAATTTTTTTATTGTAGACATGACGTTCATCTTGATTGTTTCTACGTCGATATATAGGAAACCCATTTTTCTCAAATTGTGTAGAATCACAAAACTTTTTTGGAAATTTTTTTGAACAAATTTTTGTTTTTATATTATAACATGGAGAATATTCTGTATGAGGACCATGTAACATATGTTTTAGAACCAGCTCTTGCAATTCGGGATCATCAGAACATATTTCAGCACTGATGTATTTATCAATTGCCTCTGGAGTTATCAATTTATTCTTATAATTCAATACAAATAGCATATGTGCATGTGGTAATCCACGTTTCTGAAATTCTATTGTATAAACTTATGCCAAAATATTTCCAAAAATCTTTCCACTTATGATATCAGCCAAAAGAGCTCGTAATTTGGTATGAAATAATCGCACTGTAATATTCGGAATATCGTTGCATATGGTACCCGTAGGAAATTTGTTTAGTATTTTTTTTAGCTCCGACCAATTTGGGTTACACGTCATTGTAATAAATAAATCTGGACGACCGATTGCCCTAACGATAGCCATAGCATCTTGGTAATTTTGGTGCATGTTTCGAGGACTGCCTAAATAGGTAGATGGCAATACAAATATATTCCCTAAACGTTCTTTATTTTCAAAATTATTTGAATCGTTCATAGCACTACGTGCTACGTGATCAACTAATCCTTGATGACATTCGATGCGTAATTTTTTTTGGTTATACCTCAAGAAATTTAGTCTGTTATTTTCGATTATTATATAAGCTTGAATTACATACTGCTGTGTTAACCGACCACAGAATAAAATAGGGTTGAAATTGTCACTCTGCCTGTAAGCTGAACGATAGGAATAGTATTGAAGAGTTGTAAGTCTTTTATTACTGGAATGATTTTGTTTAAATGATGGACTTCATCCTAAATCCCCGCACGGAAACATTATTGGAAACGTCATTGGGCCAATATGAAATGATAGTTTATTTAAACATGAAGAGAATCAATACCTTTTAGAAGATTTTTTGGATAAACACACAAATCGAAACATGGAATTTCACCATCCTTAGAAGCTATTATAGCTGCACATTCTGCAGTCATAGGTGCATTATAACGATGTTGATTAGAATTTATGTTACGGACGAAATACAGATAATACTCTGGCAATGATTTATCCTTGGTTAAATCGAAGAGATTTTTGTATTTTTTAGCGTATGGATTGTTATTGTTTAAAATTTTTGATATTATTTGTATATGTTCCTCAACAAAATTTTTATTTTCTTTTAACCTTTTTTCCGTTGCTTTATAATCATCATAAATATAAATTTGGCCGCAATAAGGAATATTTCCTTTTTTCGTATGAATGCTGCTTGGAGTTCTATGACAAACTTGTCCCTGAATTTTTAAATTGTATACTCCTCTTCTAGATTCATTTATAAGATTAGCATCAAACGTTACAAACGAAAACCGACTATTATAATAACGAATTAATTCCCTGAATTTTTTGTCATTTAACAATAAATCTTTTAAATTTTCATCATAATCACTCAGCGGTGGTAGCTGCACTTTTCCATTGTGACAACAACTTTTTTTTGAAAATTCCGCTGACCAAAATAATGCCGAACAATATGGACAAATATAATCCATTTCTCCGAGATCCAAGTAAGACACCTTATTTGGGCATAATTTAATAACTTGTTGAATTCTTCTTCTCTTATTAATACGTTCACATGTCATGTTTTTTACCATATTGCCATCCCTTTTCTTGCTCAACCGGTCATTGTTCATATTTTGAACGATATCCTTTTCCCTTTTTTTCATCAGACGTTCTTCATGCATATTCTGCACCACATCTTTTTGCCTTTTTTTTGTTCAGACGCTTTTCTTCCATATTTTGTACCACGTCTCTTTCTTTTTTTTTATTCAAACGTTCTTCTTCCATATTCCGTACCACTTGTTTCTCCTTTTTTTTTGTTCAGACGTCTTTCCTCCATATTTTGTGCCATGTCTTTCTCCCGCTTCTTCTCTAGCCGTTCTTGTTTCATATTCTGCACCATATCATTTGTCCGCTTTTTTTCTAAGCGTTCTTCAGTCATATTTTCCACCATATCCTTCTTCCTTTTTTTTTCCAAACGTTCGATGGTCATATTGTCGACTTTGTTATTATACCGTTTATTTATTACTCCTAACCTCGTAAGATTTTGAACTCGTCGTCTTTCATTAATTACATTTTTATCATCGTTATGGTACCTACGATTGCAATAGCTTTTATAATCGTTCCAGAAAGTAGAGTTCAAACATTCTATCACATCATAATGACCTTTGTCGATCATACCACTCAAGAGGAGTATTAATTTACTGTTGCTACAATTTTGCCCGAATTCCATTGGTACGTCAGAATTATTAACATAAACCAATATGTAAACGTTATAAATATCTACAAAAGATTGTAACTCAACCTCCCCCCCGAAAACACCGTCTTTTGACATATATAACTTATAAGAATTTCTATCCAAAATTTGAGTACCATAAGACTCATCCCCTATTATGAATGGTTTATAAACTTGCCAATTTTTATAAACATCAGAAACAATCCTTAGTCTAACTTGCATATGCTTCTCCTGGTCATTATATAAAAAATAAGAAAATGACCTAAACAAACAATTACCGTCCCCTAAAATGGATTTCTCAATGATGTGATTTGATTCAAAATCATCCATTATAATTTCGGAGGAAAAACTTGTATCGAAATCGGTTTATCGAATCTCAAATTTCGAAAAACTATTTTCAACCAAATTATCTCTTATATACTCAAGTTAGGTTATTCAGCAATAACCTAACAGTCATTATATAAAAAATAAGAAAATGACCTAAACAAACAATTACCGTCCCCTAAAATGGATTTCTCAATGATGTGATTTGATTCAAAATCATCCATTATAATTTCGGAGGAAAAACTTGTATCGAAATCGGTTTATCGAATCTCAAATTTCGAAAAACTATTTTCAACCAAATTATCTCTTATATACTCAAGTTAGGTTATTCAGCAAGTATATCCCTTCACGATTCCGGTAAAGTTTCAGCAAATATCTCTACGTCTCCGATATTCTGTAGGTCACAAATTTCAGAAAGATTGAAGATAACAGCTGTCAGATCAATAGCTGTAAGCTGTCAGAATCTAAATGAAAACAACTGGTTTCAATATACGACGAATGAGTAAAAGCATTCAAATATTTATTATCAATTATTTTGATGACGTCTGTGGGTATTTTTGTACGGGGTGAATTCCTATCGTCCGCCAACTTACAATTGTACTCCGTGTATGTATTTTTTGGTCATAATTTATGATTTTATTAAATCGCAAATTTATGAATGTATATTCATGATGCTTCTTTGGAAAATCCCTGGGAATTCTGGGAAATTATTGAAAATTCGTAGGGTAATTCTGGGAAATCCCCGAAAAATCTATCGGGAATCCGTGGAAATAGTGGGGAATTCCCGGGGAATCTATGGAGACACTATGGAAATAAAGGGAAATCCCCAATAATTCCTGCAAATTCCTAAGAATTCTTGGAAATCCATCGGGATTCGGGGGAATTCGGGGGGGAAAAAAAGAGAAAATCTATGGAGAAGTCTGGGAAATCCGTGGGGAATTCTCGGGAATCCCCGGGAATTCTGGGAAATCCCCGGCTCCCGAATACCCATAATTCCGTGCGATACTAACACGGCGACAGCGACGGGCCGTGTCAGAATTTAAGCCTCGGCCACCCCCTCTAACCCAACCTAACCTAACCTAAGGTCAGAAATGGTTGCCATGGTAACCTAACCTAACCCTACCTGACGCGAACCGAACCGACCCGAACCGAACCGACCCGACCCGACCCGACCCCACCCGACCCGACCCTACCCGACCCGAACCGACTCGACCCGACCCGACCCGACCCGACCCCACCCGACCATGGTTGCCATGGTAACCATTTCCTGACACGGCGGCGGCGGCGGCATATCTTTATAATATGGAGAGATATATATCTAAATTTAAGAATGAATATTATGAATGAATCGTCGTGACGTGAACAATTCTAACTGCACAACCCGGCTGGGGTAATTCATAGAATTTCGGGTTTTACCCTAATCCCAGTCCGAGGCTACCTGCGCGCATGACGAAACCGTTATTTTGTAGAGAGAGAGAGAGATACTATTTCATTGTAATAATTCATTATATCATCTTTGATTATCTCAACGTGCGAATCGTGAATAGGCCTTTCTTTGCGTTATCTATTATTCGATAATAGCTTCCTTATACGAACTAGCCAAACCTTCACGATCCCCACGTCGGTGACTGAATATCACCTTGTTATTTGACCAATTTATTTCTTCATTTATGTTATTCATCAATCCAAGTCCATTTCATTTGTGAGGGCTTGAACCATATCATAACACCTTCCTAATCGTTCAAGAATATATTATGGATTTTATCAGTTAATCCTTATTATCATTTGAATTACCTTATTCATCTATTTTATTTTTGTTATTTTATCATTCATATCAACTAGCCTCACTAGAGTTTAAACAATTCGATTGAGACCTGTATAGGACTAGGCGGCAACGATCCTATTTACCGGTTTATCGTAAGATAGATCTTTTCTTTAATTTTATTATTTTCGCGCATGTGACGGGTATCCTAACAGTCGGCAGGTCCTCGCTTCTCAATTGAACCGTTCGGATTATTAACTACTCTACCCACACCGTCCGTCACAAGTATGAATACATTTGATACATGACAGAACTTTAAATCGTGTTGCAAAACAATCTTTCATCGTTATTCTCGGGGTAGATCACAGACGAAGGTTGAGTAAGCACAAGAATTTTATGCCAGATCTCTCCTAAGTGACTTTCCGCTCCATGCCTCAATGATATTTTGCCTGGTCCTGTAGCGTGGAGGTAAGAATCCTTATTCCTGTGTAGTCGTCAACAAAACAGAGTTGTATAAATTTTATGCCAACCATGGTTATGTGAAAAAAAATTGCGGTTTAATGTGAATCAATTTGGTAGCAAACCCGTATTCAAAGATTCATCTCAACTACTGTAAAAAAAAATCATAATAGTGAAACAAATGCTACTTTCCGTCGTCGACTGCTCGGCGACTACTCTGACAGTCTGTAGTGGTTTGGTTCTGTAATAAAATAACTGCTGTTTAATGTACTTCAATTTAAAATGCCAGTCCTGGTGAAAGATTTCGAAAAAATAAAAAGTTTAAGAAACGTTACTTCCCGTTGTCGACTACTCGACGACGAAACTGGACACTGCAGTGCGTCGGTTCTGTAAAAAAATAAGTGTTATATCGAAGTGAAGAATTGAACAAAAAATAAATTAGTCAAATGGTACTACCCGTAATCAAACAATCCACTCTTCAGCAGGGTTCCTAGAAGTCTGCAGAAGTTCCACAACGCAGACATCGATGCCACCAGGTGTGTTGTAGCCAACGTAGAAGGAGATTGATCATCCGTATCTGAGCGGAGCTACACCAGACGAGTTCTTTCAGCCATGTTGGTCTTGGACTTCTTGGACCCCTTCTACCTCTTTTGCCACTTCTACGACTCTGCGATTGCGTCGACGATGTTCAAACAGCGCACCTTCAACAGCAATACACTCCTCTACCCGTCTGCGAAACCCATTCGTCATGTTGCCGATGGTCAAGGGATTCATATCCCCCAATATCTCCAACACGCGGGCTTGTAGAGCTGGGAGATTCTCGATTCGAGTCGCAGTGTAGAGACGGTTCTTCAGAAACGGCCACAGAGCGAAGTCGACGGGCGTCAGATCAGGCGATCGAGCAGGCCACTCAATTGGACCACGCCTACCTATCCACCGACCAGGGAACTCCTGGTCCAGGTAATCGCGAACCAGATTTCGATAATGCGCAGGAGCTCCATCCTGCTGGTACCAGACAACGGGACCCTAAATAGTCAAGATATGCAATGTTTACAGGGACACGTTATACTAATCAAAATTGTTTTGTCATTGTGTAGTAGATCATTTTTGCTGATAAATAAGTTTAATTCAATCAAATACACTTACATCTCCTTCGATGGCTCTCAAAGCAGGGACTATCTGTTGCCTCAGCATTTGCAAGTATTTCTCCCCGTTCAGGTTGCCATCAATGAAGAGAGGCCCGATGAGTTGACGCTCAATCATGCCAACCCAGACGTTCAATTTCTGCGGCCATTGTGTGTGCGACTGAATCAGGCGATGTGGGTTTTCTCGGGACCAGATTCTCGTGTTCTGCCTGTTAGGCGTGCCAACGATCTCGATCGTACACTTATCCGAGAAGCAGATCCTATTGAGCAAACCTGCATCTGCGTTCAGTCGCTCCAACATTCTAGTGCGGAAGGCCAGCCGATTGCCAGGATCGGCTTCTTTCAGTTCCTGGTGTGCTTCATGTTTGTACGATCTGTACGCTTCCGAACGGAGAACATTGCGGACTGAGGACTTTGAAACTCCCAGTTCTTGGGCTATTCGTGACGCTGGTCTTCGGTCATCTTCTGCGGCCACGAGGCAGATGTTGAGCTTCATTTCCTCAGAAAGCTGTCTATTCGGGTAGGTGACCTTGACGTTTTTCGGGTCAACGTTGCCGGATTGCCGAAATTGTCGAACAAGGTTCCTTACCGTCGAAGCTGAGGGAACTGGTCGCAAAGGATACATAGCCGCCATATGGTCAGCTACACGTTGGTAACTATTACCCTGCTCGTAGAATCGTACCATTTCTACTCTTTCCGCAACCGTGTACACGATGTTCGGCATTTGGGCAAGCGGTTATTCAAAAATCACCACGTGGTAAATAATCGTTTAAAGAATACCACGAGGTAGATGCAGTGCGTTCGAGAACCACGACGAGGAAAATTTTCTATCGAGAATCACCACGAGGTTGATCACGTTCTAAGATCACCACGTGGAAAATTATCGATTGAAGATCTCCGCGAAGTAGTTGCAGTGCGTTCAGAAATATCTGAAAAAACACGACGCGAAAAATTTTCTATCGAGAATCACCACGAGGTTGATCACGTTCTAAGATCACCACGTGGAAAATTATCGATTGAAGATCTCCGCGAAGTAGTTGCAGTGCGTTCAAAAATAACTGAAAAAACACGACGCGAAAAATTTTCTATCGAGAATCACCACGTGGTTGATAACGTTCTAAGATCACCACGTGGAAAATTATCGATTGAAGATCTCGGCGGCGCGAATTTTCGTCAAAAAGATGTTGAAGGATCACCACAATATCAATTTTCTTCTCAAAATCAGCTCGAGGAAATTAATTGTTTAAAGTTCGCCACATGTATGTAACGGTAGATTGTTAGTAGGAACTGATCTCAGTTCATCATTTCGTGGTAGGGGTGTTCGCCAAGACGATGGATAGTCAGTCATTTGCGCGCGACGATAATACACAGCTGATAATGGCGCAACTGCAATTTCCGTGGTAGGCTTGAAGCCAAAATCCCGCAAAATCTCGAAATATCGTGTACACGAAAGCAGAGAGGGTAGAAATCATGCAACAGGAGCTAAGCTTTGTAGGATGGGTGAAATCCGACATCATCGAATTTTTCTATTGCTGAGGTTAAAAATATCGCGGTTATGAAATTCGGCGGATTGAAAATTGTGACGCGGGTTCGATAAACATTTTCTGGCCAACGAAGCCGATTAATCGGCGTCTACCTCAAGCCTGAAGAAAATCAGGAAATCTGATCAAAAATCGAACATTTCGTTCGAGGCTCAAACCGCAGCATCCCTCGTTTAGCCAAATGAAAGTATTAGTTTCAATAACATCAGCAGCTCTGAGAATACAATCATGCCAATCGAGTGATATTCACTCCCCCTGTGATGGACTGATAGCTCTGAAAACTCTCTGGGATTCAAAATCAGTTGGTCTGACTGGATTGAATTGAGTACTTCCACACGCTATGGCAGCAAATTTCCTATACTCGTGATAGCCAGCGGAGAAGATGTTGGTGCATTCATATGAATCCAAATCATTGGTTTTCTGTTCGCACTTACTAATACATTCCAATTAGTATTTTTCAAAACAAATCGATGGATCCGTTGAGGGAAGGCGTGAGTTGATAGATCAGTTCGAAGAGTCATATCTAATGAAGATAGATGACGCTGAAGCTAGTCCGAATTAACAGCTTTGATTCGCTGTGATGCGAACATCTCGATAGTATGGGGAATCAACGTGTATTTGATTTTCGAGGGTACGTGGAGGAAGGCACTTGGATATGTTAACGTGCCATCTAGCTTTAGCCACTGAAGATTAACGGAAACAGCGTACCTCAATGTTACCGCATAAATAGGTATAGCTTGTCAAAAAGCTACGAACGACGGTAGTTTAAAGAGACGCATGGTATTTGTGTATACGAATGGTTCGGTGAGAAATAGGCCTCTGCGCAATAACTTTGAGGCACGCTGTTTCTATTTTATGAGATACATTTTTTAAATACCCTAACGAGTTACATCTTCTTTATCAGGTCCATCGAAATTTACTCTTTGATGGTGCGCAGTCTTATGATTTATTATCCGCGGGGACATGGATATTGTGAAGGCACATCCAGGTTCTGACTGAAACTTCTAGCGTGACAGTTTTTAAGATACAAGACCGTCACTGTTCATCTGATTCGACTTTGTCCTACTTGATAGGCAAGCTATATGACCTAGCTGCGGTACATTGCAAGCGTTCTCACGCAGCTGTAGTCTTAAAGCTCAACAGACATTTATGCCTCATCAGTATTCAATTGTGTTTTCTGTTACCGAGTAGCACTATGTCGGTATTGGTAGTGCGTCTCAGCCATTTCATAAGTATGAACAGCATTTATCTCACACAAAAACTTATTTCATACATAAATTTTTCTACTAAGATGTATGCAAGTTGTTGTACGCCTGTAAAGTAACTGCTCGTTGAACATTAGAGCTGTCCATAGTCATTCTTGGCTATTAAGGTTTGGAGTCGATAAGTATCTATCGAGACTACAGTCTCCTGCGGTAACTAGATGATCATCCTTTTTCAAGACCCGGAAATGATGTCGTATGTCAACAGCGTGGCACTATTCTTGCTGACTCCGATGCCTGGAAATTTGTCACGTCACGATCCTACTTAAGTATTACTGTGTATGAGATAAACTTTTCATTGCTCTTTTAAATTAGTTTTCACTTACCTGGCACAATTTCCTCGACCTTTTACCCAATGAGAATGAAAATTACTGTTGTACTTCAATTCATTTTTATTTTCAATCAATTGATGAATAATCAATAAATGATTCTAGTCGATAATTCGGCTCGCATTATTTCCAATCCACAGCTCTGAAGCGACACCTCACCTCTCTTGGCAGTTATTGAAAAACACTAAAGTTCACTTTCATTATTCTACACTTAATGATATTGAACGGTAGTTAATTTTTATTTGAAACATGATCCATACGAGATTCGTTCGCTCGCAGTTCCGCGAGAAACATAACCTATTCCTGTCACTGTGTGCCGCCATTTTTATTTGACAACAATCGGAAACAAATAGCAGAGTAGCAGACGGACTCTAGGGATATTCGTGGCGAGTCTGAAATTGGCGACCCTCGTAATATTCGAGCAAATCAGCGCCTGCGCGCTTGGAGCCTGTAATTTCCACATAATCGCTCGGTAGATGCAGAGGCAAAGATAATCCCGAGTTGCTATTAGGTAGCCGCAAATACAAACTGCAAAATCAAAAACAATTTACTATTCCTGTAAGGACAGAAATCTTGGCCGACATCCCGACCATCGCCAAAGATTCCATAAAAGAAGGCTCAATATACAGGGTCGAGTTAAAACCAGGAGTCGTAATAAGCGAAAGCTACGTAACAATTAGACCCGACGACACAGCTATCACAAGCATCATAAATTTAACCGACACAGATCATACTATCCGTATCGAACCTTAAAGAGTTTACAGAATCCTATACTCTGAGACTAACGAGATACAATCAGTTAATTGTATAAACGAAAATAATTCAGCTGACAGAATCAAAAAATTGAAAGACGCATTAAGATTAGACCATCTAAATTTAGAAGAAAAAGAAAGTATAATAGAAGCCTGCACCAAGTTCAACGAACTCTTCTATTTAGAAGGGGACACATTGCTGGGTACACATGCTTGTACCTACAAAATTAGAACCACCGACGATACCACGGTTCATGTTAGACAATACCGGTACCCGGAAATCCACAAGACAGAAATAGATAGACAAACGGAAGATCTCCTCAATAGAGGAATCATTCGAAATTAAAACTCACCATGGAATTCACCCATCTGGGTAGTACCAAAGAAATTAGACTTATTAGGGGTTAAGAAATGGAGAATAGTCGTAAATTATCGAAAACTGAATGATAAAACAATAGAGGATGCTTATCCGCTGCCGAATATAGTAGATATCCTGGATCAATTCGGAAACTAAATACTTTACCGTACTCGACATGGCCAGCGGGTTTCACCAAATTCCAATGAATCCCGACGATATGAATAAAACCGCATTCTCCACCAGTAAGGGACATTTTGAATTTGCATTCATGCCATTTGGGCTTAAAAATGCCCCAGCTACATTCCAGAGGCTAGCGAATACCGTCCTATCGGGGTTACAAGGATTGAAATGTTTAGTGTACCTAAATGACCTTATAATTTACGCCGACTCACTCCAAACCCATACAGAAAAACTTTGGGGGTTACTACTGAAAATGAAAGAATACAACTTGCGGTTACAACCGAATAAATGTAAGTTCTTGAGAAAAGAGGTTGCTTACTTAGTACACATTATATCAGAGGACGGAGTTAAACCTGACCCAGACAAAGTCAGAGCAGTCAGGGAATTCCCTACACCCAACACACCTACGAAAATAAAATCATTTCTCGGGCTTGTATGATACTATGGACGTTTCATAAATAATTTTTCGACGATAGCTAAACCACTGACAGAACTCTTGCGGGAAAACATACCATTTGAATGGTCGTCATTACAGCAAAATTCCTTCGAGGAACTAAAGAACGCCCTAATATCCGACTCAGTCCTAATATACCCTGATTATACACAGACGTTTAATCTAACAACAGATGCCAGTAACACTGCTCTAGGGGCCGTCTTATCTCAAGGTGTTCCAGGTAACGACAGGCCTGTTGCATACGCCTCGAGGACTCTAAATAAAGCAGAAAGTAACTACTCCACAATCGAACGCGAGCTGCTGACCATAGTATGGGCGACTCAACATTTCAGACCATACCTGTTCGGGAGAAAATTTAAGATATTTACCGACCATAGGCCCCTGACTTGGCTGTTTAACATCAAAGACCCAAATAGTAAATTAGTCAGATGGCAATTGAAAATTTCGGAATTCGATCACGAGATTTGTTTCAAACCTGGAATAAAGAATCAGAACGCAGATGCGCTTAGTAGGAATCCTATCGACCCACCAACTAATCATGTGTTCAAAATCCTTCCTATCATAGCTACGGACTCTCTCCCATCGTACCCCGAATACCTCAAACTCATAAAAACGACAATAATACAAAACTCGGATATCCTAGAAATGCACGATGACCTTTTTAATCGAACAGATAACTACGCACACGCTGTTTCCACTGATCTGGAAATGAGTCAAGGAATAGCAGTAGAATTTAAAACTAGATATGGCAATGTCGAGAACTTGCGGGAATCAGCTGAACTATACGCAACTGGTAAGCTCACCCTACGAGACCGTAACGTTTATTACATAATGACCAAGCAATACTTTTGGGATAAGCCTACATACGAAGATTCATCCATAAGTTTGATAAAATTCAGGAAAAAATTAGAGATAGACTCGATCAGAACGATTTCTATACCCAGGATCGGTTGCGGGATCGATAATTTGAAATGGCATAAAGTTCGGACGATGTCACGATTTATATTTGAGGGATCGGGAATTAAAATAACTGTCTGTACAAACATAAAAACCGATCTCAATCAAAACCACATTCAAGACGTTATCAAAGAATTTCACGACAGTCCTTCAGGTGGACACCAAGGCGTTAATCGTACTATAACGCGACTTAAAGAAAGATACGACTGGGATTCAATGAAAAACGATGTAAAAACATACATTCGTAATTGCACGACTTGCCAAAAGAATAAAACTGATCGACAAAAGACCAAAGTGCCAATGAAGATCACGACCAGCAGTAACAAACCGTTTGAAAAGGTTTTCTTAGGCATAGTTGGGCCCCTACCGACTACAAAATCAGGTCATAGTTACATACTGACGCTACAAGACGACCTAACGAAGTATTCCCAAGCCTATCCACTCTGAACTGCTACCGCTGAACATACTGCAGAAGCTTTCATACGAAACTCCATATCTAACTACGGAGTACCACTATCAATCCTCACGGATCAATGCACAAATTTTATGAGTGACCTGTTCACTCAAGTCACAAAAATACTAAAAATAAAAAAATTTAATAGTACTGCATACCACCCGCAAACCAACGGGGCACTCGAACGCAGTCACGGCACGTTAAAAGATTACCTTAGGTGTATGTCAACTACAGACGACTGGAACGAAACGCTCCCAATTTATATCCTTGCGTACAACACAACACCTCATACTACCACTAAAATGTCACCTCATAAACTTATATTCGGACAAATAGCCAGAGTACCTTGTTGTGTGCCTCGCGAGCCTAGGGACGAAACATATAAGGAATATGCTCAAAGACTCTCCGAAAAACTGAGAAACAGTCAAAGCCTCGCGAAACAAAACATAGATAGATCCAAAGAAAAATCCAAAGCCTTTTATGACCAAATTACCCGACCACAAAATTTCGAAATTGGAGACTCGGTACCAATGAGTAACGAAACTGCCGGACCATTAGATCCAAAATTTCTGGGGCCATACCCCATTACCGATCAAACTAATGAAGTAAACTATGAAGTAAAAATCAAAGGGAAGAACAAAATAGTGCATGCAAACAGATTGAAACCATACCACAAGTCAACCGAACCAATAAAACCGATTCAAACAGAATAATAAATTGATTGCAGACCCTTTGTATGGGGAGGTGACGACTACAGGAATGAAAGAAACGAAAATACTGCTGGGCTTCATTACGAACAGATTGGAACCGTTAAGCTGTTCCCCACAGATTGGCGGATAATAACATTCCTCGATCTGAACGATTTCTTTCAACAACTGCAACGGATCTCCACCCTAGCAGATAAAATTAAAGTGTCATGTCAAACAGATAATAGAATGTTAACATGTAGGAAATATTTGGGTTCCCTCGACAGTGTAATAAATGGGTTAAAAGACAAACAAACTGACCTACAAGACCTGCTTGGGCTCTATGACGAAGGCGATTCCAATAATAGAAGGTTTAAAAGGGGGTGGGATCAATGGAATAGGACATGTATTCAAAGAAATTTTCGGATTGATCGATAATGCTGATGGAGAAAAATCCGATGCAGAGATAGATAAACTAACTAAAGGAGAAAGGAAAACCCTAGAATTAGTTAAAGAACAAGCGACCATCGTCTCATCAACGATTCAAAATTTCAATGACACGATCCATCAGTTGAATAAAAACGAGGGCATAATAAATCAAAATTTAAAGAACATTGCTCGGGACGTATATATTTTCTTTAACAAAACAGATACTGTATGGGCCATCGACTGATTGACGAAAGTTTTATGATACTCAACGTTATGATAGAAACCTTTTTAATCGACATTAGTAACGTTATGTACGCCGTATTATTCGCTAAACAGAATATATTACACCCTGCCGTCCTGAGACCAAATCAACTTCTCGCCGAATTACAAGCGATAGGTAACAACATACCCAACGATGTCGACTTTGCACTCACCCCAAATATACAAAATATCCATTACATTATGGACGGAATAACCCTAGAAGTTTTCAAAACTGAGCTGAAATTAGTCTTTGTGATCCACGTCCCTTTAATTCAAGATAGAGAATTTGAGATCTACTTAGTCAAACCGATGCCGGTCTTACAAGAAAATGAAAAATCCATCTTCATACAACCAGCGATACAATATTTCGGCATAACTAATACAAGACAAAATTACATTATAATAGAGGACATGATACGAGACTGTAGACCGATTGAGAATGACTATCGCATCTGTAAGCAAACACAACCAGTGTACCTGACACATGCCACTGATAGTTGTGAGATCTTACTATTCGTAAACACCAGACCATTACCAGTTTCATGCGACGTTAGGATCATCAAACTTACTGCACCCGTGTGGATCCAACTCAGAAATCAGAATGAATGGTTGTATGTCTCGCCTAAATCTGAAACACTTACAATTAGCTGTTCGACGCACGACAAAATTTCAGACATACCTTTGAAAAATACTGGAAAAATAGAATTAAATGTAAATTGTAAGAGTTATTCTAACTCAGCCATGTTAACACGAAATAGAATATTTATTAATATTATTGATAAAACCTTTGTACCATCAATAGATCTAAAATCCGACGATTGTTGTGAGGATATACCCCAATTTCTAAATATCACCAACTTTCAATTCGATGATTTGGTTAATACAAACACCTTCAATTTGGATGACCTAACCATTGCCAGTCATAAATTGAAAAATATCAAAGAATCAGCTGACAAAATATTGAAGGAACAGGCTGAAGAAACTATGTCCACACGCGTAAGTTATTTAACCTATTTCGCAGCTATCACACTAAGCGTGTATCTAGTATATAAGTTGATCAAATGGTGTTACAAGATGATAGAAGATCCTAATAACCGTGACCCAGGGGAATGGTCCGAAACGTAATAGTTCATTGCTGTAGGTCTCGTCGCATACGCACTCCAGCCCTAACAGTTCACATGCCTGAAGTAACTGACGACGAAGACGGAGCTAGTGATGCTATCCGTTCACGATACATGGATCGAGATCATAGAGAATGAACAAACGTCACATTCCATTCGTTAATAATAGGAATAATTATATGTAATCAAGTGTTATGAATTAGTTAGGATTGTAGTTAGAGTTATTCAGGATTAGGGTTGAGCTGCTACCAGTAGTACGTATCTGGATAAAGCTGTCGTTGAGTTCGTTCCTCGTTTTGCACCTTGAGGTAACCGGTCTTTGGGTGATGGGTGACTAATGTCAATCGATATATATAATAATTGAATAATCGTTTATTGGTGAATGATCCTCTATATGTGTTTCACAAGTTCTTAGAGTTTAAGTGAAGAGTGATTTCGAGTTAATGAATTATGATTTTGGAAGCGAGTCTCAGAGTGACTGCTTTCTTTAATGATCGTGAAGCAACTGATGATTGACTGCTCAGGTCGACGATTGAAGAGCAAGTGTAGTAATGGCTACTGTTGAGCTGAATGATGGGATCATTCTTTTCCATTGTTCTCCCGGGCATGAGCTTGTTTATGCAGGTGCAGTTAGTGGTGGGCGCATAGGTAGGGATGAAGTTCTTTGAATGTAAGGATGAAACTTCCTCTGATTAGAGGCTGTGAGACTGGCTGCATGCAGGATGTTATGTCTTGGGTCTCGAGGGTGAGAGAGCATGGAGAGCATAGAGGAGTATGGAATAGTATGGAGTACGTAACACGCCCATCCCCGGGGGAAAAAATATTGCTCCTGTAAAGCAGGAGGAAATTTTTTGTAGAGTTAGCAAAAATTATTGTAAAGATGAAATGTGTATATCTAAGGATACATTCACGCCAGTGAATGTATCTATAGGTGCGTATTTACGATAGTGAATATGTGTATTCCTTGCGGTAGTGCTCCTGCGAAGCAGGAGTGAAGTTTCATGAATTTTGTATAAAATTTATGTTAGGTATAGGGTCGTATATTTACGATAGTAAATATACCTAAATGTAGAAGGTGTCATTTCGATTTCGAAATCATAGTACAGTTAAAATCACTTAATCGCAATAAGATTGGTCAGTTATAAATGTCTTATGTTGAGTTGATGAATACATACGGTATGTTGAAAATGGTTTTCATATAGATTATAATATAGTTAAGAGTATACTTTTTCGTAATAAGATCGTGATTAGTTATAAATGTCTTATGCTGAGTTAGTAGGTGTATAGTAGGTTGAATATGCTTATTACAATGATGAGGTAGGTAATGTATTATTATTAGCATTGTAGGTATAACATATAATATAGGAAGTTTCGATTGAGTTATAATAGTACATTCTTATGTTGTATAAAAGGATGTTTGAACTGTCTCTGAGTGGCTTCTGTGTTTGGTGTAGGAGTAGCGGTAATAGCTGGGGGGTTAGCTTGTTGTATGATGATTTGTGTATTGGGTGTCTGTATGTGTGCCGTTTGAGAGCAGGTTACTGTCTCTTGTGTTTCTGGCGAGTTGTTTAATTCGACAGAATTTCGATTAGCTTGGTGTCCGACCACTTGGTTATTCGGTTGTCGAGCTTTCCTAAGTGCTACGGAGATGTTAAAAATGTTGCGTGCTATTGCGAATTTATTTGCTGAGTATATTAATGATAGTGATCCGAACGCGGAGGAAATGTAATACATTATGTTTTCTATACGGTTATCGTTGTCTGTGGATTTTTGATTTTTGGTAATTTCGTCTGTGTGTTTAATGATATCGTCTAATGTTAGGCCGTTTGAAGTTAGGTCTTTAGAGTTTAAGTATGGGGTTTTGTTAAGTATTGATACAGGGATGAGGGATAGGTTTTTGAGGTCTTCGTTTCTAGATAGGTCGTAAAAATTTGAGATGTTTAGGTTGAATTTGGGTGTGTAGGAGTTAGTTTCCATTGTTTGATAGTATTTTGTTGTTGATAGGGAGATCGTGTCTGAGTTCGCTGTACATCTGTTGCTTGGTTTCAGTATTCCGGAATCGTTTCAAGATATTTGGATAGGGTTTTCGTCCGTGCATACGATGTGTATGATTTCTGGTTTAGTTAGGGAATGGATCCAGGAGTTGGATGTCATTAATTCTGTCCAGTATACACCGTTGAACGTTCCAAGTCCGACGTCACATATTCTAATGTCTGTCTTAGTTGGTTGAATGAATAGCCCTATTTCGCAGATGATTTGATTGTTAGTGTGGAATAGTGGTTGGTTTTTTCCGCAAATATAATTTTCTAGTGACATCAGGCATTGGCTGAATTTCAGTTCAGTTAGTTTGAAATATAGGGTTCTCTCTCTCGTTATTGCTCTGTAATCGCCACTTGGTCTGATTTATGCAAATTTATCGTCCGTGGTATCGTAGTGTTGTTTGACTGGTATCGGGATCAGTCGGTAGATGTTGAAGGTATTGGTATTGAGTAGTGGTATTGGAATAATGTAAATGATCTTCGCGTCTATGTAAGTTACTTCGAGTCTTGAGAGTTTTATTAATTGTTGTGCGTATTCGTTTTCTAGGGGGACTGGGAAGTGTTTTGTAGGGTTGCGACTTTGTATTTGTCTAATTGATGACATCATCTGTTCTGGTTTCAGGATTTTGGGATGAAATATGCCCTGTCTTGCGAATAAAATTGCGTCTATTAGGTTGTTGAGGTCGAGTTCATATTCATTTGTATATTTGTCCAGTTGCATACAGTGTTTGAGGATGAGGATATTACCTCTGTTAGTGATTGTATCTTCGACTAAGGTTGCGATGAAATTATTGAATTCTATGGTTTTAGCTTGTAACTCGTTAATTTGGTTTTTGACTTCTTGTAGTTGGGTTCTATGTTCGCCTAGTGTGGATTTTATGATGTGAGTTTGGTCTTTTAACAGTGAAGCTAGGTGGTTAGTGTTTGTGAACAATTGTTTGATTTGTCTATTATAATGCTCTGCGTCTTCTGAGTCTGGAGTACCGAATAATGTTTTACTGACTTTGCCTATGAATTGGAAAGGGGGTGATCTTTTGGGTCTGTAATTGAGGTAATGTGTGAGTTATTTTTCTATGTTTGTGTCATTGTGGTAGCCGATAAGAGTACCTATTTGGTTTTGTTGTTCAGTAATGATTGACATGCGGTTCTGAAGCATTTCTATGTGATCTTTTATTTTACATTTAGGTAAGTGAATCCTGCATTTCTCTGTTATTGCTTTTAAATAATTTTTTAATTGTTCAAATTTTCCGTTTAAGTTGTCTAGATCTACAAGGTTGATTAGTTTCCAATCGTCACCATAAGTCTTGAGGTTTTGCACGTGTTCGTAGTAGATGCCTGGGTTATCTTTGAATGCGGCGATTTGGTATAGGTTGTCGGTTGCGTCTAGTTCGGCTAGTGCAGTCCTGAAATGTATTTTGTTACAGTGTTGCGGTGTGTTAGTATGCTGACTTGGTGTGTTTTGGTTTCGAGTTTGTTTACTAAAGGGCGATTAGGCATATTGGTCCTAGTGATCGGCTGTAAGTTCATTATTGGTTCATGCTTACTAGTGAACGGTTGTCAAAGAGTTCTTGAAAATTTTAAAAGTGAGTGGAAATTTATATGTGCCGTCGCGACTAGAGCGTCAAATCGAATTTGAGCAAGGTAGGTTCATCTTCTTTGGTTCGGTGTCGATTGTTATGATTTTCGTGGGGTGCTTGTATTATTTTGCCTTTTCTTTTAGAATTTATGGCCGAGTTGGCGAGGGCTGATGTCAGCTCACGAATGTGGTAGTCGGTGCGGCAGTTAAGGGTGCCTTATTTCGACGGTTGGGCGGAGCGGTCAGCTGCACTGTGGACTGCTTGGACGCGCAGGGGAGTGTGTTCAACCGCTAGAGGATGGGTGAAGCGCGGGGGTCTCGAAGAAGTTTGTGAATTTTGTTATGCGAATCGCGTGCGAGACCGTTCGGCGTACGTTCGAATGGAGTCGCATCAGTGGGCGCTGCGCATCAACGGCGCACGGCAATGCGAGCGGTGCACTGTATTGTTGGATGTCGAGACAGGGGGTGGCTGCGAGGCGTGTCGTTTGGATTATACGACGTACATACAAATTGAAAGGCGATTATATTATCCGCAAGATGTTTTGATCAGTTTATATATGTGAGGAATGATGAACTTGAGGATTTCTTATATAAATATCATCGTAGTAAAATTTGTGTATTTGTAGTGTTTTATTTTCCTTGCCATATTAATTGTGTTAAGTTAGTTTCAGATTTTAGCTAATTTAATTTCATTTATGTGAACGATTTTGGTTCTGTGGTCGTTTATTTTCATTTCTGCGGTAATGTCGTTAATGACGCGGATTATTTTATATCGTCCTTCATAATGGTCATCTAGTTTCTGTCTCGTTTCGTTAATTAGGTAGACGTATTGGCCTGAATGAAAAGTGTGCGCGTTAACGTGTTTATCGTATCTTAATTTAGATTTTGATTTGGCGTTGTTAAGATTATTGATCGCATCTTGCCTGGTTTCTCTAAGTCGGGTTATTATTTCTTGTAGGTAGTCCTCGTATTTGTTTGAAACGTTTTTGTCTGAACGTATATTTGATAATCGGCGTGCAGTTACTCCGAAGATTAATTCATGCCCCGTGTAACCGGTTCCTTCGTGTACTGACGTGTTATATGAGAATATCGCGAATCGGATCCATTTGTCCCAGTTATTTTTATTATTGACGTAGTGTTTCAAGTATTCGATTAAGACTTGATGGCTACGTTCGAGGGAGCTGTTGGATTGGGGATGGTAAGCTGTGGTTTTTATTTGTTTTATATGGAATATTTTTGCTAGTTGTTTCATAATAGGACTGAGAAAATTAGGGCCTTGATCTGTTGAGATAGATTCGGATGCTCCGTAGCGGCAAATAAAATTTTCTGCAAATGCTTGAGCGATTGTTATTGCTGTCTGATTTTTAAGTGGTATTGCTTCAGAATATTTAGTTAGGTCATAGATATACCGTAATAGATGGGACAAGTTACGGCTGAGAATTAGTTCCGCGAGATGAATTCAGGGAGCGTGGCGATCGAAAATCTCTTTTTCGTTGATTTCGATTCAGAATTCTTTGTTATCAACAGGATACCTCTTACACCAATAATCTATATAATCGACCTAGATCGGGTCATGGCGCAGACGAAATACCGCGTTTTACGTTACCGGTAAACTCTGAATCTCATATCGGATCGCAAGCTTCTTTATCTGCATAAACCGTATTTATTGTGAAAGTATAGTGAAAGCGCTTGTTTCTTTTTTCAGCTACACATTCTTCGAATGTTTTCCCGCCACCCCTATGTAGAGTTTGCCGTATATTATAGATCAAATTCGTTGTCTCCATGGCTATCTTCCTCGGTTATCTCTATTCCAAAATGATTCCCATGCTCAGCGTCCTGAATCGAAGCCTCATATTCTAAATTAAATACTTTAGGTCTAGATATGCATGAATTCGATTGATGAAATCGCTGAATTATTTCAATATACCACTGGCAGAGCTAAAGTGCTTAAAACTGAATTTATACCGCCCTATAATAATATGAAATATGAAATATACGTGGTGAAATTATGTTCGTCAAACCTCTATATCGCGATTGCACTTACTGCAAACCACAAATTCCGAAGATAACCAGAGTCAGTTAATGAATTTCCTACTCGAAAAGCACACAGAGTTTTTTTTCGTACTATATACAGGGTGCTTCAGAATTCGTGACGAATCTCTTGAGGGGTTTATCCGTGTCATAATTGGGATCGAAAGTTCCTGAGACATTTTTCCGAAAAATGATTTTGTTCCTTGGTAAAAAAAAGTTCCGACAAACGATTTTTTTAACAATTTTTTTTTTCAATAATTTTTTTTTTTTTTTTACCATCACTCGTCAATTTTAAAGAATCCAAAATGATGCCAATGAGCTTTTTTTTCCAATATTGGAGAGATTTCTCGGTAAAAGTTTATTATTTGGTGGAAGGCGCTAAAAAAAATGTGTTATGGTTTCAAGGAAAAAATGATTTTTCGGAAAAATGGCCGAGGAACTTTCGATCCCAATTTTCACGAGGAGAGGCTAACCCCTCAAGAGATTCGTCATGAATTCTGAATCACCCTGTACATAGTAATTTTCCTCTGGGCTGCAATGCAATTTTCTTCGGACTTCGGAAGTAGTTTGTAAATTCGTATTGCGGGTCAAATTGACCTAAGCCATTTTTAAACGGTTGCCGCGTGAAAACCATCAGTCCGATCGGCACCGAACAAATACTGAAAAGTACTTCGAACATTCTAGAAGATGTAGCGAAAGTCGGTACATCAAAATTCAAATGGCAACATGTTCAAAGAAAATCGTAAAGAGATCAATGCGTTTTGGGTTTTTGATTTTTTTGATTTTTTTCTTTTGCGTTTTTAGGCCACGGACTACTGGTATTTGCCTGCAAAATTAATACTCAGGTCGATTTTACCCGTGGTGACCAAGAAGGGTTAAACCAATGCATATAGTAATTCTCCAATTTTTGTAATTTTCCTGTATGTACAACCTATTCAAATAGTTATGCTATTGATTTTTTTCCATAATGAAGAATGTTCACTTCATAGTCGCAGGGTAAATAACTGAGATATCCAGTCAATGTATCGCGCTGCGATTTTCGCGCGTTGGGATCCTCGCCGGGCGCTCGAGTCTCACGCGTTGCTTATGTGCAACTTAGTCTATTCCAATCGAATTTTGAGCATAAAGCATTTCGCAGCTTCGGAATTCTACTGCAGTTTTACGATCGCTTGCTCCATTCAGACGTGCAGTGCTATTTATTAATTGTTTTTTCGTGATGACTACTGACAAGTGTTTTTATAAACAGTGCGATGTGACATGAGATAGTGAGGGTATCACCCTATTTTGTTTTCCAAAGACTAAAGATGACAGATATCGAATTTGGATACGAAATTCAGGTTCGCAATAACTTGGGCATCACGCCTTCCCATGTAGACTCCTTTCCTAACATCAATTTTCCCCCCTTGTTCATTAATAATATATTCAAATTACCTTATTATTCATTTTCGCATTGAGTACTACATTCCGTAAGTATTGAATTAAATGTCAGCTTATCATACTAAGCAACTTAAATAACAAGTTAATAAATTCGATGATCTAAATTTGAATTCGATCGAGTGTCAGCTTGCAACTTTTTTCCCGGCAGAAAATAGCACCTGCAATCTTAATGGGTTAAAATCCACTTTACGAAGAATAAGATTTCCCTCTTGAATTTTTACTCAAAAAAATTCCCTCAGGGACAAAATTTGGAGAGTATTCGGTTAAAATCTACGCACAATGAATGCAAATCTATGGGTGTGCGAATAAAAATAGTTCGATTCTGCTCTGGGTCTGTGTGTGTATGAATATTGATAGTATGAGCCTCTTCGATTATCGTTAAGCGCGAGTTCCCTCCCGATCTTCAATCCAGATTAATTACCAACGGCATATAATCACGCAAATGAATTCAAATGTTAAATTGTAATGTTGACGCACAGCATTCGTAGAATCATGAATCTAACGTTTATTATGTACTGTATTTTCAGTAATGGTAATATCAGTCGACATGATTCAACGAACGGTAGCATATACCTATATAGGTAATGAATACCTCTCCGAAAAACGTGTGGGACAAAAGAGGATGGGGGATATATTTAAATGTATACAACATCTTTTTGAATACATTTTTTATTCCAAACTCATCATTCATCAATATACATATATGATAAATACCTAGAGTAAATTATGGTTCATCAATTATTGCGCAGATATACCACTGGCTGCATATACAGGGTGTTGCAAAATTCGCGCACCATCTGCATACCAGCGGATTCCTTGCGAAAAATTAAGACGAGTGGCCTTTGCAAAAATGTCCGCGGGGACTTAGATTTCCCGTGAAAGCACTTAATAACGAACCAATCAGCGTTCGTCTTTAGAAAAGCCTGTCTAAAATCTGCATCGCCGTCTGCCCCACTACGGAGAAAAAGACAATAATCTGTGGTGTTCCCCGCTCCGCCTGTCTAATGTTGAGCGCTTACGGTGGCTGCGAGCGCGGCGAGAGAAGCGGGGCACACCACAGATGATTGTCTTGTTATCCGTAGTGGGGCGGACGGTGATGCGGATTTTAGACAGTCTTTCCTAAAGACGAACGCTGATTGGTTCGTTATTAAGTGCTTTTACGGAAAAACTGAGTCCCCGCGGACATTTTTGCAAAGGCCACTCGTCTTAATTTTTCGCAAGGAATCCGCTGGTATGCAGATGGTGCGCGAATTTTGCAACACTCTGTATATGCGACCAGCTGTGCCCTCGCGCTGTAGGCCGAGTGCATATTATTTGAATTACATATGATAAGTCTCCGTCATGTGCACAAAACGTTCGGTGCATCGTTATATAGTCAGAAGTAAAATGCGATCGGAAAATCGGAAGTAATTACGTTATTATACAAACTAAAAACCAGATATTAAAAGAGGCACACCAAAACTATATGAATGAAAAGTAAAATGTTCTAATCTACACATGCATATATCACAAATATAACACTAAAAAAAATAAATAAATATGAAAAAATGAACTATTCTAATCAAAGCATGCATATATTAAAACTAAAAGAATGAATAAATACGGAAAAATGAACTATTCTAATCAAAGCATGCATACATTAAAACTAAAAGAATAAATAAATACGGAAAAATGAACTATTCCAATCAAAGCATGCATATATTAAAACTAAAAGAATAAATAAATACGGAAAAATGAACTATTCTAATCAAAGCATGCATATATTAAAACTAAAAGAATAAATAAATACGGAAAAAATGAACTATTCTAATCAAAGCATGCATATAATAAAACTAAAAGAATAAATAAATACGGAAAAATGAACTATTCCAATCAAAGCATGCATATATTAAAACGAAAAGAATAAATAAATACGGAAGAATAAACTATTCTAATCAAAGCATGCATATATTGAAACTAAAAGAATAAATAAATATGGAAAAATGAACTATTCTAATCAAAGCATGCAATGGATAAATGAATATATCACAAATAGGCCTAAAGCAAAATGCAGGAATCAATATTTGCACACCTTTCAATTGACATGTGATATAATGTATTGTCGTGACGTTTATTCTAAAGGGCAAGAAGAGAAGGCTTCGCAATACGAAAATTTGAATCACCATCGGCTGTGCTCACTGCACTTCCCGACGGATAGTTTCATGACCTACAAGCATGACAAGCTAACCCGGAATGCTATACCCACAGACTATCGCACTGTAGTACCGGATTGTGATATGGAATCATTTGATATAACTCAAACAGTACGAAAATATACCAAATCGCAGATGACTCATGATGAAAGCGCTATATTTCCAAATTACCCATACCAAGACCAAGACGGTGGCTCTCAGGAGACGACACGTGTGACACTTGTCGAAGATAGTGTTCAGGATCTGCGATCAGAAACTGAAAGACTGCGTGAGGTGATTCGGAAGATGGAGGTCCAGTTACGTGAAGCTACCGAATTAGCAAATCAGAAACCCCCTCCCTCTGAAACCGGAGACCATACACAAAGTATATCACCAGATCCGAACAGAAAAAATGATGTCGATACTTTCCTTGACAATAATGCCGTAACATCTAAAGCTAGCCGTGCAATGGTTAAGATGCAGCTGCGTTCTGAAAATACGACGCAGCCTTTTCCCGAAGATCAACGACAACTCGCCATGAAATTGCATTATTATTCTGCATCGGCGTACGATAAAATGCACACGATGGGTCTGAAGTTACCTAGCGAAAGAACAGTGCGAAGGTGGGTAGCTGAGACTGAAGTCAAACTCGGATTCTGTGACCATGTATTTGCAACTTTGAAAGAGCATATGCTAAATATCCCGCCAATTGAAAGGTGTTGCTCATTAAAATGGGACGAAATGTCGCTGATGGAGAGAGAAGAATGCCCAGAAAGTGATATTATTGAGGGATTCGAAGATCTTGGAAGCCTGGGCAGAACGTCGCGACGTGCGAATCATGCCTTTGTATTCTGCCTGAATGGACTGCATCACCAAAATCAGTGGCGCACGATGCTGGCTTATTTTCTACCCTGCAATTGCATATCCGGCTTGGATATAGCCACATTGCTAAAAATCTGCATTGCAAAAATCAATGAGATGGGAGCAGATCTAAGACTAACAGTCTGTGACCAGGGTGGGCCAAACAGAAAGGCATATTCTATTTTAAAAGTGTCTGAAAAGCAGCCATATTTCTTTCATGAAGGCAAAAAAATTATCGCTATTTACGATTTTCCACACGAGATAAAGAATATCTTGGGATTGTTTCGTAAATGGGGAAAGATTGAAGCGAAGGGCAAAATCGTGACTTACTCCGACTACAGAACAACATGGTATGCAGATCAGCGGTGTGGAACATCAAACCTTCTCAGGCACATAACAGAGACCTATTTTGACCCGAATAATTTTGAGCGCATGAACGTCTCAAGAGCGTTTAAAATGTTTAGCAAGCGGTTCGCATCGGCTATGGAACTGGCACACCGGTCAGGCAGTGTTAAATCAGACACAATTGTTAATACTGCAAAGTTTTGTAGGGAGATGGACAAAATTATTGACGCTTGCAATAGTTCGTGCTTATACGATCCGAACCCTGCAAAGCGACCACTGTCTGCAGAAAATCCAGATGTGGAAGGGATACTACGTGACTTTCTTTCTTGGGCACCGGAGATGACAGTTTGTGCCAAAAATAAGTGGAAGAGGCCTTTCAGCTTCAGCGGCATCGTTCAAACTGTCAGTGGAATCTTGGAGATTTATCTTGGACTGGTGGATGAATTTCCCACATTTGCACTCTGTACAGCATTGTGCAACCAAGATTCTGTTGAACAGCTGTTTTCACGGTTCAGAGGACGAGGAGGATTTAATCCAAATCCCACATGCCGAATGTTTCGACTCGCAGCAAGGCACTTGATTGCTGTAAGAAACATAATTCCGACTAAACGAGGAAATGTCGTATGCAGTGAGCTGCCATACTTACCATCTCTCGTTACCACTCTGGATGTGGTAGATGAGACCGATCTGCAGTACAAAGCTGGCGTCAGTGCTGTAGAATTTTTCGAAGACGGGGTATTTTCACCGAACGATGAATGCGATGAGGCTCAGGTCGATAGTGACAGTGCCAGTGCCGATGACACCGATGACGAACAGGATGAGCACAATCTTGACCCCGCCAGTCGGGTACGATTGACCCAAGATACAGTACCACCTGTCAATCACGGGACATATGAGGCCAATGCAATCGCCTTTTTTGCTGGTTACACGATCCATAAGATGATGAAGGTGCATCACTGTGATCGTTGCCATGATGTTGTCGCTAAAAAAGTGGATGAGTCATTAACAGCCGATGAGACATACATTGAATGTCGAGAGTATGTTACAGACGACACATATACAGTGAGTAAATTGAAGAGATCTACTGTCAAGTTCCATCGTATTGTGGAAATACAACTCCAGTCTTTCTTGCCAATTTTCATTCGCCATAAGTATAAAGTTGGCATATTGGCTAAACTTATCAGCTGCGCAATTGAAAAAACCAATGAAATTGATTCACAGTGGTTTGATGAAGCAGACCCATGTCACAGTCACCGAATGTTCGCTGTGCGCTTCATGTGGCGAGTTAAACTGCAACGACATTGTACCTTCGATAACCGTGCTGCAAAAATCGCTAAAGTCGTGAAAAGGGTCAATAAACGTAAGGCAACTTCATCAACAAATCGTGTTGTTAGACCAGCAAGGAAAATGCGTAATATATTACACACCTGACTAAATTGGATTGGGACCAGAATACCCACGATTCCTACGCGCCTCAAGATCTGAAAAAAAAAATGCAAAATCATAAATTGTAATTCACGCAGTACGTACGTCCAGTAGAGTCGATCTATGGTGATTATTAAATTTTATATAACTTTGACCTACCCGAAAATACATGATGTAATCGTCTTCTTTCTTTCTCCTTTTCATTATGATCTTTGCGAAATTGTATGAGGTAATACACTCTGTTAAACACAAGTAATCACTTTTTGACCCTCACAGCTGATCACCGTGAAGCTACCACGTGCTACCCATATTGAATATGGCGAACACTCGTTCATTAGGGGGGGGGGGGGGGGGAGCACGTGAAGTATTGGCGAAAAATCATGGTGCTGAAATCAACCACTACGATTTCTCGTTAGGTAGGACAGCTCCGCAATCTTACCGACCGAAAAATAATTGACACCGCGCAGAACGATACAGACATGATACACACAATACATAATATATTTGTAATATCGACTAATATTCTGTTTTACCATAAAACTGTGGCGGCGACACCGTTCGGCCTGCCATTTTTCGGACATACGGCGATTCGGTTCTTACTTTTTCTAACTTGTCCCATCTATTACGGTATATCTATGGTTAGGTTATCTTGAATTGTGAGCAAATATTTATTTTGTGAATTAGAGGTTGGTAGAGGTCTTACAATGTCCAATGATACTTTTTCGAAAGCGGTTGTTGGTGTATCTGTCAATACCATCGGGAGTTTAACTTTATTTCTAACGAGCTTACGTCTTTGACAACTTTCGTATGATTTTATAAATTTTCCTATATCGATTTTCATGTTTGGTCAGAAATACATTGCTCTAATTCGTTTATAGGTTTTTGTTATTCCCTTGTGGCCTGCTATTACTGAATCATGGTTTTCGCGGATTATTTCTTGGATTTGCTCTGGTTTAGGAAGGTCGATCTCGTTCGAGCAAATATTAACTGTGATATCTGTGTAGTTGAAGACTTTCCTAAGTATGTTTTTAATTGCGAACCAATTTAATTTGTCAAATCCGCTTTCTACTTTGGAGATTGAAAAAGATTTAATGCGTTTTGCCTGTAGTATGTCACGGAGGATGGGTAGTGTATTATATATTCCGTCTGTGGTAGATTTTTCGTAATATTTCTTTCGTGTTACTAAGCTGAAGATAAATTTCTTATTATTCGGTGTTAAGATCACGCTATTAACTTCTGGGTTTTGAGATTTAAGAAAATTTGTATCGAGACTTCCGATGTCGACTAGCTGTTTAGCAACTCCTTTCTTTATAATACACGGAGAGAACAAAACGGCGATGCTCACCGTGATTCACGGTGCTGACCCGCGTGAGAGAAGAAATAATCGTTGAAATGCTCGAAAGTGGATGAATCTCGCGTTATAAGGAGAACCGCGCGCGTGTTTCACAGTGACCAGCACTGTGAAAAACAGTTCAGAGTTTCACAGCGCTGATCACTGTTTTCACGCTGCTCGGCATTGTTTTCACGCGCATCAGCACCGTGACGTCGCAGTGACCGGGACGATTCAAAAACAGTGCGCACAGCCGTGCTTTAGCTCGAGCTGTATCACAGCGACGCGTCAGTTCATGCGCATTGTAGAAAACGATTAATGTTTAATGACAATAAAGATTCCCCCAAAGTGCTCTCCGTGTATGAACAAATACAATATAATGATTTGCTGAAAGTCAGGGAACCATGTGAACGCATTATCAAGAAAATTTTGGGCAAACCATTTTTGAAATATTTTATTTGTCATATCAATAATGGGGAAGCTTAATTTATATAACACTTATATAACGACGCAATTTGAAAATCAAAAACTGAACAGGGATACAAGAACGGTTGCGAGATCTTTGAGAAATCACGATATCAACCACCACATAATGTGTCAGTCTTATTTATGAACATCACCAAGATAATAATCATATTGGAGACACTACTTATTATAGAAAAGGAGACTAATAAAATACATAATGTACATTAGGGTGGCCCTTAAAATTAAAATTTTTCATACGGCCCTCAAAAAATTTCCTTTTTGTGTGAAAACATAAGGGAAACTGGTTTTTTGTGAGACAAATGAAAAGAACACGCGCCGGCAGACGATCAAAATTTTCGTTTTCAACTGCAGATTCATCAAGACAGAAACTTTGATCGTCTGCCGGCACGTGTTCTTTTCATTTGTTTAACAAAAAAACAAATTTTCCTCATGTTTTTACATAAAAAGGAAACTTTCAAGGGGGCGTATCAAAATATTTAATTTTTAAGGGCCACCCTAATGTTATACATCTTGTCCTAAGAACGATTGAGGCCTTTTCGGGGCTCTTCTACTGTTGGGCAAACAATCATATTTTTGAAACCACCGAAAAAATTGACATAGCCTTATGGAGATTACTTTGAATCTTTCTGGCTCGAGAAAAATTTACAACCAACGCTTGGGAATACATAACACGCCCCTGCCAGTCTGTGTCACATGAGAGAATGAAAAAACCGAAAAATTCTCTATATCTACACATTGCCAGCATGATTGATTATCTTCGAATCCACTCTCGACTATGTAACTTTGATAATGCTCGTCGTAATAACAGTGATTAGTGATGTCCTTCGCAACAACATGAATTTTTTCACATGCGTCTTTCAAAATGATGTGAACAATATACAAATTATTTTCTTCTTGTCCTGGTCTCATCAAAACGACGTCTTTTGCTATTGTGGTCCCGCGAAATGAAATGTTACTGAGAACTGTTACCTCACGATTTTCCAATAAAAAAGGCAATAATGATTGATAAAAGTAAACTAGTGGTAACAATTGAACACATAAACGCTGTATTGATCCTTCCTCGAACTCACTATCATGTGAAGTGTCGATCCGTCGGATTCTGCTACTGAAACTTAACTGATTCTTTATCGCTAATGATTTAGGAGTATTAATTCGACTTAACGACACCTTTGTGTATTTTTTGAGGTCTTGATTTTTGTTTTCACATCGCATTGTGCACAAATTCCACAAAGGCCCCATGCGTCTCATAATTGTTGGGTAATGTATAAGGTAATGGTGTTTTGGTTTTAAAGATTGCGGAAATCGTTCAGTTAGTCCAATTAAATATTGTGCGATTAAAGATTCCAGGTGATGAGATAAACTAATGCAAACTACTCTTGACAGTGTAATATCTAAAATTTCTTTGAGTAAGATAATAAGTTTCCAATGATCATTTCCGATGGGGATTAAGTCACCAATCAGGACACCAACATACCGCAGTAAACATAGAGCCTCACCAGCGTGCATTTTTATAAACTTGTTTTTAATCTGAAAACTAGTTATCTCTCGAGGTTTGTTTCGTTCATTCTCTCCGTAATACAAACTGACAATTCTTTCATTCAATTGTTCACGTGTAAAATAACGTTCAACGCTCACGAAGTAATTCAAAATCGAGCCCATATCGTACTCAAAAATTCCTTCGAGAATATCATGCATAACGTCTACGGTCATGAGGTCTATTGTCGAAACAGATTTCAATTCACTCAAAGCAGACGGCCCCGAAATACCTGTTTCGCTTGGCTTGTTTTTGGCCAAATCTCGCTCATAGTTTTCAACAGTTCGCATTTCGCAGGAAGACTCATTGAAAATCTTGTTTATATCTTTGCTGTGTACCAGACAAAATCTGCATGGATAATTGGAACTAAAACTTCTGACAAAGCCAAAAATCGTGTGGATTGCAAGATTATCACCTATGAAACCTGTCAAAGCAAAATAGATATGCATCATTCCCGACGGGCTATTGATGAAAATGCCCTCATTTTCCAAAAAACTTAATTCTTGGACTGCTCTAGCAAATATCTCAGATAGTAGTACTTTTTTTTCGTCAGATGAATTATATAAAGTCAATACCAAAATGTTGTCTGTTTTTGATAGCATGCTTACAGGAAGACAAGGAATTACTACATATACAGCCCCGATTTTAGCCCCTTTATGGCTGCCCAACGGATTGTTCGCTTCAAAGTCGTCTTGATATAGTAATAGAGGCAAAACTGTTCGGCCGTCAAATGTCTTTTGCCGATTTTGCCACAGCTCTGCTTGAATCAAATTTGTCATCGCCTGCTTTTCTGCTTCTAGTTCATTCAGATTTCGAATAGTCAACTCTAAAACTTGGGGTAATTCGAACAATTGTTTCAAAACGTGTCTTAATGGAATGAATTGAACACTGACGGGCTCGTTTTGCGTCACTGTTGCGCTTTGCTGTTGAACATTTACAGTTAGTTTCGGATGGATAAGTACATTTTCAGGGGGAATATAGTATTGTGATTCTTCCATGTACTTGATAAATTTATACTCACTATCAACTTCTTCGAATGGTCTTTGTAACTTATGAATCATAGTCTTATAAGCCTGCAGATTGCCAGAACTCTCACCAAGAACCTCCATTCTGTGAATTATTTGTTGTAAAAGCAAGGTGATAGGTCGAGTTTGCATAAATGTAGTAAAATCTTTAACCATATCTATAACGCGGCCACGTGGACAATCACGCAAGGAAAAATATTCGGTCATGAAATCTGCGGCCTCTGTCGTTAAAGCAGTAGAGAAAGTCTGAGGATCCATGATAAAACGAAATAGTTTGTTCAGAATAATCACTATATTCAGTCGTAAACGAGAAGTACATCAATCAATTATTTTGCATTTTTTTGTTTTCGTTTTCAATGAAAGACAACGATGAAACGAGATGCATATTCATTTTGTCGGAAGCCCTGGAGACATTCAACAAACTTTTTTGCAGGAACAGGAGAGTATGTCTCGTAGCTTTTGGATATGGTATGTTGAAGACCAGGTACACTTGAAGGACTAGAATTACAGCTTCTAGCAAAGATTCAGTTTTGTATTTTGACTTTCCAATCACGCAATGGTACCCGAAACGAGGAGCACTCGCAAGAGGTTCACTTATACCAGGAATGCTTGGTGGAGTCGAAATTGCTGAAGGTTCATCAGCAGATGACACAGGAGCAGAAGCTGGTGTTTCCGAAGTTGAACTTTCGATGAGACGAACGATGGCCACAAAAGGAAATATATCAACTTGCTCTGCTGCAAGCTCCTTCTTTCTGTTTTCTACTGCCGTCGAAAACTGCTCTTCTTCCTATCGACCCAAAACAAAACATAAACTGAACGTATTATATCGAATAGAAAAATTACTTTTGACTCAATGAGATTTCCAATTGGTTTCCGATTAAAGAAGTAAGTGAAGTAAATTAATACAGATAATAAATTGCATGTAGAATCTCAAATCAGAAAAATAAATTGACAAGGATATGATGCCTTGGTAGAAATTATATTTTTCCCTTTATGAAATGAAAGACATCTTCATTCCAAGAACAAAGACCCTTATCAAATTCATTGTATTTACTCAAATGAAAAGAAATTGAAATTATGAAAAAACAACTAAGGAGGAAGTGACAAGGTACCCAAATGTGTTCGAGTAAATATTCATAAATCTACAACTCACCTCAACGTGGAAAATGAAAGTTTCTCTTTCTTTTTTTTTACAGGCGAGCACGGAAGAATCTTCACATTTAAGCTTTTTGATTGATAATTCGCTAAATGCTACCTTTGCCTCTTTAGCCTTCAAAGCGAACGAAAGGAGCATGAAAACTATTACAATCTTTTCATCTAAAAAAAATTACATTGTTACAACACTTTCGGTACATAGATACCTATAGCAAAGAACTCGTCGTTTTGAGGTACCTGAAGGACAATCTGCAGAGGCCAAGCTTTTGAGCCAATGGACATTGCCATTGGTCACAATATTTCTGGAAAGCACCAGCTTTATCAAGCTGTCTCTGTAGACATTTAAAGCCTGTATTGTATTTTCAGGCGCATTAGGGAACTCCCTGGAGAAATCTGATTTGATCTGCGCAAATGATAAAGTTACGAATGATGTAGTGATCTTAAAAAAAGAAAGTCATTTTTCTGTCTCACCAGTTCTGGCCCTCTTTCATGAGAGAGACAGTTGAAAGCATTGAATTGCCAAAGCTTGTCTTTTTTATCATCCGAGATTTGTTTGCGCAACGAGGATGTATTCTTCCACGCGCTCAAAATTTGTTCCCAAGATTCAATGTTGCCCTGAAGAAGTTGCAACTCATCTGCGCTGTCCTCTGTTTTTTGAGAAGTAAAAAAAATGAAGCACTGGCGCTACATGTTATGTCAAGAACTTCATTCAAATATTGATAATATTAATAATTTTTAATTTCTTGGTCAATTCTTGGGATTATACGGCAATTAATCGAACGAAAATGTTAATAGCGTTACATGTAGGGGAATACGGGGCAAAACGGGTACCAAATCAAAAAACAATAATTTTGCCGGAAATAATTTTTTATGATACGGCGACGTATTTTGGATCAATAATGACACAAAAAAGCAAAAAAAAAAAGAATGAATAAAAAAAGAATGAAAAGAACAAATAAAATGAAATAAAAAAAAAAAACAGCGGAGAGTATGTTATGTCGGGGTTTTAACGCTACTGAGGGTGAGGTTGTGACGAGGTAGACATGAATGAATTACAGATATATATGTAGATCGATTTGATAGTCTATTCGTAGTTATGAGTAAAAATGAGACTTGGTGAGAGGTGTGGGTTGGATAGGAAGAGCGTGATAGATGACGATGTGTGAGTGAAGGAAGGTGTTAGGAAAGAAGTAGTTGGAGAGTTGACTTGAAAGTAGAAGTTGGATATAAAGGAGGATGTAGGGATAGAAAAAGGAGAGAAGATGTGGAGAGATTGAAGGTTGACTGAAGAGTAAGTTGGCAATTAGAATAGTGTAATGAGGAAAGGTTGGTTCTGAGCAAGGTGGGGAGGCCAAAGTGCAGATGCAGCTCTGGTGTGATTTTGAGGAAAAGAGTAGGCTCAGGAAGTCAGGTGTTGGGTAATGAAGTTGCTGACGGAATGTCTGGAAGATAGGAAATAGTGGATCGAGTAACTATTGGAGGTTGTGGAGTTGAGACGTAACAAGTAGGTCAAATCGTTCGTCATTTTTTTTTTTTATTCGAATCGAATCAGATTTTTTGAACACTTTGTTACAATTTTTTTCAAAAATTTACATATTAATTGAAATGAAAATTGTTCAAAAATGAAAGCGAAGGCTAGGTATAACCTAATTACATTCTTTAATACTTGCTCTTTCATTTTATTCTAATAACTTTACATCATACGGTGGTAACAACGACAATCAAGCCGATAGAATTGCACGATTATGAATAAAAAACATTGCTTTTTTGTGTCATTATTGATTCAGAACACGTCACCATATCATAAAAAAAATATTTCTGAAGAAATTCTTTTTTTTTATTTGGTGCCTGTTTCGCCCCGGTGCCC
This sequence comes from Tenthredo scrophulariae, assembly GCA_963978835.1. Lineage (NCBI taxonomy): Eukaryota > Metazoa > Arthropoda > Insecta > Hymenoptera > Tenthredinidae > Tenthredo > Tenthredo scrophulariae. The sequence goes on from OZ022234.1 coordinate 4,566,641, forward strand.
GTTTTGCCTCGTGGACGTGTTTCCCCAGTAATTCAAGGTATTTGGACAATAAATAAATGCTCGTGTTAAGAATTTCAATTTTTCTGACTTGCACACTTTTCTCGAAAGTTTTCAGTCGTGCTATCTAAATGAGTGAATATAATTAACTGGAATCTGACTTCTCAACGCACCGCCACCAGAAATTATCGTGGGTTTGATTGTAAGCGCTTTTCCTTGCATCAAACCTTTGGATTTGAGATCTCTTCGTACCGTATTGACGCGAGATAGAAGTTTACCAAAAGCTGCGTGGTGAACTTTTCCAACGGTATAAGCGGGAGTGTAAAAAAGCGACTCATTTATCCCAAAGAAGGTTCCGATCTGTTTGGCCAGATTACATAGTAATTTCGATGATATTCTAAAAATATCACACATTACGTTTAACAAATGAGCCCCCGGATCATGAAAGGGATCGCGCGGACGGAATCACATAGAAGAATTGTCACTTCTGAACATATGTCGATGGGAAAAAAAAAAACAAAAAAAAAAAGGAAATCAATTAAAAAATGGTCACTACTTTTTAATTTAGCTTTTTTTTTTATTTTTTTTCCTTCGGCATATGTTCAGAAGTGACAATTCTATGTGATTCCGTCCGTGCGATCCCTTTTATGATCCGAGGGCTCAAATATTCAGATCACACCGGAAATAATTTAAAAATCAAGGCTTACTCCAACTTCTTCAATGGGTTTTGCACTGTGGTTTTGTGAGTTTTAATTATTGAGTAAATTTCGCGATTGATGACAAGTTGTGTCAAACTATTTTGATCACTCTCGGACAGTTTTCCGGTCTTCTCAAACTCGGCCAAAATTAAAACCCCGTTTAAATCACTCTCCAAAAAGGTTTTCAGGTCGTGTTTGGGTATCTCAAAGTCGCATAAGTCGACAGTTGTTTTAGTTTTACAAGTCGAGCATATTACTTCAAAGGAATTGTTGCATATCCCAGGATCATTGTTATCACAATTCGAATTCGTAATCGCGTCTTCCGATTCCATTTTAAAAACGGAAACCTGATACATACACAAGTTCGAATTGTCATATTTTGAAGATACTACAAAGTAGAGATGTGAAATGTGTGAGACTTCTCTCCATGCAATAATGATAATTATTGCTCATATTTCTTCATAGATTCATTATTGAACGTCGCTATTATAACTCCGCAAAAAGTTAATTAAAATATATAAATTATTAACGCAGAAAAGAAATACAGTCACTCTGATACGACCAGTGATTGACTATTACTGTATTTTACGTTACAAAATTGTTATACCATAAAATTCTGCTCACTTCAAAGAAAATTATTGCAAAAATGTCTTACGAACTCTGGACAGTGTTTCCTTCGTATTTCCATCATTTATGACTTTGATTTTTTCAGAATGACCGCATAATTATATTCATCATTGAATACATTGCATTGATGACAATTTTCAGGTTAGGCGAAACACTTACCTTAAATTGACGCAAAACTTTGACGCTGCAGCTCGAACTGATTCAAATTCACTGTACTATTGGAAACTAAAAATTAATAAGATGCAACACGTGAGACCACGACCGGGAAGCATGTATTGTGATTAGCTGATACGTTTACTACAATGCGCATGATCTAACGCGTCGCTGTGATACAGCTCGAGCTAAAGCACGGCTGTGCGCACTGTTTTTGAATCGTCCCGGTCACTGCGACGTCACGGTGCTGATGCGCGTGAAAACAATGCCGAGCAGCGTGAAAACAGTGATCAGCGCTGTGAAACTCTGAACTGTTTTTCACAGTGCTGGTCACTGTGAAACACGCGCGCGGTTCTCCTTATAACGCGAGATTCATCCACTTTCGCGCATTTCAACGATTATTTCTTTTCTCACGCGCGTCAGCACCGTGAATCACGGTGAGCATCGCCGTTTTGTTCTCTCCGTGTACAATCGGCTGACATGCAGTGTACGTGATTGTCCTCCTTCATTAGAATAACGTCATTCGTTTCTTTAATATTGGTCGCTACAGGTGTTGGGTCTGTGTGACTGGCATGCGGAATCGGATTTTGGGGTAGGGTTTTCCGTGAATTGGGATTTTGAGAAGGTGTATTTGGGGGTGGTTTTTGTTGTAATTATGGATTTTGAGATGTTGGATCCAGGGGTGGATTCAGTGGTAGATTTTGGCGTATCGAGTTTTGTTGTTCTTCGTACAAATTAGATTCTTCTATATTGTGTAACTCTTGGTTTTCGTTATAGAGGGGCATATCTTCTTCGGGGATATTGTCTATATGGTTGGTCTCTGAGTTTTCCTGTACGTCTGGGTAGTCAAGTTGCATGGGGTTCTGATTATTAGCCTCTGGGTCTGCAACGTTATATTCTTTGTATATTTATTGGTGTCGGCTTAAAATCACAAATAGTTATTGTTATGTCTGAATTTTGGAAAATGAAATAAATCATCAATCGAACGGTTTTCCAATTTAGTTTGTCGAGTCCGCAACCGATTTTTAGAATTGATATTGATCGTACGTTATCTGATTCTAGTTTTATTCTGAGTTTGCATAGAATATTGTACATAGTTTCATTTGTTGGCTTGCCGTAAAATTCAGCTTTCGTGATTATGTTATATACTTTGATATTATCATGAGGTGTTACTATAATGTCGCCTACTTGGGGGCTTTTTGATTTCAACACGTCGCGGTTAATAATATTTCGTTCAATCATTTCCTGTGCTATGCCTTGTCCGATCAAACAGTCGGCTGGGATACAATGTGCTATATTATCGTTTTGTATAAATAGGTCTTCGGTAGGTTCTATTATAAGTTGATTTGTTAGGTCTGGTAGGATTTTTAACAGTTTCCGAAATTGTTTATAGGATGGTTTATGATAGATTGATTTTGAGATTGGAAGTGTAGTATATTGTGGTGGAACGGTAAATTTAGGCATTGTAACTTGTTTTCCCTTAACTACATCTGAGTATAGTTTCCTCGAATTAGGTTCAGGGGTTAGTTGTTCACTAGAAGTCAGTAATTTTTCTTTATGAGCAGGGTCCTTGGAACTTGGCGCACATGATTCGTTGGGGGTAGGAAGTTTTTGTTTACAACATCGGTCTTCAGAGTTTGAGGTTCGCGATCCGCTGGAGGAGTTTCTGTTTATAATCAGGCACGTGGTCGTCGTCTGACGATAAAGAGCTAGGTGGTAGTGAGGGGGTTTTAGGCTTTCCTGGTCGCAGTTTGTATTTGTTTTTGTGTGTTGGAGATTGTGCGCTATTGCGTTCGCTGCGTCCTGTTTTATTTTCGTGTGTGGCACTTGAGTCTGAGTTATTGCTAGGCTGGTTTGAGGTAAGGTTTGAATCTCTGTTTTGTTCCTGATTGTTTTTAAATGGGTATCGTGGCGAAGTCTTTATGAGCTGACGTGACTTTTTATTTACGGGTAGATTATCTGGTGAGATGTCAGTATACGCAGCGCTTCGTTTTTGAAAGGTTTTTTTAGATAAAGGTAAATCATCGATAGGAGTGTTGGTAGGAGAGTCTGTTATCATTGATCTAGTAGTTTTTGAAATGTTAATTGGATTTTGAGGCATTGGAAAACTGTCTGTTGAGTCACTTGTGGATATTTTTCACATCGAGTCATCTGAGAGACTGTCAATATCGGTATCAGTTAATGAATTATTCTCCGTATCTTCTTCTAGTGGGTGAATAAGTCTTTTTGTAGGTACTGGATCGTCAGTGGAACTGTCCGTTAATGGATAGTTCGCTAAAGGTATGTTTTGAAAATGTGTTGTATCTTGTTTTATTGGTAAGCAGTCCATAGGAATTTGGTTGGGTTCGTCTTTTTCAAGGGTTGAGTCGACGTTGGCTTTATGTTTCTTTATAGGAGCGGGGTTTGGTGAGTCATCCGTACTTTGTCGCGCGCGGGTTGGAAATTGGTGAGTTTCTTTTCGTTGTTTTGCGTCAGGTTGTGTTACGTTATCTGAACTAGAATTTCGGTTTCGTTTTCCGTGTATTGGCGGTAGTTTGTCAGTGTCTACGGGTGGATTACGTGATAATGCGTCCGCGTTGCAATTGATTTGACCTTTCTTGTATACTACGGTATAGTCGTATTCTTCTGATTTGAATCTCCATCTAAGTGATTGCGAGGTAGGATTTTTGACGCTGCTGACCCAAGCAAGAGGTTTGTGAACGGTAACGAGTGTGAATTTATGTCCGTATAAATAAGGTCTGAAGTGATGGACTGAGTATACGATGGCTAGTAATGCTTTCTCGATTACAGAGTAATTTAGTCCTGCTTTATTCAATGTTCGTGAGGTATAAGCTATCGGTGAGTCTTCTCCTATTCCGCCTTGGCTGAGTACAGCGCCGATCGCGTATTCAGACGCGTCAGTTGTTAAGATGAATGGTAGGTCGAATTTAGGATATTGCACTATAGGAGACGTGCATATCGAGTCTCGCAAAATTTCAAATGCCATTTGGTGTTCGGACGTCCAAATGAATTTAACGTCTTTTCTTAGTAGTGTTGTAAGTGGTCTCGATATTTTAGAAAAATTTTCGATAAAGCGTCTGTAATAACCGATTAGGCCGAGAAATTGTTCGATCTGTCTAGCTGTTTTAGGAACTGGGTATGCTGTTATTTTCTTCGGGTCTGGTTTTACACCGTTTTTTGTAATGACATGTCCTAAATAAGCGACTTTTTTTCTTAGGAATTCGCATTTGTTGACTTGTAAGCTCAAATTTGCTGATTGTAATCGATTAGCTAGTTTTCTGAATTTACTTTCATGTTCTTCTAAAGAGTGCGCATAGATACCGATATCATGTAAGTATACGAATGCTATATTTCCTTCTATAAACCGGATGAAACTTGGTCCATTGATCTTTGGAACGTTGCCGGAGCGTTCTCAAGTCCGTATGGCATATTATTGAATTTATAGTGACCATGGGGTGTTGAAAATGGTGTTTTGTGTGCGTCAGTTAGGTCCATAGGGCTTTCGTGGAAACCTGAAGCGAGGTCAAAAGTCGAGAAATATTTAGCGTTTCCTAACTGGTCGAGGATATCATTAATGTTTCGTAAGGGGTACGCGTCACCTATAGTTTTTTCATTTAGTTTTCTGAAATCTATAACCATTCTCCATTTTTTCTCACCTTCTGAATCTGATTTTTTGGCCACGACCCAAACGGGGGAATTGTAGGGTGAGGATGATGGTTTGATTACATTTTGGTTTAATAATTCGGAAACTTGTTTCTGTATTTCGTCTTTGTGGACGGTTGGGTATCGATATTGTTTTACGTTGATCGGATTATCATCTGTTGTAAGAATTGAATGTTTTGTTAATGATGTGTTCGATAATGTGTCACCTGGTAGGAAAAATAGGTGATTGAATTCTGTTGTAAGTGTGAGTATGAACTTTTTCTCTTCGTCGTTGAGATGGTCGAGGTGTAGTGAGTTTTTAAGAACCGATAATCTTTCTCAACGATTATTATTGTTATCATCGACGGACATTTCAGGCATATTGGTTTCAATCACGTCGTTCATCGTCAGCACGTTTGAATTAGTTTGCATATTTAGAGTTTGATTATTGGATTTAGTATTGTAGATTAGTACTGAGATATTCGAGTTGTTGAAAGTTGAAGTTATAACTTGTAAGATTTTGTCCCATTTCTGTTTGCCTACTTCAGCAGATTGGCCGGGGATTGAGATTGATTTAGCGTTATTTGATTCTAGATGGGTTTTTAGAGAGTTGAGAGATCAAGTCATGATTGCGTCGTCTATATCACTGGAGTATGTTTCCATGACAATTGAGTGGTATAATACTTGCGAGCTGTTAGGAATTACATCTTTAATGGTATCTCCGAATATATCATTTTTTGCGAATGTAATTAGATCGTACTCGTTTATAGTCAAAGCTTTGATTATTTGAACTGAAATTCCTCGTAACATTTGAAATTTCTGTGGTATGAAGTGAAGAATTGCGTATGTCGCCGTTAATTTTCGAAATTTGTGGAGCGCGAGCTTGGTTTATGGAACTTTTACGATCGAGTGTACTTGGAGGTTCGTTGACAGGTTCTAGGGTTACCATCGGCACACTTATCTCAACAGCTGATTCGTTTGAGTTTATTGCGAGTATACATGCTTGACCGCTACTGTTTGTTACTAATGCTTTACCGCAGTGAATATTGGAGCCTAAATTAATGGTATCTACATAGCCTTCGTTGATTTCTGGATTTGAAACATTAATAGAAATTACTTGGGCAGTACGGCCTGGTATTGTAATGATAGTGGCGATTTGCGGCTTGTGTTTTTTGAGTTCGAACGGAATTACCGTATCTGTCAAAGTCAATGTATTATTTCTGTAGGATACGACGGCTTTTTCTTTATATAATAATGGCTGTCCGATTATACCGTCTTGAGCTATCGGGAAATCTTCGTGGACAACATGGAATTCATGTTCTTCGTCGTTGATTTGTCATTCAGTTTCTGCTAAGGTATTTGTAAATCCGTCTGTTATTCCTGTCATTTTCCGCATTTTGGTTCTATCGCATTCGGTTTCTTCTTTTAGGGAGCTGATTTTGACAATATTTAAGTCCGCACCGGTATCTATTATAAATGTTGATTTTGATTCTAATTCTCTAACATTGATTTCGACGACTGGCAATAGTCCATTAATCGGTTCTGATTTAGTTTCGAGGACGTGATTTATTGTGTTGTTGAACGCGGCTGAGTTTGTGCTGAGTCTGTCGGCACGTTCTCCCGGCGGGCAGTGTTCGAGTTTAAAGAACCCTGAGTTTGTTGTCTCTGTGAGTTATTATAGGCCCGTTTTCGGCAGTTCTCTATCGTGTGTCCCTGGCGTTTGCAATGATCACAGGATATGGAGGAATATTGTGTGTTTTGTTGATTTAGTTGTTGTGATTGATTGTGTTGGGGTTGGTTTTGGGGTTGTTGTTGTTGGTTACTGCGAGCGTGTTGTCCCCAGTTTTCTATCGTGTGTCCTTGGCGTCGACAATGGTTACAGAATCTAGGCGGATATTGTGAGTTTGATTGATTAGGCGTTTGTCTGTTGTGGGGTTGTGGTAGGTTATCGCGGGCGCGCTGTCTGCAATCGTTCACTACGTGTCTCTGACGTTTACAGTAGTCGCATGAAATTGAACGGTATTGGTAATTAGGTTGTCGGGGTCGGTTAATGTCTGCGTTATGAGTATTACGATTAAAAAGTTCTTGTTCTTCCGTCAGAGCAATTTCGATGGCTTCTGATAAAGTAGTTGGGTGTGATCCGGCTACTCTAAATTCGATTTCTGGGATCAAGCCTCTAACAAAGCATTTGAGTACATTGTTTTGAATTGCTGTTATCATGCCAGCAGCATTACCTGTATTCGAATCGTTGATTGCCTGTGTCGTGTTATGTAGTATGTCTTCGACTCTCGCGCTATAATCTAAGACACGTTGGTCGCTTTTCTGTTTGACATTGTTCAATTCTGCCTGCCATTCGAAAATCGTTTTTTTGGTAGGAATGCTCGTTTTAATACAGTAAGGGTTTCGTCAATACTATTATATTCTTTGCTTCCTAAATATGATTCAGCTGTTCCATAGATTTTAGTTTTGATCATACGTGTTAAGACTGGACGAAGAGCTGGTTTAACGAGGGGCTTTGCATTTTCACAGCTTCTTATGAAGTTATTAATATTCAAGTTTCTTCCATTAAAGTATGGGATCGTATCTAGTATGTCTTTAAGAGACCAATAAGACATTTCTGTTTCTTCGGAAGGAATTCTAGATTCGTCAGGCATTATGCGATTTTGTGGGTTAGATTATTTCGATAGAGGTGTGTTTGCCTATTGTAATTAGAGATAACTTACAAACTGATGACGAAATAAGGAAGATACTCATTCTGATGTAGATCTGAGTTGGTATTGGAGATGAAGTTGATGAGTCGAATTGTGTCAGATGTCGGGAAGAGTAGGTGTCACGGATCGGGGTCTAGTTGTCGTGGAGAGTATAGATGTCACGAGTCGGGAATCCGGGCTTCGTTGCAGCGAGATCGCTGATCGTTGGATTCAGATGAATGTTTGTGGAGCTAGGTGCCTTTGAGAATGTCGTCGAACTTCTTATCTTTCGTCAACTCTGATTTGTTGTTGAGTCGTTTATGCAGGTGCAGTTAGTGGGCGCATAGGTAGGGATGAAGTTCTTTGAATGTGAGGATGAAACTTCCTCTGATTAGAGGCTGTGAGACTGGATGCATGCAGGATGTTATGTCTTGGGTATTGAGGGTGAGAGAGCATAGAGAGCATAGAGGAGTATGGAATAGTATGGAGTACGAAGCAGTATCACGGGGTTCCGTGATAATGCGTCAGCGTTAGTATTAGCTTTACCCGCTTCATATTGAATCGTATAATCGAATTCTTTTAGACGTTCTCTCCATCTCATTACTCGCGATGTTGGGTCATTCATAGAATTTACCCATACAAGCGGTCTGTGATCGGTGATCAGAGTGAACTGTCTACCATAGAGATACGGTCTGAAAGTTTTCAACGCAAAGACTGTTGCTACTATTTCTTTTTCGGTCGTAGAATAGTTTCGTTCGTGTTTATTGAGTACACGTGAAGCATACGCGACTGCAGTATCTTTCCCAATTTCGCCTCGTGAAAGAATAGATCTGTTCGCGTATCCTGATGCGTCAGTCGTTACAATAAAATGTTTTGAAAAATCTGGATATTGTAATATAGGTGCTTCGCAAAGCTTATCACGCAAGATTTCAAAAGCTACCTGATGTTGTGAGGTTCATTCGAACCGTGCGTTTTTACTTGTGAGATCTGATAAAGGCTTCGCGATTTTTGCAAAATCTTTTATAAAACGACGATAGTATCCGGCTAGCTCTAAGAATTCTTTAACGTTTTTTGGAGTTTTCGTAATTGGAAAGTGTGTAACTGCTTCTATTTTCTTCGGATCTGGCTTCAATCCATCAGCGGAAATAATGTGTCCTAAATATTTCACTTCCGTCCTAAGGAATTCACATTTATCGGTTTGTAATGTTTAATTAGCTTTTCGTCATCTTTCTGCTAATTTTATAAATTTAGATGCGTGTTCTTCAATTGAACGTGAATAAATTACGTTGTCGTCTGATTAAACAAATAAATCTGATCCCTGTGAACCTCTTAAAACTGTATACATTAAACGTTGGAATGTTGCGGGTGCGTTCATTAATCTGAATGGCATTCTATTAAATTCTTGATGACCGTGAGGGGTTGTAAAAGCTGTTTTATGTTTATTCTTTGGATGTATCTCAATTTGATGAAAACCTGATGCTAAATCAAATATCGAAAAATATTTCGCTCCACCGAGTTGGTCAAGAATGTCTGTTATTAGTGGTAGTGGATATGCGTCTCCTATAGTTTTCTCATTTAATTTGCGATAATCAATTACTAATCGCCATATTTTGTTACCTTTAGAATCTTCTTTCTTAGGTACAATCCAAACAGGCGAATTGTACGGTGAGGTTGACGGTTGAATTGTATTTGTGTTTAAAAGTTCGTTAATCTGTTTTTCTATTTCTACCTTTTGGTGTGGAGGGTGTCTATATTGACGAGTATTTACGGGTATAGTGTCTGTGGTCAAAATACGATGGGTCAGAACGTTTGTAGAACGCAATGGTTCTCCTGGGATATGGAACAAGTCAGAGTATTCCTCTACTAAAGAAAATACCGCTTTACTCTCTTCCATGTGAAGGTGATCTAGTCTCAAAAGGTTTATGACCTCATTAGCGCGGTTTCCTCGCGTCCGAGTATTATTTGTGCGCACTGTGGCATTATCTTTTGCTAAACTATTATCTTCGTCTTCGCTCATATCGAAAGGATATAGAGGAATTACGGGAATATCAACCCTAACGTCTTTGTCCGTTGTATTAATAGCATATAAATACGCTTTTCCTTTGATGTTTGTGACCAAAGATTCACCTGCAAATACACCTTCATGCATATCTAAACGTGGCACGTAACCCTTTTCTAATGAATTGTTAACTCGAATAAACATTAGAGATTTCGTTCTGGCCAGCAGAACAATACTCTCTGTATCGTAAAAATGAATTTTAATATTATTTAGAGTTACATGTGTCGTTCCATAATCGATCTCATCTTCGTTCACATGCATGAGATCTGACCCTATGATACCTGAAAAATCTATAGGGAAATCGTCTGGGATTACGTTGAATTGTCCGTCTGTATTATTGATCTGTAACTGTATTTGTCCTAAAGTAATTGGTTTGAGGTCCTCTGATATACCACTTAATTCATAAGTTAATGATTTGTCTATTGAAGTTGGATCTTTTAATTCACCGATTTTAATTAAGTTTAATTGTGATCCAGTATCGATCAAAAATTTAGTATTTTTTTGTTTAAGATCTTTTGATTGTATTATTACTGAAGGAGAATTATAGGTTGTACGTGTGGTACTTATTTTACATTCTGCCGTAAGAAGTTTATGGTCTGTCTGTGGAATAAGCGCTGAGTTTATTACTGACCCATCGACGCGCCCTGTCGAGGGGACGTTGACTCGTTTCCCGTAGGTATGTCGGTATTAGCTGTCGTACCGTTATTACTTTCACGCTTAGCATTGTTATATTTGCGTTCTCTGCAATCTCTAATTATATGACCTTTTTTCTTGCAATAATTGCACTGTAGCGATCTGTAAGGATGAGCTTCCGTGTTGTTACTTGTATTAACGGGTTTTTTATTTTTATTTTGTAAGGTTCGGCAATCAGCAATGACGTGATTATTTTTCTTACAATAATTGCAAAATTTCGCGTTCTGCGTATTCGAGTTTGACGAATTATTTGTATCTCTTTGATTGTTATTCGCGTTTCCTTGATTTGACTTAATTTGGTTATTAGGCTTGTGTGTTTGTTTATAATTATCATTTTGATTTGATTGTATTGGAAGACAATGTTTTGATGTGGTTTCCGGATTTTTAAAATATCTGTCGAAATTTTTTATTACTTGTTGTTTACTTTCGATTTTCATAGCCTCTTTTACTACTTCGACTAGTGTTTCGTATGTGTCTTCTCGTAAAAACATTGAAATTTTAGGACTGAGATCTGCACAAAAAGATAGAACAGCAGTTTCGTTTTCTGAAATTTTCCTAGCTTCAATATTATTTACACCAGAAGATCTATTTCTAAAAGCGTCTCTTGTAAATGTCGACCGATTCTGTAGTTGAAATTAATTACTCTCTTGTTTGGTTTTTGTTCAAAGTCGTTAAATTCTATAATCCATGTCGCAAATCGTTTTTTAGGTCTAAAGTGTAAGTTTGAAAATTCTGTTAGTTCGTCAATCGTATGTAAATTTGCGTCACTGACACGTATCGCGGGTTCTCCTTTACATTTAGAACAAAGTATTCTTACTAAGAAACTTTCTCCACAATTTGGTATGTATGTTTTCGCGTATTCGCAATGCTGAATAAATGATTTGATCGGGTAACCATCAGATGCACCATTGAAATCAGGAATAGTTTTGAAAAATTCTTTGTATACATGCGTTATGCTATTCGTACTATTTAAGGTTGAATTATTTCCTACTTGAATATTTGCGTTTAAATTTGAACCATTATTGAAGGTTTGTGACATATCCATAGGTGTGCTTGGATTAGCCATTACGATAAAATTGTTTTTGACTTACTTTAATGAAGAGATATAACAATAACGTAGTATCTATGGGTTACTGTAGGAGTCTTCGTGGGTGAGCGGTTGGGCGGGTCTTCGGTTGTTGGAGTTGATCTTGAAGTTCTGCGCTGCGACGTTATCCGTCGGCAAAATCAATGATGATCGATGTAGAGATTGAAGTTCGTTGATGATATTATTCTTGATGTTGATGTTTAGATCGATGATGTTTAGTCACGATAGTTCGATGATTTTTACAGTTTGTGAATTACCAATGTAAAAAAAATTCTCACACTTGTGAGCAGATTTTTGATTCCAATGTTTTGTTTCTTTGATTAGCTTTTAATTTATTTCAGACTGATATTCCGACGCTGCCACCAAATTTATTATGGATAGAGCTGTTACGTCCTGAATAAATGTTATTTAAGAGATGCGAATCACTAGTTAAGTTCTACGAGGTTCGGATCTGGAGATGGTAGATTTCTATGTTTCTTACCGAGTTTTGGATAACTAGTTCTTCGGGACGTCGTTTAACTCGGATCTGTTGAGGTAATGGGTTTTATCAGCCACCACTATGCGTGGGTGAAATAAATGTTTAAGGATTTCACTTTTAATTATAACAATATTTATTCAACGATTTATATTCACAATCTTCTCAACATTTCGGTTGTTAATCTTCACGTGAGTGTTGATTAACTAGAGTTTGTAATTTCTATTAGTTATTTAGTAATTCACTCGATTATTCAACTGTTTCACCAAACACTTTGAATTGATAATTCTAAGTTCTATGATTCTATGAGTGTGATCTTTACTATTTGAGGTTTCGTGACTAACTGCCTTAATGCAACTGAAAAAGGGTCTCTTTTCGCGGGTACGCGAAGGACAGGTTCTGGAAAACTCGCGAGAAAGCGGGTTTTTTCTTATTGGTAAAAAGCTCGTCAAACCAAAGCGGGAAAAGATATGGTTGGCTAAAAAATCATTAGCGCGAGACGATTGGGTCAGAGGCCCAAGCGTCGAGGAGATAAGAAGGGATGCTGTAAGCGTCTATGATCTGTCTTCTTTTAAACAAAACTGTCTCTGTTTTTTAGGTTTTCCGCTTTCGGTTGTAAAATTCTGAAGGATCTGGAATATTTATGTTTCCTCAAAAAGGATATTTTCTTACGTTTCAAAGTTTACTTAAAGTTTCGGCTTTCAAATATATAGTGTTTACAAAAGTTTCCAAGCGTATTTGGTTTATGCGAAAATGAGATGAAATTGTCTATATTGGTTGAGATTATTTATTTTAAAAGTATTGGCTTACGTCTATGAGTAAAATAATATAAGAGAATTAAAGAAAAAATTATAAATGGAATCACATCGATAGAGGTATTATTCAAATTCTGATGGTAATTGCACGTCGGTATACTCATACCTTCGATAATAACTATGGTAACTGTTGTACCGATAAATTGAGTATTCGGCTTCCAGCCTAAGACGTAACAAGAAAACGACACTACCGTTTCTGGCGCCCAACATATCGCAGATTTGATTAATGCGTATTTTCCATAAGGAACGCCCTAGGGTGCGGAGTTAGAGCTCTGGAAAACTCCGTTACAGTACATACCGTTTGATGTGAGTCATTGTAACCTTTTTTTCACTTGCTTCGGTTAGTAGTAAAATAAAATTTTTCCAGGTTCGTTGGTTTATTCTCTATATTTGAACCCAGCTCGGAGAATCTGTTCCGTGCAATTACAAGAAGCCATCACATAGATGTTAATAATAATTATTAATAACAATCATCGGCATGAAACCACGGTCGTCGCACTATTTCACTCTTATTATTATTCACTGATCACTGATTCACTGATATAAAACTATAAGCATGGACCATAACGCATTATATTATAATTATGTAATAAATAATGATATATATAAAATTGTGGATATTTTATTCAATCGCGCGATCCGAGGGCTATCCGGCGGCCATTTTGATTTCGTCGACGTTTTGTAGCTCACTTGATAACTTTCTCATCACATATGGCTTGTACCTACGTTTCGAAGTTCAAGTCGATCTGTGTCACCGTTCGTTCGGAAATGTGGTGCCAAGCAAGCGTCTAGCGAAAACCGGGAAAAAGTAGAAGAATTTTTTTCAACAACTTTCGTGACTGATATGTCGGAAACCAGTGTACCGATTTCGATCAAATTTATACAGCGAAGTCGTGTCGTAGGGGAATATCTGTTTTGTGAATTCGATCGGAAAATATTCACGCGTTCCGAAGTTATGACTTCGTGCTTACAGGTACAAGAGTTAGTCCGAGAAAATAGTGTCGTGGCTAGCTCTCGCCGGCCTACGGGTCCTTGGCGGCGATTCGCTGCCGCGAATCTTAAATTTTATAATATTTATTTATTCATCATTTGAATAATAAATGAGTATTGCTTTATTTTGTAATGAAATTAGTTTTCAAATTTATTCATTGTTTATTTAATCTTGGATAGAATTCAAAACAAAATTTAATAATTTTGAAAATTTCAAATTATCTTACTTATTTAGTTCTAGATAAAGTAGTTCGAAGAAACATTTTGAAATTTGAAATTATTTTTTATCAATTTTGATATGAAAAGATTATTTTTAATTGTTATATTTTAATTGGGATTGAGTATAATTCTTTTGATGAAATATCAAGAATTCCAGTTTTTTCATTTCTTCTTGGAAAATTGAATTCAATACTTCAAATTTCATGCATGAAAAGGTGTTGTTCAGCTTATGAATATAATATATCATAATGTTTATTAATTCATTAGTTGAATGATAAATAAATAATAATTTATCTTGTAATGAAATTAGTTTTTTAATCATTTCGTTTTTGATTTAATTTCAGATACAGTTTGAATTAAAATTTAATTATTCTGTTTGGAATGAAGTAGTTCAAATAATTATTCCAAAATTTTAAATGAATTCTTAGCGATCTCGATATGAATAGATTATTTTTAATTTTTATATTTTAATCGGGATTAAATATAACTCTCCTGATGGAATATGAAAAATTCAAGTTTTTAAAATCTTTGAGAAAAATTAGAATCAGTACTACGAATTTATTGCAACAAAAAGTGTTGTTTACCTGTTGAATATAATATATTATAATATTCATTTATTTATGATTTAAATAATGAATGAGTATCAATTTATTTTGTGATGAAATTAGTTTTCAAATTTATTTATTGTTTATTCAATTTCAGATAGAATTCGCAACGAAATTTGATTATTTTGAGAAGGCCCTAGGGGTATAAGCATAGTGCATTTGCCCTTGAAAGATATGGGCACGATACTGAGAGGATTTTCAGGTACGCATAAGATAATAAGATCCTGAAAGTTTCAGATCTCTAACCCAATTGGTTTTCGAGAATAAGCAAAATATAAGAAAATCAGAAAAAATGAATATTCTCAGGAACGCGTAAATCGATTAATTTGAATTTTAGATATGTTTTGGGGGCTGAGGGTAGCTTTTAGGAAGAAAAATATAAACCATATCGGTTGATAAAAACCTAAAAAAAAAATGGCATTTTTGTTTTAATTTTGATTTTTCACTATGATGCGATTCTGGCACAATCATGAAACTATTTTTTTCGAATTCCTCATCAATTTTTCTGTAGATATACGAACTCCTAAGATTTTAAAAAACGGTACGCCATATTACAAAAAATTAAAAACCATTTTTTATGCAAATATTCACTTTATTTATGTATTTTAAGCTTGAATCTTTATCTTTATTGCTTACATATGTTTTTTTAATTTATTTAAAATAGCTATTTCCAAGTGAAAAGGTCAATCATTAAATATGAATGAAAATCAACTAAAATATCATAAACATTTTACACTTATAACATAAGAAACAGATTTAAGTCAGTAAATTATAAATGAATAACAACAAATGTTCGAAAGATATATTAAAAAAAAATGTTTACATCTTATTTTATCAGTCTTCATCACTATCATCTTCAATCACAGGTGAAACATTGTATCAAATAATTTGCTTAGTGTTTCAGCAGGCCTCAGAATCTTTGTCAAATATCTTCCGTGTGACAAATAATAAACAATAGCAGCAACGTGAGAGCAACATCCAATTGTTCTAAGACCATTTGCACACTCACAACTATGTCTCAATATGCTTTTGGGGCCAATAGAGTTATTTTTATACTCAATAAAACATCTATAAACCATCCTATTGATATGACGTGATTGAACTTGAGCTTTGAGTATGTTTGACTGGTCTTTTACGTACTGAATAGTAAGATCACCTGTTTCATCAAGCATTTCTGCTAAATACGACACAGCCTGCTTCAATTGGTAGGAACCGGTGAAAAAGATTCGCAGATTTCTTTTCGTCATCTCTGGAAAATCTTCTAGAGCTTCAGATGAAATCGTTTGAAACGGCAATTTTTTACGTTGCCAGCCATTTTGTTGAACTTGGTTAGCTAACGTATTTTCTACATTATTTTGTGATTTCATTGTTTCGACGACTTCATCCAAAAACTCTGAATCGGAAGTAAGACGCTTACTGTACGTATTATGTAGAAATGAGGCAATTTTGAAATAACTTCCAATTCTAGGAAGCATTTTGTTGTCAATTCTTTAATCGAGCAAATGATATTTTTGTTTTAACATCCCATGAGTTGCCTCTACGGGCCAACGAATTTTAGTTACATATCTTGAAGCGTTGGACTCGGCTGTTGTTAATTGATTTCGTTTTCCCTTAAGTGCTGGCATTAATAATTTATAATTTTTACTTTCTAAGTATTCTTTAACATCACGGAATCCACGATCAACTACAAATGCATCGCCAGGTTCCAATAAATGACATATACCATCAGGATTATCTATAATATCCCGCATTATAGTAGCATCATTTTGGTTAGCATAATACGGTCCCAACATATCAACTATATGTATCCATCAGTTGTGCAAATCGTAAATGGCTTACACAGTGGTACTTTTTTTTGACCAGAATATGACTTTCTCTGATACTCATTATTGGAACTTTTCTCATGACGAGCATAGGTTCCATCACAAATCAAAATGAGTTTGTCATTCAGATCGTCATGAAGTTTTTCAGCAACTGCAGATGTATGATTTTGAATAAGATCATTTCTGGATACTGCATTTAAACCAAAGCGCGAAGGTAAAACGTCTTCTTCAAAAGATTGGATGATCTGCTCACAATACTTTGACACTAACTGCTCTTCATCAATCTCCAAAATTGCGGATATTAACTTATTTGAATTCCCTGTGCGAAGCTTGACTAAAAACACTATTAGTGCTTGAGTTACACTTCGAACATCAGTACTTCTCATTGACTTTAACCAACTCCGCAACTCAATAACATTTTCCCATTTCAAGCCAGTTAAAACACGAAGTTTCTCATCTGACACACGATAATCATCCATTTTATCCAATAATGTTGAATCACATTCAACGGAAAAATTTTCCATCATATTACCTAATTCTACTGATGAAATTCTAGTCCAGTTAGAATAAACTTTTATGAGAACAAGAACTTCATTATAGAACCGTTTATTTACCAAATGACTCCGACAGCATCGGTTTCCATCTGGTATGAAAACTCGTCGATTGATAAATGACTGCATTCGGGCTTTTTGAGGAATAATGGTTAAATCAATAGTATTATTGCAAAGACAACAGTATCCATGGGTTGAAATAGTTCTTTTGATAGAAACCTGATAAACTAGACTCCGTTCGTTCTAACATTCCACTAACAATAGATTCAGATTCATCTTCACAGCCATTTGCACCCGGATCAATTTTTTTTTTTTTATACAAAACTAAACGACATTTGCCACACACAATATCACCAGTGAAAAAGTCAATTTCAAATACTGTAGAAAACTCATCAATGTCTTGTTCTGTTAATAGAGTTTTAGGAGTTCTAGAAACTTTCTTTACTAATTTTGAGCAAATGCAACACTTATCGTTAACTGTTTTATTTGAAGACATTTCAATAGCTTAATAAATAAAACATAAACACACTATCTCTCTGTCCCTAAACAACAAATCTGTCAGCTGTTGCGTATGCGGTCAAATACGCAAGTGGGCGCGTCGGTCGCGCCATTCTTTTTTGACGTAAGAGGACTGAGTCGATAACGTATCATATGCGACGACTAATAGCGGCAATTTAAGAAATATTGCATGCCTTAAGCGCGAAGCGCTGGGGTATGCTCTACTCTCACCTAAAAATCAAGATCCAACGTTTTTTTTGGAATATTATCGCGAACTAAATCATAATTGATTATATTCATCGTTGAATATTAGGACAAGAGTTTTTTCTAAATATTTTCGATATAATTATTTAATATTCATTGACATTAGAAGATATAACGTTTGACTCAGACAGAAAAAATAATTATTGTGATAAATAGAGAAATGACTATTTTAAATGAATTAAAAAAACATATGTAAGCAATGGAGATAAAGATTCAAGCTTAAAATACATAAATAAAGTGAATATTTGCATAAAAAATGGTTTTTAATTTTTTGTAATATGGCGTACCGTTTTTTACAATCTTAGGAGTTCGTATATCTACAGAAAAATTGATGAGGAATTCGAAAAAAATAGTTTCATGATTGTGCCAGAATCGCATCATAGTGAAAAATCAAAATTAAAACAAAAATGCCATTTTTTTTTAGGTTTTTATCAACCGATATAGTTCATATTTTTTTTTCTAAAAGCTACCCTTAGCCCCCAAAACATATCCAAAATTTAAATTAATCGATTAACGCGTTCCTGAGAATATTCATTTTTTCTGATTTTCTTATATTTTGCTTATTCTCGAAAACCAATTGGGTTAGAGATCTGAAACTTTTAGGATCTTATTATCTTATTAGTACCTGAAAATCCTCTCAGTATCGTGCAGATATCTTTCAAGGGCAAATTCACTATGCTTATACCCCTAGGGCTTTTGTAATAAATTTATCAATTTCAACTACACTGCTCACAAAAATTAGCGGGTCACCCAATTTTCCCCCCGAAAAATGTCAGATTTCGAAGTCTCATAACTCAGCGAAAAATGGACCTAGAGAGTTATCTTTGAAAAACTTTCGAGCTCGAAGCTTTACCTTTAAGGTGCTTACAGCAATTGAGCTTTCGTTTCTTTGTTCACAAATTACGCTTCCTCGAAGCACCTCGTGTCGAATCTGTGAAGTGAAGTTCCAACTTTGGAACGGCGCCTCCCGATTGTCAGCTGAGAAATTGAATTTTTGAGATAACGATTTTGAAGCTTGAAATCTCCTCTTTCAAATGCATTCTTTCAATTTGGTCTACGTTATTTTTTCAATTATTTATTCGATGTTGAACCAAAAATTGTGCCGAAATTTTTGATCAAATGCCCCCGGCGAACGAATCGTTGTATCGAGACTGTCGAAACATGGTTTTGAAACTCGAATCCTAATCTTGCTGGACCTCTCTTCCAATTTTTGATTCATCGAATTTTTTAGGCGTAGTTACCTGTCGAATGGAACCATCCGAATTCAAGACCGGAAACTTCAACTTTGATCTCATACAGCGCGCATAAATATGGCGGCACAGGTGGCCCATGACACCATTTTCAAGTTCGACGTACCCCCTTCAAAATGTTCACTTGGGATTCTTTCAACGTCTTTTTTTTTTTGTGAAGTTATCCAACTTTGAACACGAACGGAAAATTGAAACGATACCACCGGTATTGGTCTTACCCAAGGTGTACCAATTGGAATATAGGTCCAGCAAGATTAGCATTCGAGTTTCCAATCCATGTTTCGAAAGTTACGATACAACGATTCGTTCGCTGGGGGCATTTGATTAAAAATTTCGGCACAATTTTCGGTTCAGTGTCGAATAAATCATTGAAAGAATAACGTAGACCAGATTGAAAGAATGCATTTGAAAAAGGAGATTTCAAGCTTCAAAATTGTTATCCCAAAAGTTCAATTTCTCAGCTGACAATCAGGAGGCGCCGTTCCAAAGTTGGAACTTTACTTCACAGATTCGACACGAGGTGCTTCGATGAAGCTTAACTTGTGAACAAAAAAACGAAAGCTCAATTGCTGTAAGCACCTTTAAGGTAAAGCTTCGAGCTCGAAAAGTTTTCGAAGATAACTATCTAGGTCCATTTTTCGCTGAGTTATGAGACTTTGAAATCTGACATTTTTCGGGCGAAAAATTGGGTGACCCGCTAATTTTTGTGAGCAGTGTATTAATAGAATAATTCGATTTTTCCCAACTAGTTTATAATTGAAATTTCAGATTATTTCATTTATTTGTTGTTTGTTGTTGTTTGGGGGGGGGAGACCCAGGTGCGCAGTCCATCCGGACCATTGTGCCCTGGCCTTTGCGGGCGCCCTAGATCGCTGGAAAGGAGTTGAGCCCTGCCAGTTTGGCAAACTGCAGGAGCCTACTCACCTCGATTACCTCGATATTCTCTTCGCCAGTGCACGAGCCAGGGAAGGCCACCCTGCAGGGGGCCGCGAGTCCCGCACAGTGCGCGATGAGGGGGCGGGGGGGGGGGAGTCTTCGGTTCCTCCCCACACTTAGTGCAGAGGGACCTCGCGCGGAGTCCCAGCTACACCAGGTGTTTTCCTGTGTCCCAGTGGCCGGTCGTGAGGCCAACCACCACCCTCAGGCTGGTTCTGTCCAATTTGTTGAGTGTTTTACCGAGCTCAGCCGAGGGCCCCTGTAGCAGAGACCTTTTGTGCGCCATGCCTGGTGTCCTTGCCCAGAGGACTGCGAAGCGGCTGTCAATCTAGGCGCACGCTATCCTCCTCATGAGTGACGAGGTGGTGCCAGTGAGGCAGCCCTCGTCAGCCTGACTGCGTGAGGCCTCTGCCCTAGTCAGGTCATGGGCCAGTTCGTTGCCCTGGATGCCGCTGTGGCCGGGCACCCATAGCAGCGTCACGCGGTTGTCTTTTGCGAGTTGTGCGAGCAGTTTCACGCAGTTAGCCGCTAGCTGAGATCTGATCACGCGAGCGTTGACGGATCTCAGTGCAGCACGGCTGTCGCTGTAAATGAAAATGCACTCATCTCTGTAGCCTTTGTCCAGGATGGATCTGGCGCAGGCCATCAGAGCAAACACCTCTGTCTGGTGAACTGTAGCCGTGGGCCCCAGGGCGAGTGAGATGTTGGTCCTGGGTCCTTCGCTCTATACGCCGGCACCGGCCCCTATTCCCGTCTCGGACCCGTCCGTGTACCAGATGAGCCCTTTCTGGGGAAGCAGCCCAGCTCGGTCGCCCATCCATGCTTCCCTATTTGGGATGCGCACCGTGTAGGCGTGACCGAAGTGGAATTGGTTGGGTCCGCGGTCGCCACCCTGGGATAGAGGGGCCACCAGCATCCCCGCTCGGTGGAGTATCGCTGAGTGCCCTGCACTGGTTTTTTTCCAGAGCCCCAGGTGCCACAGACGTACTGCTGCCCTCCAGGCCTCTGCTTCCACCGTTATGTGGGGAGGTGGAAGGTATAGGAGTGCCCCCAAGGCAAGCGTGGGGGTCGTTCTCATCGCGCCCGTTATCCCGAGGCACGCGAGGCGAAGCACTCGGTTCAAAGTTACACGTAGCGTGGTCTTATCTATGGCGGTCCACCACACCACGGAAGCGAACGAGAGTTGCGGCAGTAGTATCGCTCCTTAGATCCACCTGACGATCTTCGGTTTTAGGCCCCATGTGAGCCCCACCATCCTCTTGCAGGCCCAGTACGTGGCTGTAGCCTTCTGAGCCTGCTTGTGGACGTGGCCCTCCATGTGAGTTTGTGGTCCAGGGTTATGCCCAGGTAGCGTAATTCTCTGGACAGCTTTAGCTCCGAGCCGAAGATACTGATAGGTCCCAGTTCGAAGCGTCTTCTCTTTGTGAAGAGCACAATTTCAGTTTTGCTGGGATTGATCCTGAGCGACTGAGATGTGCACTAGTTTTGGCCGAGGTCAAGAGCCTTCTGCATCCTGCTTGTCATGAAGGTTGAATGGTCCCCAGCGACAACGACCGCCACGTCGTCTGCATAGCCCACCGTGGTAATCCGTATCTCGGTAAGCCCGGTCAGGAGCTCGTCTACGACTAGGGTCCACAGGAGTGGAGACAGCACGCCTCCCTGCGGACATCCTCTGCCGACCCGAGCCCTGACGTCCGACCCACCGAGACTTGCGGTGACGATTCTGGTTTGAAGCATTTGCCTGATCTAGTCGACCACCGTAGTGTCGATACCAAACCTGGCTGCAGCCTCGCATATTGCGTTGAAGGACGTGTTGTCGAAGGCCCCCTCCACGTTCATGAACAGGCACAAAGCAGCTTTTTTCGGCTGAGAGGCCCCTCTAGCTCGTGAACGAGATGATGGAGGGCCGTCTCCGTGGATCTGCCAGCCTGGTATGCGTGTTGTGTTAGCGAGATGGGCCTCTCGATTAGGGCCCCGCCTCTTATGTGCCTGTCTACCAGTCTCTCTAAGGTTTTCAGCGTGAATGACATGAGGCTGATGGGCTTCCATGATTTGGCTTGATCGTAGCCGGTTTTCCCTGGTTTGGGACTGAAGACGACCCTAACTTCTCTCCAGTTCCTTAGCACGTACCGTAGCGCTATGCAGGCCCTGAAGATGTTGTTTAGCCTGGTGATGAAGTCCTTCCCACCCTCCTGCAGGAGAGCCGGAAAGATTCCGTCCACCCCGGGGCTTTTGAACCTATCGGAGGTGTCAATCGCCCATCTGATTTTACCAAGAGTCACGATCTCTCTCGCCACCCTCCAGTTCCGCGGCCCGTACGTCACGGGACCCGCTCTCTCGGGTGTCCCCCGTGAGTCTGGCGCAGAGCCCGGGAAGTGGACTTCCAGCAAGTGGGAGAGTATGTCAACCTGGTTCTCCGCCATACTTCCATTTGGCAGTATAAGGCTGTCCAGCTTGGCCGGTGGGCCCGAGGAAAAGATCTTGCGGAGCTTGGCTACTACGGGTAGCGCCTCCGTCTCTTCACAAAAGCCCCTCCAGGCCTCCTCTTCCGACTTTTTGATTAGGTTGTTGTAGGCCTTTTAAGCTCCCTTGTAGGCAGCCCAGTCTGCCTCCCGTATTGTCTTGAGGGCCCTGTTTAGCAGCTTGCGGGAGCTGGATCGGAGGGCATCCGGCTCCTTGCACCACCAGGGCACCTTCTTGCTGCATTTCCTCTGTCTCTCCGGGCACGCTAACTCATAGGCATGTGTGATGGATGATTGTAGGAGCTCCACCCCACCCTCCACCATGCCTGGTGTGTATGGCGCCCTGAGCCTCCGTGCTAGTTCCTCTTTGTAGAGGGTCCAGTCGGTCGCCCTGGGGTTTCTGTATGTCATCGTTGGTGTCCACTCCGAGTCCATATCGAGGTGGAACGAGATGCATCTGTGGTCCGAGAGTGAGTCCTCTGCCCTGACTCGCCAACCAGTGACCAGTTGGGTCAGCTTGGGGCTGCAGAGTGTCAGGTCAATCACCTCTTGCCTAACAGAGTTGATGAAGGTCGGGCGCGAGCCTCTGTTTAGAATCACGAGCCCAGCTGAAGAGAGGAACTCTAGTAGGGCCGTGCCTCTCCCGTTGATGTTGGAGCTGCCCCATACCGTGTGGTGTGCGTTTGCGTCGCAGCCGACAATCAGGTTGAGCCCCTTTTCTTTGCAATACCCTACTAGTGACCTGAGTTCCTCCGTGGGTGGAGGTGTCACAGAGTCGTAGGGCAGGTAAGCTGTGCAGCCAACAATCTGATTGAAGCCACCCCTGCTCAGTTTCAGTTTGACGGCAACTGTTGCTAGGTCCCTACTGCAGAACTGGCCGAGCCTCAGAACGCAGTGCCTCTTATTGATAAAGACACCGGCCCTTGGGCCCGGCTCGTCCGCAGCGCATGCCAGCGTGCCGTTGCTTGTGTCGATCCCTCTTACCAGTCCCTTGTACACCCAGGGTTCCCGTATGAGAGAAATGTCTGTCTGTTCCACCACTAGGTTGCGGCTGCGGATAGCCGAGGCCACCTTGCAGTGTTGCAGGTTTATCTGTGAGAAGCTTACCTTCCTCGCAGCCATGGTGTCGCCATCTGCCTCTTCCGTCGTGCTGATAGCAGCGGGGCACCACTACTGAGCCCCGCTTACCCCACGTGCCGCTGTTGGCGGCGGCTCCTGTACTTTAACTCTGGGCCCGGTCGCCATGTCCGTTAGCATCTTTTGGACGCCTGCCAGGACACTGGCCTGCCCGGCCCTTTGATTTTCGTAGGCCTTGTGTGGCCTGCCCCTGTTTTTTTGGGGCTCCTCTCTATAGGGTGGCGGACCCCGTGGGCCAAAGGCCTCCGGGGTTGTCCCCTGAAGCCTCTTGCCCAAAATGTAAACTGACCACAATCTCGAATTTTTAAATGAGCAAATATCAAAATAATGAGCATTGTGATTTCAAAATTTTTTATTTCCGACAGACCACTGAGTCGAATAAGTGTTCTGTCGAAAGGTGAAGATTGAAAAGGTTGTTAAATCAAAAATGTGGTCTCAGATTGTTTGTATTTTGAATAAGCAATAAGTAGATATTGATCAAATCGAAAGTATATATTGTTGAAATTCAAAAGCTAGAATAGTCAATATGTTTAATAGTCAATGAACCAAACATAAATATAGCGAGAATCAAAATCCAGAAGGAGCAGAACTCATAAACGCAAAATGTAGAAAAGTCAGAATCTCGAATGATAAAAATTTTCATGAGCTTCTCAGTATTTATGAATGACGTCGACATTCTTCGTTGATTCTTCAAAATTAGTTATTCATTCAATTGTTTCTCTCAGTGATTTACAAATCATCAACGTTTTATGAAACTGAGAATTCTGAAGTATCGTACATTATTGTTAGATTGAGTACACAGAGGGTAATTCAGAATTCATGACGAATATTTTGCAGGGTAAATCATCGTTTTTTTTTTTTTCTTAATACTCACCTCAAATTTCATGTTGAAGTTTCCTGAGGAATTTTTTCAAATAATTTTTTGTGTGATTCAAATCCATTGTTTTTTCTTTCTAAATCTTCATTCGAATTAGGATACAACTTCACTTAGCGATTTTTGTCTAATTACTCTTTGTTGTCAACTGTCAACCTTCTAAGGAAAACATTCAACAAATTTCCGAATTTTAACCTCATCGAAATTAAAATTGCTTGACCATTTTCTCGTCCGATATAACTTTTTGGTTGATTCAAAAATGACAAATCGTTCCACTTATTCTTTTCTTTTCAAGAAAATCAGAGAATATTGCTCCTTCAAAAATAGCTCAAGGAATTTCGATCCTAATTTCTCCTATCCGACGTTCATTTCATACTTGCAAACCAAAACCAAGTTCATACCGAAATTTGGATCTGGTTATCGTCACACAGAATATACCAGTATGCATAACAGGACGTTAGGAAGGAAATAAATCACGAGTAACTCTTGAATGAGGTGTATATTTACAGAAAAAAAAAAAAATACTTCAGTAAATACTATATAACGCTTTCTAGATTTATAATCTAATACTATTCAGGTACATAGAATATTACATTTTCCATCTGCTCTCCGCAATAACAACAAAAATACAAAAAAAAAACCATATTGCGATACAAGGCTCAGTACAAACTTTCGCCTCTTGATTTTTTTCGCAAAATTCTTTTTTTTTTTTGTTTGTTGACTGGGCGCATTTTGAAAGAATCGCAATTTGACATCTGAAGTTGTGTAACTGCAAGGAATAAAAAAAAAAAAAACACAAAAACGTGAATTGGAAAGAACAGCTATGCAACTTGCGAAAAACGTTGATGAATATTTGAATGCAGCCTGTCGGCAAGTCGATTGCATGTTTGTCTTATAGTGCAGTCAATCTAGATTAGCGATTATACCTGGTGACCCTCAGAATATGCCAGAGCCGATAAACCATATATCAATCGATTCTAAAGGATCCCCCGAACAACATATCAAGAACGAGGCGATACTTATGGACAGGATATTATTTAAATTAATTAAAACCGAACAATAATTGGGGCAGCATCGCCAAAATCACGCAGTGTTTAAATTTCATTTGTCCTCGAAAAACAAAAATACTATTTTTGTGGAGGAGAAAATTATCTAAAAATTAAAAGTGGAAACCGATGTTCTAGGACCCATGGTTTTTGCGTTAATAATTCTTCAAGATTTTTACTACAGCAATGACGCCAAAAGATCAGCTGTTTCTCTTGCTCCACCCTGCGCTGCGCGCGCACTTTTGCCGAGAACGCGCAAAATTACTAAAATTAATAACGCAAAGACTATGGGTCCCAGAAGATCAGTTTTCAATTTGAATTTGTATACAATTTTCCCCTCTACGAAAAGGTATTTTTTTTTTTTTTTTTCCAATTAGACAAGTAAAATTGAAACGGTGCGTGATTTTGGCGATTCTGCGTTGATCATTGATAATTTCTAATTCATTCAAATAATATCCTGTCCATAAGCATTGCCTTGTTTTCAATATGTTGTTCGGCGGATTTTTTTCAAATCGATCGATTTACAGGGTGAGGCATTCAAAGTGTTACAGAGCAATAGCACTCAAACTATTGATCATATCCAAAAATGTTTCAGACAGAAGTTTTATCGTTCGTGAAGGCCGTCATACTGGATCACCCTATTTTTTTTTTATCGGTGGAGGCACTGAAGCTACGGCAAGGTCAACTCCACTTTTTCAAATGATACCATGTAATTTGTTTTCGACTAAATTATTACCGATTTTGAGACGAATTCAGCGACCCACAACACAAGGTCATTCTAGTCACTGAAAGTATAAAAATAGTCAAAAAATCGAATTATATCGGAATAATCACTTTCAAAGGATTCACTGACTTTGGTTTGGGTCTACCTACAGGAGATGCTCGAAGTGATGACTCTCGACTTCTAAACACTTGTTAATTCGCTGATGAAAAGACCGTCTAACTTCAGCCAACATTTTTGGTGTAATTTTGGTACATGCTCGGCGTATTCTTTCTTTCATGTCGTCAGGCGTGGTAGGTGCTACCGCCATTACGCGTCTTTGACAAAACCCCATAAGAAGTAATACAGTGATGTGAGATCTGGCGAACGAGGTGGCCAAGCGACAGGGCCGCCTCGCCCTATCCACTTTTCGCCAAAAATCTCATTCATCATTTGTCTTGAACACCGAGCATAATGGGGTGGCGCACCATCGTGTTGCATCCACATGTTCATGCAAACATGCAATGGTACGTCTTCTAGTAATTGAGGCAGTATATTTTCTACAGAGTTTGTGTAAACTTGCCCAGTCAAGTGACCTTCGAAAAAATATGGGCCAATGACGTGATCGCCGACGATGCCACACCAACAATCAACGGACCACGGATGTTGAAATGGTACAGTTCTCATCCATCGAGGATTCTCATTTTCCCAATAATGCATATTATGCCTATTCACAATTCCAGTATTTGTGAAGTTAGCTTCGTCAGAAAAAAGCACATGACTCAAAAATGAGACATCTGTGCGCATTTTTCTGCGAATCCAATTACAGAAATTGACGCGATTTGGAAAATCATTGCCGTACAAATCCTGATGTAACGACATACGATACGGATGGAACTTGTGTTGATGTAAGATTCTCGACACAGATCGTTGACTGATTCCACCCTCTCTTTCCATTTGCCTGCTGCTCGCATGTGGATTTAGTGGAGTAAAAGCTAAGATAGCAGCCGCATTATTCTCATTAACAATCGGTCGACGTCTCACTCGTGTTTGTTTCACTGCACCGAAGCGACAGAAACGGTCAGCTAATCGCTTAAAAGCCATGTGCGATTTTTGTTGCCTATCCGGAAAACGAGCCGCATACAATTCTTGGGCGTTTCTGTAATTTTTACGGCATTCCCCCAGCACCATCAACATATCAAAAGATTCTTGAAAATCGTTCATTTTCGCGATCCGATGTACTCACATTAGAAGGTAATGCGTGACTAACTGATATGTCAACAGAAAAGGCGTACTTGCTGTCAATGTCAACAATACCCTATCGATGCGTATTATCGTAGATATCGTAAGAAATGGAAAAAAATGATGATCAACACATGATCAAACAAGTGTTTACAAGTCGAGGGTCATCACTTCGAGCATCTCCTGTAGGTAGACCCAAACCAGGGTCAGGGAATCCTTTGAAAGTGATTATTCCGATATGATTCCATTTTTTGACTATTTTCACACTTTCAGTGACTAGAATGACCTTGTGTTTTAGGTCGCTGAATTTGTCTCAAAATCGGTAATAATTTAGTCGAAAAAAAAATACATAGTATCATTTGAAAAAGTAGAGTTGACCTTGCCGTACCTTCAGCGCCTACACCGATAAAAAAATAGGGTGATCCAGTATGACGGCCTTCACGAACGATAAAACTTCTGTCTGAAACAGTTTTGGATATGATCAATAGTTTAAGTGCTATTGCTCTGTAACACCTTAAATGTCTCACCCTGTATAGTTTATCGGATCTGGTATATTTTTAGGGTCAAAAGCTAGATCGACTGGACTTTTATTATTTATTTATTATACTGAATGACCAGTCAGTCCGATTGTAGCCAAATTCTTATTGGGGGTTGAGTAGCAGGCATCCTACACAAGGGACAGCGGCGTCCATGTTGTTCTTGCGTCCACAGTCGCTCTGCGCAGGAGGCGCAGCAACACCGATGGCCACATGGTGAAAATGAGTGGGTCGTCGCTTCCGATAAACACACACGACATAATGCTGTAAAATAAATTCGAAACAAGGAGTACCCATACTTGAAATAATTTATTCTAGTCAAAAGTGTAATATGATGATATCGGCGTTTCAAGGAATAATTTATCATTTAGGAATCTGGGTTGAGATATACATAATATTTATTTAATTTTTGTTTCCGTAATACACGCCGGAAAAATACGCATGAATTGACGTTCTAATCCATGGGAAAACCCTCCTTAGAGACAACCGTGTCATCCTACAGTGTGCCTTAAATTGCCATAATCCTGTCGTTCCTTTCGCAATGCCTTAGCTCCCATGAATCGATATGTTGGAAATATTGAGAGTCAATTTGTGTACTAAAGAGGTAACTTAACCGTGAACTTGTCCATTAAATTACCTGGCTGACCAAGGGGCTGTTCACTTCAGTTTTGGGTGTACGAGTAATTTCCGACTTCCAATGACTTCAAATAACTCCCAATGACGTCCGGTGATCTTTGATGACATGTAATGACTTCCAAAGACAAACAGCTGACTGCGACGAAACATTGCTTGACTTTTACCCGACGACTCTTAAAAAGACTATCAGAAATACCAAATAACCACCGGAGAATTCGAAGACTTCCCAAAATATCCAGAGACATTTAGCGAATAAGAACTGACTACTTTGACGCATTCCTTGGCTTTGAAATGACTAGTGTTGACTGCCAGAGGTTTCTAGTAACTTCCACGACCTCTAGGACTTCAAAAAATATAGAATGACCTCCAAAGACTTCAGTTGACTTGAAATACTAGCGGATGAAGAACTTTCCAAGTGAATAGCCCTTCGTGACTAATATATATCGCTATACTTGGCTCTATTTATGCCTCGTTCTACTAAATTGCAAAAATACGGCGCGATTATGGCAATCCAAAGTAAAATGCAGCATAATGTTTACTTTTTATTCAACGAAGATGGTAATTCGTAGCGAAGATACAATTCTGGAAAAGCGCGAACGCCCCGCTATTTTTCCCGCCAGCGTTTGCAAGGATTCAAATACAAACGCCGGCCAACACCTCGGGCCACGATAACTCCTAGGAGAAGCGGCCCTGCGGAATCTGCTGCCTTACAGCAGGGGACGTAGAGGACGATCGACTTCCACAAGACCGTATTATTGATTTCTTAGATAGCATTGATTAACTTGAGCTTTCCTGTGGTCACGAGTGATAACGATAACATAATAATATTGGTATCAATGAAATGCCTCATTTTACAATGGGTACCAAGGAATGTGCAGATTAAACAAATTAAACTTTGTGAGCACTGCTAGTTGATGCAAGAGAATCATAGCGTATATATGAGACAATATTTTTTCGGAACGTCGATATCATTGTAATGCACCGTGGAAAATATCTACTTGTTTCAGTGATAACATCATCATATTATATACAGGGTATACAATCATGTATAAGAAATTGCACGGGTTATGTAAGTTTTTAGGATCGTATATTCATTGTTGTCACGGTCACATGAACTTTGATTAACATTATACGAGATAAAGCAACCAATCCCTTGAAGAATAATAGACTATAATTCATGATATTCTAATCGTTTTCTGACAGCGATACTATTCTCCGCAGCAACGTGTTAGTTCGATGCGAAATCGTCCTTTCTCTATTCAGGCAAGTTGAGTCAACGAGGAATGCTATAGTTGTCTGTCTTCATTTTATTTAATAGCTATAATATTGCAAGTTAAATAATATGGAAATCTAGCTTGATCAAGAGCGTTATGAAAATTTATAAAGAAATTATTTATATTGTAAACCGAAGATTGTTAATTCCAAATTGTGTATGTGGTGTGACTAGTGATTACGGAAAGTTTTTTTTTTTATGTTGCTACGAAAGTACAATCACCTCGAATTAACAATATTTCAAAATGTGCAATTGCTTCTAAATTGGTAAGTAAATAAACAATGATGTTATTACCAACATCTTCAGCCAAGCGGCGTTGATCTTCTGCTTCGGCTCGTTGTACTTCAGCGGCTGCAGTTCGCCGCTGTAATTCGCCTACCGTTTCCGCTTGCCGATCTTGCAGCCGTGCACTTTCTACTCGCATCGCAACGAGTGCAAGCGATTGCGCCGTTTGCGTTCGTTAAGCGGCACGACTTTTTGCTCTTTTGCGAAATTCTGTAATGGTATATAAAAAATCAAAATTGCTTTTTTTCAATTTCCAGTTAAATCTCTTACCTTTTCTTCGCTTATTTCGCATTTGCCTCCTTCTGGCGGACTGTTCTCCAGGTAATGCGCTTGTACGCGGTCCCTCAAGTTGCTGATCTGTAATACGTACATCCATTCCATTTTCCGATCCTTATTATCACATAGTATTCTTAACATAATTTCTTCAAGAGGAAATTAGGAATGTATTATTTTTGAACGGCCCGATAATTGTAGTTTTAGTTTTTTACATCAGGGTATGATCGCAAACTAATTCTGTGAATAAATATCTGTTATACATTTTTTTGAATGTTTGCGTCGAGTAAAATTCTGCACGGCAAAAATACTAACTGACACATAACTGGTCAATTTCACGAATCATTAAGATAGTCATTATAATTTCCGAAAATTCACCGTAGTTATCAGCTGGTGGCGAGATATATCCGGGGTCGTGCAGATTTAAAAATCGCTTCCGTTCGTTTCGTTCGGCCGGTCGAAGATCGTCTTCGTCTACAATAAGGTAGAACTATATCAAATTAGCAAAATATTTTGGCAGGATTGACAAATATACTGCATAAGCCGACTGGTCATTGCCATTAATTGAAAACGAAGTTAGTTATAATCCCCCAAAAATTACCGTAGTTATCAGCTGGTGGCGAGATATATCCGGGGTCGTGCAGATTTTAAAATCGCTCCCGTTCGTCTAGTTCGGCCGGTCGAACATCGTCTTCGCCTACAATAAGGTAGAACTATATCGAAATAGCAAAATATTATGACAGGATTGGCGAATATACTGCATAACTCGACCGGTCATTGACATTAATTGCAAACGGAGTTAATTATAATTCCCCAAAAATTGCCGTCATTATTACCCGGTGGTAAAAGACGTCCTGCGTCATGTGCCCCAAGTTCAGGTTGACCGTTTTCTTCTACATTGCATAAAGCGCACGAAATGAATACGAATAAGAACATAACAATTGACAATCAGGTAACAGAGATAATTGCTACCCATTATTACCTATTGCATACAAGATCCCATCTGCATTGGAGTCCGCGCCAGAGCTACTTGATGCGCCATCACGATCTTTCGCATTGTCCAACATATCTGAACACATGTTTAAATACATGATATCTATTGTCATTAACATGGTTACCCAAAATCACGTCTTATTATCCAACGAAAAGTGAAGTTCAGAATTCAGTTTATCTGTGGTTATTGTTCGAAAAATATTAAATCATACGTATGTATTACCATTTTCTGGTGCCTCTGGTGGAATAAATTCCGCATTGTCGATAAGCCAATGCGGAGGCTCTTCGGCAATCAACTGGCCTTCGTAATCAGGATTATTTTCTGTTGAAAAATGGCGGGTGATACGGTTTAGCGATGAATAGAGGTTGAGTCACGACAAAATCTACACACTGAATATGAAGCTACTAAGGAGAACAATGATATGTCATTGACAATCACGGTACCAGTCTGATGGATATTACAAATCTTCAGTTCTACCCAAATGTATAGCCATGGCGGCTTCTCGTAGCTCGAATTCGATTCCTTCCCGGCCATTAGATTCGCGAACGATAATATCGTCCACGTTGCCTTTCAAGGCTACCGCCTTTTGCCGGAATTCGTCGACAGTGATCACCTGCATGTGGAGCTCTCTCCAAGCTATTAAAAAAAAAAAATAATTTGCGGACGCAACAACTTTGTTCTACCGATTACCCCTGCCCCATTTCTGATGAAACTGACACGAAGTGTTGTACCCTATGTCATGCGTAGGCATAATTTCATTGATATATCTCGAATAATATATGGTACAACTAACCTCTTACAAGTCGCTGATGTTCAAATACAGTAGTGTATCGTGCGTGTCTGCCGATTTGTCGATTATTCCGCAGTCTTCCGACGTCTGCCTTCACAGCGGCTTGTAATTTCAACAGCTCACCTTGAAATATATTTTTTGTGAATGAAATCATACCTGATAATCCAGATTATTGTTGCTGGCCGTAACGTTGTTTTGTTCTTACTCACATACAAAATCCCAAGCCGCAGGGTGGGCTTCCATCCTGTGTCCAAGTCGGCTGTGATACGATTCAATCACATTGTTGGTTCGCCGGCCTAGCCCGTACACGCTAAAGCCGTGTGGTTTCACGACATTCAGCCAATACCTCCCGTAGTGGGTCAAAAACGTCTGAAGACGTCTCCTGAGATTGGCAAATAATGCGTTCTTCACACGTTGATATTGGCCCTCAATTAAATCAGCGGGTAAATAGGCCAAGGCTAATATTTGTTTGAAACACAGTTTCGCGTCGGGATTTCGCCTCAGCGTGTTTTGTAGTCCTGCCGACTTTGCTTTCTGATAGAGGGCCTAGGAAATAATTATTTTTTTTCACGCATATTTTCACGCGTTATGCCAACATTGCACGATTGGCTATCGTAAAATTTTGAAGCTCATATTTGTTTCATTCATCCCTCTCAGCATAGAATTGATTAAAGTATTCATTCCGGTGATGCATGTGTTAGAACCGTACGCAATCCATTCGCAATTTGTGATTTTCGAATTCAGTTAATATTTTATATCGATCTTTGAATTTATAACGAATGCAGGTATCGTGAGAGATTGTATGAAATTTACAGTGCATATTTACGTCACTTTCAAGAACCAAAATGCAAGATTGATTTTTTTTTTTTTTTTAATTCCTCAAGATGGCGACGATTTAGCTGAAATGATATTTCCTGACTTTTCTCGACAGACCAAATTCCCTGACTATACCCGGTTGTCCCAGTGTGTCGCCAACTTGTTAAAAACAGACAATTATATAACAAAGAATAAAAAAAAAAAAAAACATTGCGCCTACAATATTTGGTACATTTCCCAGAGAATGGTAAAAGCAGAATTTAAACGGCCAAATTATTTTCAATCATATTTCGGAATAAGCGAATTTATATTTTTTCCAGCACGCTGTGCGTAAAGTTCGATTTAGCGCACGCTTTGCGTGCATAAAATTCAACTTAACGCGCGTTGTGTTGGAAAACAAAAACCGATACACGTGCGAAGGATGATTCTCGACTCGTGTGATTGTCACGCTCGCTTTGCTCGGGCGAAAAACTTTACACCCGTCCGTGAATCAATACTTTCGCATTAGTATCGAAAAGTACTATTCTGTTAAATTATTTGCATCGATCTGTTTTTTCTAATATCTGGCCCTAGCATGCTGTAGAGAAATTGTTTTCGAGTTTTGCGTTCATTCCAATATTGATTTTTCACGTCAACCTACTCAAAGGATATGAATGGAAAATCTTGAAAATGATGGAAAATCTTGTTCGAACGTTAGATATATACGACAAATTACATTGCATGTGACCTACTCGATCATAATGGACGTTGCACCCGGTGACGTGGGCTGGTGTGAAAACTTGAACAATCGCGTTCCGTAATCCGCGTTCAAAGTCAGTCATCACGAGATTAACATAATTGTTTGGGATGACATGAGTAGAGAGGGTGCAGTATACCGTTTATGACCCCCCCCCCCTTCTCGCTCTTTTTTTTTCTCTCTTTTTTCTCCCTTTTTCTTCCCCCCCTCTTTTTTCTCTCTTTTTTCTCTCTCTTTTCTCTCTTTTTTTTTTCATTTTTTGCTTTTTTTTTTCTCTTTTTTTCTATACTCTTTCGCTCCTAACCTAACCTAAGGGTATTCCATGGATTCTAGAAATAAATATATATATAGATATATGGTAAGTGTAGGAGAGGACAGGGTTGGTAAAAGACGCACAGATAAATATTGTTATAACGATTGTTTATTCAGATCATTCAATATTCATAAAGGCAAAGCTTCAAGCTTATTAAGTCTACTGAAATCTATGCAAAGATTCAAACTTATGGTAACTAGGGTTTATTTAAAAGTATTGGGTATAAAAACTACAACTAATTATGTTAATAATAAAGTCTTATTCCAGATAAAGTTTAGGAATAGATGTTTCTTATGAAAAACTAGACGTTGATTTTAGCAAGTGCTTAGCGCCGGTATATACGTGTCGAGTCTATGATTGCTTTAATTTCCTTGGCTATGTCGAGATCGAACAGAGCCGTTAGTTCAAGCATTACAGTTTTATACATATTTATACTAAAATTCGGTTTAAAATTCGTTTTTAACACTTCCTGCATTTCGTCAAAATCCTCCAAGACAAGCTCTGTGAAACGCTCAAGCGGAGTATCCACAAAGCCAAACGCGTTGGCCAGAGTAGCAAGTTCCCTCACCATATCTTCTTTACTCTCGTTCGGAGCAATCACATGGTTTGAGAGGCGACATAAATGATCACTGACACATGGTATTATAGCATTTAGTCCATCGATCGAGGTTTTCTGCAGCACGATAGACGAATGGTACAGCTTCCGTTTCTTAAGGCTGGGGAGATTGTAGGTAGATGACTCGTCGTCCGTGGTTCGATCTTCTTCCTTTTTCCATAGCCCAGCTGGTTCTGATAGCTTGATGGCTCTTGAGCCGTGCGCCAAGATGAACGAAAGAGTAATACCCATTCAGATCTACGGGTGTAGTATCGGTAGAAATGTCGGGGCTATAGTCTGTGACCGTTGGCTCAGCGATGTATTTGTTGATATCGTTCAAGTCGTTTAAAAACTTCCACCAAATTTCAGCTCTCATCGCGATCACACTTCCACCTTGACTGGTGAACTGTACAATAGGTTCAAAACGTTCTCCGACTAGTGAATACCCAACCGAGACCGTTGTGGAAAACGAATGGTTTATTCCGTATGTGGTTGATGGTAACATCCGCCTGGTTGGTCGTAGAGGGTCGATTATGAGTGATTTATCAGCCGAATGAGAATTTTGTAATGTACGCACAGTTTGAGAGTTAAACATGATGGTATTATAATTCAGGCACCGAAGAGTATTGATGCAGAGTAACTGATGTTCACTGTTCACAGTATGGTCTATCCGCAACAACTGATGTTGTTGCGGATAGAGTTCTTGAGTTCTCAAGAAAAACCCCCCCACTACCGGCCCAAATTTTGAAGGAGAAGTGACCGTTTTTAGCTAGGCTGAGGGAGTAGCGTGGCTCTGGGAGCCCGGACGTGCCGACCCTGGCGCCAGAGGCAGTATGCCGTTTATGGCCCAAGGGTTCGCAGGTAGCTGCGGACTTTACCCTAGTGTTTGATGAAAAAAAAAAAAAAGTTAGCCAGGCTTCAGCCTGCACAGATATGTTCAAGCAATTACTTTGGGATACACTTTCTTTTCTGTAAGGTGATTGTAGAACCAAACCTAGAAAAAATAAAGAGTCCTGTCTCTTTGAAGACAGTTTGTCATGCACGGCCTACAAGCTTCAGCCTGTCTAATAGCACGATGTGACTATGGTCCGTTAATAATTACTTTTATTATCACCCCAGCAATATGAATGTATGATGAATTGTACGCCTCTCAAACAGACGATCGGCCATTAACGGTTACTAGCCATAGTAAGCGTATCGTTGGAGAATGAGCACTCAAAGTATAATAGCTGTACATGCAAAATTCATGGAAAGATTGCAATTATTTTTTACTAGTTGAACAATGAAAAACTTTTTGACTCAGTGAAAGGAAAAAGATAGGTGTACGATGCAGCTGTCTTTGTAATTAATTTTGTTCGAAATGTAATTAACCGATTTCTATGTTCAATTCCACGCTCCGACTACCCTCGCGAAGCTACGAGCGTACATTCTTTTGTCTTGAGTGTAAAGCCGCAATTGGGGATTAAAGGCAAAGTGTATGCAGGTGCAAACTTGCGGGAGTAAGGGTCGGCCGGGTGAAAATGTTATATGAAGCTGACTATGGTCAGGCCGATGGATGGTGACGTTGTTTCAGGTAGGTAAGCAAAGTGCATCCAGGTGCAAACTTGTGGGAGTAAGGGTCGGTCGGGTGAAAAGCTATATGAAGGTGACTATGGTCAGACCGGTGGGTGGTGACGTTGTTTCAGGTAAGTAAAAATAGTCAATGATTGGCGTACGGCTGTGATATAGTTGATTGGTTCCTTTTCACAGAGTAGGGATGAGCAAGGTGCCAACTAGAACATATATAGACATGCCAAAACTGTGTAATTTTATCAGTTTGAAAAACTATTCAGTAGAGGAAACTCTGCTGGTTGTGATTTTCTGATTTCGAGTGGTTTAACTATTATTGTTGCGTTTGTTTTTTCATTCGTGAAAGGTATTGTTACCAAGCGAACAAGTTTGAGTTTCGAGAAAATTTTGGACAAGTCCTTATTTTTCTTCTGTTTGAATTTATTTTTCTTTTGTTTGAATTTATTTTGGAAGATATGTTGACGATGAATCGTGTTGAAGATAAACGTATCATATCAATCGTGAAGGGTCTAATCTTGATGGTGATACGGTACCTCAATGCTTCAAGACCGAGCTGCATTATGCCGCGTATTCGTGAGTGGCATCGCCAAATCAACGGGATGCGTACGGTGCAGGAAGTGACGACTGTTCTACGCAATATTATGGGTATACTTGACATGACGACAATCATAGAAATCATGACATTGCCCCGCTTAATGAGCAGGCCTTTTTGAATGGCGAAAATGCTGGATATCGTGAGAGTTGCCCTTATACCAGCCAATCTTCAAATGCTGGAGGATGTGATTGAGCGGCGAGAGCGGAAGACCGGGACGACTGCACATCGGGATGCCGAGGCTATGGCACGAGAAGAAGCGGATGCTATAGAAGCTGTCGAGGCTTATGAACTGGCGGCGGAAAGTGTGATGGCATTTACACAGGATCATCCTGGTGTAGACGCGGACGGTGCGGCGACAATGAAAGAGGCTACGGAGCGACTATCACAAGTCTCAATGAAAGATGTGGAGGATGCGGGTGAGACGAGGGTGATCGTTGGAACGACAAATGAAACTTGTCGATATGCACCGCATCTATCGAGTGAAAGTACGCGGTATAACACTGTGAGCAGTAAGTGGTGTTATAAAATATATCACGGGTAAATTAATTAATAATAAAAAAGAGATATTATATTATAATATTTTTTTATGATATTATACTATATTGTTTTTTTTCCACGTAAACTTTATTCTCAGTCATGCAAATTTACGTTGTTTTTCATAGTTTTGAATACTTTCACAGATGCTGGGGATATACCGAGAGCGAAACCAGCGGCAGGTCTGTTCAACGTCGACGTCGGAGCTTCTACCTCAACGTCGGGAATTCCAGCCAGATTATACGCGGTCAACGAAGGGGCTAGCACTTCAGCAGTGCAGCAAGGCGGAGTAGCTCGTCGTGCAGGAAAGCGTAATGCTCCATCGGACGAAGTACCTGGACAGGACCATCGAGCGGAGGTTGACAGGCGAGTTAGTGTACCGATTCAAGATGTAGGGTTAGAGTCAGAAATAGAAGATGTAGACGGTAGACGATTTAGAATCACACAGCGTGTTAATAAAAGATATCCGCGTTTTGGGTTAGCGGGAAATCAGGTCACGGTAAAAATCATAGTTCCGCCGGAGACGGAAAACACATTACGTTGGTTAGAGGACGCTTTTAGGGAACTTCATAGGTATTTCAGGTCATTGTGCGGTCAGGGTGATCTAATGGGCATAACATTTGTTACGGATGGTTTCACGAGGGGTGCAGCGGGTTTAAACTTTCGACCGGCACGCGATTTTCAATTCGAGGATTTATGGGGTCTTGTGTTCAGAGTCACGCAGAGTGCGAGCGAGTTTTCGCTAGATCAGCCTTTCACTAGTAATATATTTACCGTCAATTCACCTGTTGGGAGGGGTAAGCGCTTACGTTTGGATGGGGAGGGAATACTCAATAAGCGGTCGATCTTAAAACTTAAAAATACGGATAATTTATGTTTACCGCGGGCTTTATTCGCAGCCGGGGTGCACGCGCGTGAGAATACTCATCCTGATTTTAAAAATATTTGGGGGAGAGTTAGGGATAGCGAGAAATATCAAAGAGAGAGGGCTCGGGAATTAGTTAGAAAGGCGCACGTCACGATACTGCAACACATGATGTAGTGACCAGGGACCAGACGAAGACCTGTCGGCTTGTTTTTGTGAAGAGGCGTTGCTGTAAAGATAGTTGGGAGACCCTTCCTTACGGGCACACCGATGAATAGCCGAGGCAGGTCGTGGCGCGTGTGTAGCTAACAATTTCACTATCGGTCATGATGAGCAGAGTATGGTGTTTCAACCATCCTATTGAGCTCTTTGTATTCTCGGTGTAAATATGTTATCGATATCGTTGGATTTATCCATGACATTAATCTTGCCCATCTTTTTTAAGTCATTTACAGGTGAATTTTGTATTATTTATCTTGCCTATCTTTTTTAAGTCATTTACAGGTGAATTTTTTATCATTTATCTTGCCTATCTTTTTTAATTCATTTACAGGTGAATTTTGTATTATTTATCTTATTCATATTATTCCTATATCATTTAAATTATTGAGCTGTGATATTTTTGATATCTATATTATTTAAGTAAGCCAATTGTAATATTTGTAACCTCGATATTAATATTTATTCTGTTCGTAGTGTTCTTATATTATTTATAGTATTGGTGTCGTAATTGTATGGTGTAAATGTAAATTTCAAATATAAACCAATCTATCACTGTAATAAATAAAACTGTTCGCTAGTAATCCCCCCCCCCCCCCCCCCCCCCTCAGTGTATCAATAAGTACAAGATATTCTGTTAAACAATATTGTTTCTAAAGACGTGGTCAGTTTTTCTGTAAATATACTTGCCAGTCAAATTTCTGCTCATATTGCTACACCCCCAACGAAATAAACGTCTGAAGCCGAACTTCCGAGCATTTCATACTCATAACTCCCCAGCCCAGCATTCTCCCATGGTCGGTATACGTACTAGTCCAGCTTTTGATGAAATACATGAAGTATAAAAAACTTTTTCAGACAGTAAATGTACTCTGTAATAAAGCGTACATCGAATGAGAGATGGCGCGTGTCACACGCTTAGACTTTTTCGGTAAATATTGTAGCATAGTTAGTCGCTGGTTGAGTCCAATTTCGTCCATAGTTCCTAAAACCTTCGACGTGTACAGTCAGAAATAGCGGGAGCCCATCCATAAGAGAAAATGGTCACACGCTGGCGGCACCCTTTTTCAGCGATAATTGCCGGACCGTCAGGTTGCGGTAAATCAATCTTTGTTAAGACCTTTCTGCGAAACATCGAGGATTTGTGCGATACACGATTTTCACGTGTCCTATGGTACTATGCTGAGCAAAATTCTCTCCAGGGGTCTCTCAATAAAAACAGTACAACAGATACTGAGATTGAGTATCGGGAGGGCCTACCGCAGGAATCCGACTACGATACGGATAGAACACCTAAGCTAATTGTGGTCGATGATTTGATGCGAGAGGCTTCCAACAATGTAATCGTTGATCTGTTTACCAAGGGTTGTCATCATAAGAATCTAAGTGTGTTTTTCATCACACAGAACCTATTTCACCAGGGTCGTGGACAGAGGGATATATCGCTCAATACAAATTATATCATCTTTTTCAAGAACCCTCGAGATCGTGCACAAATACAGCATTTAGCACGCCAGGTTTATCCTGAGGATCAGCGTTTTTTACAGGAGGCCTATTATGACGCCACTGCGCAGCCGCACGGCTATCTATTACTCGACTTGAAACAATCGACGCCTGAAAACTGCCGCTATCGCACCAATATATTTCCATCTGACAAGTATCAACACGTCTATGTTCCACGAAAAGATATAAAGTCGCGTTCTGTTTCCAATTTACCAGTCGTTCGGTTGTAATGCCACGCGTACGGCGGTCTCGTGATATCTCGGATAGTATCCCAAGTGTAAAATCTTCAACGGTTGCGGCCGCACGTAGACGATTGGGAAACGGAAATACAGCAACACCACAGGCGCTCTGCAAGCTGAGTCCTGAGCAACGCCTGGCACTGCTACGTACTGCCAATAATTCTCTTGTGAAGAGTATATGCGAGTGTGCCTTGAACACGGTGCATGGTAACGTCGTTGACGCAGAAGGAAAAAGCTAGACTTGTTAGGCATAAACAGCTTCTTCGTAAACTGGCTAGCAGCAAAGGAAGCCTGAAGAGTAAAAAACAGATACTGATTCAACGTGGTAGTGGTTTTTTACCCTTGTTAATCGCGCCCATTCTCGGGACTCTATTTTCACACCTTTTTGGCGAATAGAAACAGGAAAACGATGGAACATGCAAAGAGAATGGTTTTGATACCTATTGTAACGTGTCCAGCCTATAGGCAATATAGGCTGACTATACATAACATCATAGACAAAGCACACGCAGGTATTGTATCACGTGATACAATACCAAGAGGTCGAAGCGTCGGTGTGACGACGCGCTGATATATAAGACGGACGAAGCTAAGCAAGAGCAGCGTATTCGAGCCAAAGCGGCCGTGCGACTCACTGTCATTTACCCTCTATATTTTCTCAAACCGCAACATATTCACGTAAATTCACATTCTGTTAGAATCACGTACAAAGAATAAAAGATTGTTCAGCCAAAGCGGCGTATCAATTAAAATCAAATAAAGAATAAAAGATTGTTCAGGCAAAGCGGCGTATCAATTAAAATCAAATAAGGAATCAAAGATTGTTTAGCCAAAGCGGCGTATCAATTAAAATCAAATAAAGAATACAGAATTGACTCAGCTAAAGCGGCGTCTCAATAAAAATCAAAAAGAAAATCAAATAAGAATAAAACGAAAGAATAAAACAAGTCCGGCGATTGAGCCAAAAATTTAAGATAAGAAAAGTTAGATTAAGAAAACATTCATAAAATCATTCATTCATTCATCTCATTCTCTCATAATTATTATTTTATGTTTTTATATTTTTTTTGTAAATAATAAGTTCTAAAAAAACATAGAACAAAAGTTAAAATAAATAGGATATGATCAACTGATTTCACAAATATCAGAAATCTAATCTTTGTCTTCTATTCTCCTTGAAAACATAACCTAAAATTTATATTCTTTCAGAGAAGTACTTCACTTCATTTGCTTGTGAACTTAAATTTATTATTTAGCTAAAAGGCAGCTTCGGTGAGTGTGTTGGACAGCTACGGTATAGCTATAATTGGTACCCTAGTCTGAGAACACACATATCCCAAGTCTGTAATAGGCAGCTTCAGTGAGCTAGATTCAGGATAGCTACGGTAGAGCGATAATTGCTATCCTAGTCTGGTGAATCTAGCATATCCCAAGTCTGTAGGGAGGCAGCTCTGGTAGAGTAAAATCTATCCGAGTCTGTATTAGGGTAAATTAAGGGTTTTTTCAACTTTTCCCAGAGGAGCTCCAAATATTCTAAGAAAATAACCCATGACAAAGAATTCACGCGAACTAGTATAATTTCACGAGCCTTCAGCTCGTGAAACATATACAACAAGTTACACTATACGGAAAGTGTAGAACGTTTCCAACGTAATATTACGTCCTCTGGGGCAGTTTCCAGTAGTAATTATGAGAATACAAATCAAAACACGAGAAATCCAATCTCTAGGCTCGATAGCGAAATGCAAGCCATTCTGGATTCGCCCACTGGGGATGACGCCGCGAAATGGAAACTGTATCAACAGTTACTGCAACGTTTTTTATACTTCACCGAGGATTCACGAAAACCTTTAAGTCTAGAGCTTCACACAAAGTCTGGAACCGATACTTCCGCAGATATCACGAGTGAAAAAGAAGCAAAATCATCCCCAGAAAAGCAACAGTTATTATCACGAATTGTTTATACAGTATCAAAGAAATACCGATCGAAGGCAGAACATCTACTCAAACACCTGACTGATGTTCCGGCGCGTTGCTCTTGGGACAGTAACGGGGTGGTGACCATAGACAACAAGGTTATACCTAGCACAAATATCGTAGATTTGGCGAACGATTCCATGCGCTCTAGAAAAGGCTTTCAGCCTGACGGCAGACATGCGTACGCACGCTTTCTTCAGAGTATCAATGTTCCGCGGGAATATGTTGGCAATCAAAACGTCTGGCGGAATGCTGCAGTATCACCGTCGAGCGCAGAAAATGTCATTATACGGAGCGGTCCAAGGCAGCGTCGAGCATCCCACCGTTCTGGAGACACCGGAGGTAGCAATGGCGAACATTCTGCCAAGGAAGACGGAAGTACCGACGGGAGAGAGGACGACTCCTTCTCTCTACCATCGAAACTAAAGCGCGATCGAAAAACACCCCGTAAATCGCCGTCCACATCGTCAAAACAAGGCTGGTTGTCATTCGGAATGCGAAAATGAAAGAACTAGAACGTTTGTATTTTGACCCCTCACACCCAGCTGGTTATGCAGGAGCAAGAAAGCTAAAAAAGGCCGCCCGAGAAGTAAGCTCAGCTGTAATTGAGAACTGGCTAAGTGGACAGGATGCTTACACATTGCACAAACCTATACGCCGTAAATTCCAACGGCTGCGGTACAACATTTCAAATATTTATGAACACTGGGAAGCCGATTTAGTTGAACTCGGTTCGATAAAGGATCATAACGACGGTATCCGTTACTTATTAGTAGTCATCGATGTCCTGAGTAAATTTGTACGGGTGGATCCACTTCATAGTAAATCGACTAGTGACGTGGCCGAAGGGTTTAAGCAAATTTTATCCTCTACCGAACGGTGTCCTGTTACCCTGCAGACTGACAAGGGTAAAGAGTTCGTGGGTGGCGTTTTTCAGAAACTACTTGCTCACTGTTTCGAGGCTTCTCGCTGCTACGGCCAATGAGAACGCTTCATTCAGGATTCATTCATACGTGTGAGTTGTGATTCTAGCAGTATCTACTTTTCTACGGTAAGTTTTGTTTGATTTCAAATAACTTGCCGCCATATCTTATGTTTGAAAGAGACGCGCATACGCAATTTAAAAATATTACGCAAAATGAGGTGAGTGAAAATATATTGTGTATTAAATAACTTTTGTAAATACTTAAGATACCGCCTTCACGCTTCAGAGATGCACTTTCTAATTAATTATACAAAATATTGATGGATATGTATATGCATGCAATTTTGGGCACGCGATTCGAAATTTCCATAATTAACCGCCTTGATAATGTGATTTTGAATAAAGATGAATGATAACTAATTATGAAACTACAATAAGAATTTCACTCTTTTATCCACTGTTATTTATTGCTATAACTCTATATTGCTATCGATTTTATTCATCTTTACCGCTTAGGTATAGTATAATAAATACAACAAAATTCAATGAAATCAAAAATAAAGGTTTCACATAACTCACATAAATTATTAATATTCATTAAATGCATATCCTCATTATACAAATATCAGTATTATTTCCGATTTATAATAAATATAGCAAAGATGAAGATAAGAATTTGCGAGGGCCAAGGATTACTGCCGATCAAAAAAATTTCATGATTGATTATATGTCATCGCACGCAGACTTTGCTGCAGGAAAATTCACAGTGGGAATGGGGGCTGAATTGTACAGAACACAGTGGAACCAATTGGCCGCAGAAGTTAATAAAAAGGGACCAATAATTTGAATATTATAGCTATTAGATTAATTGCAACTAATGGATTTCCGTAGTGTTTCAATAAAATATTAAAACAAATACAATCGAATTCTTGGTCATCTGGCGATTGCAATTAAAATTTTGAAAACGTCAATGAATACATATTCAATAATAATTGGTAATATTTTGCTTGCAGGCATGGCAAGACATAAAAAAAGCGGTCTAAAGGCAAGGTGACGGCGATTAAGGACCAGCATAAGAAGACAGGCAATTTCCCAGACACATCGGAGCCACTGACGGACATGGACAAGAAGGTTCTCTCCGTCATTGGCTCCGATGCTGTCGAAGGATTACGACGAGTGGCAGACAGCTTACCAGAAAATGTAGTAGGTGTTTTTCAATAACATAATAGTATTTCACGCATCTAGGGAGGGAAAGTAGGCTATTCCAAACTGCGTGTTAGATCGACACCCGAGCCGAATGAGAGGGTGGCACAAACGCCGTTTGGAATGGCCTTTTTCACTTCCGTGTGACGTATACTATTTTTCACCACGCCTTGGCATCGGAAAGTACGACATCCTGTGATATAATTTGAATACAATTCATTATTTTACCGATATTACATAATTAAAAAATAATATAAGCTAATTTAAATTTTTTTC
Source organism: Tenthredo scrophulariae (assembly GCA_963978835.1). Lineage (NCBI taxonomy): Eukaryota > Metazoa > Arthropoda > Insecta > Hymenoptera > Tenthredinidae > Tenthredo > Tenthredo scrophulariae. Next base: position 4,611,326 of record OZ022234.1, read on the forward strand.
TAAATCGTGTTTTTGTCCAATAGTCAGAATTACGAAAACTTATGGCCGGAGACAACACGCCACATAAGTGGCATTTCAATTTGATACTAAGGCCATAGAGATGTGTCTATACTCAACACTCAGATTTTGAATGCTATGTGAAGCCCGTCTTAAAAATTGAATATTCTATTCACAGACGAAATTGAAAATGATCCATCGAACACGGAAACACTCACAGACATATACTCAAATACACCATCCGAAATCACATACACAGCATACACTCCAAAGTCTCACACCCCACCCATACCGACAACCTCCATCAACGAACACCACACACGTTCACTCCCTATCCATACTCCATCAACCAACCACACATCACAACAACAAACAAACAGAAGACGAAAAAATATATCAACTAAAAGAAGGATCAGCGACACGAGAACCGAACAATTCATGGAAATCCAACGCAAACAAAATAAAATATTGGAGGTAAAATTTTAGAAGTTGGAATTATATTAAGAATAAATATTGTTATTAAATATGACATTTCAAAAGTAACAATAGTCTTAATTATTTGTGTTTACATATATCTTACAAAAAATTTCTGTCGACAGACAATGTCTAATGCAATGATGAAGTCAGCTGAGAACGAGGAAAACAAAATAAGTATTGCAAGAGAAGTAATAGAAATAAAGCGACAGAAGCTGGAAGAACAAAGAAAGACCAATGTAATTCTGGGCGAGGTGATCAATACAATTAGAAGGAATAGAGAGACGCAGGGAGACAACTGAGAAGAGCAAAGAGAAGCAGGATAAAAACCATAGAGGAACAGAAACAAGAAAAAGTAACGTCAGACAGAACAGAGGAAGATACGCATACGAACAATATTAACGGAAGAGCAGCAAAAAGATTTAACGGAGCTGAGGCGCGAATTAGAAGAAGATAGAAAGAGATTGCAGGCATAAAACAATAGTACATTACGTAACGAGAGCGGGAAGTTGGTGATCTCTGCATGCCTGCGACACGTTGGCAAGAAGCACAAGTGCAGAGATCACCAACCCGCCATCGTTACGTATACTATTTTTCGAAACGAGGTGCGGGAAGGAGGAATAACATAACATAATAACATAAGTATTTCCAAGTGCGTGTACGCTCGAGAAATAAAGAAGCGGATGGCCATCTTGCAATATAAACAGACGAAAAACCTGGAGCATGGTGCCGAGTCGGCTGTGACTGAGTGTTAACTTTCGTGATAATGAAAACGATGAAAATTTGTGGGCCATTACGGTTTAGTACAGGGATCAATCACTTCCGGCATAAGCTGAATGAACAGAAATCAATTAAATAAATTATGAACTCGTTAACGTTAATTATATGTTGAAAAATTATTTTTTTTTGATTAAAAAAAAAAAAAAAATTATCAGTTATCTAATTATTACTTATCTTTATTCATTGAGTTTTTAAATATTTATTCTCCAGCGTCATGTGAAGACTTAGCGTGCAAAATTGTTTCGCACAATTTCGTCGCGGACACGCCTGCCTTCAACGAGACGTTCCCTCCCTTCCAGCGGTTCTGCAGCTTCGGGCACAAGAGCTTCGTTGGGAGCAGCCAGTTCTTCTGGTATGTCGTCCACATCTGCTGCTACGCGATAGTGTAGACGCATGTTATGCAACGTTGTGCATGCGTTCACTATCCTCGCTGCAGCTTCTGGCTCGTACATCAGAACACGTTGCTATTTCAATCATTGAAAAATTTTGTCAGAGAATGTTCCAACATAGGTCGTTCAATGTCCTGCAGTTGTATGATCATAAAAAAAAAAAAAACAAACAACCTGCGACAAGCATCTCCAGACTGCCTTCAGTACTCCGTAACACCGTTTGATTACGGAGCGTGCTTTGCAGTGAGCTGTGGTGTACGCAAACTCGGGGGTTCCAGCTGGAGCGTTGACGATGGGAGTCATGAGCCACGGCTCAAGTGGATAACCGGAGTCACCTGTACAATTTTGAAATGTAACGATGGTAAAGTAGTAATCAAATATACATATGACTTTTGAACCACTGTAACTTGTTAACGGTTCAATTGAGCAACTTGTGCCAAAGGACCATTTGTGTAGATCATGAAATTCTCTACCAAGCCGTATATTTTGTTTATTCTTATCAGTTATATAAAGAAAGCTACACAGATAAAACTAAGATAAACAAATTTTGCCATTTGAAATACATGGGGAATCTTATCTTCAAATGCGCTAATTCTGTGTTCAAGCTACATAGCTGAGCTTTGGGGCCATTTTTTCCTTATATTAAGCACTAACTAATTTCGAAAGGGCCGGGACAAAAAGATGTCGTTTTTTTCTGACACAGTCTAATATATATGTATCCAGCAACCACTCTCCGCGTTCACCGTCACCATAACACAGCTCCATCAGAGTTCTTACTGGTGACTGCGCCCATATAGCGGCGTCGTGCCGTGATCCAGGGAACCTGGCATTCACGTTCAAAACGTGTAGATCAGGATCACATACCTAAAGATGCAGTAGTTATTGAAAATTGAGGGTAGTCAGTATTTCTATTATCGTAAAGGAAAGATAAATTATAACCTACCATCTGGACATTCAACGAGTGATAGCCATGATGATTCACGTATACATCCTCGTGTTCTGGAGGAGCAACGATGGCCACGTGTGTGCAGTCTATAGCACCAATTGCTCCATCAAAATGCTGAGGCGCACCTGCAAATTTTCTGCGAGCTGCTTCTCGTTCGGCCGGCGTTGCAGGAAATTTGACCCATTGCCGAAACAACTGGTCGTGGATTGCCTGGGTCACAGAACTCAGGCAGCGACTCACCGCAGTTTGGCTGATCGCCACCATGAAATCCTGGCTAACAGCCCTCTAGTATGAACCGACGGCATAAAACCGAACGGCACATAAGACCTACCGAACCCAATTTTGTAAGACATGCAAATAAAACAGCGCATATTCATAGAAATTCAGTTGTAATAGATATCGAATAGATATCCTTTGTCTCTTTGAATTTTCACGATTCTTGCTTACTTGGCACTCGACGGAGAGCCCGTGAATATAATCTCGTTCGAGAATGGGACGCATATCGTTTGCAAGATCCCCAGCTAGATCTCTTGATACGCGGAACAAATCACGAAACTGCACCTCTGGCAGAGCGAAGGGGTCCCGCTCATCGCGAAGACGTCTGCGGTCCATCCGGAGCTCAGCAACCCTGTCTGCTTCCTCCTCAGCATTCAGCACGTCGTCGGCGATCCACCCCATCGCCATCCTAAAGTTAATCGACTAAATAAAATATCAATTGAAATACCAATTCACAGGTTATACCATTCAACAATTAGTAGAAAATCGTTAATAACATTTTCAATCAACTTATCTATGCACAAAGCCTAACCTTAATTTCCTGATATGTAGGTACTTATTAAAAATACAACTTCAAGAAGTGGACCCACACACGTGCAGTAGAGAGACGATATCTGAAATTCGACTTATAGACTAAGCTTACAATATAAATAAAATAAAAAAAATTATAAATTTTACAGAATTATACCACAAGTACAAATTTATAAACGAAGTTAACCAATACTAGTATTAAAACACGTCCTAACGTACTAATATTTTATGTGTAAATCTTGATGAAGAATACCAATATGAATAATTTATTAATTGCAAATTGACTTCAAGTTAATACAATAATTAGGAAAGCTTTTGATACGTGACCGTTCTAATTGAGAGCTACGCAAAGAAAGCATGGAGAACGGCATATTTGGCGGGAACCTCACACGCCGAACGTTATGAAATGTCAAGAGATGCGCCTACTAGATTGTGTCAAGACGGTAGTTAGATTGTCGCTCGAGCGACAACTGTCTTATGTTAGGCGCTAACTTTTGACTTTGCAAACGCCCGGCGTAGCACGCGCCTGCCGACCGTGCTAAAACGGTAGCGCCAGTCAGCGCATATCATTAGAGGATACGGTCATTTAGTCGGACACGTGTTAACAGTTCTTTCAACAGTTGTGTACATATTCACGATGAAATAACGTTCTAATTCGTTATAATATCAAACTTCACTCGCTATTTACACATCAAATATGTATAAGATTTGTCATTATCGTAAGATGAGTGTATGAGTAATTATTAACGATATATCGTCTCCTTGTATACATGCATGGATCGGCTGTCAGCCGTGGTGCTGTTTGAATAAATTATATAAATAAACATTGAGGTGAGTCTACGCACACTAGGGTGTCCGTTATTTCCCAAATTGACTTTTTCCACTTGGGCATGGTCCGAATCATTAGTTTACAGCCTAAAAGCAATAAAGGAATTTTTTATTTTTTATCCAATTAATAAACAATATATATTTACCAATAAAGATGTGAATATAATTTGGTAGTACGCAACGATAGAAAGAACATTTGTTCATGATAATGAATCTATACTTACTCAATCTTTATGATCATTAATCGTTTGAGATTTATAAAATTGTTGACGTGTTCTAAAAAGGGACGCGCCAAATTAGTTGAAAACGTACGTGACCATACACAGAATATGACAATTTCGATAGTCACAACTCACACGTATGAATGAATTCTGAATGAAGCGTTCTCATTGGCCGAAGCAGCGAGAAGCCTCGAAACAGGCTTCGCGCTAGATATTGTTATTTCGATACCTAGCGACCGGAGGAAAAGTATCGTATGTTTGAGGGGAGGTAACATTGGCGATAAGTAGCGCCAGGCGCTAAGTAGCGCCAGACAACCCAGAATCGCTGCTCTGGAAAATATCGTCAACTCGTATAATAATACTATACACTCGAGTATCAGAATGGCTCTATCGGCTGTAACGCTCTACAATGCGGCTGAAGCCCGTGCGAATATTCAACGTATGCACCCTCTACACAGGACCCGCAAGCTGAAATTCAATAAGGATGATCTTGTACGTATAAGCAAGACAAAGGGTACCTTCGCCAAGGGTTACGAGGCTAACTGGAGTGAGGAGTTGTTCAAAATTAGGCGTGTTTCACCTGGTGTACCGAACGTATACGAGTTGGAGGATCTTTCTGAAGAGGAAATTGACGGCTATTTTTATGAAGCGGAACTGCAACGTGTGACGATTGACATTGGAAATGCTGAGTTTCAGATCAATAAAATCATTTGCAGCAAGGGTCGGGGTCGCAGTAAGAAAGTTCTTGTCAGCTGGAAAGGATACCCTGAAAAGTTCAACAGCTGGATTCCCTCTGCCAGTCAAGAAAACAAGAAGGAAGAGACTTTGACTCGTAAAATAGCCGAAACTGTATCTGGTATAAATGCTGCTAGCGACGGGATTACGGCTGGAGATGCAGTTTTGCAACCCAGCGATACACCAAAGGTTGTCATGTTACCGCTGAAATCCGGTAAAGAGGATGAAGAGCTCCCTACACCGGAGGCGCACATATTACCGCTGAAGACTGGTGAAGAGGACGAAGAGTCCCCTACACCCGAGACTCGCATGTTACCGTCGAAGACCGGTAAAGGGAATCAAGATGTTCCAGCACTCATGTTCATCTATTGTGATATCGTAGAACCGCGTATCGTAGGGGATGTCTATGCACCGCTTCTGCGTATACTACAGGCTAAACAGAGGGCTGATATCCGAGATGTGGAAGTAAAAACATTCTCACCACCACACTATCTTCCTCTACTTCTCTCGAGTTTCCGGACGATCGAAATATCTATAAGAGACCACCGGGGTAAATCTATACCACTTGACCACGGGACATTGACAGTCACACTACACTTCAAGAAAATATACTAGTTCAATGCCGGTATTGAGAATAACTGGAAAAACGGAATAATACCATGGCGCAGTACATAGAGTATTACGAGTCGCAAATAGGCGGGAGTATCGATCGCGTTTATGTCGGAGCACTGAATCAACGGGGCCACGGAATCGGTAGTTTTATGGGCGGTATATTCAGACGAGCTATTCCTCTGTTGAAAAAAGGAGCACGCGCGCTCGGTAAAGAAGTTCTGCGTAGCGGTATGAATTTCATGTCGAACCTAGACAACAACGTACCGTGGAAACAAGCGTTTCAAACACGTGCCAACGAGACACGCCAGGACCTGAAGGCAGTATTCTAGTCTAGCGGCATGAATTTTGGGTAATTTTTGAAGTGTCATAAAAAAAAGGCAATTAATATTTTTACTATCCACTTTTTTAGTAGTTATTTATTAACCTTATAAGAATACAGAAAAAAAAAAAAAAAAATCAAAATTTCCAAAAATTAGCAGCTGATGAAGTGGGGGGTCTCAAAAAATTGGCACGTGACGGTACCCATGATTTCAACCCTCGTAGCAATCTGAAACCAAAAAAAAAAAAAAATTATTAATCTAGAATAATGTCGCAATGTTTGGAACTACGGAAAAGTTGGAAAAAAATTTTTTCATAAAATGGCGACTGCCTGAAAAAAAAAACAATTTTTGTACCACTTTTTTTGACTGTTTCGAATTTTTTAAAAATAGTGAAAATTGAAATTTGGGGATGGGGGTAGTTCCAGGTATAGACAAATCTATAAAGAAGACTCTCTAAAAATTTCAGGTAAATCGGTCCAGTAGAATCTAAAAAATCGTGGGTACCGTTTTGAAAAAGACAGTTTCGAGAAAAACGCGTTTAAAGTTTCGTGTAAAGTTTTTCGTAGTCTAAGTCATGAAATGATATTTTACACTTACATTTATTCAATCTGCCATTCCTGCTTCATACATCGGACCTTCCTCGACTTCGAAAAAACTATTTTCCGCGTTTCTCTCTTCATATCGAGCAGTTCTAGCCTCCTTAGATGCGTTGGATGCTCGTATCTCGGAGCGGTTAATCCGGGCGTTGTCTCGTTTTACAGCAAATGAATGAGCTTCCGGGCCAATTTTCATTCCCATAAGCTTCATCATTTTCAAAATAGGAGTGAAGCCTTCATTAAAAATACAAACAGCCAGAAATGTCGCTATCTCAATTATCTGAGGTCCGGAATGAATATGTTTTGGAGCGAAAGTCCAAATCAAAGAGTTTAGAGACTCGTTATTATTTTGAGTTTCTGATCCTAAACATCGAGTCAATAACTCCTCTGATGATAAATTCTCGTAAATTGGCTTTATAATTTTCAAAACTTTATCACTCAGGGGAGGATTTTCATGATCAAACTCCTGTAATGTACCTTCAGATGCAGCTATTTGCCACTTACACCAACTCTCCGGACCAGGTGGGCAATACATATGTTGCGGATTTTCATTCGTAGAACTGTTATGGTAATAAGTAGCCCAAACTGCATTTTTCATGTTGTCAACAGAATCAGGGTGCCGGCGAATCGCTAAACCATAATACAAAGACAATTTATTAATTACTTTATCAGTCAATTTGCCTTCACCTTTTCCACCAATCCCTTTATTATCCCTTTTTGCTTTTCGTAGCCTTGCACCCATTCTTTTTTGGACGTGTCCTACGCACTCTTTTTTTTGGACAAGTGGATCACCATCGTAAGGATCCATATCGAGTATACCCTTGAATGTTTTAGTGTCACCATCTCCAATATATTTTACATATTTCACTCCGTGTTTTTCAACCGATCTACAGAACATTTCCACAATAGAATCAACTTCCATTTTGCCTGCACTTCCTTTATGGTTTATTGTACATAACTCTTCATGATCTTCATACCAATCGTTATACGCAGAAATATCAGAATTTTTTATACTTTTCCAAACATTGCAACCTTGACAGAAACTGGATTTAACAATAGTATCGACAACCTTCTTGCAATTTTTTGCTACAAGTGTAGTTACCCCAAATAGAGAATTAAAACCTCTTTTTTTCCATGTCCCATCGCCAGAAACAGTAAAATCCGTTGGACAAGCATTAGGATCATCAGCTGCAATTAAATCTTTTTCTTCATTTACAGCTTTGGAAATAACGAGGTCATAAACTGTAGATGCGGCCAAATGTATGTTTTTGACACAACCATAGTATGTACCGATTGCTAATCCTTGACAAATATCCATCATACTGCAGAAGATATTTATTCCTTCTCTGCCAATTCCCAAAAGCCGCATAGCAAATATAATTTTTCGGTTTACTTCAAAGGATTTTTCGACGAATGGGCATGATGGTATATATTGTAGACTATCGCAACCACATTCTAATGCAATTTTAAAACCTAGTCCGCGATAAGACGTTCGTGAAAATTTAATCTCTTTCTTGCATGTAGCACACAAAACTAAAGAAGAAATCGCTGAAAAAACCGTGAAAAACTCCAAAACACAATAGCCGTAATTATTATCAATGATCACCTCTTCATCATTTGATTTACTCAATTTTGCTGCTGATGCACTGGTAAAACTGCTGTCTTCCTCTACCGTGAATCTATTGCCGTGAAATCGCCTTTTTTTTTGTCGATCTGGACGCGTAATCCTTAACCTTGAGGATTTTTTATCCATTTTATTTAAATAAAAAAATTTAAATTTTATTAAAAAACAATATTTCACAATATTTTTATTTCACTCACAACACATACGTCCACGTGGTTTGAAGGTTAGAATTTAACTGTTAGCAGCTGGATGTAAGTGAACACTAAATATAAAAGATACAAGTCCCCTTGGGTCTTTGTATTACAATATATATAAATATATATATATATATATATATATATATATATATAAAGGGACAAAAGGTTTTACTGAGCAATATGGATTCAGGTAGACGGAGAATCCCTAATGTCTTTTGTTCGATTAGTTCCGGCCGAACCAGTTTGGATGCCGGGTCAGTAAAATACCTATATCTCCGAAAATAATTTGAATTTTGAAAAATCCTCTTGTAGGCATATTTTTGAATAGTTAAACTTTGAAAATATAAAAAAAAAAAAAAATCGATTTTTTGAAATTTTTAGACTAGAATACTGCCTGAAGCGAAAGGCCCAGGATGGTCTTGAAAAGGTTATGAAAGGAGAGGGCTATAAACGCAGGTACGGGGGAGCGCTGGGCCAGTCTGGACTTGTCCTTGCACCGCGACTATCGATATCTGCTACTACGTCTAAACGGCTCAGAAGTCGTAAAACCCCTACGAAGACAAAGAAAAAGAAAACGACCAGGTCCATTTCGAAGAAAAAGCCACCGAGTACCAAGGGTTCATCTGGTAGCGGTAGAAAGGAAAAGTGTTGCAGGTAAAGACCCATTACGGATATTTTCGGAGCCTTGTAGAGACAAAACCTAGAGTGAGTGGTCCGCCCGTTGCTCACTACAAAAATGGCCTACCTTCATGCCCACTCCTGTGAATGCTTGAAGTCCGAACTGGATCTCTTCACTCTACCACCTACACAGACATCTATCGAGGGTGGCCAATGGGTGCAGTACAAACCTGTGTCGGCACTCACCGGTGACTCACCGATTGAATTCACCGTACCGGGCCAGGGTGATAAGTACTTAGATCTCTCACACACGATGCTCCGGGTATGTGCACGTGTATCGAGAATGCGGAGTGATTCAACCGTTACAGACTCGTCAGGTGTAGCCCCTGTAAACAATTTCCTACATTCTATCTTCAATCAAGCGGATGTATATTTCGACCAGAAACTGATTTCCCCGAGTAACAATTCATACGCATACAGAGCCTACATCGAGACTTTGTTGAACTATGGCGGCGCAGCTAAGAATTCACATCTCACATCAGGCTTATGGTATTCTGATACACCCGGCCACTTTGAGGATACAACGGGCACTAATAATAAGGGATTTCAAAGTAGAAATAAATATGTCGCGGAAAATAAAGATGTTGATATGCTCGGGCGTTTGCACTGCGATGTCTTCAATCAGGAATACGGCGCGTCAAGATCAGCCCCGGTATTCTGGTAGCACATGCACGAGCCCTTGCCAAAACAACGGCGAAATATCCGATGACACGCGTTGGGGTCAAGACAATGACGATACATAGTGGCGTGCAAGCCGAAACACTCGATAATGTTTTCCTGGGCCAACTACCGAAACGTTTAATCATCGGGTTTGTCGATAACAAAGCGTATAACGGCGATAAAAAACGCAACCCGTTCAATTTCACATCTTTCGGACTAAACCACCTTTCCTTATACATCGAAGGCACCCAGATCCCCTCAAAGCCGTTACAGCCAAATTTCACGAACAAATTATTTGTGGATTCCTACAACACCCTGTTCACGGGGACCGGTATCCATTTTCTCAACGAGGGAAACTCTATTGCCCGGCATGATTATGCGGAGGGATACTGTCTCACGGCATTCGATCTTACACCAGACCTCTCAGCCAGTGATAACGGACATTGGAACCTCATCAAGCATGGCAGTGTTCGGATTGAAACACGTTTTGAGAATCCTCTGACCACGACTATAAACTGCATCGTCTACGCAGAATTCGACAACGTAATTGAAATTGATTCCATGCGACAAGTCATCACAGATTTTGGTAACTAGAAATGCTAGCGAACAGATAGTTCGTGCAAAACGTGTTTCTGCGTATTTAAAGCCGGTCTGCGTCTGAATACGACCATCATTCAGAAAAAACCTGGAACAGTCATAAAACTTGCTCGGACCTGTCGGCCGGAAAAACCGCTTTTACTACAGGCAGTGGCTAGTGGGACATCCCTTACAGTAGTGGGAGTAGTAACCATCATAAAACAGAAGCCTCGAAGCGTACCCACAGCAGCTTAGTTCTCTATTTCTGCTTGAAACGTTCGTGTTGGTTTCTGCCGCGTGTGCTTCGAAACGTTATGCATTACATTGTCGATATACAAGGCTGCTACAGCAATAACGGTCAGTTCCTGCCGAGAGAAGTTGCTGTCGTGACCTACGAGTATGACACTGCGTCTCACTGGGTTATCAAACCACCGCACGCGTTTTCCGAACTCTGTACAAGACAGCAAATACAGAACAATGTTGTGACCCGGAAACATCACGGTATAGAGTGGTTTGAAGGCAATGTAACTCTTGAGTATTTGAGAGCAGATTTACGTTCTCTTACGCGTAAGGCAATGAACATTTTCACTCGCGGTACACAAAAAGTTAAATTCCTTGGAGATGTGATGTCACGTGAAATCATAAATCTGGAAGGCGGAGAGTGGGAATCCCCAGCATTCAAAGACATGGTAGCGGACAGGTCATGTATCTTACATTCGGGAAATCGGAGGACCTTCACCTGCGCATTGAGCAACGCTTTGAAGCTGAAGAAGTGGCTGGTGCCCTACAGATCATCAGACCGAATTGTGACATCGTTTTCGTTCTCTATTGAATCGATGAACACGCATATTCAACCGGAGTTTCGGGCAAAACCTACGAAGAAAGGCACCGCAGCTGTCACGGATATTAACAAGCGTGGAGACTCGTCGCAGGAGCAGGAAAACAGGAGGTTACGCGAGAGGACAGTGTCATCGTTTTCGACCATTACCGAACCCTCGATGTTACCTGATCAACCAGAATGTGACGAGGGCTACGATGAGATAGATGGCTGTTCAACGTGAATCAACCTCGATAATCACCTCAGTATCTAGTCAGCTAGGATACAGAATGGACAGTCTTCAGATATACAGAGCGTTGGGGATAATACCTGCCCGTTCTAGGGGAGTGTTTCCAGCTGACCAGATTCCCCTGAAATGGTCATATCCAACAGTTATTGTGGTGAACACGGATGAGCATACAAAACCAGGATCTCACTGGGTTGCCTTTCATGTGTCAGACTCTTGTAATGGAATATACTTCGATAGTATGGGTATGCCACCTTTTATACCACATCATCTACGCGCCCTGCGCCGAAACTGCACCTTTTACCGTTGGAATGACAGACAACTACAGAGTTTCTCATCCCGTGTGTGCGGGCAATTCTGCATTATGTTCCTGCACTATATGCGTCAAGGCTTCACACTTGAACAGTTTACAAACATCTTCAGTGAGAATCTCGAGTCAAATGATAAACTGGTCGAGCCCTTTTACAATTGTATAACCTGCAAGTATAAAGGGCATGTGTTCTCAAAATGATACCTGTGTGCTCGAACGTATTCAACACTGCTCGTCATGTAAACACCGGCGCTAAGCACTTGCTAAAATCAACGTCTAGTTTTTCATAAGAAACATCTATTCCTGAACTTTATCTGGAATAAGACTTTATTATTAACATAATTAGTTATAGTTTTTATACCCAATACTTTTAAATAAACCCTAGTTACCATAAGTTTGGATCTTTGCATAGATTTCAGTAGACTTGATAAGCTTGAACCTTTGCCTTTATGAATATTGAATGATATGAATAAACAATCGTTATAACAATATTTATCTGTGCGTCTTTTACCAACCCTGTCCTCTCCTACACTCACCATACAGCCTGATTCTCAAGTCGCGGAAAAGATTTTATATGCAGATTCCTTATCAAAATCTAAGAATAAAGTTTCTTATCAAAAACTTCGAGGGACCGCTCGTTCTTGAGTTATAGAAGGTTTAGTCAACCCAATCAGACGGCCGTAATGTGACGTGCTCAGTCTCGTCGCAATCCTGAAAAATTGATAGTGCCCGCGTCGCATGAACTTTGCCTGGAATTTCGGTTTTTTATTCCGTAATTTTCAGTCCTTACGTCATCCGGTCGGTCATTCTCGTGGCCTGCGTCGTTCGCCCCGTAGTTGACGTTGTCCAGGTGGTCAAACTGTTGACTTACGTTCCCCAGGTCGTCCGCTTCGTAGTTTTCACTCTCGTTGTCTTCGAGTTGTTGATTTCCGTCCTTCAGGACTTTCGCCCCGTAGTTGACGTTGTCCAGGTAGTCACACTGGTGACTTACGTTCCCCAGGTCTTTTGCTTCGTAGTTTTCATTCTAGTTGTCGTCAGGCAGGTGACTTTCGATCACCGAAATTTTCACTACGTTTACAAGTAGAATTGAAACTACAAAGCAAAAGACCTGGGGATCGGAACTCATCAATTTGACCACTTGCACAACGTAAACTACGGGGCGAGAGTAAAACTACGGAGCAGACGACCTGGGGATCGAAAGTCAACAGTTTGACCACCTGGACAACGTCATTTACGGGGCGAACGACGCAGGGCACAAGAATGACCGACCGGACGCCGTGAGGACTAAAAATTACGGAATAAAAAACCGAAATTTCAGGCAAAGTTCATGCGACGCGGGCACTATCAATTTTTCAGGATTGCTACGAGACTGAGCACGTCACATTACGGCCGTCTGATTGGGTTGTCTAAACCTTCTATAACTCAAGAACGAGCGGTCCCTCGAAATTTTTGATAAGGAACTTTATTCTTAGATTTGGATAAGGAATCTGCATGTGAAATCTTTTCCGCGACTTGAGAATCACGCTGTATATCTATATATATATTTATTTCTAGAATCCATGGAATCCCTTTAGGTTAGGTTAGGAGCGAAAGAGTATAGAAAAAAGGAGAAAAAAAAATAAAGAATTAAAAGAAAAAATGAAAAAGAAAAGAGAGAAAAGAGAGAGAGAGAGAGAAAAAGAGAGAAAAAAGAGGGGGAAAAAAAAGAGGGAGAAAAGAAGAGGGAGAAAGGGGGGGGGGGGTCATAAACGGTATACTGCACCCTCTTTACTGACATGCTCTTTCACGAATCTGAGGACTGCTATGTACGCTGCTTCAGTTTTCCGGAACATAATAATCCAAATGAACGGAAAGCCCTGTGTATAATAGTAGTAATAAAGTTTTATTTGCGTACATACGGTTTTTACAAAGCTTTACAGTCCATTACACCTCTACCTCGCTTATTTTGTATACCTTTACATTTACATCTACGTTGTTGCTCTCCAGTGTTTGTTACGTTCTATGTGCTACTCTCAATCTACTGTCACATCGCGTGTACATCTGTCTTGCCTATTTGTTCCATTTGACCTTTGCCTTTTTTACCCTTATAGTCTCTATACACATTCGGTCCAGGTCGGGCTATGTAAGGCAATCTCATGCCCGATAAAATCAAATAGTATATAATATATGAGTAACATAAAACAAAATCAAATCAGCTAAAGTAAACTAAAATAAAATAAAACAACCATAGCTGGAGATGAATGTATCGAATAGCATACATGAGCTGGATCACGCCCCACGTACAGCACTGAAGCTACTTGATCAAAACAAAGGATCATAACAGAGGCTCGAAACAAAGAATCAGGCGCCGATATAAGAAACACACGGTCCAAAGGCCTAGCCACTGAGCTACGGCTACCCGATTCCCCATACTTTATGCAACTGACGCGCACGTACACCTGCAGCACTGCACCGATTACCTGTCGCTCACTGGGCTTCTGCTTGCGCGGCCTGCGACTGATGTCCCTTGCTTGTCTGCTTCTAGTTCTCCTCTCCTTCTATTTCTCTCAGTTCGTCTAGCAGCTCTGCTAGTTTCCTTTTCAGCATCCTTTTCCTATTTTCCCCTTTTTTCTCCCTTTCTTTGTCTGTCATAGTGTTTTGCGTTTCGATCTCTTCTGCTTTGCTCTTCCCTCTTTTTTTCTTATCTTTCTCAGCTCTCCACTTTTTGTTCTTTTCATCTCTCTTTCGCTTTTCTTCTTCTCTTTTCTGCCATTCCGTTCTTTTTCGTTCTGCGTCGCGCATCTTCTGCCTCCATCTCTCCTCTCTTTCCTTCTGTGTCAGGTCCTTCCTTATTTCCACCCCGTCTTCTCGTTCCGCGGTCTCTCTCCCCCTTATCACCTCCTCCTTGTCTTCTTTACACCACATTTCTACTACCGCAATGCCCTTTTCTTTGTCCAGCTTTTTGCCTCCCGCACGCCCACTCTCTCACGATTTGTACTCTTCTTCCTGCTGCTCTCTCTATTATTCTTCTGACCTCTTCTCTCCACCTATCATTGCCTCCTATTCCTTTTATTACTACGTTGCGCTTTTTCTTCTCTTTTATCATGTCTTCAATCTCCTCCTCGTTTCTGAGGTCCTTTTTTTCCTCGTTACTCTCTTCCCCTGCTTCTGCGCCTGTTCCTCCCGTTGCTCCAATCTATTCTTCTCCGCTTCTATTCTCCTCCGTCTCCTTCGCTTTCTGCATTTCCATCTTTACCTTCATCTCCTCTATGTCTCTCTTCATCTTCCTCATCTCCCTCGCTAGCTCTACCATCGTTAGCTCCAGCAGCTCCATCGTACTCGCGCCTTGACTCTCTGACTACGTGGTTGTACCCGTGCGGCTCTGGCCTGTTCTGCTGAGGTTTCCCCTTCCTGTGCGCTCTGCCTTCCCTCTCCCCTCCCCTTTGCTTCATTCCGCCTCTCTCCTCCATGTGTCCTGCTTGGTTCTGTCTCCCACCTCTCCGATACCCCTAGCGAGGGGGTCGACCCCTCGGCCTCGCTATGGGATTGAGGCGTCTCCTGCTTCTTTTGTTTCGGCTCTTCCTTCTCTTTCTTCCCTCGCTCTTTTTCTTGCTTTTTCTATTTCTTTCAGCTGTTCTATTCCACTTCCATCGTCTCATAGGATTTCCTTTATTTTCGCCGTCCCTCCTTGTTGTCCTCCTCCCCCAGTGCATCTTTCTAGCACATGTTCCCAGCTCTCCTCCTCCGCGTCGCATATTCTGCAGTTTCTCTTCTCTTAGTTCTCTTCCCAGTAGTTTCCTCCTCTCATTTCGTTCCCTAGCCTGTATCTTGCTATCATTATCATATCCTTTTCCTTCCTCCTTTCCTTTAGGTACCTTGGTTTCCCCATTGTTGCGATCTCCTTGTACACCCTGTTGTATCTTGAGTTCCTTATTCTGCTTTCTCTTTTTTGTTCTTGCACTTCTATATCTCTGTCCCTTATTTTCGCTTTCACGTCCTCTCCTCTTCCTCTTCTAAGCTCTATTTCTTCTGCGCTGTATCCTCTCCCCGCGTAGAACTTTCTTCTCTCTTCTTCCCAGGTTGATCTACTCCCCTTTTTTCAATGTCTTCTAGAAGCTTCCACGAGTTCATTTCAGAGTATCACAGCGCCTTAAGGTTAGATTTTTTCAAAATTCCCAGCTCACGCCTTCATCGTGTCATAAAAATAGTAAACCTGAAATAAGGCTGCGCGACCGATCTGCAACTGAGTTGCATTTCTCCATAATAATTTCGGTCCGACGCAACAAGGTCTCAGGTGCAACGAGAATTTCATCAGACACGTACAGTGTCAGTGTCGACTCGACAATTAATTGGTTTGCCAATCGATTCACCGCAATAAATAGGCTCAGGTACAACGAAAATCTGCACGGACACATACATCTTCGGATTATACTTGACAGTACATAACTCAAATCTACCCGGACAACTCACCATAAAGTGGTGCGATCGATGTGCAACTAAGTTGCATTCCTGCATAATATCGATATTTGGTTCATTATAATAAAATGGATTAATCATAAAATAGGATAGCTCGAGCCCTTCAGAAATAAACTAGCTACAATTACAGTGCAAGTGACCAAACGGTCACAAGGAATCTGGATGTAGATGGGATTCAAACTATCACATCAGCAATTCACATCTGTGATGATTTTATTTCAAGCATGATAAAATGATGAGACAAGGTACGGTTTACATATAGTTAAATTCGATTCAGTTGTAAAGTCCACCGAGATTGTGCATGTGAAGACGATTTTCATCGGCAGCCAGTATCATTTTATGGAATAAGTCGACGTCGTCTATCAACACCTTAGACATACGTGCAGGTAGAAACGCTGAAAACGCGTTCTCTATGTCAACTGTTATTCTCGAGCCAAATCTGGTTTGTACTTTTCGCAAGCTGGTGATTGGATAGTGTTTATGTACTCCGAGGTCTGCTAATTCTTTAGTGGGAAGGTATTCATCACATCGCCCCAACTTGTTGATTTTAGATAAGTCCATGGTGCATGTCGTCATGTTAAATTTATAGTCTCCAATTTTCTTGTTATTTGATTAAGATCTGATTTGGTGTTGATCAAGGTTTTCACTTCGTCGATGTTCTTTAAAAGTAGTTCTATACGGAGTTTCAATTCTTTTTGTAAGCGCGCGATTTTCATTTATCGAGACCAACTCGATGACTAACCTTCGGCTCAATAGTTTTGGTCTTTTATACCTAGCAATCACGAGAACTGATCTTCGATTCACTCACACGAGTCCATTTTTCACCGTCGAAGCAAACATTTTTGATTTATTCGTACTAGCCCATTTTTTCAATAAACACGCGTAGTTTACAGCACATCGCATAACATGAGCACTGCACCTGAGCTCTCTGGGATGCAAAACTCCTAGTGCATCCAGCTGAGGGCAACCGTAGGCAGTCATGTCGATGAACTCAGCATTACTCCATTGCCTCAACCATGTGCATTTCTGTAGACCTTTCACATAGTAAATTTGGTCTCCCGAAACGTTTAAATGTTTATCCAGAAATGTTTGCAGATTCGCATATGGAGCGCATCTACTCCACCAACTCATTCCATGATACTCCGAGGCCCTGTTCACAGATTTTCTTCGTTTTTCGGATAGTTTCCAGTAATCGTAAGGTTCTTTGAATATAAGGTGTATTATTCGATCGTTTTTTGCACTGACTAAAGCAAATTCTTTCACTACGAATTCTTTGTTGGATCCCAGAAATCCCTGCACATCAACAAATGAGTGATGCATTGTCGATGTGAATTCTCCACCGTGGATGAGTCCAATGTATATCAGTATTTATACGTAAAGATTTAAACCCCCCACTAAAAATCTTATCGCAGATGAACCAGAATTCAAGGCAAACATGTAAGCCCTGCTCTCATCCAGGCAGACACCTGTTTGAAAAATGCTTGGAAGTCATGGTAAACACCGGTTGAACCACGAGAGTTTTAACCCCCATATCTCAGCAGACGGAAGAAAAAATTCGCGGTGCTGCCACATTGGGAAATTCCGAGCCGCGGTGGGGTTTTGATTTACGAAGAATGAGTATTGAAGACTCGCAATGTCCTCAATTTCCGATTTATCCATTAATATGGAACGTAAATTGGGTCAAATGTTCCATTTGATCAAAGATTCGAGGAATGCTGAAAATATTAGGAAATGGATTAGCAATTGTGATAGGACTCTGCGTTTATTGAGGCGTGCGTTGAACAATGAGGATTTATCTTGTGGGGGAAAACACAGTTTGGAGTCGAGGGTCGGTCGATTGAAGAGTCTCAGAGTTTTAGTCCAACAACAGATCAAAATCGGTCGGGGAATTGGGAATACCACGCAGGAATTACGAAGCAGTCGAGTACGCTGGCAGGATATCGAATCAGCATTCAAAGGACGAGTTCGTACGGGCATAGTGATCAACATACTACATATTGATCCAAGACAATTCCTGGAAGATGTTGAAAATTTAGTAACGATCCGTATTAAAAACGCACTGCGGAAATACAATTGCCTCAAAGTAAATACAAGCCCTAATGGTGAATTCAGTCTGAAAGAAAAGAGTGACATCAAATGTTTCAATACTGCGAACACTCAGCTATTGTCAACATCGAATCTGCAGAACTGGTACAGAGACGACGTCGTCACACCGATAATTACCCAAATGGAAGAATTTCAGGAACGAGACAGCGGATGGGTACTGATTCGACTTATCAATTTAGAGGTTAATGTGAATCGATGTGTACCGCTCAGTGGAGCGAGTTTTGTGGAATTACCCTCCAACGTCAGAGCGCGGAAAGCAGTGATTAATGTTCACGTGAAAGATGATGCATGTTTTGCTTGGGCAGTTGGTTCTGCTTTATACCCTGCGCCACATCATTCTGATCGACCGAGTTCGTATCCTCATTTCTCAACAATATTAAAGTTGAAAAGCATTTCATTTCCTATGACAATCAAACAAATACCGAAGTTCGAAAAAATGAACGCTTTGTCTATTAAGGTTTTCATACTTAAAAAATGTCGCAAAAATATTAAAACCGAACCATTGTATTTGACTGATGCTAAAAAACCGATACATATTAATTTATTATTGATACAAAGCAGGAGTGGAAAATCACACTTTTGTTGGATTAAAAATCTTTCAAGATTGCTTTCCAATCAGTTGTCAAAATCGAAACGAAAAAAGTTCGTATGCGATAGGTGTTTGCACGTGTTTCATAGTGAAATAAAATTGCGTGAACATGAGACTGAATGCAGTATGTTGAATAATTGTGCGGTCGAGCTTCCAACTGATGAAACTAAGTGGTTGCAGTTTCACAATTTTAACCGCAAGGAGTTTGTCCCATTCATAGTGTACGCTGACTTTGAATGTTTGTTAAAAGAATTACCAATCGACGAATTCGAGAAAACAAAATCTCATGCATATCAAAAACATGACGCATTTAGCGTTGGATATTACTTTCATTGTTCGTATGAAAACTCGTGTTCTCGTTATGCATCATATCGGGGTGTAAATCCAGCCAAGTGGTTCGCCATGGAACTGAAGACATTGACAGATGACCTGGAAAGAACGTATAACAAGCCCCTAGTAATGGCCAACTTAACCCGACACGAAACCATTAATTATTGGAATTCATTGCATTGCCACATTTGTGGGGAACCATTCACGGCTACATGCACACGAGTTCGAGATCATTGCCACTTTACCGGTCGATATAGAGGCCCCGCACACGTAGGGTGTAATTTAAATTATAAGGATGATCGAACGGTTCCAATCGTTTTCCACAATTTAACTGGATACGATGCACATTTTATTATTACTGAATTAATGACTGCATTTGAAGGACGAGTGTCCGTGTTGGCGATTAATAAAGAGAAGTATATTTCATTCACAAAAAAAGTTGAAGATACTCACTTCAAACTAAGATTTATTGATTCGTTCAAATTTATGAGTTCCAGTCTGGATAAACTCAGTTCATATTTAGGGGTTGATGAGTTGCGAATCTTAAGAAGCAAATTCAAAGACATTCATTCCACTGAGTTTAAACTGTTGACCTGAAAAGGAGTGTTTCCGTATGATTACTTGAACACAGTTGATAGGTTGAATGAAACCACATTGTCACCTAGAGAAAATTTTTACAATGAATTAACCAACAGTCATATACTGGATAAGGATTATTTACATGCCATCAATGTCTGGAAATCATTCGATATAAAGACTTTGGGCGAATACAGTGATTTTTACTTAAAAACGGATGTTCTATTGTTAGCGGATGTGTTTGAAAATTTCAGAAAAAGTTGCATGATGAACTATCAATTAGATCCTGCATATTATTATACACTTCCCGGATTGACTTGGGATGCCATGCTTAAGTACACGAAAATTCGTTTAGAGTTGCTAACCGATATAGACATGTTATTGTACGTAGAGCGAGGTATACGAGGTGGTTTGAGTCAGTGTTCAAATAGATATAGTTGTGCCAACAACAGATACATGAACAATTACGATATGAATGTCACAGAAAAATATTTAATGTATTTCGATGTTAATAATTTGTACGGCTGGGCCATGTCTCAGCATTTACCCACGGGAAAATTCGAGTGGTTCGCAGATGTATCGCAATTTGATGTGACGTCTATTCCCGACGACGCATCAACTGGGTATATTCTAGAAGTTGATTTGGAATATTCTGAAGAATTACATGATTATCATAAAGACTTACCTTTTTGCCCCACCCATACCAAAGCTCCGAATATAAAGGATGAAAAATTACTCGCAACTTTGTACAACAAAAATCGATATGTCATTCATTACAGAAATCTTAAGCAGTGCCTCGGCCACGGTTTAAAATTATCTAAAATACATCGAATTCTGCAATTCGAACAGTCCGCATGGTTACGTTCATACATCGATTTGAATACTAATCTGCGCACACGTGCCAGAAATAATTTTGAAAAAAACCTGTTTAAATTGATGAATAATGCCGTTTTTGGTAAAACCATGGAAAATGTGCGTAATCATGTGGACATAAAATTAATCAGTAAATGGTACGGGAGATATGGACCACAATCTTTGATTGCAAAACCAAATTTTCATCGAAGAACGATTTTTTCAGAAAATTTCGTAGCTGTGGAAATGCGAAAGTTGAAGGTCAAGTTTTTTAAACCAATTTACGTCGGAATGTGTATATTGGATGTATCCAAAACGTGTCTTTACGCGTTTCATTACGAATATATGAAACCTCAATTCCAGGATCAATCTAAACTTTTATATACAGACACGGATAGTTTAGTTTACGAAATAAAATGTGATGATATTTACAAAATAATGAAGCGCGATATTGAAAGATTCGACACCAGCGACTATAACGTGAATAATCGATACGGCATTCCTTTGAGGAACAAAAAAATTCCAGGGTTAATGAAAGATGAAAATAATGGTGATGTGATGACTGAGTTTGTGGGTTTGAGATCTAAAATGTATTCAATTAGAACTGACCAAAAAGAAGTGAAAAAAGCTAAGGGTGTGAAAAATTTTTTGCAAAAAAGCTTTTTTGCAATGGATGGTGTGACGTGTTGCGGTCGCATTCTAATTGTTCTGTGCACACGATTGTTGTAGTCCGAAACCAAGCGTTGAAGAATATTAACCCATTTGTATGAGCCATTATTCGTGAAAGCTATCCACATCGAATTCTTCAGTGTTCTGTTCCACCGTTCAACTACAGAAGCCTTTACAACGCTGTATGTCGAATAGTGATTAATATCATGCTTCGATACGAGAGACTTGAATAACGCGTTGTAAAATTCTTTACCGTTGTCAGTTTGAAGATTTGTGGGTTTGCGAGGTCCTGATAAAATTGTCTCAAAGGCTTCACACACATCTTCACCGCTTTTAGTCTTAAGAGGTACAGCCCATGCATATTTAGACAGAACATCAATTACTGTCAGTATGTACTTAAATCCGTTATTGATTTTTGCATACGGTTGCATATCAACAAGATCTGCTTGCCACAAATCATCGTAACCGCGAGTAATAACTTTTCTGCGTGGGTAATTACGTCGTGCCGGTGCATGCAGTTCTTTCACCAGCTGTAGTTTCTCCATACTCGTTCTTTAATGGTAGATATCGACACGGCGAACAAGTACTTGTAGTTCCTGCTTCAGCATGTCATATAATAAGTCGACGTACTCCTTATTCACACCATCAGACGGCTGAACCGGTTTTTGCACGTTGCGCAGTAGTCGGTTGTCGAAATCATAGTCATCCATGAGTCCCACCCGTTTAACAGTAGGTTTTACATCCACATAATATTTCGTCTGCGCGATCATCCGATCAACGTATGATTTTGTTGCTGTGTCAGAACTGTACCGGGGATCGCCGACAGCAGTCAGTCGTTTACCATCAAACGAGTAATTTCCGTCTAGCGTAACGTTCTTTTTGTCAACGTATACTTTATTTGCAGCATCAAATTCGTTGACTGGATTGGCAACATTTTTTAAACGGTTGGTATTGAAATCCCAAGTTCCGTCAGCTTCTGGTTGCAACCCATTTATGCGAAGTGCGTCGACATATTTTTTGTTGGCAGCATCGTTGTCAGCTAGAGGTGTATGTATTTGAACTATTCGACGATTTTTTGCATCAAACTGTTCGGACGTGAGGTTGTCATGATGAGCGAGCCGAAGTACACCAACTTTTATACCATCAACGTATTGCTTGTTCACACCGTCATCATCTGCCTGCGGCAAATGCACTTTTTTTAGTCGCTTGTTTTGCAAATTATAATGCCCCTCATCCGTCTGACTCAGAAAATTTCTGTCGATGTAATCTTTTGTGGCGACATCACTCGACGCTATTGGAACAGCTGCATTGATTAACCTTTTGCCGCCTAAGTCAAAATTACCATTGACTTGCAAAATATTATTGCAATCATTACTAGGTGTATGGAGTATGGGAACTCGTTTAGAATCAAGATGTCTTCCGAATTTATCAACTGACATTTCTGCACTGAGGTGATGGTGTGGCTGTTTTACATATTTATTTAATAATTTTTGCGTCACGTAGTTCTTCAGCAATGGACACGATTTCGTTATCATGACCCGTGTGACCGGCCGCCTTTGAAGCAATCAGAAGTCGCAATCTCTCGACAAGTTCATTTGGGTCGTCCCAATGCACGTAATCTACAGGGTTGTTAGTGACAACCATTTTGCTGGGAATCAAACCTCTTCCGGAAGAGCCGCTACGTGCAGGCGTATTGAATAAATTTGCGATTATATACCTCCATTTGTAACCCTTATTTCCATTTAATTGACCACTCGAAATATATCCACGTTTGTGGGCATTGGTGGCAGTTAATATGCTTTTGTATTTTAAAAGATCACTTTTATCGAATTGATCGTCGTCGGGAATTCTCTTGAAAATCAATTCCAACAATCCTGGAGTTCCTTTGTACCTCACGTTATTGATTATAATATTATCGTTTTTATCTACTTCAATAGTAGAATCGCCGATCAACCATAATCCGTCCTCAAAACGGACCCCGAACGTTGTGTCGTACGTATTTTTTGTGTCGAAAATCAATCCTTTGAAATATGTTTTAGTAAATTCACGAAAGTTCTCATCAATGTATTGTATAGCATGTTCCCGCCCCTCTGGAGTTTCCAGGATTGACCGCATGGTGACTTCATCAGAATGGGATTGAGCAATAGTTTCCACTGGCAAAAAAACACTAGTGTCATTATCTGTTGGAGAGCTCGTTTCCATCGAGGCAGGCGCACTCTGTAATCTTTTCTTGCGATTTTCTACTGGTGTGCTGGATGGTTTAAAACGTATATTTCGATTCTGGTTCAGATCCTCATCTTCATCGAGCTCAAGTTTTCGTTTCACTTGCACTATCGGTTTACGTTCTGATGGTGCAACGTTAAAACCGCTAGTTTCGGCTAACATTTTTAGTGGTGCTACGATTGGCGCCAGATTTTTTTCCAAAGCCTCCGCAGCTTCCGATTGACCAACTTTCAGTGCCATGTATTTCGCGCGGATCGTTTTACTTGATCGTGCGATAGCTTTTTTTAATTTCACATCACCAACGGAATGGTTTCCATCCACTTTTTCGAGGTTCTCAGCAAGTGTTGCGGACTCGGGCATCATTTTGATCGTATTGCTTCGGAAGATGAAGGTCAACTGAATGCCTTCAGTTACCAGACACCGTATTCATTAAACCCTTTACGGTAACGACCAGCCTGCATAGGGTCATCCTTCACGATCACAAGAAACCCGTATTTCTTTTGCCAGCAGATGGCGCAGAGTTTTTGAAATGTCTCATACGTCATATCGGTGTTGACGTGATCATCATAGACATGACGTAAGTTCATACTGTCCTGCTTGAATAAAATTAGAACGTTTGCGTTGTCGCGAATCAAATGTTTGGGGATTCGCGCATATGTTTGACACAAGTAGAAACAATCGACCAACGCGTGTCTACCCATGGAGAAATATTCTCGAACCACATCCTGCTTGTCACATGCTACATCATCAAAAACGAATACTGAATTTGGTAGTGATTCACTCGGAGGGATCACCTCACAGTTATTAGAGAACGGGAAAAATCCAATTTCTTCAACGTTTGATAAAAGTTTTTCCAGATATTGATATTTAGGTTGTTCGAGCGATTTTAAATAGATGTATACGTTTTCAAAGCGCACCCCGTTACAACTTTCCAGCAAACTCACAACAACGTTTGTCTTTCCGCAATTAGACGGACCACAAATCATGGACCGAATTGTGCAAGGTAATAGAGGACCATGTCGCTTCGGAATTTTTAGCTCGGTTTTACTGTCAAGATTAACCACTTGAATGGAATACGGCTGCTTGATGAAATGCATATTGGGATGTGAGTTGCTTGCAATGGGAGGGCGTAGGGTATTTATAGACGAGTGTTTTTTTTTTTTTTTCTCAGTTCCAAAATGTACGTGGACATCGATTCATCGTCAGATCGCCGTATCATAAAGAATCATTTCACAATAGCCGTAAAATTTGCATTTCTGAGATAATCCCAACGCGTGCAATATAGTCCAACGATAAGAACTCACGGTCAATGTCTGATAAATCGCGTTATCAATTCATTACCCTTTGAACTACACATACCGGGTTACCAGTATTGCGGTCCGGGCACACATCTAACTAAGCGTCTAGCTCGAAGGGATCCCGGTATAAACCCGCTCGACAAGTTTTGTCGCGAACACGATATTGTCTATTCACAAAGTAGTGACCTTGAAAACGTCATAACGCCGACCGAAAACTTGCTGAACAAGCATCGCACCGCGTGAAGGCTGAGAACGCGGCCTTGCTCGAGCGGGCAGCTGCTTGGGCAGTAGCACGTGCTATGAAGCTTAAATTAAAAATGAGGGCGGCATTGAAGAGGGGTGGAAAAAAAGCTGGGGGGCGATTGAAAGTTAAGAAAATTTCACGACCTCGAAAGAAAGGGGGTAAACCCAGAATATTACCAGTGGCAACACGCGGAGGATTTTTACCATTTTTAGTACCATTATTAGCAGGATTGTCAGCAGTAGGAAGTTTAGCAGGTGGGGCCGCAGGTATCGCTAAATCTGTCAACCAGGCGTCTAATGAACGCAAACTTTTATCTGAAACTAAACAACATAATCTTGCCATGGAGCGGCAGGGTCGTGGACTGTACCTGAATCCGTACAAAAAGGGTGGGGGTATACCAAAATGTCGGAAAAAAAAAAACCTCAAAAATGAGATAATTATCCCACCCCGCGGTCCAACGTCCAACATTCAACTACTTACGTATGCGAAGTGTATGCGTATTCCTTATTTTAGAGGTGTGTTCATGCGATCTGAACTACTTAACAATTCTGTCCACCAAAATGAGTGTGGAATCATTAATTTGGATAATCTTGATGGGTCCGGTACACATTGGGTTGCATATGTAAAACGCGATGATCGCGTCAAATATTACGATAGCTACGGAAATCTGCCTCCACCTCTAGAATTTATTGAATATATGGGAAAGGACGTGCAAATTGAATACAATTATGAACGACATCAAAAGTATAATTCATCAATATGTGGGCAATTGTGTTTGTATTTTTTACACAATAATACATAGAGAGCATCGACGTATAAACCTCAGTATGCACGCGGCCACGTCATGTCTCTGACGTTCACGCTCTCAGGGCCAACGTCCGTTCTCAGTGCAAATTATTTTCCTCCGATTGTGTTGAGCGAGAATTCTCAATATGTATTGGGATTGGTAGATTTCGAAACATTCAACTCTGTGCCCAACATCGACAGCACAAATAATACCTTTTATTATGCGGGTGACAAAACAATTATTATCCCTAAAGGATCTTACGAAATAGATGATTTGAATAAGTATTTGGTCGGAAAAATATCTGAAACTTGGCCGGGTCCCGAATCGTCACCACCAATCACACTGCGTCCCAATAACAATACGTTAAAATGTGAGCTTAAGTGCAAGTATGAGATTAACTTTACCGGGGAAAATAACCTGGGTTCGTTGTTAGGTTTTACGAAGCGACGGCTGGAAGCTAATGTGTGGCACGAATCAGATTTACCCGTTAACATCCTGAAAGTTAATATTTTACGAGTTGAGTGTAATATCACCGCGGGGGCTTACAGCAACGACCGTCCGGTGCACACAATTCATGAATTCTCGGCCAACGTGCCCCCGGGTATAAAATCTCCGAGTCACCTTACCATGTGATCTACTTGCCCGTGAGCCAGCGTGTAATCAACAACGTGACAGTACGTATTGTGGATCAGGACGGTAATTTGGTAGACTTCAGAGGGGAAGAAATAACAATTCGATTACACGTGAAGGAGCTAAAAAATTAATTTGCATCATGCTGATCTACGAAGATGTGCACAAATATCCCGCGAACGTAGTTCCTTCCCTCAGTGTTCAAAGTTTGGTCAAACAAACAACACCGTATGCAGTGCGTCAATCGCTCACTGCCGATAACGCACACTTTTTGAAATCACTGGGATTCATCGTCAAAGCAAGATATGGCCAATCTGTTGAATATGAATGCTCGACCCGTATTTGATAACAGTATAACTCGAGTTGAAGTTTATGCTCATGCTCCCTACGCGAGCACATCATACCAGAATAACGATGAAATACGGATTCCAATTCAGCAGCAGGATTTGTATACACTACCATGCAACAGTTTTTTGTACATCGAGGGTACATTGTTAAATTCAGTCGCGGACGCAAGCGGTGTCCATCAGCCGATAAAAAATGTAAAATTTGTCAATAACGCTGTGGCATTTCTATTCGACGAAATTCGATACGAGCTGAATGGTGTTGAAATTGATCGTTGCAGAAATGTGGGAATAAGCACGACGATAAAAAACTATTTATCATTGAGTACTGATGCCGGTAAGGCGTTGGAAGTTGCCGGCTGGTCGATACCTGGAAATATGGTTGAACTAGACAAGGGATATTTCAATTACAGCATACCTTTGCGCATTTTGCTAGGCTTCTGCGAGGACTATAAAAGAATTATCGCCAACACGCGTCATGAGCTGGTTTTAATTCGCTCGAGAACTGATTCAAATGCGATATTCATGGGAGGGGAAAATGTGTCTGTAAATTTGAAGCTGAGCAAATTGCAATGGCGAATGCCACACATCAGTGTTGAAGATTTGCAGAAATTGGAGCTGTTGCATCTCCTCGAGAATGGGACATCGATTCAAATGAGTTTTCGTTCATGGGATCTGTACGAGTATCCGGTGCTCCAAGAAACAACTCATCATACCTGGTCCGTGAAAACTGCTGTACAACTTGAAAAACCTCGATATGTCATACTGGCGCTGCAAACCGGGCGAAGAAACAAACTGACCCAAGACCCGAGTGTATTCGATCATTGTGAATTGACGAACGTTCGGCTGTACCTCAATTCTGAGTCATATCCATATGATAATTTGGATTTAGATTTCACCCGAAAACGTTACGCTCTATTATATGATATGTACGCTAAATTTAAGGGATCATACTACGGTGAGACCAGCAACCCAGAGCCTTTGCTTGATTTGGACACCTTCAAAAAACACGCCCCCATAGCAGTAATCGATTGTTCGCGTCAGAACGAATCATTGAAAAGTGCTTCCGTGGATATCCGTCTCGAATTTCAGTGTAACAGTAATATACCCCCCAATACTACCGCGTACTGTCTAATTTTTCATGACAAAATCATTGAATACAGTCCACTAACAAACGTAGTTCGAAAAATGATTTGAAAAATGGTAGGGGTCGATGATTTCCATCAATATAAATATCTCACAAGTCGCGATAATTGCATATTATTACATACAATCATGGCGCCTACATTTATTGACGTTCAGGGGTTCACGGGACCTAACGACACCTTTATCGTAAAAGAAATCGCAGCTCTGAAAAGTAATTATAACCTCCAACATTTCGTATTCAAGCCTCCGTATCCCTGGTCTGTTCTGCCTGAAGACAATCAACGACAAGCACTTGAGATTAAAACTTTACACGGATTCAGTTGGAATGATGGACACGTCCCTTACTCGGGACTACAATTCTATGTAAAACCACAATTACAAGATTCTCCATCGTTTTTAGTGATGAACAAGTCTGTCAAAATAATACTAAAACGATTATTTAATATCGATGTCGCGTACTTAGCCGATGAAATAAATTCGCGTACGCAGCATCCACGCTGCACGTGCCACTCAGGTATTTGTGCTATGGAGAACGTATTTTTAATGCGTAATCGATGTTGGGTAGATGATCATGATTTTTGTAACGATAAATAAATAAACACATGCTCAGAAATTTGCATTTATTCAGCGCATTCCCCAATCCCAATCGTCCATACGTATTTGACCGATCTCCCGATCAATCTCACGTTGACTCTCCTGATATTCCTCCTGACTCTGGAACATTTCGTCCCAGATGTCGTCAGCGAGATCATTCTCCGCCCCGTCGTCAGGAAATTCATCCTCCGCCCCCGCAGCAATGATTCGAGGTTTTGTGGGTGCCTGCAGCTGGAAGCAATAAATTCACGATTTCAAACTTGTGTACTGGAAATTATTTTGAATACCAAGCCTGAGCTCTCATTTCGATTAGGAAATCATCTCAATAAGTAATTTGTAAACGTAATGAATCCGTAATCTGGATCTCAGTTATACGTGTTTGGCAGATCGTTCACCCACCTTTTCAGGTTGCTTTGCCTTCTCGCACTTGCTGGGTTGATCTTTTCGAAGCTGATCCTTATTAGGCTGTTCCTTCGCAGGTTCAGGTCGAACAGGGTCAGGCTTCACTGGCGTGTCACATTCGGCTCGGTGAGTTTTCACCCGACGTTGGCACTCCATTATGCAATCTAAATTCAAAATGAGTATTTCCAAATTGTGTGCGATTGACTTATAACTAATAAATGTAATTACGCGAACGTACCGTAGAACCGATGAGGAACCGTTTTGGAATCGCGCTGATCTACCGCTGACCAACCCCGACAGTTCGCACCCGTTATCCGCAGCTTGTGGGATGTGAGTGGGAGGTCGTTTGCATGTATGGTAGTGTTGAATGTGCACACCTCTCGGATTGTGGCTACTGACGTCGCTCATTAACCAAGCGCGTGGCAATTTTTGCCACAGATCTAAATCAACATCATGTGGATATTATTGATGCGTCCCACATGCAAAATTTCCTTGAGATTGACGTCGAGGTTTTACTCAGCATATTTACGTATGTATCGTACGAGCGCGTGCGAACCATCGATGCAATGGTAGTCAGCAGAATTTACCTCGTACGATGTAGCTAGTAGTATTTTTCCGAACACGGCAAGCGCGTGGAAACTTTTTTGATACAGATTCTGCTAAATCAGCATCCTACCGCACGCGTACGATTTTGTTCGTGTCGATCGAATAATTTATTAATCAGCATATCACAGATCGTACGATGCCGGTGGTGAGGGGGTGTGCGTTTATCTGTAGGCCGGTCAGTATATATACATATGATGCACGGCACATATCATAAGTTTGAAACCGTAAATATGAATTCTGTAACTGCACTCGTGTTCCTCTGCGTATTCCACTGTTCGGTGACCGCGCCAAACAATCTAAGTGGTCGAATTCTACAAAATTTCCGGATCGATGCCTCGTACGGACGGAGCAACTCGACGTTGCAATATCAAGGGTACGCTCATCCGGCCGACTTCTCCGAGACCGCCGTCAGAACTACCGTGAACCCTTTCCTGGGGACCGCGGTGAACCCATTCGGCGCGAATTACAACAACATGATGAATGTCTATCACAAAGACGCACCGCCGGTGACAGAAGCCGCAATAGAAACGAGTACGACAACAACGAAAACAACAACAAGTAAATTACTTTCAATAGTATTACAAAATTTGTTGACATGTACCTGTCCCAACCTGATTCAGTGGATGTTGAAACTCTGTAATTTTTCTGCCTACAGACCCTATAACCCCTGACTATTCGATTTACAACGAGATGCAGGCGGCGGGCTGGGAGGCCCACAACCAGGTTGGTAAAATTATCCGCGCCCGTTGTATCGTATACATTGGTTATTCCACGTCGCATATGCTTATTCATGCCAAGATATGGACACCTGGATTCCGAATACAATTACGATCAAGAGTAAAACTATAATTGGGAGAATAATCCGTTTAATTCTTTTGCAGGTCTCGGAGGACACATTTTAGACAGGGTTTCAGTTGAATGTAGTAACAATTAGATATTTTATTGTGTTACATCAGTAGAAATTAATTATATGTAGCAATGTGATATTAATGTAGCAATGTAATAAAATATAACGTATAGATGGTGTAAATTATTCATTTTCAACTTATTTCATCACAGTAAGAATACCTGCGCCAACCAATTCACAATCAACCAGACAACGTTTATCAAAATCTGTGGAATCCGTCAAAATTTTAATTGACTGCTGTTCATCAAGGGCTTCCTCCTCCATCGCCGCGCGGAGTTTTCCTGCGAAGGAGTTCAGTCGTTTCTTTATTGTGTCTAATCGCTCGGTGAGTTCATCCATTACAATTTGAATGCATGGGAGCTGCTTGATAAGATTATCAAAAGTCACTTGCATCATCACGATGCTTCCTGTGATTCTTGACGCGAGAATCACAGCTCTTTTGTCATAGAATTTACAGCATTTCACTGCAACATCTGCTTGGGCATCGAGATGAAAGGCATGTTGATTCCGCGATTGAGGTAAAAATCCGGTTGCTAACCATTTCCTCAAAAGTTCTCGATGTGATCTCAAATTTTCCCACATGCTGCGATCGAAAACCAGTTTCTTATTCTTGACGTTGTCCACAACAGTGACCATAACTTCAACTGTCAGGTCACTTTTTATCAAGACGCCTAGCTCTAAACTCTTTGAACAACTTTTGTTCAATTGATATTTCGTTTGTAAAATGCTGCACGATTCCAATTCAGCGTTTACACCGTAATAGATTTCATGCGTTCGCTGTTTCTTCGGACTAGAAGATTCATCTCCCTGAGAAGATCCTGGTCGCTTGCAATTGGGGTTGCAAGATGTGAGGGTCTGCGTCTTCTCGAATGGTTCAGGATTCGAACAAAACACCCAATGTTCGTTACCATCGCACGTTTCCGTGTGGTATTCTGCGGCGTGCGTTTCGAAAGCAGTGAAAGCCATTTTAGCCAGGGTGAGTACAGCGTGAAAACTGGTAGAACTGTAGACATCGTCAAACAGTGCAAGCTTTTATATCTCAGGTGCAAAGTTGTGGAGGTGGTTCGAAACCTATTTTCAAGCCAGAACCCGATGTATTTTTCAAATATTACTGTCAATTATAATCCGAAGATGTATGTGTCCGTGCAGATTTTCGTTGTACCTGAGCCTATTTATTGCGGTGAATCGATTGGCAAACCAATTAATTGTCGAGTCGACACTGACACTGTACGTGTCTGATGAAATTCTCGTTGCACCTGAGACCTTGTTGCGTCGGACCGAAATTATTATAGAGAAATGCAACTCAGTTGCAGATCGGTCGCGCAGCCTTATTTCAGGTTTACTATTTTTATGACACGATGAAGGCGTGAGCTGGGAATTTTGAAAAAATCTAACCTTAAGGCGCTGTGAGACTCTGAAATGAACTCGTGGAAGCTTCTAGAAGACATTGACTCGGGGCTAGGAATCTTATTACAGGGTGTGTGACGTTGATTCGAGGCCACCGGAACATTACCCCATACGAAGTTATTCAAGACGATTGATGTTCACCACTAGATTATCAATTTCCACCAATATCCACTCGGAATCTCCTTCCTTCGAATCCTCTACACGCCACTTTATTGCGATAAATCAATTAGCAAACCTGTCTTGTCAACAATTTATGTGTGTGATCAAATTTTTATTGCACCTGAGCCCTTGTTGCGTCGAAGTTGTTATGCAGAAAATCAGTTAGCAAACCTGTCTTGTCGACAATTTATGTGTCTGATCAAATTTTTGCTGCACCTGAGCCCTTGTTGCGTCGAAGTGAACATGCACAAATGCAACTTAGTTACACATCGGTCGCGCCGCTTTATCGCGAGGTGTCAGATGCATCGATTACCGACAAATTTATTATGCCAATTACGTACCTAATTTTTATTAAAAAAGCTGATTTTCCGGTTTTACTATTTTATGACACCATAAAGGTGCGGGTCGAGACTTTTGCAAAATCGAACCTTAAGGCGCTGTCGGGACTTTAAAAAAATAGTAAAAGTGGTCCAGTATCCGCTTAGGTACACTACTGGAATTATTTTCTTTTCTTCCAGTCCTTTCTCCAATCTATTTGCTATGATCGACGCATATATCTTGTATGCTGTTGGCATGAGTGTTACTCCTCTGTAGTTTCCTACCTCTTCCTTGCTTCCTTTTTTGTGTATGGGTATTACAATACCTTCTTTCTATTCTTCTGGCAATCCTTTACCTTCCCATATTTTGTTCATTAGCTTTGTTACTTCTCTTGTCATGTCCTTTTCTCCGTACTTCCACGCTTCGTTCGCTATGCCGTCAGCCCCTGCTGCTTTTCTGCATTTCAGCTTTCCTATTGTCTTTTCTACCTCCTCCTCTTTTGTATCATCTTTTGCGTCCTGTTTTTGCTCTTGTTCCTCTGCGTTTCCCCCTTTCATTCTATGTTCATTTCTTTTTTCTCCCTCTCTTTCTTCACGTGTGCGTCGGTTGTGGTCTGACCCCTGCAGCAGCTTCTTGAAGTGTCTTACCCATTCTCTTATCTCTATCCCTTCGTGTATTCCTGTTCTTTTGTTTCTGGCTTTATTTATTATTTTCCATACTTCTCCTTCGCTTTTTGCATTTCTCATTTCCTCCACTATATTGTCTGCCTCTTCTTCTTTTTTCCTTCTGCACGTCTCTTTGAACTTTCTTCTCTCTTCTCTGTACTTCTCCGCGCTTCCCTTCCCTCTTCTCCATTCCTTCAGCGCCCCTTTTGCTGCTGCTTTACTTTCTGTGCACCCCTCGTCCCACCATTTGCCTCTTCTTTTTCTGCTTCCCCCTGTTTTTGCCATCTTGCCGCCTGTTCTATTTTGTCTTTTAGTTCTTTCAGTAAATCCTCTGTTTCGGCACCTACTGTTGTTACCCCTCTTATCTTCTCTATGTATTCGGTTCTTCCCTCTGTCGACCAGTCCATGACTTCTCTGGACCTGTTTTTTCTTCCTCTCCATCCTCTTGCTTTCCCTTTATCGTTATCATTATCGGATGGTGGTCCGATTCTACTCTGCCTCCTACTTCCACTTTTGCCGTTCTGTCCCACGCTTCTGTGTTTCCTATTACGTAGTCTATTACCGATTCCCCTCTCGGTCCAACGTATGTTATCTCACCTTCCCCGTCTCCCTCAGCTGTCCCGTTGAATATTCCCAGCCCTTCTTCTTCGAGCCACTCCACAAGTGCTTTACCTTCGCTGTTTTTTGTTTTGTCTTTTGATTTCCTTTCTCTGCCGTCTGCTTTCATGCTTTTGTCCATCTCCGATAGTCCCCCTTCGTTCGCCGTTCTTGCGTTCAGGTCTCCTCCTATCAACGTTGGACCATCCCATCCTCCTCTCCTTATCATTTTGCTCAGCTCTTTTGTCTTCTCTTTTATCTCTTGGTTTGATTAGACTGTGTAAATTCTTCACTCCTTGCCTCCCACTTCTATTAACCTTTCCATTATTCCTTCTATGTTTTCTCTGTGCTCTAGAACTTTCTTTGTCCTCGGTCTCTCCGTTTTTATCCCTGTTGCTATTCCTCCGCTTGCTCTTCCTTTGGCATGTTCCCTTCTGGCTCCTTGCAGTTTCCACTTGTGTGACATCGGCAGCCTCGTACTTATTTTGTCTTTATCTTTGTCTTCTGCCCATGTTTCGACCAGGCCTGCCACGTCCCATTCTCTTATTTCCTCCCAGAATTCTTCGTCTTTTCCTTGGAATCCCGCTATGTTCCAGAATCCTATTTTGATCTCTTTCTTCTTGCTCTTGTTTTCCTCCTTTGCTCTTCTCCTTGCTTTGTTTCCCTCTTGCTTGTCTCAGGATTCTGCTCCTCCCCTGCCCCTGCCTCCTATGCTTCCTCTTCCTCTCGCTCCTCCTCTGACCCATGTGCTTCTTATGCTTTGTATTGCTCCTTCTGCTTCTTCTTCTCTTTGCCAGCTGTCTCTTCCCTCGTCCCAGCGTACGCTCACTCCGTCTATCTCCAGTTTCTGGTATCTTATTTTTGCCGTTCTTCCCTGTCTTCTTTCCTCTCTGGGAAAGCCCTGTGTATAATACGCCACGATAAAATTACGTAAAAAATATTGTCGAATCAAGTTTCTAATGTTAAGTTATAACGAGAGTTACACCGTTTTCGGAACAACGACTTGAAATCAAGTCGTCTGATATTTACGAAACATCTTCTCCGTTGGTGATTTTTGTTATGTGTAGTTAGATTCGATACCTTAGTACAATTATTAATATCGGTATAACTCAAAGTATTATTATTTGCAAACGCGGAAATCAAAATAATGGGCGTGTAAAAATTTGTAGCCCAGCTCAGCAACAGAATGAACGATTATACGATTGAAAAATTTCTCACGTGATTGAATTTAACACCCATAATAGTCAGCAATTGATAAGCATCTTGTATGCTGGGTGTAGATTTGAACGTTCCGTCCACAAAAAGTTTGGTCACGTCACCCATTTCTGTCGGTACGAAGATTTCGTCACAAAATAGTACGTGATTGTTCCCATTATCATCAGTGATAAATTTCACTGATAATCGACCGGTGCCGTACTCCAAGTTTCGTCCGTATTGTGGATCTATGAGGCGATTACCAAATTCACCTAAGCTCTGCGGATGTGGCGGATACTAGTTTTCCCTGCACCTCTTCATAAAGCTTTTAATGCTCGGATAGGAGAGATTTTTAGCAGCTTCAGGATGACTATACGGAGAAAAATTACTGTCTTTGAAATACTATTAAATTATTACAAAACTATATCACGAATTGTATCTCCCACAGACAAAAAGCTGAATAGAAATCGATGAATTTAAATAAATTCGAAAACAATCGGAATCAGAAAACGGATAAAAAGGCAAATAAATGTCATTTTCTATCCGTTTTCTCAATCCGACTTG
This sequence comes from Tenthredo scrophulariae, assembly GCA_963978835.1. NCBI lineage: Eukaryota > Metazoa > Arthropoda > Insecta > Hymenoptera > Tenthredinidae > Tenthredo > Tenthredo scrophulariae. The sequence goes on from OZ022234.1 coordinate 4,646,802, forward strand.
GTATGAATTTCCATCATCTCCATGGGACTTTTTCGGCAGGGCCACCGATATAACGACAGCTAATAACAAATTATTTTATTTATATTCTGCAAAGTTTATGGATTTTCTCATTCAATTTCCAAACTTCAACTATATATGGGGCATCCCATACGAATTCGACCTGGGAGCGAGCAACAATGTATATTTTGGGCCAACAATGTATCTTCTGACTCAACGTTCGGATGAATCAAGTCATAGTTCGGATACTTGAGGGTTCGGATGTCCTCATAGAAATTTTGGAAACTAACATAAGTGAGTTTGAATTTTCGGATAGTGCACTGTTTTCGTAAAAAACCATTGAGGTTGACGAAAAATCACAGTATACAGATAAATATAAAATATTAATTATGATGTAGGCATGATTCTGTCATGAAACTTACACGGCTGCTGATAGGTTGTACAAGTCTTTTAATCTATACCAATGCTGCGCCAGCGTTTCTTTTAAAGCCTGTTTGAAACGAGCGTTTATTTCTGCCTCGTGATCCAGAAGACAATATGACAATGTGACAAACAGTCGGATTTCGACAACGGAGGTAGCTGTGAAATTGAAACAAATCAGAATCGTGTATATGTTAGAAATGTAGAATATTTTGCTTATATATATCATAATTGTGTAGTGTCACCTTGTTTCCATCCGCACTCTTGTTAGCCGACTATTCGAATTATATACATGTACGAATGTATGTATGTGAGAATGTGTGTTTGCCTATCACCTGTAAATCGTACTTCAGTCTCAAACCAGCGACTGTTGTGTCAACACGCCAGTTAATAGATCCGAGACACTATTATATTATTTTCCTCAGCTTCTTGTAAAAGTATAACCTATAATTGCTTCTGTTCAATAAATATATTTCTATTCAAAATATATAAACTGATCCATCCAATAGCATATCTCTATATTGATCTTTTTTTTCAATATTTCTGTAACACAGAATGAAATAATCGATCAAGAGTGTTTTTCGATTCAAGAGCGCAAAGTAGCAATTCGCGCACGAGTGTGAAGGCCCGAACGAGCCCAAAGGTAGCGAGCGAAGCGTCTTCACACGAGTAAGGGATTGCTGCCTTGGGGTCGCGTATCGAACTCTATTTTTCTTAACAAATACAACGGAAGGTCCTCGTCTGTAAGCCGTCTGCGAGCATGTGTTGAGTTTCAGATAGAAAAACTGTTTAAAGCGGTCTAGACCGGGAGCCCATAACACTTTTTTTATATATCATAACCTACCGCTCATATACATCTTAAGTTGCATAAATCTGTATCCCACATCACGAAAATATCATCGCCGAACAAATTCCATGGTTACAATATGTTCCTCACGTACGATCAAATTGTTTAAAAAACTCAGGTTTTGGCATCATTAGTTACCGTTCGGCATCTGTCGCAAATTACTGTTTTTGAAAAGAAAGTTCGGGCGGACGGCATTGGCGAACGTGTAGGATGGTTATGGAAGCCATTATTACCCTATGCTTTTGTAAAAAAAATTGTATAAAGGATTATCATAACCTACTGTTCGGCACTTCGTGAATATCTCCAATTATTCACTAAAATTGAAAGCAATACGGTCGCCGAATATTTTGGTTGGCTAGGGGCCTAGCTACACCCACGCACTTCCGTTTTCCCCTGTCTATATCTGTTACATCATAGCCTACTTTTTGAAATTTCGATACGAACCTAATACAATGCCAAATATTGCGAATTAATCATTGCCGAACAAATAAAATGGCTACGCTAGATGCAAGAACATCTGCAAATTGCAGATCTTATGTCTAAGAAATATAATTACAACCTACCGTTCGGCGTCCATTTCATTGTACGGATACTCATTAATAACACGCAATTTGTGAGTTTATATGATAAAATAATAGCTACATGTTGGGAATCATCAAAAAATATCATGGAAATTACAGCGCCACTGTGCGCCAGTGATACCCACGCCACTGCAGCGTCCTTTTTAGGGTTCTCGTCAGTTGCGTGCGTTACGATGCAGGAGTCGGACGGTGACATTGTTGAGGAGCCAAGTCCAAACAATCCGAATACATGTTTTTCATGCAACAAAGGCTCTACATTGTTTAATAGTCTGAAGCGTTTTGACCATAAAAAATTAAGTGCGTGCAACGATAAACTGAAAATCCGAAAAGAACAATCGTGGGAATTTTCCGATGCAAAGTTACCTACGGACATTGCAGGTAATTACGGGTATCATTTGGAATGTTATACAAAATTTATAAAAGTATCCGGAAAATTAAAAACAAAGTCTGCAGGAAAAAAAAAGTGAAACAATAGAACCGGGGCCGTTAGCTTCAACGAGTCGAGGTACAGCTGCAGCCGTTGCGTCCGTTAGCCGAACGCCTAAGAACGAAGGGGCGAGAGACGTGTAAGTACCTTGGTGTGTGTGTGTGTGTGCTGTGTATGTACGGGGTGAATTCCTAACGTCCAGACACTTAGAGAAGCGTTGAGGTGGCCGCAATGTCGGCGCCCGTGTAAAATATCATGCGCGCCCAAATCGCGGCCACCTCATAGCTTCTCTAAGCGTCTGGCCGTTAGGAATTTACCCTGTATATGGGGAATTCCACGCCAACTTGACCAATGAATTTGCCTCACCATTTTCTATTTGCTTCAAAAAAAAATCTACAATTAGCCAAGTACTAAAACGGTCCCCTGAATTTTTTCAGATTTTTTGATCGACCCGTTATTTTTTATGAATTTTCAAACTACCAAATATTTCGACACTTTTTAAAAATTCTCAAAAATCCCATGATCCACTACGAACAGCACGCCATTAAGTCCATGATGGCGCAAATTTTTCTTCTATTTTTTTTTTTGCAACGTTTTCAATATAAACATGACTAACCCGACCAATGATTTTCACTTACCATCTTTGATCTGCTGAAAAATGTTTTCTACAATGGTCCCGACTTCAAAACAGTGTCCTGAATTTTTTTCCAATTTTTGGATCGACCCGTTATTTTCTTATGAATTTTCTAACTACAAAATATTTCCACCTTCATCGAAAATCTAAAGAAAAATTGAAAAATCATATGAAAAACGTTGAAAAAAAATAGATGAAAAATTTGCGCCATCATGGATTTAATGGCGTGGTGTTCGTAGTGGATCATGGGATTTTTGAGAATTTTTTGGGATTTTCAAAAAGTGTCGAAATATTTGGTAATTTGAAAATTCATAAAAAAAAAAACGGATCGATCAAAAAATCTGAAAAAATTCAGGTGACCGTTTTAGTACTTGGCCAATTGTAGATTTTTTTTGAAGCAAATCGAAAATGGCGAGGCAAATTTATTGGTCAAGTTGGCGTGGAATTCCCCATATACCGTGACAATCACGTGAAACCGAATGGATCCATGCTACCGAAAAGCGAATATTTCGTATTTTTAGCAGGTTAACCACTGGTTGCACTGAAAACCCCTAGGGTGATTTTGGCGTGCGGTCGATGAAACTCGGCAGCCATTGTTGGACATTGTTGATAGAAGCCGGCTGACTGTCAATACATCGCGGAGGTAGACATGTGGGGTTATGTTCGCTTATTTTAAGCAAATGATAAATGAAGTGAATAAAACCTACGTGAATAAGTTATTGATATTTATTAAATTAGATCAATCAGTTTTAAATAATCAACGAATTAACTTAAGCTATAACTGCAAATTGATTAGAATCAAAGAGTTCATCGAGAACAACCAATTCCTTGATTGTAAAGATATCATTCAAAACTAATTGATAGATTTTTGATAAATATTCATAGCTTATTCACGTAGTTTTTATTCACCTTATTAATCATTTGCTTAAAATAAACGAACATAACCCGACATGTCTACCTCCGCGATGTATTGACAGTCAGCCGGCTTCTATCAACAATGGCTGCCGAGTTGCATCGACCGCCCGCCAAAATCACCCTAGGGATTGTTCAGCGCAACGAATGGTTAGCCCGCTAAAATGACGTCATATTCGCCAATATTCGCTGTCCGGTAGCATGGATCCATTCGGTTTCACGTGATTGTCACGGTATATTAGGCCGTGTATGTATGTAATTGGTATCTTAATTGACGGAATTCTTCTTGCAGCGAAAGCGATGACGAAATTGACCCGAAACATGATGTAGAGATCGCAGAAGGGGAAACGATTGAGAATGAAGACTCAATAATGACAGAGGGATATGAAGCGAAAAAAGCATGTGTGTTCTGCAACAAAAAAAATACGAAAAAGAAAAAATCGTTATCACGATTTGACTTATGCCCCAGATCGTTCGACATTCGAAACTGTCGAAACTTTAGCAACGCAACTGAATGATCTTGGATTATTACTGAAAATACAACAAATGGAGCCAATACCATACCACAAGGCTTGCAAAATTGATTATATTGGAAAATCTAAAAATATTATTGAGAATAAGTATTCATCATGGCATCTTCGAAGGGATCATCATAAGTCAGCATATAAAAAATTATGCGATTTCATTCAAATTAATGTGATAGGATATCGACAGTTGTTAAAACTGAAATTCGTTGAAGAACTGTTCGTTCAATTTTTGCATGAGGAATACGCGTCGGTTCAAAATATATTACCAGATATGTTTTCTGCAAGACATATTGAAGGGAAACTGAAAGAAACATTCCATGGTTTAATCAACACAATTTCATGCAACCATAACAAATTCGTTGTTCCTTATGATGTGGATTTAGAAGATATGAATCGTGTACAATGTGAAGAGGAAAGCATTGTACGTTCCGCGGCAGTCATTCTAAGGAAATTAATTGGAAATATCGAAAAACAAAATCTGCCTGATAAGTTGACAGTAAAAGATTTGATTAACGGAGAATGCGATCCTCCTAGTATTTTGCGGGAGTTTTATCGTATTTTGCTAACTGGTGAAAATACGAAAAGTTCGAAAACAAAGAGAAAAAAATTGTTTGTGAAATCTTTTGCCGAAGATGCTATTTATGGCGTGACAAATGGCAGGGTGAAGCCATCCAAGCATATCACTCTAGGTATGTCTTTAAAAAGCCTGACAAACAGTAAAAAAATAATCAGTATTGTAAACTCCTATGGTCATTGCATATCATACACTGCCATTGAAGAACTGGAAACAGAGGCAACATTCTCCGCTACCAGTTCCAATCAAATCTGCCCAGCTGATATAGTACGAAATCCTAACTTAAACACTAATTTTGCATTCAACAATTTCGATCGATATGTTGAAACACAGGGCGGAAAAGACAATTTGCACGATACCGTTGGCATTATCGTTCAAGATGTGTGTAGTGATCTTCTATTAAATGTACAGTTGGGCAATAAAGTTCTTGTAGGGTCGAAATTTAGGCTTATACGTTTTAGCGTCTACACTGTTGAGCAGACCCTTCACGCCGCATACCCCGCTCCGCGAGCTCATCGATGCGTTACGGCCTATCGGTCTAGTTATGGATATTTCGGAAGTACTTCTTACTTTATTTTGAGTAGGTAATCTGCCTGATTTGCCTTCTCGCCTACCGACTCGTCGAACGTCGTCGACAAATACGTATGTCGGATAGAATATACCGTCAACTGATTTCAACTTCTTTATTCTACTGGAAAAAAAGTTAAATTCGAACTCGATTTTGATATCATACAGAAGTGAGTTTATGTGATAAGTTTAGAAAAATGTTATCTCAGAATATAATTGCCAACTGATCGAAATTCGCAATTCAGATGTAGCAGTGATCTATTCAAGTTTCGATTAGAGCAAATTCTTAATTTCTTGCAGGTATTATTCTATGTAAGTTTTCTGTTAAATGTATATTTACGTTGAAGGAAAAAAAATGAAAAATCGAGTATTTTGGATAACATCGTATATTCTTATGAAATAAAAAAACCAAAATCCGAAATTGGAACTCAATAGTAAATAATAACAACACAACATCAATGAAATATAAATAAATTATGATAGAGATGATTTGTAATATACTTAAATATGATAATATGAAAACTTACAGATTTATCGAAGTATAATTATCCACTACATATAATGCGAAAGCCATAAAAACCATGAATAACATCATATGCATATTTGCAAGTTTGGGACAGTTTGCGTAATCAGCCGGGAATTCGCCAAAGATTAGTTACCTCGAATCTCGATGCCTCGGCGAGTGCAGAAAGTAATAACCAGTAACGGCAATATGACACAATATTAAATAGTAGTTAATATTATTAATAAATCGTGCGATAAATATGGGGTATTCCATACCAACTCGACCAATGATTTTCCCTCACCATTTTTTATTTGATTCATAATTTTTCAAACGATAACCCCAACTTTAACACCTACTCATAAATTTTTTCAGATTTTTCTTCCGAACCGTTATTCATTCATGAATTTTCGAAACTTCCAACAGAAAGGAACTTTTGATTTTTTTGAAAAACAGCTTGCAAATTCTGTGTCCGAAGCGATCATTTGGACCTCTATTTGAAAGTGGAAACTATTTTCCTTACATTTATTTTGTTCATTCAAGAAAAAATTATTTCGTAAACGTGGTGGATAATGGCTACCAGAATGTTTTCAATGCAGATGAATTGTATCTTTAGGATAATGGGTCGTAACCATCAGAGATATGATTGATTTTACTTTCGAAAATTGAAAATTTGTCAGGAATAGTATACAGAAAATGTGATTAAAAAAAATTTAATGAAAAATAGAAGTAAAAAAAAAATGAACAATCAATAAAAATTTCGGTCTCAGAATCGATTGTAATTCTGATTATTACATAAGTTACTTCTGTATATAAAAATTTTTTTTCAGTGAAATGAAGAAGTTTGAAATCAGGTGACGATATATTCTATACGACATCCGTATTTGTCGACGGCGTTTGACGAGTCGGTAGGCGAGAAAGCAAATCAGGCTGATTACCTACTCAGAGTAAAGTAAGAAATACTTCCGAAATATCCATAGCTAGACCGAAAGGCCGTAACGCATCGATGAGCTCGGGGAGCGGGGTATGCGGTGTGAAGGGTCTGCTCAACAGCGTAGACGCTAAAACACATAAGCTCAAATCTCGACCCTACAAGAACTTTATTGCCCCACTGTACGTGAAGAAGAGAATTCGCAAGCATATACCGAATTCAATATCACGCGAGTGACCAATCGGAAACGACGACATTTTCAGGCGATTGCTCTAGAACTTCCAGAATATTCTGAAAAGCCCAGATTTGACGAAACATTGAAGTCTGTTGATTATGAAAAACGCCATGAAATTCCAGACAACCTGAAGGAAATAAAAAATTTAGATTTGATGTGGATGATTTCTCATGCGTGCGATATACCGACCCCTATGTGGGTGGGCTTCAATGCCAAAATTTTGATTGATGCATCGAAAAAACAAATTGTGTCATATCTTACACCGATGAATGTTTCGCCAACAAATAACGCAGTTGTGTTAGAAACTATGAACCAAGCTTCACAAGCAGCTAACGAGTGTAAAGAAAATTATGCCGAAGTAACATATGACCTAGCTATTGCTAAAATAGCCATGCAGCAACAAAGCACGGAGAATTCTTTGAACAAATTATTCATTCACCTTGGATCTTTCCACATTATGATGTCATATTTCAAGGTCGTCGGAAAATTTATTGATGGTTCAGGCATCACTGCTGTAATGGTGGAAGCTGGTCTCATAGCAAATGGCTCTGTATCAGCATTTTTGCAAGGCAAACATTTCAACAGGTGCAAACGCCTGCATCCACTAATTTCAGTAGCTTTTGAGATGATGCATTTTGATTTCTTTCTTGAACATTGTAATATTGAAATAACTGCAGACATTAAGACTTATATGGAAAACTTTCAAAACTACAAATCAAGCAATCCTCGTGTAGAAAATGATGAAGTTCTATATGTTCTCAGCACGTACGAAATGTTCAAACAGCAAACTTTACAAGGCAACCACGGAAAAACGCGGCAATTTTACATGATGTATGTATCACTTATCCAGAATTATTTTATTTTGTCGAGAAGCATACGTACAAGCGATTTGGAATTATTTAAATACATCCTGCCGATATTGACGGATTTATTTTTCGCTTTCAATCATCCTAATTACGCGCGGTACATGGTTTTATACCACGGGCGTTTGATGGATGTTAAGGTGAAGTGAAACGTTTCAAGGCCACGGCCGGGTGCCTTTCACATCGGTAATGCAGAAATGCCGAACGCTCGGTACCCCTGCCCACCGCTAGATGGCGCAGATACCGACCGTTTGGTACCTCTGCCTACCGCTAGATGGCGTAGCGCGCATCTTCCGATGCTTGCTACGCCAGTATATACGTACATACTAATGCTCGCGATTTTTTCGCGGCAGTGTTTATAAACACTGCAAGGCATGCAAATAATTGCACTAAATGATAACCCGAACAAATCGAGAATCATTCATGTACATCACGTGTACTAACACTGTATTGGACAAACGTCGCAGTGTAAGGCAACAAAAGTGGCTTATCCTCGCTCTGGTGCAGAGCGATTGATAAAAGTTGAAACTAATCAACTATGATATTTCTAACGTAGAGTTAGACGTGATAAATTCAGAGAAAATCCCCGGTCAGAATTCCTATCGGTATGACGAGCAACCGTAGTTCTCCCTCGCTCTGGTGCAGAGCGATAGATATGCGTGAAAACTAATTCACTATAATGCATTCAATCCGTTAGGATTCCTTCGACAATCAGTCGAGTGGCTCTCCGGTGGAAAGACATGATTAATAAATATAGAGAAAATCCCTGTTTGAAAACCCCACAGGTGTGACAAGCAAACCTTGGTTGTTTCCCTCGCTCTTGGAGAGAGCAATAAATATACGTGAAAACTAATTCACTATAATGCATTCAATCCGTTAGGATTCCTTCGACAATCAGTCGAGTGGCTCTCCGGTGGAAAGACATGATTAATAAATATAGAGAAAATCCCTGTTTGAAAACCCCACAGGTGTGACAAGCAAACCTTGGTTGTTTCCCTCGCTCTTGGAGAGAGCAATAAATATACGTGAAAACTAATTCACTATATAGTGTATTCAATCCGTTGGGATTCCTTCGACAATCAGTCGAGTCGCTCTCCGGAGGAGAAATTGAAAGAAAAATATTTCTCGATGCAGTTCCGATGACTAGATATATATTCTATAAATCAATAGTCTAAATCCGTTAGGATTCTATCGACAATCAGTCGAGTCGCTTTCCATTGGAAAGACATGATTAATATATACAGAGAAAATCCCCGTTCAGAATCCCCATCGGTTGACAAGCAACCTTAGTTTTTCCCCTCGCTCTGGTGCAGAGCGGTAGATATCGGTGAAACTAGTTCACAATGATATTTCTAACTTATGATTAGACATGAATAATGAATACAAAGAAAATCCCCGTTCAAAATCCCCATCGGTTGACAAGCAACCTTAGTTTTTCCCCTCGCTCTGGTGCAGAGCGGTAGATATCGGTGAAACTAGTTCACAATGATATTTCTAACTTATGATTAGACATGATAAATAATACAGAGAAAATCCCCGTTCAGAATCCCCATCGGTTAACAAGCAACCTTATTTTATCCCCTCGCTCTGGTGCAGAGCGGTTGATATCGGTGAAACTAGTTCACAATGATATTTCTAACTTATGATTAGACATGATAGATAATACAGAGAAAATCCCCGTTCAGAATCCCCATCGGTTGACAAGCAACCTTAGTTTTTCCCCTCGCTCTGCAGAGCGGTAGATATCGGTGAAACTAGTTCACAATGATATTTCTAACTTATGATTAGACATGATAGATAATACAGAGAAAATCCCCGTTCAGAATCCCCATCGGTTGACAAGCAACCTTAGTTTTTCCCCTCGCTCTGGTGCAGAGCGGTAGATATGAGTGAAAACTAATTCACTATAATGTATTTAATCTGTTAGGATTCCTTCGACGATCAGTCGAATCGCTCTCCATTGGAAAGACGGGAAGAAAAACATTTCTTCATGCAGTTCCTATGACTAGATATACATTCTATAAATCAATAATGTAAATCCGTTTGGATTCTATCGACAATCAGTCGAGTGGCTCTCCGGAGAAGAGACATGATTAATATATACAGAGAAAATCCCTGTTCGAAGACCCCATCGGTGTGACAAGCAACCAGTTTTTCCCCTCGCTCTTGTGCAGAGCGGTTGATATGAGTGAAAACAGAGTTTTCTGAATTATTACTGGAAGCAGATTAAAATAATAAAAATTAATGAGTAAATACAGCTAATGCGCTGCGCTAGTTTTACAGACACCTAGTCTAGCCGACTAGCAACAAGAGTTTGAATCAAAGTTGAGGAATCGATTTGTAAATATGAGTTACTTACAGGTTGGGATCTGGCGTAATCATAGAAGGAAAATACTCACTTCTGTCTTTCGTCGTACGTGCCGGCACGGTGTTTTTAAACCTACTCGGAACGAATACGTAGCACATGCTTGCGAACATTTTTTGAGGTTAGGTTGAGATCTGGCGGAATAAGTATTATTGCAGGCGTAGATACTGGAAATAAATCAGTAGAAATAGTACTGAGGTCAATCAACACATTACACACACACTGTGTTTGGAAACTTATTATTCGATGATTTTTTAATCATCATCTTTCACTAACAAGCTCTGACAGAGTTTCAAAGCGTCACGTGTTTCTATAACCCCTAACGTTGGTTGGTGCATACGAACACGAAGGCGGGACGAATGCGTTTATGGCAACTTAAAATCTCGCCGGTCAAGAACTATTCGACCAACGACGAACACTCTTACTTCACCTCACACACGCTTTTTAATTATTAATTTTCTAATTATTGTATTGTGATTGGAAGGTATTTTACGTTACAGCAAGCATTTCCAAGGTGGTAATGAAAATGAAATTTCAACATATAATTTCGAGCTCACCCATTCGGGTAAATTGCTTCAATGTTTCTGTTAAAATAAACAAGAAGTATCCATTCAATGTTACGTATATTTCAATACTGTTGAGACCGAGTATTTTCAGTTTTTCTCCTTACGTTCATTATTTGTAATCACGCAAGATAAGTTTTACAGGAGGGTGGTTCTATGATCCTCAAACATACAAATGTGTCATTTTCGTTATGATAGTCTATCTCTCTGAACTTACAGGGCCCTGATCCCGATTTTCTTGTCACCGGTGACAACGGCGATAAACGTCGTTTAGGCCAATCATGGAGTTGCTATAGATGGAAAATCTCAGTTATCACCCGTGATACAAAATCGGAAAAAGGCGCCAGGAGCAAACAACCCTGAACGAAGGTGCCATATTAAATGTAACACCTAGCAACAATAAATTTTCATGCCCTGGCTGGTTCCCTGAAATCTAATAATATCGATATGAAACAAATTGATCGAAATTATTGAGCATTCGCGTCACAGTCCTAATGAGTTGTTATCGTTAGCGAAATTGGGTTTCATACGACGCAGCGTGATAATATACATTTTTCGTTAAATATTTTTACAACATTGAGAATTTTCAAGAAACGTCTAAAAAATGTAGCCAGCGAAAGACGAGGAACTGAGGTTTACCGAATTATCATATCACAAACAACGCGCGAAAGAGATCCAGTCAAAGGCTATCGATTTTCAAATCGATACTACCTAGCTTTTACATACGTGACAATATTTTATCACATTATTATGACTGATCATGAAATAAATTAACACTTATGAACATGACAAAAAAATTGGAGAACAAACATATTTTGAAAATCGTTCGTGTCCTGACGATGGTCACTATGATTTTTTAAATGTACAACTAATCGAACCTTCAGAAATATTTGCACACGGCACGCGATAAGCCATCGTCCTTAGAGTCATAGTGGGGATGAGTCTAAGGCCCACCCTGTTTGGGTATGATCCGTCGACGCATTCATCAGTATCCATCGAGCCAGACATGACCGGCAAAAGACAATTAGGTAAGTGCATAATCTACATATAATATGCAGATTTGGGACATCAGTCAGGCTGAAATACCTGAAAAAATATTCAGTTTCATTTCCGTACACGGAAACATTAGATTCTTTTCCCGTGGCGTATTCCTCATTCGCATGGAAACTTTTGATTCTTTTACCGAACTATATATACAGCGTGATTCTCAAGTCGCGGAAAAGATTTCACATGCAGATTCCTTATCAAAATCTAAGAATAAAGTTCCTTATCAGAAACTTCGAGGGACCGCTCGTTCTTGAGTTATAGAAGGTTTAGTCAATCCAATTAGACGGCCGTAATGTGACGTGCTCAGTCTCGTAGCAATCCCGAAAAATTGATAGTGCCCGCGTCGCATGAACTTTGCCTAAAATTTCGGTTTTTTATTTCGTAATTTTTAGTCTTTACGTCGTCCGGTCGGTCATTCTCGTGCCCTACGTCGTTCGCCCCGTAGTTGACGTTGTCCAGGTGGTCAAACTGGTGGCTTACGTGCCCCAGGTCGTCCGCTTTGTAGTTCTCACTCTCGTTGTCTTCGGGTTGTTGATTATCGTCATCCAGAACTTTCACCCCGTAGTTGACGTTGTCCAGGTGATCTAACTGGTGACTTACGTTCCCCAGGTCTTTTGCTTCGTAGTTTTCATTCGAGTTGTCGTCAGGCAGGTGACTTTCGACCAGCGAAATTTTCACTACGTTTTTGACGTTGTCCAGGTGTACGAATTAATGACTTCCGATCCCCAGGTCGTCCGCTTCGTAGTTTTTACTCTCGTGGTCTTCGGGTGGTCGATTTCCGTGATCCAGGACTTTCGACCCGTAGTTTACGTTGTCCAGGGGGTCCAACTGGTGACTTACGTTTCCCAGGTCGTCCGCTTCGTAGTTTTCACTCTCGTTGTCCTCGAGCTATTGATTTCCGTGATCCAGGACTTTCGCCCCGTAGTCAACGTTGTCCAGGTGGTCAAACTGGTGACTCACGTTCCCCAGGTCTTTTGCTTGGTAGTTTTTATTCTAGTCGTCATCGGGCAGGTGATTTCCGACCTCCAGAATTCTCACTACGTTTTTGACAATATCCAGGTGTTCGAACTGATGACTTTCGATCTCCAGGTCGTCCTGACGACAACTAGAATTAAAACTACAAAGCAAAAGACCTGGGGCACGTAAGTCACCAGTTTTACCACCTGGGCAACGTAAACTACGGGGCGAAAGTTCTGGATCCCGGAAATCAACATCTCGAGGACAACGAGAGTGAAAACTACGAAGCGGATGACCTGGGGATCGGAAGTCATTAATTTGACTACTTGGACGGCGTAAACTACGGGGCGAAAGTGAAACTACGAAGCGGACGACCTGGGGATCGAAAGTCATCAATTCGAACACCTGGACAACATCAAAAACGTAGTAAGAATTTTGGTGGTCGAAAATCACCTTCCTGACGACAACTAGAATGAAAACTACGAAGCAAAAGACCTGGGGAACGTAAGTCACCAGTTTGACTACCTGGACAACGTCAACTACGGGGCGAAAGTCCTGGAGGACGGAAATCAACAACCCAAAGACAACAAGAGTGAAAACTACGAAGCGGACAACCTGGGGAACGTAAGTCAACAGTTTGACCACCTGGACAACGTCAACTACGGGGCGAACGACGCAGGGCAGGAGAATGACCGACCGGACGACGTAAGGACTAAAAATTACGGAATAAGAAACTAAATTTCAGGCAAAGTTCATGCGACGCGGGTACTATCAATTTTTCAGGATTGCTACGAGACTGAGCACGTCACATTACGGCCGTCTGATAGGGTTGACTAAACCTTCTATAACTCAAGAACGAGCGGTCCCTTGAAGTTTTTGATAAGGAACTTTATTCTTAGATTTTGATAAGGAATCTGCATGTGAAATCTTTTCCGCGACTTGAGAATCACGCTGTATATATATATATACTGTAACTTGTTGTATATGTTTCACGAGCTGAAGGCTCGTGAAATTATACTAGTTCGCGTGAATTCTTTGTCACGGGTTATTCTTAGAATATTTGGAGCTCCTCTGGGAAAAGTTGAAAAAACCCTTAATTTACCCTAATACAGACTCGGATAGATTTTACTCTACCAGAGCTGCCTCCCTACAGACTTGGGATATGCTAGATTCACCAGACTAGGATAGCAATTATCGCTCTATCGTAGCTGTCCTGAATCTAGCTCACCGAAGCTGCCTATTACAGACTTGGGATATGTGTGTTCTCAGACTAGGGTACCAATTATAGCTATACCGTAGCTGTCCAACACACTCACCGAAGCTGCCTTTTAGCTAAACAATGAATTTAAGTTTATAAGCAAATGAAGCGAAGTACTTCTCTGAAAGAATTGAAAATTTTAGGTTATGTTTAAGGAGAATGGAAGACAAAGATTAGATTTCTGATATTTGAGAAATCAGTTGATTCTATCCTATTTATTTTGTTTGTTGTTCTAGATTTTTAGAACTTCTATTTACAAAAAAAAATATAAAAACATAAACTAATAATTATGACTGAATGAAATGAATGAATGAATGATTTTCTTAATCTACTTTTTATATTTTAGGTTTTGGCTCAATTACCGGACTTGTTTTACTCTTTCTTTTTATTTGATTTTCCTTTTGTATTTTTACTGAGACGCTGTTTTAGCAGAAACGATATTTCGTTATATGATTTTAATTGGAACGCCGCTATGGCTGAACAATATTTTATTTAATAGCTTTATTTGAAACGCCGCTATGGCTGAAACAATAGTTTTATTTAGTGACTTTATTTGAAACGCCGCTATGGCAGAAACAATAGTTTTTATTTTGACTCTACAGAAGTTGAATTTAAGTGGATAACTAGTGAATTGAGAAATTTATCGTTGATGAATAACAGCGAGTCGCACGGCCGCTTTGGCTCGAATGCGCTCTGAGATTTGATTTTTAAATTGACGTGAGTCGCACGGCCGCTTTGGCTCGAATACGCTCTGAGATTTGATTTTTAAATTGACGTGAGTCGCACGGCCGCTTTGGCTCGAATACGCTGCTCTAGCTTAGCTTCGTCCGTCTTATATATCAGAGCGTTGTCACACCGACGCTTTGACATCTTGGTATTGTATCACGTGATACAATACCTGCGTGTCCTTTGTCTACGACGTTATGTGTAGTCAGCCTATACAGCCTATAGGCTGAACACGTTACATTGCCCCCTTTTCATCAGCTGATGTTCTGCGATGAGGTTTTATGGAAGCGCTGGCAGGTAAGTTGATGAAAACTTAATTCTTCCTCAGTTTTGTTGTTACGTCCGGTATTTTATATTTGTTAAGTCCGTGTTTTGTCATATCCGTGTTGTTTTGTTTTGATATTTCCAGTGTTTTATTCTCTGTCCATGGCTAATGGGTCGTCAATGTTGAATTCCGCCATATAGCCTGGAGAGTCATTTTCCTCGAGGATTGGCATCGGGACGTCCATGATAAAATCGGTGGACAGGTCGTCTAACGTTAGTTCCGGTATCGTGAATGGAATTAAATCACCTCCCATATATCGTGGTGAAGGGATGTGGAGAACTTCTCCTAGACCGATGTCCTCGTCCATCTTCTCGTCTTTTCCGTCTTCCGTTGGAATATTAATTACCTGTTCCATCTCATTTGTGATTAGGGATACTGGTCCATAGGTTCTGAATAGATCGACTTTTTGGTGGTGAGCCCTCTTTTCTTCCTCTGTTCTTTCTTCATACTCTATCCTATGCAGTTTCCAAGGGATATTATTTGGATTGTCCTTGTTGATCTTTTCTCTTTTTCCCATGATCTTCTCTATGTCTATTTTTTCTTTCGGTATGGTTATTTTCATTTTTAGTCTTGGTTTTTCTATTATCCTTTCTATGTCTGGTATTATTGTTGTAATCGGTTTTTCAGTTGTTTTTGGTTTTAATGGTGTATTATTTTTGTCCTTTTTAGTTTGGGACCCTTTCCCGGAAGCGAACTTTCCACTACCACCGATGAATGGACCCGAACAAACAATCGTTTTATATAAATTGTTGTTTGCATCCACACTTCCGATATCTATTTCGGATGCCTGCACACCCTTATCCTGGACGCTGGTATAACCGTACACGTAGTCGCACATCTTGAATTTAGGTTTGACTGATATCTCTTCTGGCGATGGTGATGTCTTATATATCTTCCTTAATCCTCTTCTTCGGATTAGCATCTATACTTAACCCTTTACTTTTATTTTAGATTTTAACTCATACAATAGATTCTAGTGATATTTGGTTTTATTCTGACTCTATGTATAGCTTCATCATATTTACGTGAAATCGTCCTCTTTCTAATCCTGTTCTTATATTTTCGAGGATGTAAGTTGCTTCTCCTATCTGTTTGCTAATAATATACGGTCCTTCGTATAATGGAAAAAACTTTGCCATTTTTTTATTTGTGGTGTCCGACACATTGAGTGCTTTGATTAAAACCTTATCCCCTACCTTAAACCTAGATAATTTATGACTAGAATTAAATCGATCGGCCCTTCTTTTACCGTGTCTCTTTATATTCTTTTCAACTAAATGAATTTTCGTTTCATAGGGTATGTCTTTAATCTTTGGATTTATCCAATCTGCCCAAAATCTGGTCGGTCTATTTTTTAAATGGATTTCGCACGGAGCGAATCCAGTACCATCATGGCATACTTCATTTATACAAGTTTCAATAACTCTTATCCAGTTAATCCATTGCGTATGATTGTCCGCCAGGAAGGTACGGAAAAATCTTCCGATCTCTCGATTTACTCGTTCGACAATGTTCCCTTGTGGGTGTCTAATTGACGAGAAAATTAATATAATGTTTTCTTCTTTTAGCTTGTTAATCCATTTGGATGAAGTGAATTGTGTGCCATGATCGCACTGGATTCGCTTCGGCTTCCCTAGTTCTGGAATATAATCCCTAAAGATGCAAGTAATTGTGGACTGCGCGTTTGCCGATCTTAATGGGTACAATCTGACATATTTACTGAATGCGTCGATTGTTACCAGAAGCCATTTATAATTTCCTTTACTAGATGGTAATGGTCCTAAAAAATCTATGGATACAAGATCCCCTACTCCATCTGGAATTATATTTTGCATCGCTGCATAACAATGACGGTTTGGTACCTTACATCTTTGACACTTGTCGCATTTCGCTATTACTTGTCGCACTCTTTTTGCTAGTTTTGGGTAATAAAAACCCTCTCTAAGTAGTTTATGACATTTTGATGCACCCACGTGGCCGTAAGCCTCGTGACATTCATCTATAAGATCTTTTAATAGTGCTTCGGGTATGTACGCTTTGAAATCGCCCCCTGGATTTCGGTGGTATAAAATGTCATTCTCTACGATGAGGTTCTTATTATTGTTTAAGCTTTCCGGTTGCATTAACTCGCAAACTCTTTTATCTTGCTTCTGAAATTTCCAAAAGACTTTTAAATTTTGTTTTAAATCTTCATCTATTTCTTTGGCTAATGGTGCCATGCTAAATTCTGCAATTTCTGAAATTATTTGTTTTATTTCAGGTGGATTCCTGCTGAGGGTGTCGGCCACTACATTTTCTGTTCCTTTAATGTGCTCTATCTCGAAACTATAAGCCTGGATAAACAGAGCCCATCGAGCTAACCTGGAGCTTACCAATTTGCATGAAAAGAGAAATGTTAAGGCGTTATGATCAGTGCGTACTGTCAGCTTCGCACCTATGATAAATGATCTGAATTTGCCTAATGCGAAAACAATCGCCAATAATTCTTTTTCGCTTGTAAAGTAATTAAGTTCTGCGCCCTTCATGGTTCTGCTCGCCAGTCCTACGATCTGTCTTTCATTTTCATCCGAGATCTGATATAAGACCGCGCCTACTGCATAATTGCTTGCATCGCATTCTAAATAATAACGTTTATTGGGATCAGGGTGATGCAAAATCATTTTTTCACAAAAAATGTCCTTAACTAAGTTAAACTGTTTGTTCATTTCCTCGGTCCAATCCCACTTGGCGCCTTTTCTTATTAAAGCTAATAGCGGAAATGTTGTGTCCGAGTAATACTTAGTGAATTTATTGTAATAATTTGTAAGACCCAAAAACCCTTTTAGTTGTTTAACATTTTTCGGCGTTGGAAAATTTTTTATCGCTTCGATTTTCTCTGGTTGTGGTCTTATTCCAGTCCTTGTGATTTTGTGACCTAAAAAATTTACCTCGTCGCGAAAGAAATTTGATTTCTTGAAGTTTATTGTCATATTATATTTCCTAAAAGTTTTGAATAATATTTCAAGGTGGGCCAAGTGAGATTGGACGGAGTCAGAACAGCACAGGATGTCGTCTACGAAATTTATTGTAAACGATTCTGTATTTTTTAAAACTAAGTCCAAAGCTCTGACTAGGCTCGCCAAACTTGTATTTAATCCATATGGTGTTACAGTAAATTGATACGTTTTGCCCTCGTGCATAAAAGCGGTATATTTTCTTGAGTCCTTATGGAGTGGAATTTGCCAGAAACTAGCGGTCAGGTCGAGACTTGACATGTAGGCGTTGTTGGAACACCGCTGAAATAGAACCTCAGTTGATTGAGCACAATCATGGTCAGGTATTATCAGTTTATTAATGAACCGTGCATCTAGCACTAGTCGAATTTCTCCAGATTTTTTCTCTACGACTACTAAAGGATTAACGTATTCGCTATAAGATCTCTCAATTACTCCCATTTTTAGCATTTTTTCTATTTCGAGATTCACCTTTTCCCTATGAATCATTGGAATCGGGTAAGATCGTCTTACAAAAGGTCTATCTTCGTAGATTTTTAATCTATGCTCATAAATGGTAACTCGACCGGGTAATTTACTGAAAACATCGTTATATTCCTTTAATAAGTCCGAAAAAATTTTTAGTTCCTTCTGACTCAAAACCTGACACTCTATGAGTTTCTCTTCAACTTCATCATTGGTTAAATTATATACTGTCTCGTCATCTTCCTGGTTCGCTTTTTCGTTTCTTGGATATTTAATGTTCGCTATCTGATTTATTGTTATATTATCAGTTTTATATAATTGCACTGAGCTGTACCCTGGTGAAGTTTCAATTTTTAATTTTTCTGTTCTTAAATCGAGATCGGCTTTCCATCTATGGAGTGTGTCTATTCCGATTATAACTTCTCTCTTAAGTCCGCTTATTATGAGGAAATTTATTTGATCAGATGAACTACCAATTTTAACTTTTGCAAAAATTTGCTCTTTTACTTTAGTAGGCTTGCCCCCTATTACTCCAAATATTTGAAAATTTACCACGGGTAGCCGTTCACATTTTGAAAGTGAATTTTTATTTCTTTCGTAAAATTCTTGTGAAATACACGTTATTTGGCTGCCTGTGTCTATTAGAGCTCGTACTGCAATATCTTCGATAATTAAGCAAATTTCTGGGCATTGTTTGTTAATTTTTTCTGTTTCCTCATCCTCTGCTAATAAATAATTTGCTGGATCCTCGAATAAGTTATTGTTTTTTTTAGAATTTTCTAATCTTGCCGCGCAAATAACTAGATCACGCTGTGTCGGGACTGTACTTGTCAGCACCGGCACAGCGCCATCTAGTTTTCCGGATTTCGCTCTATGTCTGTATCGACTTCTACTTCATCGATCTTAAGTTCCGAAATACCTTGGACTCTTGCGTTTGTCCAATTTTCAGTTTTATTTTGGCCGTATTCATTTTGTCCATGTCGCCGTTGAATATCGGGCTTGATATCTGTTATGTCGCGATTCGGAAATGACTTTGGTGCTGGATTGCTATTGTTTCGCCATGAAGGAGGTTTGTTTTTATCCTCGTATGCTCGGTTGCTCGGTGGACTCTGTCTATTTACTAATTGACTTGTTCCCCTACGCGAAGCGTTAGATCGGCCACCTGTCTGCATCTCATCTAAAAAGGTAAGAAGTGCGTCTATTTCTGATATATTTCTGCATCTTGCTGCCTCAACCACGTGCTCATCGAAATGTCTGATTAATGACCTAACTATTTCCTTTTCAGGTAACCGAGGACTTAACCCTGCAGCAGCCGCGAATTTACGGTTAGCATACTCTGACCATGTTAATTTTGAATCTATGATGTAAAAACCAAACTCTAGATCTTTTCTAATTTCTCTTTGAATTTCTATCCCCCAGAACCTGGCAGTGAACCTATCTTTGAATGTATCCCAGTCAATGATTACGTCACGACGCGCAGTCCACCAGTCCTTGGCATCTCCGGTGAGACTTTGGCCTATTAATTGAAGTCTTAATTCTTCATCAGCTCCTAAAAATACAAAATATTCTTCGACTTCCCTAATGTAAACCATGGGTTTTTCCCAGGTCTTCCCCGAATAAATGGGTAATTTTAATTGTTTTGTAATAAATCTTAATGAATCTTGACCGTTGGTACCAGTGGGCCCTGTTACTCTAGTTTTTAATTTTCTTATGTCTGCGTCTATCCCTATCTTTAGACTCTCGTGCCTATGATTTAATTCCTTAATTTTATCATTTAAAGCTCGATCTCTCTCTCTAATTTTACTATTAAGTACATCGAGGTCGTTTACGTGCTCCGTCCTGATGCTGGACTCGACTCGATTTAATTTTTCGTCATAATTTGTGAGGTCTGTATCCCACTTGTCTAATACTATTTGGACTTTGGTTTCCATGTCGTCAATTCTTTTTTTGTTTTTACTTGTTGTTTCTTCAAATTTTTTATTTATTTTGGTTTCAAAAACTACTTGTGCTTCGATATTTGTCATATGAAAGTTATTTATAGTTCTTTCCATTTGAGCAAATTTGTTTTCGATTTTCTTTTCTAGCCGTTCGTTTGACATTTTCAAAGAAAGCAGAGTGGTGGCAATTGCAGCCATTGATTCATTATGACTATGCGCTGGACTTTCAGCTTGACTTAACAAACTGGTATCGGTCATGGAAGCATCACGCTCATGGAAACCAGTGTCTCGGTCACTCTGACCAGGCTGATCTACATCTTTTTCCCCTGTTTTATCAGGAATCTGATCCTTATCTGCCATTTTCCTTTGTTTTAATTTTTCAAATTTTATAAATGACTCTAATAAATGATTTTACCTGAATTCGACTTGAAAGTCTTGAAATTGCCCCAAAAGAAAGTGATTTTAAGTTTAACAATGACTCTACTATGAATTTACAATATTAAGTGATTTTAATTTTATTTGAGGAGCCCCACGTTGGGCGCCAAATGTAACTTGTTGTATATGTTTCACGAGCTGAAGGCTCGTGAAATTATACTAGTTCGCGTGAATTCTTTGTCACGGGTTATTCTTAGAATATTTGGAGCTCCTCTGGGAAAAGTTGAAAAAACCCTTAATTTACCCTAATACAGACTCGGATAGATTTTACTCTACCAGAGCTGCCTCCCTACAGACTTGGGATATGCTAGATTCACCAGACTAGGATAGCAATTATCGCTCTATCGTAGCTGTCCTGAATCTAGCTCACCGAAGCTGCCTATTACAGACTTGGGATATGTGTGTTCTCAGACTAGGGTACCAATTATAGCTATACCGTAGCTGTCCAACACACTCACCGAAGCTGCCTTTTAGCTAAACAATGAATTTAAGTTTATAAGCAAATGAAGCGAAGTACTTCTCTGAAAGAATTGAAAATTTTAGGTTATGTTTAAGGAGAATGGAAGACAAAGATTAGATTTCTGATATTTGAGAAATCAGTTGATTCTATCCTATTTATTTTGTTTGTTGTTCTAGATTTTTAGAACTTCTATTTACAAAAAAAAATATAAAAACATAAACTAATAATTATGACTGAATGAAATGAATGAATGAATGATTTTCTTAATCTACTTTTTATATTTTAGGTTTTGGCTCAATTACCGGACTTGTTTTACTCTTTCTTTTTATTTGATTTTCCTTTTGTATTTTTACTGAGACGCTGTTTTAGCAGAAACGATATTTCGTTATATGATTTTAATTGGAACGCCGCTATGGCTGAACAATATTTTATTTAATAGCTTTATTTGAAACGCCGCTATGGCTGAAACAATAGTTTTATTTAGTGACTTTATTTGAAACGCCGCTATGGCAGAAACAATAGTTTTTATTTTGACTCTACAGAAGTTGAATTTAAGTGGATAACTAGTGAATTGAGAAATTTATCGTTGATGAATAACAGCGAGTCGCACGGCCGCTTTGGCTCGAATGCGCTCTGAGATTTGATTTTTAAATTGACGTGAGTCGCACGGCCGCTTTGGCTCGAATACGCTCTGAGATTTGATTTTTAAATTGACGTGAGTCGCACGGCCGCTTTGGCTCGAATACGCTGCTCTAGCTTAGCTTCGTCCGTCTTATATATCAGAGCGTTGTCACACCGACGCTTTGACATCTTGGTATTGTATCACGTGATACAATACCTGCGTGTCCTTTGTCTACGACGTTATGTGTAGTCAGCCTATACAGCCTATAGGCTGAACACGTTACAATACATCGCTGTGTATTTCGCGAACGAAAACATTAGATTCTTTTTCCGTGGCGTATTCCTCATTCGCATGGAAACTTTTGATTCTTTTACCGAACTATACATATATATATACATCGCTGTGTATTTCGCGAACGAAAACATTAGATTCTTTTTCCGTGGCGTATTCCTCATTCGCATGGAAACTTTTGATTCTTTTACCGAACTATATATATATATATACATCGCTGTGTATTTCGCGAACGAAAACATTAGATTCTTTTTCCGTGGTGTATTCCTCATTCGCATGGAAACTTTTGATTCTTTTACCGAACTATATATATATATATATACATCGCTGTGTATTTCGCGAACGAAAACATTAGATTCTTTTTCCGTGGTGTATTCCTCATTCGCATGGAAACTTTTGATTCTTTTACCGAACTATATATATATATATATATATATATATACATCGCTGTGTATTTCGCGAACGAAAACATTAGATTCTTTTTCCGTGGCGTATTCCTCATTCGCATGGAAGCTTTTGATTCTTTTACCGAACTATATATATATATATATATATACATCGCTGTGTATTTCGCAGATGATGTTATTAAATTTTATACAGCGCATAGAATAATAATATTAGTTTTTAGGAGAATTTGATTTTTAATTATGGATGATTGTTACAGGCAAACGTGATCGTAGGGGAGGCCCACCGTCTCGACGCGGACGGACGAGCACGAGGCTGCAGGTTCGGGTGTGTATTTCCCTCTTATTTTTCATATGATCGACCTGAACGACGTTTATCACCGTTGTCACCGGTGAAAAGAAAATCCGAATCAGGGTCCAGGGGTGCGATTCCATAACTTTTATCACTGTCGATAGATATCATAAGAGTGATACGTGTAATGAGTACTTCACGTGGCACGAGTGATACAGCGAAGTGATAGCAGTGATAAAAGTTATGAAAACGCACCCCTGAGTGCTGGTATGAAAAAAACAATCTATTACGTAACGACGCTTTAGTTAATTGTCAGTAACAGGGCTGGGTTAGTCTAATCACTTTTTAAAATCATTGTCTGAATATTTTTCTGATATCTTCGTAGATAATCATTATTTTGCTGTCACAATTCGAGAAATCTGTAGCTGAATGTCTAACATTTCAGTACCGAACGAAAAAAAAAATGATTTAGTTCGGGAAAATATGAAAACAGCCAGAAGATCTAAAGTAATTGGAAAAAGTATCTATAGGTGATTAAATTGTAGATTTTTCGAATTGTGACAGCAAAATAATGATTATCGACGAAGATATTAGGAGGATAATCCAACGATAATTCTGGAAAGTAATTTGACGTGCCCGACCCTGGTCAGTAACATATCCATGCAGGTTTTCATATATCATTCGTTAAAATATGATGAATCTTCATACTATAATTTTATATTGCAGGAACAACAACAGCAACAACCACAACAACAACAACAGCCACCACCACAGGAACAGCAACAACCACAACAACAGCCACCACCACAGGAACAGCAACAACCACAACAACAGCCACCACCACAGCAACAGCAACAACCACAACAACAGCAACAACAACAGCCACCACCACAGCAACAACAACAGCCACCACCACCGCAACAGCAACAGCAACAGCAACAACCACAACAACAACAGCAACAACAACAGCCACCACCACAGCAACAACGGCTACAGCTGCTGCGGCTGCCGCAGCTGCCGCTACATCGGCGATATCAAGTACAGCCGCCTCAGGTTTTGGTCCAGGAGTATTCCGGCCTGTCGCCGGAACATTATGGAAGACTCCAGGACCAAATTGCTTTTTACCACACCAGCCTGCTCTTTGATAAATTATCAATACGCCTTGAGCGAGAGCAGGCGCGTGGTGAAAAGCACCGCAACCAGAAGGAAGCGATAGAAACCAAAGCTCTGGTTGCGGCGAGGCGGCGAATCGACGCACGGCTGCGGCGTTTCCAACAGCCGCAGCAGCAGCAACAACAACAGCAACAACCGCAACCGCAACAGCAACAGCAACAGCAACAGCAGCAACAACAACAACAACAACAACAACAACAACAGCAACAACAACAACAACAACAACAACAACAACAACAACAACAACAACAACAACAACAACAACAGCAACAGCAACAACAGCAGGGACGAGGACAAAGACGACGACAAAGACGACGACAAAGTCGACCACAACAGCAGCAACAGCAACAACAAAACTAATTATTATTATTATTAATATTATTATTATTATTATCATTTTTATTTTTATTATTATTATTATTATTTTTATTATCATTATTATCATTGTTATTATCATTGTTATTATCATCATTATTATTATCATCATTACTATTATTATCATCATCATTATAAGTATTATTATTATCATTGTTATTATCATCATTATATATTGGATGTATAAAAATATAAGATTTCAAACCGTATATATGATTGTATTTTTCATCTTATCCCGCATACTACTTTTCATTTCATATCGCTATATATTATATCCTGTGTTCAATAACTTTTTTCTATTACGAGGTTACTGTCACGCATCAACATTCCGTGATTCAGAGCTTTGCTCATAGATAGATGTACTCAAGTGGAAGTAAATATCAAGTAACAGTATAGAAATGGTCATAGAACGATATTAACTAGTTTTCTATGTAGTGGGCGGATGGTTGTATCCAAAAATTCAGTACCTGTCAAAAAAATTGGACGATTCCTCAATAATGATTCAAACTCTTATAGAACTTATACTAAATGAGATAAATGGATAGATTAAATCAGTCGCTGGAACCTAGATTTTCGTATTTCTTCACACAGCTGGGAAGTTTTGAAATAGATTACGAAAAATATCGAAGCTGATACATGCATAAGTTATCCTAATCTGCTTCATATGTGAGTATTGTTATTATTATTACTCATATTATTTCTAAATAAAAGCACGTCATGCTGCGGGACGAGAGATCGTCATCAGAGAACCTGCATGCAATTCAATTCAGAATTAGTATTTTGGCTATTCCGTTGGCGTAAATCATAATTTCGATTGACGCTGTCTCATATAAATCTTGAGACGTCTGAACGCCTTAAGGTATCACACTCAGATTCAACTGTGATGTCAGAATGATTCATATTAGTTTTACACAGTTATCTAGAAATATAAATGTAATTGGAATAAAAATTCAGTGTTATGCAAGTTCTCTGCTGCTTCTGTCATTCCGGAAGCTACAACAGCATTGTAAACGGCACTTTTAAAGTGCCTAAGGAACACCCACCCACTCGCACTACAGTGCAAGTGCGTTCCCTTATGTTAGAGCGCTCAAATCGAGCTATTTTGTGTATCCGCATGGACTTATATGCGTGTGCGAACAGTAAAGTCGCAGCACTGTGATTCATTCACAGGGGAATGGCGTCAACTTTCGAGATTTTAA
This sequence comes from Tenthredo scrophulariae, assembly GCA_963978835.1. Classification (NCBI taxonomy): domain Eukaryota; kingdom Metazoa; phylum Arthropoda; class Insecta; order Hymenoptera; family Tenthredinidae; genus Tenthredo; species Tenthredo scrophulariae. The sequence continues at coordinate 4,672,706 of OZ022234.1, forward strand.
TATCACTATTAAATGATCTCTCATTATTTTAGCATCTCGCGAATAGACTTGCCTCGCAGGGTCGCCACCCAGTGCAATTGTCGTTGCGTAAGCCGCAGCGTATACTCCACAACTGTAGGAGTCGGGTTGCTTTGTAACAGGTTGGAGAACTATACTTCCAGTATCGATATGCGGATATCGCTTGGAAATGTATCGCTTCTCTTCCCTGCTCAAGAACTCGTATTCACTGCGCACAAGACCGTCGTAAACGTAAACGTTACAAGTGTCGTAATAAACGCAACACCAGTGTCGGCAGACGTTACCGCCAATTATGTGTATATCCCTTCGAAGAGGGCTGCATGGCTTGATGCAGTTATAATATGCTGTATAAGAAGCAGGATTGCAACGAAAATCGGTATTTTCTTGTAATATATTCTGAAACAAGTCGATGCTTGAGTCAGTCAATAAATTTCTAGGCGATGCTACGTTCGCCTCGACTTGTTCGACCGTAATATCTCGGCGTACAATTTCGAGCATCTCGATAGTTTCGTCAGAAGCCTCATTGTCACCGTCAATTTCGATTGCTACCCAATCAGCAATGACGGTGTCCCCATGAGTCTTCGAACTTGGACGGGCTCGATCCATGAGATCGACCGATGCAACTTTCATCTTTGCAGAAGGTTGCAAGGAGATCTCTGAAGATCTCGTACAGTTTTGTACATAGTCAAGCTCGTCGGTGGAACGAGCACGTTTTTTTCGAAGCTCTGCAGCTTCTTGGGCTTGAAGAATATATGTAGGATCGCGGATCCGCATATTTTTATTCCGACGACTGTCTATAATTTCAGGAAGCAAACATTCCATGTAAAATCGACAGAGAAAGGGTTTCATTTTCGATTCCCAGAATCCATCGTCTCTGGTGACTCTGACGAGTTTCATATACTTCTTAGACCAAAGCGCAAATTGGCAATAATCACGCTTGGTTACGTGTAACTGACCTTGTATTTGGTAGTAATACTGGTGATTTTTATTCAGAAGCTTCTTGTCTTCCTTGTCGAAAATAGTCCGAATAGTCGGCTTTTCGGTTATGGCCTTTTTCAAGGCGGTCCGAGCTGAAAATGGACATTTTATTTCGCCGATTCCATCGTCGTCTATCAGACCGTCTGGAGACGCTCCTAGATAAGGGATCTGTTCATCAATGAAAAGACCACAAGCAACGATTTTCTTCCGTATTTTTGCTTCAACGTCTCGTAGGGCGTTTTTTTCATTTCCAAGCCCATATCGAGTGGCAGAGAGGTCGACTACCTTCGGGTACCGAATGCTCGCAACCATTCTCGCGCACGAAGTGTCTCGCCTCACACGACATATCGGCCCGAATTTCGACGCTGTGATAATCTCAGTACGCAATTGATGCCACAGCTCAGAATCGCTCTGCGATATCGTATCTCGCTCGATCTGTCTCGCGTTGTTCTGGTACGACTTCAATTTTTCAATGTGTCGTTCAGCAAGAACATCAAATACCTCCTTGTCGATATCCGGCTTTTTGGCAGACGGACCATAGTCCTTGTCAACGCCGCGATGACTTTGCACCCTGCGACTGCGTTTTTCCAACCTGCATAGGCGAGTACCGTAATTATTACGATGCCTATCCCGTTCCATTTTCGCTACTGCGACAGGAGTATAGTGTGTCACATGGCGATGTAACCGAGACAAAACCGAGTGGGTGTTGTATTGCACAACCGCTCCGTAACATCTCATTTGGTACGAGTTTTTCATACAATGATTAATTCTTTTTCCAGAATTTAATTTGTTCACTATAGAATTGCACGCCTCTGCCGCATTGTTGGTAACATTCCTCAATAAGCTCTTGGCGTGACAACTCAAATAGCGCACTGCATCGTAAACGCAGGGATAAAGTCCGGTTCGGTGAAGTTCCGCCAGCACATTCTTACCATTAGGCTCAGGTACACAGTCGAATGGCAGTGTGTGGCAATTGGAGTGGTCACCGTACGCATGTGAAAATATATTTAATATATCTATACAGAGTTTCGTTGTTTTTTCGTCCTCTGATATGTTCTCCGCATTGCGGAGATCTCTCGCTTTCTCTACGTCGAGACGAATTTTCAAACCGCTCGAAAGTACGTACCGTCGGAATTGAGTGACGTTCTGTACTTCTTTCTGCGGGAGTTTCGCAAGCTTCGTTAAGAAAGCAGCTCTTAACTTGCGGCACAAGTTCCGAAACAAGTGATTATTACACTCGATTTTATCGACGACAACTCCGTATTCAGCGTACGGATTATTATCTCGTATAGCTTGATGTACGCTGCTGTCTCCGTCCGCAATTAGCGTTTTATATATTAAACCGTTGCACTCAACGCTATTCCGGAAACCTTCGACAATAATGTCAGTTTCCATTGCGTTGGAGCTGCGGTCGAGCCCCCAATTTTCGAAACACGTATGAGGGGGAGGCTCCTTATTTAGCTGCTCTGCTCTCGCGTGGGTTGCACAATACTTGTTGCGTACACCAACGAATAGGGCTAACTTGGTCTCACGACCAATGATCATAGCTGCACCTGATAGTGCATCATGTTTACCACCCGCATAGGAGCGTTTCGCCCAACAACCATCCGCAATGACGTCGATGTACGGGACACCGTTTATAACATGCCCCTTACTTATGGCAATCTCTTTCTCCATGGCCACAGCCCTTTCCCTTTCAGCTTCGACAAATTCATGGAAGTTGTCAAACAGCGTATCCCGATAATGTCGGTAGGTGGGCGCGGACATTGCCGGGATTGCCATCGCGGCAAGTTGTTCTTGCAGCGTACTATGCCCGGTACCCGAAGTGATTGTACCGCACACGGCACTTTGATTTATCCCCATAATATTTTTGAGGTCGGGATCAGTCCAAATGCTGAACTTGTACAGACATTTCTGACACAGGAAATGCAGGTGGGTCCGCAAACCTTGATCTTATGATTTGACCAATTTCAGATCGCGAAAAGAACATTCCGAAGAAACGGAATGGTTGTCGAATTTTTCGTGCAGTTGTTTAAGTAAATAACTTATATCGACAATGCGCCGACCTCCGATGGTGATCTCACGGACGTACTCGTTATCCGTGCTATCGTTTTCACCGGCTGGCGCATGGTCGTCACTTACCGATACCGGCAAACTATTTGTTTCCGCGACAATCGCGGTCTCTGAGGTCGCAACCGCGACGCTGGCTTGGCCATCATGTTCGTCAAGCGAAACGATGCTCTTCTTCTGGCGCCTGAAACAGATCGTGAATCCATAAATATTCGCAGCAGGTTTACGACAGGGTGTGTCAAAACGCGTAGCCACCGAAAAAATTCGGATTTATATGATAAATTTGAATTTCTTGATTGCGGATGGATGAGTGGGAAGGTTGAACCAACCCTTGTTGAATTTGAGGAAAAAAAATTCTGAATTCCGAATAGAGCAGATTTCCCGACTTGAAGACCGTTTACGTTATCCTATCAGCACTGATTTATTACCTTCGCAGTTGAATGAATGTAACTCAACTATTTATGCCAGCTCATTCCGGAATGCGACCAATTCACGGTTTTCCAAACGGGTGTAGATTACGGAGAATAATGATATCGTGCACGTAAAAATAGTAACGAAATCGTGATTGGATTTGCGCCCGCTTCATAAATGTAATGCTACAACGTATTAGACGTGGTAGGTATATAGTATGGAACGCTCGACTTGCACTGTAGCACGGTATTGATGGGGATTCTCAGTAAGTATATGAGATGTGGAAAATTGAACGAGAATTCGTGAATTTAGAGAAACTATAGAAACAATCGTACTTACCTAGAAACAACAAAAATTCGCTTTCGCGATTTTTTGTTTCTTTTGTTGTGACTGTTCGCCATACTTATCGCAACCACACAGGTTGACTTCTATATATTGTAACTTACTGCATATGTTTCACCAGCTGAAGGCTGGCGAAATTATGCTAGTCCGCGTGAGTTGTTTGTCACGGGTGTGATTTTTGGAGCTCCTCCTAGGAAAAGTTGAAAAAACCCATAAAAACCCTAATACAGACTCGGATAGATTTTACTCTACCAGAGCTGCCTCCCTACAGACTTGGGATATGTTTAACCTTCCAGACTCGGGTACCAGTTATAGCTATACCGTTGCTGTCTAGGCTAAACGCACCGAAGCTGCCTGCTACAGACTTGGGATATGATACACTCTCAGACTCGGGTACCAATTACAGCTATACCGTTGCTGCCTGAGTGTATCTCACCGAAGCTGCCTTTTAGCTATCAATGATTTTACCTGAAATGCAAATTTATTTAATGAAACAAGGCAAGGAAAATGAAATATAAAGAACAGTTTCCTGGCTTCTAAGAAAATAACGTGCACGACAATATGTCGTGTTGAAAATTTATTTGATTCTGGTGATATTTAAACTAAAACCAAAGTCACTAACAAACTTATAATGATTTTGAATTTAACAAATTTTACTTATCGCTATCTTAACCTATGAGCGTTGTCTATTTTATGTTTTGCTTTCTAAGCTTTCAAATGGTACATTGGAAGAGAATTTAACTGTTTAAATTTAATGGCTTTGCTTTTTGATAACTACTGCTTTAGTAAGTTAACTTTTGACTATCTTTTCGTTTTGATTCTACTACCGCTTTGGCTAGAAGATCTAGAGTTTAAATTGATTCTAATGCTCAGCCGCCGCTTTGGCTGACTGGCTGCAAAGTGATTCTATATGAGACGTGTTCGCCGCTTTGGCTCAACTAACGCTGCTGCTCGTCGTTGCGTGGCCTCTTATATACCTAAAGTGACGTCACGCGTCGCGTGTTGTCCGGCAGCAGTGTGTGTGTGTGTCGTCTGAGTGATTCGGCTAGATGGTCATGCCGAATACGTTACAATATATATATTATATTATAATATATGTATATGTATATACACTAAATTATACTAATTTTATTGTCTACACGCACATATACTAGTATTCACGAGGTAAAAGTCAATCACAATCACTAAGCACTGTCACTATATCACTTAGCACTGTCACATGAACGGAGACGCGTTGCGCGGCTGAGGTCACGTGTGCTCTCGACTGTTATTCTCTTTCTCCTTCACTTCTGCTATCGGCGTTGCTGTCAACTATGAATATGTAGTTAGCAGAAAATCGCAAGCAAAAGATGGGTCAACACACGGTAGGTCCTCACGCCCTCGCATGAATTAGGTTCTTCCAAATGTTGAACGACTGCTGAACTAATTTTTGGGGGGTGAGCAAACGCGCGTGCCGTTTATTACACGTGATACCCATAATTTAACAGTTTTTCTGAATGTTGTTCGAAAAATAAACTATGGTTTACTGCAGTTTTTGTAATTTGATCAAACGGACCGTAATTTTCTGTTTGAGAGTGAGCAAACGACCAAACTTTACAGTTTGTAATATTTGACCACTGTCTACTGTATCCGCGTAAAATGAATTGTTTAAACAATACGTACCTTGTACTTCGCGCGTGCGCGGGGCGGTTATATTCGGTTGTTACGTTTTTCAGAGGGTGAGAAAACGACGAAACTCAGCGGGATTGTTCGGAAAACTCCCTCGGGTGCATTTCGTATCATTTCGGCATTTGCTCAATCTCGATCAAAAACGTACTGTCCGTTTGATAAGATTATAAGAGCTGCAGTCAACCAAAGTGTATTATTCAAACAGAATTCCGAAAGATTGTTAATTTATGGGTATGGCGTGTAACGAACAGCAGTCGTGTTAGCTAACCCTTCAAAAATTAATTCATTAGTCGTGCAACGCTCGTGAGAACCTTATTCATGTCGGCGCGGGAAAACCTCCGAGCGCGGGGCGCGCGGCAAGCCTCCGCTTACAATTTTCTACAAACTACATCTTCATCTCTCGACTACCGAGCAGCGTCGGACAGTGGTCGGAAACGACCCGATACGCGCGCATGCTGTTAAAAATTCTTACCAATCCTGAGGTGTATCTTCTCTTTGGAATGTCACCATTATGAATTCAAATGATAATATCTCTGCGATTAAACATGCTGAAAAAATTTCGGACAACAGAAATTTAAACTAATAGAGACTATAAGCTTGACGTTCAGATCTTGACGTAGTCACATACGAGACTTCGTGAGTCATGCATTTAGATTTTCAAAGAGACCCAACATAGATGTTTTCACCATTTTATAATCATACATATGAACGGAATGTTATAAATAATAAAGAATGAGAAAAAAAAAATCTCCTACCCCACCGTAAAAAGTTGTAGGTTTGAGCTGAAAACAAGTCCTGGTGAAAAAATGGGCGGCACGCTCGAAGATGTAGAGGGTGGAAGATGAAATTTTATGCTTTACATTGGATTAACGGAGGAATATATCCTCGTTTGTGTTAATCTATGCCACTTATGCATAGATTCGATATTATGAACTACATCTTATGTACTACAGACATCTGCGGTACACCATCTTATCCGGAATTTCAACCGCTAGAAAGAGATTCAAAAACCCGACATCCTCATGCCAACGGTTTAAAAATTGCAGGTGATTGAAGTACCCTCTAGAATTCCCCTAAACTGATTTTATTGATTTCAATTATTCGAGGATCTCTCCTTTTCATTCATAGATTATTGGAATTCATTTTCTTTATTTTGATTCTTGTCCAACGAATCAAATACTTCATAACCGCAACTCTGAAGCTGCCGTCCCATGTAGGCCCGGACGAAAAACGGAACGGAATCTAGTGACTTTCTCCATGTATTGCGTGTATGTATACACCGACGCATATAACGTTCCGTTCCGTGATTCCGGATTCCGGGGAACCGGGCCTACATGGGACGGCAGCCAGAGAGGAGATCCTATGCTAGGCTAGCCGTCAGTCAAGTGGGGTTATGTCGTCTGCTTGTATTATGTGGATTTTTGTCCAACAAATCGAACTTTTCGTAACCTCGAATCTGAAATGAACTCCTATGCTAGGCTAGCTGTCAGAAGTGCGAGGTTATGTCGTCTGATTGTATTATGTGGATTTTTGTCCAACGAATCGAACTTCTCATAACCTTAAATCTGAAATGAACTCCTATGTTAGGCTCACTGTCAAAAGTGTAAGGTTATGTCGTCTGCTTGTATTATGTGGATTTTTGTCCAACAAATCGAACTTTTCGTAACCTCGAATCTGAAATGAACTCCTATGCTAGGCTAGCTGTCAGAAGTGTGAGGTTATGTCGTCTGCTTGTATTATGTGGATTTTTGTCCAACGAATCAAACTTTTCATAACCTCAAATCTGAAATGAACTCCTATGTTAGGCTAACTGTCAAAAGTGTGAGGTTATGTCGTCTGCTTGTATTATGTGGATTTTTGTCCAACGAATCGAACTTTTCATAACCTCGAATCTGAAATGAACTCCTATGCTAGGCTAGCTGTCAGAAGTGTGAGGTTATGTCGTCTGCTTGTATTATGTGGATTTTTGTCCAACGAATCGAACTTTTCGTAACCTCGAATCTGAAATGAACTCCTATGCTAGGCTAGCTGTCAGAAGTGTGAGGTTATGTCGTCTGCTTGTATTATGTGGATTTTTGTCCAACGAATCAAACTTTTCATAACCTCCATTCTGAAATGAACTCCTATGTTAGGCTAACTGTCAAAAGTGTGAGGTTATGTCGTCTGCTTGTATTATTTCAACCTCAAATCTTAAATAGAGTCCTATGTTTGGCTAACTGTCAGTCGAGCGAGCTTATGTCGCCTGCTAGTTGTGTTTGTTATTCGGATCTATTTTTATTATTCGGATTGTTGTTCAACAGATCCATCTCTCCATAACCGCTACTCTGTATTAGGAAGGAACTAGGGCTCGAAATTCGAATAAAAACGAAAGCGGGAAACGAACTTGAAAGAGTGACGACAACGAAGTACCTAGGAGCCGTATCGGATGACAGATTGAAATTTGAAGAACGCTGTGACCATGTACTGAAAAAAGTTGGAACAAAAACTAGCTTCCCCAATAAGTAAATAGATATGCAAAGATTAGGGATATGCTAGAAGCGCTAAGTTTTATGACGATACAGGAAAGATTAGAGTTTAAAATGAATGTTTCCATAACATAATGCCGGACGAACTGAGCAACAGATCAGAATTAGTTGGGGGAAACAAAGGTATGGGAACAAGACAGGCACAGCACATACGGATAAGTACAAGGAAAACAGCGAGTGCCCAACAAAGCATAATATATGCTTGGGCAAAAATATACAAAAATCTACCAAGGGAAGTCAAAAATTCCGCAGATCCCAATGGCTTTAAAAAAAGTGTAAACGGATACAAATTATAGAAAAGTTAATGTAGATATGGATATAAATGAGAAATTATTTAACAGATACTGTACATTATTATAGGAGATAATTTAGATGTAAAAGAGAAAGTACCAAATATTGTATATTACTATACGTTAGCCGAGAAGGCTGAATAAACCTGTATCTATCAATTAATCAAACAAAATCTTATCCCCTATGTTCGGCTTTCAGGCTAGCTACCAGAAATGTGAGATGACGACGTCTGGGATCTTGTATCGATTATTCGAATTTATTTTCATCATATGCCTGTTTCGAAAAAATCTAGGGGAATGAAATATACGCATGATATAAATAAACGAGCTAAATGAATCCTGACTTTCTCATACAATTTTATTTATCCTACATTCGAGTCTCAGGTTAGCTGTCGGACGAGTTAGATTATAACATCTGGGATCCGATATTGATCGTTTACATACGTTATTCACTTTCGAAACATTGGGATCAAAGATAGGAGTAAAAGAAATTGAAGAGCAATCGTCTCGTTGTAACGTCAATCCCAAATACGATTTCAGGCATCCTACGTTCGTTTTTCAGGTTAGCTGTCAATGATTATTCGAACTTTCTTTCTTCCAGTCAGGATATTTGGGTAATATGAATAAACGAGCAATGATGTTATCTCGTAACGTAAATTCCGAACACGATTCTACCCATCCTTTGTTCGTATTTCAGGTTAGCTGTTAGTCGGGTGAGGTTAGCCCTTTGCGATCCGATGTTGAATATTTGTATTTCTTGTCAAGCGGGAGCAGCAGAAACATCTCACGTGAAGTGACAGAAGAAACCTTCACTAGCGCCGCCGTTTGGTTGACAAGTATACTGATCGCGATGTCGGTACAGGCTCTCACCTCAACTAAATGTCGGTTTTTTAATTATGACTGACGGAGAATTGTCAATTCTCAGTCATTTCTCTATCAAATGACACGGGAATAGACTCAAAGTGTGTGGTTTTTCATCGCGGAGTGGCTGATTGTCGGGGAAATGCGATTATCTGCGGCAACAGTGAATAATCTTGCGATTTATGTGGTCGGTACGTCAATCTGTGAAAATTTTTGTCAAATTTTGAAAAAGTGAAATAATCAGCCACTTTCTACCACAATTATGTGTAACCCCTCAAAGTTTCATCGCGATTGATTCAGTAGTTTCGGAGAATTCACGATTCCCGTTTTCGAGGTTCTGACAAACGTTTCACTTCACCTTAATGAAACACATCCCGGGCTGAATGTGAATATTGGAGTGAAAAGGACGGAAAAACCATTCTCGAGGCAACCAACTGATCTAACGCTCGAACAGACAATAAATGCTGATGCTGCTCGGAGGATGACAGGTATAACGTGTCTCAGAAACTCAATAGCAGCTCGTCAACGATGGAGTAGAAGCCACGGTATTCGCACAACTATAATTTCTCATGTGTTGAATGAGACCGGATTGCAAACAAAAGAAGATACGACTAATGATTTAAACGACTATCGCATAAAAAACAGTATATCGCAGATCAAAGAATTCACGAAAAGTGTAAATGCTAGACTGAATCCATTTTCACCGAATTTAGACGAACAATTGCTATACAACATAAGCAATGGCCAAGCTGCATCCAAAGAAGTTGCAGATTTTTTATTAAATGTCAAAAATTCTGGAAACCACATGAGACAACAGTTTATAAGCGAATGTGCGAACGATAGTAAACGGTTTGAAAAACCTATAGCCAGAAATAAAATTCTGAATTTCGAAACTATAAAAAAAAGGGTGAAAAGTTCAATAAACAACAGAGTTCAAGAAGTCAGAATCCAAAGGGATTTGTTTGGAAGACTACTAGGGATTTCGCTAGAAAAAAACCTGGATTTTGAAAAAGTTTTGTGTTACCCATTAACTCCCGTACCGCTATCGTTGTGTCACATCGATGGTACAATAAATAAGACAGATAAATCGAAAATGGTTGAAATAATAACAGAAAAATTTGAGTTTGCACATGTACAAGATGTAGATGTTGCGATCATAGATGGATTCTTTTTCTTACATCTATTAAAGGATCTTCCACCAACTTTTGGCGGCGTCGCCATGAAAATTTTGTTGATGCTTAAAAATTTTAATGCTAAAAGGATAGATATAGTTTTTGACATATATCCTAAACCATCTATAAAGGATAATGAACACATTCTACGCCAAAACTACACCCAAACTGACATCGTTATAGAAGGTCCTGAAACACAACGTCCTTCAAATTTTAATGCGGAACTTAAAAATATCAAATTCAAGAAAAACTTCGTTCAGTTTTTAATTACATATTGGGATGAATCAGAATACGCAGCGGAAATAATTGGCAGTAATAAGACTATCCTTTTAAATTATGATCTATGTTACGAGTACAGAGTTTCAAACGGGCAAGTTATACGAAGTGTAAAGTCTGATTTAAGCGGCACTCACGAAGAGGCCGATACAAGAATTGTTCACCACGTTTGCGATTTGCAGAAACAACACACATCATTAATAAGGTGCTCTGATACTGATATATTGATAATTCTGCTTTCAAACATGAAGCAGTTAGTGGACACGCGGGATGGGAATAATAAGGTTACCAGAAAAATTTGGATGCAGCTTGGTGTTGGCAACAACGTACGCACCTTTAATATTTCGGAAATATATAATGAATTGGGAGAAGAATCGTGCGGCTCTTTAGCAGGCTTCCACGCTTTTACTGGCTGCGATTTTAACCCGGCATTTCACAGAAAAGCGAAGAAGAGACCGTTTGTTGTCTTAAAGAACAGCAGTGAATTTCAAAAGGCCTTTGCGCCCTCGGTGATAATAGCGTTTTGGAAAACACAAACGAATTACAAAAAGTTTCCGGAACCATTGAGAAATTTGTATGCCATATGTATAACTTAAAAAGCATTGTTTGTGTCAATAGAGGAAAATCGGCAATTTTTTCGAAAACATACAAGGCTAAAAAAGATACAGAACGATTCAAAAAAGCGTGTGCAGAATTAGAAGCTCCAAGTTTCCCCCCTTGTAAAGCTGAATTACAACAGCAGATTCGAAGAGCGCTTTACATTACTCAAATTTGGAAAAATGCTCACCTACGAAGACCAACACATTTGATGCCAACAGACTACGGTTGGAAGGAAGAAGATGAACGCTACGTCTCTCATTGGTTTGATGGCGACGAAGTACCACCATCGGTCGATGATATTATTATACACGAGGAGGAGAGCGGTAATTCAGGTAAAAAGACTCAGAATCTTGGTTTTATTAATTTCTTGCGTCGTAATATAACCAGTGTGCTTTTATACATGTTATAGATGACGAAAGTACTGGTGGCGGTGAAAGTGAGACTTTGGATTGTGGAATATCCGATGAAAGCGAAGGCGAAACTTAAATAAATCACCTTTTTAATGTAAATGGTAGTTTTGTAAGTTTTATCATTTGAGTATTATTTTCATACTGTTAGATGAGTTTTTCTCATTAATAAAACGTATTTTGAAATTTTGTAATGCTTAATTCACAGTCGTCTAGTTGTTGTCAACGCCTTACCCATCCTATTCATTCGACACTTGATTTTTTTTTCTGTAACATTTTATGATATTTGTCTTTTGTATAATATATTGACGAACGGAAGGGTATATCTCCCAATCTTGACTTCTCTCGGGTAACAACAATTATATTATAACATATGGTGTCGACTGAGGTATCGATAAATTTTTCCGGCGTTAAAATTATCTACCTAGTGCAGGGTGGGGGTCGAAAAACCGAAAGACTAAAATTCATAACGACCGTAATTCCGAAATTTCAAAGTTCCGAAAACCAATAATCCGAATGAGCATCATACAGAGGGTCCATAAATCCGAAATGAAAAAATGTAAAATAAGAAAATGTCGAAGGTGAACCGATCAGATAAGTACAAATGAGAATTGGCGAACTTTCGAACGACCAAAGACCCGAATGATAAAAAATACCGAATATTCGAAAAAGCAAGTCACACATTTTCAGATGAGTCAGAATTTATAAAAATTAAGTACCGAAATGAAATTACAGAATGACCGAAGAAGCGATGCATCAAAATACCGAATGATCAAATACTCGAAGGTGCAAAATCCCGAAAATTGTATGAGAATGCGGCGTGTCAGTTCTGGCCGGTAAGAGGGCACCACTTTCAGGATTTTGATTTTTCGGAATTTTGAGTTTCGGTATTTTGACACATCTGATCTTTTAGTATCGGATGTATTGATTTTCGGAACTTTGCTTCATCGAGGTAACGGCTGTTCGGAAGTCTGATTTTCGAGTTTTTTAACTTTCTGTTTTAATACAATCTGCATTTCGCTACGTTCGACATTTTGAAATTCGGAAGAAGGTTTTTTGGTATTATCGTGCTTCGCATATTTTCAAGAATTGTGAAAACACACTTCGGAATTATGGTCTTTCGGAATATGTGAATTAGGATTACTTGACTGTTCGTTGAAAATGGTATTCGGGATTCCGATTTTCGGAATTTCGGTCGTTATGAATTTTGGTCTTTCGGTTTTTCGACCCCCACCCCTAGTGCATGGTTGAGGGAGCACCCCTTAATAACCCTTCCTGGTCACCACAGGTCAAAATGACCCGAGCATAAACTTTGAAGGTAAATCCCGGTAAGTCCGTGGCCAAAGGAACGCAAGAAACGTAAAAATGAGGAACAAAAAAATCAAATTCTAAAATGCATTGATCTTTTCACGATTTCCTTTGGATATGTCACCATTAGAATTTTTACTTACCGACTTTTGCTACATCTGCTAGAATTTTCAAAGTATTTTTCAGTATTTTTTTGGTGCCGATCGAACTGATAGTTTTCACGCGACAACTTGTAACGGGTTATCCCTGGGTTCGGGTACCTCAGAAACTAAGCCGACTACAATCCAGGCCCAACGGATAGGTAGGGGATTTTGCTGGGCGCCAGACTTCGTTAGAAGCCCTCTCTCTCTCGCTCTGGGACCCTCCGGCTAGCTAGTAACGATAGAGGGATTTCGTAGGGGCGAAGAATAAAGACACAAACCGAACTTGATTTATTATTATTTTATTAAAAAAAGAAAAAAAGAAAAGGTGGCGAACTTTGGATACGCCCGCTACCTGGCGTTTCTTGACAATGAGGTTATCGATTCTACTCTAAATATCAACTATCAAATAAACTACGTACTACTGACTCTAAGTTGACTATGGTCTAAATAATACCTGGGATGAAACAAACAAAAAAAAAAGAAAGATATTACAATTAAGTATCACAGTGCGCGGTCGAGCACTCCAACAGCTCTAGACCCGATCGACGGTAGGGAGGACCAAGTCGACTCCACCTACGGTCTATCTCGCTCGCTCTGGCTACGAGACAGTCAGCTGTCACCGTAGCGAGATTGCGTGCCTCGCTTCACGTCTCGTGGGTGACTGACGCGGCGCGCGGTAAAGCGGCGGCGGAGAAGTGGTGGGGCAGGCTTCGGCTGAGGAGAAAGCGACGGAACTCTGACCGGCAGCAGCTGAGTGCGACGCGTGACGTCAGAGGTCTATGGCAATATGGCGTCGGTCTGATTTTAGCTGCGAGCGGCGCAACGGTGACCAATCTGGGCACGGTTACGCGCAGCGAAAAAAGCACGTGACCGGTGTTCTTTAGGTTTGAATCCAACGGTTCGCGGGGGAACGGTTGAGACTCAGACACGCGGTTCACGGGGCTCAGGGAATATTCACGGGGTGCGGGTTGGTATCGGGGTGTAATTTACTATGAGATGGGTGGATACTACCTTGCAAGGACGCTCTTACGGACTCGGGTGCGACGGTACAAGCCACAATACGGTCGGAGAGCCGGGGGTATGCAGGGGTCAGAGTCCAGTCCAAGCAACAGTCCAATATCCAAAATCCTATTCTCAGTCCAAATCACAAAGCCCGGGTCGTCCTATTCACTAACTTTTCTCTCTCCACAACTCTACTACACTCCACTCCACACTCTCTCTCACTCCTCAATTCTCTCTCTCTCTCTCTCTAAAACTTCGTCTTTTTCAACTTCTCTATTCGCACGAGGTGTCAAGATCAGATCCAAAGATGGAAGTGACTTCTTTATGAGATTTTAGTACCAACCGGCATCACCCGACCTGCGAGCGCTGGCGGCGACCACTTCGCCATGTGCGAGGGTCGGCGGCCAATGGGCTCCGCAGGGTAGTCAGGCGGCAGGATTTAAATCGGGCGGCCGGACTTAGACACGTCCGTAGGTCGGTTAGGCGGAGGTCTAACGTACCACGTTACAAACTGTTTAAAAATGGCTCGGGTCAATTTGACCTGGGTGTGACTAGCTAGATTGAAATCGGAAGTGTGACCACGAAGGGGTAATATAAATGTTCGGCGGTTGAATTTTTTTGTTCGGCACAGGTTAATTCATTAGTAAATATGTGCGAAGTAATTTTCCTAAGCTGGTAAACAATAAATAATTTGCTGTTTATTCAATTCAATGAATGAAAATTGATGCAATCTTTCTTCAGTAATTACGGATAACATAACCAATCATTTTGTTCGGCGGTTACATTGTAAAATGGAATATGATGAAATTAGTCATAAGAGGCCATCGCCGAACGGTAAGGTATAATTTGTTTATAACTATTGTATTTTATTGTTTATAACAAATGTATGTCCAATTAATTTGTTCGGCATATATATTTTATACTTCCATTCCATTTCATATATGTTATAAAATCAACGCCGAACAGTAGGCTATGATGTAACAGATATAGACAGGGGAAAACGGAAGTGCGTGGGTGTAGCTAGGCCCCTAGCCAACCAAAATGTTCGGCGACCGTATAGCTTTCAATTTTAGTGAATAATTGGAGATATTCACGAAGTGCCGAACATATCATATAAACTCACAAATTGCGTGTTATTAATGAGTATCCGTACAATGAAATGGACGCCGAACGGTAGGTTGTAATTATATTTCTTAGACATAAGATCTGCAATTTGCAGATGTTCTTGCATCTAGCGTAGCCATTTTATTTGTTCGGCAATGATTAATTCGCAATATTTGGCATTGTATTAGGTTAGTATCGAAATTTGAAAAAGTAGGCTATGATGTAACAGATATAGACAGGGGAAAACGGAAGTGCGTGGGTGTAGCTAGGCCCCTAGCCAACCAAAATGTTCGGCGACCGTATTGCTTTCAATTTTAGTGAATAATTGGAGATATTCACGAAGTGCCGAACAGTAGGTTATGATAATCCTTTATACAATTTTTTTTACAAAAGCATAGGGTAATAGTGGCTTCCATAACCATCCTACACGTTCGGCAATGCCGTCCGCCCGAACTTTCTTTTCAAAAACAGTAATTTGCGACAGATGCCGAACGGTAACTAATGATGCCAAAACCTGAGTTTTTCAAACAATTTGATCGTACGTGAGGAACATATTGTAACCATGGAATTTGTTCGGCGATGATATTTTCGTGATGTGGGATACAGATTTATGGAACTTAAGATGTATATGAGCAGTAGGTTATGATACATAAAAAAAGTGTTATGGGCCCCGGTCTAGTCGGATGCCTTTGTTACTCGAAAAAATATGATTGCTTCTCATTACTTTTATTTTTTTTATTTTGAAAATACATCTGAACCAGCGAACGTGATAATTTTTAGTTGTAAGAGAACAACTACAGTCAGCCCACATAGAAACACATCCACAAAATTGAAAGTACACAGGATCTAGGCAGTGTTATTTTTCTTACGTGAATAGTAATAATTCGATATTATGTGATATAGTGATATTCGGTATTTATGCATGTGGGCTGACTGTAATTTTCTCGTCTACAACTGAAAACTATCGCGTTTGCTATTTTAGATGTGATATTTCCCATGAACAGGGCAAGAAAAAAAAGCTCCCGTTACATAATTATCAACTGCGAAATATCCTGATTTCTTGAGAAGAAAACTTGAAAGTAGTACAAAAGAATTTAAGGTAGTTGTCGCGCTACAGTCCGACCCAAATCGTAAGACCCATATATTCGTACTAGTCAGCGACAATGTATGGCTCTGTGAGAGTGAGAGCCACGAGATATCCACTCGAGAGCAAGAGAGATACGCGCCCCTTCATGTTTCAGTTTTAACTATGAAACCTACACGAGACGGTCGAAAACGCTGAATGATGAATGCAAGGATTCAGAAGATTACAATTTACCGTATGATATTTTCTGTCGAAATGCTAAGATTTGTTTTCGTCAAGGGCTTATTTTTAAGCATATTTTTCCACAGTTCGCATATCAGCCTCCGTATAAGAACGAACTTGAAATGCTTTTTGTTCAGAAATGGAAAGGTCAAAGGCCGAAACATATAAATTTTATCAATTTCTTGGGAAGAGTCGATATGCGCCACGCAACCTCAATCGAGTAAGTTTTCAAAAACGTATAGTAAAATAATTTACAGGGTGAGAATTTTATAGGATTGGCATGAAAAACTGACGAAATTAATTTAATCTTACACAGTTCCATTACGGGATGTCGTACTTCGCTGATAAATTCGCCCGTTTTCTATTCTCGCAAGCAACGACAAACGTCTTTGTGGTCGTGGCATTTTAGCGTAGAAACACAGTAAAATAAAACGACGCGAAAATAATAAGAAAAATAAGAAGATAGAACAAAAATGAGAAGAAAATGATGTGATTAATAATAAAGACACAAGAACCGAACACTTGCAAAAAATGTTTTAAACAAAACCAATAAAAATTAGGAAAAAAAAAACGGAATAACACTGATTGTCTCTGAGCAATCGAAACACTCATTCCAAATGGTTATATAACTATGATAAAAATAAAATAAAATAAACAAACACCTCCTCAAGTCCCGATTGTTTTTTAACAACTAACACTTAATTGTATAACGGAAAAAACGGAATAACACTGATTGTCTCTGGGCAATCGAAATACTTATACAAAACGAATATATAACTATGATAAAAATAAAATAAAATAAACGAACACCTCTCCAAGTCCCGATTGTTTTTTTAACATCCAACCCTAATTATATAACTACATGACTATGGAAATATATAAAAGAATAATAACCGAGATTGTAAAATGCACGTTTGTTTTTTCACGCTTGCAAGAACGATTGGATATTGCACGACTGTGACAAGCTAGGACAGACTGATGAATGATGGCGAAACTGTTTCCACACGCTGATTCTACTTATACTTTGTAGTATTTAACGTTGTCGACTAGAGGGATGGGTAAAACCTTCGCTGATAGCCGCAGAGGAGAAATGCAGGGGCATGCCGGGGTAAGCCTCAAGTTTAAACGCGGCAGATATAGTTAGGCGATCTAGCACCTTGGAATAAAATAATCTCAGAACGATAGAAAAAAAAAAAAAAAAAATCACGTGAGAAATGGTCCACAAATTCCAAATCCAAGTTCTTGGTGAAAAAGTAGTTCAGAAAATATGTGAAAAAGTTGAGAAACCATCAAAAATTACCGAAATTTCGCGCGCTGTTAACATTAATCACAGACGCTGCGAGAATCGTGCCAGATAGCGAAAAATTGAAAGAAAACAATTTCGTAGAGCACAAAATTTGCAATAAAAAAGTGCGTGTGGACATACATCTAGAGTCAACAGCGTAGGCGTGGGAAGCGCTTGAAATTTCTTGAATTCGAGGCAGTCCCAAGTGACCCAGGCAATAACAAATTGATTTTTGATGAGCAAAGTTTGAGTAAAAAATTTGAAAAAATCCGTAGCTCACTTGGACAACATAGTAAAAATTGTCGGAGAAGAAAAAAGAATTTCAATGCGAACTGGGATTTTCTTGGAATACTGAAATTTTCTTCTTTTCTCGATACTTTTCGGACTAATTCTTGAATAACTTGAGAAGAAAAACCCAAAAAATTGATTCCGCCCCCAGCTTTTAGCTCTATTCATTCTTCAGATATAGTTTCATGGATATACAGTACCGTCCATAAGTTCGGGATCACTTTTCGTATTCTCGATCGGGACAAAAATTAGATATCTCGACCAAAAAAAGGGCGTAATCTCATGTTCCATATCGCATTCGGAAGTAGAAAGAATTAGCTACATCATCTTTGTCTTGCAAAATTGTCTACGACCTATTTAGCATTTACTAGGTGACGTTGAACTTTTTGTTTTTTTTTTTTTAGATTTTCATACTTTCGTGCGATTATATACCTATAATAATATTTTGACAATATTGTACAGTCTTCTCAGTAATTGTATTGCCTTGCGAGGAAGAAGTGTGAAAAGAACACTTCCGAATCGTAATTTTGTTTTTACGTAAACAATTTGTATTTCACCATAACAAAATATGATATTTTTTCCGAAAGTTCTTGGTCTGAATCTGATATTTTCATTGTCCTAAGGATGCGACCAATTTTTGCGAATTTAAAAATATTTCAATAATTAATCATAATTCCTTGCTTAGATATGATTTCTTTTGGCCAGAATGTAGTGACAGAAACGTGGTTCAAAAATGAAGGGGGACACGTATACGTGTGCACACCGTCCAAATTTTAGAATTCATCACTCTTACTTACCTGTATAAAGTGAAATTAAAATCCTGGTCCAGTTCTTTCTTGAAGCTTCGTCTCTTGAATTTTTTTGATACATATTTTCGAACGAGTAATCCGCGATCATTTCAACCAATTGAAAACACTTTCCCCGCCACTTTTTTTTTTTTTGTTATTGACGAAAACAGTATTTCATATAGTTTCGCACGTCCCGAAACTTCTCTTCGAATGCAACAAAATATACGCGAAATGAAAAATTGTCTACGATATTCCAGACGCATTTGGTTTTATCTGTTGGGCTAACGTATCCATAAAATCTGACGCGAAATACATCGCAGCGACGTCGTGTGAAAGTGTATTCACACAAATGAATGACAGCCGTCAATGAGGCCCTCGTGCTTGGAAAGGTTTCTTGTTTAAATTCGGCAGTCCACAAAAGAATATGAGATCCAGTGTAAAAAGAAACGACGAGAAATATTTTATCTATTTCTCTTATTAAGGGGGTACATAGACCTTTGGAGAAGTTGAAATTTCCAAAAAGAAGTTGATTTTTTTCTACGACTTGATTCTTCTAAGATTTTCCGTTATAATTATTTTGATTCCGGCCAATGAAGCACGGCTCATGAACGACGGTTTGTTGGTGTGATTACCGCTAGGTTTCTCGCCCTATTGTCGCCGCGAAAAAAGTGCACACAACCGAGCGGCAAGTACACCGACGAACGCCCGTTCTTAAATCGCGCGTCATTGTCGCGTCATTGACTGTAGTTAAAATAATTATAACAAGAAATCTAAGTATTTCCAGGAAGAACGGCTAAGGAAAATTTCGATACTATTTTAATCAAGATTTATCCTGTGAACTGGGCGGCGTTATGAGTTCTCGTACACAATGTATACGAGTGAAATACAAAAACTTTTGTAAATTAAAAAATTGTATACTTACCTATGCACTAAAATTATCTTTGCTGCATCATCTGGAATTACATACGCAAACTTCACTATCGAACATTAGTATTTCAGGTATGAATGGTTCAACCTAAATCACGCGTCTGTTATAGTCCGGACGGAATGAGATTTGAGTTTTTGAATACATAGTTTTACGAGAATTATATGACATTTAGCGAGTGTATTTACGATTTAAATTCTACTCGCTATGCTTCGATGATTGAGGGGAGGTCTACAGATTTTTACCGACCCCTTCTAATTTCTTGAATTTCTCCGAAACGGGGCAATCAAGCGAATTGTCCTTTTGGCAGCCGATGTTTGACGAGTAATGAGTTCGAATTAGTACGCTTGATCGGATGAAATCGGGATTTTTTTTTTTTTTGATCGAAAAGTGTGGGCGTGCCGTTTATTTCGACTCGTATCAAAGCCTACGCATCAAGAATGCAAAATCGGCTTCTTGAGCCTGATTCTATATGGAATTCCGAAGACAACCATCCAAAAACATCTTTGGTTTCGATAACGATGAAGCGGCCAGTTGTACTGCGGCGACAAATTTCTTGGAATCCTATTCCCCTAACCGCCCTTACAGTCTCTTATAACGAGATGGTACTGTAATATATTATAAAAAAAAATTCACAAGTGATTTACGATTTATCAGAAATATCGATATTAAACGTGAATCGCGTTCTATTAACCTATGTTACGTGCGCAACTTTCATATATATATATATATATATTTGCTGAATTCTTTATAATATATGCTTGGTATTGCAACCCCTGCAATTCGGATTCTTCCTAACCAAGCCTATAAATTCATTCATTCAATATATTTATTTACCCGATATATATATAAGATAAATATCAACTTTCTTTTTAATGCGCAATAGCTTATTCCGTTCATTTTTCAAACGTGACTTAGAACGTAACCATATTGAAATATAATATTTAATTCTATCGAATGTTCATCCCTTCTTGAAGTGGCTCATAAGTCACGTAGGCGTAGATAACGGCGAGGCAATACTGGGACCCTCAGTCTTGCTGACCCGTCAAATTCACACTACCAAACTAGTATGTAGGTGTAGCGTTCTCTCTCTCTAATTTTCCAAAGAAACAGGGATGAGCAAGATGAGCAGAATAACAAGATAATAAAGTCAGGTATTATTTAAATTAAAAGATCAAGCAAATGATTAACAATTCAAATATAAGATCAAGCTATCAAAATAATCTGAAGATATTCAAATCAGATTAGTGTGAGTGGGCTATAGGTGAGCCATGGAGTACCATGGGCCCGCGTGACGTCACAGGACGCCAACGCCTACGCCTAACTGCAAGTAGTCCCTCAAACCAATCAGGCGACGATTAGCCACTAAACAAGGCCCTAATTGGCTAAGCCACGCGCGCAGTAATACATACATTGTTGCAACCGCGGGGACCTCGTCGCCTTTGAACTTGAACTAGCGTCTTTCTTCTGGTAAATCGCGACGTGCGTGGATGTAAGGAACCGTGTGCTAAATGGAGCCAAGAGTTATACTCAATCTTTTCTTTGTTTTATACGTGAAGTGGTAGTATAAAGGACTCAGTACCCGTTAACAAATTATATAAACGAGATATAATCTAATAGTTTAGTGATCCGTTTATTAGCCTTAGATTCAGTGCAGAGACACATATATTTTCATTTTTTTTTGTTATTAACTTTATGTTAATAGACTTTCCTTCATTTTATAATCGCCATAGATCCCCGCTGGGTTTATGTAATCTTAAGAATATCAAATAACCATCAAACTCAACCTAAACTATTCCAATCATAAATTCAGTGTTAAGTCTAATCTTAAATTCGGAACAATATTCAATTCAGTCCAATAAAACAATATTAACAATAGACATTTGTGTTCATCAATTAGCTTCAGTTCTGAACAACCATTCAAATTAACATTTACTTACAATCAAACATTTAATACGTGTTAAAACAAATCTAAATCCTAGCATTTCGGAAATCAAAGACTACGAGGTTCCTAAGGTGAGGGAGGCTAATACCTATCAAAGTAGACCCATGGTACCCCAGGTCGACCAAAGCTAAGTAACCACGAACGCTCACAAATTGCTCATTTATAAATTATATTATACATTCGAACTTGTTATACTGTTTTCCAGAATTCCTTAGATTTAACCATTTGCATGATAAAATATAATTTGATCAAATGAATAGTATAATCACTGGAATATCTTTATAAGCTAATACCCCACGGTATTTCGGGATAAACCCTCGCTAATAACGAGACCACCCGGTGAACTTGTGACACTATTCATTAATTTCAATCTGCACAATTTTATTATTAATATATATTTACTTGTTAAACTCGAGATTGGTATGAGTATAAAGTCATAGACCAAACGGGATAATTCAAAAGAATTTCGGGTTTTGCCCTAATCCCGCTGGGTCTCCTTTCTTTCAAACTTTACCTATAAAATCTTCAAGAGAACGGGTATTACCGCTCTAGTCGAGTCACCAATACCCGAGCTACCGATCTCGATTTTATCTCACTATGTTACCATTATAATTAAGGTTATATCCATATATATATATATATATATATATACCGAGAATATTCGGTGAGAGTAAACGACCCCCTCCCTACGGCAAAACCAACACAGGGCGCACCGCGTGCGTGAGGCTCGTTCGGGAGGGGATAGGCGGCCAGTGGTGCGTCCACCGAATCTGCCGCGCTAGGCCCAATCCATATAGCCCATCCGCGCTAATTCGATGAATACTTAACTTGAAAAGCAATCATCACGCCGAACACGGCAAAGAATGAACGCGAATAGAATGAGTTCAACTAATGTGAACATTTATTTTCAGAATTGATCAACGAATTACAACTAAATATCTATCAATTCGATATGATTATTAATTATGAGTGTTTATGAGTGATGTTTGAGACGAAGTGGAGCGGGTAAGTGGAGAATAAATTATTGAAGACAATATCGTCAAACATTGGTTTATTTATTGATTTACAAATTGAATAGAATTGAGTGCTGAAAAATCAATTTTTGACCATGTTCTGTTCAATGATTCACCCTCCACTTATTTGTTTCACTGTGTCTCTAATAACGCTCATAAACACTGATAATGAATACTTAAATCCAATTAAATGATATTTGATTTTGAATTCGTTGATAAATTTAAAAAATAAATGTTCACATCAGGCGAATTCATTTTATTCGCCCTCATTCTTTGCCGTGTTCGTGTGATGATTGCTTTTCAAGTTAAGTATTCATCGAATTAGCGCGGATGGGCTATACGGATTGGGCCTAGCGCGGAAGATTCGGTGGACGCACCACTGGCCGCCTATCCCCTCCCGAACGAGCCTCACGCACGCGGTGCGCCCTGTGTTGGTTTTGCCGTAGGGAAGGGGTCGTTTACTCTCACCGAATATTCTCGGTATATCCATTTTTGAGAATTAATATTATGAATGAATCGTGACCTGAACATTTCTAATTGCACTACCTGGCTGGGATAATTCGTAGAATTCCGGGTTTACCCTAATCCCAGTGCGAGGCTACCTTTGCGCGCATAACGAAACCGTTACCTTAGAGAGAGAGAGATACTATTTCATTGTAATAATTCATTATATCATCTTTGATTATCCCAACGTGCGAATCGTGAATAGGCCTTTCTTTGCGTTATCTATTATTCGATAATAGCTTCCTTATACGAACTAGCCAAACCTTCACGATCCCCACGTCGGTGACTGAATATCACCTTGTTATTTGACCAATTCATTATTTTCTCATTTATACTATTCGTCAGTTCGAGTCCATTTCATTTGTGAGGGCTTGAACCATATCATAACACCTTCCTAATCGTACAAGAATATATTATGGATTTTACCAGTTAATCCTTATTATCATTTGAATCACCTTATTCATCTATTTTATTTTTGTTATTTTATCATTCATATCAACTAGCCTCACTAAAGTTTAAACAATTCGATTGAGACCTGTATAGGACTAGGCGGCAACGATCCTATTTACCGGTTTATCGTAAGATAGATCTTTTCTTTAATTTTATTATTTTCGCGCATGTGACGGGTATCCTAACAGTCGGCAGGTCCTCGCTTGTCAATTGAACCGTTCGGATTATTAACCACTCTACCCACACCCTCCGTCACACCTACATACATACTCATACACATGCCAATACAATCATTGAACCGAATATCTAGCTAAAAATACAAAATTGGTAATTTCATGATAAGGAAGCTTGGAGCAATATTATTTCGCCCTAGCCTAGCGGTAGCAAATACGCCATCCATTAGTCTAATCCGGTAGCGTAGAAAACAGGAAATACCTGAAATAAGTGTTACAGCACTTTCGCTATTTCGGCCCATCTATGTTTAAGTAAGTCGAGATTCTGACCATTCGAGGTTTTGACCTTTCGTTTCAATGAATCAGAATTTTCAAACGGTCCTCAGATTGACTATTCTAAAATGAAGAACCGTCCAAATTTCGTATATTTGATATTTTCCCCTTCGTGATCTTGTCCATTCTTAAATTGGTTTTTCGATGACATTTGTTTGTGATATTTCCATGTTCATAATGATCTTTTGTATACGTTATAGAGTATCGTAATATTGCCTGTTCTGAATTTTGCTTTTCGCTGATTTTTGAAATCCGAGATTTCAGCCAGTTTACGTTTTGGACTTTCGTAATTTTAACCCCCACCCACTTTTTTGTAGATAATTGAATTCCTCATCATTGTTATTCCTAACTTTTGTTGATTCAACTCACCGTTCTTCAATCAGAGCTTGTTTAGTATTGCAAATCTTCTCTCTGCAAGGAGAAAGAACAATGGAGTTTCAGAGGAGAAAGAAGATTTGCGACACTAAAGAAGCTGTAATTAAAAAACGGCGAGTTGAATCAAACAAAGTTTGAAATAAAAAAGACAAGGAATTTAATTATCTACAAAAAGGCCTGAAGTTTTTAATTCTCAAGTCAGCCGTTTTCAATATGGCGACTGACACAGACGTCGAATCGCAGATTTGATACAATTGACTTGGCATGTATATAGTATGTGAATTTTGAGGATTGACCTTCCAAAGTATTCGATTCAGCTAGAGACTTAGAGTTTTGAGCGAGGTTTCGAGGTTTATAGAGTTCGTAAGGCCACGCATCTCGCCTTTACCCGATTTCCTTTCTACCGGAATTAATTTCGTATTTTCTTCGTTTATTTGTAGACCTCTGATGCTCCAGCCCGCAGCAATGCGCAAAATGATTTTTGGGATGAACTCGAGAGTGCCTTCAAAGCAAAGATTCCGGTATATCTGAAAAATCTGTTAATATTCAATGGGTTTGATAATACCATATCATTGCGTGCTTTGACCGAAAATAGTTTCACGGATTTGCAAAAATTCGCCCGAAATAATATGAAATTGTTCTGCGACACAACAAAACGAGCGAGTGATTATTATGGCATATACGATATCTGCCCAAAAGCTTTCAAAATTGTAATCGAGCACAAGATGCTGCTGTTTTCTCTAGCCGAACACTGCAAGAGAAAATTTGATATGGAAACGTCGCAAACTCGAAAGCCAGCAGGATCTGCGAAGAAATCCCGAGGGCACTCGATTACTTCTAATTTGGCGCCGGATTCTTCGTATCCTGGTCCGCAAAAGACGGCTACCGAGGAAGATATTGATCTCAATGTTGCACAAAGAGAGGTGACCAAATCAATACGGCAAATCATCAATGCTTTCGCTAAGGATAATGCAGTCACGTTGGAAGAAATCGAAACAAACAGACTAACAGATCTTCGGGTCACAGTAAAAATCGACGAGAGTCAAGGGAGTCAATTACACTCGGCGACGATGATATCCATTTTTTGTTGCGCATCAGTGATAGTATGTCGATTTGCAAAAAGATGGATTCTATCAAATCTTCAGAGACACCAAAGACTAAGCATTTTCCGAACATCCTTCCTGTTGGTGAAATAAAAAATATTTCGTCCATTTTTAACACCAAAGTGGCCAAAAACTCCTCGAGTAGAAAGTCTGTCTATATATCTTCTAATCAAGAACTGCAAGAGTTGATCATCGAATTCGATCGGTTTAAAGCACATCAAGATTGCAGTAAAGACGAAGCCGAGGACGAAGCTGACGAAGAAGAAGAAGCTTTTCTAGCAGGCGAAGGAAACAAAAGAACATCACAAAAATCGAGACAAAAATCATGTAGTGACATCGGACTATCTAACTTGGAGGAAATCGCAGAGTTGGGGTCTCCAAAGAAATCCAAGTATACGGCAAACAACACATTGGCTACGGAGATGGGAACGAAAGTTAGAATTACCATTGGGGCGTCTAAAGGAATCGAGGAAGAAACTGAAGAGGCGATCGTACCAAGTTTTCAAAATCTGAAGAGTTCACAGGGATCGAGTCTCTTCAGTCGAATCAAAGATCCCAGCCAAGTAGAAAATCCAAATGGAAATTGTCCAAGTACTTCAGAGTAAACAGACGCAAGAGATCTTTGAATCATCAAATCGAGAAACAATCCCGAATTACAGATTACTATCCGATTCTTGATCAAATGAAATTACTAACTAAAAAAAATGACGAACTAAGAGATACCCTGACAGCTTACTTGAAAGAAAATAATATAAACACGAAGAGTTCAAATAGTACTCAGAACTCAAGTCATTTCTTGAAAGCCTTGATGCAGACAGCTGACAGTAATATGAACAAACATAAGGGCGGTAGAAGATACGAAGAGTCGTTGAAATTGTTTGCGTCATATATTTTCATTTTATGTGGTAGAAATACGTACGAAATTTTACAAAAGAATCTTCCTGACTCTCTTCCGTCAGTTACAACTATTGGGCGGTGTATCAAAAAGATTAATGCGCCTTTACGTGAAGGGGAATTTCGGTTCCATGCTTTGAAGATCTACTTAGAAGAAAGGTCTCTCCCGATGCAAGTTTGGGTAAGTGAAGACGCTATACGAATAACTGGTCGAATCCAATATGACTGACACTTCAATCAAGTAATTGGCTTTGTACCGCCATTAGATAATGATGGTTTACCAGTCTGTGGTTCATTTCAAGCTACTTCCGCTGAATTAATTGAGGAATATTTTCAAACTGGTACTACTGCAAACTATGCATACGTAATATTGGCGCAACCTCTCCAGGAAGGTGCTGCTTCATTTTGCCTATCATTTTTCGGAACAGACAGCCGATTCACGTCAACTCAGGTAATTCGAAGATGGGCTTGGATGAGGAAACAAGCTGCGCTTGTGGGAATAACTCTAGTAGGTTTTTCTTCGGATGGCGACCCACGTTTATTGAAAGCAATGATACATGGAGCCATTCCGCGAGCGCCACTTTTGCCGAGAGACTGGAATGGTTGGTTTATCCAATCTTTACAGCAGTCACAGCTTTACATTCAAGATACGACACATGTTGGCACAAAACTGCGTACCGTATTCCTGGAACCCTCAATTCTGTTACCACTTGGGAATTTTGTAGCATCACCAACCCACCTTAAAATACTAATTGATGAAATAGCTAAGGCAGAGCACGCCTCAACTATGACCGATCTGAACAGAGCTGACAAGATGAACTCACAGCGTCGGTCCCTCGCCGCTGGCCAACGCGGTAATAGCCGCCTACACCACGGCTCAGGCACGGTTGAAGCTTTACTCCTACCTAGAAAGGTTCGACCGCCGTGTTCTCTATTACGACACCGATTCTGTCATTTACATACGCGACATTACCCGCAAAGAGTACGAGCCGCCGACTGGTAACTTTTTGGGAGACTTGACGGACGAACTGACTACTTACGGTGACGGAAGTTACATCCGAGCCTTTGTCTCAGGTGGTCCGAAATTTTACGCGTTTATCGTACGTCGTGCGGACGGTGAACAGGTCGAAGTGTGCAAGGTAAAAGGAATTACGTTGAATTACACGGTCGGTAGCCGAGTGAATTTCGAATCCATTCGCCGGATGGTGGTTGAGGGGGCGAATCCGATCGAAGTGAAGTACCGTGCGATTCGCACAACCGCAACGCGCGAAGTAGTGACGCGTACTGAAAAGAAAATCTGCAGGCCGGTATTCCTCAAAAGACGTTGTTTGGCAGGTAACTTTGATACGCTACCCTACGGCTACTGCGCGTAGGGTGTATAACTCGAGCCGTAGGCAATAAACAGGGCGGTGCGACCCTCTGGCCCACTTTCACGCTCTCTCTCTCTCTCTCTCTCTCTCTCTCTCTCTCTCTTACTACTCCGCTCGACGAAACGGTGTACGGAGAGCGAGCCAGACAGACAGACAGATACCTGGCAGACAGCCCGTCGGATGGACGCCCCACCGCGAACGATTGGTGTATAAGCTGAAAAGACACCAGTGGACAAACCAAGGGACAACGACAAGAAAATAGCCGCTTGAACGCGGCGTCAAGGCTGTTGAACAGGTAAAACGAACAGGGAATAATTTCTGATGAATAAATTTCAAATATCTAGTTCAGCATGTATACGAGAAAAATTTTTAAAATCAGCTCACTGGCCCCGCGTGGCGCGCTGACTATCAGCTCATTACACAGCGCGCGCGTGTTTACGAACGAGCTTGACACGCACGCACCCCCGCGCGCGGCACTCGGCTCGTCCAACGGACGTCACGCGCGCGCGTGCTGGTATCAGCTGGTAGCCAGCACGCGGCGGGCCCCGCGCCGCCGCCGCCGGCGGGATGAGCTCATCAAGAGGGTAGTTTAGTGTTTCGATTCCCATCGTAGATTTATATTTCATTTCTCCGACTTTTTGCAGAACGTGTACAAGAAATTAATCGCAACGCAGCAACTACGATAATGGACACTCGTTGGAAGCATCCGTTCTCAGCCATCGTAGCCAGGCCATCGGGCTGTGGAAAGTCGAACTTTGTGAAAAATTTCCTGCGTCACAGCGAGAAGATGTGCGAGACTGAATTCAGTCGGCGTCATCTGGTACTTTGACGAGTGGCAACCGCTTTACGAGTCGGGCAACGGGATAGAGTACCGCGAGGGTCTGCCGCGGCACAGCGATTACGACGGTGACAAGTCGCCCAAGTTGTTGGTGATTGACGATCTTATGCGTGAGGCGTCCAACAACGTAGTCGTCGACCTATTCACCAAAGTCTGTCATCACAAGAATCTCAGCATCTTCTACATTACCCAGAATCTCTCTCATCAGGGACACGGACAACGAGATATCTCTCTCAACGCGAACTATATACTTTTCTTCAAAAACCCCCGGGATCGCGGACAGATTCAATATCTCGCGCGACAAGTCTATCCGGAGGATCCGCGATTCCTTCAAGAGGCCTATCACGACGCCACCGCTGTCCCGCACGGTTATTTACTGCTCGATCTGAAGCAATCGGCGCCAGAAAATTGTCGTTTCCGAACCAGCATATTTCCCTCGGATGAGAAACAGTACGTCTACGTTCCTCGGAAGGATATAAAGAGCGGCTACGCCCATAGACTACCAGTCGTTCAGCTGTAATGCCGCGAGGATCCCGCACCGCTGCCCGTCACGGCGGACACGCCAACTTTTGCAAGACGAATACCATCGCTTTACACGCGCTGCACAAATTGAACCCCACGCAGAGGAAAGCATTGCTGCGCACGGCGGACTACTCATTGATAAAGAATATTTGCGAGTGTGCACTGAACACTTTGGAGGGTAACGTGGCGTTGTCCCGCGCGCAAAAGGCACGTCTCGTCCGTCACAAGCAGACCCTTCGTCGATTGGCCGGTAATCGCGGCAGCTGGAAGACCAAAAAACGGATACTTGTTCAGCGGGGAAACGGATTTTTAATTCTACTGCTCGGACCGATACTCCAAACTCTTGCCTCTAGCCTATTTTCAACACGATAGGTGGAGATGGAGCGAGTTAAGAAGATGGTTTTAATTCCGATGGAAACGATCGAGAGATTTCAACGGCGTGTCGGCGACGGCGTGGGTACGGCCGTATCGCCAACGATTAAAACTGATTCTACTATCCCCACTGATCCCGTATCCGGCCTCGATGGGGAGATGAACAACATCTTGAAACACCCGACAAAGGATGACGCGGAAAAGTGGAAACTTTATCAGCAGGCTCTGCAGCGTTATCTGTTCTTTGCAAACGAGTCGCGAAAACCACTGCGAGTGGATGCTTACGAGAAGGCCGACAATGCGGACGGAAAAATCGCTAACAAAAAACGGTTCAAAACCGACGTCGAGGCCGCCGGAACAAGCAAAGAAGAAGAAGAAGAAGAAAGAGGAGAAGCGACACAGGCGAGGAAAATAATTGCGGCCGAACCTGCCAAGTTCAACGCAAAGGCCAAACTCCTGATGGACATGCTGAGCGGCGCTTCGACACGGTTGACCTGGAACAACGATGGGGCAATCTCGCTCGACGGGGTACCTGTACCAGGTACGAATATCGTCGACCTAGTAAACCATACTATGCGCAACAGAAAAACCTTCGACCCGGTGGGCCGAGCACAGTTTGCACGATTTCTTCACTCGCTTAAGGTCCCACGGGAATATGTGGGAAACGATAATTTTTGGAAAGATATACGCGCCTTCGACAATGAAAGTATCGCGGATATCTTGAACTCGAGGCTCGCATCGTCATCTTCAATGAGGAACGAGCTCGACCACACCCCCAGTGGACTTCCGCGCCTGAGACGGAGAAGACGATCAGCGGACCACGACGGGGGTACCGGCGAGAACGAGGTTTACGACTACGGAGGGGAAACACCTGCATCGTACGATCGTTGGGGGGATATAAGACTTTCACGCGATCGTTCCAGCGAGAAACGTGCAAAAATCGCCGCCGGAAAACTCCGGTGGAGGATTCTCCGACTGAAAAAATGATGGAAATACTGGAGAAAACCCATTACGACGCCTCTCATCCCGCGGGGTACGCAGGGGCTCGAAGACTCGAACGGGCCGCACACGGAGATACGCGTCGTGAATCGGTTAGAAAATGGCTGGCTGCCCAAGAGGCCTATACATTGCACAAGCCTGTGCGTAGAAGATTTCCACGCGCAAGATACAACGTTTCCAACATCGACGACGTGTGAGAGGCCGATCTGGCTGACCTGAGCTCTGTGAAAAAACACAACAACTGTTACCGATATCTATTGGTTGTCATCGACGTCTTGAGCAAGTACGCGTGGGGGGTCCCACTAAAACGCAAGACTGCTGCAGCCGTGGCCGAGGGATTTCTACACGTGTTGAGCACAACGCCACGTAGACCCGTTTTGCTGCAGACTGACAAGGATAAGGAGTTTGTCGGGAGCGCCTTTCAGAAGATACTCGCCGACAACGAAATAAGGTACCGAACCACCCGCAACCCTGACATAAAAGCAGCTATCGTCGAGCGGTTCGATCGCACGCTCAAGGAACGACTGTGGCGTTACTTCACGCACAAGAAGACGCGCCGCTACGCTGATGTCCTACCTCAGGTTGTACAAGTTTACAACGGAACTGTTCACTCGAGCATTGGAATGGCTCCGTCGGAGGTGACGCTTCGCAACGCAGCGGATGCGCGCGCCCACATGCAGAGACGCTACCCACCCCGTTCCGCGGGTCAGCCGAGATTTCGCAGAAACGACTATGTACGGATCAGCAGAACTAAGGGTACGTTCGAAAAAGGCTACGTGGCAAACTGGAGCGAAGAACTTTTCAAGATTCGTCGCGTACTAGCGCGCTCGCAGCTCGTCTACGTGTTGGAGGATCTCACTGGTGAGGAGATCGACGGTGCGTTCTACGAGCCTGAACTTCAGCGGGTGGAGGGAAAACACGCGGCATAAAATTGACAGGTTTGACAAAATCGCGCGAGTCAAGGAGCGAGGATTCAGTAGGGGTGCGTTTGCCATACGATTCACACTTCCCGAAACGATCGGACGTCATGACGGGCGATCAGTTTTATATTACTCTACCGAGCAATAGTTCGATGCGATTTTTTCCGGAAAATCGTACCTGCTGCTACATAACTCAATTACCGCGGTCAATCGAGTTGACCGGTGTCTGGGAGGTTGGACTTGCCGAGATTCATTATCCGCTCACCATTGCGGCAAACAACGCGGCGCGGGATAAATATCCAACGGTGATGACGGAGATACGACCAAGGGTGCACGTCGTGTCGAGGGGTGAACCTCAAGTGGAGATACAGCATCCAGCCAGGATACCCTCGTGCCTGATTTCGTCTACTGCGACCTCGTAGAACCGCGGATAGTCGGGGACGTTTACGCTCCCCTGTTGCGAGTTGTCCAAGCATGCGGAAAAGAGCGCTCCGTTTACGGGGAGTCCGGAATGAGAGTTCTCTCGCCGCCGCACTATCTGCCTCTGATGCTTACAAGTTTCCGCACGATTGAAATCAATATCAGAACGCATACCGGTAAACCTATGCCATTCGAGTACGGGACGTTGACGACCACACTGCACTTCCGACGTATTCAGCTATAAGACGATCTGCCTCTTCGGGGCAGAAGAGGAAGAAGAAGAAGGAGAATAAGACGACGACGAACGAAAACAGAGAGAAAAATAAAAATTAGGCGCAAATTCAGATGGCTCATTATATCGATCATTACGAGGCGCAGCTCGGCGGCGGCGGTATGGAAAATTTCTACCGCGGCGTGGCGCATCAGCGAGGACACGGTATCGGTAGTTTTCTCGGAAGTTTGTTTTGTAGAGTATTACCGCTGTCAACCAGAGGGGCTCAGGCCGTTGGAAAAGAGGTTTTACGCAACGGTGCCAACCTATTATCGGACATGCGGAATCATAAACCGTTCAAGCAGGCGTTCAAGACACGGGTGAAGGAATCGGGTAGTAATTTGCAACAAAAGGCCGAGGGAAAAGTTGATGCACTAATGAAGGGATCTGGATATAAAAAAGAGACCGCAGGTACAGAGCGTCAGTTAACGCTTACCCGTCTGAAACGACTCGTCGCCGGACGCCCGTCTACCCGAACTAACAAGAGAAAGAAGAAGAAAAAGACAACCACCAAAACCAGGCGTGGGGCAACTGACAAAAGTGGAAGGCGACCAAAAACCGGGCAATTACCGATATCTTGGGACCTCGTTAATCTCTTCCCATCGGTAACAACGTCAACAAGCAATCAATGGCGTTTTTACACGCTCACTCGATGGAGTGTATGAAGTCTGGGGGCTTATTACGGTTCTCGAATCGAGTGAAAATGACGGAAGTGAGTAGCTCACCCTATTACGGTGAATCTCACTAGGTGAAAAGACGAGATTATCCGCGTGAGTTTATTCGACACGAAATCCTGTGTCGAGAACCGTTGTGCGCATGCTCGTGAGCGTAATTTGCCTGGAAGTTACATCGGTTCCATCAAAAATTGAAAGTCGCTCCATTTTTTTTCGACAAAAAATATTGTTATAAAAGTTCGATACGCGTGAATTTCTAACATGAATAATTTAGTGATCGTAATGGTGATAGGAAATCGGGAGAATCGAATGCTCAGAATACGACGAACACTACGCGATACAGCAGACCCATTTAATATAACGGAAAACGGATTTCGTCGCTTTGACAGGTATACCTTTATGCCTATAGAGGTTAATTTATCAAGAGTTCACGTTCACAATATATATATTGCAACGAGCGACTTTTTTAAGGGCAGGGTTAACGCCGTAGCCGTGCACTTCGGCGTCACTGAATGTGGTTAATAAAATAGGACAAAACTAAAGTTGGGCGCCAGACGTGAAAACGTCACTTGAAATATAATAAAGGATCAATAGATGTGACGGCGGAAATTGGCAACTAGCTCAGACTATATTTTATTACGAATAATGGTAGAGGGGCGGGGACGCTAAATTAAACAAGAATTAGAATATTCCTTTATCTGATCAATTTATTGAATCATCGGGATTATAGTGTCGATATCCGTAATTTTACGGGATAGAAATACAATATTGCCAGATTATCGTTGTGTCTCAGATATTATCGGGATTAAATCGGGAAGAATATTCACAGAAAATATTACAGAATAATAATAAAGATCAAAGCAGTGCGGCTCCATATAATACCAAATTCAATTTAACATTGAATGGGACAACTATCATACGATAATCAGAATGATCATGCGAAATAAATCAGATACAATATTTAATAACTAGAAAACTATAAATTAAATAATATGCTTGCTTCTACACTCGCTATCTTCAGAAATATAGTTTACAGGTCGATTGCTATCATACTACAGAATCAAAGATAAGAAAAGCAGCTAAACTCTACAACATGCGTAAGCAGCGTGAGATAAAGAAAGAAAGCAATAAGGAAGAAAGCCACAAAATAGATGCTAAGCACGAGTTAACTCGGGAATCCGTTTTTAATTATCCAACAATACACTATAAAATAATCGGGACGAAGTCTTAGACTTACGTGCCGGTAAAGTGGTCTATACCACACCAAAATACAATATATCAAATATAATAGACAAAAACTAAACGGGATTCGTGAGAGAACTCATGGTTTTACAGAAAAATAGGTCTTACCTTACTGATGATACAGAACTTCCCCTTTCGGGAATTAATAACTAAAAGACACGTAGTGTTCTTATACTGACTCTAAATACTGAAAGATGAGTTTAAACAACAGAATAAAGAAGGAAGAAGCTAAGGTATAAATTGGAATAGAAAAAATACACTGTCGGGACACTCGGGAATCGGTACACTTGTCGGTAATCGGGATCACTGATATCTTGACGTGAAGACGGACGAGCGTAGAAGTAGGCCGAATCCTGCGTTGTCCTACATTTTATAGCTTCGGGAATTACTTGCTGTTGAGCCGCTCGTCGACGCTAGTTTAGGCGACGAATCAGGTGCCGAGTACTGTTTGACGTACTTTCGGGAACGCGTAGTCCAATTCTGCCTGATTTTTGAATATTTGTCCAAGCCTGAAATCGGCATAGCGGTACGGCGGGATGTTTTAAATGCGGTACAGCGGGATTCGACGGTATTTCTTCTCCTGTCTTCCTTACTTATTTCTGGTCTCTCGTCTCGGGACTCCTCGGGATCATCGTCGGGACGAAGTGCACTCTGACTGCGCTCTAACAAGAAAGACTGACCAGTCAGAGGATCTGGCGGAAGTTCTGATGCCCCTATACCCGGATCTGCATCCAGATTTTCCCCATGAGCGGTGTGGAAGGCTTACAGGCAGGCCTGCATCACACGATTGCAATTCTACTATCGGGACCTTTCATGGGTAACCACGATAGCGGGACGATGACGAGAAAGTCGATGGTTCGGTCCAGCTCGACTCCAGGTCGATAAGTCTTCGGCAACGGGAAGCATTGTTGGGTTACTTTTGAGTTTTCGCCCTGCTCTATTCGACGACTGCCGAGACGTCCGGAATAAGTTGACGGGAAGTGGTCCAGCACCAGGCTGAGAAGTCTGCGGGAACGGGAGGAATGGCTCAGCGAGTCGTCCTTATTCGACCGCTCCTGCGGCATCCACGACCTTGAGATTGGTAGAGAAAGACGGGAACGAACAGTTCGGGAAGGACTTCGTCTCAGACGTCGATGTTATCCCTCGACGTCCTGGCGTAGTCTCCCCGAGCGTCGACATTTTTACATATTTCGTGAAATAAAAGCAAAACATAGCAAATTGTATAATTCGTAAGCAAATTAAATCAAAACCTGAGACCTGGCTACTTTCTGGAGTTGTCCGTCCTCACGTCGTCACCGTGTTCAGTGTCCCAACTGTGACGCTCGCAAAATGCAACGTCACAATATATATAAAAACATGGGATGTACAAATTAAACCAGTGTTCAGGAATTTGTTTGAAATTCATGAAAATGCCTCTATGAACACGTTAGTTGCACGTATTGGCACGTTTGGAGGTTATGTATTCCTGTATGCAGAAACCTTACGTTCATGATAAAATATGTCTACGTGTATAACGGAGATGAAAATGAGGAATACAATGAGTAAAAGGTTAAATTTTTCACAATTCTTAAAAGATTATCCAGGGAAGCTGTGCGAGCATTAATTGAAGAATTACGACCTTTCCTACCAAACCCAAGACGGAGTCATGGAGTTGCTGTGGAATTACAGGTATAACAGTAAAACATCATTACATATGATTATAATAATGTTTGTCCTCTCTAAAAAACATGGCATTCATTGTTGGAATCACCTCTTGTTGAAGGTTCTAATTGCATTGAATTTTTTCGCATCTGGTTCATATCAAGCACAAGTTGGGCAAAACTATTTATCATGTGTAAGTCAGCCAGCAGTCAGCAAGATTCTATGCAACGTAGTCAACGCATTAAATATACAGATTGCCATATCCGAGCTCGCTCTTGCGTGGAACGATGTATAGGAGTCTTGAAAGGGAGGTGGCGATGCCTGAGAAAAGATAGAGTTCTGCATTATGCACCAGAAGTTGCAGGTATAATTGATAGCGTTTTTGATTTGTATACACCGGAGCTGCACTGAGGATACGATATATGATAACGCTATGATATATAATAAACCATCATTTATCATCAGTGTAAATATGGCACTTATATTTTTATTCTTAGCCCGGATAGTGAATGCTGTCTGCGTCTTGCGCAACATTGCTTTGCAATGGAGACTTCCAGAACCGGAGTACTTTTATGATGAAATTGATGAAGAACTGGCACCAGTGAATGAATATCAGCCAATTCAAAGTGGGAATGAAGTTCGTCAACGAATCATTAACGCTCATTTTTAACTCTCGACACAAACATAGGGGTGTTATAAATTTAACGTGTGTATCTGTGTATCTGTCTGTGGCACCGATTATAATATAATAAGTCCAGAATTGTAATGATTCTTCACTATGCGAGTGGATATGTATGAAAGAAGAAAGACCAATTGTACATATACAAATGAATTATACTTTATTTATAATAGGGATTTTAACAAAATATTTGGCAACAATTATCACAAACGTTTTGTACTTTTTGGTATTATTAAAATATATTATTCTAAATATGATGGCACTATTTTTTCAATGGCTTCTCTAATGAGTGTCAGATTATCGTTGATGTTGGTCAAGGTGTTCAAGCATTCAGTGGTCGCGTGTTTCATAAATTTTAATTTCTCTTTTGTTATAGACATTTTTTCTTTAGAAACCTTCAACTGTTCCTGCTCGATTTCTATTTGCTCACGCATGAGCTCTACAGCAGCACTGGCATTAATTTCTTTCCTTTTGTTGGCCGTGTTCTTTCCTGGAGAATAAAAAACAGAATTGTGAAATTATTTTTAAATGATATTAGATTGGGTAATATATCTACGTTAAAAAAGTATAGAGATCATTGCCTTGTCCTTGACGTATCAAATTATCTGCCTGCGGTGTATTTTGTGCAGAGGGATCGGCGTTTTCAACCTGTGCAAAGTTTATCGTAATATCTTCTATTTCGGACTCAGCATGAAAAACATGAATATTGTCTTCCGGCTTCTGTAAATATTTGGTGTCATATCTCTCCAAAGAATATGTGCATATTCGATTCACTAATAAGAATGAAAAAAGTTTACTTGTGCCTGCGAGTGAGAATCATCCCAAATTCCACTTCCGGAAGGGAAGATGATCTTCTCTGTGTCTATCATTTGCTTTTTGTTTTTTGATGAATTATGCTTCTGGAAATTATATTTCAATCTTTGTCAATACTGAATATTCTATGCATTATATACCGAGAATATTCGGTGAGAGTAAACGACCCCTTCCCTACGGCAAAACCAACACAGGGCGCACCGCGTGCGTGAGGCTCGTTCGGGAGGGGATAGGCGGCCAGTGGTGCGTCCACCGAATTTTCCGCGCTAGGCCCAATCCGTATAGCCCATCCGCGCTAATTCGATGAATACCTAACTTGAAAAGCAATCATCACACGAACACGGCGAAGAATAAACGCGAATAAAATGAATTCGCCTAATGTAAACATTTATTTTAAAAAATTTATCAACGAATTTAAAATCAAATATCAATTAATTGGATCTAAGTATTCATTATCAGTGTTTATGAGCGTTATT
The DNA here is from genome assembly GCA_963978835.1 of Tenthredo scrophulariae. Lineage (NCBI taxonomy): Eukaryota > Metazoa > Arthropoda > Insecta > Hymenoptera > Tenthredinidae > Tenthredo > Tenthredo scrophulariae. The sequence goes on from OZ022234.1 coordinate 4,710,500, forward strand.
AGAGACACAGTGAAACAGATAAGTGGAGGGTGAATCATTGAACAGAACATTGTCAAAAATTGATTTTTCAGAACTCAATTTTATTTAATTTCTAAATCAATAAATAAACCAATGTTTGACGATGTTGTCTTCAATAATTTATTCTCCACTTACCCGCTCCATTTTGTCTCAAATATCACTCATAAGCACCAATAATTAATAATCATATCGACTTGATAGATATATAGTTGTAATTCGTTGATAAATTTTGAAAATAAATGTTCACAGCAGTCGAATTCATTCTATTCGCGTTCATTCTTTGCCGTGTTCGGCGTGATGATTGCTTTTCAAGTTAAGTATTCATCGAATTAGCGCGGATGGGCTATACGGATTGGGCCTAGCGCGGAAGATTCGGTGGACGCACCACTGGCCGCCTATCCCCTCCCGAACAAGCCTCACGCACGCGGTGCGCCCTGTGTTGGTTTTGCCGTAGGGAAGGGGTCGTTTACTCTCACCGAATATTCTCGGTATATCGAATGCAGTACATACCCTTTCGAATGGTGTGCTTTGGTACGATGCTTCATTTTCTTCACGTACTCTTTTTGGAATCTCTGGTGGCACGCAACTTTTTTGCATCACTCGATCGAAATTCCCTCCCTCAGGTACATTTATCAGACCTGCTGATTCTGCATCTATTGTTGCCAATAAATCTTCTTCCAGTTCTGTTAGCTGTAGAACTTTTGGTGGTCCACCACCGGTACCGCTTGCATAGCTTCGATTACTCGCACACTTCTTCAGAACAGCTGACTTCCAGTCACGCCTTGTCTTGATTCATGTAGAATATACAATTTTTCAATCATCTAAACTCTGTAATTAAATATTATCTATCTTCGTAATTGAATAAAATATGTAAATTCCTTATATGTATAACCTATATATACCTTTTGCCATTCTTTTGGTTCTTTTCGAGGTCCACATCCAACACTATTCAATGATGTTGAAATGGTCAACCACATATTAACCTGCATAAATGAAAATAACTATCGCTAATAATTATATTACTTGTTATTATCAACTACGATTGGAATTGCAGGTTAATATTTTGAAGTATATTATTATCGAATATAATGTGTGGATGTAGTACCCACTAATTTCTCCTTATTTCCACCACTATACCGCAATCTTCCTCGTGCAAAATCTTCATTTTCTTTCATGTACCTTAATAGTATTTTTTTTTGTCCTTCTGTCACGTTCATGTTCACAATCCATTTTTTACACGCTTCACAACACACTTCGTAATAACAACTCTTATCTGAGAAAATGGCGCCAACTTTCGTGAAAATGTGAGATCCCTATACCGGAAGTGCCTAGTTACTTCACATTTTCACTCGAGAGATCCGTAATAGGGTGACTAAACTCACGTGAGATGAAAATGCGAGAAGTGAGTAAACTCACTTGAGAACCGTAATAAGCCCCCTGAGCTGGATCTTTTCACCTTACCACCGACGCAAACATCCATCGAGGGTGGTCAGTGGGTTCACTACAAGCCCGTATCATCGTTAACCGATGATTCGCCAATCGAATTTCTCGTACCCGGGCACGGTGAGGAGTACATCGACCTGGCGCACACTATGCTCAGCATACGAGTACAATTTTGACGAACGATCGAGCCTAATGACGCAGATCAGCAGCGGCCGTGGCCATGTCCCGTGAACAATCTGCTTCACTCTATGTTCAGTCAGGTTGATGTATTTTTCAATCGAAAGTTGGTCTCACCGACTAACAACTTGTACGCTTATCGTTCCTACATAGAGACACTACTGAATTACGCACTACACGCAAAGGAATCGCATCTTATTGCCGGCTTGTGGAGTGGCTACGGTAAATCGGCATCGGACAACCACACAGGGAACGTTGACGAGGAAGGTGTGGATGGCGGGTATGCTGCACGCAAAGCTATAATAAATAACGGTCGTGTTGTTGATCTGATCGGTCATCTTCACTGCGACGTCTTCAACCAAGAAAAGTTTCTACTCAACGGTGTAGACCTGCGACTACGACTCGTGAGATCGCAAGACAGTTTTTGCATAATGGAGCTGGAGCCCCTGCATAGTCTTCACATCGTCGAAACCTCGTTGTTGGTACGGCGCGTCAAGATCAGTCCTCGAATTTTACTGGTCCATACACGGACACTCGCTCAAGGTAGTGCAAAGTACCCTGTGACCAGAGTGGAGGTGAAATCCTTTACCATTCACGCAGGCGTACAGGCAGAGACGCTGGACAACGTTATACTTGGTCAACTACCGAAATGCGTGATACTAGATTGCGTCAGCAACAAGGCTTTCAACGGAGACAGGAAACTAAATCCGTTCAATTTCCAAAATTTTCTCATGAACTATTTGTCACTGTACGTCGATGGGGTACAGGTCCTTTCAAAACCTTGTAACGTGGCACGTTAGACCTCCGCCTAACCGACCTACGGACGTGTCTAAGTCCGGCCGCCTGATTTAAATCCTGCCGCCCGACTACCCTGCGGAGCCCATTGGCCGCCGACCCTCGCACATGGCGAAGTGGTTGCCGCCAGCGCTCACAGGTCGGGTGATGCCGGTTGGTACTAAAATCTCGAAAAGAAGTCACTTCCATCTTGAGATACGACTAGTAAGCCTCGTGCCAACGAAAGTAACAAGTTCGAAGTTGTCTTTTTTTGAGAGAGAGAGAGAGAGAATTGAGGAGTGAGAGAGAGTGTAGAGTGGAGTGTGATAGAGTAGTGGAGTGAAAGATTTATAACGACCGTGCTGGGAATATTGACGACGATTTGGAATTCTGACTGACTGAACTACCGACTGGATATCTTGACCCCTGCATACCCCCGGCTCTTCGACCGTATTTTTGGATATTTACCGTCGCACCCGAGGCCACAAGAGCGTCTAGACAAGGTAGTATCAATCCATTTCGTAGTCATAACCACCCCCGGTACCAACCCGCACCCCAAGATATTCACTGTGCCTCGAGGACCGCGTGTCTGAATCTCAACCGTTCCCCCGCGAACCGTTGGATTCAAACCTAAAGAACCCCGGTCACGTGCTGTTTTCGCTGCGCGTAACCGTGCCAAGATTGGTCACCGTTGCGCCGCTCGCAGCTGAAATCGGTTCGACGCCATCTTGCCACAGACCTCTGACGTCACGCGTCGCACTCAGCTGCTGCCGGTCAGAGTCTGTCGCTTTCCCCTTAGCCGTAGCCTGCCCCACCACTTCTCCGCCGCCGCTTTACAGCGCGCCGCGTCAGTCCCTCCTGAGACGTGAAGCGAGGCACGCAATCTCGCTACGGTGACAGCTGACTGTCCCGTAGCCGGAGCGAGCGAGATAGGCCGTAGGTTGAGTCGACTTAGTCTTCCCTACCGCCTATCGGGTCTAGAGCCGTGGGAGTGCTCGACCAACACTGATATTAATTTTTCGTTCTAGTCAATTGATATATTTTTTTTTTGTTTGTTTGGTATTATAATATAAAATAATTTAGAGTAGAGTAGAGTCATTAGCATCATTATTGTTTTTTTTTATTGTACACTACGCCAGGTAGCGGGCGTGTCCAAAATTCGCCACCTTTTCTTTTTTTCTTTTTAATAAAATAATAGTAAATAATATTCGGTCTGTGTCTTTATTCTTCGCCCCTACGAAATCCCTCTATCGTGACTAGCTAGCTGGAGGGTCCCAGAGCGAGAGAGAGAGGGCTTCTAACGAAGTCTGGCGCCCAGCAAAATCCCCTACCTACCCGTTGGGCCTGGTTTGTATCCGGCTTAATTTCTGAGGTACCCGAACCCAGGGATAACCCGTTACAACCTTTACAGCCGAATTTCAAGAAAGACGGAGTGACGAGCAACCTGTACATTGAGGCCTATCACTCCCTATTCTTGGGGACCGGTATACATTTTCTCAACGAGGGAAACGGAATCAGCAGGACAAGTTACCCTAGAGGATTCTGCCTAATGGCTTTTGACCTGAGCCCGCATCTCTCAGCTAACTGTCCGTCACATTGGTCTCTGATCGAGCACGGTACCCTGAGAATCGAAGTGCGCTTTGACGAAGCTTTGAAAGAAACCATTAACTGCATTGTTTACGCAGAGTTCGATAATATTATCGAAGTAATGCCGCCCGCCAGGTCATTGCGGATTTCGGCGGATGAACGAATCCCAACGTCGGCTAGGGGGAAAAATAACACGTCACCGGCCAGCCAGGTGTCCGCTACGGGGGAGGAGCAGAGTCCTCGAAGTGGTAAGGGCTACGACCAAGAGCTCGTGGGTGAGATTAAAAGGCCGCGCGCCATCACTGTGACGATCAGTCTAGTGCCAACCTTTGATTCGTTCACCATCGTACGTCAAGCGGTAAATATGGATTACGTTATTGATATCCAAGGATTTCACGACATCGAGCGACAATTTATACCGAAAGAAGTGACGGTTCTTACTCTGGAGGGAAGTCACACCGCGCATTGGATTGTCGAGCCACCGCACCCGTTTGAAGATCTGCATTCCATTGACCAGACCCGTAATAATCACGTAACCTGCTATCATCACGGGATCGAGTGGTTCGAGGGCGACATCTCGCTACGAAAACTAAATAGTTATCTGTGGGAAATTGCTCGCACTGCTCACCATATTTTGACTCGAGGCTACGAGAAGGCGAGATACCTGGAAAAAGCGACAGCACGGAAAATCGTAAATTTGGAAAACTTTAACTGCCCTAGTTTTGCCAAGATAGAAGCAACGCCGGAATATTGTTTATTTCACGGCGTGAAAAAGGAAGAACTTCACACGTGTGCGGTAAACAATGCCGTTAAGCTGAAAAAATGGTTAGCAACCAGCAAGTTTCTCAAAACCTACGACCACAGCCCTCGCGTCGAGTCAGCCTCCGACAGGTTCAACTATATCTCCCAATCGAGGACACCGATCGACAGTAAGTGTCGGAACGGCGAACGTAGCGTCTCGACAGTAGAACACCAAGATCAGGTCGCTGCACCACTACCTATACCGACGAAAAACGAGAAACGACAGCCTCCACCTCGGCCCGAAAGAAAGTCATCCCTGCGACAAAATTCTGTTGAGCATAGACCGCCAACGCCTGGTATAATACCAAAGAAATTGGAATATCCGGAGGAGGCGGAAGACGAAGAAGGATCCATAGTCGGCATCTCCGAAGCTCTCGACCAACTTGAGCTATATTCAATTACGACGCCATCACCGCGAGGCATGACGGTATCCGAAGACGAGGGATATGGACAGTCTACAAATTCTGCAGGCTCTACAGATGTTGCATACGGTCCCGTGCGGGGTTTTCGCAGCCGACCGAGTACCCTTGGTTCGGACATACCCGACAGCTATTGTCTCCAACATCGATGACCACACACGCCCAGGTTCCCATTGAGTGGCATCTTACGTCACCCCCACCGGACAGGGGACCTACTTTGACAGTTTTGGACTGCCACCCCTCATCCCTGAGCATATGCGAAGACTCCGAAGAAATTGCTGGCAATACCGCTGCAACGACAGGCAGCTGCAGAGCCTTTCTTCTGACGTATGTGGACACTTCTCTATTATGTTTATTTATTTTATGGCTGCTGGCAGTGCTTTGTGCCAGTTTCTTGATATATTTACTGACGACTATGAAAAGAATGACACCATCGCCCGAACATTTTATAACAAGTTAATCGGCAAGGGCAAGATCTCAAGCTCTCGGAATTTCATCCCCAGCAGTTGCCTACAGTATTGTACCTCTGGGAAATATAAATTGAAAAATGAAGCTAAGTCGTAGAATTACTCCAACACAATATTTTTAGAACCACTCGAATAAGCATATGAATAAAAAATTGTACTCGTAGAATTAAGTTATCACCTGCCTTTGCATAAAATCCAAACCAATGTATTGAATAAACACATTGCGTGCGTGTGTGTGTGCGTGTACTCATAGTGTTAAGATACCACTTAGGCTAATATACAGGGTGTTGCAAAATTCGCGCACCATCTGCATACCAGCGGATTCCTTGCGAAAAATTAAGACGAGTGGCCTTTGCGAAAATGTCCGCGGGGACTTAGTTTTTCCGTAAAAGCACTTAATAACGAACCAATCAGCGTTCGTCTTTAGAAAAGCCTGTCTAAAATCTGCACCGCCGTCTGCACCACTACGGAGAAAAGGACAATAATGTGTGGTATTCCCCGCTCCGCCTGTCTAATGTTAAGCGCTTACGGTGGCTGCGAGCGCGGCGGGAGGAGTGGGGCACACCACATATGATTGCCTTGTTATCCGTAGTGGGGCGGACGGTGATGCGGATTTTAGACAGTCTTTCCTAAAGATCAACGCTGATTGGTTCGTTATTAAGTGCTTTTACGAAAAAACTAAGTCCCCGCGGACATTTTTGCAAAGGTCACTCGTCTCAATTTTTCGCAAGGAGTCCGCTGGTATGCAGATGGTGCGCGAATTTTGCAACACCCTGTATATAACCTGATATTTGCATGAAATTGTATGTACTCATAGGGTTAAGAAAACAAGTTGTCTCACACCCGTTCGTGTATACTTGAGATTTGAATAAAAATAGCATTTATGTGAATATTGCCGTGTCATTGCATCTTGTAATCTTGTACCCGATCCCCCCATCCTTATAGTCGTAAGAAGGGGGTAGCGTACTTGAAATTTTAGCGAGACACGACCCCTCATGAAAATACAGCGCGGGGGCAGAGGGGCGGAAATAGCGAGGGGCCGGGGGGACAGAGACACCCCCTCGTCAACGGTCAGCCTCGAGGGGAAGTCCAGACGACCTTGAGGGGGAAGTATGGCGCTAGGGGGGAGGGGAAGGAGGGAAAGGGGGGTTTGTTGTGACGCCCCAAAGCTGGCATATTCTACTGGGCGATATCTCGAAACTGAAATGAGGAACAGAAAAATCTTTCCTACGAAAGTTGTATGGTTCAGAGGGGGAAAAAGCTTAGCCGAACCAGATTTTTTCCAGATGACCTTGCCGAGCTAAAATCGAGGTCAACTTGTTTTTTTTTAATTGGAACCCTAAATTTTCCGTTGCGGAATCGAATAGGGCATTCAATCTTGCATAAAAAATCATAAGGGTACATATCATCTGAAGTCAATTGTTGCGGGGATAAGAGCTGTGCAAGATGGGACTGTCGGGGCGCTGGGCTAGTGTGGCGTGGCGGGAACGCCCAACGTACGTGAACATTGCGGCCTATCCAACGTTGTGGAAAGATTTCACTCGAAGAATCCGTAACAATGCGGGCGAAGTGAGCACGAGCCCCGTCTTGCTGGATCCACAATCGTAATAGAAAAAAAAAAATTGTTTTATTGAATTCATTGTTTTTCATTGTCTGTATGTCATGAAGAGTCATTTAGTACTTCGGATCAAGTTCCAGGACTAGGTTGAATTGTGTCGTACCCAAGTGTTCCCACAACGTAGCAGTAGCCCAGCGCCTCGACAGTCCTATTATCTTGCACAGCTCTTATCTCCGCAACAATTGACTCCAGATAATATGTATCCTTATGATTTTTTATGCGAGATTGAATGCCCTATTCGATTCCGCAACGAGAAATATAGGGTTGCATTTAAAAAAACCAAGTTGACCTTGATTTTAGCTCGGCAAGGTCATCCGATAAGAATTTGGTTTGGCTAAGTTTTTTCGCTCTCTGAACCGTACAACTTTTGTAGAAAAGATTTTTCTGTTACTCTCTTCAGTTTCGAGATATCGTCCTGTATTAATTAAAACCAATCTATATACATATGATTTTTATTGTACTTGGCGCGAGACTCTACCGAGTCTCTTGATTGATATTTATCAAAAATCGATCAATCAGTTTTGAATTATATTATAATACAATCAACGAATTACCTTCAGCTATAACTGCAAATTAATTAGAATCAAAGAGTTCATCGATAACAACCAATTTTAACGAAATTATTAATTATTAATCCTGGGGTTGAGGTTTCAATAAATTGAACTAGGTAAGTGAACAAAACTTTATTGAAGCTTTCTAAAAGTTAATTCAATGCGTGAAAAGGATGAGTATTATGTTGTAATGAATTAGATCTTGTTACAGTCAGCAGCGCAGTTCAAACCGCCAGGTCTTGGAGTCTTCGAAAAATGCACAAAGCCTAGACTGGGCATCATGCCTGCGCCTGTAATTTCAAGGTAAAAATGATTACACATTCATTGCACGATATCGTAGTTCTTCATACTTTTCAAATATTCATATTTTTCAATAACTGAATTGCATTAAACAGCCCTTTTTTTACGGGATATTAGCAGGTGTTTGTGGCCAATGAATGTTGGCATTGAATGTGTGATAATTCTTACTTTGAAATTACAGGCGCAGGCATTATGTCCAGTCTAGGCTTCGTGCATTTCTCAAAGACTCTGAGACCTGGCGGTTTAAACTGCGCTGCTGACTGTAACGAGGACTAATTCGTTACAACATGACAATTATCCTTGTTATGCATTGAATGAACTTTTAGTAAGCTTTAATAAAGTTTTTCTCACCCACCTAGTTCAATTTATTGAAGCCTCAACCCTAGAATACAAATAATAATCTCGTTCAAATTGGTTGTTCTCGATGAACTTTTTGACTCTGATTAATTCCTAGTTATAGCTTAGGTTAATTCGTTGATTGTATTAAGATATCATTTAAAACTAATCGATAGATTTTAGATAAATATTCATAGCTTATTCACGTAGTTTTTATTTACCTTATCATCATTTGCTTAAAATAAACGAACATAACCCCACATGTCTACCTTCCGCGATGTATTGACAGTCAGCCGGCTTCTATCAACAATGGCTGCCGACTTGCATCGACCGCGCGCCAAAATCACCCTAGGGAATTTTCAGCGCAACGAGTGGTTAGTCCACTAAAATGACGTCATATTCGCCAATATTCGCTGTCCGGGCGCATGGACCATTCGGTTTCACCTGATTGTCACGGCCTATACCACCTGGCCGAACGAGCTACTTACGACCGTACGACCGCGCATATCATCACACGCCGATCACCCGACCGTCAATGACGTCACGAGCGCTATATAAGCCAGCTTGCAAAGCCAGCAGGTAGCGTATTCGAGCCAAAGCGGCCGTGCGACTCACATCAAATCTTTCGAGCGATTCGTACTGAAACAGTCAATCGACTCACTTCTTTCAATTCAAACTCTCAACTCACTCTCCATTCATAGTACCGATTCGTATTGAAGCAGGCGATCGACTCACATCAAATCTTCAACTTACAACTCAAATCAAATCGAAGTATAATTAGCTAAAGCAGCATTTATAACTTAAATCGAAAAACAAACAGAAAAATGAATCAGAAACACAATAGAAATGAGGAAAAATTATTATTTCGGAATAAACAGAAATAACAAATATCATTTCAATTATTGTAAATAGAGTTTTTTAGAGAAATTGCCACGGCAATTCGTAATTAACATAAAACTAATGAGAAATCTTATCCTTGCTTTTCATTTCATGTTGTGTTTCCTTGCTTAATTGAAATAACTTCTTTCAGAGTAAATTCACTTGCAAAATAAAATCGTGATTAGCTAGCTAGATAGAAGGCAGCTTCGGTGCGCTATTCCGATACCAGCTCTGGTAGATCTAGTATCTATCCGAGTCTGTGAGGATAAGCTATCCCAAGTCTGTGACAAGGCAGCTTCGGTGCGCTCTACTGATACCAGCTCTGGTAGATCTAGTATCTATCCGAGTCTGTGAAGTTAGGCAATCCCAAGTCTGTAGATAGGAGGCAGCTTCGGTGAGCTATTCTGATACCAGCTCTCGTAGATCTAGTATCTATCCGAGTCTGTGAAGATAAGCAATCCCAAGTCTGTAGTTAGGGAGGCAGCTTCGGTGCGCTAAGCTAATACCAGCTCTGTTAGACCAAAAGTGTCTATCCGAGTCTGTGCAGTTAAGCAATCCCAAGTCTGTATTAGGGTACAAGGTATTACGCATTTTTTTTTCCTAGAAGGGGCTCCAAAAATCACACCTGTGACAAAGAATTCACCCGGACTTGCGTAATTTCACCGGCCTTCCGCTGGTGAAACATAGCGGTAAGTTACAATATATACATAAAGACCATATTTTTTGTTGTTCGAAAAAAACTAAAACGGACATACCTCTGTGTACGATTCAATAGTTCGGCAATAACAATATCAACAATTTTGTCTCTATTCTTTGGGCTTGATTCTGATGTTTTTTCGTACGTCAATAGAAGGAAGCAGGACATTTCGGCGCCGCTGTTTCGGCGCCACCGATTCGGCGCAAGTCCTGTCGGCCCCGGGACGTTTCGGCTCAGCACATTTTGGCGCCACCGTCTCGGCGCGGCCGTCTCGGCACGCTCCTTTCGGCGCACGGACTTTTCGTCACAGAAGATCTACAATTGGTTTTCTGCGATTTGATCAATTTTCTCGTTGCCTAGTTCACAACTGATCGAAACCATGACTGTCGCGTTACTTTTAAGTATTCAACGTGAAATTTGAGAAGAGTCGTCATAGATGTTTGGAATGAAACAGATATTTTACGTGAAAGTACGGAAAAATCTTTCAGAAAACATATCTCCATCAATTGTTCTCTACCGTTCCACCGCGACATAATTATTCGAAAAGAAAAATTGTGGAAAATTATCAATCTCGATAACATAGCGTAGCTCTGTGCCATTTGAACTTTCGACGTTAACAAGTGTTTTAGACATGTTTTTCAGGTCTTCTGAGCAAATCATAAAATTTTCATGAAAATCAAAAAACCCAACTGAAAAAGTGGTCCTGTACTTGACATGGAATGTCCCATATACAGGGTGTTGCAAAATTCGCGCACCATCTGCATACCAGCGGATTCCTTGCGAAAAATTAAGACGAGTGGCCTTTGCAAAAATGTCCGCGAGAACTTAGTTTTCCCGTGAAAGCACTTAACAACGAACCAATCAGCGTTCGTCTTTAGAAAAGCCTGTCTAAAATCTGCGTCGCCGTCTGCCCCACTACGGAGAAAAAGACAATAATGTGTGGTGTTCCCCGCTCCGCCTGTCTAATGTTAAGCGCTTACGGTGGCTGCGAGCGCGGCGGGAGGAGCGGGGCATACCACATACGATTGTCTTGTTATCCGTAGTGGGGCGGACGGTGATGCGGATTTTAGACAGTCTTTTCTAAAGACGAACGCTGATTGGTTCGTTATTAAGTGCTTTTACGGAAAAACTAAGTTCCTGCAGACATTTTTGCAAAGGCCACTCGTCTCAATTTTTCGCAAGGAATCCGCTGGTATGCAGATGGTGCGCGAATTTTGCAACACCCTGTATATATATATATATTATATATATATATATATATATATATATATATATATATAGAGAGAATATCATATATATATATATAAATCAGTGAAATTCGATTGCCCATAACATTCGCAATTTTCCTTAGCGAAAAAAAAAAATTCTCACTTTTCGAATTATTTTCTACTTCATGCACCCGAAAAGGTAAAACAGATTTTTTTTTTTGGACGACCCAATTCGAGGCGAATATAAGAACTTCATCCTAGCCTCGGGCGGGCAGTCGTGTGTCAGGTAAAAATGATTTGTGTTGAATCTCCTGTGATGTCAACTGGATTGTACACTTATCGTTGTGCAGGTAATCGTTATATGCGCCCCATGCACGAACAGAGCAAAATAGAAATAACTCTCAACACAATATATCATAGATGCACGCTGTGAGATCTCAGATAAAGTTACCATCTAACCTAAGCTATAACATAGGTATTTAGTTGTGGAATATTTAAGATGAAAATTATTTCGCGGAATTGACGTATCAATGAATGCTCTTCGGTTGAGCGCACGCTCCCGATTGGTTATACCGAATACACGTAGTTACATTTGACCTGCATGCTGTAAAACTTGTAGTTATCTTCTAATTAGTTGTGAAATATTCAAGATGAATATTACTAAGTGTAATTGGACATCATAAATTCTTGTGAACATGCCTTGACATATGGAATGGCATAAATTTTCAAACTCACACATGGCATAAACTTTTAAACTTACAAACTGCCTAATGGTATCGTTGCAAAATGTGGTTTGCGATAAGTAAAAAGTTATTTATAGTTGGTTCCCGAGAGAAATAAAGTGAATCAAGTGGAATTAAATAAATTGGGTAAAAGGGTTATATATTCTGCAATATAGGTCTGTACTAGTTGTGAGCTAGAAACAGACTGATTTGTTTTACAATAATGTTTGTTGACTCAGCAACCGAGGTTCTTATATTTTGAAAGATATCTTTTATCATATAGGCTACTAGATGTTAATCACATATAGAACTAATGACAAAAGGGTGATTTTACCAAATGTAACACTACCCCCCCCCCCCCCCCCCCCCCCGCCCCTTAGTAAAAGAGTCGACCCGACTCTTGAGGTGAGTATAACGAAAAATAAAAGTGTGTAAAATCATCATAAGAATTAACAAGTTTGTGTGTGCTCTGTTTGGAAGAATCAGAGCTGTGGCTCAAGAATTTAAAGTTTTTCCCCAAACACTATCCGACATTTGCCTTCACTCCCAAGGTAAACAGCAGAAAACCTTGGGAAGATAGTTGAGTCTTATCAAGTCAAAGTGTATAAGTGTGTTATCAAGTGTTCTTTGGATCTTAAGTCGTTGAGCTGGTTCAGGAAGATGAGCAGGAAGAGGCAGTAGGAATCGGTAAACTGGAAAACAGGGATCAGGAAACAGGTGAAGAATCCTGTGGTTTTCATGAAAGAAGTCCTGAATACTGGAACAGGAAGTGATTGGAGGGACGAAAGGACCGAAGACAAGAGGACTTGAGGTTTCTTTGTGGTCCTACTCCAAACATCTTTGAATAGATCAAATAACGACCTAGACGGGAGGACAAATATTAATCTCTCAAAATAATAAGGTCTTATTCAGGAGTTTTTCAAATTCACTCGTTAAAATTATAAACTCTTGTCTTAAATACATATATATATATATATATATATATATATATTGTAACGTGGCACGTTAGACCTCCGCCTAACCGACCTACGGACGTGCCTAAGTCCGGCCGCCCGATTTAAATCCTGCCGCCCGACTACCCTGCGGAGCCCATTGGCCGCCGACCCTCGCACATGGCGAAGTGCTCGCCGCCAGCGCTCGCAGGTCGGGTGAGGCCGGTTGGTACTAAAATCTCGAGAAGAAGTCACTTCCAGTTTTACAAGCGATTAGGAAGCCTCGTGCAAACGAGAGCCAAAGAAAGTTGAAGTATCGAGAGAGAGAGAGAGAGCGAGAGAGGTTGAGAGTTTGAGAGGAGAGAGTGAGTGAAGCGAACAGTGAAATCCAGTGAAAAAAATATAACGACCCGGGCTGCGAATTTTGGACACGACTTGGACGACTGACTACCGTTTGGCTGAATATCACGACCCCTGCACGACCCCGGCTCTCCAATCGTATACCGACTTGTACCGTTGCACCCGAGGTCGCCAGAGCGTCTATACCAGGTAGGATCCTTCCAGGTCATAGTCAATTTCACCCCAATACCAACCCGCACCCCTTGAAATATTCCCCGAGCCTCGAGAACCGCGTGTCTGAGCCTCCACCGTACCCCGCGAACCGTTGGATTCAAACGCAGAGGACACCGGTCAAGTTTGTTTTCGTTGCGCGTAGCCGTGCCAGGATTGGTCACCGCTGCGCCGATCGCAGCCGAAATCAGACCGACGCCATATTGCCACAGACCTCTGACGTCACGCGTCGCACTCAGCTGCTGCCGATCAGAGTCTGTCGCTTTCCCCCTTAGCCGTAGCCTGCCCCACTACCTTTCCGCCGCCGCTTTACAGCGCGCCGCGTCAGTTGCTTACGAGACGTGAAGCGAGGCACGCAATCTCGCTACGGTGACAGCTGACTGTCCCGTAGCCAGAGCGAGCGAGATAGACCGTAGGTGGAGTTGACTTGGTCCTCCCTACCGTCTATTGGGTCTAGAGTCGTGGGAGTGCTCGACCAACTAATTAATAATTTTTCTTCTTTTCAGTACAATAATTCGAGCCATTACTTTATAGTTTGCTTGGTATTTTCTTTATTTGATAATTTAAAATAACTTAAAGTAGCGTAGAGTAGAGTCAGTAATAGTCCTATTATTTCCATTGTTATACGCCAGGTAGCGGGCGTGCTAAAAGTTCGCCACCTTTTCTTTTTTTCTTTTTAATAAATAATAGTAAATAATATTCGGTTTGTGTCATTATTCTTCGCCCCTACGAAATCCCTCTATCGTTAATAGCTAGCCGGAGGGTCCCAGAGCGAGAGAGAGAGGGCTTCTTATGAAGTCTGGCGCCCAGCAAAATCCCCTACCTATCCGTTGGGCCTGGTTTGTAGTCAACTTAGCTTCGTGGATACCCGAACCCCGGGACGACCCGTTACAATATATATATATATATATATTTTTTTTTTTCATATAGTTCAGATAATTAATTGAACTGTAATAATGAATAAATAATTCTCAAATATAATCAATAGATAACTTATCATGTTATTGCGAATGTTATAAATATAAATTAGAACGATCTTATCTGGAGAGGAGTGGGAAAACTGGAATTGTTAGGTCAGGATGAAATGGATTAGGCTTCCGTCTTCTCGTCTCAGAATATTTTTCAGTATTCCTCTTAAGAGAATTGTTTGAATCTCAGAGGCTGAAAAACTTGGATTAATCTTTTATAAACTAAAATATAACCTATAAACACAATCCGTTCAGATCTCCATTATGATGAAATGGCTATATTTTATGTGAACTACAACGACATCTAGCGTTGTTTTTAATAGGATTTCTAGCGGGAATCGATTCGAAATCGAATTTTAGCGGGAATCGATTTGAAATCGAATTTTAGCCGGAGTCGAATTAGAAGAGTATATGCAAATTCTATTGTTTATAATAACTTTCGTTAAACAAATGAAGATCTATCAGAGAGCCTATCAGAATTCTGTATTAAAAACGACTCTCGTTGAATAAATGACGATTCTTCTGAACTCCAATGAAAATTCGTCTAAGAAAACTATATTTGTTAAACAAATGATGATAAATAAATGCAACGAAGAAGAAGCTTTTGTTAGCGTCACTCGTGAAAATGGAGCCTCTCAACGATGAAGCTGTCGGATTTGGGATTCTTCTTTCCCAATTTAATTTGGAGGGAGTTGCCGAAAGGAACGTCCCGGACACACGGGCCTGGTTTGATACAGAATGGGCCCGAGTCAAGTGTGCCAAAGGTAGCGGGGTAAAGCTCCGAAATTCGATCTTACACGCATGTGTAAATTGTTATTTAACGAGGTAAATTAATCGTAGTTTTCCGCTTGAGTGAGTAATTGAATATTCATTTCAATCCCGCATTCTTCTATCCATGATTTTTTTTTTTTTTTTTTATAATTAATTATAGCATTCCAATGGAAGAGGCTTTAGGAATCGTCCCGTTACACCGATCATTTACTGGGGAATTGATTACACAGGGAGGTTTTACATCGTGTTACCTATGCAAAACTCCCCTTTTGAAGCTAATTGAAGACTCTGCCCAGTGCGAAAAATGTGATAAATATAAAATCTTATTTAAGCATGTCATTGAGAAGATTATTTCAAATCGCTTCTAATTTTTATACTTTTAATAAAATGTTGAAGGTTCTATTTCATAACCCAATAATTTTATAAAATTGTTTATTTCTTCAATATTGAGTCTTGCCACTCATTTTATTTTCTTTTCTTCCGTTTATCTTGTTATGGCCGACTCGATCTGCATCTTCGTCGACTAATTCCGAATCGTTCCGATCAGCGTCCGAGTAGTTCCGAATCGTTTCCGAGTCTGAGCTAAAACTCTTACGACTTCATAACCTCGCAAAAATTCATATAAACATCGTCGGCCGAAGCTTCAGCGTCTAGAATTAAAACTGGTGCTGGAAGAGTCGCAAAATTCTTTTTTATTAACCAACCCTCATGAACTTCGTGAAGAGCTTTTAAGTAAGATAAAGGAATATTGTCTTCTTCGGAACGAGCGCGTGAATTTACTCGTGAAAACGACTCTTCTGGAGATAACCTCAAATACACAATCATGTCTACCTCAAAAGCAGCGGACGCGTTGATTAAGGTCCTAAGATTTTCGAACAGAAGATGAGCCTCAAGGTTTTCAAAATCTCCTAACCTCCTACGAGTTTCTATGAAACAATTACAACTATCAATTGACCGTTCCATAATTTTATTTGGAAGTACGGTCTGAACTAAATGTTTATTTCGCATTGTCATTGCCGCGTGATGCTGAAAATGATAGGCGTATTCATGAGGATCTTTATACATTTTCTCTAAAAGGTTTTCCCCAGCTACGTTCCGATATTCTTCTAGTGGTTCTAATAAAGTAAGGATGTCTTTATCCTGCAAAAATATTTTAACAAAAGTTGTTTTACCACATCCAATATTACCTTCAACAAGGATAGTAAGAGGTCTATAATCTTTTCGTTTTATTCCATAAGGCAGTTCCCCGGACCACCTGGAAGAATTTAAAACAAAAGTTTCGTCATCTCTCTGTAGAGAGAAATTATTTTCTACAAAATGGTTTTCTCCCATATTCAAAGAACGAAGGTTTTTGATTTTATTATTTTGGGTAAGTTCATTAGTTTCATAAGGAGCCAGGCGGTCCAAATGAACAACCCTTGGTTTTGAACGAGCAGAACGAAGAATTCTATATACCACGTCATTTATTCTGTCAATGACTGTATAAGGACCTTCCCAGTTAGTTTGCAGTTTTGGACAACGACCTTTTTCTCTCCTAGGTTGAAATAACCAAACTAAATCTCCTGTTTCAAATTTGAGGTATCTAGCTCTCACATCATAATGAGCCTTCGTGCGGTCTGATACAACTTGGATTCTTCCCCTAGCAAAATTATGAATTTGTTCTAATCTTCCCCTCAGGTCTGACACAAAATCGGTTTGAAGAGAATCTTGAATTGGAACTGGTCCCTTAACTAAATCTGAGGGTGAACGAAGATCTCTTCCCATAAGCGTTGGAGCTGGAGACTGTTTTGTTGTTTCATGAATGGCTGATCTATAAGAAAGAAGAAAAAGGGGAATCCATTCGTCCCAGTCTTCGACTTTTGTCTATAAAAGAAGATAAATAACTCAACAGAGTCCTATTTAATCGCTCTACCATACCATCAGACTGAGGATGAAGGGGGGTTGTTCGAGTCTTCCTTATCCCTAAAACCTTATATATTTCTTCCATCAAAATGAATTCAAAATTACGACCTTAATCTGTATGTAGTTCAAGAGGAGTCCCATATCTACAAACAAAGTTTTGAACAAAAACCTGAGCAACTGTCTTCGCTTCCTGATTAGGGATAGGAATGACCTCGGGCCATTTAGTAAAATAATCAGCCATTACCAAAGCGTATCTGTTTCCAGATCTTGAAAGAGGAAGTGGCCCAAGAACATCCATAGCCACTCTCTCAAAGGATGCTCCGACATTATATACCTGAAAAGAACTTCTTCCCTTGCCACGTGGACCTTTCTTTGCATTACAAACTTTGCAGAACCTACACCAATCATCAACATCCATCCTACAACGTGCCCAGAAAAATCGTTCCCTAATCCGACCTAAAGTTTTATTGGAAGCGAAGTGTCCACTTGAAGGAGAATCATGGTATTCCTTTGAAATTTCTTCTATCTTATTTTTTGGTACTAGGAGCTGCCATCTTATTTCTTTTAAATCTGGAGATTCCCATTTTCGGTATAACAAATCTCGCATTAAAAACAGGAAATCCCATTGAGCCCAATAAATTTCTGAATCTTGGCTCTTGGCAGAAACATCTTGCCACTCAGGGCGTAGCTTTAACTCTTTCCAAGTCCTGATTTGAATTAGAACTTCATCCTCTTGTTGAGCCTTTGTTCATTCTTTCAAGTTTCCTTCAAAATGATCGATCGGATCTTATAGGGTTCATCTTGTTGTTTTTCCAATCTTGTACATTGTTTGCATTCCTTAGGTCCTTCGCAAGGTCTACTGGAGAGGGCATCTGCGTTTCCATGTTGAAGTCCAGCACGATGTTGAATATCAAATCATATTGGCCCAGCCTCTCTATCCATCTAGCTACCTGTCCTTCCGGAGATTTAAAAGAACGTAACTACTTCAGAGAAGCATGATCTGTTCTAATCAAAAACTTCCTCCCATATAAATATTGATGAAAGTGAGTTACTGTTTTTACGACAGCTAAAAATTCCCTACGGGTTACACAATAATTTCTTTCCGTCTTACTAAGTACTCGACTATAATAACTAACAGCTCTTTCACTTCCTTTCTGGATTCGAGATAAAACTCCACCTATTCCTGAGAGTGAAGCATCAGAATCTAAAATGAAAGGATTTTCCACCTGAGGATAAGCTAGAATAGGCGAGGAGGTCAAATAAGTTTTTTGTCTGACAAAAGCTTCTTTGCATTCTTTGGACCAATCAGAAGGAACCTTGCTTCCAGTTAAATGATGAAGAGGTCTAGCTACGGTTGCAAACCCTCTAACAAAACGACGATAGTAAGTGCAGAGCCCTATAAAACTTTGAATGCCTTCTCTATCTATGGGACGGGGCCAATTTGACACTTTTTCTATCTTCGCAGGATCCGTCTTCACTCCTTCTGCGGAGACAACTGTGACGTTCTCACCAACTTACCACATGGAACACGTACTTACCAACGACAGTCACTAATAGAACAAACCCTTCTTTACTCTTGATCAATATTAAACCCCTTATACCCAAATAGGATATACGAAATCTGTTTTACCCTCAGTGCTCCATACCTGAGGATAACTCAGCTTCTGAATCGATACCATACCCACCATCAAGTATATACCCAACCATGATATACAGTACATTACCCTCTGGTATAGACCACAGAACTATATTTAATATAACTCATATACTATGTTCAAAATTACTTACTATAGTACATATATTCATATAATACATTTATACATATAACACATACATACATATAAGATAATTGAGGTCGTAGCCCGGATGGAAGTTGGGCAAGCGTAGTGACAGGAGATAAAGAGAAAGTACGGTGAACACCAGTGCGGAAGAAACAGAAAAAGTAGCAAAAGCGATAAGGAGGATGGTGGAAGATAAGATAGAAGCAGGTAGATGGAGTAGTATTAGGAATAGAGGGAAGGAGAAGAAGATTAGAGACCAAACATAACCTAGAAACGGGAAAGACAGGGGGGAAGGAGGAAGGAGAGAGAGGTAAGGCGCAAGCGCGTGAGGTGAGTGATACTACGCGAGTCAGGCGAGCGCATGGAAAGGCAGGAGGAGGGGTGGGAAGGGAGCGACGAAGAGACTGGGGAGGAGTGGGGAACGCCGAGTGGATCTCAGGAGATCAAAAAAAGAGGGAGGCGAACAAAGGCAGAGAACTGGGCAAGAGAGAGATCGGCGTCAGACGGGTCGATTATAGAGAGCTTTAGGAAAAGGAAAGCAGAAGGTACAGCAGAGGGAGGGAACAGGAAAAAGAGTAGTGTAATCAAGATGAACCAAAGAGAGGAGGAGGGAATGGAAAGATCAGGGGAAGAAGAGTTAAGAAGAGAGGGAAGACGGGAGGAGGAAAAAAAAACAAGGGATGGAGCGTAGGAGGGGGGGAAACGAGGTGGATGGAGACAATAGCAGAGAGGATGGAGGGAGCCATGAGAGGGGTGGCGGAAGAAATGAGAAAGATGAGAGAAGAAATAGAGGAGGGAAGAAAAGAGATGAAGGAAGAGCGGGACAAAATAAGGAAGCAGGTAGAGGACATGAAAAGGCAGGGGGAAAGGGAGGGAAGGAGACTAGAAGAGAGAATAGAAAGACTAGAAGGGGAAAAGAAAAAGATGGAAGAGGAGGAAGGAGTGTGGAGAGACAAAGTGAGGAAAGAGACAGAGGAGGGAATAGGAAGGACAATGAAGGAGACGAAAGAGAAGATGGAGAGAGAGGGGAAAGAAAAAGAGAAAAGGATAAGCGAGATAGAGAGGGAATGGGAAAGGAGAGAAAGGCAGGAGAGGAAGAACAACCTCATAATAAGAGGAGAAGAGATAGAGGGAGGAGAGGGGGCAGAGGAAGTGGCGGAGAGAGTGATAACAGGTGTGACAGGGCAGAGAGGGGGAATAAGGGAAGTGACGGAGATAGGAGGGCATAAGAGAGCGATCCTAGTAAAGATGGCGAACTGGGAGGAGAAAAAGAGGGTGCTGGAAGGAAAGGCGAGACTGAAGGGAAGGAAAGTATACCTAGACGACGACTACACAAAGAAAGAAAGAGAAATTCAGAGCGAGCTGTGGGAGAAAGCAAAGCAGGAGAGAAGGAAGGGGCGAAGGGCGTCAGTAGGGTACAAGAAACTATGGGTGGAGGACACACTATGGGAGTGGGAGGAAGAAAGTGGAGAGATAGTGCCGGCGGAGCAGAAAAAGAGGGAAAATGAAAGAGGCAGAAGCAAAGGGAGGGGTCGAGGGGACAGGGGGGGAAGATAGGAAATGGAAGAAGAGAAAGGGGTGAAGGCGCTGTTCTGGAACGTGGCAGGGATAAAGGGAAAGGATGAAGACTTCTGGGAATACGTGGGAAAATACGAGATCATAGGGATGATGGAAACATGGATGGAAGGAGAAGAGTGGGAGAAATGGAAAGGCAGGATGCCGAAGGGATGGATATGGAAATGCGAGGGGGCGGTGAGGACAGAAAGAAAGGGAAGGGCGAAGGGAGGGATAATCACGGGAGTGAGGGAGGAGATAAACCTAGAAGTAGGAGGGGGGGAAGAGGGAACGGGTGTGGAAGGGATACAGGAGCGAAGGGCAAGAATAAAAGGGAGAACGTGGAGGATAATAACGGTGTACAACAGGGGGGGGGGGGGGGGGAAGGGAAACTAAAAGAAATAGAAGAAAGGGTAGGGGAGGAAGAAGAGGAAGGGAAAATGTTAGTCGGAGGAGACTTCAACGCGAGGGTAGGGGAAGAAGGCAGGAGGGAAGAGGGAGAGGAAGAGGCAAAAGAAACGAGAAATACGAAAGACAAGAAGCGGAACAAAGAAGGAGAGAAGCTAGTGGAATGGGTGAGGAGGAGGGGATGGACAATTCTGAACGGAAACACCACAGGGGATGAAGGGGGGGAGATAACATACAGCAGGAACGAAGTAGCCACAACAATAGACTACGCGATAGTAAACGAGGAGGCGTGGGAAGACATAAAAAGCATGAAAGTTGTGAGGAGAACGGAGTCAGACCACCAGCCCCTGGAGGTAGAAATAGCTGGAGAAGGGAGAGAAAGAGTAGAAGAGGAAGAAGAGGGGATGGAAAGGCAGGTGTGGGGGGAAGAAGAGAAAGAGGAATTTAGAAAGGGAACGGAGGAAATTAAATGGGAAGGCGAAGGGATAGAGGAAGAGTGGGAGGAGCTGGCAAGCAAGGTGAGGCAACTGACAAAGAGGAGGAAGTGGAAGAAAACATGGAAGATAGGAAAGAACGAGTGGTGGGACAGGGAGTGCAGGAGTCAAAAGAAGAAATTAAGGAGGGCATGGAGGGAAGTAGGAAAAGGGGCGGAAGGGGGGGATGAACGGAGAGAGAGAACCAGAGGGGGAGAGGAGATGGAGAGATTCAGAGGTGAAAGAGAGAAATACAAAGAGATGTGTAAGAAGAAGAGAGAAGAGTGGAGAGAGACAGAGGAGAAGAGGATAGAAGATATAAGAGAAGAGGGGGAGATGTGGAAATACATCAACAGAGAAAGGAAGAAGAGAACGGAGATAGGTGAAAGCATAACAATGGAAGAATGGAATGCACACTTCAGGAGTCTGCTAGGAGGGAGGGAAGAGGAAGACAGGGGAGGAAGGAAAGGGGGGTCGAGAGAGAGACAGGAAGAGGGAAGAGGAGGGGAAGGGGAGAGAGAGAGGGAAGGAAGGACAAAGAAGAAGGAAAGGAAAGGACGGAGCGGGAGGAGGTGGAGTTAAAAGGGGAGGTGATGACAAGAATAGAACGATTAAAGATGGGCAAGGCAGAAGGGGGGGACGGGATAAAGAACGAAGCATGGAGGTCAGGAGGGAAAGGAGTGAAACAAAAGCTAGCAGAGATTATATGGAAAACGTGGAAGGGGGAAGGGTACGTAAGAGAGTGGAGGGAGGGGATAGTGGTACCAATACACAAAAAAGGGAGCACGGAAGAGGTAAAAAACTATAGAGGGGTAACGCTGACACAGACGGCATACAAGATATACGCATCAATACTAAACGACAGGATAGGAAAGGAGCTAGAGGAAAAGGGGGGGCTAGACGAGACACAAATGGGATTCAGGGCAGGGAGAGGAGGCATGGACAACGTGTATATATTAAAGCACGTGATGGGAAAAAGACTGGAAGAGAAGAAGGGGAAATTGTACCTAACGTTCGTGGACCTAAAAGCGGCATTTGACAATCTGGACAGGGAAGTGCTATGGAAGGCAATGGCAAAAAGGGGAGTAGGGGAGGAGATGATAGAAAGGGTGAAGGAAATATATAGGGGGACCAGCTGCAGGGTGAGAGTAGAGAAAGAAACGTCGAAGAGATTCTGGGTAGACAAGGGGGTGAGGCAGGGGTGCCCGCTAAGCCCGACGCTGTTCAACATATACGTAGCAGACCTGGAGGAGACAATGAGAAAAGAACAGGACGGAGGGGTCGTGGTAGGGAAGCTGAAGATATGGACGCTAGGATATGCAGACGACGTGGTGCTGATAGCGGAAGACGAAAAAGGAATGAAGGAGATGATAGACAGAGCGGACAGGTACTTTAAGAGGAAGAAACTAGAGGTAAACCAAGAGAAGACGAAGATAATGGTGTGTGGAAAAGGGAAGGGGAAAAGGAAGAGACAGGGGTGGAAGTGGGGAGGGAAGGAGTTGGAGGAAGTGGAAGAGATAAAATATCTGGGGTACGTACTAAGCAGAACGAACAGCGAGAAACCACACATAAAGGAGAGGATAGGGAAAGCAAGGAAAGCGATGGGAGGAATATGGGGGATAGGAGAAAGGAAATTCAAGGGAGACATCAGGTGGAGGATGAAGATGTTTGAGGCAGTAGTAAAAGGGATCGTAATGTACGGAGCTGAAATTTGGGGATGGGAAGGAAGAGAGGAAATAGAGAGACTGCAAGAAAGGTACGCGCGGTGGATACTAGGACTAGAGAGAACAACGCCAGGGTATGTAGTAAGGGAGGAGCTAAAGATGGATAAGATAAGGGTGGGAGCAGGGAGAAGGGCAATAAGGTACGAGGAAAAAGCAAGGAGAGCGGAGGAGAGAAAAATACTAAGGGAATGCGTGCTAGAAAGGGGTAGGATGGAGGAGAGAGGGAAGGGGGATAAATGGGGGGAGGAAAGAAGGAGGTACATGTGGAGATGCGGAGTAGGGAGGGAAGAGGTAAAAAGGGTGTGGGAAGAGGAGGGGACAATAGAAGAAAGAGTGGTAGAAAGAGACAGAGAGGTGCAAGAACAGGAAAGGATGGAGAAAATATGGGGGTCAAAGAGCGTCCCAAGATACAAGGAAATAAGGGTGCTAGGCAAGCCGAGGTACATGACAGGGAGGAAAGGGAAAAAAGGGGAGGACGTGAGGATAATAGCAAGACTGAGGTGCGGAAATGAGGAAAGGGGGAGGAAATACTGGCTGAAAGAGGAAAAAAGGATGTGCAGAATGTGCAGGGAACAAGAGGAGACGATAGAACATATGGTGGGGACATGCAGGGAGATGGACGGGATAAAAGGGAAGGTGGAAGAAATAATGAATGACGAAGGAAAAGGAATTGGATGGGGAAGAGCGCTGAAAGAGAGAAGAGAAGCAGTCGAAAAGAGAGAGAGGGAGCAATGGGAGTAAGACAAAGAGAAGGCGAAAGGTCGGAAGACGGATAGGTAAAGTAGGCAAAAGCAGGAGACGGCGACACCTAGGAAGAGACAGGCGAAGACAAGAGAAACAGAAACAAGCAGGGAAGGGTGGGGAAAGAGCACAGGCGACGGAGCGGCAGGCGACAGGCCAGTATGCAACAGGCATTAGAACGATAAAGACAGGGAGAAGTTAAGTGAAGGAAAAGAAAAAGAAGAATGGCAGAGGGCGGCAAGACGTGGGGAGAGATGGAGAAGGAAATAGAGGAGCTGAGGAGGACAGTGGAGGAGCTAAAGAGGGAAAGGAAGAATGAAGGAAAAGGCGGGGAAGAAGGAAGGGCAGGGGCCGAGGGGTTGACCCCCCTTGCCGGACCTGACCGGGGGAAGGAAGGGGGAAAGGAGGAAGGAAGTATAATAGAAGAAGGGACAGGGAGGAAAGACGGGAAAGAGAGGAACATAGTAGTAAAGGGGATGAAAGGGAGAAGAGGTTGGAACGAGGAGACAGTGAAAATGATAAAGGAAGCCGGGGGGGAAGAGGTGCAGGTAGAGGAAATGTGGGAATGCGGAGGGACGGAGCTGGATAAGACGAGAGGAGTGGTGGTGGTGAGGATGAGGAGTGAGAGGGAAAGAGAGAAGGTGTTGAAAGGGAAAGGGAGAGTGGAGGAAAAATTTAGGATAAGGATGTGGAAGGATATTAGCTTTAGAGAAAGGGAGGAGAGATGGAGGATAAGGGAGAAGGAGGCAGAGGAGAGAAGAAGGGAAACACGGAGTAGGAGAGGTGAACAGGAGCAGAGAGGAGGGGAAGAGAGAGAAAGGAGGACAACAAAAGAACGAGAAGAGAGGGAAAGGGTGGAAAGGAAGAGGCTAGAAAGGAAAGAGCTGGTGAATAGGAAAGAGGTATGGGGAAAGAGATTACTGGAAGCGATAGAGGAAATAAGGAAGCTGAGTATGCAGCTGGAAACGGGGGAGTAGGAGGAAAGGAAGAAAGGGGAGAAGAAGGGAAGAGGCGATGAAGAGGGGAAGAAGAAGAAGGGGACAGGAGGAAGGAAAAAGAAGAAGCGGTGAAGGGAAAGAGGACGAAAATAAGGGAGATAAGATGTGTGTGACCCTACAGGACTTTTAGCAGTAGTTATATATGAAGCACCGTACTACAGTCGTACCGGGCACGGGCAGGGCAGTAGAAGATTCATATTACTTTGATTTGATTTATGGGAATTGTTATACACTATTTTATTTTATTCTATTTTATTTCATTTTATTTTTACATTATTATTAGTATGTGTACTTCTACTCTAGCTCATCCCACATGTATATGAAGGAGTACATATACCCCAGGAAAGCTTCAGACAAATTGTACATTGTATGTTGATTTATGTGGTGTTGATCTGTATTCTATTCACTACTGTGTTTACTAACGGTAGCAGGCGTAGGACGGACTAGACGGAACAGCAAAGCAGAAAGGGCAGGACACGGAAAAGGAGAGACAAAGCCAAGAGAGGGAAAGAGAGGGGAACAGAGTACGACGAAGGGAAAGAGGAGAAAGTAGGGTTAAGAATAGGTTGAGTAGGATTAAGACACAGTGGAGATTGTAACGCCGAAAGGCAAGACAAGAACAATAAACTACTACTACATACATACATATAATACATATATTCATGTAATATACTCATATATAAGATATCCATATACTATATTCATATTAACTTTACCCATATAATATCTATACCCAAATTATATTCATGCATTAACCATACATATAACTATAATATATATACACATATATATATATACCTTTAATACATAACTAACTATAAGAAATATAGAGAACGAATCACTCCTAAATATTCATCCTCTATATAAAACTCATTACTATATAAAACTTAGGAATTATATAATAGAACAAAGGACCATTGGTAACAGGCATATGACGCAATGCCACGTGCAACAGCAAGCCCGGTCAAAAATCCAAACAATACTAAGAATCACGTCCGGTCAACCGTTACAATAACAAAACCGAAACCTAAACACCGGTATCAATCCGCCTACAATAACAATACCAAGAATCACACCCGGTCAACCGTTGCAATAACACAGCTGCACATGAGTCATATGCACGTGACCACAGTCCGAGCATACAGTAAGACATAAACAACCCCACTACCTAGATCTTAAGGCATATATGAGGCCCCCACTTACCACACAAAACACCGCCGGATTACCGCTGTCTTCATTGAACACTAGTCTACGACAAGAGCTCATAGAAGCAAGTACTGAGTTTGAATAATTACTCCGCGTAAAAGTCGAACTCTAACTTCAGTTCATAAAAGATCTCTAACTCGTGCCCACGGTCGCACGCTCATTATTATAATAGTAACATCAAATAGTAAGACGAATAAACTCTTGTGATTTTAACGCTTTGAGAATTATTGTATTCATATAAAATAACATCGAAAACAGTAAGCCGCGAAAGTCTCGTGTGGTTTGGCGCATTAAAGAATTACTTTATAATAATCAAACTTATATTCAAATTTCACTCCAATAAACAAAGTAAATATCTTCAACAACTTAAATCAAGGTAAATACTCACCTTCCCTCATCTCACCAATCCAAATCCTATATTAATAAAGCCAGGGCTAGGTATAACAAATACTCGAGCCAGCTTTAAGTCATTCTCTATATACAAATTTCGGATACTGTTGTATAGGCCAAGGTTTAGTGACCTTAGCTTACCTCAGTATTCAACACGTTTAAAGCTCAGGCGGAGAACTACTTTCTACGCTTGCATTAAACCCTCTTTCTATAACACACTAACGTCAGGGCAGGCACTAGTCCATAGCCAACGTTAATAAAATCCTTTTTCCCTGTAGATGAATGAACCCCAGATAAAGAAAAGAAAGAATAAACGTCGCGGAGGCAAAAGAGCACGGGCTCGTATAACTAAAGCAATAGCTCGAAAACAACGTTTAATCGAAACATTAAATAAAACTGAACCACCCGATTGGCTTAAAGAATACCTTGACAAACTTCATTCAAACTCTACCGACGAAGACAGTCGCGATACAATAATCATACCAAAAAACAATATTCAAACCACTTCGGAGTTTACCGAAAATATACAAGTGCCTTCATACGAGGAGGACCCTCCGCCATATCCAGTGGACCAGCCAGCGGAACCATTCTTCGGGATCTTGGAAGAAGCCCCGAGGACAATAGTACAGCACACAATCAACTACCAAGGAACAAGGTGTGTAGTCGATACCTTAGAGGCAACCTTGACCAGACGATTCTTTGAGACCAGCTATCTTGACATCCCCTTTCAACCCGCTACGCCCAAGATCATCGAAATCGTCGACCTGGAATAAAGGTAAGAACTATATACCTTTATTTTACCCTTATAATATATCGTTACCCTTTAACCTCCCGCGAACCCGTCCATGTGGATCTAAAGGAGGTTGCGTTTAACCTGAACGTCAAATCTTCGGTAATTGATTAAATCGGGTCAGGATCTTAGGCTCTTGCTCCCCTTTCTTCTTCTGGCGATAACTGCACGTCAGTCTGTAACACTACATGTCCAAGAAAGTGAACTTCTCGTTGAAAAAGATGACATTTCTTCGGACTCATTTTGAGTCCTGTTACAGACTGACGTGCAGATATCGTCAAAAGAAGAAAAGGGAGCAAGAGCCTAAGATCCTGGTCCGATTTAATCAATTACCGAAGATTTGACGTTCAGGTTAAACGCAACCTCCTTTAGATCCACATGGACGGGTTCGCGGGAGGTTAAAGGGTAACGATATATTATAAGGGTAAAATAAAAGTATATAGTTCTTACCTTTATTCCAGGTCGACGATTTCAATGATCTTGGGCGTAGCGGGTTGAAAGGGGATGTCAAGATGGCTGGTCTCAAAGAATCGTCTGGTCAAGGTTGCCTCTAAGGTATCGACTACACACCTTGTTCCTCGGTAGTTGATCGTGTGCTGTACTATTGTCCTCGGGGCTTCTTCCAAGAACCCGAAAAATGGTCCTGCTGGCTGGTCCACGGGATATAGTGGAGGGTCCTCCTCGTATGAAGGCACTTGTATATTTTCGGTGAACTCCGAAGTTGTTTGAATATTGGTTTTTGGTATGATTATTGTATCGCGACTGTCTTCGTCAGTAGAGTTTGAATGAAGTTTGTCAAGGTATTCTTTAAGCCAATCGGGTGGTTCAGTTTTATTTAATGTTTCGATTAAACGTTGTTTTCGAGCTATTGCTTTAGTTATACGAGCCCGTGCTCTTTTGCCTCCGCGACGTTTATTCTTTCTTTTCTTTATCTGGGGTTCATTCATCTACAGGGAAAAAGGATTTTATTAACGTTGGCTATGGACTAGTGCCTGCCCCGACGTTAGTGTGTTATAGAAAGAGGGTTTAATGCAAGCGTAGAAAGTAGTTCTCCGCCTGAGCTTTAAACGTGTTGAATACTGAGGTAAGCTAAGGTCACTAAACCTTGGCCTATACAACAGTATCCGAAATTTGTATATAGAGAATGACTTAAAGCTGGCTTGAGTATTTGGTATACCTAGCCCCGGCTTTATTGATATAGGATGTGGACTAGTAAGATGAGGGAAGGTGAGTATTTACCTTGATTTAAGTTGTTGAAGATGTTTACTTTGTTTATTGAAGTCAAATTTGAATATAAGTTTGATTAATATAAAGTAATTCTTTAATGCGCCAACCACACGAGACTATCGCGGCTTACTGTTTTCGATGTTATTTTATATGAATAAAATAATTCTCAAAGCGTTAGAATCACGAGAGTTTATCCGTCTTACTATTTGATGTTACTTTTATAATAATGAGCGTGCGACCGTGGGCACGAGTTAGAGATCTTTTATGAACTGAAGTTAGAGTTCGACTTTTACGCGGAGTAATTATTCAAACTCAGTACTTGCTTCTATGAGCTCTTGTCGTAGACTAGCGTTCAATGAAGATAGCGGTAAACCGGCGGTGTCTTGTGTGGTAAGTGGGGGCCTTATATATGCCTTAAGATCTAGGTAGTGGGGTTGTTTATGTCTACTGTATGTTCGGACTGTGGCCACGTGCATATGACTCATGTGCAGCTGTGTTATTGCAACGGTTGACCGGGTGTGATTCTTGGTATTGTTTGGATTTTTGACCGGGCTTGCTGTTGCACGTGGCATTGCGTCATATGCCTGTTACCAATGGTCCTTTGTTCCATTATATAATTCCTAAGTTCTATATAGTAATGAGTTTTATATAGAGGATGAATATTTAGGAGTGATTCGTTCTCTATATTTCTCATAGTTAGTTATGTATTAAAGGTATATATATATATGTGTATATATATTATAGTTATGTGTATGGTTAATGCATGAATATAATTTGGGTATAGATATTATATGGGTAAAGTTAACATGAATATAGTATATGGATATCTTATATATGAGTATACTATATGAATATATGTATTATATGTATGTATGTGTTATATGTATAAATGTGTTATATGAATATATGTACTATAGTAAGTTATTTTGAACATAGTATTTGAGTTATATTAAATATAGTTCTATGTGGTCTATACCCGAGGGTAATGTACTGTATATCATGGTTGGGTATATACTTGATGGTGGGTATGGTACCGATTTAGAGGCTGAGTTACCCTTTGGTATGGGCCACTGATGGTAAAACAGATTTCTTATATCCTATTGGGTATAACGGGTTAAATATTGATCAAGAGTAAAGAAGGGTTTGTTCTTTTAGTGGCTGTCGTTGGTAAGTACGTGTTCCATGTGGTAAGTTGGTGAGAACGTCACAGTCCTGCTTGTCTCAAACAGAAAAGACCTCTTTTAGATTTTCTAGCTGTTGTTCGAAAGTCTTTCCAAAAACAATTATATCGTCCAAGTATACCAGGCATTTCTTATCTGTAATCCCTCGTAGAATAGTTTCCATCGTTCTTTCAAAAGTCGCAGGAGCGTTACATAACCCAAAAGGCATCACTTTGAAATGCCATAATCCTCCTAGACCAGTGACAAAAGCGGTCTTCTCTTTATCTTTTTCATGCATTTCAACTTGCCAATAACCACTCTGTAAATCTATAGTACTGAACCATTCTGCTCCAGCTATTAAATCGAGGGTTTCTTCAATCCATGGCAAGGGATAGGAATCTTTTTCGGTTATATCATTTAACCTCCTGTAATCGACACAAAATCTTTTTGTCCCATCTTTCTTTGTTACTAAAACAATAGGCGATGCCCAGGGACTGGAGGATGGTTCTATTACATCGATGGCGAGCATTTCCTTAACCAATTTGTCTACTTCTTCTCTTCCATTCAATGGTAATCTCCTGGCTGCTTGTTTGATAGGTGCATGTTCTCCTACGTCGATTGTATGAGTTGTCAATGTACTTCTTCCTTTGTCATTACTGTTCTTCGCAAAGGTGACTTGAAAATCTTTAACCAAAGTTCTAAATTTTTCTTTCTGAGAAGAATCTAAACAAGTCGACGAGTTTTCATATAAATTCTGTAAGTGACCAGGAAATGAATCTAACTCTTCTTCAGAAAGATCTACTGTTCGCACGTGGGGTGTACTAGAAGTTTTACTTCTGGTTGTTAAAAGAGTCACCTTGTGTCGACCCGAAATTAATAAATTCCCTTCAGTTGAAATTACACAATTATGCGCGGTAAGAAAATCAATCCCTAAACACCCCTCATCCTCTATGTCTGCTACATAAACATTGTGCGAAGAATCAATACACCCTGACACACTAATCTCAACTAAAACTTCTTTTAAAACTGGAGTTATTTCTCCTGTAGCAGTACGTAGGGAAGAAGAAGGCTGGATTGGATAAATAAATTTTAAGAGATCTGAACGGACCACTGTAACTTCTGCCCCAGTGTCTATGACCCAGAGGCAGTTAATTCTGTTGACAGTCCCTCGTGCATATAAGCCTGTTTGTCTTAGACTTCGTATTAAAAATTGTGTTAAAATAGGGCTATTGTTGGGTCGAACACATGATGACTTCTGCCCCTCAAAATCATCGATGATTAGTTTTTTTGCATAGAAGAACCTGGTGGAATTTCTGTAGTCTTTTTGAAAATATCTTTATTCGAATCGTTCTCCTTTCTCCATGAAGTTCGGGAATTCGAAGAATTCCCGTTACCTGTTTGGCTTCTTCGTTCCAACGCGAAACAATGATTTGCATCATGGCCCAATTTCCCACAAAATCTACACTTTAACGGGGGTCTGTCTCCGAAATTTCGAGAATAGGGTTTTCTATCATTATTATCATTTTTATTGTTATTATTATTTTCAGTTTGCTGCCAGGGAGTAGTTTTCTTATTTTCGTGAGTCCTAGTGGGAGCAACGGTATTGTCTGTTTTAATTTGTCGTAGTTTTCCTACTCCTAAATATTGTTTGTTGAGTGCGTCAATTTCTAAACCTTTGTTTACTGCTTCTTGTAAAGAAGAAGGTCCTGCCAAACTAAGAGCATGTTTAAGCTCAGGATCTGTAATGGTATTTATAAATTTATCACATGCTAGCAAATCTCTAGTAGATTCGTCGCAAAGGGGTAAAGCTACACGAGCAAGTCTTTCTATTTCTAAACCTAGGGAGGCAAGACCTTCATCCTTGGCTTGCTTTCTAATCCCTAGTTGCGTTAATGAAAGTTTCGATAAATGTTGGTTTCCAAATCTGAGTCTTAAGGCCGCACTGAGTTTGTCAAAGTCCTGTATGTCCGAATCAGCCAGAGCTGTCAGTACAGATAAAGCAGGGCCTCCAAGACTACCGGCAAGTTGTCCAGCTTTGGTGGTGGAAGACCATGAATTCACTTTTGCTATTATTTGAAATTGGCGTTCGTATTCTGCCCACGGTGTAAAACCGTCAGAAAAATTTACTCTAAGATTAGTACATGTTTTTTGGACATTTTCAGTACGTACTTCTGGTTACGTGTTTATTACAGTCTGGGTCTCGTATTGTTTTTCGCGACTACTCCCGGCGCGAGATTAATTAAGAGGAATGTTACTATTTGTATTATTTATATTCTGATCACCAGCCATGAGGGTTTCATGGTGTATCGCTCGTGCGTCCCGAATTGAATTTTCAATTCGGTCACTCTGAGGAATTGTACGAGTGTGCGGCGTGAAAGTCGCCGCTCCACCCGTACGAGGTCTACGTAAAGTTGGGGAAGGTTCTTCTTCCCCATAGTTTTGTACAGACCGAATATTAGTCTCTTCTACAATCTCCTCGATCCTCACTGGGGATCGTCTGGGAGTGGAGGTTTGGGAGATCATCTTCTGAGGTTCCGGGCGTCTCATGAGGAGGGATAGGGTGGCCTGTTGGGCTGCATGGTTCGCCTCCCTTCCTTCTCGCAGCCGAAGAGTTTCGCGCTCCTCGCGTTCGCGTTGAGCCGCTAAGTTCGCTTCCCTTTCTTCTCTCAGCCGAAGAGTTTCGCGCTCCTCGCGTTCGCGTTGAGCTGCTAAGTTCGCTTCGCTCAGCTCGTCTTTCTTCGCATTCCTCGCGCTGAGCTGCTAAATTGGCTCGTTGTTGTGCTGCTTGTACAGCCAAGCTTGCCTGTTGTTGTGCGGCCAAGGCTTGAAATAGTCGTTCCATCATGTCGATTTGAGTTGGTGGTATTAGCTGGTTACCAGCTGGTTCATTAGTGGGAGCAGTAGCCCGTCGACGAGACATTTCCTTTTTCGTTTATACTTGATTTCACAAAATATTCACTTTGTCGATCTCGGTAAGATCCCACTTCTGATACCAATGTTGCAAAATGTGGTTTGCGATAAGTAGAAAGTTATTGATAGTGGGTTCACGAGAGAAATAAAGTGAATCAAGTGGAATTAAATAAATTGGGTAAAAGGGTTATATATTCTGCAATATAGGTCTGTACTAGTTGTGAGCTAAAAACAGACTGATTTGTTTTACAATAATGTTTGTTGACTCCGCAACCGAGGTTCTTATATTTTAAAAGATATCTTTCATCATATAGGCTACTAGATGTTAATCACATATAGAACTAATGACATAAGGGTGATTTTACCAAATGTAACAGTACTAAAAGCAGTATTTAATAAAAGACAAAATCAATCAATTCAAGCAATTAAAATCTCATCTCCAAACACTCCATTAGAAACCTCTTTAAACAAAACAAAAAACCAAACAATAACGAAACGAACACATTCAACGCTCATAGGTTAAGGTTAGATTAAGTGTAGCGATAAGTATTATTTCTCAAAAGTAAAGTTCAATAATCATAATTTTGTTAATAGTTTTTAGTTCTGTTCAAAATCATAAAAAAGTACTTTCAACACGACATATTGTCGTACATGAAAGTTACACAGAAGCCAGGAAACTGTTCTTCATTTTCCATTTTCTTTGCTTTGTTTCATTTAATGAAATTGTATTTCAGGTAAAATCATTGATAGCTAAAAGGCAGCTTCGGTGAGATACACTCAGACAGCAACGGAATAGCTATAACTGGTACCCGAGTCTGGAAGGTTAAACATATCCCAAGTCTGTAGGGAGGCAGCTCTGGTAGGGTAAAATCTATCCGAGTCTGTATTAGGGTTTTTAGGGGTGTTTTCAACTTCTCATAAGAGGAGCTCCAAAAATCACACCCGTGACAAACCACTCACGCGGACTAGCATAATTTCACCAGCCTCCTGTTGGTGAAATATATGCAGTAAGTAACAGTACAGTATATCAAACATCAAACATTTATATGCGCGATTGTTTTTTATTTGTCTTCAATTATTTGTAATCATTTTTTTTTGAAAATGTGAAAAAAAAAACAATAATAACTTTCAAATATGAACGCTGAAGGTGAAGAAACAGTGTACATACATTTGTCTCAAATATTAAAACCACAGCCTACATGTACAGACATGCAATCGATAAATTAGCTGGTACTTCATAATACATGTGAACAAAGAGTTAACAATCGAAGAACACTAAGATTTACGAATCACTGGAAGAAAGCAGACTGATTTCTTTGATATCGATATTAAATCACAGTCAATTATTGGTTCGCAATTCATAACGCAGAAAATATGTACGTAATCATAATATACGCATAACCAGTCAGTGAGAGATCATAGTACATCGTTTCGGTGAATAGTTGTGTTATGAGTGGGGTTAATGAGGTGGTTACGCTGCCACCAGTGTTATGAATGAGGTTGATGAGGTGGTTACGCTGCCACCAGTGTTATGCATATGGTTGATGAGGTGGTTACGCTGCCACCAGTAGTACAGATCTAGATAGAGCTGTCGTTGGGTTCGTTCCTCGTTTTACACCTTAAGGTAACCGGTCTTTGGGTGATGGGTGACTGATGTGAATTGATATATATAATAATTGAATACTGGTTTATTGGTGAATAATCTTCTATATGAGTTTTACAACTTCTTAGAGTTTAAGTGAAGCGTGATTTCGAGTTGATGAATTATAATTTTGGAAGCGAGTCTAAGAGTGACTGCTTTCTTTGATGATCGAGAAGCAAGTGATTGTTGGCTGCTCTGGTCGACGATTGAAGAGCAAGTGTAATAATGGCTACTGTTGAGCTGAATGTTGAGATCATTCTTTTCCATTGTTCTCCCGGGCATGTGTTTGTTTATGCAGGTGCAGTTTTGTGGGTGCATACGTAGGGATGAAGTTCTTCGAATGTAAGGATGAGACTTCCTCTGATTAGAGGCTTGGAGACTGGACGCATGCAGGATGTTGTGTCTTGGGTATTGAGAGTGAGAGAGCATAGAGGGCGTAGAGGAGTATGAAATAGCATGGAATACGTAACAGATGTATTACGAAATAAACTATAATACTGATAACGTATAATATACATAAGTTGTAAATATAATATACGTGAGTTGAAAGAACAAAAGTCGCATGAATATGTCTGCTGACGTAATTAAAGTTCAGCTAGTAGAATTACCCAGTAGAGCTAATTAGAGACAAAAAATGAATATGTCTTAAATACCAAACCGAAACAGACTCTTATTTTTCATTCTAATATTCACTATACATAAAGTTGAAATCATTCGTTATGCCTATGCACAATTCTGAACCAATACGTTAAATTGAAACTTTACTGTATGTTAGGAGTAATGTGAACCACAATATCTGTACACCGTGCTATTTCCTATCCACGAAAACCATATAGCTTTTCGCCAGCTGTCTTTTATTCTACCGGAGCTCGCCTCATTCAGTTGGTTGAAATAGCAAAAGACATTGGTTCGCTCTTAGGAAAGTCGCTGTACAATACACATATATATTAAAATGATATGAATAAAAATAGGCAAATGACTGTGATTCAACTACCATATACAGGTTATACATATGGTTGCCAAAATACTATCACATTCGTAACACCATGTATACCAATGGGAATAGGGAAAAATCTGTACATAGTGCACAATCCATTTGGCACAATGTTTTGAAGCTATAGTCAAAAAAACGAAAAGTAACTATAATTTTGGCTATAGAATGATGATAGTAATACTTTCTGTTATTATCATTATTATTATTATTACGATCATCATGTGCCAATAACACTAAATGAAACTATTGACCAATACAATACATACATATGCCACCGTTAATGAAAAAATTTTGATTTATGGTGGAAAGGAGGCAACTAAATATATCCAATGATGTGAAAAATGAAAAGCAATTGACATCGTATGACAAAGGTATAGTAAAAAGGAGGCAACTAAAATATACATCCAATAATAATAAAAAAAAAAAAAAAAAACAATCGATCATGGTATGGCGAAGTTATGGTAAAAAGCAGGCAACTGATATATAATCAACATCAAAGAGAAAACGAAAATTGAACTTAAGAATGATTGCCAATAATTCATAAAATGATTATGTACAAACAATCTAAGAATGGTCAAAAACGAAAGCAAATATAAAATATATTCATTGAATGATTGCCAATGAATTCACAAGATAATTACGTACAAACAATATAAGAATGGTCAAAATGGAAGCAAATATAAAATACATCCAAATCGTATATCCATACCTCTGCACGAACAATTTGGCAATAATTTCAAACAGACTGAACATGACACATACATTTTCAATGACAGATTCATCCTATAATTCAACTATTCAACACGGCGTTGTACCATGATCTCTCACCGTTAGTTTGTATTGTACGGCCCAGTTCCACAACTTGACTTGAAACCAAGTTTACGGCTTGAACTTGGCTTAACGACGGATTCAGCCAACGACAGGCAATCCTTAGCAGTTTGAACCTAGTTCAAATTTTAACCTCCGATTATGGCACTGGAGCTTAGTCAAACACTAAAACAACAATACTTGGTTGTGCAAATAGAATAGACTAAAACAAGAAACATGTTGCCACAATTCATTGCTGACTTTCAGCGAAAACGAGTATGAAAAATCGATCAACACGATTACATGTATCACGCACTAATATCTTTACGTTTTTATGCATTCAGTTATGGGAAAATTGTCATACACAATATCGTTTGATGAAATAGTTATTAAACCTTATTGGATTGAAGAACATTGATATTGATTATCGGCTGGAACACTACAGAGTTACTGCTAGATCGGTCAGAACTACCAACGTTTCATTCAGCAGCTGACGATGGGTAGAAAAATTGATATTTTCACCATACATCACATTACTCAATTAAAGTCCCACGCAGCCATGCGCTTATGAGGCATGCGGATGCAAACATCAACCTGAATGCATATAGGAGGGTATAGTGCTACTAATCTCTCATTTTATTACAGGATTATTGCGACGAAAACCATTTTTATGGTGCCATCCAGTGTTGGAGCGTCATTTACGGACTCTACGATTCCCAACGCAATTGTACGTTTTAATACAGCGTGATTCTTAAGTCGCGGAAAAGATTTCACATGCAGATTCCTTATCAAAATCCAAGAATAAAGTTCCTTATCAAAAACTTCGAGGGACCGCTCGTTCTTGAGTTATAGACGGTTTAGTCAACCCTATCAGACGGCCGTAATGTGATGTGCTCAGTCTCGTAGCAATCCTGAAAAATTGATAGTGCCCGCGTCGCATGAACTTTGCCTGAAATTTCGTTTTTTATTTCGTAATTTTTAGGCCTTACGTCGTCCGGTCGGTCATTCTCGTGTCCTGCGTCGTTCGGCCCGTAGTTGACGTTGTCCAGGTGGTAAAACTGTTGACTTACGTTCCCCAGGTCGTCCGCTTCGTAGTTTTACTTTCGCCCCGTAGTTTACGTCGTCCAAGTAGTCAAATTGATGACTTCTGATCCCCAGGTCGTCCGCTTCGTAGTTTTCACTCTCGTTGTCCTCGAGATGTTGATTTCCGGGATCCAGGACTTTCGCCCCGTAGTTTACGTTGCCCAGGTAGTCAAACTGGTGACTTACGTGCCCCAGGTCTTTTGCTTTGTAGTTTCAATTCTAGTTGTCGTCAGGACGACCTGGAGATCAAAAGTTATCAGTTCGAACACCTGGATATTGTCAAAAACGTAGTGAGAATTAAAAATTAAAAATTAAAAATTACGAAATAAAAAACCGAAATTTCAGGCAAAGTTCATGCGACGCGGGTACTATCAATTTTTCAGGATTGCTACGAGACTGAGCACGTCACATTACGGCCGTCTGATTGGGTTGACTAAACCTTCTATAACTCAAGAACGAGCGGCCCCTCGAAGTTTTTGATAAGGAAATTCATTCTTAGATTTTGATAAGGAATCTGCATGTAAAATCTTTTCCGCGACTTGAGAATCACGCTGTATAATAGTGTGATAGGATTTGTCTTAAGCTTAGCGTGCACGAGCGAATATGAATGAATAAATAGTTAGTGCTTCCCAGACACAGACACACATCTTAATAATGGCATGAAGAATCGACCTTATTTTTTTACTTTACTTCACGACTCAATCATTCTTAATGCAATAAGTTGTTTGGTTCAAAAATAACTATTCCATCATTATGCATTTTTATTATACAATATTATTCAGAATGATTGGACTATTATCATGAACCGTATTATCTACTTCGGTTCTTGAAAGCCGACACTAATATACACTATACACCACATCCACGTATACCGACTAGCATGTGTGTTCACATCAAACATAGAATAGCTACAGAGAGACTATCGAAATATTATAGTGTTTAAGAATTAGTCGTTAAATCCGTTCCAACACTGGATGGAACAATCATGCGTATAACTGCATACGAAGATTGACTCTCAATAATGTCTGTATCTGTTGATAGAATATGACAGATTTTTCTGATTCCACAAGCGTTGTTATAGTAGCTTCTCAATCTTGATGTGTCGGGAACTTGAATTGAATTCTATTCTTTGAGGTAGCAACTGTTTAACATCGTGCAGCATGATATTATTTTTTCAAATTCAAATTGATAGGATAAAAATCGCGTTACGTACAATACGGAATCACTGATAGCGAAATTACAATCACGTGCTTCGAGATTGGAGAAAGTCTACTAAATGTTTGACGTATCTGTATACATATATGTATATTACTCGGAATTAGCGTTTTTACTCCAGTTCGATGTGGTTTATTACCAATGACTATAATGTCATGTAGAATAATGAGTTTACTATCAAAATGTTATAGTCACATACTGTGAGTTTTTCTGGACGCGCACTGATACAACACTGTTTTTATCACGAATATCGCGAGTCTATTGGCCACGCAAGTAAAAAAAGTCAATCGTTTGGTTGGTCCATGTTGCATTTCTACAAAAACTCACGGTATACGTTGCAGTCCATATACAACTCCAACGATTGTTTCTATTGTATATAATTATCAATGTCGCATCTTTCATCACTATCAGAGTCTAGAATATTAGGTTCACTATGAGAATCTTATCGTGACATATAAGTTGCGGTCCATATACAACTCCAACTGTTATTGTTATTATACATGATTATTCATCACTATCACAGCTATTGCTTCATGAATCATGCAACACACATATCATATCATCTAGTCTTATAATCTATTCATACTTAATTAACAGCTATGGCCGATACAATTGACACTATTATGTTATATACCTCTGTGTCTTTCAATTGTACAAATTTATTGTTCAATGACTATGACCCAGAAATGATTTAATGATTTCGTGAATTTTTTACAATTCCATTAGATAGTTATCTATACGGCCATCAGAAAGTAGATATACCAGTAGGGATGTATTGTGTTTCCTAACTTTTCTTCTTCGTGATCAAAAAAATGTTTTGAAGATCAAAGAAATACACCGAGCATATAAATTTGTTAGAGCCACGTTGAAATTTATGACAGATGCAACTTAGCTAGCTGAATTCTAATTCAAGTCGAACCAAGATCTATCGTGGTATGTACAAACAGGTACAAAATAGCTGCAGTTGTTACAGACTGACGTGGAGTTATCGCCAAAAGAAGAAAGGGGGGCAAGAGCCTAAGATCCTGGTCCGATTTAATCAATTACCGAAGATTTGACGTTCAGGTTAAACGCAACCTCCTTTAGATCCACATGGACGGGTTCGCGGGAGGTTAAAGGGTAACGATATATTATAAGGGTAAAATAAAAGTATATAGTTCTTACCTTTATTCCAGGTCGACGATTTCAATGATCTTGGGCGTAGCGGGTTGAAAGGGGATGTCAAGATGGCTGGTCTCAAAGAATCGTCTGGTCAAGGTTGCCTCTAAGGTATCGACTACACACCTTGTTCCTCGGTAGTTGATCGTGTGCTGTACTATTGTCCTCGGGGCTTCTTCCAAGAACCCGAAAAATGGTCCTGCTGGCTGGTCCACGGGATATAGTGGAGGGTCCTCCTCGTATGAAGGCACTTGTATATTTTCGGTGAACTCCGAAGTTGTTTGAATATTGGTTTTTGGTATGATTATTGTATCGCGACTGTCTTCGTCAGTAGAGTTTGAATGAAGTTTGTCAAGGTATTCTTTAAGCCAATCGGGTGGTTCAGTTTTATTTAATGTTTCGATTAAACGTTGTTTTCGAGCTATTGCTTTAGTTATACGAGCCCGTGCTCTTTTGCCTCCGCGACGTTTATTCTTTCTTTTCTTTATCTGGGGTTCATTCATCTACAGGGAAAAAGGATTTTATTAACGTTGGCTATGGACTAGTGCCTGCCCCGACGTTAGTGTGTTATAGAAAGAGGGTTTAATGCAAGCGTAGAAAGTAGTTCTCCGCCTGAGCTTTAAACGTGTTGAATACTGAGGTAAGCTAAGGTCACTAAACCTTGGCCTATACAACAGTATCCGAAATTTGTATATAGAGAATGACTTAAAGCTGGCTTGAGTATTTGGTATACCTAGCCCCGGCTTTATTGATATAGGATGTGGACTAGTAAGATGAGGGAAGGTGAGTATTTACCTTGATTTAAGTTGTTGAAGATGTTTACTTTGTTTATTGAAGTCAAATTTGAATATAAGTTTGATTAATATAAAGTAATTCTTTAATGCGCCAACCACACGAGACTATCGCGGCTTACTGTTTTCGATGTTATTTTATATGAATAAAATAATTCTCAAAGCGTTAGAATCACGAGAGTTTATCCGTCTTACTATTTGATGTTACTTTTATAATAATGAGCGTGCGACCGTGGGCACGAGTTAGAGATCTTTTATGAACTGAAGTTAGAGTTCGACTTTTACGCGGAGTAATTATTCAAACTCAGTACTTGCTTCTATGAGCTCTTGTCGTAGACTGACGTTTAATGAAGATAGCGGTAAACCGGCGGTGTCTTGTGTGGTAAGTGGGGGCCTTATATATGCCTGAAGATCTGAATAGTGGGGTTGTTTATGTCTTACTGTATGTTCGGACTTTGGCCACGTGCATATGACTCATGTGCAGCTGTGTTATTGCAACGGTTGACCGCGTGTAATTCTTGGTATTGTTATTATAAGCGGATTGATACCGGTGTTTAGGTTTCGGTTTTGTTATTGTAACGGTTGACCGGACGTGATTCTTGGTATTGTTTGGATTTTGACCGGGCTTGCTGTTTCACGTGGCATTGCGTCATATGCCTGTTACCAATGGTCCTTTGTTTTATTATATAATTCCTGAGTTTTATATAGAGAATGAATATTTAGGAGCGATTCGTTCTCTATATTTCTTATAGTTAGTTATGTATTGAAGGTATATATATGGGTGTATATATATCATAGTTATATGTAAGGTTAATGCATGAATATAATTTGGGTATAGATATTATATGGGTATAGTTAACATGAATATAGTATATGGATATCTTATACCGGGACAATCACGTGAAACCGAATGGATCCATGTTACCGGACAGCGAATATTTCGTATTTTTAGCAGGTTAACCACTCGTTGCACTGAAAACCCCTAGAGTGATTTTGGCGCGCGGTCGATAAAACTCGGCCGCCATTGTTGATAGAAGCCGGCTGACTGTCAATACATCGCGGAAGGTAGACATGTGGGGTTAGGTTCGCTTATTTCAAGCAAATGATAAATGAAGTGAATAAAACCTACGTGAATAAGTTATTGATATTTATCAAAAATCGATCAATCAGTTTTAAATAATATCATAGTACAATCAACGAATTAACTTTAGCTATAACTGCAAATTAATTCAAAGAGTTCATCGAGAACAACCAATTCCTTGATTGTATTAAGATATCATTGAAAATTAATTGATGGATTTTTGATAAACATTCATAGCTTATTCACGTAGTTTTTATTCACCTTATTAATCATTTGCTTAAAATAAACGAACATAACCCCACATGTCTACCTTCCGCGATGTATTGACAGTCAGCCGGCTTCTATCAACAATGGCTGCCGAGTTGCATCGACCGCGCGCCAAAATCACCATAGGGATTGTTCAGCGCAACGAATGGTTAGCCCGCTAAAATGACGTCATATTCGCCAATATTCGCTTTTCGGTAGCATGGATCCATTCGGATTCACGTGATTCTCACGGTATATGAGTATACCATATGAATATATGTATTATATGTATGTATGTGTTATATGTATAAACGTATTATATGAATATATGTACTATAGTAAGTCACTTTGAACATAGTATATGAGGTATATTGAATATAGTTCTATGTGATCTATACCAGAGGGTAATGTACTGTATATCATGGTTGGGTATATACTTGATGGTAGATATGGTATCGATTCAGAGGCTGAGTTATCCTTTGGTATGGGCCACTGATGGTAAAACAGATTTCTTATATCCTAGTTGGGTATAACGGGTTTAATATTGATCAAAAGTAAAGAAGGGTTTGTTCTTTTAGTGGCTGTCGTTGGTAAGTACGTGTTCCATGTGGTAAGTTGGTGAGAACGTCACACAGTATGCATTACAAGATCGCAATGCAACAGTTGATTCAATGAAAACTTCCTTTGCTAACTAATAAAACAGCAGCTACAAGAATGGATCTCA
Source organism: Tenthredo scrophulariae (assembly GCA_963978835.1). Taxonomy (NCBI): domain Eukaryota; kingdom Metazoa; phylum Arthropoda; class Insecta; order Hymenoptera; family Tenthredinidae; genus Tenthredo; species Tenthredo scrophulariae. The sequence continues at coordinate 4,752,743 of OZ022234.1, forward strand.
ATAACACACGTTAGACGGTATGATACAGAAATACACACCTTATGAATCACTCCATTGATGAGACGTAGAATTGAAAACCCATAACTAGTGAGCTCCTACCGAGTGACTAGTAGTTATTACATAATCGATGCTTCAACTGTTTCTCACAGATTCCAAAACTGACGATTAGCTTCTCACAGCTAAAACCTGAACGTTTCCATAGATCCGTGAATCACAAAATCTATACTAAACATTTCTGGTTGCTCACTTCATTTTCCATCCGGCCAAGCGTCACATGGGAGCACAGCTATTGTGATAATCGTCCGAACTTGCACAGCCGCTATTCGGCACGATTGGATAAATACATTGAAAGATTTTATATTAAACGGTATGCTATGAAATTGGTGCTCTCAAGTCACCTTGATCAATGGAACAGGAAACCCAAAAAAGCACCCCTACAGCATCAAAGTATTGATTTCGTGTATTTTTTATAATTCGCAGGCGCGACGTGTTGCAAGAGTCAATATTTCAGGATTACAAATAAGCCTGCAAAGATCACAATCTCCATTAATCTAGAGATCGAGACTTCACTCTCCGGCACATTCAGCTCCTCACTATACCTGAACCTTGTCAATTGTGGTATACTGGAATTATTAAAGGGCCACAGACACTAGTGTTTCAAATCCAAACATCAGCCTATTGCTACTTCAAGGCCGTGCAATCTCCACAATTCTTTGGTACCTTACGCCACAGAGCGAGCGAAAGAATCGATCTGGATATCACTTATTAGGAGGCATGCTATATAAGTCGATATTTCCCAGCTCACCTTCACCACAGTAACATGGGATATATTCTAGTAATTACTGTGACATTTCTATTAGATGATCGATCGTTTGTTAATTTGTATGATTCTCACAGTGACCTGAATTGGATTGCAGTAGACAAGCATGCAAGCTCCGAACAATCAACGTTGCAGAACACATATGAGCCTGTTACTGCGTCAGGCAACACGGTCTTCCAAGCTATGGGTGAAAAATTACTGATTGAGTGCTAAATTTGAGTTGAAACTGTATAATGAGGTTAAAGCTCGTAATGTTAACGTAACAGAATATTCGTTGAAGAAATGCAATACTCCGTGGTTCAGATGTTGTTAGAACTGCAATATATGCGAGATGAACATGTTTTACACAATTTGAGAAATTATGCACCGTTCTTGATCCATTTGAAACGTTCGAGCCTTGAATTTGAGAATTTTTTGACGAATATTTTGTTGAAATAACGTTACGAACTTCAACCTGGTACTGTATATGACGAAATCAGGTTCTGCTTTATAAATTATTCATGTTTGTCACAGTTGACAATTGAAGTGAATGTGTTTGTCTTTCACTGAATGTTTCTTCCCTTGCCCAAATTCCGAATGTATTTCTTATGATGATCAAACTATAATAATGTATAACCCTGCTAAAATGGAATGAGCAACCCTTCTCAATTCACGTACTTGCAAAAAGAAGTGAAACCCCACGAAAAACATCCAAATATGTAGAAAAAGTCACCAAGTAACCACACAAAAATCACAATTGCTTTATACGCAAAACGATTCGCTAGTCTCTGTCGTGAAATCAAGCAAAAAGCCAAGTACCGAACGTACCCCTGCGATCTCTCAGCAAGTCTACGTCGTGATCAAGAGACTCGGTAGAGTCTCGCGCCAAGTACATTAAAAAAAAATTTTTCAAGCGCGAGACTCAACGAGTCTATATACCCGAGAGGCAACTACCCTAACCTATAACGCGAATTAGTATCCTCGTTTTCTTTCACCTCACATACTACATGAATTGAAACTAATTTAATCTAGGATGTAGGCATGAAAAGCTTTCATTTGAGCCCTAGATCGATTAAATCGGTGTCCGGAGTGCTGAGATATAAGTAACTACCGTTTCTGAAACCTCGTTTCCTCGTATCAAATTTTCTCTTTCCTGTTCTTCAGACCAAGATTCTGCCAACTCAAACCATTCCCATGAAATCACATTTCGTCGCTAAGCGCAGAACGTATGTTCTACAGAACTACTAGAACATACGTTCTGCGCTTATACACAGAACATACGTCCTTACGGATCTGGGAACAGACATAGAAGGGAAACTCGACACAAAAATTCAGACCAAGATTCATCCCATTAAAACCATTCCCATAAAATCACATCGCGTCGCTGAACGCACGACGTATGTCCTATGCTCATACACAGAACATACGTCCTTACGCATCTGGGAACATGACATAGCAGGGATGAATCCACACAAAAGTTGTATAGAGTGGCGTAAGTGGGAGAGTCACGACGTAGTCGGCGCTACTATCGCAGACAAAAAGCGTCTGCAACACTAGCAGACGCGTGTTTTTATTTCATATTTTTAAATCCAAATGAAGGAAATAAAATAAAAGATACGAGCAATGCTTAATCAAAACCAGTGAATACCCACTAAAAGCCCCTCGAGTGCGAAAACCTCACGCAAAGTACATTAATGTGATAGTCACCAACAAAAATATTTCGATAGGTTAATCTTGAATCCTACGATCTCGACATTTTGAGGTTATGCGAATCAACTGACGTGTAAAATTCATGGTGATACATGAAAAAAATAACAATTGTGATCGGATAATTTTACGATTAGGTTTGGTTTATTTTCATTTATGAATTCAATTATCGGGGAAAACGGTTTTTTGGTAGTAAGTTACCGCCTGAGGAAGTCTGACGATAGAAAATCAAGAGAAAATGTTGAAGTTTAAAAATATGAGGATAGCATGATTTGATATAAGGAACGGCATGGAGCCAGACTAATAAAGCTGAGTTCAAGCGTTGGATTGCAACGCATTTCACTTCAAGCTCAATGTTAAGCTTATCTCCGAAGGCCCGTCTGCTCAGACTCAAATTTTGAGTCAACGTTATACGTAGGATTCCGACGAGTTTTATGATCTGTATCCGTATCATCTAGTCAAAACGAGACTGTAAGTCGACGTTGTGTTTCGGACTCCGATAGGCTTTATTCTACACTCCACGTCAACATAGTGCCTTGACCTTCGGTGGAGATAATTTTTTAATCCATGATTTACAAACAGCTTAGATTCTCCGTTCTCGAAGTCTGTATAAATATCTATGATTACATGTCAATTAATGGTACAAACTATTAATTCATAAGTTAATGTCAAATTTCAATACATAAATTTGTTAGATTTTTGTATGCAACCTGTGTCCGTATGTTCGACTCTCTTAAGTTTTCTTCAAATTCAGATCAGTGCTATCATGACAAATAGAATGAAAATACTCATCGTTGTTAAAGAAATAATCGATCGACTCCTTCTTCCTCAGATAATATGGATTCTCATGTATATTTATTCTTTATTGTTCAATTTTGTAGCGGGTCGCCGTATAAGAAGAGAGGATGATGAGAGAAAACGTGAGGGTTGCAAGATATCGGGATAGTATGATTTGATATAAGAAACGGTAAGAGTCAGACGAAGAAAGCAGAATGCAAGTGTTTGACTTCACAAACTCTCATTTAGGCTCTACTTTAGTCTTGCATCAATAGGCTCAATTCTATATTTTGACTACATACTCGCAAGAGCGATAAGTCGAAAAAAGGAAGAGAAAGAAGAAGAAGAAGAAGAAGCTTAATTCTACATATTTTGATACCTTCTGTTCAGACCTGAATTTGAATTCGACGTTATGAGTTAGACGTCTTCACAAAATCATGAAAAAAGTGAGTAAAAAGTGAGCAAAAAGTGAGTAAAATAGGGGCGTCGGAGGTAATAACTTAGTTCAGAAAATGAGAAAAAAATTCAAGCAAACACCGAAGAATCACAGACTACAGATATTGGACCTTAAGACGACATTGAACAAAAATGTCGATCCGGGAATCATCGTTTTTAGATATTGTGACGTTCTCACCAACTTACCACATGGAACACGTACTTACCAACGACAGCCACTAAAAGAACAAACCCTTCTTTACTCTTGATCAATATTGAACCCGTTATACCCAACTAGGATATAAGAAATCTGTTTTACCATCAGTGGCCTATACCAAAGGGTAACTCAGCCTCTGAATCGATACCATATCTACCATCAAGTATATACCCAACCATGATATACAGTACATTACCCTCTGGTATAGACCACATAGAACTATATTTAATATACCTCATATACTATGTTCAAAATTACTTACTATAGTACATATATTCATATAATACATTTATACATATAACACATACATTTATATAATACATATATTCATATAGTATACTCATATATAAGATATCCATATACTATATTCATGTTAACTATACCCATATAATATCTATACCCAAATTATATTCATGCATTAACCCTACATATAACAATAATATATATACACCTATATATATACCTTTAATACATAACTAACTATAAGAAATATAGAGAACGAATCACTCCTAAATATTCATCCTCTATACAAAACTCATTACTATATGAAACTTAGGAATTATATAATAAAACAAAGGACCATTGGTAACAGGCATATGACGCAATGCCACGTGCAACAGCAAGCCCGGTCAAAAATCCAAACAATACCAAGAATCACGTCCGGTCAACCGTTACAATAACAAAACCGAAACCTAAACACCGGTATCAATCCGCTTATAATAACAATACCAAGAATCACACCCGGTCAACCGTTGCAATAACACAGCTGCACATGAGTCATATGCACGTGGCCACAGTCCGAGCATACAGTAGACATAAACAACCCCACTACCTAGATCTTAAGGCATATATAAGGCCCCCACTTACCACACAAGACACCGCCGGTTTACCGCTATCTTCATTGAACGTTAGTCTACAACAAGAGCTCATAGAAGCAAGTACTGAGTTTAAACAATTACTCCGCGTAAAAGTCGAACTCTAACTTCAGTTCATAGAAGATCTCTAACTCGTGCCCACGGTCGCACGCTCATTATTATAAACGTAACATCAAATAGTAAGACGGATAAACTCTCGTGATTTTAACGCTTTGAGAATTATTTTATTCATATAAAATAACATCGAAAACAGTAAGCCGCGAAAGTCTCGTGTGGTTTGGCGCATTAAAGAATTACTTCATAATAATCAAACTTATATTCAAATTTCACTTCAATAAACAAAGTAAATATCTTCAACAACTTGAATCAAGGTAAATACTCACCTTCCCTCATCTTACCAATCCAAATCCTATATTAATAAAGCCAGGGCTAGGTATACCAAATACTCGAGCCAGCTTTAAGTCATTCTCTATATACAAATTTCGGATACTGTTGTATAGGCCAAGGTTTAGTGACCTTAGCTTACCTCAGTATTCAACACGTTTAAAGCTCAGGCGGAGAACTACTTTCTACGCTTGCATTAAACCCTCTTTCTATAACACACTAACGTCGGGGCAGGCACTAGTCCATAGCCAACGTTAATAAAATCCTTTTTCCCTGTAGATGAATGAACCCCAAATAAAGAAAAGAAAGAATAAACGTCGCGGAGGCAAAAGAGCACGGGCTCGAATAACTAAAGCAATAGCCCGAAAACAACGTTTAATCGAAACATTAAATAAAACTGAACCACCCGATTGGCTTAAAGAATACCTTGACAAACTTCATTCAAACTCTACTGACGAAGACAGTCGCGATACAATAATCATACCAAAAGACAATATTCAAACCACTTCGGAGTTTACCGAAAATATACAAGTGCCTTCATACGAGGAGGACCCTCCGCCATATCCAGTGGACCAGCCAGCGGAACCATTCTTCGGGTTCTTGGAAGAACCCCCGAGGACAATAGTACAGCACACAATCAACTACCAAGGAACAAGGTGTGTAGTCGATACCTTAGAGGCAACCTTGACCAGACGATTCTTTGAGACCAGCCATCTTGACATCCCCTTTCAACCCGCTACGCCCAAGATCATTGAAATCATCGACCTGGAATAAAGGTAAGAACTATATACTTTTATTTTACCCTTATAATATATCGTTACCCTTTAACCTCCCGCGAACCCGTCCATGTGGATCTAAAGGAGGTTGCGTTTAACCTGAACGTCAAATCTTCGGTAATTGATTAAATCGGACCAGGATCTTAGGCTCTTGCTCCCTTTTCTTCTTTTGGCGATATCTGCACGTCAGTCTGTAACAATATCAATTGCCATTGTCTTAAGTGGCAAAACTACAGAAGCAGATAAAAATGATATGAGTAATATAAATATAAATAATGAACATAATGAATAGAAACTATGAGGCAGAGGAACTGATATCACTCAAATATCTCGAGTCCCTCAGACGGACTCTACAATTCTTGTGTATTTCTTACTAACTTGACAACAGAGTCCTATCCCAGAACCGAACAAACTACTAATCTATTCCACACTACTCTCTCAATTTATTTCACAGTCACTGGAGTGATGTTTATCAGTAAGCGAGATTATGACGAGTCTTGTGATATAATCGCATAAATAAAATGTAAAAAATGTGGGTAACATTGGAAATAAAAATGACGATCTGTGTGACGCAGCCTTTTTATTTATAACAAAAAAAATATACCGTGATGGCGGTAAGGGTAAGACAGCGATGAGTTTGAATGAAAAATAATATTGTTAGTCCTCCTTTTTTTTCTTCTGACCCTTACCGCCACCACGGTAAGGGTTGGCCAAATCGTACAGGAGGTCAACGAGGTTGTGGCGCCTCTGGCGCATGGCGCGCTATTGGTGCCCGGCGCGTTGCTGCCGCCGTGCAACATTTTCTTCTGAAAAATTAAAAATTACATCATTATTATGAAGAGTTGCGTAGCAAAATAAGGTGAAGCAACTAGCGGAGCTTAATTAGCCTAAATCAATCATAGTTCAAGACAATGTTATACTAGTTGAAGTAGACTACATTCTGAAAACCACGATATTTCTTCGATTATTAAAATTCATACGGTATGGATCGTCAGAGATGATGATGTCTGACTAGTAGCAGTTGCACGCATACCTTTAGTCAAATTTAGTGAAGTAACAATAATTGTTAAATTGATGTGCATAATGAAATAAGGAATAAGGATGGAACGTGATGATTTTACACCATTCAATGAAAATGAATAACGTTGTCAACTATACCTCCAGCCGCCGCTGCCCCGGCTGCCTCCGCCCCGACTGCCCCATTTGGGGCTTGTTGGGCCCCTACGCGCCCTGCGTCCTCTATAAATAAAAGCATACAACCAGATTGATGAACCAGATTGTATATACCTCGACATCGTGCAAGCTTTCCAGTTGTTTGTAGTTCAAAGCATTGGATGGTTCGACTAATAAATTACATAATTAAAATATGGAATTCGTATTTCAATTTGTAAACATCTCAAATGGTAACTAGTCCGTTCGAATATAAGTTGCCATCATTCATGTATACTTTCTTCTGTCACATATTGATGTACATGAATGGAAGACTTTATCGAACCTTTCACTTTGAGTATACAATTAATTAATGATTCACGTCGAATTATTGAGAAGTGTATTGCAGGTTGTTACTGGCTTCTGTGCTGCCGCCTTGCCAGGTGATTCTTCGCGTTTGGCGAAAATCACCCGCAAACGTGGTCCCGTAAATTACAGTTCAAAATTTTCGTCGTTTGGAAGCATCCAACTCATGAAGGTTAACAAAAGTCTAGAACGGTCCATAGGTCGCAGATCAATCCTCTTTTCTATATTGTTTTCAGCTTCATTATTTTTTTTCCATGCTGATATACTCCCATACACTTCTCAATAATTCGACGTGAATCATTAATTAATTGTATACTCAAAGTGAAAGGTTCGATAAAGTCTTCCATTCATGTACATCAATATGTGACAGAAGAAAGTATACATGAATGATGGCAACTTATATTCGAACGGACTAGTTACCATTTGAGATGTTTACAAATTGAAATACGAATTCCATATTTTAATTATGTAATTTATTAGTCGAACCATCCAATGCTTTGAACTACAAACAACTGGAAAGCTTGCACGATGTCGAGGTATATACAATCTGGTTCATCAATCTGGTTGTATGCTTTTATTTATAGAGGACGCAGGGCGCGTAGGGGCCCAACAAGCCCCAAATGGGGCAGTCGGGGCGGAGGCAGCCGGGGCAGCGGCGGCTGGAGGTATAGTTGACAACGTTATTCATTTTCATTGAATGGTGTAAAATCATCACGTTCCATCCTTATTCCTTATTTCATTATGCACATCAATTTAACAATTATTGTTACTTCACTAAATTTGACTAAAGGTATGCGTGCAACTGCTACTAGTCAGACATCATCATCTCTGACGATCCATACCGTATGAATTTTAATAATCGAAGAAATATCGTGGTTTTCAGAATGTAGTCTACTTCAACTAGTATAACATTGTCTTGAACTATGATTGATTTAGGCTAATTAAGCTCCGCTAGTTGCTTCACCTTATTTTGCTGCGCAACTCTTCATAATAATGATGTAATTTTTAATTTTTCAGAAGAAAATGTTGCACGGCGGCAGCAACGCGCCGGGCACCAATGGCGCGCCATGCGCCAGAGGCGCCACAACCTCGTTGACCTCCTGTACGATTTGGCCAACCCTTACCGTGGTGGCGGTAAGGGTCAGAAGAAAAAAAAGGAGGACTAACAATATTATTTTTCATTCAAACTCATCGCTGTCTTACCCTTACCGCCATCACGGTCTATTTTTTTTGTTATAAATAAAAAGGCTGCGTCACACAGATCGTCATTTTTATTTCCAATGTTTCCCACATTTTTTACATTTTATTTATGCGATTATATCACAAGACTCGTCATAATCTCGCTTACTGTTAAACATCACTCCAGTGACTGTGAAATAAATTGAGAGAGTAGAATAGAATAGATTAGTAGTTTGTTCGGTTCTGGGATAGGACTCTGTTGTCAAGTTAGTAAGAAATACACAAGAATTATAGAGTCCGTCTGAGGGATTTATATTATTTATATTTTACTTATTATTTTTAAGCGATGCAGGCCTTTACTTACAGGAGAAGAAGATTGCTAGATGTGGATATAAGTAAGAACAGGATGCATCAAAAATAAATATCCATAACTATGGGCACTTCGGGGAGCGAAAAATGATATTATTCTATTCTATGAATGAGAATCTATATCATCTGAGAAAGAGGGAGTCGATCGATCGTTTCTTCACCAGTGAAGAAGTAATTTTTCTTATGTACAATAATGTCAGTTCTAATATTTCTGCCCATTATCTTTACAGCGCAAAATCTGAATTTGAAAAAGGTTTCATTCATACTTTATGGCTTGAAAATCAATTCATACGCATTACTTATCCTACTCATTTATTGAAAATATAATAATGGATGATCGAAACATTGCGCATTATCATTCAAATAGGAATCTTCTTCTTCTTTTTCCTTTTTTGACTTATCGCCCGTTAGGGCATGTAGTCACTGTCCTTAAGGTTCAAAATTATATACTATTCAAATAGGAATCAAGAATGAAAATAGTCAATAAGCCATTAGCAGAACGCATAGCCATAGATATAGGTAGATAAAAGATCTGCAGTTAGTGCGAAGTAATGTGCCATGGCTTATGCTTTCTGCTTATGGCTTATGGACTTCTGTGTGCTTCCACTTTTAGGCTAGCAACAGCAGAATCAGGGACTGTTTACTCCTCCCCTCCACCATGCCCAATTTTGTCCGAGCTGGCAGGACTAATGTTCGACAACTTAATAAAATGAAAATCTCTAGAGCTGATGATTTTTATAATTAAATGCCTGGCTTACGCAGCGCCGCAACTTGACTTAATTTAAGAATCGACCAATCAGGAGGTCCGATGCAGCTAGCGCGTGGCCAAAGCAGCCTCCCGATTGGTCGATTCTCAAATCAAGTTAAGTTACGGCGCTGTGAAAACCAGGCATTAATCACATTTGTCGATAGAAAGCGCCACTAATCGCCTCTATATTTTGCTAACATTCCTGTTGCTTGACAAAATTCGGTCCTGTCTAAATGCCATTGAGTTAGGCCTCAGGAAAAAGAAGGAGAAGGAAAAGCGTGTCAAGCACAGGGAAATCGAAGAAAGATAACTCGTAAAAGGAGGAGAGAGAAGCACAGGAAGATATCTAAGAATTAGGTTCTACGGCTTAGCTATCATTCAGGTAAGTGGGCAGGTTAGGTTATTTAGGTTAGATAATAGAAACAAACCAAATCAGCCTCCTCCGACCCAAAAAAAGCAGCTTTGCGCTAAATACAGATCGGCAGCTATGCGCTAAATACAGATCGGCAGCTTTGCGCCTGAAACAAATCGGCAGCTTTGCGCCTGAAACAGAAGGGCAGCTTTGCGCCTGAAATAGATCGGCAGCTTTGCGCCTGAAACAAATCGGCAATTTTGTGCCAAATATGGAGAAGCTAAATACAAGCCCTTTACCAGATAAATTCGTGAAGATTATCGAATCTGGTGATTGGTTAGGGGATGAGCATATGTATCACTTTGCCCAACTTGTCAACCGTACCTCAAACTACGCACTTCAAGAGTCGTGGAAAAGATATTTGCCAGATGCAATCGTACCTGTTTCACCGACCGTCAAGGATATTCAAATATTGCATAGCGGTGGTGAGAAAAACGGCGGCGAGTATAGCGCTTGTGAGAAAAAAAGCGATGAGCACTGGGTGTGCGCCTATTTTGACACGAAGTCGATCTACATATACGACTCGTTGAATTCAAAAGTACTCCGCGAAGAACATGAAATATATTTGAAACGTTTATTTCCATTTTACAAAGTGGATAAAAATACAGTACAGTTTCCAAGAGTTTAGCGTCAGCCCGACTCATCCGACTGTGGAGTATTTGCAATCGCATTTGCAATTTCACTGATAAACGGGCAACAGCCGGACGAAATTATCTACGATGTTAAGCTAATGCGACAACATCTTTTACAGATATTCAAAAATAATGAGATACGAGACTTCCCATGTATTACTAGAATGCGAGTATCTGATACAAAACAAAATATTGCTGTCAATAATCACGAATCGCCTCGCAATAGCACTAAGCAAAAACATTCGCAACAAACTGTAGAGAGATCATTGGCTGCAATGGTTCAAAAACCAAAAAGAGTTAATGTTATTAATGATATGGAATTACGGAGGCGAGAAAGGCGTAATGCCCCTCCAACTTTTGACGAGGAATTTAAACATATAATTAGATCAGGCGCGTGGTTGACCGATCTTCACATGACTCAATTTGCGTACCTCTTAAGAAGCTGTACAGAATATTCACCACGTGAAACCTGGCGGGTACAAATGCCGAGTACTATCGAGCCAGTTTCTCCCACTCACAAGCATATCCAAATACTACACAGCAGTGAACTGCACTGGGTATGCGCATATTATGATACCAAATCGATATTCGTATATGATTCATTCAATTCCAAAAGGCTACATCGAATGCACGAGACATATTTGAGGGAATTATTTCCTTTCTATCAGTTTGACAGCAAGCGCATAAAGTTTCCAACGGTTCAACACCAACCCAACGGCTCGGATTGTGGGGTGTTTGCTATCGCATTTGCAATCTCGCTCGTTAATGGTAACAGTCCGGCTAAAATAACATACGACGTGTCTCTTATCCGTACACATTTATTGAAATTGTTCGAAAACAACGTCCTCGAAGAATTTCCCCACGCTCGTAAAACACAGCGCACGGTTAGAAAAAGGAATACTCCTGCTCGTAAACGTAAAGTATTGTCGGAAAACGTTCAAACTTCAAACTCGCAGCAAATGGAACAAGAGAACTCATGCCCCGTTGGGGTTAAAAAACAACGAGCTGAACTTATTGCGCACACCGAACAAGAGGAAGCATTGCATCCGAAATTAGAATCAGAAACGAATGTTGCAACCTACCCGAAACCGCTGATCTGCAGCGAGCACATTCAGGCGGATGCAACAACTGAATGTGATCAAGAGTTTAATGAAAAACAACAACTTCTAATGCCAAATATAGATTCACAATCTATGCATCATGTTAGATTAGATATCATTAATCGCGGACAGGTACACCAAGATACGACAAAAACATCTATGGTGGATGCTATTAAAAACAGAGACAAATTACGTATAATAATTCTCGTGCTGGAAAGTCTGAGCATTGTAGTGTCGCTACGAAACGGAGTATTATAAACCATCAGAACTACCTTTCGAACGCTGAGAGGCTGCGAGGTCGAGCTCGCGAACTCTATCATTCAAAAGTTGAAAAGCAGCGAGAGAAAAGGCGCAGTTGTTATCACTTGAATGCTGAATCGCAGAAAATCAAGGATCGCGAACATTATAATTTGAACCCTGAGAAAAAGCGAAATACAGCGGGCACATATTATAGATTGAATGCTGAGAAGCAGCGAACTATTAAGCGTACTATTTATTCTTCAAATCGTGACGATGTATACGATCAGAAACGTGCGCGATACAGTAGACTCAATAGAAAAAACGTGTTAGCAAAGCTTAAGAAGAGTACAGCTTCTAAGATTGTTGCTAAATATTATCGTATTCAAAATGCGAATACCATAACGTTAATACAGTCCAAGGAAAAATATATAGCAAAGATGCGCCAAAGGTTGACGAGTTGACCGAAAGTGATAGAAGAATAAAAGCCGAATCGATCATTAAATGGTGCATTCGTGATAGAGATTTGATAGTAAAATCGATTAAGAAAACTTTACAAGTTGTAAATAAAAGAGCAGACATATATTTAACTAAGGTTGACGAATGCTCCATTAATAATATCGAGGATAAATTGAGCGTTCTTTGTGGTTCATCAAGGCACATCGCCTCAGCTGAATCGTTTTACGCGGAAGCTGGGTATGAGCTTGTTCAGTTTCATGAACCAATTGCAATTAATACAACAGGGCAAGCTGCCAACATTCTGCCATTGTTTAACAAAAAACAAAATGAAAGTGTAAATGCAAATGCAAGAGTTGGCCTTGCAACCAAATGTGTAAAACAAAAGATGTTACATTACTCGCGAAATACGTAGAGTTTCTTCGGATTATATCCACGTGCACGTTAAAAAATATACATAAGTTTCTAGACAAGTTGGAGTGTACAGCTAGACACGCGAATGGTAAGCTAGGCCATTCGCAACTTTGTTACATGGATGATGCCACCTGCAAATCAATTTTCTTGCCTGTGCAAATGTTATCCGCACATTTTCCATCAGTTCGGTATACGCAGAGGCTAGTATACAAATTGATGAATGGTTACGCGAAAATTTCCGTCATCGAAAAGGCACTAAACGAGGGTGATCTCGAGGAACTGAATGAAATTTCACAACGTGCGCAGCTAAATGCTAATAGCGTCGCTAATAATATCACGAATGATATTGATTTGGTCGAAGAAGAAATCAGACAGAAGTATAAAAATGCATTCAATGCTTTGACAAAACGTTCTATAGACATTCCCCGTTTAGTCTGCGTATCCTGTGAAAAACTCTGTTTCAAAAGAGAAGTCACAAGCGTGGACAAATTCAGAAAACCCATAACAACCAAAATTTGGACAGATTTGATGGAACATGTGGAATGTAAAGATGATGATTGCGAATATGTTTGCAACTAATGCCTTCCTAAACTTAGACAAAACACCATGCTACCTAAGTGCATAATGAATAAACTTATTACCGAATCAGTACCGGAGATTATACAATCGTTGAACGATTTCGAACGAATTTTGATACAAAGAGCTGAAGCATTCCAAACTGTTCAGAGAATGAATACCGTAGCAAACAAGAAACTACCGCACAGAGCGATGGTACAAAAAGTGAAAGGCAGGACATTTCATTTGCCCTTGCCTATGGAGGAAACTTTGAAGAAAATCTGTCCCCCTGCAGATCCAATTAATCTCCATCACGAGCTATACATATTAGTTCGCGGAATTCCAACAAAATCTAAGTTAGTGTGGGAACAATTGGTAGACATAAATAAAGTATGAGGGGTATTAATCTGGCTCAGGGAGCACAACCCTTAATATTCTGAAATTCAGTTGCCAGCAACGGCTGACGCCTTGCTAGCTGATATAGAAGACATTGAATTCCAATTAGTGGATGAAGATAACGATGGGAATGGCAATTCGAAGGAACGCGAAAGTTTTGATAGAATAGATTCCGCAAGTGAAATCGGAAACAATGACGTTGAAAAGCGTGAATACCAGGATAATACAGTGGACGCAAAGAAGGGCGCTTTATTGACTCAAGTGTCTCAATCGGATGAAATTTACGAACAATTTACTATACATCCGATGTATGAAAAGAGGCCTAATGAAACTATCACAGATCTTTATCAAATGTTGAAAATCCAAGACGTGCCGTTAGATAATCGTCATAAAAGTCTGGATTTGCTATGTTTCCCGCATCTGTATCCATATGGTTGCAATGGACAGCACGAGGATAGATCAACGTGTCTGACGCAAGCCGAATTTATCAAATCAAGACTCATGTCAAAGCATACGCAATACCGGCTGGATCAGCAATACTTGTTCTATCTATTGAATGACGCCAATATTCGGCAATTAAATAGTGGGATATATTATAAACTTAATATCACTAATCCAAGCGAACGATTTACCGCAGCGAGTTATCTAGAAAAACTTTCCAGGGAAGAATTGGAAGAGAATTTAAATGCAATATTTTCGAGGCTGCGCAACACGGCGCAATATTGGAGTCGGCCCAGAAATGATGTATCTTGCATGACACATCATTACGGTCCGGCAACATGGTTTCTCACCCTAAGTCCAAGCGAATGGTTATGGTCAGACATGACGGAATACCTTCGCGAAGTCGGTGGCCCTGCTACCGCTAAGATGTCTCCGAGTCAATTGATTGCGGCGGATCCAGTGTCTGCATCTCGATTCATTGAAAACAAGTTTCGTGCTATGCTTGATTTCATAACATGCTCTCCCGATAACCCTATCGGAGAGGTGACCCATTATTTTTGGAGGCGCGAATACCAAGGCAGGGGAATGCAGCATTTCCACCTATTAATCTGGATCACTGATGCTCCGGTTATTGGAAAATCTTCGAACGAAGAAATAGCGAGTTTTATTCGGAAATATGTAACTTGCAGAATGCCACCGAAACATGCTTCACCTGACTTATATCGTCGCGTGAATACTCATCAACGGCACAAACACAATTTCTATTGCTTGCGAAGTAAGCGAAAAAAAGACGGTGGTTCATCGAGAGCATGTCGATTCGGGTTTCCTCGTCCCGTAACGAGTAACATTGTTATCACGGACGTGGCTGTTTCAATAGCTGGCAGGCGGAAGCTCAAGTCTAGAAGTAGGCTGTATGATCTCCCTCGAAATCAGAATGAGGTGGATATCAATGACTACAACCCAGCAATTCTTCATGCTTGGGAAGGCAATATGGACAAACAGTTCATTGGCGAGCTCAGCGCTATACTCATGTGGTATATCACCAAGTACCTGTCAAAATGTGAAAAAAGCAACATGAACGAAGACATGGCAACACTGATCAGTTCTGCAAAATCGCTCTACAGTCGTCTGTGGAGTTTCGTTCAACGTACGTTAAGTCATAGAGAATGTGGAGCGCTCGAGGCCGCTGATACGCTATTAGGAATTCCGTTGCACGGCACGGATCCACAAACAACTATTAAATGGATAGATGTGAATATAATAAGAAACAGAAAAGTAAAAACTCGTCAAGAAATTGAAGCCCTCGATACGGATTCTACTGATATCTTCTGTGATTCAGTAGTTGATACGCATTATCCAGCTCGACCAAAGGAATTGGAATCAACCAATCTGTACGACTTCGTAAAATGGTACGAAGTTACCAAAGTGGAACCTAAAGCAAAAGATGTTGAATATTACAAGATAGGAAAATCATTGTACCTGAAAAGAAGGAAACGTTGTTGTTTAATTAATTATTACAAAAATAATGTGAATAATCAGCCTGAACGATATTACTTTGCGCTACTGTTACTCTTCAAACCTTGGAGAGATACAAATGAGCTGCGGAATGGATGTGATTGTTACAGACTGGCATGCAGTGATCGTTGAAAGGGGGAAAACGGACGAGAGCCTAAGTTCTGGATCCGTTTAATCGATCGACGAAGACAGATGCTCAGATTCAACGCACCTCCTTTAAATCCACATGGACGGGCTTACGGGAGGCTAACAGGGAACAGTTAGATAGTATAGTAGAAATGTAATGAATCGTTCTTACCTTTTAGTCCAGTTCGATGATCTCGACAATTTTGGGCGTAGCGGGTTGAAGGGGTATGTCAGGTTGCCTGATATTGAAGGATCGTCGACTGAGAGTGGCTTCTATGGTGCTGATTATGCACCTAACTCCTTGATAGTCTACAGAGTGTTGGGTTATCGTTTGAGGTTGGTCTTCCCAATACCCGTAGTGAGGTCCTGTTGGTAGCTCGGCTGGCTGTGGTGAGGGAACCTCCGTACGTGAAACGTTTGGGTGAGTATTGTCTGTTTCACATGCACTTTGATTGTTTCCGTTTTTCGATAGAATAATAGTGTCGCGGCTGTCACTGTCACTGTGTACTGAGAATGCTTGGTTAACGTAATCCTTCAGCCAGTCTGGCGTTGGGGAATTATCAAGTGATTCTAATAGTCGTTGTCTGCGAGCTATTGCTTTCGCTAGGCGAGCATTTGCTCGTTTGCCTGAACGACGTTTGAATTTCCTTTTTCTTGTTACAGCTCCATCCATCTACAGGAAAGGAAAGGAATTTGTTAACGTTGGCTTGGCTCTAGTGTCCTCGCCTCGACGTCGTGTAAGTATAGAAGGGTTTAACGCAAGCTTGGAGATTAATTCCTCGCCTATGCTTGTTAAACGTATAGAAGATACTGAGGCAAGCTTGGATCTCGAAATCCTCGCCTAAGCTACAGTGTCCGAAATAGTGTATGAATATACTGGCTCAGAGACCTGAGTACTTCGCCCGTGTATATTCGTTGGGTGTGATAGGATGACTTGAAGCTGGTTCAGATACCTGCTTCAAGTTGGTTATAGGATTTTGGTTTTAACGTTGTATGTGAATGAAGGTGAATTTTACCTTGAATTTGCTTGAGGTTAATAAGTTGTTTAAATTCGATTATTAACTTGAGTTTATTGAACTTGTTGGAATATTGAATGGATATAAAATAATTCTCAATGCGCCAAGACCACTGAAGACTTACGCGTCTTACTATTATTGAACACTTTATACTCTTATGTGCGACCGTGGACACGTTTTAAGAATCCTCGCGAACAGAAGTTAACTGACTGAAATCTGATTTGAGATTGATGAGTGATTTGACAGAGTAACTTCTTGGTTGAGTTCTGACTGAAGACTGCGGTAAGGCTTTAGTGGTGAGCATGGGCTTATAAGGTCCATAAAATCTAGGTGGTGGGGTTGTTTATCGCTAGGGTGAATTCCAATCCCACGGTGGACTTCGACCAGCTGCATATGACTATTTGTTTTGAAGTTTAGAGTTTTGAAAAACAACTCTCGGTATGAGCGGGTGATGAGTCACTTGTTTTGACCGTTTAGAGTTTCGAAAAACAACTCTCGGTATGAGCGGGTGATGAGTCACTTGTTTTGACCGTTTAGGTTGGTGAGTCCAAGGGGTTGGTTAGTTGCGCCCCTCAACACCGAATTTCGGGTTTTAGGTAAATTCGTATGCAGTCTGTTCGGAGTCCTGGTCGAGGACGGACCGCTCTTGGTTTTAACAAGAGGGGTTCGTTCTCAAGTTTTTATACTTATTTCTTAAATGGTCACGTAATAGTAAATTTATGTGATTAAGTGGTATGTTTGAGTTATTGAATATGTTAGTTATTTCCTTTATAATATAAAGGGCAAGTTTATAGTATTTGAATATAATATATGAATTTAATATGAACATTATATGAAAATAATTTGGATAGTTTGATTATAAATATAACATATAGAGTTAGTAGGAAATATACGTTTATTAATTTATGTGGTTCATACTAGAGGGTGACAGTGTATCGAGACTTGATATCTTTTCGATTGTGGGTATGATGCCGATTGTGGAGTAGTATTACCCTCTGGTATGGACCACTGATGGTAAAGTAAATTTCTTATAGCTTAATTGGGTATTATAGTTTTATCCTTGGTAAAGAGTAAAGAAGGTTTCTAGTTTCGTTAGTGTCTGTCGTTGGTAAGCGTACGTTCGATATGGTAAGTTGGTGAGAACGTTACACCTCCCCCCTTAGCATCAAATGTCACGGCATTGCCGTGCATTTGACGTAGGCGTTCTGTGAGTTCTTGAATTGATGCTGTCTCTGTTTGTTCCGTAGGTGGATTTGTCGGTCGTTGCGGCAGTTGTTCTTCAATGTTTGATTCTGGATCTGTTGCTGTTGGTGTTCTTCTTCCGAGGTGTGTAATTAAATGGGTTACGGATCCCCATAGGGCTCCTAATAGGTGTATGCTCCAGCCATACATATCGTGAATCGTGTATCCGTGTATGATGGTGTCTATTATGAATTTAATGATTCGGATTGTAATAAATATACCTAATAGTCCAGCAGACATGGTTCCAAAAGACATGAATCCTGACCAAATCCTTTGTCCCGTTGATTCTGCTATTTTATCTAATGTGGCGTCGTCCATCAAATTATAAATCGAGATGCCTTCCTTAGTGACTGTGTGTCCCGTGGCACCTCTAGCGATTGTGTTGAGTACAGCTGGTCTCTCGGCGGGGAATAGTAAGTGATCTCGTAGGTTATCTAAGTCTTGTTGTCTATATATACCGCCTGTTCCTAGTGGTCCCGCGCTGATATATTTCCATGTCATTTTAGTTTTTGGGTTCAGTGATTTTGGTGGTATAACGTCCACAGGTGTTGGGGTGAATTTATACCAGGTGTCCTCTATTTTGTACATTGTTGCTAATATTGGGTTACATCCCTTTTGAGTTCCGATTTTAACTATTATTTTAGATTTTGGTGTGAGGAATAATGATGTATTTCTAATTTCGATGGGGAGTTCCGAGTAACAATGGTCCGTTTGTCTTAGGCTGCATTCTATGGGTATACATTTTATTATGTGTACTACTTCTCCGGCGACTGTGGCCATGTATCCTGGGCTTTGCATTAAATTATGGGCAAATTCGTCGGGTGATAGTGTAGCTATTGTGAGTGCGTTTCGTATAACCTGTTTTTCTAGTTCGCATTTTTGGGTTATAATGTCTCTGTATAAAGTTGTTAGTTGGTTTCGTATATGTCGTTCGACGTAGATAAATTTTGAGTTTATATATGTGAATATGTCTATATTCTCTACCTTTACTGTTGTTTTCTGAATAAAGGTGTTACCCTTTGTGGTTTCAAATATAAATAGTTTTGGGTGTTCCGTTCTTAGTATCGTGTAACCACAAGTTCGTCTTTCTGTTGTTTTAATTAAAGCGAAGGTAACGTCGTCAGATGCTATTGAATATATCGTTATAGGGTTGTCTGTTGGTTTGTCCGGTTTTTCGCTTATTTTTGAGACGGTTCCTTCGTATAGAACGTCGTATTCGTTGAATCTACAGTTGTCCTCCGGGGTGTCTGCCCAGAATGAATATCCTCCTTCTTCGTCGAAACAAGAGAGTTTGTTTAATTCGCAGGTGACTCCGTTTTGTAGAGTAATTTTATTTTCGTCGAGTCTTACTGTTGCCATTTGTACGGTCAGCGTGATTTTTATGGTTGCTTGTACTACTACCTTGGTCCATTGTCCGTATCCGTCGTCGAAGAATTCTCCCTCGCAGCTTCCGTCTCTCTGTGTACTTCCTGCTAATGTTGCTGTTGTTCTTGTTGTCGCGTTTCGTTTAATATTGGTCAAGTACTTGTTGTGTCCTATGTTTAATTCTCCTCTTTCTTGCAGGTGTCGGCATTCTGCTTCACTGACTTCGCGTATGTATGCTTGTCGACCCCCTTCGGTGATTGATATATGGGAGTGCATTCCACAGTGATACACCGTTCGGTCAATTTCGACGCGGCATTGCATCACCTTTGTTTTCTTGAATTTTGATAGTTGTAGTAGTTGTATGTAGGTTTCTTGTATTTCTGGTTGAGTTTCAGGTAAGTCGCAGTCCGTTGTGTCGAGTAAGCTTAGTGTTGTTATGTTTAGTCCGCCTCCGCCACAATCATAGCCAATGAGAGCGTGAACGGTGGTAATCATCAGTAGTAGTGGTAGTACGTACTTCATGGTTAGTTTTGTTCTGTCTGGAACAGAGGGTTCCATATCTGTCTTTACTCTTTATAGGTATATATTTTTAAATTTATCTTATTTCCTAATTTGAGTTTGAAATCGATTTTTTAGGGCTTTGGTCTGTTGATGTGACGTCTACCATCATGGTGAACGATGGTATTAGCGAAGTCCTTATGGGATTCATATATAATAATTATTTCATATGGTTGGGTTATTAAGTCTTCCAACGTTCCTTCTATATAATTTTCGTCAGTAGTGTATGACGTGATCCCGTATGTTCGGTTTTCTAATAATCCTTCGTTAACCAGTTGCTCTAAAATATTGATTTCGTGTTCTCTTAGAATTCTACTTATCCTTATTATTACTTTAGAAGTTATATATTCTATTTCGATTGTCCGCGGGTTGTTGTCCGTGGTTTTTCGTTGGTAGAGTATGAGGTATTCTTGTGGTAGTTCCGTTATCCTCATTTTGTCTTCCTTTTGAAAATGAATTTTATTTAAGTCTAGCTATTTTCAACTTGTTTCTGTGGACTATTTTATCTCTGTTTTTTACCTTAATTTTAATGTTCTGGTTGTCTAGTATTTCGATAATTTTGTATGGGCCTGTATATTGATCGCCTAATTTACCTCTTTGGGGTTCCTTTAAGAGGTACACCTCGTCTTGCTCTGTAAGATGCAGCGGATTTATTTTTCTATCGTAATATTGCTTAGACCTAATTTTTGCTTGCTCTAAGTTTTCTTTGGCTAAATTTTGTATTTCTCGGATCCGGGTATAAAGTTCGATGAGGTAGTCTTCGTATGTTTTATCCGTCAATGGTTCTTCTATTTCATGTTCTGAGGGCATTCTTGCCAGTTTACCAAAGACTAACTCATGAGGAGTATACCTGGTACCTTCGTGTGTGCTTGTGTTATAAGAAAACATAGCCTGTGCCAACCATTGATCCCAATTGTTATTTTTATCTACAAATTGTTTCAAATATTCAGTTAAAACATGGTGTGAACGTTCTATAGATCCGTTAGATTGGGGGTGGAAGGCAGTTGTCCTAACCTGTTTGATTTTGAATTTCTTTGCAATTTCTTTCATTAAGGAACTAGTTAAGTTGGCACCTTGATCTGTTAAGATTTGTTTTGGAGCCCCGAATTTACATATTAAATGGGTTATGAGGGCGTCCGCTATAGCAATTGAATTTGTTTCTATTAATGGAATTGCCAATGAATATTTGGAAAGCTGGTCTTGTATGGTGAGGATGTATTCATTCCCTGAAGGTGATATAGGTAAGGGGCCTACTATGTCCATTGAAATTTTATCGAAAGCTGAGTTGGGGGTGTCCGTTAAAGTCATGGGTTGTTTTGTTTTTACTCTAGTAAGTTTTTTGGTTTGACAGTTAATGCAGGTGGATATAAGATCCTGAATTTGTTTTTTCATTCCGTCCCAATAATAATTTTGCCTGATTCTGGTATAAGTTTTGGTCATTCCCTTGTGTCCTCCTAAAGTGGAGCTGTGGTATTCTTCTATAATGGCTTCACGTTCTTCCTCTCGAGGTATTCTTACTAGGTTAGTACAGACATGAATTTGCGTATTGTATTCTTGACTGATGTTTTTCAAATGTTTCTCGATCTGTTTCCAACTGAGTGAGTCTATCTGTATTGTTTTTGATATGGAAAAAGATTTTAGGTCTAGTTCATTAAGAACATCTATGAGAGAATTTATAGTATCGTTAAAGATCTCGTGGTCGAGTTGGGTTTTTGAATTTTCTTTAATAGGTAATCCTATAAAGATTCTTGATTTTACCTTGTTTATTTTTGCTCTGCCTAAGGTAAGATCTTTAAAGGTTGGTAGAATTTTTGTTTTTAATAATTCTCGTGAACCGTCGTCGTAAGGTTCGCCGTTACAAGTTAGAAAGAAAACAATTGCGCCCTTTTGCATGGAAAGTCTATCACGAGTTTGAATTATTTTGATTAGATCTTGTCTGACTTCGTAGTTCCTGGAACTTGGTTCAATTATTTCTTCGTTATTGGAGTCGCTGTCTGTTTCGTCTTCTGTAGATAAAATATATAACGATCGTTAGTTTGAGCGTATGCTACTTCCCCTACTGTTTTATTCTGGTCTTTCAATTCTTGGACCTTATTAAATCGTTGTTTGAATTCGACGGCTATTCCTGCTCCCATTCTGAGATCTTCGGCTACACAGTGGGCTAGTGCGTATGTTTGGTCCACTGTGAAGAGGTCTTGTTTGATTTCGCTTATTATGTTTTGTGGAAAAATGTCATCGTCTGAAGAATCGTCTGTTTGTGTTAATGTCGCGGTTTGTGTTATGGGATTATTGGATAATTCGTGTATTTTTGCCTGCTTTGTTTCTATTGGATTTCTGGAAAGTGCGTCGGCGTTGGCATTTATACTACCTGGTTTATAAATCATGTTATATTCGTATTCGGCAAGTTTTAATCGCCATCTAACTAAGCGTGATGTAGGGTCTTTGACTGAATTTAACCACACTAAAGGTCTATGGTCTGTAACCAGAGTGAACTTGGTCCCGTATACATATGATCGGAAATGCGAGACACAGTAAACTATAGCTAATAGTTCTTTTTCTATAGTTGAATAATTTTGCTCCGCCGATTGTAATAGCCTAGAAGTGTATGCGATTGGCAAATCTTTTCCTATTTCTCCTTGACTTAATACGCCTCCTATCGCATATCCTGAAGCATCCGTGGTTATTATAAAGGGTTTAGTATAATCTGGATATTGTAAGATCGGTCGCTCGCATAGTTTATCCCTAAGTGTTTCAAATGCTATTTGTTGTTTTTCTTTCCAGTTAAAAGATGTAGTTTTCTTTAGGAGTTCCGTCATTGGTTTTGCGATTTTAGAGAAGTTTGGAATAAATCTACGATAGTATCCTACCAGACCAAGAAATTGTTTAATGTTTTTTGCATTTTTAGGTACTGGGAATTTCTGAACTGATTCTATTTTTTGGGGGTCTGGTTTTACTCCGTCCTCGCTGATTATGTGGCCTAAATACATAACTTCTCGCTTGAGGAATTCGCATTTGTCCGGTTGTAACTGAAGGTTAGCTCCTCGAAGTCTGTTCATTAAGAGGTTAAATTTTCTTTCGTGTTCATTGAGTGAGCTCGCGTAGAGAACAATGTCGTCTAGATATACAAATAGTTCGTTTCCTTGTAGGCCTGCTAATACGTTATCCATTAAGCGTTGGAAGGTGGCTGGTGCGTTTTTCAACCCAAACGGCATTCGCGTGAATTCATAGTGTCCATAAGGGGTAGAAAACGCGGTTTTAGGGCCATCTGCTTCCTTCATTCGTATTTGGTGAAAACCTGAAGCTAAATCGAAGACTGAAAAATATTTTGCGCTACCCAATTGGTCGAGGATTTCGTTGATATTTGGTAAAGGGTAAGCGTCTCCGATCGTTTTTTCGTTTAAAGATCTGTAGTCTATTACCATTCGCCATCTTTTATTTCCTTGCGAGTCGGCTTTTTTAGGTACAATCCATACCGGTGAATTATACGGAGATAGTGATGTTTTAATTAGGTTATTCCTTTCTAGTTCTGTAACCTGCTTATTTATTTCATCTTTATGAACTGGTGGGAATCTGTATTGTCGCGTGTTTACAGGTGTGTCGTCCGTTGTAGTAATGCCGTGTTCTATAGCGTTGGTTGCTTCTAGGGGTTCGTCCGGTAAATGGAATCTGTCCGCGTTATTGCGTATTAGTGATTCTACGTGCTTGCTTTCTTCTTTATTTAAATGTTCTAGTCTGAGCAGAGGTTTTAGTTTATTGAATTGTTCTACTTGGTTGCTGTCTGTTACGTAGGTGGTGGTTACCTGGGTGTTTGGTTCTGTGTTTTTGGGAGCTTCTATAAATGGAAAAATTTCTAGTTCAGGAGTTTCGAACAACATGTCCTTTTCTGTAGTATTTATGATAGGTACTGTTATCTCGTGATTTTGAACCGTGACTAATGCTTCTCCCATGTAGATTCCAGCTATATTACTTATACGCGGTAGGTATCCTTCCTTTAAGTTGGTTTCTTCTACTTTTACGCGTGCGACTTGTGTGGTTCTTGCTTTTACGATGAATATGTCTTTAGGTGTGAAAGGTAGCGTTTGATTATTTATGATAAGGCATTCCTTTTCGTAGTCTATTGTGGCTTTAGTTCCGCGGAAAAAGGCTGATCCAAGAATTCCGTCTTGTTTTATTTTGAAGTCATTGTTTACCACGTGAAAGGGTACTAGTCTATCTGCTATATTGATTTCTGTGCTGCCTAAAGATTTAATTAGGTTTTCTGTTATACCTTTCATTTCTATAATTTCAGAGGTGTTTACCTTTTGCCAGTCTCTTAATTTCTTTGCTTTAATTATATTGGGTTCTGCACCTGTGTCTATCATGAATTTGGTATCTTCCAGGAGGTCCCTTGAGGCTATTTCTATATTTGGAACCGCGCCTAGGCTGAGGTTGATGGTTGCGATAATATTTCTTCTATTGCCATTAAGGGGTTCATTGCTTGCGCCTGCCCTGTCTCTCGGGGTTTTGCGTTCCCCGAGGGGCCTATACCGTTTCCCGAACCCTGTTCGTTACGCTTACGTTCATCCGACCATTTCTTTTTCCTACATTCTTCTATTGTGTGACCCAAATTTTTACAGTATTTGCAAGATTTGGACGTGTCTTGGTTATTTCGTTGTTGTCCGTAGTATGGTCGGGGTCTATTATTGTCGTAATTATTCTGTTCTGAATTATTTCGAGTTTGTCCCTGAGTATAAGTTGGTTGATCATTATTTCGTGGGGAGCTAGGTTGACTCGATGTTTCGGGTTCCCGTTTGAGAAATCTACATTTTTGTGTTTCATGACCTATTCTTTTGCAGTGAGTGCAGACGGGTGGTTCGGTTTTACGTGAATATGGGCCTGTTTTATTATTTTGATCATTTTTGAATCTTTCCTTGTCTTTATCGAATCTTTTCCCGATTTCTATAGCTTTCATAGTTGCCTCTGAGAACGTACGGACGCCTGTGATTTGAAGCGCGTTACGATAGTCAGCCGGGAGTCCGTCTAAAAAGCTGTCCAATGCTTCTATTTCTACGGATTCTGTGTCTACGTAACCGTTTGTACGTCTTTCTACTTCTAAGATTGCTGTTTTTAGATCTTTGACGCGACTAATGTATTCTATTATGTGTTCTCCCGATTTTTTGAAGATATTAGCTAATTCTCCTCGGTAAAAGTTAGCAGAACGGTTAGGGCTAAAGATTTCGAATAGCTGGTCTAAAAATTCTTGGACTGAGTTGAATTCGTCGTCTTCTAAAGCTATAGCTGCTCGTGATGTTAGCTTGCTCTTTAGTAATTTGACTAATATCATCTCGGCATTAGGGGAAATCATGCCTTTTGCTCTCCTGCATGCTCTGGAAAATGCCATGAGGGCTGCTGTGTCTCCGTTAAAGTTAGGTACCATTTCGATCGCTTGTTTCATTGTTAAGGCGTTTTCTGAGGTCGGGTTTACGTATGGTATGGTTCTAGGCTCACTGCGTCTGGGGTTTGGCCTTAAGGATTCTATTTCGCGCCTGAGAGTTCTTAATTCGTCTGAGAGAGTTTGTATTGGGTCTCTTGTGGGTGGAGCGATGGTGGGTGGATTTATGGGAGGAGTAATGGTAGGCTGGCTAATGGGTGGAGTAATATTTGTGGGTGGATTTATTGGGATTTCAGGAGGTGTATTCACCCGCGTTAGTAGGGTGATGCCTGTTTCATCTTGACCGCCATCTTGATTGGTTGAAGGACCCCGGGACGTATTTGTTTGTGAATTTAACATTTCTTCTCTCAGCTTCTTTAATTCGGATTCTAATTGTTTTTGCTGTTCGGATTGTTTTCGAAATTCATTTAATTGTTCTTGTAAATTTCTGTTTCTTTCTGTTAATTCAATTTCTCTAGCTTGATGTGCCTGTTCCTTTGCACTGACGCTTTGTTGTAATTTAATGACTTCTGTTTCCCGTGCTTCTATTTGTGTTAATTTTTCTGTTAATTCTAAATCTAGGCGTGCTAGTTCTGTAGCGTCTAAATTTTTACTTCTAAGTCCTGAAGCCATTTTGTTTTATGAATTTAATATGAACTGCTTCCCTAATCGTAAGAATCCCACTTCTGACACCAGAAATATTTACGCGTTGTTACAGACTGGCATGCAGTGATCGTTGAAAGGGGGAAAACGGACGAGAGCCTAAGTTCTGGATCCGTTTAATCGATCGACGAAGACAGATGCTCAGATTCAACGCACCTCCTTTAAATCCACATGGACGGGCTTACGGGAGGCTAACAGGGAACAGTTAGATAGTATAGTAGAAATGTAATGAATCGTTCTTACCTTTTAGTCCAGTTCGATGATCTCGACAATTTTGGGCGTAGCGGGTTGAAGGGGTATGTCAGGTTGCCTGATATTGAAGGATCGTCGACTGAGAGTGGCTTCTATGGTGCTGATTATGCACCTAACTCCTTGATAGTCTACAGAGTGTTGGGTTATCGTTTGAGGTTGGTCTTCCCAATACCCGTAGTGAGGTCCTGTTGGTAGCTCGGCTGGCTGTGGTGAGGGAACCTCCGTACGTGAAACGTTTGGGTGAGTATTGTCTGTTTCACATGCACTTTGATTGTTTCCGTTTTTCGATAGAATAATAGTGTCGCGGCTGTCACTGTCACTGTGTACTGAGAATGCTTGGTTAACGTAATCCTTCAGCCAGTCTGGCGTTGGGGAATTATCAAGTGATTCTAATAGTCGTTGTCTGCGAGCTATTGCTTTCGCTAGGCGAGCATTTGCTCGTTTGCCTGAACGACGTTTGAATTTCCTTTTTCTTGTTACAGCTCCATCCATCTACAGGAAAGGAAAGGAATTTGTTAACGTTGGCTTGGCTCTAGTGTCCTCGCCTCGACGTCGTGTAAGTATAGAAGGGTTTAACGCAAGCTTGGAGATTAATTCCTCGCCTATGCTTGTTAAACGTATAGAAGATACTGAGGCAAGCTTGGATCTCGAAATCCTCGCCTAAGCTACAGTGTCCGAAATAGTGTATGAATATACTGGCTCAGAGACCTGAGTACTTCGCCCGTGTATATTCGTTGGGTGTGATAGGATGACTTGAAGCTGGTTCAGATACCTGCTTCAAGTTGGTTATAGGATTTTGGTTTTAACGTTGTATGTGAATGAAGGTGAGTTTTACCTTGAATTTGCTTGAGGTTAATAAGTTGTTTAAATTCGATTATTAACTTGAGTTTATTGAACTTGTTGGAATATTGAATGGATATAAAATAATTCTCAATGCGCCAAGACCACTGAAGACTTACGCGTCTTACTATTATTGAACACTTTATACTCTTATGTGCGACCGTGGACACGTTTTAAGAATCCTCGCGAACAGAAGTTAACTGACTGAAATCTGATTTGAGATTGATGAGTGATTTGACAGAGTAACTTCTTGGTTGAGTTCTGACTGAAGACTGCGGTAAGGCTTTAGTGGTGAGCATGGGCTTATAAGGTCCATAAAATCTAGGTGGTGGGGTTGTTTATCGCTAGGGTAAATTCCAATCCCACGGTGGACTTCGACCAGCTGCATATGACTATTTGTTTTGAAGTTTAGAGTTTTGAAAAACAACTCTCGGTATGAGCGGGTGATGAGTCACTTGTTTTGACCGTTTAGGTTGGTGAGTCCAAGGGGTCGGTTAGTTGCGCCCCTCAACACCGAATTTCGGGTTTTAGGTAAATTCGTATGCAGTCTGTTCGGAGTCCTGGTCGAGGACGGACCGCTCTTGGTTTTAACAAGAGGGGTTCGTTCTCAAGTTTTTATACTTATTTCTTAAATGGTAACGTAATAGTAAATTTATGTGATTAAGTGGTATGTTTGAGTTATTGAATATGTTAGTTATTTCCTTTATAATATAAAGGGCAAGTTTATAGTATTTGAATATAATATATGAATTTAATATGAACATTATATGAAAATAATTTGGATAGTTTGATTATAAATATAACATATAGAGTTAGTAGGAAATATACGTTTATTAATTTATGTGGTTCATACTAGAGGGTGACAGTGTATCGAGACTTGATATCTTTTCGATTGTGGGTATGATGCCGATTGTGGAGTAGTATTACCCTCTGGTATGGACCACTGATGGTAAAGTAAATTTCTTATAGCTTAATTGGGTATTATAGTTTTATCCTTGGTAAAGAGTAAAGAAGGTTTCTAGTTTCGTTAGTGTCTGTCGTTGGTAAGCGTACGTTCGATATGGTAAGTTGGTGAGAACGTTACATGATACGTACGCAGAAGCATTCCAATCAGTCCAAACGGAGCTCGAAGATGCGTTACAGTATCACGAACGCATTGCGGAAATACAGAAGGGTTTTGAGCATATCAAGGAGGACATCGAAAAACGTATGACAGAAGGAGCTCAATCCCAACAAAGCGATACTTCGGATGCGGTACCTTTAGGCTGTGCGCCAATCGAAGCAGAAGGTGCGATGAAAGAATTTCACGCACGCGTCCAGAAGGTCGACACGGTGAACGGTTCGCAAATGATTGCGGATTTGAATCCGGATCAAAAACGGGTATTTGTTACAACCACGGTTGCCGTGAGTTCGAACGATAGAATTCTACGACATTACGTCAGTGGAGAGGGTGGAACTGGTAAGAGTCATCTTATCGATGCGCTCGTATGGTGGATCAAGCAACATGCTGGTAAAGATACCGCCGTAACAGCACCGACTGGAATAGCAGCATTCAGTGTCAACGGTTTGACTATTCATAGGCTGTTTCAACTGCCAGTCGAGCACGGGGGCATTCCTAAATACAAGCAACTCTCTGATGCAGCTTTGAAAGTCATTAGAGAACAGCTTAGAAATGTCGCGCTCATTATCATTGACGAGGTCTCAATGATTTCTAATGTAACACTCATGTACATACATCTCCGATTGAGTGAAATATTTGATATCACCGATTGCGATGACGGTTGTTTCGGTAAAAAACATATTCTCCTGTTCGGCGACTTGTTGCAACTCCCACCTGTCCGATAAGAACCTGCGTTCACTCAGCTATCAAGTGCAGTTTTGAATAAACTTCTGGGCGCAATGGGAAGTGTTAATCTGTGGAGTAAGTTATTCAGTTACGATGGATTAACGATTAACATGCGGCAAAAAAACGATGAGTCCTATCGCGAGATACTATCAAGAATACGCCTAGGAATTGTTATCGATTCAGACACAGAGATCCTATCATCGAGGATAATCCGTTTCACAAACTTTACGACTTCAACTTTCAGTGAAAGGGTACGTGAACTATGTGAATACACAAATAACTTACCGAACGACGCAGTTTGTCTGCTTTCCACGTGTCGGATGTGTGATGTTCTCAATGAAGCTATGTTGGCCGAGATACGAAGCGAAGAAATAGAACTGATAGCCCACGATACAGTCGACTGCCCCGCATATGTCAAAAAGAAAGTGCATAAAATTTTGGATATGGCAGATGAGGATTGTTCTCGAACTGCGGGCCTTGCCAAATTAATTACCATAAAAATTGGTGCAAAGGTAATGATCAGACGAAATATTGATGTTACTTTAGATCTTGTGAATGGTACGCTTGGTAAAATCACTTCGGTATCACGAGCTATTGATACGAAGGATGTTGAAGCAATACGAGTTGTCTTAGCGACAGGTGTCGAACACGTTATAGAGCGCGAAGACGTAAAGTTTGAGGCAATGGAAGGGGCTTTCGTTATTCGAAGACAGTTTCCAATTTGTCTCAGTTACGGAATTACAATCCATAAAAGCCAAGGTCTTAGTTTGAAGAATGCCGTGATCGATGCGGGTAATTCTATATTTTCTAGTGGACAAGTGTACGTTGCCCTCTCGCGGGTAACTTCCTTAGAAGGACTCCACTTGATCAATTACGATCCGCATGCAGTATTAGCAGATGTACAATAGGTTGATAATGAAATTAGGAAGCAGAAATGGATAAAAAATGCAAAGGATGCATACATGTTCTTTTTGCAGAGGAGCTAACCGCGCTAACAAATATGACGGAACAATTGTCATATACATATGGACATTTTTCCAAGCATAAGGGTTTAGGTTTTTAATACATTGGAGATTGTGGTATATTTGGGTTTTACGATAGCTATGCAATGAAAATACAGGATGATTGACCTTTAAAAATAACCTTCCAAAAATGTTGATCAAAACCTGATTGCTTATTGAAGGACATATGTAATAATATTCGAATTTTCAAATACTGTGGTGATGTTTGAGTAATAACATATAACCCTGCGTGTAAGTAACTCCGCCATTGCCGGTCCCAAGCCCGGATGAGAAAGGAGAAGGGCTGCACGCAGGGTTAGATGTTGTAGGTATAAAGAATTATGGTAATGGAACTGTTGGCAATAGCATTTAAATCATGCCGCGCTCCGATATTACTAGACAGGTGGCGTTGAGTATTATAGTGTATAAGCATTACTCTTTGTATATATCTCACAGAATATAGTCACGTTTATATACCTATTTCTTCATCTCATCAGGTTATGAGCCCAGAGCATGCAATAAATATTGGCAACAGTAGAAAAGGCTGGAATAATCGTTAACAAGCAAAATATATATGTCGGAGGACGAACGGTATTATCGTCGGCCATGGCTTAACTTGCAGACTATTTAATTTGTTCACAAGAAATAATATAATGAAACCTAATCTAATAATTGTCTTTGATGATGTTAATTATTCTAGACTACAACTAAACGAATAAACTATTCTATTCTAACGCGTAGGAGAGAGACGCAATAACGAATACGCAGCCACGACGTGATTTCAATCAATCCTCAAAATGCCCTTGGCCAGATCTCTTTAGCAGGTCCTTCTTTTGCTCAGTTCAAAATCTGACTGCCCCTTAAAAATCACCACCGCCGGGCTGCGGCTACGTTCGACAAGGATGTCCATGTCTTGCATCCCTTTTCTACGCCACTTATTAACTCTAAGGGCGCCTAGCTTTTAATCTTAATACTAACAAATGCACTGAGACTAACCGTGAACTAATTTCTTATAAACAGTCAATAGTATAAACTAAAACTATCTTATCGACTTAAAACAAATATCAAAAGAGCCAGAAAGCCACGTCCGAATTATCGTGCGCCGACACGGCCTTCCTGACTGTCACACGTCCTCGTGTGCAATTGGGTCCTCACACATCATCTGCAAGGAAAACCCGACGTTCATTTTTTTTTTTTTTTGCTCGCCCATTCTGACGTACTAAACAATTTGATCCAAATGCCATGTTTCCACATATGCTATACCTCGATGCACTACTCATGTGCCCAACATCACAATATTGATCTCAATATCAACCAAAACACAGAACCAGTCGAAAGATCCGAGCAACCAGACGACTAGTGAGCTTTAAGCAATTCCTTTGCATCACGTGCAACACAATTGGTATCAACGACCCAACAACACATTGGTCTCAGCGACCTGGTCTCAACGACCCAACACATTCATCATCTGCCCTTCCATTACACCACCTCCCTTACCAGTTACACTGGGCTAGGATCTTTTTGGCTTGCAACTAGACAAGACGCATGGATTGTATACACACTTATTGCTCACCGTCATCAACGCCGACATCGGCACATTCGGACTGTTCATCTTCACTACAACCATTACAAGGATCAAGCATTATGGGAACATTGGTATGCGGCATCAATCTCAAACGTTCATGGGCATACTTATAAGTTCTATTTCCATTTAACGCTTTCAAACTATACCTATCATTAGGTAAAACTTCAATCACCTTAAATGGTCCACGAAACTTGGCATCTAGCTTAGTTTGATTTCGTTCATGATTTTCCATGAGAACATAGTCTCCAACTGAAAATCTTTGAACTCTAGACTTGCCACTATCAAATCTTTCTTTATTTTCTACGGCGTTCTTTTCTATAGAAACCGCTGCCTGCTCTCTGATATCGGAAATATCCAATTCCTCTAGGTCCTGCCCATCAATGACCGACAAAGACAGAGGTCTTGCAACCTTACCAATTAACAATTCCAAAGGACTATGTTTAGTTACACGACCGACTGTACAGTTCAATGCTAACTGAATATCATTAATAGATTCTTGCCACGATTTGTCGCTGCTCAGTTCCACAGCTGTAAGCATATTTTTGAGTGTACTCATTACGCGTTCCACCTGACCATTAGCGCGGCTGGTTCCGGTCGCAATCAAATGAAGATTGATACTATGAGACACACAGAACTCTCTAAAGTCCTTGTTTGCAAAGCATCTACCTTGATCTGCAATAATTCTAGACGGAGCACCAAACAAACTCACACATTGCTTCAGAGTCGAAACTGCACTAGATGCGTCTATGCGTGAGGCATGTCGTAAAAGTACAAACTTAGTAAATGAATCGATAAACACAAAAACATATTCTTTGAGGTTACTTTTTCCACTCAGTTTCCCAGTAGCGTCTATATGAATAGTGTGCCACGGGGCACTAACTTTCGGGATTGGATGAAGTTCAGCTTGTATTTTACCCGAATGAGATTTTGACAATTTACAAGTTATGCAATTCTCGACAAACCTTCTGACATACTTTGACATATTAGGAAACCAATAATGTTAATAAACTTTTTCCAAAGTCTTTTCCCATCCAAGATGCATCAGCGACTCATGGACATTATTAATTACTGACCATCTGAAACTCACTGGTACTATTGGTAAATATCGACTACGATTTTGACGTTGAACTTTTCTGTATAGGACTCCTGATCTCAGTTGATAGCTATTTGCAAGGTCTGTGTCAATTTGACTACTCTGTAATTTTGAAACTATGTCACGTAAATTATCATCCTTCCGTTGTTCAGCCTGTAGCCAATCGTCCGATATCTCAGCTAGATTTACTTGTTTTTGTTCAATTTTCTGACTTATCATTTTTACTGATACCGGGTTTCGCGAAAGAAAATCGGTATGACCCATCCGCTTGCCTTCTCGATAGACAACATCAAATTCATATGCTTGAAGAAAGGCCCACCACCTATGGACTCGCGGTGTGAGATCTATTTTCGTACGCGAAGCTTTAAGAGCATTACAATCAGTGATCACCGTAAAATTTCTACCTTGTAAGAAATGACGAAAATGTTTGACCGCATTAACCACTGCTAAAGTTTCCAGTTCATATGAATGATACCTGGATTCAGCACTCGTTGTTCTTTTACTATAATACGCAATGACATGTAACTTTCCATCGATTTTTTGCATCAATATCGCTCCATACCCATCTGCGCTAGCGTCCGTATGTAATTCAATGGGATAAGTTGGATTAAAAATCATCAAAACTGGTTCACTGGTTAATCTAGCAATTATTTCCTGTCGAATCTTTTCATATTCTGGTTTCCATTCTATTTTTCCTTTTCCTGTAGTTAGTTTGTATAATGGTGAAGTGATTTGGGAAAATTTCGGAATAAATTGGCGGAAATAAGATGCGAGGCCTATGAATTGTCTAAGCTGTGTGACCGTCTCTGGAGGAGAGGACTCAGTCAACGCTTTGACTTTATATGGGTTAGGTCGTATTTCACCCGCTGAGACCTCATACCCTAAATACTCGACTCGACTTTTCAAAAAGGAACATTTCTTCAAATTTAGAGAGAAACCTGCTTGGCTGAGTTTATCTAAAACCATCCTAAGTCTTTCTAACGACTGTTCTATTGAGTCAGCTGGAATCATGACGTCATCTATATAGCACACTGCAAAAGTGTTCCCAAGTTCTGAGAGTGCCTTATTTATCGCTCTTTGAAAAACTGCAGGAGCATTTCGTAAGCCAAAAGGCATGGTCAAATACTCGTACTGACCATCCGGAGTCACAAAAGCTGTACGTTCTATCGAGTCTTCTTGGATAGGCATCTGATGAAAACCAGAAGCCATATCCAAGGTTGTAAAATACTTAGCTCCACTCAGCCGTTGTATTTGGTCATTTATGAGAGGTAGCGGATACCTATCGGGCACGGTATTACTGTTAAGTTCTCGATAATCAACGCACAACCGATCTGCGCCGTCTTTCTTTTTAACTAAAAGTATCGGACTTGCAAAGGGTGAGCAACTAGGCCTTATTATACCGGCCGACAAGAGCTCATCAATTTTATTACGGACAATCTGTCTTTCATCCGGACTGAGTCGGTATGGTCGTCGCTGAACAGTACGGTTCGGATCAATTAACTTTATTTGTAATTCGCCTGTGGTAATACGACCAGTAGGTGTTCCCATGACAAAGGATGAAGTGAATTGGTCCAGTAAATGAATTAAATTCAATCTTTCAGTCCCGATTACATCGGTATCAACTCGTCAAAATTCTCAACCCTTTTACCAATTTCACACAAATTGACAAACCTTGTTCTTTTTAAACAAAAATTATCTCAAGAAATTTCAGCTGTAAAACCTTGCGCAATCAAATCGCGACCGATCAGAATATCGTTATTAAGCAAATGGTCTGGTATTACATGAAAAAGAATCTCGATCGTATATCCGCTAATAGTTACCGGAGTCAATATTTGTAAATTACTAGTAACACGAGATCCCCCGATTCCGAGTAAAGCCACCAGTAATTGTATGCGTTTACCGGAAAATTTATTAGCTATGGACTCTTTTATCAGAGAGCATTCGGCACCAGAATCAAAACAAAATAGATACTTCTCACCGGATTGGGTTAGATCGGACGTTACAGATGCGATGGTGCATATGTTGACCTGCCTTTCCATCGAAGTGTTGACATTTCCGTCTGTCGTCTTCTTCTTACATTGGGGTGCAATGTGACCCGTCTCGCCGCACTTGAAACAAGTCACAGGCCTCCTATTTGGTGTGTTATTACCCGTATTAGGTTTTCCCTCCTCGTTCCTCCGATGGTAACACTCAGCAGATTTATGCCCGATCTTTCCACACGTAAAACAACTTACTTTTGGTCTTTTGCCGTTATTAAACTTTTGATCTTTATTGTCGGAACTGGCGGGTCTTTTGCGATACGCACTGGCCATCAATTCTTGCTGCAATGCGCTCCTTGAATCAATATCTGTTGTAAACGCAAGTCGCTGCAATTGTTGATCATTTTGCACACAGTGAGCAAGCACCGTGGCAACAGCAATCTGCTCTACGGTCATCGATTGCCAACGCGTAGTTAGCAACGTCACTAGCCTACCGGCATAAGCAGACAGGCCTCACCGTCTTTCGGCTTTCCACTGTTTACTCGAATTAATACAGCGGCCGGTGTTTCCACGGAATCGTATCGAGCCAAGAAAATCTCTTTAAATTGAATCCAGTTCATTCCCGAATACCCACTTGTGAAAACCACGCTGAGGCACTACCTTTCACAACGCCTTGCTTAGCGCTATGATTAGCGAACTTCCTTGAATCGGCTGTTCTTCAAGACATAAATCGACAGTCCCGCACCATGCCCGTGCGTTGTTACAGACTGGCATGCAGTGACCGTCGAAAGGGGGAAAACGGACGAGAGCCTAAGTTCTGGATCCGTTTAATCGGTCGACGAGGACAGATGCTCAGATTCAACGCACCTCCTTTAAATCCACATGGACGGGCTTACGGGAGGCTAACAGGGAACAGTTAGATAGTATGGTAGAAATGTAATGAATCGTTCTTACCTTTTAGTCCAGTTCGATGATCTCGACAATTTTGGGCGTAGTGGGTTGAAGGGGTATGTCAGGTTGCCTGATGTTGAAGGATCGTCGACTGAGAGTGGCTTCTATGGTGCTGATTATGCACCTAACTCCTTGATAGTCTACAGAGTGTTGGGTTATCGTTTGAGGTTGGTCTTCCCAATACCCGTAGTGAGGTCCTGTTGGTAGCTCGGCTGGCTGTGGTGAGGGGACCTCCGTACGTGAAACGTTTGGGTGAGTATTGTCTGTTTCACATGCACTTTGATTGTTTCCGTCTTTTGATAGAATAATAGTGTCGCGGCTGTCACTGTCACTGTGTACTGAGAATGCTTGGTTAACGTGATCCTTCAGCCAGTCTGGCGTTGGGGAATTATTAAGTGATTCTAATAGTCGTTGTCTCCGAGCTATTGCTTTTGCTAGGCGAGCATTTGCTCGTTTGCCTGAACGACGTTTGAATTTCCTTTTTCTTGTTACAGCTCCATCCATCTACAGGAAAGGAAAGGAATTTGTTAACGTTGGCTTGGCTCTAGTGTCCTCGCCTCGACGTCGTGTAAGTATAGAAGGGTTTAACGCAAGCTTGGAGATTAATTCCTCGCCTATGCTTGTTAAACGTATAGAAGATACTGAGGCAAGCTTGGATCTCGAAATCCTCGCCTAAGCTACAGTGTCCGAAATAGTGTATGAATATACTGGCTCAGAGACCTAAGTACTTCGCCCGTGTATATTCGTTGGATGTGATAGGATGACTTGAAGCTGGTTTAGATACCTGCTTCAAGTTGGTTATAGGATTTTGGTTTTAATGTTGTATGTGAATGAAGGTGAGTATTTACCTTGAATTTGCTTGAGGTTAATAAGTTGTTTAAATTCGATTATTAACTTGAGTTTATTGAACTTGTTGGAATATAGTTTATAAATTGAATGGATATAAAATAATTCTCAATGCGCCAAGACCACTGAAGACTTACGCGTCTTACTATTATTGAATACTTTATATTCTTATGTGCGACCGTGGACACGATTTAAGAATCTTCGCGAACAGAAGTTAACTGACTGAAATCTGATTTGAGATTGATGAGCGATTTGACAGAGTAACTCCTTGGTTGAGTTCTGACTGAAGACTGCGGTAAGGCTTTAGTGGTGAGCATGGGCTTATAAGGTCCATAAAATCTAGGTGGTGGGGTTGTTTATCGCTAGGGTAAATTCCAATCCCACGGTGGACTTCGACCAGCTGCATATGACTATTTGTTTTGAAGTTTAGAGTTTTGAAAAACAACTC
Source organism: Tenthredo scrophulariae (assembly GCA_963978835.1). Lineage (NCBI taxonomy): Eukaryota > Metazoa > Arthropoda > Insecta > Hymenoptera > Tenthredinidae > Tenthredo > Tenthredo scrophulariae. The sequence goes on from OZ022234.1 coordinate 4,789,903, forward strand.
TCGGTGTGAGCGGGTGATGAGTCACTTGTTTTGACCGTTTAGAGTTTCGAAAAACAACTCTCGGTACGAGTGGGTGATGAGTCACTTGTTTTGACCGTTCAGAGTTTCGAAAAATAACCCTCGGTATGAGTGGGTGATGAGTCACTTGTTTTGACCGTTTAGGTTGGTGAGTCCAAGGGGTCGGTTAGTTGCGCCCCTCAACACCGAATTTCGGGTTTCAGGTAAATTCGTATGCAGTCTGTTCGGAGTCCTGGTTGAGGACGGACCGCTCTTGGTTTTAACAAGAGGGGTTCGTTCTCAAGTTTTTATACTTATTTCTTTAATGGTAACGTAATAGTAAATTTATGTGATTAAGTGGTATGTTTGAGTTATTGAATATGTTAGTTATTTCCTTCATAATATAAAGGGCAAGTTTATAATATTTGAATATAATATATGAATTTAATATGAAAATAATTTGGATAGTTTGATTATAAGTATAACATATAGAGTTAGTAGGAAATATACGTTTATTAGTTTATGTGGTTCATACTAGAGGGTGACAGTGTGACGTATCGAGACTTGATATCTTTTTGATCGTGGGTATGATGCCGATTGTGGAGTAGTATTACCCTCTGGTATGGACCACTGATGGTAAAGTAAATTTCTTATAGCCTAGTTGGGTATTATAGTTTTATCTTTGGTAAAGAGTAAAGAAGGTTTCTAGTTTCGTTAGTGTCTGTCGTTGGTAAGCGTACGTTCGATATGGTAAGTTGGTGAGAACGTTACACCTCCCCCCTTAGCATCAAATGTCACGGCATTGCCGTGCATTTGACGTAGGCGTTCTGTGAGTTCTTGAATTGATGCTGTCTCTGTTTGTTCCGTAGGTGGATTTGTTGGTCGTTGTGGCAGTTGTTCTTCATTGTTTGACTCTGGATCTGTTGCTGTTGGTGTTCTTCTTCCGAGGTGTGTAATTAAATGGGTTACGGATCCCCATAGGGCTCCTAATAGGTGTATGCTCCAGCCATACATATCGTGAATCGTGTATCCGTGTATGATGGTGTCTATTATGAATTTAATGATTCGGATTGTAATAAATATACCTAAGAGTCCGGCAGACATGGTTCCAAAAGACATGAATCCTGACCAAATCCTTTGTCCCGTTGATTCTGCTATTTTATCTAATGTGGCGTCGTCCATCAAATTATAAATCGAGATGCCTTCCTTAGTGACTGTGTGTCCCGTGGCACCTCTAGCGATCGTGTTGAGTACAGCTGGTCTCTCGGCGGGGAATAATAAGTGATCTCGTAGGTTGTCTAAGTCTTGTTGTCTATATATACCGCCTGTTCCTAGTGGTCCTGCGCTGATATATTTCCATGTCATTTTAGTTTTTGGGTTCAGTGATTTTGGTGGTATAACGTCCACAGGTGTTGGGGTGAATTTATACCAGGTGTCCTCTATTTTGTACATTGTTGCTAATATTGGGTTACATCCCTTTTGAGTTCCGACTTTAACTATTATTTTAGATTTTGGTGTGAGGAATAATGATGTATTTCTAATTTCGATGGGGAGTTCCGAGTAACAATGGTCCGTTTGTCTTAGGCTGCATTCTATGGGTATACATTTTATTATGTGTACTACTTCTCCGGCGACTGTGGCCATGTATCCTGGGCTTTGCATTAAATTATGGGCAAATTCGTCGGGTGATAGTGTAGCTATTGTGAGTGCGTTTCGTATAACCTGTTTTTCTAGTTCGCATTTTTGGGTTATAATGTCTCTGTATAAGGTTGTTAGTTGGTTTCGTCTATGTCGTTCAACGTAGATAAATTTCGAGTTTATATATGTGAATATGTCTATATTCTCTACCTTTACCGTTGTTTTCTGAATAAAGGTGTTACCCTTTGTGGTTTCAAATATAAATAGTTTCGGGTGTTCCGTTCTTAGTATCGTATAACCACAAGTTCGTCTTTCTGTTGTTTTAATTAAAGCGAAGGTAACGTCGTCAGATGCTATTGAATATATCGTTATAGGGTTGTCTGTTGGTTTGTCCGGTTTTTCGCTTATTTTTGAGACGGTGCCTTCGTATAGAACGTCGTATTCGTTGAATCTACAGTTGTCTTCCGGGGTGTCTGCCCAAAATGAATATCCTCCTTCTTCGTCGAAACAAGAGAGTTTGTTTAATTCGCAGGTGACTCCGTTTTGTAGAGTAATTTTATTTTCGTTGAGTCTTACTGTTGCCATTTGTACAGTCAGTGTGATTTTTATGGTTGCTTGTACTACTACCTTGGTCCATTGTCCGTATCCGTCGTCGAAGAATTCTCCCTCGCAGCTTCCGTCTCTCTGTGTACTTCCTGCTAATGTTGCTGTTGTTCTTGTTGTCGCGTTTCGTTTAATATTGGTCAAGTACTTGTTGTGTTTAGTCCGCCTCCGCCACAATCATAGCCAATGAGAGCGTGAACGGTGGTAATCATCAGTAGTAGTGGTAGTACGTACTTCATGGTTAGTTTTGTTCTGTCTGGAACAGAGGGTTCCATATCTGTCTTTACTCTTTATAGGTATATTTTTAAATTTATCTTATTTCCTAATTTGAGTTTGAAATCGATTTTTTAGGGCTTTGGTCTGTTGATGTGACGTCTACCATCATGGTGAACGATGGTATTAGCGAAGTCCTTATGGGATTCATATATAATAATTATTTCATATGGTTGGGTTATTAAGTCTTCCAACGTTTCTTCGATATAATTTTCGTCAGTAGTGTATGACGTGATCCCGTACGTGCGGTTTTCTAATAATCCTTCGTTAACCAGTTGCTCTAAAATATTGATTTCGTGTTCTCTTAGAATTCTACTTATCCTTATTATTACTTTAGAAGTTGTAACGTTCTCACCAACTTACCATATCGAACGTACGCTTACCAACGACAGACACTAACGAAACTAGAAACCTTCTTTACTCTTTACCAAGGATGAAACTATAATACCCAATTAGGCTATAAGAAATTTACTTTACCATCAGTGGTCCATACCAGAGGGTAATACTACTCCACAATCAGCATCATACCCACAATCGAAAAGATATCAAGTCTCGATACGTCACACTGTCACCCTCTAGTATGAACCACATAAATTAATAAACGTATATTTCCTACTAACTCTATATGTTATATTTATAATCAAACTATCCAAATTATTTTCATATAATGTTCATATTAAATTCATATATTATATCCAAATACTATAAGCTTGCCCTTTATATTATAAAGGAAATAACTAACATATTCAATAACTCAAACATACCACTTAATCACATAAATTTACTATTACGTTACCATTTAAGAAATAAGTATAAAAACTTGAGAACGAACCCCTCTTGTTAAAACCAAGAGCGGTCCGTCCTCGACCAGGACTCCGAACAGACTGCATACGAATTTACCTAAAACCCGAAATTCGGTGTTGAGGGGCGCAACTAACCGACCCCTTGGACTCACCAATCTAAACGGTCAAAACAAGTGACTCATCACCCGCTCATACCGAGAGTTGTTTTTCAAAACTCTGAACGGTCAAAACAAGTGACTCATCACCCACTCGTACCGAGAGTTGTTTTTCGAAACTCTAAACGGTCAAAACAAGTGACTCATCACCCGCTCATACCGAGAGTTGTTTTTCAAAACTCTAAACTTCAAAACAAATAGTCATATGCAGCTGGTCGAAGTCCACCGTGGGATTGGAATTTACCCTAGCGATAAACAACCCCACCACCTAGATTTTATGGACCTTATAAGCCCATGCTCACCACTAAAGCCTTACCGCAGTCTTCAGTCAGAACTCAACCAAGGAGTTACTCTGTCAAATCGCTCATCAATCTCAAATCAGATTTCAGTTAACTTCTGTTCGCGAAGATTCTTAAATCGTGTCCACGGTCGCACATAAGAATATAGAGTGTTCAATAATAGTAAGACGCGTAAGTCTTCAGTGGTCTTGGCGCATTGAGAATTATTTTATATCCATTCAAGTTATAAACTATATTCCAACAAGTTCAATAAACTCAAGTTAATAATCGAATTTAAACAACTTATTAACCTCAAGCAAATTCAAGGTAAATACTCACCTTCATTCACATACAACATTAAAACCAAAATCCTATAACCAACTTGAAGCAGGTATCTAAACCAGCTTCAAGTCATCCTATCACATCCAACGAATATACACGGGCGAAGTACTTAGGTCTCTGAGCCAGTATATTCATACACTATTTCGGACACTGTAGCTTAGGCGAGGATTTCGAGATCCAAGCTTGCCTCAGTATCTTCTATACGTTTAACAAGCATAGGCGAGGAATTAATCTCCAAGCTTGCGTTAAACCCTTCTATACTTACACGACGTCGGGGCGAGGACACTAGAGCCAAGCCAACGTTAACAAATTCCTTTCCTTTCCTGTAGATGGATGGAGCTGTAACAAGAAAAAGGAAATTCAAACGTCGTTCAGGCAAACGAGCAAATGCTCGCCTAGCGAAAGCAATAGCTCGCAGACAACGACTATTAGAATCACTTGATAATTCCCCAACGCCAGACTGGCTGAAGGATTACGTTAACCAAGCATTCTCAGTACACAGTGACAGTGACAGCCGCGACACTATTATTCTATCGAAAAACGGAAACAATCAAAGTGCATGTGAAACAGACAATACTCACCCAAACGTTTCACGTACGGAGGTTCCCTCACCACAGCCAGCCGAGCTACCAACAGGACCTCACTACGGGTATTGGGAAGACCAACCTCGAACGATAACCCAACACTCTGTAGACTATCAAGGAGTTAGGTGCATAATCAGCACCATAGAAGCCACTCTCAGTCGACGATCCTTCAATATCAGGCAACCTGACATACCCCTTCAACCCGCTACGCCCAAAATTGTCGAGATCATCGAACTGGACTAAAAGGTAAGAACGATTCATTACATTTCTACTATACTATCTAACTGTTCCCTGTTAGCCTCCCGTAAGCCCGTCCATGTGGATTTAAAGGAGGTGCGTTGAATCTGAGCATCTGTCTTCGTCGATCGATTAAACGGATCCAGAACTTAGGCTCTCGTCCGTTTTCCCCCTTTCAACGATCACTGCATGCCAGTCTGTAACAACGCGTAAATATTTCTGGTGTCAGAAGTGGGATTCTTACGATTAGGGAAGCAGTTCATATTAAATTCATAAAACAAAATGGCTTCAGGACTTAGAAGTAAAAATTTAGACGCTACAGAACTAGCACGCCTAGATTTAGAATTAACAGAAAAATTAACACAAATAGAAGCACGGGAAACAGAAGTCATTAAATTACAACAAAGCGTCAGTGCAAAGGAACAGGCACATCAAGCTAGAGAAATTGAATTAACAGAAAGAAACAGAAGTTTACAAGAACAATTAAATGAATTTCAAAAACAATCCGAACAACAAAAACAATTAGAATCCGAATTAAAAAGGCTGAGAGAAGAAATGTTAAATTCACAAACAAATACGTTCCGGGGTCCTTCAACCAATCAAGATGGCGGTCAAGATGAAACGGGCATCACCCTACTAACGCGGGTGAATACACCTCCTGAAATCCCAATAAATCCACCCACAAATATTACTCCACCCATCAGCCAGCCTACCATTACTCCTCCCATAAATCCACCCACCATCGCTCCACCCACAAGAGACCCAATACAAACTCTCTCAGACGAATTAAGAACTCTCAGGCGCGAAATAGAATCCTTAAGGTCAAACCCCAGACGCAGTGAGCCTAGAACCATACCATACGTAAACCCGACCTCAGAAAACGCCTTAACAATGAAACAAGCGATCGAAATGGTACCTAACTTTAACGGAGACACAGCAGCCCTCATGGCATTTTCCAGAGCATGCAGGAGAGCAAAAGGCATGATTTCCCCTAATGCCGAGATGATATTAGTTAAATTACTAAAGAGCAAGCTAACATCACGAGCAGCTATAGCTTTAGAAGACGACGAATTCAATTCAGTCCAAGAATTTTTAGACCAGCTATTCGAAATCTTTAGCCCTAACCGTTCTGCTAACTTTTACCGAGGAGAATTAGCTAATATCTTCAAAAAATCGGGAGAACACATAATAGAATACATTAGTCGCGTCAAAGATCTAAAAACAGCAATCTTAGAAGTAGAAAGACGTACAAACGGTTACGTAGACACAGAATCCGTAGAAATAGAAGCATTGGACAGCTTTTTAGACGGACTCCCGGCTGACTATCGTAACGCGCTTCAAATCACAGGCGTCCGTACGTTCTCAGAGGCAACTATGAAAGCTATAGAAATCGGGAAAAGATTCGATAAAGACAAGGAAAGATTCAAAAATGATCAAAATAATAAAACAGGCCCATATTCACGTAAAACCGAACCACCCGTCTGCACTCACTGCAAAAGAATAGGTCATGAAACACAAAAATGTAGATTTCTCAAACGGGAACCCGAAACATCGAGTCAACCTAGCTCCCCACGAAATAATGATCAACCAACTTATACTCAGGGACAAACTCGAAATAATTCAGAACAGAATAATTACGACAATAATAGACCCCGACCATACTACGGACAACAACGAAATAACCAAGACACGTCCAAATCTTGCAAATACTGTAAAAATTTGGGTCACACAATAGAAGAATGTAGGAAAAAGAAATGGTCGGATGAACGTAAGCGTAACGAACAGGGTTCGGGAAACGGTATAGGCCCCTCGGGGAACGCAAAACCCCGAGAGACAGGGCAGGCGCAAGCAATGAACCCCTTAATGGCAATAGAAGAAATATTATCGCAACCATCAACCTCAGCCTAGGCGCGGTTCCAAATATAGAAATAGCCTCAAGGGACCTCCTGGAAGATACCAAATTCATGATAGACACAGGTGCAGAACCCAATATAATTAAAGCAAAGAAATTAAGAGACTGGCAAAAGGTAAACACCTCTGAAATTATAGAAATGAAAGGTATGACAGAGAACCTAATTAAATCTTTAGGTAGCACAGAAATCAATATAGCAGATAGACTAGTACCCTTTCACGTGGTAAACAATGACTTCAAAATAAAACAAGACGGAATTCTTGGATCAGCCTTTTTCCGCGGAACTAAAGTCACAATAGACTACGAAAAGGAATGCCTTATCATAAATAATCGAACGCTACCTTTCACACCTAAAGACATATTCATCGTAAAAGCAAGAACCACACAAGTCGCACGCGTAAAAGTAGAAGAAACCAACTTAAAGGAAGGATACCTACCGCGTATAAGTAATATAGCTGGAATCTACATGGGAGAAGCATTAGTCACGGTTCAAAATCACGAGATAACAGTACCTATCATAAATACTACAGAAAAGGACATGTTGTTCGAAACTCCTGAACTAGAAATTTTTCCATTTATAGAAGCTCCCAAAAACACAGAACCAAACACCCAGGTAACCACCACCTACGTAACAGACAGCAACCAAGTAGAACAATTCAATAAACTGAAACCTCTGCTCAGACTAGAACATTTAAATAAAGAAGAAAGCAAGCACGTAGAATCACTAATACGCAATAACGCGGACAGATTCCATTTACCGGACGAACCCCTAGAAGCAACCAACGCTATAGAACACGGCATTACTACAACGGACGACACACCTGTAAACACGCGACAATACAGATTCCCACCAGTTCATAAAAATGAAATAAATAAGCAGGTTACAGAACTCGAAAGGAATAACCTAATTAAAACATCACTATCTCCGTATAATTCACCGGTATGGATTGTACCTAAAAAAGCCGACTCGCAAGGAAATAAAAGATGGCGAATGGTAATAGACTACAGATCTTTAAACGAAAAAACGATCGGAGACGCTTACCCTTTACCAAATATCAACGAAATCCTCGACCAATTGGGTAGCGCAAAATATTTTTCAGTCTTCGATTTAGCTTCAGGTTTTCACCAAATACGAATGAAGGAAGCAGATGGCCCTAAAACCGCGTTTTCTACCCCTTATGGACACTATGAATTCACACGAATGCCGTTTGGGTTAAAAAACGCACCAGCCACCTTCCAACGCTTAATGGATAACGTATTAGCAGGCCTACAAGGAAACGAACTATTTGTATATCTAGACGACATTGTTCTCTACGCGAGCTCACTCAATGAACACGAAAGAAAATTTAACCTCTTAATGAACAGACTTCGAGGAGCTAACCTTCAGTTACAACCGGACAAATGCGAATTCCTCAAGCGAGAAGTTATGTATTTAGGCCACATAATCAGCGAGGACGGAGTAAAACCAGACCCCCAAAAAATAGAATCGGTTCAGAAATTCCCAATACCTAAAAATGCAAAAAACATTAAACAATTTCTTGGTCTGGTAGGATACTATCGTAGATTTATTCCAAACTTCTCTAAAATCGCAAAACCAATGACGGAACTCCTAAAGAAAACTACATCTTTTAACTGGAAAGAAAAACAACAAATAGCATTTGAAACACTTAGGGATAAACTATGCGAGCGACCGATCTTACAATATCCAGATTATACCAAACCCTTTATAATAACCACGGATGCTTCAGGATATGCGATAGGAGGCGTATTAAGTCAAGGAGAAATAGGAAAAGATTTGCCAATCGCATACACTTCTAGGCTATTACAATCGGCGGAGCAAAATTATTCAACTATAGAAAAAGAACTATTAGCTATAGTTTACTGTGTCTCGCATTTCCGATCATATGTATACGGGACCAAGTTCACTCTGGTTACAGACCATAGACCTTTAGTGTGGTTAAATTCAGTCAAAGACCCTACATCACGCTTAGTTAGATGGCGATTAAAACTTGCCGAATACGAATATAACATGATTTATAAACCAGGTAGTATAAATGCCAACGCCGACGCACTTTCCAGAAATCCAATAGAAACAAAGCAGGCAAAAATACACGAATTATCCAATAATCCCATAACACAAACCGCGACATTAACACAAACAGACGATTCTTCAGACGATGACATTTTTCCACAAAACACAATAAGCGAAATCAAACAAGACCTCTTCACAGTGGACCAAACATACGCACTAGCCCACTGTGTAGCCGAAGATCTCAGAATGGGAGCAGGAATAGCCGTCGAATTCAAACAACGATTTAATAAGGTCCAAGAATTGAAAGACCAGAATAAAACAGTAGGGGAAGTAGCATACGCTCAAACTAACGATCGTTATATATTTTATCTAATAACCAAGAAACGAAGTGACGAAAAACCAGATTTTGAAGACCTTAGAACTAGCCTCATCAATTTACGGAACCTCTGCACAAACTTAAAAATAACAAAAATAGCAATGCCACGCATAGGATGCGGACTTGACAAACTTTTCTGGCCACACGTGAAACACACTCTAACTCAAATATTCAAACACCCCTTCAAAATACTAATTTGTAATTTTACCAACCCAAAGGCACCAACTACAGATGTTTCAGAAGAACAAGAACAACACATAACTGAAACACCACCTAACAATGATTTAACCTCATTAGACGATTTCCACAGTTACCCTTCTGACTCCGAATCAACCCAGTCACATGACGCACACTACGAAACAGAAGACGAAACAGACAGCGACTCCAATAACGAAGAAATAATTGAACCAAGTTCCAGGAACTACGAAGTCAGACAAGATCTAATCAAAATAATTCAAACTCGTGATAGACTTTCCATGCAAAAGGGCGCAATTGTTTTCTTTCTAACTTGTAACGGCGAACCTTACGACGACGGTTCACGAGAATTATTAAAAACAAAAATTCTACCAACCTTTAAAGATCTTACCTTAGGCAGAGCAAAAATAAACAAGGTAAAATCAAGAATCTTTATAGGATTACCTATTAAAGAAAATTCAAAAACCCAACTAGACCACGAGATCTTCAACGATACTATAAATTCTCTCATAGATGTTCTTAATGAACTAGAGGTAAAATCTTTTTCCATATCAAAAACAATACAGATAGACTCACTCAGTTGGAAACAGATCGAGAAACATTTAAAAAACATCAGTCAAGAATACAATACGCAAATTCATGTCTGTACTAACCTAGTAAGAATACCTCGAGAGGAAGAACGTGAAGCTATTATAGAAGAATACCACAGCTCCACTTTAGGAGGACACAAGGGAATGACCAAAACTTATACCAGAATCAGGCAAAATTATTATTGGGACGGAATGAAAAAACAAATTCAGGATCTTATATCCACCTGCATTAACTGTCAAACCAAAAAACTTACTAGAGTAAAAACAAAACAACCCATGACTTTAACGGACACCCCCAACTCAGCTTTCGATAAAATTTCAATGGACATAGTAGGCCCCTTACCTATATCACCTTCAGGGAATGAATACATCCTCACCATACAAGACCAGCTTTCCAAATATTCATTGGCAATTCCATTAATAGAAACAAATTCAATTGCTATAGCGGACGCCCTCATAACCCATTTAATATGTAAATTCGGGGCTCCAAAACAAATCTTAACAGATCAAGGTGCCAACTTAACTAGTTCCTTAATGAAAGAAATTGCAAAGAAATTCAAAATCAAACAGGTTAGGACAACTGCCTTCCACCCCCAATCTAACGGATCTATAGAACGTTCACACCATGTTTTAACTGAATATTTGAAACAATTTGTAGATAAAAATAACAATTGGGATCAATGGTTGGCACAGGCTATGTTTTCTTATAACACAAGCACACACGAAGGTACCAGGTATACTCCTCATGAGTTAGTCTTTGGTAAACCGGCAAGAATGCCCTCAGAACATGAAATAGAAGAACCATTGACGGATAAAACATACGAAGACTACCTCATCGAACTTTATACCCGGATCCGAGAAATACAAAATTTAGCCAAAGAAAACTTAGAACAAGCAAAAATTAGGTCTAAACAATATTACGATAGAAAAATAAATCCGCTGCATCTTACAGAACAAGACGAGGTGTACCTCTTAAAGGAACCCCAAAGAGGTAAATTAGGCGATCAATATACAGGCCCATACAAAATTATCAAAATACTAGACAACCAGAACATTAAAATTAAGGTAAAAAACAGGGATAAAATAGTCCACAGAAACAAGTTGAAAATAGCTAGACTTAAATAAAATTCATTTTCAAAAGGAAGACAAAATGAGGATAACGGAACTACCACAAGAATACCTCATACTCTACCAACGAAAAACCACGGACAACAACCCGCGGACGATCGAAATAGAATATATAACTTCTAAAGTAATAATAAGGATAAGTAGAATTCTAAGAGAACACGAAATCAATATTTTAGAGCAACTGGTTAACGAAGGATTACTAGAAAACCGAACGTACGGGATCACGTCATACACTACTGACGAAAATTATATCGAAGGAACATTGGAAGACTTAATAACCCAACCATATGAAATAATTATTATATATGAATCCCATAAGGACTTCGCTAATACCATCGTTCACCATGATGGTAGACGTCACATCAACAGACCAAAGCCCTAAAAAATCGATTTCAAACTCAAATTAGGAAATAAGATAAATTTAAAAATATATACCTATAAAGAGTAAAGACAGATATGGAACCCTCTGTTCCAGACAGAACAAAACTAACCATGAAGTACGTACTACCACTACTACTGACGATTACCACCGTTCACGCTCTCATCGGCTATGATTGTGGCGGAGGCGGACTAAACATAACAACACTAAGCTTACTCGACACAACGGACTGCGACTTACCTGAAACTCAACCAGAAATACAAGAAACCTACATACAACTACTACAACTATCAAAATTCAAGAAAACAAAGGTGATGCAATGCCGCGTCGAAATTGACCGAACGGTGTATCACTGTGGAATGCACTCCCATATATCAATCACCGAAGGGGGTCGACAAGCATATATACGCGAAGTCAGTGAAGCAGAATGCCGACACCTGCAAGAAAGAGGAGAATTAAACATAGGACACAACAAGTACTTGACCAATATTAAACGAAACGCGACAACAAGAACAACAGCAACATTAGCAGGAAGTACACAGAGAGACGGAAGCTGCGAGGGAGAATTCTTCGACGACGGATACGGACAATGGACCAAGGTAGTAGTACAAGCAACCATAAAAATCACGCTGACCGTGCAAATGGCAACAGTAAGATTCGACGAAAATAAAATTACTCTACAAAACGGAGTCACCTGCGAATTAAACAAACTCTCTTGTTTCGACGAAGAAGGAGGATATTCATTCTGGGCAGACACCCCGGAGGACAACTGTAGATTCAACGAATACGACGTTCTATACGAAGGAACCGTCTCAAAAATAAGCGAAAAACCGGACAAACCAACAGACAACCCTATAACGATATATTCAATAGCATCTGACGACGTTACCTTCGCTTTAATTAAAACAACAGAAAGACGAACTTGTGGTTACACGATACTAAGAACGGAACACCCAAAACTATTTATATTTGAAACCACAAAGGGTAACACCTTTATTCAGAAAACAACAGTAAAGGTAGAGAATATAGACATATTCACATATATAAACTCAAAATTTATCTACGTCGAACGACATATACGAAACCAACTAACAACTTTATACAGAGACATTATAACCCAAAAATGCGAACTAGAAAAACAGGTTATACGAAACGCACTCACAATAGCTACACTATCACCCGACGAATTTGCCCATAATTTAATGCAAAGCCCAGGATACATGGCCACAGTCGCCGGAGAAGTAGTACACATAATAAAATGTATACCCATAGAATGCAGCCTAAGACAAACGGACCATTGTTACTCGGAACTCCCCATCGAAATTAGAAATACATCATTATTCCTCACACCAAAATCTAAAATAATAGTTAAAGTCGGAACTCAAAAGGGATGTAACCCAATATTAGCAACAATGTACAAAATAGAGGACACCTGGTATAAATTCACCCCAACACCTGTGGACGTTATACCACCAAAATCACTGAACCCAAAAACTAAAATGACATGGAAATATATCAGCGCGGGACCACTAGGAACAGGCGGTATATATAGACAACAAGACTTAGATAACCTACGAGATCACTTACTATTCCCCGCCGAGAGACCAGCTGTACTCAACACAATCGCTAGAGGTGCCACGGGACACACAGTCACTAAGGAAGGCATCTCGATTTATAATTTGATGGACGACGCCACATTAGATAAAATAGCAGAATCAACGGGACAAAGGATTTGGTCAGGATTCATGTCTTTTGGAACCATGTCTGCTGGACTATTAGGTATATTTATTACAATCCGAATCATTAAATTCATAATAGACACCATCATACACGGATACACGATTCACGATATGTATGGCTGGAGCATACACCTATTAGGAGCCCTATGGGGATCCGTAACCCATTTAATTACACACCTCGGAAGAAGAACACCAACAGCAACAGATCCAGAATCAAACATTGAAGAACAACTGCCGCAACGACCGACAAATCCACCTACGGAACAAACAGAGACAGCATCAATTCAAGAACTCACAGAACGCCTACGTCAAATGCACGGCAATGCCGTGACATTTGATGCTAAGGGGGGAGGTGTAACGTTCTCACCAACTTACCATATCGAACGTACGCTTACCAACGACAGACACTAACGAAACTAGAAACCTTCTTTACTCTTTACCAAGGATAAAACTATAATACCCAATTAGGCTATAAGAAATTTACTTTACCATCAGTGGTCCATACCAGAGGGTAATACTACTCCACAATCAGCATCATACCCACAATCGAAAAGATATCAAGTCTCGATACGTCACACTGTCACCCTCTAGTATGAACCACATAAATTAATAAACGTATATTTCCTACTAACTCTATATGTTATATTTATAATCAAACTATCCAAATTATTTTCATATAATGTTCATATTAAATTCATATATTATATCCAAATACTATAAGCTTGCCCTTTATATTATAAAGGAAATAACTAACATATTCAATAACTCAAACATACCACTTAATCACATAAATTTACTATTACGTTACCATTTAAGAAATAAGTATAAAAACTTGAGAACGAACCCCTCTTGTTAAAACCAAGAGCGGTCCGTCCTCGACCAGGACTCCGAACAGACTGCATACGAATTTACCTAAAACCCGAAATTCGGTGTTGAGGGGCGCAACTAACCGACCCCTTGGACTCACCAATCTAAACGGTCAAAACAAGTGACTCATCACCCGCTCATACCGAGAGTTGTTTTTCAAAACTCTGAACGGTCAAAACAAGTGACTCATCACCCACTCGTACCGAGAGTTGTTTTTCGAAACTCTAAACGGTCAAAACAAGTGACTCATCACCCGCTCATACCGAGAGTTGTTTTTCAAAACTCTAAACTTCAAAACAAATAGTCATATGCAGCTGGTCGAAGTCCACCGTGGGATTGGAATTTACCCTAGCGATAAACAACCCCACCACCTAGATTTTATGGACCTTATAAGCCCATGCTCACCACTAAAGCCTTACCGCAGTCTTCAGTCAGAACTCAACCAAGGAGTTACTCTGTCAAATCGCTCATCAATCTCAAATCAGATTTCAGTTAACTTCTGTTCGCGAAGATTCTTAAATCGTGTCCACGGTCGCACATAAGAATATAGAGTGTTCAATAATAGTAAGACGCGTAAGTCTTCAGTGGTCTTGGCGCATTGAGAATTATTTTATATCCATTCAAGTTATAAACTATATTCCAACAAGTTCAATAAACTCAAGTTAATAATCGAATTTAAACAACTTATTAACCTCAAGCAAATTCAAGGTAAATACTCACCTTCATTCACATACAACATTAAAACCAAAATCCTATAACCAACTTGAAGCAGGTATCTAAACCAGCTTCAAGTCATCCTATCACATCCAACGAATATACACGGGCGAAGTACTTAGGTCTCTGAGCCAGTATATTCATACACTATTTCGGACACTGTAGCTTAGGCGAGGATTTCGAGATCCAAGCTTGCCTCAGTATCTTCTATACGTTTAACAAGCATAGGCGAGGAATTAATCTCCAAGCTTGCGTTAAACCCTTCTATACTTACACGACGTCGGGGCGAGGACACTAGAGCCAAGCCAACGTTAACAAATTCCTTTCCTTTCCTGTAGATGGATGGAGCTGTAACAAAGTTATATATTCTATTTCGATTGTCCGCGGGTTGTTGTCCGTGGTTTTTCGTTGGTAGAGTATGAGGTATTCTTGTGGTAGTTCCGTTATCCTCATTTTGTCTTCCTTTTGAAAATGAATTTTATTTAAGTCTAGCTATTTTCAACTTGTTTCTGTGGACTATCTTATCCCTGTTTTTTACCTTAATTTTAATGTTCTGGTTGTCTAGTATTTCGATAATTTTGTATGGGCCTGTATATTGATCGCCTAATTTACCTCTTTGGGGTTCCTTTAAGAGGTACACCTCGTCTTGTTCTGTAAGATGCAGCGGATTTATTTTTCTATCGTAATATTGCTTAGACCTAATTTTTGCTTGCTCTAAGTTTTCTTTGGCTAAATTTTGTATTTCTCGGATCCGGGTATAAAGTTCGATGAGGTAGTCTTCATATGTTTTATCCGTCAATGGTTCTTATATTTCATGTTCTGAGGGCATTCTTGCCAGTTTACCAAAGACTAACTCATGAGGAGTATACCTGGTACCTTCGTGTGTGCTTGTGTTATAAGAAAACATAGCCTGTGCCAACCATTGATCCCAATTGTTATTTTTATCTACAAATTGTCTCAAATATTCAGTTAAAACATGGTGTGAACGTTCTATAGATCCGTTAGATTGGGGGTGGAAGGCAGTTGTCCTAACCTGTTTGATTTTGAATTTCTTTGCAATTTCTCTCATTAAGGAACTAGTTAAGTTGGCACCCTGATCTGTTAAGATTTGTTTTGGAGCCCCGAATTTACATATTAAATGGGTTATGAGGGCGTCCGCTATAGCAATTGAATTTGTTTCTATTAATGGAATTGCCAATGAATATTTGGAAAGCTGGTCTTGTATGGTGAGGATGTATCCATTCCCCGAAGGTGATATAGGTAAGGGGCCTACTATGTCCATTGAAATTTTATCGAAAGCTGAGTTGGGGGTGTCTGTTAAAGTCATGGGTTGTTTTGTTTTCACTCTAGTAAGTTTTTTGGTTTGACAGTTAATGCAGGTGGATATAAGATCCTGAATTTGTTTTTTCATTCCGTCCCAATAATAATTTTGCCTGATTCTGGTATAAGTTTTGGTCATTCCCTTGTGTCCTCCTAAAGTGGAGCTGTGGTATTCTTCTATAATAGCTTCACGTTCTTCCTCTCGAGGTATTCTTACTAGGTTAGTACAGACATGAATTTGTGTATTGTATTCTTGACTGATGTTTTTTAAATGTTTCTCGATCTGTTTCCAACTGAGTGAGTCTATCTGTATTGTTTTTGGTATGGAAAAAGATTTTAGGTCTAGTTCATTAAGAACATCTATGAGAGAATTTATAGTATCGTTAAAGATCTCGTGGTCGAGTTGGGTTTTTGAATTTTCTTTAATAGGTAATCCTATAAAGATTCTTGATTTTACCTTGTTTATTTTTGCTCTGCCTAAGGTAAGATCTTTAAAGGTTGGTAGAATTTTTGTTTTTAATAATTCTCGTGAACCGTCGTCGTAAGGTTCGCCGTTACAAGTTAGAAAGAAAACAATTGCGCCTTTTTGCATGGAAAGTCTATCACGAGTTTGAATTATTTTGATTAGATCTTGTCTGACTTCGTAGTTCCTGGAACTTGGTTCAATTATTTCTTCGTTATTGGAGTCGCTGTCTGTTTCGTCTTCTGTTTCGTAGTGTGCGTCATGTGACTGGGTTGATTCGGAGTCAGAAGGGTAACTGTGGAAATCGTCTAATGAGGTTAAATCATTGTTAGGTGGTGTCTCAGTTATGTGTTGTTCTTGTTCTTCTGAAACATCTGTAGTTGGTGCCTTTGGGTTGGTAAAATTACAAATTAGTATTTTGAAGGGGTGTTTGAATATTTGAGTTAGAGCGTGTTTCACGTGTGGCCAGAAAAGTTTGTCAAGTCCGCATCCTATGCGTGGCATTGCTATTTTTGTTATTTTTAAACTTGTGCAGAGGTTCCGTAAATTGATGAGGCTAGTTCTAAGGTCTTCAAAATCTGGTTTTTCGTCACTTCGTTTCTTGGTTATTAGGTAAAATATATAACGATCGTTAGTTTGAGCGTATGCTACTTCCCCTACTGTTTTATTCTGGTCTTTCAATTCTTGGACCTTATTAAATCGTTGTTTGAATTCGACGGCTATTCCTGCTCCCATTCTGAGATCTTCGGCTACACAGTGGGCTAGTGCGTATGTTTGGTCCACTGTGAAGAGGTCTTGTTTGATTTCGCTTATTGTGTTTCGTGGAAAAATGTCATCGTCTGAAGAATCGTCTGTTTGTGTTAATGTCGCGGTTTGTGTTATGGAATTATTGGATAATTCGTGTATTTTTGCCTGCTTTGTTTCTATTGGATTTCTGGAAAGTGCGTCGGCGTTGACATTTATACTACCTGGTTTATAAATCATGTTATATTCGTATTCAGCGAGTTTTAATCGCCATCTGACTAAGCGTGATGTAGGGTCCTTGACTGAATTTAACCACACTAAAGGTCTATGGTCTGTAACCAGAGTGAACTTGGTCCCGTATACATATGATCGGAAATGCGAGACACAGTAAACTATAGCTAATAGTTCTTTTTCTATAGTTGAATAATTTTGCTCCGCTGATTGTAATAGCCTAGAAGTGTATGCGATTGGCAAATCTTTTCCTATTTCTCCTTGACTTAATACGCCTCCTATCGCATATCCTGAAGCATCCGTGGTTATTATAAAGGGTTTGTATAATCTGGATATTGTAAGATCGGTCGCTCGCATAGTTTATCCCTAAGTGTTTCAAATGCTATTTGTTGTTTTTCTTTCCAGTTAAAAGATGTAGTTTTCTTTAGGAGTTCCGTCATTGGTTTTGCGATTTTAGAGAAGTTTGGAATAAATCTACGATAGTATCCTACCAGACCAAGAAATTGTTTAATGTTTTTTGCATTTTTAGGTACTGGGAGTTTCTGAACTGATTCTATTTTTTGGGGGTCTGGTTTTACTCCGTCCTCGCTGATTATGTGACCTAAATACATAACTTCTCGCTTGAGGAATTCGCATTTGTCCGGTTGCAACTGAAGGTTAGCTCCTCGAAGTCTGTTCATTAAGAGATTAAATTTTCTTTCGTGTTCATTGAGTGAGCTCGCGTAGAGAACAATGTCGTCTAGATATACAAATAGTTCGTTTCCTTGTAGGCCTGCTAATACGTTATCCATTAAGCGTTGGAAGGTGGCTGGTGCGTTTTTTAACCCAAACGGCATTCGTGTGAATTCATAGTGTCCATAAGGGGTAGAAAACGCGGTTTTAGGGCCATCTGCTTCCTTCATTCGTATTTGGTGAAAACCTGAAGCTAAATCGAAGACTGAAAAATATTTTGCGCTACCCAATTGGTCGAGGATTTCGTTGATGTTTGGTAAAGGGTAAGCGTCTCCGATCGTTTTTTCGTTCAAAGATCTGTAGTCTATTACCATTCGCCATCTTTTATTTCCTTGCGAGTCGGCTTTTTTAGGTACAATCCATACCGGTGAATTATACGGAGATAGTGATGTTTTAATTAGGTTATTCCTTTCGAGTTCTGTAACCTGCTTATTTATTTCATTTTTATGAACTGGTGGGAATCTGTATTGTCGCGTGTTTACAGGTGTGTCGTCCGTTGTAGTAATGCCGTGTTCTATAGCGTTGGTTGCTTCTAGGGGTTCGTCCGGTAAATGGAATCTGTCCGCGTTATTGCGTATTAGTGATTCTACGTGCTTGCTTTCTTCTTTATTTAAATGTTCTAGTCTGAGCAGAGGTTTTAGTTTATTGAATTGTTCTACTTGGTTGCTGTCTGTTACGTAGGTGGTGGTTACCTGGGTGTTTGGTTCTGTGTTTTTGGGAGCTTCTATAAATGGAAAAATTTCTAGTTCAGGAGTTTCGAACAACATGTCCTTTTCTGTAGTATTTATGATAGGTACTGTTATCTCGTGATTTTGAACCGTGACTAATGCTTCTCCCATGTAGATTCCAGCTATATTACTTATACGCGGTAGGTATCCTTCCTTTAAGTTGGTTTCTTCTACTTTTACGCGTGCGACTTGTGTGGTTCTTGCTTTTACGATGAATATGTCTTTAGGTGTGAAAGGTAGCGTTTGATTATTTATGATAAGGCATTCCTTTTCGTAGTCTATTGTGGCTTTAGTTCCGCGGAAAAAGGCTGATCCAAGAATTCCGTCTTGTTTTATTTTGAAGTCATTGTTTACCACGTGAAAGGGTACTAGTCTACCTGCTATATTGATTTCTGTGCTGCCTAAAGATTTAATTAGGTTCTCTGTTATACCTTTCATTTCTATAATTTCAGAGGTGTTTACCTTTTGCCAGTCTCTTAATTTCTTTGCTTTAATTATATTGGGTTCTGCACCTGTGTCTATCATGAATTTGGTATCTTCCAGGAGGTCCCTTGAGGCTATTTCTATATTTGGAACCGCGCCTAGGCTGAGGTTGATGGTTGCGATAATATTTCTTCTGATGCTATTAAGGGGTTCATCGCTTGTGCTTGCCCTGTCTCCCGGGGTTTTGCGTTCCCCGAGGGTCCTATACCGTTTCCCGAACCCTGTTCGTCACGCTTACGTTCATCTGACCATTTCTTTTTCCTACATTCTTCTATTGTGTGACCCAAATTTTTACAATATTTGCAAGATTTGGACGTGTCTTGGTTATTTCGTTGTTGTCCGTAGTATGGTCGGGGTCTATTATTGTCGTAATTACTCTGTTCTGAATTATTTCGAGTTTGTCCCTGAGTATAAGTTGGTTGATCATTATTTCGTGGGGAGTTAGGTTGACTCGATGTTTCGGGTTCCCGTTTGAGAAATCTACATTTTTGTGTTTCATGACCTATTCTTTTGCAGTGGGTGCAGACGGGTGGTTCGGTTTTACGTGAATATGGGCCTGTTTTATTATTTTGATCATTTTTGAATCTTTCCTTGTCTTTATCGAATCTTTTCCCGATTTCTATAGCTTTCATAGTTGCCTCTGAGAATGTACGGACGCCTGTGATTTGGAGCGCGTTACGATAGTCAGCCGGGAGTCCGTCTGAAAAGCTGTCCAATGCTTCTATTTCTACGGATTCTGTGTCTACGTAACCGTTTGTACGTCTTTCCACTTCTAAGATTGCTGTTTTTAGATCTTTGACGCGACTAATGTATTCTATTATGTGTTCTCCCGATTTTTTGAAGATATTAGCTAATTCTCCTCGGTAAAAGTTAGCAGAACGGTTGGGGCTAAAGATTTCGAATAGCTGGTCTAAAAATTCTTGGACTGAATTGAATTCGTCGTCTTCTAAAGCTATAGCTGCTCGTGATGTTAGTTTGCTCTTTAGTAATTTAACTAATATCATCTCGGCATTAGGGGAAATCATGCCTTTTGCTCTCCTGCATGCTCTGGAAAATGCCATGAGGGCTGCTGTGTCTCCGTTAAAGTTAGGTACCATTTCGATCGCTTGTTTCATTGTTAAGGCGTTTTCTGAGGTCGGGTTTACGTATGGTATGGTTCTAGGCTCACTGCGTCTGGGGTTTGACCTTAAGGATTCTATTTCGCGCCTGAGAGTTCTTAATTCGTCTGAGAGAGTTTGTATTGGGTCTCTTGTGGGTGGAGCGATGGTGGGTGGATTTATGGGAGGAGTAATGGTAGGCTGGCTGATGGGTGGAGTAATATTTGTGGGTGGATTTATTGGGATTTCAGGAGGCGTATTTACCCGCGTTAGTAGGGTGATGCCTGTTTCATCTTGACCGCCATCTTGATTGGTTAAAGGACCCTGGAGCGTATTTGTTTGTGAATTTAACATTTCTTCTCTCAGCTTTTTTAATTCGGATTCTAATTGTTTTTGCTGTTCGGATCTTTTCGAAATTCGTTTAATTGTTCTTGTAAACTTCTGTTTCTTTCTGTTAATTCAATTTCTCTAGTTTGATGTGCCTGTTCCTTTGCACTGACGCTTTGTTGTAATTTAATGACTTCTGTTTCCCGTGCTTCTATTTGTGTTAATTTTTCCGTTAATTCTAAATCTAGGCGTGCTAGTTCTGTAGCGTCTAAATTTTTACTTCTAAGTCCTGAAGCCATTTTGTTTTATGAATTTAATATGAACTGTTTCCCTAATCGTAAGAATCCCACTTCTGACACCAGAAATATTTACGCGTTGTTACAGACTGGCATGCAGTGACCCTCGAAAGGGGGAAAACGGACGAGAGCCTAAGTTCTGGATCCGTTTAATCGGTCGACGAGGACAGATGCTCAGATTCAACGCACCTCCTTTAAATCCACATGGACGGGCTTACGGGAGGCTAACAGGGAACAGTTAGATAGTATGGTAGAAATGTAATGAATCGTTCTTACCTTTTAGTCCAGTTCGATGATCTCGACAATTTTGGGCGTAGTGGGTTGAAGGGGTATGTCAGGTTGCCTGATGTTGAAGGATCGTCGACTGAGAGTGGCTTCTATGGTGCTGATTATGCACCTAACTCCTTGATAGTCTACAGAGTGTTGGGTTATCGTTTGAGGTTGGTCTTCCCAATACCCGTAGTGAGGTCCTGTTGGTAGCTCGGCTGGCTGTGGTGAGGGGACCTCCGTACGTGAAACGTTTGGGTGAGTATTGTCTGTTTCACATGCACTTTGATTGTTGCCGTCTTTTGATAGAATAATAGTGTCGCGGCTGTCACTGTCACTGTGTACTGAGAATGCTTGGTTAACGTGATCCTTCAGCCAGTCTGGCGTTGGGGAATTATTAAGTGATTCTAATAGTCGTTGTCTCCGAGCTATTGCTTTTGCTAGGCGAGCATTTGCTCGTTTGCCTGAACGACGTTTGAATTTCCTTTTTCTTGTTACAGCTCCATCCATCTACAGGAAAGGAAAGGAATTTGTTAACGTTGGCTTGGCTCTAGTGTCCTCGCCTCGACGTCGTGTAAGTATAGAAGGGTTTAACGCAAGCTTGGAGATTAATTCCTCGCCTATGCTTGTTAAACGTATAGAAGATACTGAGGCAAGCTTGGATCTCGAAATCCTCGCCTAAGCTACAGTGTCCGAAATAGTGTATGAATATACTGGCTCAGAGACCTAAGTACTTCGCCCGTGTATATTCGTTGGATGTGATAGGATGACTTGAAGCTGGTTTAGATACCTGCTTCAAGTTGGTTATAGGATTTTGGTTTTAACGTTGTATGTGAATGAAGGTGAGTATTTACCTTGAATTTGCTTGAGGTTAATAAGTTGTTTAAATTCGATTATTAACTTGAGTTTATTGAACTTGTTGGAATATAGTTTATAAATTGAATGGATATAAAATAATTCTCAATGCGCCAAGACCACTGAAGACTTACGCGTCTTACTATTATTGAATACTTTATATTCTTATGTGCGACCGTGGACACGATTTAAGAATCTTCGCGAACAGAAGTTAACTGACTGAAATCTGATTTGAGATTGATGAGCGATTTGACAGAGTAACTCCTTGGTTGAGTTCTGACTGAAGACTGCGGTAAGGCTTTAGTGGTGAGCATGGGCTTATAAGGTCCATAAAATCTAGGTGGTGGGGTTGTTTATCGCTAGGGTAAATTCCAATCCCACGGTGGACTTCGACCAGCTGCATATGACTATTTGTTTTGAAGTTTAGAGTTTTGAAAAACAACTCTCGGTGTGAGCGGGTGATGAGTCACTTGTTTTGACCGTTTAGAGTTTCGAAAAACAACTCTCGGTACGAGTGGGTGATGAGTCACTTGTTTTGACCGTTCAGAGTTTCGAAAAATAACCCTCGGTATGAGTGGGTGATGAGTCACTTGTTTTGACCGTTTAGGTTGGTGAGTCCAAGGGGTCGGTTAGTTGCGCCCCTCAACACCGAATTTCGGGTTTCAGGTAAATTCGTATGCAGTCTGTTCGGAGTCCTGGTTGAGGACGGACCGCTCTTGGTTTTAACAAGAGGGGTTCGTTCTCAAGTTTTTATACTTATTTCTTTAATGGTAACGTAATAGTAAATTTATGTGATTAAGTGGTATGTTTGAGTTATTGAATATGTTAGTTATTTCCTTCATAATATAAAGGGCAAGTTTATAATATTTGAATATAATATATGAATTTAATATGAAAATAATTTGGATAGTTTGATTATAAGTATAACATATAGAGTTAGTAGGAAATATACGTTTATTAGTTTATGTGGTTCATACTAGAGGGTGACAGTGTGACGTATCGAGACTTGATATCTTTTTGATCGTGGGTATGATGCCGATTGTGGAGTAGTATTACCCTCTGGTATGGACCACTGATGGTAAAGTAAATTTCTTATAGCCTAGTTGGGTATTATAGTTTTATCTTTGGTAAAGAGTAAAGAAGGTTTCTAGTTTCGTTAGTGTCTGTCGTTGGTAAGCGTACGTTCGATATGGTAAGTTGGTGAGAACGTTACAGCGTCCGTATCTTCACTGTCGGGGTTGAATTCAGGAAAGACCATCTTCGTCGATCGCGCCGGAGCTATATCCTCTAATGTCCGAACAAGTTCGGTCATATTTCTGCTTTGTAATTCTATCATCATCCTCATAATGTCCGTTTCACTATTTCCACGCACTGAACCTTGTGAACTTTCGTTTGGAGCCTGCAAGGATCCCACTTCTGATGTCGGAGGACGAACGGTATTATCGTCGGCCATGGCTTAACTTGCAGACTATTTAATTTGTTCACAAGAAATAATATAATGAAAACTAATCTAACAATTGTCTTTGATGATGTTAATTATTCTAGACTACAACTAAACGAATAAACTATTCTATTCTAACGCGTAGGAGAGAGACGCAATAACGAATACGCAGCCACGACGTGATTTCAATCAATCCTCAAAATGCCCTTGGCCAGATCTCTTTAGCAGGTCCTTCTTTTGCTCAGTTCAAAATCTGACTGCCCCTAAAAAATCACCACCGCCGGGCTGCGGCTACGTTCGACAAGGATGCCCATGTCTTGCATCCCTTTTCTACGCCACTTATCAACTCTAAGGGCGCCTAGCTTTTAATCTTAATACTAACAAATGCACTGAGACTAAACGTGAACTAATTTCTTATAAACAGTCAATAGTATAAACTAAAACTAACTTATCGACTTAAAATAAATATCAAAAGAGCCAGAAAGCCACGTCCGAATTATCGTGCGCCGACATATATTTTTTTCGACACGTGTTCCAAAGAAGGACACCAACTTTGAAATGGCTTCTGGTTCAAATAATTTGCCACCGATAGAGAAACTGGAAGGCATGAGTGACTACAGTGACTGGAAATTTGGCATGCAATCATACCTAGGACACGAAGACCTATGGGACTGCGTTCTCGGTACAGAATCAGCGACATCGAACGCTAGAAACATGGCTCGAGCGACGGCAAAACTAGTACTCGCAATTGATCCAGTTAATTATTCTCACGTGCGCAACGCAAACACATCAAAGGATGTATAGGAAAATCTGAAGACTGCTTTTGAAGATTCTGGATTAACAAGAAAAGTTGGTTTGCTGAGAACCTTGATAACTACCCAGCTACAAACCTGCAGTACTACAGAAGGATATGTGAATAAAATATTCATAACAGCTCAAAAACTCGATGGACTAGGATTCACAGTCGGCCAAGAATGGATCGGCGCATTCCTATTAGCAGGTCTACCTGACGAGTATCGACCAATGATAATGGGTCTTGGAAGCGCACCCCCATAATAGGTGAAGCGATAAAACCAAAATTACCCCAAGATGTACGTATCGATGGAGATGCAGGTAATAAAACAGATTCAGCTTTTTACAGTAAATGGTTCAACAAAAATTTATGTTTATTTATGTATATATTTATTTATTATTATAAATTTATTTTAATATGATCACTTAGGCAAATAGATAACGGAAAGGAATATGTAAATAATGACTTGAAAAATCAAGATTATTTAGACAAAAGTGGCATCATACACCAGACGACCATCCCATACTCTCCACAACAAAACGGAGTAGCCGAGAGGATGAATCGAACAATTGTAGAGAAGGCATGAAGCATGTTGGCAGATTCAAACCCACCCACCATTTTTTGGGCCGAAACAGTTGCAACAGCTGTTTACCTAATAAATAGATCACCAACAAATATAATCAAATAATAAAATCTACACCGGAAGAAAAATGGTCTGGGAATAAACCTGACCTTTAACACTTGAGAGTATTTGGGTGCCACGAAATGGTACACATTCCTGGTCAAAAACGAAGAAAATGGTATGTGAACTCTCAAAAATGTACATTCCTAGGATACTGCAAAAATTCAAAAGGATATAGATTGATGGAAGAAAAATCTATCAAGATTATAAAAAGTACAGATGTCATGTTTTTCGAAAACAAGAAAGAAGAACCATCGCAAGAAAAAAAGAAAGAAAAAATAACAAACAACCTATTTTTCCGGTTAACAGATAACATTATCAAAGAAGTTGATCCAAAAGATGAATCAACCAACGATGAAGAGGATGAAGAGGATCCAGATTATTCAAGCGAAGACGAAGAAAAGTACATAGACGCAAGCCCAGATGAATTTCCAATACAGAATACAAGAAAAGGCTCAGACACGTCTACACCTAGACGTTCATCAAGACAAGCCGTTCCAGGAAAATTTGAAAATTACGTAACATATCTAGTCACCTCAAACTCTGAACCAAAGACTTGGAAAGACGCATTAAGTGGAAATGACAAGGAAAAATGGAGAGAAGCAATGGGCTCCGAGATTAACTCTCTGAACAAAAATCAAACTTGGACTTTAATGGAACTACCAAAGAATGAAAGATTAATTGACACAAAATGGGTGTATAAGATAAAGAAAAACATAGGTGGATGCCCAGATAAATAAAAAGCCAGACTAGTGGCCGGGGGATTTACCTAACAACCTGGGATAGATTACCACCAAATTTACTCACCGGTTGTCAGACACAGCACAATAAGATATCTCTGCGCACTAGAAGCACAGTAAGACTCAAACATCTACCATTTAGATGTAGAAACTGCTTTCCGTCATGGAGATTTGACAGAAGAAATCTATATACGCCAGCCAGAACCCTACATAAAAGAGGGCAACGAAGATAAAGTATGAAAACTGCATAAGGCTATACCGGGACAATCACGTGAAACCGAATGGATCCATGTTACCGGACAGCGAATATTTCGTATTTTAAGCAGGTTAACCACTCGTTGCACTGAAAACCCCTAGGGTGATTTTGGCGTGCGGTCGATGAAACTCGGCAGCCATTGTTGGACATTGTTGTTGGAAACCGGCTGACTGTCAATACATCGCGGAAGGTAGACATTTGGGGTTATGTTCGCTTATTTTAAGCAAATGATAAATGAAGTGATTAAAACCTACGTGAATAAGTTATTGATATTTAGCAAAAATCGATCAATCAGTTTTAAATAATATCATAGTACAATCAACGAATTAACTTAAGCTATAACTGCAAATTAATTAGAATCAAAAAGTTCATCAAGAACAACCAATTCCTTGATTGTATTAAGATATTGTTACAGACTGACGTGCAGTTATCGCCAAAAGAAGAAAAGGGAGCAAGAGCCTAAGATCCTGGTCCGATTTAATCAATTACCGAAGATTTGACGTTCAGGTTAAACGCAACCTCCTTTAGATCCACGTGGACGGGTTCGCGGGAGGTTGAAGGGTAACGATATATTATAAGGGTAAAATAAAAGTATATAGTTCTTACCTTTATTCCAGGTCGACGATTTCAATGATCTTGGGCGTAGCGGGTTGAAAGGGGATGTCAAGATGGCTGGTCTCAAAGAATCGTCTGGTCAAGGTTGCCTCTAAGGTATCGACTACACACCTTGTTCCTTGGTAGTTGATCGTGTGCTGTACTATTGTCCTCGGGGCTTCTTCCAAGAACCCGAAGAATGGTTCCGCTGGCTGGTCCACTGGATATGGCGGAGGGTCCTCCTCGTATGAAGGCACTTGTATATTTTCGGTAAACTCCGAAGTGGTTTGAATATTGTCTTTTGGTATGATTATTGTATCGCGACTGTCTTCGTCAGTAGAGTTTGGATGAAGTTTGTCAAGGTATTCTTTAAGCCAATCGGGTGGTTCAGTTTTATTTAATGTTTCGATTAAACGTTGTTTTCGGGCTATTGCTTTAGTTATTCGAGCCCGTGCTCTTTTGCCTCCGCGACGTTTATTCTTTCTTTTCTTTATTTGGGGTTCATTCATCTACAGGGAAAAAGGATTTTATTAACGTTGGCTATGGACTAGTGCCTGCCCCGACGTTAGTGTGTTATAGAAAGAGGGTTTAATGCAAGCGTAGAAAGTAGTTCTCCGCCTGAGCTTTAAACGTGTTGAATACTGAGGTAAGCTAAGGTCACTAAACCTTGGCCTATACAACAGTATCCGAAATTTGTATATAGAGAATGACTTAAAGCTGGCTCGAGTATTTGGTATACCTAGCCCTGGCTTTATTAATATAGGATTTGGATTGGTAAGATGAGGGAAGGTGAGTATTTACCTTGATTTAAGTTGTTGAAGATATTTACTTTGTTTATTGAAGTGAAATTTGAATATAAGTTTGATTATTATAAAGTAATTCTTTAATGCGCCAAACCACACGAGACTTTCGCGGCTTACTGTTTTCGATGTTATTTTATATGAATAAAATAATTCTCAAAGCGTTAAAATCACGAGAGTTTATCCGTCGTACTATTTGATGTTACGTTTATAATAATGAGCGTGCGACCGTGGGCACGAGTTAGAGATCTTCTATGAACTGAAGTTAGAGTTCGACTTTGACGCGGAGTAATTATTCAAACTCAGTACTTGCTTCTATGAGCTCTTGTTGTAGACTAACGTTCAATGAAGATAGCGGTAAACCGGCGGTGTCTGTGTGGTAAGTGGGGGCCTTATATATGCCTTAAGATCTAGGTAGTGGGGTTGTTTAGGTCTACTGTATGCTCGGACTGTGGCCACGTGCATATGACTCATGTGCAGCTGTGTTATTGCAACGGTTGACCGGGTGTGATTCTTGGTATTGTTATTGTAAGCGGATTGATACCGGTGTTTAGGTTTCGGTTTTGTTATTGTAACGGTTGACCGGACGTGATTCTTGGTATTGTTTGGATTTTTGACCGGGCTTGCTGTTGCACGTGGCATTGCGTCATATGCCTGTTACCAATGGTCCTTTGTTCTATTATATAATTCCTAAGTTTTATACAGCGTGATTCTCAAGTCGCGGAAAAGATTTCACATGCAGATTCCTTATCAAAATCTAAGAATGAAGTTCCTTATCAAAAACTTCGAGGGACCGCTCGTTCTTGAGTTATAGAAGGTTTAGTCAACCCAATTAGACGGCCGTAATGTGACGTGCTCAGTCTCGTAGCAATCCCGAAAAATTGATAGTGCCCGCGTCGCATGAACTTTGCCTAAAATTTCGGTATTTTATTTCGTAATTTTTAGTCTTTACGTCGTCCGGTCGGTCATTCTCGTGCCCTACGTCGTTCGCCCCGTAGTTGACGTTGTCCAGGTGGTCAAACTGGTGACTTACGTTCCCCAGGTCGTCCGCTTTGTAGTTCTCACTCTCGTTGTCTTCGGATTGTTGATTATCGTCATCCAGAACTTTCACCCCGTAGTTGACGTTGTCCAGGTGATCAAACTGTTGACTTACGTTCCCCAGGTCGTCCGCTTCGTAGTTTTCATTCTAGTTGTCGTCAGGCAGGTGACTTTCGACCAGCGAAATTTTCACTACGTTTTTGACGTTGTCCAGGTGTTCGAATTAATGACTCCCGATCCCCAGGTCGTCCGCTTCGTAGTTTTTACTCTCGTGGTCTTCGGGTTGTTGATTTCCGTGATCCAGGACTTTCGACCCGTAGTTTACGTTGTCCAGGGGGTCCAACTGGTGACTTACGTTTCCCATGTCGTCCGCTTCGTAGTTTTCACTCTCGTTGTCCTCGAGCTGTTGATTTCCGTGATCCAGGACTTTCGCCCCGTAGTCAACGTTGTCCAGGTGGTCAAACTTGTGACTCACGTTCCCCAGGTCTTTTGCTTGGTAGTTTTTATTCTAGTCGTCAACGGGCAGGTGATTTCCGACCTCCAGAATTCTCACTACGTTTTTGACAATATCCAGGTGTTCGAACTGATGACTTTCGATCTCCAGGTCGTCCTGACGACAACTAGAATTAAAACTACAAAGCAAAAAAGATCTGGGGCACGTAAGTCACCAGTTTTACCACCTGGGCAACGTAAACTACGGGGCGAAAGTCCTGGATCCCGGAAATTAACATCTCGAGGACAACGAGAGTAAAAACTACGAAGCAGACGACCTGGGGATCGGAAGTCATCAATTTGACTACTTGGACGACGTAAACTACGGGGCGAAAGTAAAACTACGAAGCGGACGACCTGGGGATCGAAAGTCATCAATTCGAACACCTGGACAACATCAAAAACGTAGTAAGAATTTTGGTGGTCGAAAATCACCTACTTGACGACAACTAAAATGAAAACTACGAAGCAAAAGACCTGGGGAACGTAATTCACCAGTTTGACCACCTGGACAACGTCAACTACGGGGCGAAAGTCCTGGAGGACGGAAATCAACAACCCAAAGACAACAATAGTGAAAACTACGAAGCGGACGACCTGGGGAACGTAAGTCAACAGTTTGACCACCTGGACAACGTCAACTACGGGGCGAATGACGCAGGGCACGAGAATGACCGACCGGACGACGTAAGGACTAAAAATTACGGAATAAAAAACTAAATTTCAGGCAAAGTTCATGCGACGCGGGTACTATCAATTTTTCAGGATTGCTACGAGACTGAGCACGTCACATTACGGCCGTCTGATAGGGTTGACTAAACCTTCTATAACTCAAGAACGAGCGGTCCCTTGAAGTTTTTGATAAGGAACTTTATTCTTAGATTTTAATAAGGAATCTGCATGTGAAATCTTTTCCGCGACTTGAGAATCACGCTGTATAGTAATGAGTTTTATATAGAGGATGAATATTTAGGAGTGATTCGTTCTCTATATTTCTTATAGTTGGTTATGTATTAAAGGTATATGTATATATGTGTATATATATTATAGTTATGTGTATGGTTAATGCATGAATATAGTATATGGATATCTTATATATGAGTATACTATATGAATATATGTATTATATATATGTATGTGTTATATGTATAAATGTATGTGTTATATGTATAAATGTATTATATGAATATATGTACTATAGTAAGTTATCCCGAACACAGTATATGAGTTATAACAAATATAGTTCTATGTGGTCTATACCAGAGGGTAATGCACCGTATATCATGGTTGGGTATATACTTGATGGTGGGTATGGTACCGATTTAGAGGCTGAGTTACCCTTTGGTATGGGCCACTGATGGTAAAACAGACTTCTTATATCCTAGTTGGGCACAACGGGCCCAATATTGATCAAGAGTAAAGAAGGGTTTGTTCTTTTAGTGGCTGTCGTTGGTAAGTACGTGTTCCATGTGGTAAGTTGGTGAGAACGTCACAATATCATTCAAAACTAATTGATAGATTTTTGATAAATATTCATAGCTTATTCACGTAGTTTTTATTCGCCTTATTAATCATTTGCTTAAAATAAACGAACATAACCCCACATGTCTACCTTGCGCGATGTATTGACAGTCAGCCGGCTTCTATCAACAATGGCTGCCGAGCTGCATCGACCGCGCGCCAAAATCACCCTAGTGATTGTTCAGCGCAACGAGTGGTTAGCCCGCTAAAATGACGTCATATTCGCCAATATTCGCTTCTCGGTAGCATGGATCCATTCGGATTCACGTGATTCTCACGGTATATGGATTGAAACCAGGAAGCAGATCATGGAACAAAAAGTTGAGCTCCATCTCGAAAGAAATTAAATCTTACAGAATCAAAGGGAGACCAATGCGTTTATCATCGGATTAAGAAAGACGAATTCCTAATCATAGGAATCATAGCCATATATGTCAACAACTTACTAAACTAATTTTCTCAAACAGGGAAGATCTAAAGCAAAAAATAACGAAGGAATTAAAAAAGTTGTCAATACACCAATGGACGCGAACCAAAAATTAAAAGCTGGAATCAACACTTCGACTGAAGATAATAAAGAACCTCAGAACTTTCCGTATCAAGAAGCTATTGGCGCAATGCTATACGCAAGCCAAGCAACCAGACCTGACATATCTTACGCTATATGCGCACTCAGCAGCTATAATAAGAATCCCACGAAGACGCACTGGAAAGCAGCAAAGAGGGTTTTAAGATACCTACAAAGATCGAAAGAGACCGGAATCGAATTCAACAAAGAAGCACATAACTCGATAATCGGTTACTGCGATGCCGATTTGGGAAACAACGAAGAAGACAGAAAATCATTCTCTGAGGAGGTCCAACATCATGGAGTTCGAAGAAACAAGCAACCGTAGCTCTTTCAACCTACAAAGCCGAGTACATGTCTCTTGCAGCAGCTGTTCAAGAAGCCTTATGGCTACGAAAGATAGCAAAAGAGTTCGATCCAAAGTCAATCATCGAGCCTACTGCAATATATATGGACAACAGGGGAGCTATTGACCTAGCTCACACATTAGCATACAAACCTCGAACGAAGCACATCGACGTAAAATACTACTTGATACGCGAACAGATTGAAACAGGAGGAGTAACGATCCAATTCATAGGCACTGAAAGAATGATCGCGGACTCCCTAACACAACCTTTGTTTACACCAAAACATGATGTATGCACAAATGGCATGGGACTTAAAGTAGTCAATGGGTAACATAATTTGAATTCTGAAGGGAGTGTTGGCAATAGGATTCAAATCATGCCACGCTCCTATTACTAGACAGGTGGCGTTGACTACTATAGTGTATAAGCATCACTCTTTGTATATATCTCATAGAATAGTCACGTTAATATATCTATTTCTCTATATCCTGTGTACGATCTTATTTATTTAATATCCAATCCCATCAGGAACAATTTGTAAACGCAATGAAAGTACATTACGCATCAGTCTACAAATTTGAGACTTTGGGAAAATTATGAGCACCCGGTGCTCGTTGCTGTTGATGTTTTTGCTTATCGAGGGACTCCGGGCGGTATGAAATAGTACAAAACAACCGAGCGAGCGTAGCGAGCGAACATAACTATTAGGTGGTCAAGCAAAATTTTACAAAAATACATATTTAGTCATGGGCAGCAACTATAACCCTGCGTGCAAGTAACTCCGCCATTGCCGGCCCCAAACCCAGATGAGATAGGAGGAGGGCTGGGCGCAGGGTTACACGTTGCGGGCATATAGAATTATACCGTATTGTAACGAAACAATTCGTAGAACTTAATGAAAGAACACATGTTACGTCTGTCCACAGAAATTTAAGGCTCACAAAAAAGTATGAGCATACGTATATATTATTAAACATTATTTACATTCATTCAAAATTATACTACCACATTTAACATTGCTGCTTTTTGGGGGATTCGGATGATGCAAAACGCATCACCGTATGATACGTTGAGATGTTCATAGGAAAAATTGGCAGAATGTTGACAACTGAGCAAGCCTCGCAGGCGAGGATATATACCGGAAAACCCAATCGAGCGAGCGTAGCGAGCGAGTACAATTATTAGGTTCGAGCGAGCGTAGCGAGCGAGCACAATTATTAGGTAGTCAAGCGAAATTGTACAAAAAGTGGTGATATCAACCCCAAAAAGCACCCCTGGTGCAAAAACCTTTCGCCAAGTACATTAATGTGGTTACTACCCCGAAAAAACCCACGAACGAAAATTCGTCCCCAACAAAAATGGTACTATAAAAATGTCTACTTACAAAAGGATTGAAATCAGATACAATGGCCAAGTACGTGTCTTCTGTATAACAAAAGTTGACATCGGAAGAACAGAAAACTAAACCAACAAAAAATCATCAAAAGTTCTGCTCGTTCGCTCGCTCACTCGATTGGTTGATGATTATCAACATACAAAAGCATTGAAATCAGATACAACTGCCAAGTACCTGTAGAATAATAAAAGTTTGGAATTGAAAAATTTGTTCAAGCTAAATATAACGTTGTACTCGTTCGCTCGCTGCGCTCGCTCACTCGATTGGCTAAGGATTATTAGTTGAAAAAATAATTCGGATGAAGAAATTGAAGATGACAATATTTATCAAAAAATATTCACAACAAAAAAATAATTAAAAAAAAATTTGGAGGTAGTGGTACTTGGTGGGCTTTTTGTAGAAACAGAATTATGAAATATCAATTGCGAACCATGTCAATGTCATCTGATAGCCATTCAAACATTGGCCCACCAACATACCACGGACTCCAAATTTTTTGTTTAAAATTTTGTTCAAATTATTTTTTCGTTGTGAATATTTTTTGATGAATGTTGTCATTATCAATTTCTTCATCCGAATTATTTTTTCAACCAATAATCATAAGCCAATCGAGTGAGCGAGCGCAGCGAGCGAACGAGTACAACGTTATATTTAGTTTGAACAAATTTTTCAATTCCAAACTTTTATTATTCTACAGGTACTTGGCAGTTGTATCTGATTTCAATGCTTTTGTATGTTGATAATCATCAACCAATCGAGTGAGCGAGCGCAGCGAGCGAACGAGCAGAACTTTTGATGATTTTTTGTTGGTTTAGTTTTCTGTTCTTCCGATGTCAACTTTTGTTATACAGAAGACACGTACTTGGCCATTGTATCTGATTTCAATCCTTTTGTGAGTAGACATTTTTATAGTACCATTTTTGTTGGGGACGAATTTTCGTTCGTGGGTTTTTTGGGGGTAGTAACCACATTAATGTACTTGGCGAAAGGTTTTTGCACCAGAGGTATAGATAATTAATCAATCGATCGATCAATCGTGAAGTCGGAGTTTCGTGTGAGGATATCGAAACATCATTTCAAGAGCTACGTACTTGGCGGGCACATTCGATTTCTTAGAGCTATACGGACAACTGGCTTCGTTGCACGCGAAAATTGAGTTTTTAATGCGACAGTAATGAAATACACTAGAAAACTAGTTATTCTAACCAATAATCGTATCAGAAAATACTTCTACGTATCCTGAATCATGTGTATGAACTTACAGAAGTAAATACCTTGTATAACAAATAAAAATTGTGGTCGTTCCACTGTCATTGAATTATCAGATCAGATTCGGAACTCTGGAATCACGTACCTCACTAAGGAGCCAATGAGCGATATACTACGGTACGTTCTCCTATGATACATGACATACCGTAGAGCTTGAGTATACATTATTAATAATGTGAGAGTAAACTTATTCACTTGCAAAACTGTCGAATTATCAAGAAAACTCTACTTTGCTATTTCGGTATAAAACCTAAGTCTTACAGCTGTGGATATATACGTGTAAATAAATATAATAATTTCAAATTCAAATTATAAACCAGTCAAAAAAATTTAAATTATTCTATTAACAGTTGAGATTGATGAATTTATGTCAAAGCCCGAGAATAATTAAATTTGATTCGAATTCTATCTAAAATCAGATGAAAAATAAATAAATTTGAAAACCAATTTCATTACAAAATAAATTCAAACTTATTTATTATCTAACTTGCATTGTATTGTATTGTATTTCCGAGTACTTTCCGGGCGCTCAGTCCGTGCGGACCATTGTGCCCGAGCCCGCGAGGGCACCCTAGTTTGAGGGAGTTGAGGTTAGGTTGGCCAGTCTGGCGAATCGCATCAGCCCACCCACACCAATATCCCCAATCGTCATGTTCTCGCTGTAGGTCACGCCGAGAGCCCTCTTCCGCGGACCCTCGAGGCCCTTACACCGTGCAATCAGGTGGAGCGGGGTCTCCTGCTCCTCCCTGCATCTAGTGCAGAGAGACCCGGTTCTGAGCCCCATGTGCACCAGGTGTTTGCCGGTGAACCAGTGACCAGTGACGAGTCCTACCAGGACCCTGAGATTGGCCCCGTCCATGTTGGTTATTGTGGCTCCTAGCTCGCGTGAGGGACCTCGGAAGAGGGCTCTCGTGTAAGCCATGCCAGGTGCCCGCGCCCAGAGGTCCTTGAAGCGGCGGCCCGTCCAGTCATCCGCTAGGCACTTGACGTATGCCGATGACAGGCCTGTCAGGCACCCATCGTCGGCCTTGCTGCGTGCGGCGCCTGCCTTGGCCAGGCAGTGCGCCATCTCGTTACCTTGTATGCCGCTGTGACCCGGCACCCATAGAAGCTTCACGCGATTCGTACGTGATAACTGTGTCAGCAGTTCTGTGCAGTCGCTGACGAGCCCGGATCTTATGACGCAGGTGCGTAAAGATTTGAGCGCCGCCCAACTGTCACTGCAGATGTATATGTGTTTGCCCTTGGGGTCGTGAGCCAGGATCGTCCTGGCACAGGCCTATATGGCAAACACTTCGGCCTGGAGGACTGAGGCTGTGGGCCCCAAAGCGAGCGAGATGTTCGTTCCGGGTCCCTCGCACCGCACCACACTCCGGCCCCAGCCCCGATGCTCGTTTTGGACCCGTCCGTGTACCAGCTGAGCCCCTGTAGTGACAGCAGGCTGTCCCGGTCATCCGTCCAGGACTGCCTGCTCGGTGCCTACCTTGCTGGCCACCACACCACGGAAGCATATGATAACTGGGGCAGGAGGATAGCTGTATATATCCACTTCACCACTCTTGGTTTGAGTCTCCAGGTCTGTCCCACCATTCTCTTGCAGGCCCAGTATGCGGCTGTGGCCTTCTGAGCCTGCTTGGTAACGTGGGCTTTCCACGATAGCTTGCTGTCCAGGGTGACCCCAGGTACCGCACTATAGTGGTTGGTTCTAGCTTCGATCCGAAGATCTCAATGGGTCCTACGTCGAAGCGGCGTTTCTTGGTGAAGATCACAATCTCGGTCTTGCTGGGGTTGATCCTCAGAGACTGAGCGGTACACCAGTCCTGAAAAGGTCCAATGCTTCCTGCATTCTACTCGCCATGTGTTGTGGGTGTTCGCCCGTAACGACGAGGGCCACGTCATCTGCGTAGCCCACGGTCGTCACTCCTAGCTTGTCGAGCTTAGCCAGGAGCCCATCCACGACAAGAGTCCACAGCAGGGGGGAGAGAACTCCTCCCTGCGGGCAGCCCCTGTCGACCTGAGCCCTAGCAGCCGTCTCTCCAAGCTCTGCAGTGACTGTCCGGGATTGAAGTATCCGCCTGATCCAGCCCACCACCGTGGTGTTGACGCCAAATCGGGTGGCGGCACCACATATTGCGTTGAAGGAGGTATTGTCGAAGGCTCCATCCACGTTCATGAATACGCATAGCGCCGCTTTCTGCCGGAGAAGTGGCCCCTCTATCTCGCGCACAAGGTGGTGGAGCGCCGTCTCCGTAGATTTGCCGGCTTGATATGCGTGTTGAGCCCGTGAGACTGGTCTAGTGACCAGGACACCGTCCCTAATGTACTTATCTACCAGTCTCTCTATGGTTTTCAACATGAAGGACATGAGGCTGATGGGTCTCCATGACTTCACGCGGTCGTAGCATCCTTTGCCCGGTTTGGGTATAAAGACTACTCTGACCTCCCTCTAGTTCCTGGGTATGTAGCGGAACGCTAGGCAGGCCCTGAAGATCGCGTTCAGTTTGGCAACGAGGTTCTCCCCACCCCTCTGGAGGAGGGCCGGGAAGATCCCGTCGGTTCCTGGGCTCTTGTAACCGTCGAAGGTGTCGATCGCCGATCTTATCCTTGACGGCGTGATTATCTCTGCCGCTGTCTTCCAGTCCCCTGGCCCCTGTCTGCCAGAGACTGCCCTGTGGGGAGATCCCTGTGTGACTGGGGTGGAGCCCGGGAAGTGGGTGCTCAGCATGTGCGATAGTATGTCCGTCTAGCTCTCATTAGGCTGTCCAGTTTTATCGGGGGCCCAGAGGTGAAGACCTTGCGGAGCTTAGCCACTACGCTTAGTGCCTCAGTCTCCTCGCAGAAACCCTTCCAGGCCTCCGTTTTGGATCTTTTGATCAGCTTCTTGTAGACCTTTTGGGCTTCTCTGTAGGCCGCCCAGTCCGGATCCAGTTGCGTCCTGAGGGCCCTGTTGAGCAGTTTGCGGGAGCTGGCTCTGTTTCTATCCAGCTCTCTGCTCCAACAGGGCACCTTTTTCCCCGCTTCTCTTCGCTTTACGGGGCATGCGGCCTCGTAAGCTTGTATGATGTTTGCCCATAGGTTGGCAACCTCTTTCTCTACCATGCCCTCAGTCCTCGGCCGGATGCAGGGCCCCCCGAGCTTCCCTTCTAGCTCCTCTTTATAGGGGATCCACTCGGTTGTGCTGGGGTTCCTGTACACTTCCGTCCGCTCCCATGACGCATTCGCATCCAGGCTGAACGATATGCGTCTGTGGTCTGAGAGGGCGTCCTCATTCCGCACGCGCCAGCCCTTGACGAGGCTGGCAAGGCTAGGCGTGCAAAATGTAACCTCCATCACCTCTTGCCTGTGCGGGGTGACGAAGGTGGGTCTCGATCCTCTGTTGAGAGTCTCGAGTCCCGCTGAGGAGAGGTACTTCAGTAGTGCCGCGCCCCTTCTGTTTGTATTTGTGCTGCCCCATACCTCAGGGTGCGAATTGGCGTCGCACCCAATCAGCAGGTTGAGCCCCTTGTTGCTGCAGTGCTCGACCAGCGCCCTGAGTTTTTCCGACGGTGGAGGTGCCTCTGAGTCGTAGGGTAGGTAGGCCGTGCAGACGACCACGTCGATCGTGCCGCCTTTGGCCAGTCTCACCCTGAGAGAGACCGCCACCAGGTCCCTGTAGCAGAATTGGCTTAGTCTAGTGGCACAGTGTTTCCTGCTAACGAAAACGCAGGCCCTAGGGCCTGGTCCTCCAGCAGCGTACACTAGGGCCCCAAGGCTGGAATCTATACCCCTAATTTGCCCCCTGACTACCCAGGGTTCCTGTATTAGTGATATGTCTGTTGTGTCCACCGCCAGGTCCCGGCTGTGTACAGCCGAGGCCGCCTTGCAGTGTCTCAGATTTATTTGCGATATGGCTAGTCCGTCCACAGTTGTGGGACCAGCTTCGCCTACCCTCGTTGCTCAGGGAGAGAGGGGCGGGGGGGGGGTCCTTTATCGAGCCCCCTCGTCCTTTCTGGTCGCTGATGCGGAAGCCCCCGTCTCGGGGGGCTCTTGCCCGGGTTTGTTCGACCCTGTCAGCGCGTCGGTTAGGGTTATCTGGACCCCGGCCCGTACGCTTTCCTTTCCGGCCCTTCCAAGCTCACGGGCCCTCGAGGAACGACCTCTGGACCCGCTCTTGCCGCCACCCCTACGTGGTCCACTGCTCCTGTTGGGGGGGCCTATCTCTCCCAGCGAACTCGGAGTTGCCCCCTGAATCGCTGGGGTTGGCGGGCCCTGTCCCTCGCTCCCCGCAGTGGCTTGCGGGGCCGCTCCCTCGGAGGGTCCCGCCACCGTTGCCGGTGTCAGAGTCCCCCTCGGGGTTGTCTTCTTGTTCGCTGCGGGGCCAGGAGCCTCCCGTCCCTCACTAGGCCTCTGTTGGGCGTCCCTGAAGAGAACCCTTCCGAGACCGTAGTTAGCCAGGTGGCTTCCCGCCCTCAGCAGGTCTCTGGACACGGCGTCCACCCCCATCACAAGCTGGACCGACTTTTGTCCGTCTTTTCTGTCCCTGACCCTCCCTAGGTGGGTCTGGAACCCGGCGTTCTGACGTCTGAGCCTCTTGAGGATGACCTCATTCCCCATTGGAGTGCCTGGAAGGACCAGGACCATCCTGGTGAGCCTAGGCAGTTGCCCCTTCTCCAGCAGCTGGAGAGAGGCGCCCGCCCAGGGCACCAGTGTTGGGACCATAGACCTCAGCCAGGTCAGGGCCTTCTCGTCAGAGCAGGTCACCCATAGGATGCCCTGGTCGCACCGGTAGTGCTCGAAGCGAGGTACCTCCCTCCCTTCCGAGATGGAGTCCATCGCCGCGCACAGCGCCTGGACCACCAGGTCACCCTCCCCGGAGCCAAGGGTGGCCTCGGGATAGCCGGAGGGTGCGACTACCACCCTTCTGCCTGCTTCGGCCGCCTCCTTGTAGCTCACAGGTCTCAGGTGAGCCTCCCTGCCCCTCTTTGGTGCGAAGTACGCCTCCGGCGGGGTGCTGTCGGAGGGTCTGTGCCTTTTCGTGCCCATGCCTCCGGCCCCCACCGGTGTGGCGCTATCCGGCACGCCAGCCACAGATCGCCCAGTTTCTGAGCCCTCCGTTTCGGCGTGCTTTCTTACATTGGCCGGGATGTCCCCACTCGGACCCGGCTCCGAGGAGGCTGCGGCGGCCAGCCTGGCCCTCCTTGCCTTCCTCTTTGCTGCTCCCGAGCAACTTGCCTTTTTAGCCTTAGCGTTATCGGCTTCAGAGGTCCCGGTGGATACCGAGCCCTCCTCCGCCCTTTCAGTTCGTACCGGAATCGGGTTCGGACCGGTTCCCGAGACCGACAGGCGCTGTTACAGACTGGCATGCAGTGATCGTTGAAAGGGGGAAAACGGACGAGAGCCTAAGTTCTGGATCCGTTTAATCGATCGACGAAGACAGATGCTCAGATTCAACGCACCTCCTTTAAATCCACATGGACGGGCTTACGGGAGGCTAACAGGGAACAGTTAGATAGTATAGTAGAAATGTAATGAATCGTTCTTACCTTTTAGTCCAGTTCGATGATCTCGACAATTTTGGGCGTAGCGGGTTGAAGGGGTATGTCAGGTTGCCTGATATTGAAGGATCGTCGACTGAGAGTGGCTTCTATGGTGCTGATTATGCACCTAACTCCTTGATAGTCTACAGAGTGTTGGGTTATCGTTTGAGGTTGGTCTTCCCAATACCCGT
This sequence comes from Tenthredo scrophulariae, assembly GCA_963978835.1. Lineage (NCBI taxonomy): Eukaryota > Metazoa > Arthropoda > Insecta > Hymenoptera > Tenthredinidae > Tenthredo > Tenthredo scrophulariae. Next base: position 4,829,935 of record OZ022234.1, read on the forward strand.
AGTGAGGTCCTGTTGGTAGCTCGGCTGGCTGTGGTGAGGGAACCTCCGTACGTGAAACGTTTGGGTGAGTATTGTCTGTTTCACATGCACTTTGATTGTTTCCGTTTTTCGATAGAATAATAGTGTCGCGGCTGTCACTGTCACTGTGTACTGAGAATGCTTGGTTAACGTAATCCTTCAGCCAGTCTGGCGTTGGGGAATTATCAAGTGATTCTAATAGTCGTTGTCTGCGAGCTATTGCTTTCGCTAGGCGAGCATTTGCTCGTTTGCCTGAACGACGTTTGAATTTCCTTTTTCTTGTTACAGCTCCATCCATCTACAGGAAAGGAAAGGAATTTGTTAACGTTGGCTTGGCTCTAGTGTCCTCGCCTCGACGTCGTGTAAGTATAGAAGGGTTTAACGCAAGCTTGGAGATTAATTCCTCGCCTATGCTTGTTAAACGTATAGAAGATACTGAGGCAAGCTTGGATCTCGAAATCCTCGCCTAAGCTACAGTGTCCGAAATAGTGTATGAATATACTGGCTCAGAGACCTGAGTACTTCGCCCGTGTATATTCGTTGGGTGTGATAGGATGACTTGAAGCTGGTTCAGATACCTGCTTCAAGTTGGTTATAGGATTTTGGTTTTAACGTTGTATGTGAATGAAGGTGAGTTTTACCTTGAATTTGCTTGAGGTTAATAAGTTGTTTAAATTCGATTATTAACTTGAGTTTATTGAACTTGTTGGAATATTGAATGGATATAAAATAATTCTCAATGCGCCAAGACCACTGAAGACTTACGCGTCTTACTATTATTGAACACTTTATACTCTTATGTGCGACCGTGGACACGTTTTAAGAATCCTCGCGAACAGAAGTTAACTGACTGAAATCTGATTTGAGATTGATGAGTGATTTGACAGAGTAACTTCTTGGTTGAGTTCTGACTGAAGACTGCGGTAAGGCTTTTGTGGTGAGCATGGGCTTATAAGGTCCATAAAATCTAGGTGGTGGGGTTGTTTATCGCTAGGGTAAATTCCAATCCCACGGTGGACTTCGACCAGCTGCATATGACTATTTGTTTTGAAGTTTAGAGTTTTGAAAAACAACTCTCGGTATGAGCGGGTGATGAGTCACTTGTTTTGACCGTTTAGGTTGGTGAGTCCAAGGGGTCGGTTAGTTGCGCCCCTCAACACCGAATTTCGGGTTTTAGGTAAATTCGTATGCAGTCTGTTCGGAGTCCTGGTCGAGGACGGACCGCTCTTGGTTTTAACAAGAGGGGTTCGTTCTCAAGTTTTTATACTTATTTCTTAAATGGTCACGTAATAGTAAATTTATGTGATTAAGTGGTATGTTTGAGTTATTGAATATGTTAGTTATTTCCTTTATAATATAAAGGGCAAGTTTATAGTATTTGAATATAATATATGAATTTAATATGAACATTATATGAAAATAATTTGGATAGTTTGATTATAAATATAACATATAGAGTTAGTAGGAAATATACGTTTATTAATTTATGTGGTTCATACTAGAGGGTGACAGTGTATCGAGACTTGATATCTTTTCGATTGTGGGTATGATGCCGATTGTGGAGTAGTATTACCCTCTGGTATGGACCACTGATGGTAAAGTAAATTTCTTATAGCTTAATTGGGTATTATAGTTTTATCCTTGGTAAAGAGTAAAGAAGGTTTCTAGTTTCGTTAGTGTCTGTCGTTGGTAAGCGTACGTTCGATATGGTAAGTTGGTGAGAACGTTACACCTCCCCCCTTAGCATCAAATGTCACGGCATTGCCGTGCATTTGACGTAGGCGTTCTGTGAGTTCTTGAATTGATGCTGTCTCTGTTTGTTCCGTAGGTGGATTTGTCGGTCGTTGCGGCAGTTGTTCTTCAATGTTTGATTCTGGATCTGTTGCTGTTGGTGTTCTTCTTCCGAGGTGTGTAATTAAATGGGTTACGGATCCCCATAGGGCTCCTAATAGGTGTATGCTCCAGCCATACATATCGTGAATCGTGTATCCGTGTATGATGGTGTCTATTATGAATTTAATGATTCGGATTGTAATAAATATACCTAATAGTCCAGCAGACATGGTTCCAAAAGACATGAATCCTGACCAAATCCTTTGTCCCGTTGATTCTGCTATTTTATCTAATGTGGCGTCGTCCATCAAATTATAAATCGAGATGCCTTCCTTAGTGACTGTGTGTCCCGTGGCACCTCTAGCGATTGTGTTGAGTACAGCTGGTCTCTCGGCGGGGAATAGTAAGTGATCTCGTAGGTTATCTAAGTCTTGTTGTCTATATATACCGCCTGTTCCTAGTGGTCCCGCGCTGATATATTTCCATGTCATTTTAGTTTTTGGGTTCAGTGATTTTGGTGGTATAACGTCCACAGGTGTTGGGGTGAATTTATACCAGGTGTCCTCTATTTTGTACATTGTTGCTAATATTGGGTTACATCCCTTTTGAGTTCCGACTTTAACTATTATTTTAGATTTTGGTGTGAGGAATAATGATGTATTTCTAATTTCGATGGGGAGTTCCGAGTAACAATGGTCCGTTTGTCTTAGGCTGCATTCTATGGGTATACATTTTATTATGTGTACTACTTCTCCGGCGACTGTGGCCATGTATCCTGGGCTTTGCATTAAATTATGGGCAAATTCGTCGGGTGATAGTGTAGCTATTGTGAGTGCGTTTCGTATAACCTGTTTTTCTAGTTCGCATTTTTGGGTTATAATGTCTCTGTATAAAGTTGTTAGTTGGTTTCGTATATGTCGTTCGACGTAGATAAATTTTGAGTTTATATATGTGAATATGTCTATATTCTCTACCTTTACTGTTGTTTTCTGAATAAAGGTGTTACCCTTTGTGGTTTCAAATATAAATAGTTTTGGGTGTTCCGTTCTTAGTATCGTGTAACCACAAGTTCGTCTTTCTGTTGTTTTAATTAAAGCGAAGGTAACGTCGTCAGATGCTATTGAATATATCGTTATAGGGTTGTCTGTTGGTTTGTCCGGTTTTTCGCTTATTTTTGAGACGGTTCCTTCGTATAGAACGTCGTATTCGTTGAATCTACAGTTGTCCTCCGGGGTGTCTGCCCAGAATGAATATCCTCCTTCTTCGTCGAAACAAGAGAGTTTGTTTAATTCGCAGGTGACTCCGTTTTGTAGAGTAATTTTATTTTCGTCGAGTCTTACTGTTGCCATTTGTACGGTCAGCGTGATTTTTATGGTTGCTTGTACTACTACCTTGGTCCATTGTCCGTATCCGTCGTCGAAGAATTCTCCCTCGCAGCTTCCGTCTCTCTGTGTACTTCCTGCTAATGTTGCTGTTGTTCTTGTTGTCGCGTTTCGTTTAATATTGGTCAAGTACTTGTAGTGTCCTATGTTTAATTCTCCTCTTTCTTGCAGGTGTCGGCATTCTGCTTCACTGACTTCGCGTATGTATGCTTGTCGACCCCCTTCGGTGATTGATATATGGGAGTGCATTCCACAGTGATACACCGTTCGGTCAATTTCGACGCGGCATTGCATCACCTTTGTTTTCTTGAATTTTGATAGTTGTAGTAGTTGTATGTAGGTTTCTTGTATTTCTGGTTGAGTTTCAGGTAAGTCGCAGTCCGTTGTGTCGAGTAAGCTTAGTGTTGTTATGTTTAGTCCGCCTCCGCCACAATCATAGCCAATGAGAGCGTGAACGGTGGTAATCATCAGTAGTAGTGGTAGTACGTACTTCATGGTTAGTTTTGTTCTGTCTGGAACAGAGGGTTCCATATCTGTCTTTACTCTTTATAGGTATATATTTTTAAATTTATCTTATTTCCTAATTTGAGTTTGAAATCGATTTTTTAGGGCTTTGGTCTGTTGATGTGACGTCTACCATCATGGTGAACGATGGTATTAGCGAAGTCCTTATGGGATTCATATATAATAATTATTTCATATGGTTGGGTTATTAAGTCTTCCAACGTTCCTTCGATATAATTTTCGTCAGTAGTGTATGACGTGATCCCGTATGTTCGGTTTTCTAATAATCCTTCGTTAACCAGTTGCTCTAAAATATTGATTTCGTGTTCTCTTAGAATTCTACTTATCCTTATTATTACTTTAGAAGTTATATATTCTATTTCGATTGTCCGCGGGTTGTTGTCCGTGGTTTTTCGTTGGTAGAGTATGAGGTATTCTTGTGGTAGTTCCGTTATCCTCATTTTGTCTTCCTTTTGAAAATGAATTTTATTTAAGTCTAGCTATTTTCAACTTGTTTCTGTGGACTATTTTATCTCTGTTTTTTACCTTAATTTTAATGTTCTGGTTGTCTAGTATTTCGATAATTTTGTATGGGCCTGTATATTGATCGCCTAATTTACCTCTTTGGGGTTCCTTTAAGAGGTACACCTCGTCTTGCTCTGTAAGATGCAGCGGATTTATTTTTCTATCGTAATATTGCTTAGACCTAATTTTTGCTTGCTCTAAGTTTTCTTTGGCTAAATTTTGTATTTCTCGGATCCGGGTATAAAGTTCGATGAGGTAGTCTTCGTATGTTTTATCCGTCAATGGTTCTTCTATTTCATGTTCTGAGGGCATTCTTGCCAGTTTACCAAAGACTAACTCATGAGGAGTATACCTGGTACCTTCGTGTGTGCTTGTGTTATAAGAAAACATAGCCTGTGCCAACCATTGATCCCAATTGTTATTTTTATCTACAAATTGTTTCAAATATTCAGTTAAAACATGGTGTGAACGTTCTATAGATCCGTTAGATTGGGGGTGGAAGGCAGTTGTCCTAACCTGTTTGATTTTGAATTTCTTTGCAATTTCTTTCATTAAGGAACTAGTTAAGTTGGCACCTTGATCTGTTAAGATTTGTTTTGGAGCCCCGAATTTATATATTAAATGGGTTATGAGGGCGTCCGCTATAGCAATTGAATTTGTTTCTATTAATGGAATTGCCAATGAATATTTGGAAAGCTGGTCTTGTATGGTGAGGATGTATTCATTCCCTGAAGGTGATATAGGTAAGGGGCCTACTATGTCCATTGAAATTTTATCGAAAGCTGAGTTGGGGGTGTCCGTTAAAGTCATGGGTTGTTTTGTTTTTACTCTAGTAAGTTTTTTGGTTTGACAGTTAATGCAGGTGGATATAAGATCCTGAATTTGTTTTTTCATTCCGTCCCAATAATAATTTTGCCTGATTCTGGTATAAGTTTTGGTCATTCCCTTGTGTCCTCCTAAAGTGGAGCTGTGGTATTCTTCTATAATGGCTTCACGTTCTTCCTCTCGAGGTATTCTTACTAGGTTAGTACAGACATGAATTTGCGTATTGTATTCTTGACTGATGTTTTTCAAATGTTTCTCGATCTGTTTCCAACTGAGTGAGTCTATCTGTATTGTTTTTGATATGGAAAAAGATTTTAGGTCTAGTTCATTAAGAACATCTATGAGAGAATTTATAGTATCGTTAAAGATCTCGTGGTCGAGTTGGGTTTTTGAATTTTCTTTAATAGGTAATCCTATAAAGATTCTTGATTTTACCTTGTTTATTTTTGCTCTGCCTAAGGTAAGATCTTTAAAGGTTGGTAGAATTTTTGTTTTTAATAATTCTCGTGAACCGTCGTCGTAAGGTTCGCCGTTACAAGTTAGAAAGAAAACAATTGCGCCCTTTTGCATGGAAAGTCTATCACGAGTTTGAATTATTTTGATTAGATCTTGTCTGACTTCGTAGTTCCTGGAACTTGGTTCAATTATTTCTTCGTTATTGGAGTCGCTGTCTGTTTCGTCTTCTGTTTCGTAGTGTGCGTCATGTGATTGGGTTGATTCGGAGTCAGAAGGGTAACTGTGGAAATCGTCTAATGGGGTTAAATCATTGTTAGGTGGTGTTTCAGTTATGTGTTGTTCTTGTTCTTCTGAAGCATCTGTAGTTGGTGCCTTTGGGTTGGTAAAATTACAAATTAGTATTTTGAAGGGGTGTTTGAATATTTGAGTTAGAGCGTGTTTCACGTGTGGCCAGAAAAGTTTGTCCAGTCCGCATCCTATGCGTGGCATTGCTATTTTTGTTATTTTTAAGCTTGTGCAGAGGTTCCGTAAATTGATGAGGCTAGTTCTAAGGTCTTCAAAATCTGGTTTTTCGTCACTTCGTTTCTTGGTTATTAGATAAAATATATAACGATCGTTAGTTTGAGCGTATGCTACTTCCCCTACTGTTTTATTCTGGTCTTTCAATTCTTGGACCTTATTAAATCGTTGTTTGAATTCGACGGTTATTCCTGCTCCCATTCTGAGATCTTCGGCTACACAGTGGGCTAGTGCGTATGTTTGGTCCACTGTGAAGAGGTCTTGTTTGATTTCGCTTATTATGTTTTGTGGAAAAATGTCATCGTCTGAAGAATCGTCTGTTTGTGTTAATGTCGCGGTTTGTGTTATGGGATTATTGGATAATTCGTGTATTTTTGCCTGCTTTGTTTCTATTGGATTTCTGGAAAGTGCGTCGGCGTTGGCATTTATACTACCTGGTTTATAAATCATGTTATATTCGTATTCGGCAAGTTTTAATCGCCATCTAACTAAGCGTGATGTAGGGTCTTTGACTGAATTTAACCACACTAAAGGTCTATGGTCTGTAACCAGAGTGAACTTGGTCCCGTATACATATGATCGGAAATGCGAGACACAGTAAACTATAGCTAATAGTTCTTTTTCTATAGTTGAATAATTTTGCTCCGCCGATTGTAATAGCCTAGAAGTGTATGCGATTGGCAAATCTTTTCCTATTTCTCCTTGACTTAATACGCCTCCTATCGCATATCCTGAAGCATCCGTGGTTATTATAAAGGGTTTGGTATAATCTGGATATTGTAAGATCGGTCGCTCGCATAGTTTATCCCTAAGTGTTTCAAATGCTATTTGTTGTTTTTCTTTCCAGTTAAAAGATGTAGTTTTCTTTAGGAGTTCCGTCATTGGTTTTGCGATTTTAGAGAAGTTTGGAATAAATCTACGATAGTATCCTACCAGACCAAGAAATTGTTTAATGTTTTTTGCATTTTTAGGTATTGGGAATTTCTGAACCGATTCTATTTTTTGGGGGTCTGGTTTTACTCCGTCCTCGCTGATTATGTGGCCTAAATACATAACTTCTCGCTTGAGGAATTCGCATTTGTCCGGTTGTAACTGAAGGTTAGCTCCTCGAAGTCTGTTCATTAAGAGGTTAAATTTTCTTTCGTGTTCATTGAGTGAGCTCGCGTAGAGAACAATGTCGTCTAGATATACAAATAGTTCGTTTCCTTGTAGGCCTGCTAATACGTTATCCATTAAGCGTTGGAAGGTGGCTGGTGCGTTTTTTAACCCAAACGGCATTCGTGTGAATTCATAGTGTCCATAAGGGGTAGAAAACGCGGTTTTAGGGCCATCTGCTTCCTTCATTCGTATTTGGTGAAAACCTGAAGCTAAATCGAAGACTGAAAAATATTTTGCGCTACCCAATTGGTCGAGGATTTCGTTGATATTTGGTAAAGGGTAAGCGTCTCCGATCGTTTTTTCGTTTAAAGATCTGTAGTCTATTACCATTCGCCATCTTTTATTTCCTTGCGAGTCGGCTTTTTTAGGTACAATCCATACCGGTGAATTATACGGAGATAGTGATGTTTTAATTAGGTTATTCCTTTCTAGTTCTGTAACCTGCTTATTTATTTCATCTTTATGAACTGGTGGGAATCTGTATTGTCGCGTGTTTACAGGTGTGTCGTCCGTTGTAGTAATGCCGTGTTCTATAGCGTTGGTTGCTTCTAGGGGTTCGTCCGGTAAATGGAATCTGTCCGCGTTATTGCGTATTAGTGATTCTACGTGCTTGCTTTCTTCTTTATTTAAATGTTCTAGTCTGAGCAGAGGTTTTAGTTTATTGAATTGTTCTACTTGGTTGCTGTCTGTTACGTAGGTGGTGGTTACCTGGGTGTTTGGTTCTGTGTTTTTGGGAGCTTCTATAAATGGAAAAATTTCTAGTTCAGGAGTTTCGAACAACATGTCCTTTTCTGTAGTATTTATGATAGGTACTGTTATCTCGTGATTTTGAACCGTGACTAATGCTTCTCCCATGTAGATTCCAGCTATATTACTTATACGCGGTAGGTATCCTTCCTTTAAGTTGGTTTCTTCTACTTTTACGCGTGCGACTTGTGTGGTTCTTGCTTTTACGATGAATATGTCTTTAGGTGTGAAAGGTAGCGTTTGATTATTTATGATAAGGCATTCCTTTTCGTAGTCTATTGTGGCTTTAGTTCCGCGGAAAAAGGCTGATCCAAGAATTCCGTCTTGTTTTATTTTGAAGTCATTGTTTACCACGTGAAAGGGTACTAGTCTATCTGCTATATTGATTTCTGTGCTGCCTAAAGATTTAATTAGGTTTTCTGTTATACCTTTCATTTCTATAATTTCAGAGGTGTTTACCTTTTGCCAGTCTCTTAATTTCTTTGCTTTAATTATATTGGGTTCTGCACCTGTGTCTATCATGAATTTGGTATCTTCCAGGAGGTCCCTTGAGGCTATTTCTATATTTGGAACCGCGCCTAGGCTGAGGTTGATGGTTGCGATAATATTTCTTCTATTGCCATTAAGGGGTTCATTGCTTGCGCCTGCCCTGTCTCTCGGGGTTTTGCGTTCCCCGAGGGGCCTATACCGTTTCCCGAACCCTGTTCGTTACGCTTACGTTCATCCGACCATTTCTTTTTCCTACATTCTTCTATTGTGTGACCCAAATTTTTACAGTATTTGCAAGATTTGGACGTGTCTTGGTTATTTCGTTGTTGTCCGTAGTATGGTCGGGGTCTATTATTGTCGTAATTATTCTGTTCTGAATTATTTCGAGTTTGTCCCTGAGTATAAGTTGGTTGATCATTATTTCGTGGGGAGCTAGGTTGACTCGATGTTTCGGGTTCCCGTTTGAGAAATCTACATTTTTGTGTTTCATGACCTATTCTTTTGCAGTGAGTGCAGACGGGTGGTTCGGTTTTACGTGAATATGGGCCTGTTTTATTATTTTGATCATTTTTGAATCTTTCCTTGTCTTTATCGAATCTTTTCCCGATTTCTATAGCTTTCATAGTTGCCTCTGAGAACGTACGGACGCCTGTGATTTGAAGCGCGTTACGATAGTCAGCCGGGAGTCCGTCTAAAAAGCTGTCCAATGCTTCTATTTCTACGGATTCTGTGTCTACGTAACCGTTTGTACGTCTTTCTACTTCTAAGATTGCTGTTTTTAGATCTTTGACGCGACTAATGTATTCTATTATGTGTTCTCCCGATTTTTTGAAGATATTAGCTAATTCTCCTCGGTAAAAGTTAGCAGAACGGTTAGGGCTAAAGATTTCGAATAGCTGGTCTAAAAATTCTTGGACTGAATTGAATTCGTCGTCTTCTAAAGCTATAGCTGCTCGTGATGTTAGCTTGCTCTTTAGTAATTTAACTAATATCATCTCGGCATTAGGGGAAATCATGCCTTTTGCTCTCCTGCATGCTCTGGAAAATGCCATGAGGGCTGCTGTGTCTCCGTTAAAGTTAGGTACCATTTCGATCGCTTGTTTCATTGTTAAGGCGTTTTCTGAGGTCGGGTTTACGTATGGTATGGTTCTAGGCTCACTGCGTCTGGGGTTTGACCTTAAGGATTCTATTTCGCGCCTGAGAGTTCTTAATTCGTCTGAGAGAGTTTGTATTGGGTCTCTTGTGGGTGGAGCGATGGTGGGTGGATTTATGGGAGGAGTAATGGTAGGCTGGCTGATGGGTGGAGTAATATTTGTGGGTGGATTTATTGGGATTTCAGGAGGTGTATTCACCCGCGTTAGTAGGGTGATGCCCGTTTCATCTTGACCGCCATCTTGATTGGTTGAAGGACCCCGGAACGTATTTGTTTGTGAATTTAACATTTCTTCTCTCAGCCTTTTTAATTCGGATTCTAATTGTTTTTGTTGTTCGGATTGTTTTTGAAATTCATTTAATTGTTCTTGTAAACTTCTGTTTCTTTCTGTTAATTCAATTTCTCTAGCTTGATGTGCCTGTTCCTTTGCACTGACGCTTTGTTGTAATTTAATGACTTCTGTTTCCCGTGCTTCTATTTGTGTTAATTTTTCTGTTAATTCTAAATCTAGGCGTGCTAGTTCTGTAGCGTCTAAATTTTTACTTCTAAGTCCTGAAGCCATTTTGTTTTATGAATTTAATATGAACTGCTTCCCTAATCGTAAGAATCCCACTTCTGACACCAGAAATATTTACGCGTTGTTACAGACTGGCATGCAGTGATCGTTGAAAGGGGGAAAACGGACGAGAGCCTAAGTTCTGGATCCGTTTAATCGATCGACGAAGACAGATGCTCAGATTCAACGCACCTCCTTTAAATCCACATGGACGGGCTTACGGGAGGCTAACAGGGAACAGTTAGATAGTATAGTAGAAATGTAATGAATCGTTCTTACCTTTTAGTCCAGTTCGATGATCTCGACAATTTTGGGCGTAGCGGGTTGAAGGGGTATGTCAGGTTGCCTGATATTGAAGGATCGTCGACTGAGAGTGGCTTCTATGGTGCTGATTATGCACCTAACTCCTTGATAGTCTACAGAGTGTTGGGTTATCGTTTGAGGTTGGTCTTCCCAATACCCGTAGTGAGGTCCTGTTGGTAGCTCGGCTGGCTGTGGTGAGGGAACCTCCGTACGTGAAACGTTTGGGTGAGTATTGTCTGTTTCACATGCACTTTGATTGTTTCCGTTTTTCGATAGAATAATAGTGTCGCGGCTGTCACTGTCACTGTGTACTGAGAATGCTTGGTTAACGTAATCCTTCAGCCAGTCTGGCGTTGGGGAATTATCAAGTGATTCTAATAGTCGTTGTCTGCGAGCTATTGCTTTCGCTAGGCGAGCATTTGCTCGTTTGCCTGAACGACGTTTGAATTTCCTTTTTCTTGTTACAGCTCCATCCATCTACAGGAAAGGAAAGGAATTTGTTAACGTTGGCTTGGCTCTAGTGTCCTCGCCTCGACGTCGTGTAAGTATAGAAGGGTTTAACGCAAGCTTGGAGATTAATTCCTCGCCTATGCTTGTTAAACGTATAGAAGATACTGAGGCAAGCTTGGATCTCGAAATCCTCGCCTAAGCTACAGTGTCCGAAATAGTGTATGAATATACTGGCTCAGAGACCTGAGTACTTCGCCCGTGTATATTCGTTGGGTGTGATAGGATGACTTGAAGCTGGTTCAGATACCTGCTTCAAGTTGGTTATAGGATTTTGGTTTTAACGTTGTATGTGAATGAAGGTGAGTTTTACCTTGAATTTGCTTGAGGTTAATAAGTTGTTTAAATTCGATTATTAACTTGAGTTTATTGAACTTGTTGGAATATTGAATGGATATAAAATAATTCTCAATGCGCCAAGACCACTGAAGACTTACGCGTCTTACTATTATTGAACACTTTATACTCTTATGTGCGACCGTGGACACGTTTTAAGAATCCTCGCGAACAGAAGTTAACTGACTGAAATCTGATTTGAGATTGATGAGTGATTTGACAGAGTAACTTCTTGGTTGAGTTCTGACTGAAGACTGCGGTAAGGCTTTTGTGGTGAGCATGGGCTTATAAGGTCCATAAAATCTAGGTGGTGGGGTTGTTTATCGCTAGGGTAAATTCCAATCCCACGGTGGACTTCGACCAGCTGCATATGACTATTTGTTTTGAAGTTTAGAGTTTTGAAAAACAACTCTCGGTATGAGCGGGTGATGAGTCACTTGTTTTGACCGTTTAGGTTGGTGAGTCCAAGGGGTCGGTTAGTTGCGCCCCTCAACACCGAATTTCGGGTTTTAGGTAAATTCGTATGCAGTCTGTTCGGAGTCCTGGTCGAGGACGGACCGCTCTTGGTTTTAACAAGAGGGGTTCGTTCTCAAGTTTTTATACTTATTTCTTAAATGGTCACGTAATAGTAAATTTATGTGATTAAGTGGTATGTTTGAGTTATTGAATATGTTAGTTATTTCCTTTATAATATAAAGGGCAAGTTTATAGTATTTGAATATAATATATGAATTTAATATGAACATTATATGAAAATAATTTGGATAGTTTGATTATAAATATAACATATAGAGTTAGTAGGAAATATACGTTTATTAATTTATGTGGTTCATACTAGAGGGTGACAGTGTATCGAGACTTGATATCTTTTCGATTGTGGGTATGATGCCGATTGTGGAGTAGTATTACCCTCTGGTATGGACCACTGATGGTAAAGTAAATTTCTTATAGCTTAATTGGGTATTATAGTTTTATCCTTGGTAAAGAGTAAAGAAGGTTTCTAGTTTCGTTAGTGTCTGTCGTTGGTAAGCGTACGTTCGATATGGTAAGTTGGTGAGAACGTTACAGCGCCCGCGTGTCATGGAGACAAGTGTCTCCATATCCACCGCCAGCCCGCCTTCCCCGTAGCCCCGTCCCGTCGGTGAGTCCTCCGCCACGGAGGCAGCCTCATCGCCCGTACCGGTCCCCTTCACGACCACCTCGCCTACATCGCACAGTGGGGGATTTCGACCGAATCGCGGCCATAATTCAGGGAAACATTAGAACTGTACCAAATTTGGTATTCCGAGGTTTTTGGGGTCGCTGATTACGAATTTGGTATCGAAATTGTCAAAAACAAAATGGCGGCCGAGATATCGTTGTTCCGTCTTAGAAATACTGGTTGAAAATGGCTAAAAGTTAGCTAAGATACGTTTTCGGGGTCGCTGATTACAAATTTGGTATCGAAATTTTCAAAAACAAAATGGCGGCCGAGATATCGTTGTTCGGTCTTAGAAATACTGGTTGAAAATGGCTAAAAGTTGGCTAAGATACGTTTTCGGGTTCGCTGATTACGAATTTGGTATCGAAATTTTCAAAAACAAAATGGCGGCCGAGATATCGTCGTTTGGTCTTAGAAATACTGGTTGGAAATGGCTGAAAAATACTAAAGGAGTTTTTGGGTTGACTATGAAAAATTTGAGACATTTTGGTGACGATTGATTATGACAATTACTTTTATTCGAAAAATTGTATTGAAATTCAATCGGAGTCATACTCTTCGCTCTCGGATATGGATAGTTCCCCAGCTGAATCATCTTCTGCGTCGCTACAGGATATCAGCCGCAGAGCATCATTCGATAGTTTTTGTGCTTCTTCGCTGGAAGTTCCCTTAAACTTGAGATGTATGGATCTGAGGATACCAGCAACCAGTTCAGGACATCCTGCATCGTCCTTTCTCGGGAGCATTTGCGAGAGAATCCCTCTCGATATTTTTTTATATCTTTATTTCGGGCTTCCTGGGCCTCCTCTGATAGCTGCCCGATTGGCAAAGATGCGGAAGCTATTATTTGTGAACCGTGCATCAACAGCTTATGCACTGCTGTTGGCATATTATACCACGGGTATTCGGCTACATACATCCTTGCTGTTTCCAATGCGTATTCCTTGTACTTTTCCACATCGATATTTCTTCCACTGGATATCACCTGTAGAATCGCGTGAAATCTCTCCATCAGCTGTTCATTTACTCCGGGTATCAGTGAAACTTTCGGTGAATTTTCGAAAAAACGCCTGGCTGTATTACCATCGTTACTGCTACCATAACCCGGTTTTGGTCGATCTACCACAAGTCCCAAGCTCGATCTCAACTCGTTTTGAATAGTAGATTTTCGTTGCTTCACTGATGTCTTTTCACTCTCCGTACGGGCTTGCCATTTTTTGAGGTGTAATTTGTAGGAAATATGTAGTAAACACTCGAACATACGGATCCACGCGTGTAGTGTTGACATGCCGTAACTCAAATTCGACTCGATTAATGGCAGTTTCAGCATTTTGTCGATATCATTGAAGTCCTTTGATGTGGCACTGCACAAGTTAGACCTTAACGTTGAAGTTGTCGATGTCACAGCGTTGCACACCTTACCATCTATCATCGTGAACAGCATTTTGTAATTTATCGTGTTTACAGAGCCATCTACAACCATTGTGAATGGTTCCAGCAAAACTATTTGATCGTCGATGTATTTTTTTTTCATCGACAGTCACTTCAGTAGTTTCATGAACGAACTGCAGTCTAATTGGTCGGCAGAATCGAGGTGATGAGGGCCTTGGATTTTCCCATATGACTTCGTTGGTGCTTTCGTCAGATTCACTATTAGAGAAGGCGAGTCGAAGAGGAACGAACGACGTAAGAAATATATGTGCGTCCGAAGCAGAGTTGTAACGTTCTCACCAACTTACCATATCGAACGTACGCTTACCAACGACAGACACTAACGAAACTAGAAACCTTCTTTACTCTTTACCAAGGATAAAACTATAATACCCAATTAGGCTATAAGAAATTTACTTTACCATCAGTGGTCCATACCAGAGGGTAATACTACTCCACAATCAGCATCATACCCACAATCGAAAAGATATCAAGTCTCGATACGTCACACTGTCACCCTCTAGTATGAACCACATAAATTAATAAACGTATATTTCCTACTAACTCTATATGTTATATTTATAATCAAACTATCCAAATTATTTTCATATAATGTTCATATTAAATTCATATATTATATCCAAATACTATAAGCTTGCCCTTTATATTATAAAGGAAATAACTAACATATTCAATAACTCAAACATACCACTTAATCACATAAATTTACTATTACGTTACCATTTAAGAAATAAGTATAAAAACTTGAGAACGAACCCCTCTTGTTAAAACCAAGAGCGGTCCGTCCTCGACCAGGACTCCGAACAGACTGCATACGAATTTACCTAAAACCCGAAATTCGGTGTTGAGGGGCGCAACTAACCGACCCCTTGGACTCACCAATCTAAACGGTCAAAACAAGTGACTCATCACCCGCTCATACCGAGAGTTGTTTTTCAAAACTCTGAACGGTCAAAACAAGTGACTCATCACCCACTCGTACCGAGAGTTGTTTTTCGAAACTCTAAACGGTCAAAACAAGTGACTCATCACCCGCTCATACCGAGAGTTGTTTTTCAAAACTCTAAACTTCAAAACAAATAGTCATATGCAGCTGGTCGAAGTCCACCGTGGGATTGGAATTTACCCTAGCGATAAACAACCCCACCACCTAGATTTTATGGACCTTATAAGCCCATGCTCACCACTAAAGCCTTACCGCAGTCTTCAGTCAGAACTCAACCAAGGAGTTACTCTGTCAAATCGCTCATCAATCTCAAATCAGATTTCAGTTAACTTCTGTTCGCGAAGATTCTTAAATCGTGTCCACGGTCGCACATAAGAATATAGAGTGTTCAATAATAGTAAGACGCGTAAGTCTTCAGTGGTCTTGGCGCATTGAGAATTATTTTATATCCATTCAAGTTATAAACTATATTCCAACAAGTTCAATAAACTCAAGTTAATAATCGAATTTAAACAACTTATTAACCTCAAGCAAATTCAAGGTAAATACTCACCTTCATTCACATACAACATTAAAACCAAAATCCTATAACCAACTTGAAGCAGGTATCTAAACCAGCTTCAAGTCATCCTATCACATCCAACGAATATACACGGGCGAAGTACTTAGGTCTCTGAGCCAGTATATTCATACACTATTTCGGACACTGTAGCTTAGGCGAGGATTTCGAGATCCAAGCTTGCCTCAGTATCTTCTATACGTTTAACAAGCATAGGCGAGGAATTAATCTCCAAGCTTGCGTTAAACCCTTCTATACTTACACGACGTCGGGGCGAGGACACTAGAGCCAAGCCAACGTTAACAAATTCCTTTCCTTTCCTGTAGATGGATGGAGCTGTAACAAGAAAAAGGAAATTCAAACGTCGTTCAGGCAAACGAGCAAATGCTCGCCTAGCGAAAGCAATAGCTCGCAGACAACGACTATTAGAATCACTTGATAATTCCCCAACGCCAGACTGGCTGAAGGATTACGTTAACCAAGCATTCTCAGTACACAGTGACAGTGACAGCCGCGACACTATTATTCTATCGAAAAACGGAAACAATCAAAGTGCATGTGAAACAGACAATACTCACCCAAACGTTTCACGTACGGAGGTTCCCTCACCACAGCCAGCCGAGCTACCAACAGGACCTCACTACGGGTATTGGGAAGACCAACCTCAAACGATAACCCAACACTCTGTAGACTATCAAGGAGTTAGGTGCATAATCAGCACCATAGAAGCCACTCTCAGTCGACGATCCTTCAATATCAGGCAACCTGACATACCCCTTCAACCCGCTACGCCCAAAATTGTCGAGATCATCGAACTGGACTAAAAGGTAAGAACGATTCATTACATTTCTACTATACTATCTAACTGTTCCCTGTTAGCCTCCCGTAAGCCCGTCCATGTGGATTTAAAGGAGGTGCGTTGAATCTGAGCATCTGTCTTCGTCGATCGATTAAACGGATCCAGAACTTAGGCTCTCGTCCGTTTTCCCCCTTTCAACGATCACTGCATGCCAGTCTGTAACAGAGTCATCGCTGAATGATTGCTTATATTCACTCTGGCCTGAACTTCCGTCGCATCCCCACTTACATATCAATTCAGCTGTGATACGCTGGGTATTGAGTGATTTCAAAAAATCTCTCCTCGAGAGCAAAAGACGTTCGCTGGTGTGATCTAGTAAGCCTTGTAATTTTATGTCCGCACTAGTTTCGGTGACGGTGATGCTGGATGGAGGCGGATAACAGAGCTTCTTGGCTACTTGCACGGAGTCGTAGCTCGGATAAACTTTGCAATTTACTGTCTTCAATCTCTTTCTGATGACGTTGTACTGATGTCTTGTCAGTTTTCCTTCAACTATATCTGATAATGCTTCATCCGCAGAAATAGTTTGCTGTGCATTAGATGTTTTCGCAAACGCTGCTCTGTACCGTGTCGTTCTTGTTGGTGAAGCAGTAACATCTTGTATAACTTTTGCAGAATCCAAGTTGCCAGAAAACCGAAAATTCAATGTTGTCGCTTGTAATAATTGTGCAGGCGTATATTTTTTCTTCCGTTCCGTTTTTCGACGCTTTGAACGATCGCTTGATGTAGCGAAGTCCAACGATGGCCGACCGTGGCTGTGACCAGGTGTGGTTCGAGATTCATTTGAAGAACAGTCTTTTGAAGATAAGTTTTCGGCTCCGTAATCTTCTGATTGGTCATTGTGCGAACGGGGAATGAGAAATCAACATTTAGCCAATTTTCATTTTTTTCGTCAAAAAATTTGTCATTGCCCCTCGCCTCCTTCCACTTGGTTCGCATTTTGAAGAACAATTTCGATAACTGCGATCTTGCGGTCGATTGTATTTGCACAGGACAATCAGCTTCTCTCGACAGTTCATGCTCCAAACTTTTCAATTGAGAATCGAACTCGGATGATATGCAGTTACGCAGTATCGAAAATATTTTTTTCCGCGTCCAAACGACGACCTGATCCTGAGATTCTTTAAAAAAAAACGGATACATATATAATTACAGTTATTTGCGATATTAAAATAACATCTATTATGGAGCTCTGTTTGCACACTACGTCATATATAGTTTTTTGATCCAGATTTGATTAGAGATGAACATAAGGTGTATTTATTCTTTATATTTTAATATTCTTTTGAATTTTCGAACGTGCCTTCGCGAGAAAATTTCACATGAACACATTTTTCAGAAAAGGACAGTCTTTTGTCATTCAAATGCTAAAATTATACGAACTGCCCCTCGGCCTCCAATAATCCGTTCCGAGAAGAGACACAATGTAGGTTCTAGCTGACCTGCAGCTGCGCGCCCGAGCAGGTAGGCAGGTAGCATGACGCGCGATGCACGCGGCGCCCGAGCCAGAGGCCTTTGCTGAGCGCACACGCTGATCTAATGAAATACATTACATCTAACCCGGTCCAAAACTGGTCGCTAGCTCTTTCAGAATCATTTACTAATAGTTTATACTTCAAATTAATCCAAGAATGATCGCGGGATTCCGCGGGATTTGGTACTTTTCGTCTGTGTATCGTCAGTTTTCTTTCAAACAAATAGTCACTTTTTCGATGTATTGTTATATGTAATAAACAAACAGAGCGATAGTTTTTTAGAAAAAGTAAAATACCCATAATATTCTACATACCTTCAGGAACCTCAGCCATATTTTCAATATTTTTTTGTGATTATAACTTCGCGTAAATATGAGTCCAAACTTTGTACTGGATTTCGTAGATGCGCGCGTCAAGCATGTGTCGTTGCAGAGGGTGAACTTTACACTGAAATATCTCGGCAACCACAGGTCGTCGGGGGTTAGGTTTAACGGTTCTGAATAGAGGGGATATTCCCGAGAAAATCCCTACCAGTCATACATTGAAAAAAAAAAATCACATTTTCGATTTTTGGCCGCGATTCGGTCGAAATCCTCCACTGTGCATCGTTATTATCATTTGATATATTCTGATCCATGCTGATCCCACGAGTGTGCAGGAAGTAAGGGTCCACCCCCACAGGGCCTGCCGTGTGGGGGTAAGGCTGGATACAATGGGCGGTCGCCTGGTACCCCACGGGCATCGTTTGCGACAAAGTGCCCCAATGCTATTCAGCCCTCAGTACGATGGCTTATACCTTAGCTTGGGGAGCCATGGGTCCGCGGTCGGGGCCTTAGTTCCCCTGGGTCGGATTTTGCGCCGGCCGGGTCACCTATAGCCTCCAACAGACCCGGGGTCCCGCAGCCCGCAGTCTCGCTTTCCGGTTGCCTTCCGGCACCGCGGTCTACGAGACCGTCGATGCCGCGTCTCTCCCTGGCCCTCTCCTATCCGCCACCCGGAGACGTGCTCGGTCGGAGCTCAGCCCACGTTCCCCTTGCTCAATTTACGGAGCTATTATCTAACTAATAAATTAATAAATATTAAAATATATTATATTTAACAGCTAAACAACACCTTTCTTCGCATGAAATTTGTAGTACTGATTCTCATTTTTCTTAAAAAATAGGGAAACTTGGATTTTTAATATTCCATCAGGAGAATTATATGTCATCCCAATTAAAATATGAAAATTAAAAATCATCTGTTCATGTCGAAATTGATAAAAATTAATTCAAGAATTTGAAATAATGACAGTCGGACCCCGGGCACTGACGGAGTTCGAGACAATTCGTTTCGGGCGCTGACGAAAAGACCCAACCTTGTTACCGACCAATGAATTTAAAGTCTCAGAGCCGTAGTTATGACCGCTTCTAGTGAGGTCCCTCGCACCTATACTTTATGGCAGTACATAGATGCTTGCTGACCTTCATTAATTATCATGTTTATATTATACCGTCTTTACACGGAATCGAACCTTTCTCCACTTTTTGAACCTCCCAAAACCTGGTTGCGGCTTATACGCGGATGCCGCTTATACGAAAATACAAATGCGGAAAGTTGAACAAAAAATTTCAGGAATCCTTCAATGTTTGTTTCTTTATCTGTACTGCCATATTGTCATTGTTATTCAGCAATAGTTCTTTCAGTAAGTTTTTTCTGCGCACCTTCTTCGATTTTTAAATAACACCTTGATTCATCGGTTGTACTAAAGCTGTATCATTAGGTGGAAGATAGATTATCTGGAACATAAATTCAAAATATATGTACAAACTTATAGGGGTGTTCTTCCATACCAAAATATGAAGCACCTGCTAGATAACTCTCCGGAATAGGCCTTCATTCGATCAATTCATCAAAATATATCATAACAATCAGCGTTAAATGGGTTTTCTGAATTTCACTGAATTAATCTGTTTTTGCTTGACGTATTGACTTTCTGTATTACGATGAATATTTATACATTGAATTCAGTAGTTATTGTGCATCGAATCTCTGAAATTTGTCATCCCAGGTATAGAGAATCACTTTATTCTGCTTCTATGAACACATTGCTTCTTGTTGTTTACCAATCGTACAGCATTCATTTGGTGTTTTGAAGCACGATTGGAAGACTTCTTCCCACTTGAAAAATATTGAATGTGGTCAGTTTCAATACCCCCACTGGCAGCATACAAAATCCTGTAAATCACCGTGAAATATTAATTTCATCGCAATATTATATTTATTATCTCAATTTCAGAAAAATATATATACTTTCCCTAACGCCGTATGCAAAATTCGATTTTGTGTACTGATTTGTGTGCACAAAATGCCAGATTTCCTAACGCATTTCGTAAGCGTGTGCAAAATGCGGTTCGCGTGTGCAAAATAAAATTCGCGTGCGCAAAATAGGTTCGCGTGTGCAAAATGCGGTTAGCGTGCGCAAAATGAGATTTGCGTGTGCAAAATACAATTTGCGTATACAAAATATTTGTGAACATATATAATACACTTTAAATCTATTTCCATATAAAAGTCGCCTGAGAGTTATTCGCGAGTGACAATGACGCGAAATGCTTTGTTTACATCCTTGCACCCACAGGCCTGCACGTTCTAACACTTCACAATCTTTTTGTGTTTACGATTCTTGACCTTATAATTCTTTAAGATTCTTGACCGCGTAATGTACTATATCTCATGGTACGGCATTTTGTCACGATAAGTGAGGTGAGTTTCTCTGATCAAACGTCTGGCGCCTACCCGATTCAGAAACAGAGTGCTGCGAAGAAACCTCTCCTAATACAATGCGGAAATCACTTTTCAATACACAGATATTTTTTCATTTGTTTGATTTAATGATTTTCTGTATGGAGTGACGTATTGGCGTCGATCGTCGCGCATACCTTACATATGCGAAACTGACTTCATAAAAGCGTCGTCTGCTTGAAAAGCGAAAAGTTGAGGATATAGATATAGAGCATGGACTGCGCATTTGGGCCGAAAATCGCTCGGTCCGTAGTAAGAGAGAGAAACGGACGCGGCCAAATCTGTTTCTTTCTAACCAACAACATTAAATACATAGAAAAAGACAGACTCTGGCCACCTATACTTCCTTCTCTCTCATTATTGGCGTCACCACAGGCAGTATATAGGGAATGCGCAGTCCATGCTCTATGTCTATGGCCTCAACTTTTCGCTTTTCGAGCAGACGACGCTTTCATGAAGTCAGTTTCGCATATGTAAGGTATGCGCGACGATCGACGCCAATACGTCAATCCATACAGAAAATCATTAAATCAAACAAATGAAAAAATGTTTGTGTATTGAAAAGTTCCGCATTGTATTAGGAGAGGTTTCTTCGCAGCACTCTGTTTCTGAATCGGGTAGGCGCCAAACGTTTGATCAGAGAAAATAACCTCACTCATCGTGACAAAATGCCGTACCATGAAATAAGTATATATATTTTTTCCTGTAATTGAGATAATAAATATAATATTGCGCTGAAATTGATATTTCACGGTGATTTACAGGATTTTGTATGCTGCCAGTGAGGGTATTGAAACTGACCATATTCAACATTTTTCGAGTGGGAAGAGTCTTCAAATCGTGCATCAAATTCACCAAATGAATGCTGTACGATTGATAAACAACAAGAAGCAATGTGTTCATAGAAGCAGAATAAAGTGATTCTCTATACCTGGGATGATGAATTTCAGAGATTCGATGTACAATAACTACTGAATTCAATGTATAAATATTCATCGTAATACAGAAAGTCAATACGTCAAGTAAAAACAGATTATTTCAGGGAAATTCGGAAAACCCATTCAACGCTGATTTTTATTATATATTTTAATAAATTGATAGAATGAAGGCCCATTCCGGAGAGTTATCTAGCAGGTGCTTCATATTTTGGTATGGAAGAACACCCCTATAAGTTCGATCAAGATCCATGACCCGGAGTTATGGTCGTCCCCTAGTTAGTCCAGTTCAAAATTGTTTTCTCGCAGGAAAGTGGAAAAATACTCAGTAAATTCATCTGCTGCTACATTATCAGCCGATAACTTCTTCTTCTGCATAGATAATTGGTGTATACCATGCCTCACTTTAAATCGATGGAGCCATCCGTTACTTGCCTCAAAATTAGGGGGACCTCCTGATTCTCGGTTCAAGATAATCGCTTTTTCCTGAAGAATTGTTCCGGATACTGGTTCACTCATGCTCCTTCGCTGCACAAACCATGCATATACTGCTTTATCTAGAATACTTTCATCGACACTGTGCACAATTTTTTTGTCCAAACGGCAATTATTATTCTTCAAGCACTCAATTTTCTTCGGTATTTCCTGTTTATTACTTTGAATTTTACAAATGGTAGAATCAGATATAAAGTATCCGACATCAAGCTCCGCAATAGACTGTCCAGCTTCCAGCTTTTCAATAATTTTTTGTCGAACCTAAAAACTTAAATTATTTTGATGCTTTCTAGTCGATTGCAATGCATTAACAGGAGCAGATGATTCCGGAGGAACATTTTCTTTTTCAGTTTTAATTCTTCGAATCGTTTCAGGTGATACTCCGTACACCCTGGCGAGAGTGAAAATTGGCTCATTGGAATTCAGCCGCCGTATGATGTGAGTTTCTCTTACTACCAGGTAATGCTTTCAAACTCGTTTTCTTCATCATTTGCTGTGAAAAAATGTCAAATGTTTCAAGCGAATTGATTTTATAGCATCACTTTTTATAACAATAACAAAAATCTAGGAGCAAGCCTCAGCATATAATATACACATAGTAAACACTATGATTAAAACCTATTTTTCGACGTATTCGAATTCATTTTTTTCGAAGTATTAAAAAACCATTTCTGTTCCGACAAGTTTATTTTGAGTCTTACTGTAGTACTAGGTACACATTAGAGGTTGGAATTTTTGAAACTGTATTTTGTTGTACGCAATGCCTAATAACGATAAAATTCGGCCTAACGGCAATTATAGACTCACCTTTAGGGTGATTTTACGAAAAATGTGAAAAAGTTGCACTTAGAAACACTTATAACCACATCGCGGTGACGCGCGACATACATAAGTTAGATTACTTGAATCGTAGAAGATACACTGTACCGACCTCGGCGGCGGTACTAATGGCAGTTTATATAAAAACCCCAAAAAGCACCTCTGGTGCAAAAACCTTTCGCCAAGTCCATTAATGTGTGGATCACCCCAACAAAACCCCCCTAAAAAGTTCTGCTCGTTCGCTCGCTGCGCTCGCTCACTCGATTGGTTGATGATTATCAACATACAAAAGCATTGAAATCAGATACAACTGCCAAGTACCTGTAGAATATTAAAAGTTTGGAATTAAAAAATTTGTTCAAACTAAATATAACGTTGTACTCGTTCGCTCGCTGCGCTCGCTCACTCGATTGGCTTATGATTATTAGTTGAAAAAATAATTCCTATGAAGAAATTGAAGATGACAATATTTAGCAAAAAATATTCACAACAAAAAATAATTAAAAAAAAATTGTAAACAAAAAATTCGGAGTCCGTGGTACGTTGGTGGGCCAATGTTTGAATGGCTATCAGATGACATTGACATGATTCGCAATTGATATTTCATAATGCTGTTTCTACAAAAGGCCCACCAAGTACCACTACCTGCAAATTTTTTGTTTACAATTTTTTTTTAATTATTTTTTGTTGTGAATATTTTTTGCTAAATATTGTCATCTTCAATTTCTTCATAGGAATTATTTTTTCAACTAATAATCATAAGCCAATCGAGTGAGCGAGCGCAGCGAGCGAACGAGTACAACGTTATATTTAGTTTGAACAAATTTTTTAATTCCAAACTTTCAATATTCTACAGGTACTTGGCAGTTGTATCTGATTTCAATGCTTTTGTATGTTGATAATCATCAACCAATCGAGTGAGCGAGCGCAGCGAGCGAACGAGCAGAACTTTTTAGGGGGGTTTTGTTGGGGTGATCCACACATTAATGGACTTGGCGAAAGGTTTTTGCACCAGAGGTGCTTTTTGGGGTTGATTTCACTACTTTTTGTACAATTTTGCTTGACCACCTAATAATTGTGCTCGCTCGCTACGCTCGCTCGGTTGTTTTGTACTATTTCATTTTTGTCAAATTTTGCTTGACCACCTAATAATTGTGCTCGCTCGCTACGCTCGCTCGATTGGGTTTTCCTATACCCTCGCTTGCGAAGCTTGCTTAGTTGTCAGCATTCTGCCAATTGTTCCTATGAACATCTCAATGCATGTACGGTGATGCATTTTATATCATCCGAATCCCTCAAAAAGCAGCAATGTTAAATGTGGTAGTATAATTTAAATGAATGAAAATAATGTTATAATATACATGTAGTATAAAATATAGGATCTTGCGAGGGTATAAATGAGTGGGGTTTGTTATCAAGTATTGAACAGATAAAAATGACTATTTATTGAATATTTGTTAATATAAATCTATTCCACAATAACAAGTGTTAATTAAGAGTCTCGTCCCGTATAATGTCCGTCTGGAGCGTCTTTAGTTATATCGTCGTTTGTCTTTTGTATTCGGTCGTCGTTCCGATACTTCTCGTCTTACGTCTTTCGTCTTTAACCGTCGTTCTTAAACTGCCCTTCTTACGAATATGCAACTCCCAACTGCAGCCCTTGCATCCTTCTTCGGTCATACATCATTCATACTTCTCTCTCACACTCTCTGTCCATGGTGCGTGGGCCACACGTGCTTCCATGAGTTTCGGGGTTGCTTCGCAGGTCGTGTCTGGTCACTGTCAGCTTATATTAGTCATGGTAACTCTAAAACCTTAAGTGCTACAGTCTTTCTCTTGAAAGTAAACTTACGTCTAGCCTAAACTATTTCCGATACTACACTCGGCCATCCTACACTAAACATCTGACCTCAGATGTTTCCGTCGTCTTCACTCATACACGAGTCACCACTGTCTTCATTAATCCACGGCTTCATATGGTCAGCTGATGTGGATGTTCTCTGTGGACCCTCGTGTTCGCCGACCTTTTCCACAGCGTATCTGTCTTTTCGCAGCACTTTCACAATTTTGTAAGGACCAAGAAATTTAGGATGGAACTTGAGGCCTGGCCCGAACTGCGTTCGCTTGATTGCCACAAGTTCGTCTTCATCGTAAATTCTGGCATTTTTTCTCCTGGTGTTGAAAGTCTTCCGATTTTCTGCCTGAATTTTAGAAATTCTCTCCTTCGCCTGTCTTCGAAGCTCATCTCGGTTTTCTTGGAAAATAGTGGTCATCTCATTCTCTATCATTTCTTTAATCTGTGCGTCATCTTGCAATCTCATGCGTGCTCCGAACAATAAATTGAATGGAGATGTACCAATGCTTCTGCTCGTCGTAGCGTTCATATATTTTTGTGCCGAACATACGTATTTATGCCATTCTTCCGGCTTTGGAGCAGCCAGCTTCGTTAATAACGGTATTAGCGTTCTGTTAATACGTTTAATCTGACCATTCCCCCTTGGAACACCCGTGGTAATTGTAGAATGCAATATGTTTTCGCTTTTGCAATAGTCTTCAAACGCGTGGGACGTGAAAGCTGTTCCCCTATCTGAGACGATTCTTCTGGGATTTCCAAATATCGTCGACTGCTTCTTGAGACGATCTATTACTTCAGCACTGTCCGTAGACTTAGTCGGATACAGCCAAACGAACTTCGTGAAAGCGTCTACAACTGCAAAAATATGCCGATAGCTTTTCTTGGTGGAGGGCATCGGACCCAGATGATCGACGTGGTATGTGTCCAATGGCAACTCTCCCTTGTCAATGGTATTCAACAGTCCCTCTTGCTTCCCTTGTTTGCGTTCTGCTAGAATACAATTAACACAGCCTCGTACAATTTTCTCAACCTTATCGCGCATCCCTTTAAACCAATAGTCTTTCTTCACAATCGACTCCGTCTTGTTAATTCCAAAATGTCCGCGTTCGTGCGCGTGTCTTATCACTTGCGTTTGCATTGTCTTAGGTATCACAACTAGCACGTCGTCATTAACTTCTTTATACAATAACCCATTTCTAACAATATAGTTATCCGCCTGGCTCCGTTCAGCCTTGTTAAGAATTTTCATTAATTCTTCGTCGTCTCGTTGAGCCTTTTTTAACCTAGCGACTAGTCCTTCCTGACACTCATCTATCAACATAGCAGTAGGCAAAGAATTACGGCTTAAAGCATCTACATGCGTCATAGATCTACCTGGCCTGTGCTCGACTACGTATTGAAATTCTTCCAGAAGAAGCGCCCATCTGGCTACCCGCACGCATAGGTCCTTTTTATTCATGGTCATCGTAAACGCTTGACAGTCCGTCACTATTTTAAAAGGTATACCTAATAAATAAACCCTGAATTTCTTTAATGATTTTACGATCGCGAGGACCTCGAGCTCGTAACTAGAATACTTCTCCTCGGCTGGCGTCGTTTTTCCGCTCGCGTAATACACTGGGTGAAACGCGTTATCTACGCTATCCCGTTGCAAAAGTATTGCTCCGTAACCGAGACTAGATGCATCCGTGTGCAACTCCGTTTCTGCTGATACTCGGTATAACTTTAGAATAGGCTTGTCTACTAATGCTAACTTGAGTCTTTCAAAAGCCTGTTCCTCTTGGATCGCAAGCTGAAACTTGGCTCCCTGTCTTAATAAATTTGTCAACGGCCGGGCGATAATTGAATATCTGGGAATAAACTTTCGGAAATATCCTGTCAACCCTAAGAAACTCTGAACGGCTTTGACACTCGTCGGCTTAGGATATTTCATTACCGCGTTAGTTTTATGTTCCGACGGCCGGATGCTTCCATCTTCGACAATGTGTCCGAGATATTCTATCCTCGTCTGTAAAAAACGACACTTGTCCCAATTAATTTGCAAGTTATATTGTCTACCGCAATCTAACACCATTTTGAGATTCTTTAATCCATTCGCAACATCCGCGGAAGGTATAATCAAATCGTCCATGTAAGTCAGCACAACTCCGGCTGCGATTAATTTTCTGAATACAGCGTTTATAAACTTCTGGAAAACCGACGGCGAATTGCAGAGACCAAATGGTACCCTCAGAAATTCGTAATGACCATTGGGCACTACAAAAGCCGTGTACCGTATGCTTTCTTCTTCTAATGGAACGTGAAAGAAACCATTCTTCAGATCTATAGTACTAAACACCTTCGCGCCCTGCAATAAATCTAATTGATCTTCGATAAGTGGCAGCGGATAGCGATCTTTCATAATTTTCTTGTTTAACTCCCTATAGTCTACACAAATTCTTGTCGACCCGTTCTTCTTCTTTACTAGTACTATCGGACTAGCGTATTCCGACTGAGAAGGTCGAATTATTCCTTCGTCTAGCCACGTTTCTATCTGAGAGTCTACTTCCTGCTTCTCTTGAGGGGATAACCTCCTAGGCCTCTGATATACAGGTACCTCGTCTTTTAAAATCAAACTCATTTTGATGCCAACTTCGTGTACCTTCTCTGGTTCGTAACTACCGATAATATTTTCAACGTCTGCTTTATGATCGGAATTCGTGATATAAGATAAATCTACTTCGTTTGCTTCTGAAATCACGCCTATGCTGAATACTTCTGGAATCTCGGGATCGTCCCGAACGTCATTTACTGATCTAGTGATAGAAACCCTTCCTTCCTTCATGTGAACCTCTACACTACTCAAAAAATCAGCACCAATAAGTAAAGCGTGTTGCATCATAGTATCAGAAACTACGTGAATTTTCATAGGATATAGGCTACCGTCTATCGTTACCATAGTATTAAATTCTCCTAGCGTATGGTTATTGTCAGAACCAATACCGCGAAATTGTAAAATCTTATTATCTAAACGAGGTGCACCAATTTTAACATATTGGTCTGCCCTCATCAAGCTTATATCACTACCAGTGTCTATTAATGCTAAAAACTTATTGTCCGCTATTTGCACTTCCTTATATTGCTTTCCACGAGCGAACTGTTGACTTGCACCACAGCTCTCTTTCGTCGGGTTCTTCTTTATCGGACACTTCGGTGAGATATGTCCGTATTCGTTGCAATTAAAACACTTTGCACCTTTGCTTTTCGAGGGGCAATCCGCACTCACATGATTCTTGGCTCCACAATTGAAACAACGTTTCGAGTCCGTGTTTGAATTATTCGGCTGCTTCTTACTTTTATCTTCGCTGCGTTTCGGCTTGTTATTTGCTTTGATATTTGCACGCATGCTTTCATAAAGGATAAACTTAGCCTTTAATTCCTTAACGTTATTGGCACCGTACAATATAGTCTTATTCACTTCATCATCCTGAACGCCATCAATGATATATTGTATGACTGCGTCATTTTCAATGTTCACTTGACTGGCAATCTCGAACATCTTGTAAATATATTCTTGATATGATTCGTTTGAGTCCTTTTTTCGTCGTGACAGATCTTTGTGGATCTCATGGCTGTTTACAGACTGTGCAAATTCTTCCTTCAATGCTTTTTTTAATTTGTCCCATGTCTTCGCGCACTTTTCGAAATTCACAAATAATTTAGCAGGACCGCGAAGTAATCTCTTGGCGTACACCACCTTTTGCACGTCACTCCACTTGCACAAATTTGCCATGTCTTCAAAATCTTTGAGCCAGCGTCGTACACTTAGTCGATTATCACCGCTAAACGTTTCCATAGACTCCTCAACATCCTTGAAAGTGAGCAGATACTTTGATTGCCTTACATGCACTGTTTCCGCGTCACTGCTATCGTCGTCGTTTTCACTTGCATTGTCCGACTCTGCATCATCACTTTTTTCACCGTGTTCTCGTTCGAGCGCCAAAACTGCTTTTAATCTGGCGACCAATTCTTGTTTATTACCTGACACCTTTAACTTACGTCGTTTTAGTTCACTTTTGAGTTCAGGGACCTTCATCCCATCAACGTGTGATTCATCTTCTACCTGGTGTTCGTTTTGATCGGCACTGCTACCGTTCTGTATTTGATCGTCTTTACCCATCTTTATGTATGCACTTGATCACTTAATTTTTCAAATGTTTTACACTGTACAGCGGGCCACTTTTCAATACTCTGCGCAATCCCGGTTGAGCCCCCAAAAATGTAGTATAAAATATAGGATCTTGCGAGGGTATAAATGAGTGGGGTTTGTTATCAAGTATTGAACAGATAAAAATGACTATTTATTGAATATTTGTTAATATAAATCTATTCCACAATAACAAGTGTTAATTAAGAGTCTCGTCCCGTATAATGTCCGTCTGGAGCGTCTTTAGTTATATCGTCGTTTGTCTTTTGTATTCGGTCGTCGTTCCGATACTTCTCGTCTTACGTCTTTCGTCTTTAACCGTCGTTCTTAAACTGCCCTTCTTACGAATATGCAACTCCCAACTGCAGCCCTTGCATCCTTCTTCGGTCATACATCATTCATACTTCTCTCTCACACTCTCTGTCCATGGTGCGTGGGCCACACGTGCTTCCATGAGTTTCGGGGTTGCTTCGCAGGTCGTGTCTGGTCACTGTCAGCTTATATTAGTCATGGTAACTCTAAAACCTTAAGTGCTACAGTCTTTCTCTTGAAAGTAAACTTACGTCTAGCCTAAACTATTTCCGATACTACATACACGTATGCTCATACTTTTCTGTAAGCCTTAAATTTCTGTGGACAGACGTAACATGTGTTCTTTCATTAAGTTCTACGAATTGTTTTGTTAGAATCCGGTATAATTCTGTATGCCTGCAACGTGTAACCCAGCGCGCAGCCCTTCTCCTGTCTCATCTGGGCTTGGGACCAGCAATGGCGGAGTTACTTGCACGCAGGGTTATAGTTGCAGCTCATGATTAGATATATATAAATATTAGATATATGTATTGCAATTCTTAGGTAGTTTTCCTTTTTTTTTTTCAATGCAGCTAGGTCCTGTGCAAAAAGAACATGTAAGCGTCCTGTACTCATAACGTCAACTGCAACTTCGGGTCTGAACCGAAGGTATCGAAATATATAGAATTGAGCCTATTGATGCAAGACTAGATGTTCTCCAATAATTACATTTATGAATGAAATTACGCCGAGTCTAAAACGAATAAATAAATATAGACGAGAATCTTTATCATCTGACAAAGAGGGCGACGATCGATCATTTCTTTCATAACGAATAGGTATTTTCATTCAATTTGTCGTGATAGCACTAATCTGAATTTGAAGAAAGCTTAAGAGACTTGAACATACAGACACAGGTTGCATACCAAAATCTAATAAATTTATGTATTGAAATTTGACAGTAAATTATGAATATATAGTTTGTACGATTAATTTACATGTAATCATAGATATTTATACAGACTTTGAGATTGCTCTGAACAAAGAATCTAAGCTGTTCGTAAAACATGGATTAAAAATTATCTCCACCGAGGGTCAAAGCACTACGTTGACGTGGAGTGTAGAATAAAGCCTATCGGAGTCTAACACACAAGTCGACTCACAGTCTCGTTTTGACTCGAGGATATAGATCATACAACTCGTCGGAATCCTACGTATAACGTCGACTCACAATTTGAGTCTGAGCAAACGGGCCTTCGGAGATGAAATTAACATAGAGCTTGAAGTGGAATTCGCTGCAATCTAACGCTTGAACTCGGCTTTATTGGTCTGGCTCCTTGCCGTTCCTTATATCAAATCATGATATCCTGATATTTTTCGACTTCAACATTTGCTCTTGATTTTATATCATCAGACTTCCTCAGGCGGTAACTTGCTTAATAATAAAACCTCAACAAACCGTTTCCTCCGATAATTGCATTCATAAATAACCTCAAAAGCTCAATATCGTAGGATTCAAAATTAACCTATCGAAACATTTTTGTTGGTGACTATCACATTAATGTACTTGGCATAAGGTTTTCGTACCTGAGGTGCTTTTAGTGGGTATTCACTAGTTTTCGTACCTTCAAATTTTATATCAATCATTGCTCGTACTTTATTTTATTTCCTTTATTTGGATTAAAAACATGAAATGACAACACGCGTCTGCTAGTGTTGCAGACGATTTTTGTTTGCGAACTAGCGCCAACTACGTCGTGACTATCGTACTCACGCCACTCTATACAACTTTTGTGTGGATTTATCCCTTCTATGTCATGTTCCCAGATGCGTAAGGACGTATGTTCTGTGTATGAGCATAGGACATACGTCCTGCGTTTAGCGACGCGATGTGATTTTATGGGAATGGTTTTAATGGGATGAATCTTGGTCTGAATTTTTGTGTGGAGTTTCCCTTCTATGTCTGTTCCCAGATCCGTAAGGACGTATGTTCTGTGTATAAGCGTAGAACATACGTCCTGCGTTTAGCGACGAAATGTGATTTCATGGGAATGGTTTGAGTTGGCAGAATCTTGGTCTGAAGAAGACTAAAGAGAAACATTGTACGAGGAAACGAGGTTTCAGAAACGGTAGTTACTTATATCTCAGCACTCCGGACACCGATTTAATCGATCTAGGGCTCAAATGAAAGCTCTTCATACCTACATCCTAGATCAAATTAGTTTCAATTCGTGTTCGTGATCGATTTAATCGATCTAGGGCTCAAATGAAGGCTCTTCATACCTACATCCTAGATCAAATTAGTTTCAATTCGTGTAGTATGTGAGGTGAAAGAAAACGAGGATACTAATTCGCGTTATGGGTCCGGGCAGTTGCGTCTCGGGTATATAGACTCGTTGAGTCTCGCGCTTGAAAAAATTTTTTTTTTAATGTACTTGGCGCGAGACTCTACCGAGTCTCTTGATGTCCGCTGATGCCTCATCTACATGCTCACACATTCGAACATTAATTGCATGAATGATTGAATGACTGATTCATAAAATAAAATTATTGTCGAGGTCCCAGATTGTAGTCGGCACTGGCGACAGAGTGGAGATTCGGCAGTGCCTGAAGCACAGCTGATGTCAGTGCCAGGGGTTCGTTAGTGCCCGGGGTCCGACTGTATTCGAATTAATTTATCTAGAAGAAAATAACCCAATAAGCACCCATTCGTATAAAAAACGTATAAAAAAGTCATATACTCTACGTTTATTGAGCGGAAAAATGTTCCTCAGTTAGACGCATAAGTAGCGTTTATTGAAAACGTTACGTCAATACGTTCATTATTACACGATAAACAACGTTGAATACACGTGTACCACTTGAATATTTGGCCAAATTATTCTTGCGCGAAAAAAAAAATGAAGATACCTAAAACAAATTAATTACAATGTATGAGGCGTTGATCAACAACTACTAATCGCAAACAATCGCACTTTCTTCTTAATTAAGAATTTTGAGATTAGAAAAACTTCGCATTATTGTTGTGGCCGGGATTCGATCCGGGGACGCTCACATTCGCTTGTATTACTATTCGCACGCTCTATCAACTACGCCAAACTACCTATTGACGAAGTCAGTCACTTTCTCGTAATTGTCTTGGACTTTGCATCTGTCTCAATGATATTAGCGTTTCAATGCAACTGAGATATGTTAACTGAACACCCGAGTTGCAAATATGTTATCAATTTAATTTCTTGCCTAGAGTTCCACACGTTCTCGCTCGATTCAATTGTATTGCACATTCATTATTATATCAGGAAAACGTATAAATGACGTTAAATCGAGTGCATATTATTCTAAAATCGTAACGCTTGATAGACATTCACAAAATAGACGTTGCCATTACATCTGTCAGGAACGTGTAATATACGCGGATATGAAGTGATTGGAACAACGTAGAAATTGCGTGTCATATGCACTGTAACGGGTAGTCCCTGGGTTCGGGTACCCAAGAAGCTAAGCCGAATACAAACCAGGCCCAACGGATAGGTAGGGGACTTTGCTGGGCGCCAGACTTCGTTAGAAGTCCTCTCTCTCTCTCTCTGGGACCCTCCGGCTAGCTACTAACGATAGAGGGATTTCGTAGGGCGAAGAATAGAGACACAAGCCGAATGTTACTCACTATTATTTATTAAAAAGAAAAAAAAGAAAAGGTGGCGAATTATTTAACACGCCCGCTACCTGGCGTGTGAACAAGAAAAATAATGATACTAATAATACTGACTCTACTCTACGCCAAGTATTAAATATCAAATAAACTATGAAAATAATGACTCTAAATATATTACCCAAATGAAGCTGAGAAAAAAAGAAAATTATCACGATAATTGGTCGAGCACTCCCACGGCTCTAGACCTGATAGACGGTAGTGAGGACTACGTCGACTCAACCTACGGTCTATCTCGCTCGCTCCGGCTACGGGACAGTCAGCTGTCACCGTAGCGAGATTGCGTGCCTCGCTTCACGTCTCGTGAGGGACTGACGCGGCGCGCTGTAAGGCGGCGGCGGAGAAGTGGTGGGGCAGGCTTCGGCTAAGGGGAAAGCGCCAGAACTCTGACCGGCAGCAGCTGAGTGCGACGCGTGACGTCAGAGGTCTGTGGCAATATGGCGTCGGTCTGATTTCAGCTGCGAGCGGCGCAACAGTGACCACTCTGGGCCCGGTTACGCGCAGCGAAAACAGCACGTGACCGGTGTTCTTTAGGTTTGAATCCAACGGTTCGCGGGGAACGGTTGGGACTCAGACACGCGGTTCTCGAGGCTCAGGGAATATTCAAGGGGTGCGGGTTGGTATCGGGGTGGAATCTACTACGAGATGGATGGATATTACCTTGTAAGGACGCTCTTACGGCCTCGGTTGCGACGGTAATAATCCAAAAGTACGGTCGGAGAGCCGGGGGTATGCAGGGGTCAGAGTCCAGTCAAATCAGTAGTCCAATATCCAAGAACCCAAATCACAGTCCAAATTCCAGCCCGGTCGTTGTGTCCACTTTTACTTCCCTCACTCACTCCACTGCACACACTCTCTCTCTCACTCTTCAACTCTCTCTCTCTCTCTCTCAAAAACTTCTATGTTTTCACTTTTCTCTATACACGAGGTGTTCGGGATCAGATCCAAAGATGGAAGTGACTTCTTTTTCGAGATTTTTAGTACCAACCGGCATCACCCGACCTGCGAGCGCGGGCGGCGACCGCGTCGCCATATGCGAGGGTCGGCGGCCAATGGGCTCCGCAGGGTAGTCGGGCGGCAGGATTTAGATCGGGCGGCCGGACTTAAGCACGTCCGTAGTTCGGTCAGGCGGAGGTCTAACGTGCCACGTTAG
This sequence comes from Tenthredo scrophulariae, assembly GCA_963978835.1. Classification (NCBI taxonomy): domain Eukaryota; kingdom Metazoa; phylum Arthropoda; class Insecta; order Hymenoptera; family Tenthredinidae; genus Tenthredo; species Tenthredo scrophulariae. Next base: position 4,863,965 of record OZ022234.1, read on the forward strand.
AGCACGTATCGTGATCTGTTTAATAAACGTGCATAATTGAGATATTGTTAATGGTATACACATCGTTGTTCGGATACCATCAATATATGTGTGCATTCGCAATCGATTAAACCTATAAATCAAATACATATTATACGTTAATACTATCTGAAATCGAAACGTTTAATCGACATTCACAAAATGGACGTTGCCATTACATCTGTTAGGAACGTGTAATACGCGAATATGAAGTGATTGAAACAACGTAGAAATTGCGTGTCATATGTACGCTGTGACGTTCTCACCAACTTACCACATGGAACACGTACTTACCAACGACAGTCACTAATAGAACAAACCCTTCTTTACTCTTGATCAATATTAAACCCCTTATACCCAAATAGGATATAAGAAATCTGTTTTACCATCAGTGGTCCATACCAGAGGATAACTCAGCCTCTGAATCGGTACCATTCCCACCATCAAGTATATACCCAACCATGATATACAGTACATTACCCTCTAGTATAGACCACATAGAACTATATTTAATATAACTCATATACTATGTTCAAAATTACTTACTATAATACATATATTCATATAATACATTTATACATATAACACATACATACATATAATACATTTATACATATAACACATACATACATATAATACATATATTCATATAGTATACTCATATATAAGATATCCATATACTATATTCATGTTAACTATACCCATATAATATCTAATACCCAAATTATATTCATGCATAAACCCTACATATAACTATAATATATATACACCCATATATATACCTTTAATACATAACTAACTATAAGAAATATAGAGAACATATCACTCCTAAATATTCATTCTTCATATAAAACTCAGAAATTATATAATAGAACAAAGGACCATTGGTAACAGGCATGTGACGCAATGCCACGTGCAACAGCAAGCCCGGTCAAGATCCAAACAATACCAAGAATCACGTCCGGTCAACCGTTACAATAACAAAACCGAAACCTAAACACCGGTATCAATCCGCTTACAATAACAATACCAAGAATCACACCCGGTCAACCGTTGCAATAACACAGCTGCACATGAGTCATATGCACGTGGCCACAGTCCGAGCATACATAAGCAATCCTACTACCTAGATCTTAAGGCATATATAAGGCCCCCACTTACCACACAAGACACCGCCGGTTTACCGCTATCTTCATTGAACGCTAGTCTACGACAAGAACTCATAGAAGCAAGTACTGAGTTTGAATAATTACTCCGCGTAAAAGTCGAACTCTAACTTCAGTTCATAAAAGATCTCTAACTCGTGCCCACGGTCGCACGCTCATTATTATAAAAGTAACATCAAATAGTAAGACGAATAAACTCTCGTGATTTTAGCGCTTTGAGAATTATTTTATTCATATAAAATAACATCGAAAACAGTCAGCCGCGAAAGTCTCGTGTGGTTTGGCGCATTGAAGAATTACTTTATATTAATCAAACTTATATTCAAATTTTGCTTCAATAAACAAAGTAAATATCTTCAACAACTTAAATCAAGGTAAATACTCACCTTCCCTCATCTTACTAATCCACATCCTATAATAATAAAGCCGGGGCTAGGTATACCAAATACTCAAGCCAGCTTTAAAGTCATTCTTCATATACAAATTTCGGATACTGTTGTATAGGCCAAGGTTTAGTGACCTCAGCTTACCTCAGTATTCAACACGTTTAAAGCTCACGCGGAGAACTACTTTCTACGCTTGCATTAAACCCTCTTTCTATAACACACTAACGTCGGGGCAGGCACTAGTCCATAGCCAACGTTAATAAAATCCTTTTTCCCTGTAGATGAATGAACCCCAGATAAAGAAAAGAAAGAATAAACGTCGCGGAGGCAAAAGAGCACGGGCTTGTATAACTAAAGCAATAGCTCGAAAACAACGTTTCATCGAAACAATAAATAAAACTGAACCACCCGATTGGCTTAAAGAATACCTTGACAAACTTCATTCAAACTCTACTGACGAAGACAGTCGCGATACAATAATCATACCAAAAGACAATATTCAAACCACTTCGGAGTTCACCGAAAATATACAAGTGCCTTCATACAAGGAGGACCCTCCGCCATATCCAGTGGACCAGCCAGCGGAACCATTTTTCGGGTTCTTGGAAGAAGCCCCGAGGACAATAGTACAGCACACAATCAACTACCAAGGAACAAGGTGTGTAGTCGATACCTTAGAGGCGACCTTGACTAGACGATTCTTTGAGACCAGCCATCTTGACATCCCCTTTCAACCCGCTACGCCCAAGATCATTGAAATCGTCGACCTGGAATAAAGGTAAGAACTATATACTTTTATTTTACCCTTATAATATATCGTTACCCTTCAACCTCCCGCGAACCCGTCCATGTGGATCTAAAGGAGTGTGCGTTTAACCTGAACGCCAAATCTTCGGTCATTGATTAAATCGGACCAGGATCTTAGGCTCTTGCTCCCCTTTCTTCTTTTGGCGATAACTGCACGTCAGTCTGTAACAACGTATCATCAGCTGTTTAATAAACGTGCATAATTAGTATATTGACGGTATGCACATCGTTGTTTAGATACCGTCAATATACTGTTACATTTGGTAAAATCACCCTTATGTCATTAGTTCTATATGTGATTAATATCTAGTAGTCTATATGATAAAAGATATCTTTTGAAATATGAGAACCTCGGTTGCAGAGTCGACAAACATCATTGTCAAACAAGTCAGTCTGTTTCTAGCTCACAACTAGTACAGACCTTTATTGGAGAATATATAACCCTTTTACCCAATTTATTTAATTCCACTTGATTCACTTTATTTCTCTCGGAAACCCACTATAAATAACTTTTTACTTATCGCAAACCACATTTTGCAACATTGGTGTCAGAATCGGGATCTTACCGAGATCGATAAAGTGAATATTTTGTGAAATCAAGTATGAACAAAAAACGAAATGTCTCGTCGACGGCCTACTGCTCCCACTAATGAACCAGCTGGTAACCAGCTAATACCACCACGTCAAATCGACATGATGGAGCGACTGTTTCAAGCCTTGGCTTCAACAACAGGCAAGTTCAGCTGCACAAGCAGCACAACAAGAGGCCAATTTAACGGCACAACGTGAATGCGAGGAGCGTGAAGATCGACCCCGTCGCGAAGAAAGGGAAGCGAACTTAGCGGTTCAACGCGAATGCGAGGAGCGCGAAACTCTTCGGCTGAGAGAAGAAAGGGAAGCGAACTTAGCGGCTCAACGCGAACGCGAGGAGCGCGAAACTCTTCAACTGCGAGAAGAAAGAGAGGCGAACCATGCAGCCCAACAGGCCACCCTATCCCTTTTCATGAGACGCCTGAAACCTCAGAAGATGATCTCCCAAACCTCCACTCCCAGACGATCCCCAGTGAGGATCGAGGAGATTGTAGAAGAGACTAATATTCGGTCTGTACAAAACTATGGGGAAGAAGAACCTTCCCCAACTTTACGTAGACCTCGTACGGGTGGAGCGGCGACTTTCACGCCGCACACTCGTACAATTCCTCAGAGTGACCGAATTGAAAATTCAATTCGGGACGCACGAGCGATACACCATGAAACCCTCATGGCTGGTGATCAGAATATAAATAATACAAATGATAACATTCCTCTTAATATATCTCGCGCCGGGAGTAGTCGCGAAAAACAATACGAGACCCAGACTGTAATAAACACGTACCCAGAAGTACGTACTGGAAATGTCCAAAAACATGTACTAATCTTGAAGTAAATTTTTCTGACGGTTTTACACCGTGGGCAGAATACGAACGCCATTTTCAAATAATAGCAAAAGTGAATTCATGGTCTTCCACCACCAAAGCTGGACAACTTGCCGGTAGTCTTGGAGGCCCTGCTTTATCTGTACTGACAGCTCTGGCTGATTCGGACATACAGGACTTTGACAAACTCAGTGCGGCCTTAAGACTCAGATTTGGAAACCAACATTTATCGAAACTTTCATTAACGCAACGAGGGATTAGAAAGCAAGCCAAGGATGAAGGTCTTGCCTCCCTAGGTTTAGAAATAGAAAGACTTGCTCGTGTAGCTTTACCCCTTTGCGACGAATCTACTAGAGATTTGCTAGCATGTGATAAATTTATAAATACCATTACAGATCCTGAGCTTAAACATGCTCTTAGTTTGGCAGGACCTTCTTCTTTACAAGAAGCAGTAAACAAAGGTTTAGAAATTGACGCACTCAACAAACAATATTTAGGAGTAGGAAAACTACGACAAATTAAAACAGACAATACCGTTACTCCCACTAGGACTCACGAAAATAAGAAAACTACTCCCTGGCAGCAAACTGAAAATAATAATAACAATAAAAATAATAATAATGATAGAAAACCCTATTCTCGAAATTTCGGAGACAGACCCCCGTTGAAGTGTAGATTTTGTGGGAAATTGGGCCATGGTGCAAATCATTGTTTCGCGTTGGAACGAAGAAGCCAAACAGGTAACGGGAATTCTTCGAATTCCCGAACTTCATGGAGAAAGGAGAACGATTCGAATAAAGATATTTTTAAAAAGACTACAGAAATTCCACCAGGTTCTTCTATCCAAAAAAACTAATCATCGATGATTTTGAGGGGCAGAAGTCATCATGTGTTCGACCCAACAATAGCCCTATTTTAACACAATTTTTAATACGAAGTCTAAGACAAACAGGCTTATATGCACGAGGGACTGTCAACAGAATTAACTGCCTCTGGGTCATAGACAATGGGGCAGAAGTTACAGTGGTCCGTTCAGATTTCTTAAAATTCATTTATCCAATCCAGCCTTCTTCTTCCCTACGTACTGCTACAGGAGAAATAACTCCAGTTTTAAAAGAAGTTTTAGTTGAGATTAGTGTGTCAGGGTGTATTGATTCTTCGCACAATGTTTATGTAGCAGACATAGAGGATGAGGGGTGTTTAGGGATTGATTTTCTTACCGCGCATAATTGTGTAATTTCAACTGAAGGAAATTTATTAATTTCGGGTCGACACAAGGTGACTCTTTTAACAACCAGAAGTAAAACTTCTAGTACACCCCACGTGCGAACAGTAGATCTTTCTGAAGAAGAGTTAGATTCATTTCCTGGTCACTTACAGAATTTATATGAAAACTCGTCGACTTGTTTAGATTCTTCTCAGAAAGAAAAATTTAGAACTTTGGTTAAAGATTTTCAAGTCACCTTTGCGAAGAACAGTAATGACAAAGGAAGAAGTACATTGACAACTCATACAATCGACGTAGGAGAACATGCACCTATCAAACAAGCAGCCAGGAGATTACCATTGAATGGAAGAGAAGAAGTAGACAAATTGGTTAAGGAAATACTCGCCATCGATGTGATAGAACCATCCTCCAGTCCCTGGGCATCGCCTATTGTTTTAGTAACAAAGAAAGATGGGACAAAAAGATTTTGTGTCGATTACAGGAGGTTAAATGATATAATGTTACAGACTGACGTGCAGTTATCGCCAAAAGGAGAAAGGGGAGCAAGAGCCTAAGATCCTGGTCCGATTTAATCAATTACCGAAGATTTGACGTTCAGGTTAAACGCAACCTTCTTTAGATCCACATGGACGGGTTCGCGGGAGGTTAAAGGGTAACGGTATATTATAAGGGTAAAATAAAAGTATATAGTTCTTACCTGTATTCCAGGTCGACGATTTCAATGATCTTGGGCGTAGCGGGTTGAAAGGGGATGTCAAGATGGCTGGTCTCGAAGAATCGTCTCCTCAAGGTTGCCTCTAAGGTATCGACTACACACCTTGTTCCTTGGTAGTTGACCGTGTGCTGTACTATTGTCCTCGGGGCTTCTTCCAAGAACCCGAAAAATGGTTCCGCTGGCTGGTCCACTGGATATGGCGGAGGGTCCTCCTTGTATGAAGGCACTTGTATATTTTCGGTGAACTCCGAAGTGGTTTGAATATTGTGTTTTGGTATGATTATTGTATCGCGACTGTCTTCGTCAGTAGAGTTTGAATGAAGTTTGTCAAGGTATTCTTTAAGCCAATCGGGTGGTTCACTTTTATTTAATGTTTCGACTAAACGTTGTTTTCGAGCTATTGCTTTAGTTATACGAGCCCGTGCTCTTTTGCCTCCGCGACGTTTATTCTTTCTTTTCTTTATCCGGGGTTCATTCATCTACAGGGAAAAAGGATTTTATTAACGTTGGCTATGGACTAGTGCCTGCCCTGACGTTAGTGTGTTATAGACAGAGGGTTTAATGCAAGCGTAGAAAGTAGTTCTCCGCCTGAGCTTTAAACGTGTTGAATACTGAGGTAAGCTAAGGTCACTAAACCTTGGCCTATACAACAGTATCCGAAATTTGTATATAGAGAATGACTTAAAGCTGGCTTGAGTATTTGGTATACCTAGCCCCGGCTTTATTAATATAGGATGTGGACTAGTAAGATGAGGGAAGGTGAGTATTTACCTTGATTTAAGTTGTTGAAGATGTTTACTTTGTTTATTGAAGTCAAATTTGAATATAAGTTTGATTAATATAAAGTAATTCTCTAATGCGCCAAACCACACGAGACTTTTGCGGCTTACTGTTTTCGATGTTATTTTATATGAATACAATAATTCTCAAAGCGTTAAAATCACGAGAGTTTATCCGTCTTACTATTTGATGTTCCTTTTATAATAATGAGCGTGCGACCGTGGGCACGAGTGAGAGATCTTTCATGAACTGAAGTTAGAGTTCGACTTTTACGCGGAGTAATTATTCAAACTCAGTACTTGCTTCTATGAGCTCTTGTCGTAGACTGACGTTTAATGAAGATAGCGGTAAACCGGCGGTGTCTTGTGTGGTAGGTGGGGGCCTTATATATGCCTGAAGATCTGAATAGTGGGGTTGTTTATGTCTTACTGTATGTTCGGACTTTGGCCACGTGCATATGACTCATGTGCAGCTGTGTTATCGCAACGGTTGACCGCGTGTGATTCTTGGTATTGTTATTGTAAGCGGATTGATACCGGTGTTTAGGTTTCGGTTTTGTTATTGTAACGGTTGACCGGACGTGATTCTTGGTATTGTTTGGATTTTGACCGGGCTTGCTGTTGCACGTGGCATTGCGTCATATGCCTGTTACCAATGGTCCTTTGTTCTATTATATAATTCCTGCGTTTTATATAGAGAATGAATATTTAGGAGTGATTCGTTCTCTATATTTCTTATAGTTAGTTATGTATTAAAGGTATATTTATGGGTGTATATATATTATAGTTATATGTAGGGTTAATGCATGAATATTATTTGGGTATAGATATTATATGGGTATAGTTAACATGAATATAGTATATGGATATCTCATATATGAGTATAATATATGAATATATGTATTATATGTATGTATGTGTTATATGTATAAATGTATTATATGAATATATGTACTATAGTAAGTAATTTTGAACATAGTATATGAGTTATATTAAATATAGTTCTATGTGGTCTATACCAGAGGGTAATGTACTATATATCATGGTTGGGTATATACTTGATGGTAGATATGGTATCGATTCAGAGGCTGAGTTATCCTTTGGTATGGGCCACTGATGGTAAAACAGATTTCTTATATCCTAGTTGGGTATAACGGGTTGAATATTGATCAAGAGTAAAGAAGGGTTTGTTCTATTAGTGGCTGTCGTTGGTAAGTACGTGTTCCATGTGGTAAGTTGGTCAGAACCTCACAATAACCAAAAAAGATTCCTATCCCTTGCCAAGGATTGAAGAAACCCTCGATTTAATAGCTGGAGCAGAATGGTTCAGTACTATAGATTCACAGAGTGATTATTGGCAAGTTGAAATGCATGAAAAAGATAAAGAAAAGACCGCTTTTGTCACTGGTCTAGGAGGATTATGGCATTTCAAAGTGATGCCTTTCGGGTTATGTAACGCTCCTGCGACTTTTGAAAGAACAATGGAAACTATTCTACGAGGGATTACAGATAAGAAATGCCTGGTATACCTGGACGATATAATTGTTTTTGGAAAGACTTTGGAACAACAGATAGAAAATCTGAAAGAGGTCTTTTCTCGTTTGAGACAAGCAGGACTTAAAATGAGTCCGAAGAAATGTCATCTTTTTCAACGAGAAGTTCAATTTCTTGGACATGTAGTCTCCGCAGAAGGAGTGAAGACGGATCCTGCGAAGATAGAAAAAGTGTCAAATTGGCCCCGTCCCGTAGATAAAGAAGGGATTCAAAGTTTTATAGGGCTCTGCACTTACTATCGTCGTTTTATTAAGGGGTTTGCAACCGTAGCTAGACCTCTTTATCATTTAGCTGGACGTAAGGTTCCTTTTGATTGGTCCAAAGAATGCGAAGAAGCTTTTGTCAGATTAAAAACTTATTTAACCGCTTCGCCTATTCTAGCTTATCCTCAGGTGGAAAATCCTTTCATTTTAGATTCTGATGCTTCACTCTCAGGAATAGGTGGAGTTTTATCTCAAATCCAGGAAGGAAGTGAAAGAGTTGTTAGTCATTATAGTCGAGAACTTAGTAAGACGGAAAGAAATTATTGTGTAACCCGTAGGGAACTTTTAGCTGTCGTAAAAACAGTAACTCACTTCCATCAATATTTATATGGAAGAAAGTTTTTGATTAGAACAGATCATGCTTCTCTCAAGTGGTTACTTTTTTTTAAATCTCCGGAAGGACAAGTAGCTAGATGGATAGAGAGGCTGGGCCAATATGATTTTGATATTCAATATCGTGCTGGACTTCAACATGGAAACGCAGATGCCCTCTCCAGAAGACCTTGCGAAGGACCTAAGGAATGTAAACAATGTACAAGATTGGAAAAACAACAAGATAAACCCTATAAGATCCGATCGATCATTTTTGAAGGAAACTTGAAAGAATGGATAAAGGCTCAACAAGAGGATGAAGTTCTAATTCAAATCAGGACTTGGAAAGAGTCAAAGATACGCCCTGAGTGGCAAGATGTTTCTGCCAAGAGCCAAGATTTCAAAATTTATTGGGCTCAATGGGATTCCCTGTTTTTAATGCGAGATTTGTTATACCGAAAATGGGAATCTCCAGATTTAAGAGAGATAAGATGGCAGTTTCTACTACCAAAAAAGAAGATAGAAGAAATTTCAAAGGAATACCACGATTCTCCTTAAAGTGGACACTTCGCTTCCAATAAAACTTTAGGTCGGATTAGGGAACGATTTTTCTGGGCACGTTGTAGGATGGATGTTGATGATTGGTGTAGGTTCTGCAAAGTTTGTAATGCAAAGAAAGGTCCACGTGGTAAGGGAAGAAGTTCTTTTCAGGTGTATAATGTCGGAGCACCCTTTGAGAGAGTGGCTATGGATGTTCTCGGGCCACTTCCTCTTTCAAGATCTGGAAACAGATACGCTTTGGTAATGGCTGATTATTCTACTAAATGGCCCGAGGTCATTCCTATCCCCAATCAGGAAGCGAAGACAGTTGCTCAGGTTTTTGTTCAAAACTTTGTTTGTAGATATGGGACTCCTCTTGAACTACATACAGATCAAGGTCGTAATTCTGAATCCATTTTGATGGAAGAAATATATAAGGTTTTAGGGATAAGGAAGACTCGAACAACCCCCCTTCATCCTCAGTCTGATGGTATGGTAGAGCGATTATATAGGACTCTGTTGAGTTATTTATCTTCTTTTATAGACAAAAGTCGACGAGATTTGGACGAATGGACTCCCCTTTTTCTTCTTTCTTATAGATCAGCCATTCATGAAACAACAAAACAGTCTCCAGCTTCAATGCTCATGGGAAGAGATCTTCGTTTACCCTTAGATTTAGTTAAGGGACCAATTCCAATTCAAGATTCTCTTCAAACAGATTTTGTGTCAGACCTGAAAGAAAGATTAGAACAAATTCATAATTTTGCTAGGGGAAGAATCCAAGTTGTATCAGACCGCACGAAGGCTCATTATGATGTGAGAGCTAGAGACCTCAAATTTAAAACAGGAGATTTAGTTTGGTTATTTCAACCTAGAAGAGAAAAGGGTCGTTGTCCAAAATTACAAACTAACTGGGAAGGTCCTTATACAGTCATTGATAGAATAAACGACGTGGTGTATAGAATTCTTCGTTCTGCTCGTTCAAAACCTAGGGTTGTTCATTTGGACCGCCTGGCTCCTTATGAAACTAATGAACTTACCCAAAATAATAAAATCAAAAACCTTCGTTCTTTGAATATGGTAGAAAACCATTCTGTAGAAAATAATTTCTCTGTACAGAGAGATGACGAAACTTTTGTTTTAAATTCTTCCAGGTGGTCCGGGGAACTGCGTTATGGAATAAAACGAAAAGATTATAGACCTCTTACTATTCTTGTTGAAGGTAATATTGGATGTGGTAAAACAACTTCTGTTCAAAGATTTTTGCAGGATAAAGACATCCTTACTTTATTAGAACCACTAGAAGAATATCGGAACGTAGCTGGGGACAACCTTCTAGAGAAAATGTATAAAGATCCTCATAAATACGCTTATCATTTCCAGCATCACGCGGCAATGACAATGCGAAATAAACATTTAGTTTTTACCTCGCTTCCGAATAAAATCATGGAACGGTCAATTTATAGTTGTAATTGTTTCATAGAAGCTCGTAGGAGGTTAGGAAATTTTGAAAACCTTGAGGCTCATCTTCTGTTCGAAAATCTTGGGACCTTAATCAACGCGTCCGCTGCTTTTGAGGTAGACATGATTGTGTATTTGAGGTTATCTCCAGAAGAGTCGTTTTCACGAGTAAATTTACGCGCTCGTTCCGAAGAAGACAATATTCCTTTATTTTACTTAAAAGCTCTTCACGAAGTTCATGAGGATTGGTTAATAAAAAAGAATTTTGCGACTCTTCCAGCACCAGTTTTAATTCTAGACGCTGAAGCTTCGGCAGACGATGTATATATGAATTTTTGTGAGGTTATGAAGTCGTAACAGTTTTAGCTCAGACTCGGAAACGATTCGGAACTACTCGGAATTATTCGGAACTAAACACCAAACGATCGGGATCGAGTCATCTAACAAAATAGATAGGGGGGAGGAGATACTTCGACTGACGTCAAATAAATAAAACTCAATGTCGAATTGAACGATATGATTGAAATATTATTAAACATAAACAAAAGTTTGACATAAATGTTAATAGCGGTTGGAGATTAGTTTTTCCACCACGTGTTTAAAAAGATTTTTAAACTTGTCACATTTTTCGCAATTGGGATCCTCCATCCCTTTTATGAGCGGGATTTTGCATATCTGGCACGAAACGTGTCCTCCTCGCGTATCCAATTCCCCGGTGAAACACTGATGAATCAAGACCAAGTCGAGAGAATCTTCTATTGGAATCCTGATAAAAGCAATAAAAATGATCAAATCTTTCAGACACAACACCTAGCAATTAGAAAAAAAAAAAAAAAAAAAAATAATTTTTTTTCCTTACTTCGTTAAATAACAACTTATACAGGCGTGTAGTGGAGAGTTTCGTAGCTTCACTGCTGTACCCTTCGCACATTTTACTTTGTTCCACTCATTATTGAACCAGATACGTGTTTCGGGAACATTTTTACTTACAACTCCCTCCCAATTGAATTGTGAAATTAAAATTCCCAAGCGAACGGCTTCTTCGTTTAAGGGCTCCATGATCGCGAATGACGCTAACAAGAGCTTCTTCTTCGTTATATTTATCTATCATCATTTGTTTAACAAATATAGTTTTCTTAGAAGAATTTTCATTGGCGTTCAGAAGAATCGTTATTTATTCAACAAAAGTCGTTTTTAATACGGAATTCTGATAGGCTCTCTGATAGATCTTCATTTGTTTAACGGAAGTTATTATAAACAATAGAATTTGCATATGCTCTTTTAATTCGATTCCCGCTAAAATTCGATTTCAAATCGATTCCCGCTGGAAATCTTATTGAAAACAACGCTAGATGTCGTTGTAGTTTACAAAAATATAGCCATTTCACCAAATGGAGATCTGAACGGATTGTATTTATAGGTTATATTTTAGTTTATAAAAAATTAATCCAAGTTTTTCAGCCTCTGAGATTCAAACAATTCTCTTAAGAGGAATACTGAAAAATATTCTGAGACGAGAGGACGGAAGCCTAATCCATCCCATCCTGACCTAACAATCCCGGTTTTCCCACTTCTCTTCAGATAAGATCGTTCTAATTCATATTTATAACATTCGCAATAACAAAATAAGTTATCTATTGATTATATTTGAAAACTATTCATTCATTATTACAGTTCAATCAATTATCTGAACTATATAAGAAAAAAAAAATATATATATATAGGGTGTTGCAAAATTCGCGCACCATCTGCATACCAGCGGATTCCATGCGAAAAATTGAGACGAGTGGCCTTTGCAAAAATGTCCGCGAGAACTTAGTTTTCCCGTGAAAGCACTTAACAACGAACCAATCAGCGTTCGTCTTTAGAAAATCCTGTCTAAAATCTGCATCGCCGTCTGCCCCACTACGGAGAAAACCACGATAATGTGTGGTGTTCCCCGCTCCGCCTGTCTAATGTTAAGCGCTTACGGTGGCTGCGAGCGCGGCGAGAGGAGCGGGGCACACCACATATGATTGTCTTGTTATCCGTAGTGGGGCGGACGGTAATGCGGATTTTAGACAGTCTTTTCTAAAGACGGACGCTGATTGGTTCGTTATTAAGTGCTTTTACGGAAAAACTAAGTCCACGCGGACATTTTCGCAAAAGCCACTCGTCTTAATTTTTCGCAAGGAATCCGCTGGTATGCAGATGGTGCGCGAATTTTGCAACACCCTGTATATATATGTATTTAAGACAAGAGTTTATAATTTTAACGAATTTTGGAAAACTCCTGAATAAGACCTTATTATTTCGAGAGATTAATATTTGTCCTCCCGTCTAGGTCGTTATTTGATTTATTCAAACATGTTTGGAGTAGGACCAAAAAGAAACCTCAAGTCATATTGTCTTCGGTCCTTTCGTCCCTCCAATCACTTCCTGTTCCAGTATTCAGGACTTCCTTCATGAAAACCACAGGATTCTTCACCTGATACCTGATTCCTGATTCCTGATTCCTGTTTCCAGTTTACCGATTCCTACTGCCTCTTCCTGCTCATCTTCCTGAACCCGCTCAACGACTCAAGATCCAAAGAACATTTTACAACACACTCATACACTTTGATTTGATAAGATTAGACTATCTTCCCAAGGTTTTCTGTGGTTTACCTTGGGAGTGAAGGCAAATGTCGGATAGTGTTTGGGGAAACCTTTGAATTCTTGAGCCACAGCTCCAATTCTTCCAAACAGAGCACACAGAAACTTGTTAATCCTTTTGATGATTTTACAAAAATACCATCTTAATTGTACTCACCTCAAGAGTCGGGTCGACTCTTTTACTAAGGGGGGGGTTGGGGGGGGGGGGGGTAGTGTTACATTTGGTAAAATCACCCTTATGTCATTAGTTCTATATGTGATTAACATCTAGTAGCCTATATGATAAAAGATATCTTTTAAAATATAAGAACCTCGGTTGCAGAGTCAACAAACATTATTGTAAAACAAATCAGTCTGTTTCTAGCTCACAACTAGTACAGACCTATATTGCAGAATATATAACCCTTTTACCCAATTTATTTAATTCCACTTGATTCACTTTATTTCTCTCGGGAACCCACTATAAATAACTTTTTACTTATCGCAAACCACATTTTGCAACAATACGTATACATTTGCGAGTGATTAAACCTATAAATCGAGTGCATATTATACGTTATAATTATCCTTCATAGAAACGTGTAATATACATGAATAGAAGAATTTATTCGTAGAAAAATCGTGTATTATAAACGTCGTTGTATGGTTTCCTCATAAACGTATTTCCGAAACGTGCAATATTAGTATTGTCATATTCTGATACCAAAAATCAACTGAATATTCATTTAATATTCGTGAAATATACGAATGGGTGCTTATTGGGAAGTAAGATGATTCGAAAATTTTCAAAAAATCGAATTTTAGTTCAAATTCTTTCTGAAATTGAATATGCGCATGGACCATTCGGTTTCACCTGATTTCCACTGTATATATATATATTTATTTGTTCTTTGTCTGCCTCGCGGCGTTACAGTTCTTTCCTTACATTTTGGCCCCCTACTGGCTCCCATACATTGTCTCATTTACTATAACTCAACTAAAATGAGACCAACATAAAATGATAAAATAAAAATGAAATATGAAATATGGAATAAGGAACAATAACCTAACTAACTTAATCGCCTGGGCCTCTGTACCTTACTTCTTATCCTAACTTCTCCACTTCCTCCCCCCCCCCCCCGCCCCCCTTTTGTCTTGTTTCCTTTCCTTCTCCTGTTTCCTCGCCTCTGCTCTCCTTTCCCTCCTTTCCTTTTTGCTTTGTTCCTCTGTCCTCCGTGCTTCTCTTTCCCGTTACCCTCTCTCTCACCCTCTCTTCCTACCCCTCTTCCCTCAGTTGCACCTTTAGCCTGTGCGGCTCCTCTATTGCCTCTAGCAGCCTCTTCCCCTAGTCCTCCCTCTTTTTTTTCTATATCTCTCTCTCCTTTCTCTTTTTTTTCCTTTCCTTCCTCATCTCCTTCCTTCTCCTCTTCCTCTTTGCCATTCCTTTTCTATACTTAGTCCCCTTCTTCTTTCCTCCGCCTCCCTCTCTCTTGCCCGCCACCTCCCTTATTGCTCCTTGTATGTGAGGTCCTCACATATCCTCACCCTATACCTCTCTTTTGCCTTCCATCTCCCTTTTACTACGTTCTCTCTGTCCTTCTCGCTGCCCATCTTTACTACTATTACCCCTCTTGTTTTGTCTTCTGCTATTTCCCCACATTCCCATACTTCCTTTACCTTTACCTCTTCTCCACCCGCTTCTTTTACCATCCTCGTCGCCTCCTTCACCCAGCTCTCCTTTCTCTTCAGTCTCTTCATCTCCACATTCTCCTCTTCACTTCTCCTCGTTCTCCGACCCTTGACCCCCCCCCCCCCCCTTTTTCCGCCTTTTGCCCGCTCGGTCGGGGGGGGGGTCGACCCCTCGGCCCCTGCCCACCCAGTTCCCTTTGCTTTACCTTCTTATTCCTTCTTCTTTTCCTTCCTCATCTCCCCTACTTTTTCCTTGAGCTCCACTATTTCCGTCGTCATCTCCTCCCAACTTTTCCCACCTTCCGCCATTTCCTTTATCCACTTCCTGGTATCCTTACTCTTTGTTGTTTGCCTTCCTGCTGTCTCCTGACTTGTTTCCCGGCTGCTCTGTCACTAGCGCTCTCTTCCCCTTCCCTACCCTGCCTGTTTTTATTCCACCGAGCCTCGTTCCCGTCCCTCTAGGTGGCACCACTTCTCGCTGCCTGTAACTCTTTCTGCCGGCCTGTTTTCCCTTTCCTCACCCTACTCTCACTGGTCTCTCTCTCTCTCTTTTTTACTGTTTCTCTTCTCTCTTTCAGTGCTTCACCCCATCTTATTCCTTTTCCTTCATCGTTCATTATTTCTTCTACCGTTCCTTTTGTCCCGTCCATCTCTCTGCAGGTCCCTACCAGGTTCTGTATCGTCTCCTCTTTTTCTCTGCACATTCTACATACATGCTCTTTTCCTATTTTAACCAGTATTTTCTCCCTTTTTCTCCATTTCCGCATCTCAGCCTTGCTATGGTTTTCACGTCCTCTCCTCGCTTTGCCGTCATTCCTCTCATGTATCTCGGCCTACCCAACACCCTTATCTCTTTGTATCTCGGTACACTACTTGACTCCCATATTTTATCCATTCTTTCCTGCTCTTGTACCTCTTTGTCCCTCTCCGCCGCCCTGTTTTCTATTGTTTCTTTCTCTTCCTATCTCCTTTCTATCTCTTTCCTTCTTATTCCGCATTTCCACATGTATCTTTTCCTTTTCTTTCCCCTATTTGTCGCACTTCCCATCTCGCGTACCTCTCCTGGAGTCTATTTATCTCCTCTCTCTCCTCCCATCCCCAAATTTCTGCCCCACACATTACTATCCCTTTGATTACCGCCTCGAACATCTTCATTCTCCACCTTATGTCTTCCTTGAACTTCCTCTCTCCTATTCCCCATATCCCTCCCACCGCTTTTCTTGTTTTTCCCATTCTCCCTTTTATATGTAGCTTCTCGCTGTCCGTTTTGCTTAGCACATATCCCAAGTATTTTATCTCATCTACTTCTACCATCTCTTTATCCCCCTATTTCCACGCTTGCCTCCTTCTCCTCCATTTTCCTTATCCCCACACCATTATTTTTGTCTTCTCCTGGTTTACCTCCAGTTTCTTCCTCCTGAAGTACCTGTCTGCTCTATCTATCATTTCCTTCATCCCCTTTTCGTCCTCCGCTATCAGCACCACATCGTCCGCGTACCCTAGCGTCATGATCTTCTGGTTCCCTATCACTACTCCTCCGTTTTGTCCCTTCCTCATAACTCCCTCCATATCTGCTACGTATATATTGAATAGTATCGGGCCTAGCGGACACCCCTACCTTACACCCTCATCCACCGAGAACCTCTCCGACGTTTTATTTCCTACTCTTACCCCACAGCTTGTTTCTCTGTATATTTCCTTCACCCTTTCTATCATTTCTTTCCCTATTCCCCTCCTCGCGATGGCTTTCCATAGTACCTCCCTGTCTAGCTTATCGAATGCTGCCTTGAGATCCACGAACGTCAAGTATACTTTCCCTTTCTTTTATCTCAGTCTTTTTCCTATCGCATGCTTGAGTATATATACGTTGTCCATACCTACTCTCCCTGCCCTGAATCCCATTCGCGTCTCGTCTAGTCCCCTTCTTCCCTCTAGTATTCCGTTATTCTGTCATTCAGTATTCTCGCGTATATCTTATAGGCCGTCTGCGTTAGCGTCACTACTCTAAAGTTTTTTGCCTTTTCTGTGCTTCCCTTCTCATGTATTGGAATGACGATCCCCTCCCTCCACTCTCTCACGTACCCTTCTCCTTTTCACGTTTTCCATATAATGGAAACTGCTAACTTCTGCTTCACTCCTAGCCCCTGCTAACTCCAGCTTCAGTCTTTATCCCGTCCCCTTCCTCTGCCTTGCCGCGCTTTAGCTTTCCTATTCTCCTTTCCACGTTTTCCATATAATGGAAACTGCTAACTTCTGCTTCACTCCTAGCCCCCCCGCCAGCCATGCTTCAGTCTTTATCCCGTCCCCTCCCTCCGCCTTGCCTCGCTTCAGCTTCCCTCTATCTCCTCCTCTTCTTGATCTGTCCTCTCCCTCCCTTTTCTCTCTTTTCCCCTTCCTCCGCTTCTCTCGCTTCTCTTTCGTTTTCCCCTGCTTGTCTCTCTTCTTTTCCCCTCCTTTCCTCTCACTCTGGTATCTCTCTCTCTCCCTTCTAGTAGTTTTCTGAAGTGCTCGTTCCATTCCTCCATCGATATGTTTTTGCTTATCCCCGTTTATTTCTTCCTTTCTCTGTTGATATATCTCCACACCTCTCCCTCATCTCCTAATTCTTCTATCCTCTTATCTTCTTCTTCTCTCCAGCCTTCCCTCTTCTTCTTACACATCTCTTTGTATTTCTCCCTTTCTTCCCTGAACTTTGTCAATTCCCTTTGCTTCCTAAGCTTTTCTATCTCTTGATCTCCCCTTCCTGTTTACCTCCCTACTTCTCTCCATGCTTTACTCATTTTCTTCTTTTGGCTCCTGCATTATGAGTCCCACCATTCGTTCTTTCCTATCTTCCACGCTTTCTCCCTCTTCCTCCTCGTTGTTAGTTGCTTTATTTTGTTTGTCAGTTCCTTCCACCCCACTTCTAGCCCTTTGCTTTCGCATTTTATTTCCTCTGTTTACTCTCTGAACTCCTCTTTTCCTTTTCCTCGCCATATCTGCCTCTCCGTTCCCGCCTCCACGAACTCCTCCCTCCTTCTCTCTTCCGCCGCTATCTTCACTACTACTGGCTGATGGTCTGATTCCGTTCTCCTCTCAATCTCCATGCTTTTTATGTGTTCCCACGTCTTCTCATTCACTATCCCATAGTCTATCGTCGTGGCTAGTTCGTTTCTTCTGTATGTTATTCCCCCCCCCCCCCTTCAGCCCCTCCGGCGTTCCCATTCAGTATTGTCCACCCCTTTCTCCTCACTAGTTCCATCAGTCTTTCCCCTTCCTTGTTCGTCTTCTTGTCTTCCGCCTCTCTTATTCTTTCCTCCTTCTCTTTTCCCTCTTCTCTTTTTCCCTTTGCCCTTATTTTCGCGTTAAAGTCTCCTCCAATTATCAACTTTCCTTCCTCTTCTTTCTCCCCCACCCCCTTCTCTAGTCTCTTCAGTTTTTATTCCCCCCCCCCCCCCCCCTCCCGTCCCCGCCGCCAACCGTTGTATACCGTTATTATTCTCCATATTCTTCCTTTTATTTTTGCCCTTCTCTCTTGTATGTCCGCCACTCTCGTTTTTTCCTCCACTTTCCGTGCTTCTACGTTTATTTCCTCCCTCACTCCCGTGATTATCCCCCCTTTCGCTCTTCCCTTCCTTTCTACTCCTTCTGCCCCCTTACACTTCCATTTCCACCCCTTCGGCATGTTATTCTTTAATCTCTCCCGGTCTCCTTTTTCCATCCAGGTTTCAGTCATTCTTATAACCTCAAACTTTGCCACATATTCCCAGAAGTCTTCGTCCTTCCCCTTTGTCCCTGCTACGTTCCAGAACAACACTTTCGCCCCTTCTTCGTCTTTCCTTTCCTATGTTCCTCCTCTGCCCCCTCTTTCTCTACCTCTGCTTCTCCCTCTTTCGCTTTCCCCTCTCCTCTGCTCTGGCAGTACCAGCTCTCCTCTCTCTTTCTTCCATTCTCACATTGTGTTCTCTACCCATATCTTCTTATAGCTTACTATCGCTTTCCGCCCCTTTCTTCTTTCGTGCTTTGGTCTTGCCCATAGTTCGCTCCGTATTTCTTTCTCTTTTCTCGTGTAGTCATTGTCCAGGTATATCTTTTTTCCCTTCAATCTCGCTTTTTCTTCCAGCATTCTCCTTCTCGCCTCGCAGCTCATCATTTTTACCATGATTGCCCTCCTGTGTCCCCCTATCACCGCTACCTCTCTCACCCCGCCACTCTGTCCCGTTATTCCTTCTAATATCCTTTTAACTAACTCCTCTGCTCTCTCGTCGCCCTCTATTTCCTCACCTCTCATTATGAGATTGTTCCTCCTTTCTTGCTTTCCTCTCCTTCCTTTCCCATTCCCTTTCTATCTCCTTTATTCTTCTCTCCATTTTCTTTCTTGCCTCCTGTATTGTCTTTCCTACTCTGTCTTCTACTTCTCTTCTCTCTCTTTCCTTCCTTCCCCCCTCTTCCTCTTCCTTCTATCTTTTTTCTCCTTCTAATCTTTCTATTCTTCCTTCTAGCCTTCTTTTCTCTTTTTCTATTCTTCCTTCTAGCCTTCTTTTCACCTCCTCTACCTCCTTCCTTATTTTGACCTGCTCTCCCGTCATTTCCTTTCACCCTTCTGCTATTTTCTGTCTCATTCTTCTCATCTCTTCCGTTATTCCTCTCATTGCCCCTTCCATTCTTTCCATTATCAGCTTTACTCACCTCGCTTCCCCCCTTCCTGCGCCCCACCCCCTGTTTTATTTTTCCCCCTCTCCTTTTCCTTCTCTTCTCCTCTCTTTCTCCCCTGTTCACGCCATCCCTTTTTCTTCCCTCCTGGGCGACTTCCTGTCTAGGCTGCTCTTCTCTCTATTCTTTCCCTCTGCTGTTTCTTCTGCCTTTCCCCTCCTGAAGCTCTCTATTATCGACCCGTCTGACGCCGATCTCTCTCTTGCCTATCTCTCTGCCTTTGTCCGTCTCCCTCTTTTTCTCCTCTCCTGTGATCCTTTTGGCGTTCCCCACTCTTCCCCTGTCTCTTCGTCACCCCCTTCCCACTCCACCCCTTGCCATTCCATACGGTCGCCTGGCTAACGTAGTGCGCCCACTTCTCTCGCGCCTGCGCTCCTCCTTTCTTTCTTTCCCTCTTTTTCTATTTCTATTTCCAGGTTAGTTCCCTACTTTCTTCCCTTTTCCCCCGTTTCTTCCGTTCTTCCCTCTTATTTACTGCTATTTCTAAACCTCCTCCTCACTTCCTTTTATCTTTACCTCCTTTTCTATTCCTTTCGTGCTAATGTTCCCCATGTTTTGCCTTCTTCACCAATCACTTTTCCTACCAAACTTTCACTCACGGCATCTACGACGGAAGTCCTTGACGTTTTTGATAATCATTTTAAAAACTTTATCAGGAACAGAATAAATAGAATAATTCAAAATTTAAATTATGAACCAGTCAAAAAAATTCAAATCATTTTATTAATAGTTGAAATTCATGAATTTATTTTAAATTTCCAAACTAATCAAATTCTGATTCGAATTCTATTGTTACGTCCTGACGTAGCCATCCTTATGTTCTAGGCTCCTTTTTACACGGTTCTTCACCAGGGGCTATCGTACTATTCTTACATCTGCATTTCTGCTCCCCTACCTTGTCTACAACCAAGTTATCCTCATCGCGCTATTCTAATAGCAGCCACTACTTCCCTGTCAACCTGCATCTCCTTTACTTCTACTCTCCTTTTATTCACACATTCTCCTCAACTGACTTTTTAACCACCTCCTTACAAAAGACTTCTGAATAATTCAACCCATTCTACCAGTACGAATTATCAACACTTATTACGTATACATCAATAATCTTAGACAGTACTTATGAATAAAGTTATTAGTCGGTTAGCCCAGTAACGTTTGTTCTACCGTCAACAATCCCTCAGATATACTCTAGTATTTGAGACAGGGACAAGACTCCAATTCAAATCATAACACTATCTAAAATCAAATAAAAAATGAATAACTTTGGAAACTAATTTCATTACGAAATAAAAGAATATTTTCTTGATATTTGACTAATAAATAAATAAATATTATAATATATCATAAGCAACACCCAGACAACACCTTCTTTCGCATAAAATTTGGAATATTGAATTCAATTTTTTCAGAAAAGTTCAAAAACTTGAATTTTCAATATTTTATCAAGGAAATTATACCTAATTCCAATCGACTTCCGGCGTAGATGCCGTGTGTGGAAGCTGAGTAGAAAAAGTGACAGGTGAAAGAAGGCAAAACGCGGGAAACATCAGCACGGAAGGAACGGAAAAGGAGTTGAAGATAAAAGGGAGGAAGGAAGAGACTTGGAGAATGCAGTGAAGAAGAGGGAAGACCGATAGGAACGGAAGAGAAGGGAAGAAAGTAGAGAACTAACCTAGAAATAGAAATGGAGAGAGAGGGAAAGGAAGAAAGAAAGAAAGAAGAAGAAAGGCTAACGGTAGAAATGAGGTAAGAGAGGGGAAAGCCAGGCAGCACCAGAGCGTGAAGGAGACAGGAGTAAAAAGAAGGTGAAAGAGAGACAGAGCGGAGAGAATGGAAGGAAGAGAAGAGGAAGTGAGGATGATAGTGAGGGAGATAAAGGGAGATCTGAAGGAGGTAAGGGAGATTGTGGAAGAGGTGAAGGCAATGAGGAAGGAAATGGAAGAATGGAGAAAAGAGAAAGGACATGCCGGGGCCGAGGGGTCGACCCCCCAGTGCTCTCGAGCGCGGAGGAAAGGAGTATAGAGAGAGAAGGGAGGGGAGGGGCAGATACGGAAGGGGAGAGAATGAGAAAAGAGCCGGAGAGAGAGGAGAAGAAGTGCAATATCGTGATAAAAGGACTGAAAGGAAAAGAGAACCGGAAAGAAAAGGTGCAAGAAATAGTGAAGGCAGCAGAAGGAAAGGAGATAAAAGTGGTGAGGAGGTGGGAGTGTGGCGCAGATAAGATAGAGGAGTCGAGAGGGGTAGTAGCAGCGCCGTACTCCCGCCTAGGCAAACTAGGCAGTTGCCTAGGGGGGCCCCGCCAGGGGCCAACATGGTATGCATGGAGGACAACGACACCGGACATAAAAAAAAATGTCAATTTACTTTATTGTTCCTGCATACAGGGCGGATCTACCAATAGGCAGAGCAGGGCGGAACATTTTTGAGGGCGGCAAATTCTCAATTGATTACGTTTTTTTCGCAGACATTTATACATTATACACGAAAAAAAAAAGTGTTTTCGGTGTGTTACAGCACTATCTCTCTCACAGCAAAACCCAAAACAACACATCAAAACCCAAAACAAACCAGACCAAACCAAACTAGCCCAGCAAAACCCAAAACAACCCAGCGTACCCAACTAACCAAAACAACCCAAAACAAATTAATGGCATAACACATTTTACAACTTTTATAATTGTCATAAATTGTACAAATTTTATGAATAAAACGAATATAATAAATAAACCAAATGAAGTTTATAAAATTATGTCAGTGAATAAAATAAAATTAATCCAGTAAATAGAGATCGGAATCAACAAAATGAAAAACATGATCAGAATGAATGAAGTAACGGAATATGTAAAATTAATGGAAGGAATGAAGTAAATGAAATCGATCACATAAATAATTATTAATAATATTATAGTAAAAAATAACTTCCAATGTAATACAATATTTTTATTTATCTTTTGCAGAAACGAATTTATTTCCTAAAATACTCAAGATGAATAGATGTTTCATATTTTTAGCTGATCTTATTGAAGAAATGTTAAGTACTGCGCAAATGTACTTTACAGGATAATTCCTACGAGGCCCCCATAGAGTGTTGCCACACTACGAGGACATTTTGATAAATCCTAATACTGATACAAAACTAATCAAGAGACTCGGCAGAGTCTCGCGCCAAGTGCATTAAAAAAAAGTTTTTGTCTATGCACCGCGCGAGACTCGGCCGAGTCTATATACCCGAACGAGAGCTAAACGGCGTGGTGGGGAGACAGTATTCTTCTATTTTCTTACACTACGCAATAAATACGGGACTGAAATATTTATCATAGGATGTGGCCACGAAAAGCTTCGATTCAAGCCATAGTTCTATGAAATCGGTGAACGGAGAGCTGAAATATGATTATTCAACGTTTTAAAATAGCCGTTTTCATCGGGAATTTTTGTTCACCTCCTCCTTCTTCAGTCAGAACACACTTCACAGCGATCAA
The DNA here is from genome assembly GCA_963978835.1 of Tenthredo scrophulariae. Classification (NCBI taxonomy): domain Eukaryota; kingdom Metazoa; phylum Arthropoda; class Insecta; order Hymenoptera; family Tenthredinidae; genus Tenthredo; species Tenthredo scrophulariae. Next base: position 4,887,082 of record OZ022234.1, read on the forward strand.
AAGCTTTGGGTCTAGAAAACGAGTAAAGAGTGGCTTTCTTGAGAGCTACTAAGTACGGGCGTCAGTGGCTAGATGGCGCTTTGGTTAGCGATAACGTTATCATGCTCTAAATACGTTATGGTATGGAATTGGAGTTTAATCGCTAGCGGGCCGACGATTTTGAACATTATTACGATCGAAAATCAATTGCGAATATATCTTCTACCACACAAGCAATATGAAGAATAATTTTAATTTAATTCATTAATTATACTGATAACAAAATGAATTTTCCTTTTTTTCATATGTGATGTAGTCTGGAAAGTGAAACTAACGATGACGAATACATAAATTATTGTGAGGAAGTCACAGAATTCGTATAGTAAATGAGAAATAAACAGACAATGCAAAATTCATAAGATACAACTGTATAATATGATTTATTATTCATTAAATGACGTAACGAAGAACGAGTAATTAATTAACATTTGCAGGTGGGCCTTGGCCAGGTGGGTTGGAGCTTGGGCTAGGTGGGTTCAGGCCAGGGGGCTTGGATTTTTTATATCTACGCTGATAGGGGTTAGCCATTTCATTCATATATAGCACGTGTATCAAATTCATTTAGCGATCCTGTCGCTACCGTCTCACGGCTCGACCCCGTCTTTGGTGTCTAGGTCAACCTGTGGAAATGACGGAAATGTAATCATTTTAGGTACAGCAGTTACAAAGCCAAGTGATTCACTGTGGGGGTTGATTTCATGGCTAATAAAATAGATGCTCAATACTATAATATTATTTTCGACGACAGTGCTCTAAGTTTTTAGAATGGTAAGAATGTAAAGAAAAATGTGACACCGTGGACTATACCTTCCTTCTGTGGCATCGGGGCGCTGGCAGCATCTTCCCCACAGCCACAACATTGTCTATCCGTGGTGCTGTTTGGAGGGCATATACAGAATTATATAACAAGATAGCGTACGGTAAAATGTACAAGATACGTACACTTAGATTTATATGTGAATTTTTAAAATAATCCATGCCATATTATGCTGTGAAATATGACAACCTGGTGAAAGCAAGTTATACGAAAATATCTACGTCAGGTAATATTTGCAATCGTCAGGTGAATTTGAAGATCTTCCTATGATATGTAGGCTAATTACCTCTGATCAAAGGCGGGAGTTCGTCATCGTGCAATTGCACATTCATCTCGTTTTCAAGATTGTGTATATATATCGAAATCCATCAACTAAACAATGAATAATGATTATTTAGTCGAGGTTTAAATGTAAAAAAAAAAAAAATGGTAGTGATTTGAGAAAACTCACGCTGTCGAGACTGGATGATACTTCATGTTTGACAGCCATTGCGATTGTGATTAGTGATACAGTGGGGTAAGTAGAATCAAGTGGGCCAAGGAAAGAAAGATCGATCTGACCGAGATGAAAAAAAAGTAATGAAATAAAACGAGAAAAAAAAAGTAGAACCAAGAAGGCCAAAGAAATAAAGGAGTATCAGAGATCGCAATGGCTGGGAGAGCAAGCAGTCCCGACAGTGTAAGTTTTAATAAAATTACCATCAGTGCCGCTTTTACATTTAAATCGTCGATAGATAATCATTGTTCATTGTTCAGTTCCTAGACTTCAAATTAAATATCGGCGACGATCCTGAGCCGAACCGCCGGCAAGATGAGGGATGGGAGCGCCCTGCGGCTGGGCTGGGTCATGCTCCGCGTGAGTTATATTAAAATCTTTGCTACAACGAATTTCCTGTTATAACACTTCATAATATCACTTGATTCGCTTCATATCAGAAGCTTGACCAGAACGGAAATGATGTTGATTAGCCTGCATATCGCGGTGAAGATAAATACGCGAAAAAATAATTAATAAATATAAAATGCCCGTGCTATTGTTGCGTTTCCCCGCTAGCGCCCATTACCTCCGCTACTCCTTACATGCTTTGACGAACAATTGAATGCCCGAAAATCATGACTCTGTGATAACGCTGAATCGTATCTTGTACATTTTACCATACGCTATCCTGGAAGATAATTCTCTTTATGCCCTCATAACAGAACCAGGGGTAGAGAGCGTAGCAGCGGGAGGGAGAGCGGGGGGGAGATGCCGCCGGTGCCGCGGTTCCACAGGAGGAAGGTATAGTCAACGGCGTCACATTTTTATTTACATTCTTACCATTGGCAAGATTCTGAGCAGTGTCGTCGAAAATAATATTATTAGTATTGAGCAACTATTTTATTATTAGCCATGAAATCAACCCCCACAGTGAATTACTTGGCTTTGTAACTGCAATACTCAAAATGATTACATTTCCATCATTTCCACAGGGCAACCTAGGCACCAGAGAGGGGGTCGAGCTGTAAGGCGGCGTCAACAAGACCGCCAAATGAATTTGATAAGGATATATGCTCTATAAAATGGCCAATCCATACCAACCACGGAGGCATTATAGAAAACCCCCTGGCCCGAACCACCCTCGCCCGAACCCCCATGGTCGAAACTAATAATTAATTTATGTTAAACGTTATCATAATATTTTTATAAGATGGTTGTGTGTTAATGATAATAAATAATAAATAATAAAAAATTAATTTAAACAGTTTAGAATATTAAAATTTTCTAATTGTCTGCTTACTTCTTATCAATATAAATCCGTGATCACTTTTATCATGGCTAATTCTTCTGCAAGTTATTGTTATTCGCGACGAAAATATGTTCAAAATTAAACGCTAATCGCGCATGCGCTTATCATATTTCCTCAGTTTTTTTTTTTGATGCACCTTTGAAAATTTTGAGGATGGTATTCATCAGGTCGTCCGGTATTCGATTCAATACAGATCTAGTGAAGATTCAACGATTTTAGGTCAGCAAGATTTGCGGCGTTAGTAAGGTTTTAGAGGTTAGTGACGTTGATAGGGTCAGTGAGGTAGAAGTAAGGTTGGTGACGTTAGTGACATTACTGTCGTTAGATTAGGTTAGTGTCATTAGTCAGGTTGGATTAGGTAGAAAAAAGCAGCTTTGCGCCAAATATATAGAACGGCAGCTTTGCGCCGTATTTGAAAAGCAGCTTTGCGCTAAATACACAAGGCAGATTCGTGCCAGTATAACTGAGGTTGAGATAGAAGACGTGTACACATACGATACACGCGGAAACATTTATTTATAATTATGCAGAACATACATTCAAAAGCTTTGGAAAAGAGGTTCATGCAGGTCATTAGCTCTGGTGAATGGCTGGGGGATGAACATATGGATCGCTTTGGACGACTTGTTGCGTGTTCCTCCGGATATGCATCGCAGCAGGTGTGGAAAAAATATTTTTCAAATACAATCGAGCCCGTTTCGCCGATGGTAAAGCATATACAGATACTCCATAGCGGTAATACGGATCTTGATATGCACTGGGTGTGTGCTTACTTTGATACGAAGTTAATCTACATATACGACTCGTCGAATAAGAAAATGCTCCACACAGACCACGAAATATATTTAAAAAAAACTGTTCCCCTTTTATCCATTTGATAGTAATCTGGTGCAATTCCCAACAGTTCAGCATCAATCAAACGGGTCCAACGGTGGCGTGTGTGCGATTGCCTTTGCAATATCGCTTGTAGATGGTCACAGACCAGATAGATTAATATATGACGTCCCTCTCATGCGAGCACATTTATTGACATTGTTAGAAAATAACGTCATTGATGAATTTCCTCGTGTTCGTGCAAATCAGCGCACGATTACAATAGGAAATAATTCTCCTTGTAAACGTAAACTCTCATCTACAAGCATTGAGCATGTAAATTTGCGGCAAAATGACGAATAGAAACCACGTCCCACCCCTCTTGAACAAAAAGCCGTAATAATTAGGCACACATTACACGTGGAATCTCAACACCAAACTTGCGGAACTGAAACAGATGTTACACATCAATCACAAATGCTTAGTTGTAGTAAGATAACTCAGTTGAATGTAACAACTGAATGTAATCAAGGAGTTGGTCAGGAAAGACGAGTTTCGATAGTTTATTCGAGTCGAGAATCAATGAATCGTGTTGCACCGTACGTTGTTAATTGCGAACAGTTAGACGACGAGACCGTGGGAGTTTCGATTATAAATTCAAAACAAATAATAAAACCTGATGAACTTGAAGCAAGCAAGTGTACTGTGACGTTCTCACCAACTTACCATATGGAACACGTACTTACCAACGACAGCCACTAATAGAACAAACCCTTCTTTACTCTTGATCAATATTAAACCCGTTATACCCAACTAGGATATAAGAAATCTGTTTTACCATCAGTGGCCCATACCAAAGGATAACTCAGCCTCTGAATCGATACCATATCTACCATCAAGTATATACCCAACCATGATATACAGTACATTACCCTCTGGTATAGACCACATAGAACTATATTTAACATAACTCATATACTATGTTCAAAATTACTTACTATAGTACATATATTCATATAATACATTTATACATATAACACACACATACATATAATACATATATTCATATAGTATACTCATATATAAGATATCCATATACTATATTCATGTTAACTATACCCATATAATATCTATACCCAAATTATATTCATGCATGAACCCTACATATAACTATAATATATATACACCCATATATATACCTTTAATACATAACTAACTATGAGAAATATAGAGAACGAATCACTCCTAAATATTCATTCTTTATATAAAACTCAGAAATTATATAATAGAACAAAGGACCATTGGTAACAGGCATATGACGCAATGCCACGTGCAACAGCAAGCCCGGTCAAAATCCAAACAATACCAAGAATCACGTCCGGTCAACCGTTACAATAACAAAACCGAAACCTAAACACCGGTATCAATCCGCTTACAATAACAATACCAAGAATCACACCCGGTCAACCGTTGCAATAACACAGCTGCACATGAGTCATATGCACGTGGCCACAGTCCGAGCGTACAGTAAGACATAAACAATCCCACAACCTAGATCTTAAGGCATATATAAGGCCCCCACTTACCACACAAGACACCGCCGGTTTACCGCTATCTTCATTGAACGCTAGTCTACGACAAGAGCTCATAGAAGCAAGTACTGAGTTTGAATAATTACTCCGCGTAAAAGTCGAACTCTAACTTCAGTTCATAAAAAATCTCTAACTCGTGCCCACGGTCGCACGCTCATTATTATAAAAGTAACATCAAATAGTAAGACGAATAAACTCTCGTGATTTTAACGCTTTGAGAATTATTTTATTCATATAAAATAACATCGAAAACAGTAAGCCGCGAAAGTCTCGTGTGGTTTGGCGCATTAAAGAATTACTTTATAATAATCAAACTTATATTCAAATTTCACTTCAATAAACAAAGTAAATATCTTCAACAACTTAAATCAAGGTAAATACTCACCTTCCCTCATCTTACCAATCCAAATCCTATATTAATAAAGCCAGGGCTAGGTATACCAAATACTCGAGCCAGCTTTAAGTCATTCTCTATATACAAATTTCGGATACGGTTGTATAGGCCAAGGTTTAGTGACCTTAGCTTACCTCAGTATTCAACACGTTTAAAGCTCAGTCGGAGAACTACTTTCTACGCTTGCATTAAACCCTCTTTCTATAACACACTAACGTCGGGGCAGGCACTAGTCCATAGCCAACGTTAATAAAATCCTTTTTCCCTGTAGATGAATGAACCCCAGATAAAGAAAAGAAAGAATAAACGTCGCGGAGGCAAAAGAGCACGGGCTCGTATAACTAAAGCAATAGCTCGAAAACAACGTTTAATCGAAACATCAAATAAAACTGAACCACCCGATTGGCTTAAAGAATACCTTGACAAACTTCATTCAAACTCTACTGACGAAGACAGTCGCGATACAATAATCATACCAAAAGACAATATTCAAACCACTTCGGAGTTTACCGAAAATATACAAGTGCCTTCATACGAGGAGGACCCTCCGCCATATCCAGTGGACCAGCCAGCGGAACCATTTTTCGGGTTCTTGGAAGAAGCCCCGAGGACAATAGTACAGCACACAATCAACTACCAAGGAACAAGGTGTGTAGTCGATACCTTGGAGGCAACCTTGACTAGACGATTCTTTGAGACCAGCCATCTTGACATCCCCTTTCACCCCGCTACGCCCAAGATCATCGAAATCGTCGACCTGGAATAAAGGTAGGAACTATATACCTTTATTTTACCCTTATAATATATCGTTACCCTTTAACCTCCCGCGAACCCGTCCATGTGGATCTAAAGGAGGTTGCGTTCAACCTGAACGTCAAATCTTCGGTAATTGATTAAATCGGATCAGGATCTTAGGCTCTTGCTCCCCTTTCTTTTTTTGGCGATAACTGCACGTCAGTCTGTAACAGTACACGTAATCTATGTAACGAAGGGACAAATCAGTGTGAATTCGATGTCAAAGGTATAAAAAACCGTAGGTATTATCTTTCTAACGCTGATAAGGTACGCACTAGAGCACGCGAACTATATAGGTTAAATCGTGCAAACAAAACATCTAGAGAGCGCGAACATTATCAGTTAAATCTTGAAGTACGAAGAAATAAGAAACGCGAGCATTATACTGCAAATGTTGAAGCTCATAGATCTAGGAAACAAAAACTTTACAATTTGAGTATTAAAAAGCAGCGGGAGAAAATGCGTAGACGTTATCGTTTAAACCTTGACAAGCACCGAGCTATGCGCCGAATCAGGTATCTGTTGAATAAGGACGATACATGTGATCGTAGATGTAAGCAATATGGTATAAATATGAAATACAACGAAAAGGCGGTACGCAAAAGGAGTACTGCTAAACAGATTATTGCTAAGTATCGACGTATTCGCAATTCGAATACTATAGCACTAATACAATCGAAAGGAAAATATGTAGCAAAGATTATGCACATGATTGATGAGTGAAGTGAAGTTGTTGGAAGAATGAAAGCAGAGTCGATTATCAAACGGTGTATTCGTGATAGAGAGTTGAAAATAAGCTTCATGAGAAAGAAGTTGGAAAGCGTGAAGAAAAAAGCAGTGGTTTGTCTAACGAAGTTTGCAAAATGCTCCACTGCTGAAATAGAAGATAAATTAAACGCACTGTGTGGTTCTTCGAAACATATCGCCTCAGCTGAGCCATACTTTGTGGGAGTTGCGTATAAGTACGTTCCATTTTATGAACCAATTTTAATGAATCCGGAAGGGCAAACTGCTAATATTTTGCCGTTAGTCGAAAATCATGATAGTAAGACAGGAAAAAGCAAACGCACAAGTTGGTCTTGCGACCAAAGTTGTAAAATAAAAGATACATCATTACTAGAGAAATACGTTGAATTATTGAAAATCATTTCAATGTGCACGTTGAAAAATGTTCATAAGTTCATAATGCGCTTGGAGTGTACAATCAAGCACGCCAATGGCAAGTTAGGACATTCTCAGGTTTGTTAGATGGGTGACGCGTCCGTGCAGATTAATTTTTTTACCTGTGCAAATTTTATCTGCATATTTCCCATTCGTTCGGCATATAGAAAGGCTTGTATATAATTTAGGAACTTGTTATGCGAGAATTTCGACAGTCGACAAAGCCTTAAGCGACGATGATCTCGCAAAACTACAACAAATTTCAGAAACTGCTCAGAAAAACGCTAATAACGTGGAAAATAATGTCACTGGTGACATTAATCTGAACGAAGACGAAATCAGAAAAAAGTAAACAAGCGTATTCCAGGCTTTGACGAACCGCTCGAAGGATGTACCCCGTTCGGTCTGTGTTTCTTGCGAAAAACTGTGTTTCAAGAGAGAGATTACAAACATCAATAAGTTTAGAAAAAAAATCACGACTAAAGTTTGGACAGATTTGATGGAACACGTCGACTCTGAAGGCAGTGATTGCGAATATGTATGTAACTATTGTGTTCCTAAGCTTCGACAAAACACCATGTCACCTCGATGCATTCTGAACAATCTTATCACTGAACCGGTACCGGAAATCATATCATCGTTGAATGATTACGAACGCATTCTAATACAGCGAGCTAAAGCATTTCAAACTGTTCAGAAAATGGGTACCGTGGCAAATAAAAATTTACGCCACAAAGAAATGGTACAAAAAGTAAAGGGTAGGACGTTTCATTTGTCACTGCCTATGGAAGAAACTTTACAGAAGATTCGCCACTCTACAGATCCGATTAATCTTGACCACGAGCTATATATATTAGTTCGCGGAATTCCAACGAAATCAAAATTGGTATGGGAACAACTGGTAAACATACATAAAGTATGGGACGCGTTGATGTGGCTCAAGACGAACAATTCTCACTATTCGGACATCAAGTTGCCAGAGTTGGCTCAGACTCTGTTGGCTAATATGAAAAACACCGAATTCCAAGTAGAGAACGAAGAAATTGAAAATGAAAATAACGAAGATGATAACTTAAAGGAGCTAAAAGGTCTTGATAACATAGAAACGGTGATTCGAAGTGAAAATAATGAATATGACAACTTGGAGAAGTGCGAAGGTCAAGATAATATGAATGAAAACAGGCGTAAAGCGCTATTGACGCAAGTTTCGCAATTGGATGAAATTTACGAACAATTCACGATTCATCCTATGTATGCAAAAAGACTTAATCAAACTGCGACAGATCTGTAACAAATGTTGAAGATCAACGACATACCGTTAGATAACAGTCATAAAACTCTAGATGAACAATGCTTTCCGCATTTGTATCCGTATGGTCGGAATGGTCAGCAGGCGGATAGATCTACTTGTCTAACGCATGCAGAATTTATTAAATCTAGACTCATGTCAAAGCGTTCGCAATATCGTCTGGATCAACAATACTTATTCTACCTATTGAATGACGCAAATATTCGCCAATTGCGTAGTGGAATATATTACAAACTGAATATCACCAACCCGCGCGAACGATTCACGGCAGCGAGTTATCTCAAAAAGCTGTCTAGAGAGGAATTGGAAGGGAATTTGAACGCAATATTTGTAAGGCTGCGTAACACAGAGCAATATTGGAGTCGGCCGAGAAATGATGTATCTTGTATGATGCATCATTATGGTCCGGCTACATGGTTTCTCACACTGAGTCCAAGCGAATGGTTATGGTCTGACATGACGGAATACCTTCGCGAAGTGGGTGGCCCTGCTGCTGCTAAGATGTCGCTGAGTGAATTGATTGCGGCTGACCCAGTGTCTGCATCGAGATTTATTGACAATGAGTTTCATGCTATGCTCGATTTCATATGTTCTCCTGATAACACAATCGGAGAGGTGACCTATTATTTCTGGAGGTGCGAATATCAAGGCAGGGGAATGCAGCATTTTCATCTATTAATTTGGATCAAAGATGCTCCCGTCATTAGAAAATCTACGAACGAAGAAATTTCGAATTTCATTACGAAATATGTGACTTGCAGAATGCCACCGAAATACGTTTCGCCAGAGTTATATCGTCGAGTTAATACACATCAACGGCATAAGCACAATTCCTACTGTTTGCGGTGTAGGTAAAATAAATATGGTGGTTCGTCCAGAGTATGTCGATTTGGGTTTCCACGTTCCACGACAGATAATATCGTAATTAGAGATGTGGCTGTTTCAATCATTGGCAGGCGGAAACTCAAGTCCAGAAGTAGGCTGTACGATCCACCGCGTAATCAAAATGAGATTGATATCAATGATTACAACCCAGCAATTCTCAGTGCTTGGGAGGGCAATATGGATATACAGTTCATTGGCGAAATTTCCGCAATACTCATGTGGTATATCACCAAGTATCTGTCAAAATGTGAGCAAAGCAACACGGATGAAGATTTCGCGGCAATTAACTCAACAAAATCGCTTTGCAGTCGTTTGTGGAGTTTCGCTCAACGTATGTTGAATCACAGAGAATGTGGAGCGCTAGAGGCGGCTGACATATTGATAGGGATCCAGTTGCACGGCACAGATCCGCAAACGACAATTAAATGGATAGATGTGAATATAATTAGAAACAGAAAAGTAAAAACTCGCAACGAAATCGAATCCCTTGATGCAGATTCTACTGATATTTTTTGTGTTTCAGTAGTCGATACACATTACCCAGCTCGCCCGCAGAAATTGGAAGCAACCAACCTGTACGACTTCGTGAAATGGTACGAGGTAACTAGAGTCGAACCTAAAGTACAAGGCGTTGAATATTATAAGATAGGAAAATCTTTGTACTTGAAAAAGAGAAAACGTGGTTACCTCATCAATCACTATAAAAATAATGTCGACAATCAGCCGGAACGATATTACTTTGCGCTACTGTTACTCTTCAAACCATGGAGAGATACAGATGAGCTGCGACATGGATGCGATACGTACGCAGAAGCTTTCGAATCCGTCCGACTGGAGCTCGAAGATGCGTTACGGTATCACGAACGCATAGCAGAAATACAGAAAGGTATTGAACATATCCAAGACATAATCGAGAAACGTTCGACAGAAGCTGCTCAATCTCAACAGAGCGATACTTCTGATCTGGTACCATTAGGCTGTGGACCAATTGAAGCAGAAGGAGCGATGCAGGACTTTCAAGCCCGTGTCCAAGAGTTACACACGGTGAATGGTTCGCAAAAAATTGCAAGTTTGAATCTTGATCAGAAACGAGTATTCGATACAACTATGGCTGCCGTGAGTTCAAACGATAGAATTATCCGACATCACGTTAGCGGGGAGGGTGAAACTGGTAAGAGTCATCTTATCGAAGCGCTCGTATGGTCGATCAAGCAATATAGTGGTAAAGATACCGCCGTAACAGCTCCAACTGGGATAGCAGCATTCAATGTGAATGGTTTGACTATTCATAGGCTGTTTCAACTGCCTGTTGAGCACGGGGGCACTCCTAAATACAAACAACTCTCTGACGCAGCTTTGAAAGTAATTCGAGAGCAGCTTAGAAATGTTGCACTCATTATCATTGATGAGGTCTCTATGATTTCGAATGTGACGTTCATGAACTGCGACGTGGATTTTTATTGGTCCTCGGAGCTAGACCGGATAGCTAGACTCCGAGGTCCCTCTACTCTACAATTGGCCGAAACTGAGAATCTGAAAAGTTGGGCGCCAGGCGGATAACCGCCGTTTACAAAAATCTAAACCAAAAGAATATAACCTAACGTACTGAAGCATCGGCTAGCTGCAGTACCGCGGAGAGGGGTCGGGATCAAATGAAGGATTAGCGGGGCGTTGACAAACGACTCGAAATTTTGAATTTGATAACAAAATGGAATTTATTGAATAAAAAAAAAATTAACAAATCATGTACCCGGGGGTACTTCCCCTCGGGTATAAATCGGCTGCAAGCCGTGTAAAGGCGACCTGGCCGCGTTTACCGAGTTTTACAATAACAAACGAACTACGAGCTTCCACGTGGGAGAGCAATAACAAGGAAAAATATGACAAAATTAAAGAACTCGACAAATCGGGTCCTCGGGAGACAATAAATTAGCTAAAAGACTGAATACTCTCCACGAGGAGGAAATCACAATAACCTAACAGCTAACAAAGCTAGAGCCTACGGCTCGACCTACACTAAATTAACAAAAAAAAAAAATAAATGCCTCGCGGCTCAAAAATTTAACTAGAACAGAAGACGTTCCCGATCGTGTATATGCGATCGGTACGCCCCCGTGAGGCGAAACCTCACGGTGAAAGACGAATATAATTATTTAATATTCTTTTAAATTTACCTAATTCTAACTTAATCTAACTCTGCGGCTTGCGCGATTAATAATTTAGGTAATACTAATGACTCGAATCGCGTACTAAACCTCGAACTCGAAGTAAATAAAGGCTCTGGACTAAGCCTCGAGCTTCGTCTCTCCCCGCAGGAGGAAGAGAGAGCGACAGTGACCGACTATCACTATCTCTGTCGCACTCGTGTACGACAGGTATTGACTCAACGAAACTACTGAAATATGCAATAAATTGACGTATAACCAAGACTCGAACTCGAACTCTAATACATGGGGACACTGGTGACGGCCTACCTTTCGGAGATCGGCTTAATTCGATCCCAAAAATTCTAACTAGCCTCGTGGCTGCACTTAGGCAATATGGCAGACGGCCGTTGCCGGATTCAAATTAGCATGGGTGAGAATAGCTAACGCTTACCGTCTTCCAGCCATCTTACGAAAAGGACCTTCTCCCTTCCATAGTCCATTCTTTACTCACTCTCGGTTTCACGAGTGCACCACAAAAAAAAAATTAAACGAAAGCAACACCCACGGGGTTCGAAAGCAAAAAGAAACAACAGAACGATATTCGTTTTCTCTAACACACGAGTGTTCGGTACGCTAGTCCAACGCAGAGTGACGAGACCGCATGGCGCCGGTAATCAGCGCCCTCGTGTTACGGCCAAATATCGATTTTCGCATCGAGTGCGAGATCCCTTAACTATGGCGAACTGTTGTCGCTACGCGCGTAATTCGAAGTCCACCACAGCGTTATTCGCTCGTTGAATCATAGGACCACGGGTTGCAGGCTCTTCTTGGTGGCGGGAATCTCTTCCACCACCGATTTCCCTCGCTGCAGAATGCCCTAGGCACTCCCCCGTGTCCTTATTGTCGATGTTGGAGCTAGCGGTCGTCGAGAGGGATCTCCACAGTCGATATTACGTCTCGTGCGTCTGTCGGGGTGCGTCTCTGTCTGAGTGTTTTAGCCGTCAGCTGGACCTCGTCTCCCACATGTCAGAGAAAAGTCGGAAAGAAAAACAAAAGAATAAATAATATGTCCCATAGGTCTAAGTCGGTCACGGTCGCCTCTCGGAATTATGGTCCGGCCTCGGGGCCACCCTGTACATGCATTCATTTTCGTACACTCCGCTAAGGTCGTCCAAGGGGTAAGGAGCGCCTAGTAACATGCAATGTTACAGTACATACATCTTCGATTAAGTGAAATATTCGATACCACCGACTGCGTAGATGGTTGGTTCGGCAAAAAGCATATACTCCTGTTCGGCGATTTGTTACAAGTCCCACCTATTCGCGAAGACCCGGCGTTCATGAGACTATCCAGCAAAGTTTCGAATAAACTTCTCGGCTCGATGGGAAGTGTTGATCTGTGGAGCAAATTATTCAGCTACGATGAATTGACGAGTAACATGAGACAAAAGAACGATCAATCCTATTGTGAAATGCTACCGAGAATCCGCCTTAGAGTCACTAGAGATTCGGACACAGCGATCTTAGCATACCGAAAGGTCCGCTTTGCAAATTTCACAACTTCAACTTTTAGCGAAAGGGTACGTGAACTCTGTGATTACATAAATAGCTTACCGAACGATGCAGTTTGTCTACTTCCCACGATTAGGATGTGTGCTGTTCTCAATGAAGCAATGTTGGGCGAAATACGATGCGAAGAGATAGAATTGATAGCTCATGATAGAGTTGAGTGCCCGCGCTATGTAAAGAAAAAAGTACACAAAATTTTAGATATGGCGGACGATGATTGTTCTCGAACTGCCAGCCTTGCGAAATTAATTACTGTTGAAATTGGTGCAAAAGTAATGATGAGACGAAATATTGATGTTACCTTAGGACTTGTGAATGGCACGATTGGTAAAATCACCGCGGTATCGCGAGCTGTTGATACGAGTAATGTAGAAGCAGTACGAGTTACCTTAGCGACATGCGTCGAACATGTTATAGAGCGCGTCGACGTAAAGTTTCAGGCTATGGAAGGGGCTTTTGTCACACGAAGACAATTTCCAATTTGCCTCAGCTATGGATTTACGATACATAAAAGCCAGGGTCTTAGTTTAAAGAATGCCGTGATTGATGCGGGTAATTCGATATTTGCGAGCGGATAAGTGTACGTTGCTCTCTCACGGGTAACTTCATTAGAAGGACTCCATTTGATTAATTACGATCCGCATGCGGTATTAGCGGACGAGTCTGCTATCTTGGAGTACAATAGATTGAGAAAACAATATCGACCAGATCTCACGGCGATGACTGTTCCACGAATACGCTCACGAAAAGTACAAGATTGCAGATGGTCTGTGTTAAAAAATGTGTCTACATGTCAGAAACCAATTAAAGGTAACACATACAACGCCACGTGGCGAATAAAAGGCTTTTAGAACACAGATGGTGTTTCTTGTTTCGCTAACGCTAGAATACAGTATTTATTTCATTGTACACCTATTAGACACTGTTTGTTGAATCAACAAAATAGCGACGTCATGAAAACCTTACTTGAAAATTACATCAACTTACAGTCACCAGGAAATGTTTTTCAAGCTCGAAAACTCGCGGGTAAAGAGTTCACTTTGAATGTTCAGCAGGATGCGCCAGAATTTTTAAACAGTATACTCTGGAAATACGATGACTTAAGGTGAAGTGAAACGTTTCAAGGCCACGGCCGGGTGCCTTTCACATCGGTAATGTAGAAATGCCGAACGCTCGGTACCCCTGCCCACCGCTAGATGGCGCAGGTACCGACCGTTTGGTACCTCTGCCTACCGCTAGATGGCATAGCGCGCATCTTCCGATGTTTGCTACGCCAGTATATACGTACATACTAATGCTCGCGATTTTTTCGCGGCAGTGTTTATAAACACTGCAAGGCATGCAAATAATTGCACTAAATGATAACCCGAACAAATCGAGAATTATTCATGTACATCATGTGTACTAACACTGTATTAGACAAACGTCGCAGTGTAAAGCAACGAAAGTAGCTTATCCTCGCTCTGGCGCAGAGCGATTGATGAAAGTTGAAACTAATCAACTATGATATTTCTAACGTAGAGTTAGACGTGATAAATTCAGAGAAAATCCCTGGTCAGAATTCCTATCGGTATGACGAGCAACCGTAGTTCTCCCTCGCTCTGGTGCAGAGCGATAGATATGCGTGAAAACTAATTCACTATAATGTATTCAATCCGTTAGGATTCCTCCGACAATCAGTCGAGTCGCTCTCCGGAGGAGAGACTGAAAGAAAAATATTTCTCGATGCAGTTCCGATGACTAGATATACCGTGAGAATCACGTGAATCCGAATGGATCCATGCTACCAAAAAGCGAATATTGGCGAATATGACGTCATTTTAGCGGGTTAACCATTCGTTGCGCTGAAAAATCCCTAGGGTGATTTTGGCGCGCGGTCGATAAAACTCGGCAGCCATTGTTGACAGAAGCCAGCTGACCGTCAATACATCGCGGAAGGTAGACATGTGTGGTTATGTTCGTTTATTTTAAGCAAATGATAAATAAAGTGAATAAAACTTACGTGAATAAGCTATTGATATTTATCAAAAATCAATCAATCAGTTTTAAGTGATATCATAATACAATCAACGAATTAACTTCGGCTGAAACTGCAAATTAATTAGAATCGAAAAGTTAATCGAGAACAACCAATTCGAGCGGAATTATTAATTATTATTCCTGGGGTTGAGGCTTCAATAAATTGAACTAGGTAAGTGAGAAAAACTTTATTGGAGCTTTCTAAAAGTTTATCCAATGCGTAACAAGGATAAGTATCATGTTGTAATGAATTATTTCTCGTTACAGTCAGCAGCGCAGTTTAAACCGCCAGGTCTTCGAGTCTTCGAGAAATGTCCGAAGCCTAGACTCGGCATCATGCCTGCGCCTGTAACGTTAAGGTGAGAATTATCACACATTCATCGCACGATATTGTAGTTATAACAAGGTGAACTAACCCTAAACATCATCACTCGAGGATGATTGCGAACCTCTGTCAAGTAGTCGTTACGACAGGCTATTGCCGGAGAGCCACAAACAGCTGCCAATGTTGCTGTAAAGAAAATAAGTGCTGTTTAGTGGAATCTAGTTATTGAAAAGCATAAATAGTGAAAAGTACGTCCCAGTCACACTAAACAGGTTGTTGGCTGCTGAGTTATAATTAACAACAAGCGATGCAACATGTAGCGAGTCGCACATGCCTGTATGCTTTTAATCTTTTGCCTTTGCGATTGGGCACCAAAGTTTAAAAAAATAAGGATAAACGAATTTGACTTCCCGTGACGAAACCGTCTGCACTCTGGAGTTTTATCGAAGTTCACACCGCTTCAAATTTTCTTGTACCAACGCAGATGGAGCTACCAGAGATGTTTCGCACCCTCACTGATCTTCATCGTCTTGTCCACGACGATTGACCTCGAAGTGTCCGCCCTGCATCCTGATACAGTCACCTACGCGACTGTAGAACCCTTCGGTTATGTTTGTGAGCATCCCGGGACTCATCTCCGCGAAGATCTCCATAACCCGAGCTTGCAGTTCAGCGAGGTTGGCGATGCGGTTCTCCGTGTACAAGGCGTTTTTCATACACGGCCACAGTCCGAAATCCAGCGGAGCGAGGTCAGGTGATCGAGGAGGCCATAAGACTGAACTCATCTACCAATTCAACGATCAGGAAACTCTTGGTCCAGATAAGCCCTAACGTCTAGGCGGTAGTGCGCAGGTGCTCCATCCTGTTGATACCTGATGGGTAGGCCCTGATAGTTCAAGAAAGCAATGTTCATTTCACGAAATACCAATTAAAATGATTCAGTATTCCTGATAACAATTGTTAATTTTCAATGTATAAAATCTCCTCACATCCCCTTCGATGGCTCCCAAGGCAGGGACAATGTGGTCACGCAACAAGTCTAGGTACTTGTCGCCGTTCAAATTTCCCTCGATGAAGAACGGTCCGATGAGCCGGTTGTAGTACAAGCCGAGCCACACATTCAGCTTTTGCTGATATTGTGTCTGGGACTCGACCTGCAGATGAGGGTTCTTCCAAGCCCACACTCGCGTATTCTGCCTATTCGGCGAAGAAACGAGTACTACCGTGGATTCGTCTGTGAAACAGATCCGGTTCAGGAGTCCCCTGTCTACGTTGAAGTGGTTCATCATCTTCCTGCAAAAAATCAAACGGGACTCATGGTCCCCAACCAAGAGTTGCTAGTGTCGTTCAAGTTTAAATGGCCGACACTTATCCTCTTTGAGAACCCGGAGGACCGAAGCTGGGGACACTCCCACTTCCTGGGCAATGATCCTCGATGGCTTGCGTCCGGGTTCTGCAGCCTTGAGGAAGATCTGATACTTGATCTCCTCGGTCAGGCGCTTTGACGGCTAGCAGATGACGTTCCTCTTCGGGTCCAGGTTGCCCGTCATCCGAAACTTCGTCACCATGTCGTAGATCGTCGAAGTCGATGGTATTGGCCGATCCGGATTCTCCGCCGCGAAATGGTCCGAAATTTGTTGGTAACTAGTACCCTGCTCGTGCTGCTGAACCATTTTCACCCTTTCTTCTATCGTATACTTGATATTCGGCATTTTTCAAGAAATTGAAACACGTCTTATCAGTTCGGTACGTAATATCGAACAGATAGTTCGTTACCGGGAATATGGGGCGCCTTTTGTTTATTGCTTCGGAAGCGTAGGTGCCAGCCAATCAGGAGTCGTCTGAACATCATTTTTCGCGCTCATAATAGTTCGTTACCGGGAACGTAGAGTCTTATTGTTTATTGCCTCGGAATTGTGGGTGCCATCCAATCACGAGTCGCCTAAGCATAGTTTTTCGCGCGTAAAAGTTCCCACCAGAAAGTTCGTTGCCAGTAACATTAATATTTTTTGCGCGTAAAAATATCCAACAGAAAGTTCGTTGACAGACTCTGATAATTTTTTGCGCCTGCCGGAAAATTTTGAAATTACAATTTCACGTGTGACTACATACATCGTGGTGAGCGTGAATCAAAAGTTTGGAAATTCCAGGTACTTGGTTACAGTAGTAACAGAAATAGCAAAGATCAACAGATAACAAGAGCTGGGACTCGGCAGTATCGGCAAATCCGAGTAATCAGTTTTTTCAATTTCGGAGGTTATAAACACGGTTATGAAATTTCCCGAAACCGAAAACCTTGTTGCTAATTCCGTTGAAATCTTCCAGCCATTGCATTGTAGCGGTTTGACTCGGGGATGAGTCAATATACGCCTCATAATAAAATCTGCAAAAATCTGCTACGAAATTAAAATTGTGTAAGAGGTTGGAATCGCTGATAGATAGTTTTCGAACTTTCTACAATCAGCAATCTCGAAGAGTAAGATGATTCTGCCATGATGTTTTTTTCTAAATGATTTGCAGTCAGACCACTCTAGCTCACGCTCGACCGGTTAAACACAGTTCTCCATAACATTTGCTTTGTGGCCGAATACATGGTATTGCTCGTTACTGGCCTGACAAAGCAGAAACTGGTAGTCTCAACCTGAAGGAACTTTGCGTGATCGCAAATGTCAATAAGGATATCTGGGCATCTTAGAAGAACAGACTGTCTGTGCCTTGAGAATTATCGAAGTTATCGAAAGAGACGTGGGTGTATTTTATTAATTGAAAAACACCTGTTCTTGGTTTGCAAGTACAACATGATTTTAACTAGTAATAATTAAAACATGCATCCTTTTGAATGGCATAGAATTCTGTCCTCGGTATTGACAGGGTCAACCGCCTTGTATTCTGTTGTTACTCTCTAGTTTTAACTACCATGAGTTCGTTTACCTTTGAATCTCTACAGATTGAGGGATAGGCCGATCTAGTATTCTGCTCATTCACCCGATGCATGGCTACTCGATTACGCTCTGTATGCCGCTCTGGCGCTATGCCGCAGGCAGGATTGACAACCTTTTACAGCTGCAAGCCAGTATTTGAAACATTTTCGAATGATGGATCCTCAGGCTATATCCATCACAATCAACGAGTTCTATGATTGCCTGGACTACTGTTCAGTGGCCAACGAATGTTGTCTTGGACATTTGTAGAGGCATCATAAGTCCAGCATGATCTTTATTTTAAAAAGGAAATCCAAAGCTGAATGGAATGAAAAGATTTTGGAACACTGGAAGCTTTATTTTACTTGTGGTTCAATGTTGACTACAAATTCCAACTGTTGGAGAGCAAATCGAATTCATTCAAAGTAAGACACTGATCCTCATCTGTGTTTTTGTTTAAACCATGATTACTCCGACCCTGTTCTGCAGACTCTGTTTGACGGTTGATTATAAGATAACATTTTCAATACTGTGACTGGGGCGCACCGTTTCAATATTGGTGATCGTCGGCAATCTTAGCTCAATAATATTACTCATTTCTCAGATTTGCATTCATATTATCAAATCATGTAGCTTCCTTATCAATCACATTGGTCGATGTATGCTACAGCTCTTGTAGGGCATATTTCCTTGACTTGACTCCATGCGTACTAGTGCAGCCCAAGGAAATACGCCAATAGCCTGTCGGTTTCACCTCACTGAACTGCGAGCTCAGGTTGTGGAGATCTTCGCGGAGATGAGTCCCGAGATGCTCGCAAACATAACCGAAGGGTTCTACAGTCGCATAGGTGACTGTATCAGGATGCAGGGCGGACACTTCGAGGTCAATCGTCGTGGACAAGACGATGAAGATCAGTGAGGGTGCGAAACATCTTTGGTAGCTCCATCTGCGTTGGTACAAGAAAATTTGAAGCGGTGTGAACTTCGATAAAACTCCAGAGTGCAGACGGTTTCGTCACGGGAAGTCAAATTCGTTTATCCTCATTTTTTTAAACTTTGGTGCCCAAGCGCAAAGGCAAAAGATTAAAAGCATACAGGCATGTGCGACTCGCTACATGTTGCATCGCCTGTTGTTAATCATAACTCAGCAGCCGACAACCTGTTTAGTGTGACTGGGACGTACTTTTCACTATTTATGCTTTTCAATAACTAGATTCCACCAAACAGCACTTATTTTCTTTACAGCAACATTGGCAGCTGTTTGTGGCTCTCCGGCAATAGCCTGTCGTAACGACTACTTGACAGCGGTTCGCAATCATCCTCGAGTGATGATGTTTAGGGTTGTTATAACTACAGTATCGTGCGATGAATGTGTGATAATTCCTACCTTAACGTTACAGGCGCAGGCATGATGCCCAGTCTAGGCTTCGGACATTTCTCGAAGACTCGAAGACCTGGCGGTTTAAACTGCGCTGCTGACTGTAACGAGGAATATTCATTACAACATGATACTTATCCTTGTTACGCATTGGATAAACTTTTAGAAAGCTCTAATAAAGTTTTTCTCACTTACCTAGTTCAATTTATTGAAGCCTCAAGCCCAGGAATAATAATTAATAATTTCGCTCGAATTGGTTGTTCTCGATTAACTCTTTGATTCTAATTAATTTGCATTTACAGCTGAAGTTGATTCGTTGATTGTATTATGATATCACTTAAAACTGATTGATTGATTCTTGATAAATATCAATAGCTTATTCACGTAAGTTTTATTCACTTCATTTATCATTTGCTTAAAATAAACGAACATAACCACACATGTCTACCTTCCGCAATGTATTGACAGTCAGCCGGCTTCTATCAACAATGGCTGCCGAGTTTTATCGACCGCGCGCCAAAATCACTCTAAGGGTTTTCAGTGCAACGAGTGGTTAACCTGCTAAAAATACGAAATATTCGCTCTCCGGTAACATGGATCCATTCGGTTTCACGTGATTGTCCCGGTATATTCTATAAATCAATAGTCGAAATCCGTTAGGATTCTATCGACAATCAGTCGAGTCGCTTTCCATTGGCAAGACATAATTAATATATACACAGAAAATCCCAGTTCAGAATCCCCATCGATTGACAAGCAACCTTAGTTTTTCCCCTCGCTTTTGTGCAGAGCGTTTTATATGAGTGAAAACTAATTCACTATAATGTATTTAATCTGTTAGGATTCCTTCGACGATCAGTCGAATCGCTATCCCTTGGAAAGAGGGGAAGAAAAACATCTCTCCATGCAGTTCCCATGACTACTGTCGGCGCAAAAAGGTTTGGCCCCTCTGTTTGAGTGATCATAACTTGTACAGAAAAAATGATCGAGCATCGAGTCTGGAATGATCGTGAGGCGGCAAGTTTTTTGCGTCTGGTGGTTATTCGCAAATATCGGTGTAAAAATCTTGAAATCCGTTATGATCTCCAAAATGTTAAAAAACGTAGTTTTTTCGGAGTCCATTGCCGTACGTCAACTTCAACTCGTCGCCGTTTGTCTGAAATAAGTGTGAAAAATCTGGAAAAATTCAGAAATATTCCCTGAACATTAACGAACATGATGGCGCTTGGAAATTTCAAAAATATTCACAAACCTGGACGCCAGGTGCAAAAGGGTCCAATGGTGCGTTTCGGGGAACGGATTCGTACGGGCGAACCTGAGCCGGCTCAAAATTTTCGTCAGAATAAACACTTTTTGATTCCGTGTTCGGTTTTTAGTTCGCAATAGTGAACTTCCAGTAATTGACGTCAACATATTTTCAAATTTGCGCGGGGCTGCGTGTGCCCAGCCACGATATTCGTCGCTGCATATTCCCCCCGCCGCGCGCGTCGCGAACCTAATTGTTACTCTCAGCTTATGCGGCCACTGATATACAATGTATATGCAGCCGTGAATAACGATTTTAATACCAAAAAAATCTCTCGGTGATTGAAATGAATTAAATTTAATCGATGTAAATCATAATTTTTTAATAACGAAACGCATTTTTGACGAACCCTTGGTGTTGGTATCAAAGTATACAGAAATTAAAAAACATTCTATAAAACCATGAAAAAAATAATTACATTCCATACAATTTCCAGAATGTATATATTTTTTCATTACGATTGGTTGAAATATTTTTTTTTAAAGGATTATTTAAATAGCTCAATGAGCTGCAAATGATATTATACGACTTTTCCACTTCACAAGTTATTTATTAGCTTTTACATAAGCGAAATAGACGAAATTCAATTTTAAATAAATAACGAGGATACCTGTAACAAATAATCGGCGCATAATGATGGTGGGCTTAAGGGGATATACCTGTTTGGAGCCCGAAAAAAAAGGGTTTTTTCAATGATTTTTAATGGATACGTTTGGGAATAAAGCTACAAAACCAATATATGCATCGATTACACACATCTTGAGGAATAAGAAAATAATTTTTCATTTGCTTTTGTACACAAAATGGCGGCTGCAAGCCCGCAAGTACAAAACAAGATTTTTCAAAGGCCCTCCGCGACAAGCAGTAGAAGTCTCCTCCATCGCCACCAGGAATGATAACATTTTTTTTTTTCATCATCTACATGAGTTTGGCTAGTGAAGTACCCATGATCCTAGTTTTAGGATTATTTTTCGCGAAATAGTGCGTGTTTAGAAAAAAAAAGTCGTGTTTTTGACGAAAAAAATCGACTTCATTGATTGAGATCGTTTTAACCAATCGTTCTTAACGTGTGTACTTCAATAGATATTTGAATGAAGAAGCTACAGTAAAAAAGTCAAGACAATCGGATGAAAACTGTTTGAGTTCTACTGCTTGCTGATTTTCAAAACACGGTTTCAAGAAAAACGCATTTTAAATCAAAAAAAAAAAAAAAAAAACGAAATTGAAATCAGTTCTGAGAAAATTTATAAGTTATATTCATATATATAAACGGTATTGATTATCAATTTTGAGATATTTTGGCGTTATTTAAGCCAATAACAAAAAAAAAAGAAAAAAAAAGTTCAAACAGGTATAACCCCTTAATTCAATGCTCATGTTATATGTATAATGAACATTTTTCAGGGTTGTTCTCCAAAATAATAAAACACGACGTTCACCTATAAAATAATTCATTTTGATTGAAGCATGAAAAAGAGTTTATCAACGTTAAATAAATACTTTACTCTTTAGCATATTGATATAGAAATTTCAAGAAAGAAAAATAAAAATACTGAACCCTTCCTTGACCAGGAAGTACAATCAAATAAGACTAAATGAATCAATTTAAATGAACAATTTCACGTGAAAGAGCGATTCTCCCCGCAGGGATGACGTTCAGTTACAAATACATTGATATAAATACGAGATCAGAAGAAGTTTTTGCTTCAAGTATTGTACAAAATTCTTCTTCATGAGGTGTGAAAACGGGGGTTTTACCCACCCCGAAGCGTGCGTGAAACGTCCATTACCACACCGAGTGAAGTGAAATATTTCAATGATTTTCCTCTCGGCTTCGCTGTTTCTATTGAAATCGGGTCATTTTCACTAGTTTTCATTTTCCGATCGTGCAGATTCCCGGGAAGTCATTCGGCAAAAAAATTCTTCATAAGTAGTTTTAAGTGAAATAAAAAAACTACAATTTGGTTACTCAAAAAAATTTTTATGATGGATTTTCCGAAGTTATTCAACTATGAGTATGAAATATTGTTCATTATCGGAATAAATATATATTTTGATATTTTTATTCGTATCCTATCCATTCGTATTATTTCAGAATTTTTTCAAATTTTTTATTTTTGAATGGAAATTAAAAAAAAAAATTCTACAAAAATTCACATGATTCCTGAATGAAAAGAGTGATTCTTTCTTACCCCTAACACTTTCCGATGAAGTCAAAAGCTATTTAGTTATGCGGAATTAAAAAAAAAATCATACCAAAAGTTGAATAACTTCCTGCAAAAGAATCATAAAAAATTTCAAGGAACCGAATTGAAGTTTTTTTCTCCGACTTAACCCTATAGGAGTACACACATACCTATATTTCGCTACTTAGTTACACACGCTGGGTCCGTGAGACCCGGCCAACTTTCGTAAGATGTAGTTTCCCCGAAATGACGTCTATTTAGATGATTTTTTCTTTAAATCGAAGATCAGTTAAGAAAGCACCTGTGAAGACGAAATATGTGCTAGGCTCATATTTTGTCTGAGAACGCTGTTTGAGTAGATAGAAATGATTCTCGCAAAAGGAAAAAATGCGAGTTTTTCACTTTCGGCCGGGTCTGTGAGACCCGAGGGTGTACTCCTAGGGTCAAAAATACTACTGGAGGGCTTTCTTGTCCGATCACTTGCCGGGAATCTGTGGGTTAAAAAAAAAAAAGTGTTAAAAAACAACTGTTTTCAAAAAAACCTTGGTGCCAAGAGAAGAATTGTAAAACCATTTTACATGTTTCTTTGAAAAGCTTGTTCTTTTCACTTGGAAATGCTTTTGCTAATTTTTATTCGCGATGTATTTTTACCGAGATATCACACGTTTTGGTCTATCATAAAATTCGCAAAGAGATCTCGTACTTATGGATGGTACAACATAATCCGCAACATTGTAGACAAACGGATCATTATTTAAAGAATTGCCAACGTCGTGTATTCGCCCACCCCCTTTCCCAGCCTCGCCAGGATGGCAATTGTTTCACTAATTTTCTTAGCGGAATTCATTGTTTAACTAGCATCCAAACTGACAACACGATACGAATTAAACGATACTCCTGCAATTCCAACAATTCATCGAAATAATCACTTCCTACTCACAAACTCCTCTTCTTGTCCTTTTTAGGACAGTCACGTATGTACGTTCCTTATCATTCATATTATCTTACGAACATTTTTATTTTTATTGTTGTTTTTGTGAATCATAAGCATTGTATTAAATTTTTGTTCCCATTGACGCATAGATATATTTTTTTTTTTTTTATTGTTGTTTCCGTGAATTTTATCATTCATATTATCTTACGAATATTTTCATTCTCATTGCTGTTTTCCTAAATCATAAGCCTCTTATTGAATTTTTTTTTTTTTTTTTTTACGCATAGATAAATTTTTTTAATCGTCGTTTCCGTTGATTTTATCATTCAATATTATCTTACGAACATTTTAATTTTCATTCATTTTTTCGTAAATCATAAGCCTTGTATCAAATTTTACGTATAGATATATTCTTTTTCAATCGTGGTTTCCGTAAATTTAAAAATTCATATTATCTTATAAACATTTTGATTTTTATTGTTGTTTTTGTAAATCATAAGCCTTGTATTAAATTTTTGTTCTCATTGACGCATAGATATATTTTTTTATTATTATCGTGGTTTCCATAAATTATAATAACCAATAGCTGACCGATTCTTGCACTCTCTAGTTTTGATCTTACTCTTTGAAAAATGGCGCCGGCTGTAATCAATATTAACGGGGAAAATTTCGAAATCCGCGACGCGGGGGGCGGCGGGGATTGCTTATTCAAATCACTCGCTTTAGCTTTGAACAAGAGAAGTCACCATGTCGTACGCCAAGAAGTCGTCGGACATGTAGTTCAACGATGGTCGCAATATGAGTTTTGGGTGAGATATGGATTGGACATAAATACGAAGCACAAATACCGTTCGCAAATGGGGAGATCCGGAGAGTTTGGCTCATTGGTCGAGTGCCGTGCAGCGTCGGAATATTACAAATCAAATATTATCATCGTTAGAATGTTACCTGATGGAACCTATTTCAAAGATGAGAATTTGACAGAGATCGGAAATCTCACATCCATTTATCTTTTGTTTACTGGCCAGCAAAATGAATCTCACAGAGATGGACACTTTCAATTATTAATTCAAATCCAGGATGATAATATTTCTTACGAAAGTACAGCTGATAATACTCTCATCAACTCTGATACGACGGTTACAATGGAAGTGGAAATGCGTGAAACTGATTGGACGAATAACCTCAACAGTATTGAGAATCTTGATCAACCAAACGGAGCTGCAGTGCATGAATACGACGAGACGTCTGTAGAGAATACTGCCTCAGACCAATCCGGCGAAACCATTGGAAATTTATTGGAAATGACAATGTCAGAAGGAAGTTTTGATACTATAGCCGATAATGATTTTATTCGCATAAATAACAAAAATGGAGGGTCTAATCCAGCGAAGCGATTGACAACATCCCGCACAAGGGCCTTGAGCGCGCGTATGGAGCAAATGATTTACAGGGTGCGTTCATATTTTGAAATAGAGAAAATTGTAGGACATGTTCTAAATGTTAAAAAAGTGATAGAGAGGACTGCATCTTGTCTCGGTATATCTGAAAGGACAGTAAAACGAGTGACAAATGAAGGGAATAGCGGTGTGTGGAAGAAACCATATGAGGGGGCACCGGGGAGACCATCAGTTGAATTTGATGAATTCTTGCTAGGTGTTATTCGGCGAAAAATTATGGACTTTTACATGAGGAAAGAGTATCCCACCGTTAGAAAATTACTGGAGCAGTTGAGACAGGATATTGAAGATTTACCGGATTTTTGCGAAAACACATTGAGGAAGCAACTTAAAAAAATGAAATTTAAATACAAAAGGCTAAATAAAAGGCCGGTTCTAATGGAGAGTCAAATCATTGCTGGGAAAAGGTCGGAATTTTTAAGATGGATACAACATTACAGAAATAACGATTGGAAAATTTACTATACCGATGAGACATGGAGCGGTGCTAATCAGTCTCGTACGCATGGATGGGGTGAATGCGTACAACCTAACAATAATTATCGGGATAATTTTGATGTATATCGTAGCGGAGTTCAGCTGGTTATGGGATTTCGTGGGGGTTTCGTAACACCTTCTGGTTCTGGCAGGAGAGTGATTATTTTGCATATTGGGAGCAAAGAGGGATTCCTAGCGGATGACTGCATGAAGTGCTTTGTTGGGAAGAAGGGAAGTATGGACTATCACGACGAAATGAATGCTGAGCATTACGAAGAATGGTTCCGCCATGTATTAACAGTTATACCGGAGAAATCAGTTATCGTGATAGATCAAGCTCCATACCACACCATGCTTGATCCGGACTATCGGAATCCCACGACAGCATGGAAAAATGCAAAAATAATTGAATGGATGAAAAAAAGGAACGTACCATTGCCAGAATATGCAACATCATTCGATGATTTGACAAAAACAAATTTGCTCCTTCAGTCTCGTGCATATCACTTTCCTAAAAAATATCTCCTGGAAAAAATTACCGAAGAACTGAGGGGTGACAGCGTGAAATTGTTGTGGCTTCCTGTTGCCCATTGCGAGTTTAATGCTATAGAATTGATATGGGCATACGTGAAAAATAAAGTCGCTACACAAAACAAAACTTTCAAAATAAAGGACGTTCATCGATTATGTGTAGATATTATGAACAATCTTCCCTCAGATTTATGGCCAAACTGTGTCAGACATGCAGAGAACATTCAACAAAAGTACATATATAGCGAGTCGGCGATGGCAATGGCTGTCGAGCCAATGATAATAGACCTAAATCAAGACACAGAAACAGAAACAGATATTGACTTCGAATCTGATGATGAGACTACGAATGAATGAAGTACGTTGAGAATGGAGAGACACAGTTGATCCTCTGAGTATAGCCCAGGCTCAATAACTATATTCCAAAGCGAGTATCCTACTTATTGAATAACCGTTTGGAAAATTAACTCTTGTAATAATTTATGATGAAATTTAACTTCATTAGTCAGTGAAAATATAAAAGTAAATTCACATAGTGTAATGTTCGAGGATGATTAATTATAATTAATTGTATATTTACTCGTTCATTGAATTTTTTTTTTTTATTTAATTTCTAATTTTTTCATTACTTTTTTTTCCTAAGCCAAAAGTCAAATGATGAATTCGTATGCTTTGCCTGGGTACACAATTCAGTGCTGCTATCTAATGATACATTACATATAGAATTCCGGAAAATATCCGTTTAGCTGTCAGGCAGATAAGTCTTTTATTTATTATTATATTATTATTATTTTTTTTTGATTATATTTATTTCAGACCCACGTGACATTTACACTTGACATACTCACATTCACACGAACTAACGGTAGTCCTTCGATAACACCAGATTCACAATTACACAACGCTGATTCCAGTGATGAAAGACCTTTATCTCGTCGAATACGAGAAAATTGTCATCTGAGGAATTCTAAAACATCGAAGGTCTAGAACTGAACGTCATCCCTGCCGGAAACATCGCTCTTTCACGTGAAATTGTTCATTTGAATTGATTCATTTTGTCTTATTTGATTGTACTGCCTGGTCAAGGAAGGGTTCAGTATTTTTATTTTTCTTTCTTGAAATTTGTATATCAATATGCTAAAAAGTAAAGTATTTATTTAACGTTGATAAACTTTTCATGCTTCAAGCAAAATAAATTATTTCATAGGTGAACGTCGTGTTTTATTATTTTGGAGAACAACCCTGAAAAATGTTCATTATACATATAACATGAGCAATGAATTGAGGGGTTATACCTGTTTGAACTTTTTTTTTCTTTTTTTTTTTTTTTATTGGCTTAAATAACGCCAAAACATCTCAAAATTAAAAATCAATACCGTTTATATCTATGAATATAACTTATAAATTTTCTCAGAACTGATTTCAATTTCGTCTTTTTTTTTTTTTTTTGATTTAAAATGCGTTTTTCTTGAAACCGTGTTTTGAAAATCAGCAAGCAGTAGAACTCAAACAGTTTTCATCCGATTGTCTTGACTTTTTTACTGTAGCTTCTTCATTCAAATATCTATTGAAGTACACACGTTAAGAACGATTGGTTAAAACGATCTCAATCAATGAAGTCGATTTTTTTCGTCAAAAACACGACTTTTTTTTTCTAAACACGCACTATTTCGCGAAAAATAATCCTAAAACTAGGATCATGGGTACTTCACTAGCCAAACTCATGTAGATGATGAAAAAAAAAAATGTTATCATTCCTGGTGGCGATGGAGGAGACTTCTACTGCTTGTCGCGGAGGGCCTTTGAAAAATCTTGTTTTGTACTTGCGGGCTTGCAGCCGCCATTTTGTGTACAAAAGCAAATGAAAAATTATTTTCTTATTCCTCAAGATGTGTGTAATCGATGCATATATTGGTTTTGTAGCTTTATTCCCAAACGTATCCATTAAAAATCATTGAAAAAACCCTTTTTTTTCGGGCTCCAAGCAGGTATATCCCCTTAAGCCCACCATCATTATGCGCCGATTATTTGTTACAGGTATCCTCGTTATTTATTTAAAATTGAATTTCGTCTATTTCGCTTATGTAAAAGCTAATAAATAACTTGTGAAGTGGAAAAGTCGTATAATATCATTTGCAGCTCATTGAGCTATTTGAATAATCCTTTAAAAAAAAATATTTCAACGAATCGTAATGAAAAAATATATACATTCTGGAAATTGTATGAAATGTAATTATTTTTTTCATGGTTTTATAGAATGTTTTTCAATTTC
Organism: Tenthredo scrophulariae; assembly: GCA_963978835.1. Classification (NCBI taxonomy): domain Eukaryota; kingdom Metazoa; phylum Arthropoda; class Insecta; order Hymenoptera; family Tenthredinidae; genus Tenthredo; species Tenthredo scrophulariae. The sequence continues at coordinate 4,916,199 of OZ022234.1, forward strand.
TGTATACTTTGATACCTACACCAAGGGTTCGTCAAAAATGCGTTTCGTTATTAAAAAATTATGATTTACATCGATTAAATTTAATTCATTTCAATCACCGAGAGATTTTTTTGGTATTAAAATCGATATTCACGGCTGCATATACATTGTATATCAGTGGCCGCATAAGCTGAGAGTAACAATTGAGTTCGCGACGCGCGCGGCGGGGGGAATATGCAGCGACGAATATCGTGGCTGGGCACACGCGGCCCCGCGCAAATTTGAAAATATGTTGACGTCAATTACTGGAAGTTCACTATTGCGAACTAAAAACCGATCACGGAATCAAAAAGCAATGGACTCCGAAAAAACTACGTTTTTTAACATTTCGGAGATCATAACGGCTTTCAAGATTTTTACACCGATATTTGCGAATAACCACCAGACGCAGAAAACTTGCCGCTTTACGATCATTCCAGACTCGATGCTCTATCATTTTTTCTGTAGAAGTTATGATCACTCAAACAGAGGGGCCAAACCTTTTTGCGCCGACACTAGATATATATATTCTATAAATCAATAATCTAAATCCGTTAGGATTCTATCGACAATCAGTTGAGTGGCTCTCCGGAGGAGAAACTGAAAACAAAAACATTTCTTCATGCAGTTCCTATGACTAGATATATATATTCTATAAATCAATAATCTGAATCCGTTTGGATTCCATCGATAATCACTTGAGTTGCTCTCCGGAGGAGATGCTAAAAGAAAAACATTTCATTATGCAGTTCCTATGACTAGATATATATATTCTATAAATCAATAATCTAAATCCGTTTGAATTCCAGCCACAAATGGTCGAGTCACTCTCATTTGGAAAGACTGGGAAAAACATTTCTCCATATAGTTCTTACGACTAGATATATAAAGTCTATAAGTCAATAACCTGTATTCGTTAGGTGTCCATCGACCATCAGTTCAGCAGACAAGCAGCGAAAGTTTGGATCGAAATTGATCAATTAACATAAGTCACAACACAATACATAATTCCGTCAGAATTATATAGAACTCTACTACATATCTGAAAAATAAAATTCACAGTTTCGTATCGGCACTCATGTTTGAGGTTAGGACGGAGTCAACTAGAATCACGCTCGTGATAAATATAAATTAAATCGATGGCACTAACAGCGAGGTTTACTCACGCACCTGTACTTTGTGGAAGCTCGTCATCCTGAGATTCGCCGAAAATTATATCGTCATCGTTGTACCAAACGCGATTTCCGACAACCAATTCTGACAAGTTATTTCGTGTTTCAATGATCTAGCGTCGGTTGTCACGTGTTCCCACGAGGAGCGCTTCCGTCAAAAGTCTCACATCTTTCATTTGACTGCACTTCTCTTATATTCTTCCAGACCGAAACTGATTCAGCACGTTTTTCCTGACTTTGGCGATATAAAAGTCATCTTTCGATTCCAAACTACCTAGTTGAAATTTCAAGTTTCCTTCAATTATCATCCGTTCGACTAGATGTATGACAATCGGATGGATCAAAAGATTTTTATATTACGAACGTTTTATAGAGCCGAAGATTTTTCGATCTGCTAAATTCGAATAAGAAATTATTGAAAAATTAAAACCACTCTCGTCCGAACCAGCACCGTCTGTCCAAAAAAACCTCTTGTCATATTTCGCACTAGATCAGTATTTTCGTAATTACCTCAAGTTTTTGAAAACAAATTTCGAAGTGCCACGATTGTTCAAAGTTATAGCTCTTTTTGTTTTTATAAGGGCTCTTCGGCACCTGAGTGCTCAGAATCTCAATCTCCGAAGGTTACAAAAATTCGTTGTAGGTAGTCGAAAATACAACGATATCGACAAATCCAGCAATACGTGTCCACTCATGTTCAATATACCTACAATAGTATTCTGAAGCTGCAAAGAAATGAAAAAATGTGAGACTTTGTGAATGTGAAATTCACATTCGGGATTTTACCGGAACACTTGGAGACTTCTCGGATAATACGACTCGACATATAACGAGATCTCTGTATTCGAAGAAGGATAATGATGAAATTATTTTCGATTGTGTCTTCGACTACTCCCCTTAGAGTAGTGGGGCGACTCACGATAGTTCGAAGCAAATATATACCGAACGTTCGCGTCCAAACAGAACTACCCTGTCCCTATGGCAGCACCAATACAGACGCGTACGCGCTGCGAGGCTCGGCCGCAAGGGGTTCGCCGAGCCTCACGCACGCGGTACGCGCCCGTGTTGGTGATGCCACAGGGAGGGGGTTGTTCTGTTTGGACGCAACGCTCTACGTCAGAAACGGATGTGCCATATCTTCTACGCTCATTCGTTATTGCAACGCCACGGATATGAAACGCGGAAGACCAGGAGGTGAGTGTCTGCCAATCTGTGTACAATTATGTCCGACGTATTATTATTATTACCTAAGGCACAAAATGTAGTTTTTGGGAAAATAATCATTTTTTTTTTCTATAATAAGTCGTGCAACAAATAACTCGGTACTGATGGTGAAAGCAACACATATTTTTAACTATTTATGGGTTTTACAGCTAACAATAGAGGGCGGAGAGGGGACGACGATGGCGGCAGGAAAGAAGTACGCATTATTTCATCTCTTTTCGTTTGGAACTAAAAAATCCGATTTACAATTGGGTGATCAACTATTAAGGCCCCCCGTCCCTACTCGCCCACCTCCTTTTGATACAATGTTACACATTTCAATTATTATCCGAGCCCAGGCGTCGAAAACGCAAAAAAGGCCAACGATGCGCGAATTCTATTTCAATTCCGAACACATGAGTCCAAAAAAATATTCGTTCCGTGCGAAAATAGAGACTACAGATGATTTTTACATTTTACGCCGAGGAAATCGAATTCGAAAAATGTAAAAACCGAACGTAGGCTCTATTTTCGCATGAAACGAACATTATTTTGGACGTATGTGTTCGGAATTGAAATAGAATTCGCGCGACGTTGGCCTTTTTTGCATTTTCGACGCCTGGGCTCGGATAATAATCGAAATGTATCACATTGTATCAAAAGGAGGTGGGCGACTGGGGACGGGCCTTGAGCGTGCACAATCAAACATGATGTTAAAATTTATTTTGTTTTACTTCACAATGCGGGAATATTTTTGCCGCGGCTAGTCATAAAAATAAATTTCCGCAACTGTCCAGCGTGTTAGTGCTGTGCAGATAGCACGACGGCCGTTGCGTGAAAACAAGCGAGATAGCACCAGTTATGTTTTCTCTCTGTCTTTGTCTTTTTCTTCACTTTACCGCCTTCGGGTCTTCGGCCACGTTGCACAGTGGAATTGAATTTATATAGAAATCCGGCCACAGTAGAAATGTTCATTTTGTGCAATTTTAGTAAACTTTTCTTACTAATCAGTTAAATCATGACCTCTCCGAAAGCAGAAAAAAGGCATTATTTCGTTTGTTTACTACGAAAAAATTGTCCTTTTCTGCATAGAGATTGCGATATAAGTACTTAGTAGTCTTTTCGACCATGTCTACAGGATTTCATACCCTCGTTGTATTTTCTATGTATAGAGACTACATATTGCCTAATTATTATTTTTTCATTACTCAAGTCGATTCAATATCAATATTTTTATTCATATTTTAATTGATGGACTGAAAGATACAGTGAAAATCGTATACATACAATCCGATTAACTTTTTCGACTTTCAGAGATGAGCCCATAAACAAAAATCAGAAGCATTTTTCTTTCTAACAGAAATTCAACTCAAAACAACCGTGACCTGCATTGCATCTTCTGATTTACTGTTCGTCGCACGTTGCTTTTTGTTGTTTCTTTTCCATACTTGTATATTTTGATCAATATCATAACTATACGCAATTGTTGCAAAAACTAGTCACGAATTCGAAGTGCACAAAGCTCTATGATTATTCAAAATTCACGCATAAGTTAGAATAAATCATCTTTCACCTCGTTATAATCATTTTGACATCGCATGCTACCCTTTGTTACAGCTAGAGTTTGTACCAATGATGGATACATTCTATTATAGATTGTGAGTGAGTGTATATTAAAATATCTGATAATAAATTTTTAATGCAGATAGTAGAAACAAGATCCCGGTCGCAATCGCGATCGTGGCCACGGTTGCGGCCGCAACCGGAGCAGCAGCAACAGCTGCAGCCGCCGCAGCGGCAGCAAAAGCCAGAGCCGCAACAGAAGCCACAGCCACGGCTGCCGCGGCAACAACGACAGCAACAGCAACAACAACAACAACCGCTGCCGTAGCTGCAGCTGCAACCGTGGCCACACCAACAGCTGCAACTGTGGCCACAGCAACAGCAACAGCAACAACAACAACAGCCGCTGCCGCAGCTGCAACCGTGGCCACAGCAACAGCTGCAACCGTGGCCACAGCAGCAGCAACAACAACAACAACAGCCATATCAGCAGTGGGGCGAGGGGCAGGGGCCGCTGTGGCAGCCCCATCAAATAGCACTGCTCAAGCAGCAGTGCTATTTCCTGCAGAGCAGCCTTCTCGTGAGTAAGCTTAGTAATAAAAATCATTTGTTAAAATAAAAAATCGATCTAGGGGGCGTGGTCTAAATTTGCTCGATATGATGAAAATAAGGGATACCCTAGTGTTTGGGTAGGTGTGTGTTTGTGTAAGTGTTGTTACAGCGGTAGAGGGGCAGGTGGGTCTTCTTGAGGCGGCTTCTTTGGCCTCTCAAATCGCTTGAGCTGCGCCTCAATTCGGCGCTTCGCGATTGAGAGGCTCTTCTGAGCCGCCTCTTCTCGCTGCTTTTTTGAGCGAGCCTTCTCGTGAGTAAGCTTAGTGATAAGCTTACGCACGAGAAGGCTTAGTGATAAGCTTACGCACGAGAAGGCTCGCTCAAAAAAGCAGCGAGAAGAGGCGGCTCAGAAGAGCCTCTCAATCGCGAAGCGCCGAATTGAGGCGCAGCTCAAGCGATTTGAGAGGCCAAAGAAGCCGCCTCAAGAAGACCCACCTGCCCCTCTACCGCTGTAACAACACTTACACAAACACACACCTACCCAAACACTAGGGTATCCCTTATTTTCATCATATCGAGCAAATTTAGACCACGCCCCCTAGATCGATTTTTTATTTTAACAAATGATTTTTATTTCAAACAAGTACGAGACTTTTATATGCAAATTACACGGGTCATTACTGAATTGTCGAAAAAAAATTTCAACATTACTAGTTGGATATTTCTGAGTCAAAAGTACAGGATGTTGTCGAAGGACGATGTATTGACATGAAAGAATCTTTTCATCTAATATAGCATGGGCTGGTGGTGGTATGAGGTACTAAATAACCCCACCCTATGTCAGATATAAATATTTTTTTCATGTAAATACATCGTCCTTCAACAATATCCTGTACTTTTAACTCAGAAATATTTAACTAGTAATGTTGAAAATTTTGTTGACAATTCAGTGATGAGCCGTGTAATTTGCATATAAAAGTCTCGTACTTGTTAAAATAAAAATCATTTTTCAAAATAAAAAATTGATCTAGGGGGCGTGCTCTGAAATTGCCAAAAGTTATGAAAATAAGGGACACCCTAACAAACACACATAGTTTTATCTTCAATATTATTATCTATTATCCCAGAGAGCACAAAAATGAAAGTGGTCTTGTAGTAGTCCATATGACGTCTGACCACTTTTAACTTTGTGCTGTCTGGGATATTTTATCTATATTATTATTATTATTATTATTTTATATTATATTTCATCTTATCCGTATTATAATCTATCAAAACATATATTTGATTTTTTTTTGCTATTAAAACATTTTTTTTTCCTTCACTGTGACAGTGAATCTAGCAGGTGATAACTAGTCAGTAATACGGACTCATGGGTGCTAGTGTGACGTTCTCACCAACTTACCACATGGAACACGTACTTACCAATGACAGCCACTAATAGAACAAACCCTTCTTTACTCTTGATCAATATTAAACCCGTTATACCCAACTAGGATATAAGAAATCTGTTTTACCATCAGTGGCCCATACCAAAAGATAACTCAGCCTCTGAATCGATACCATATCTACCATCAAGTATATACCCAACCATGATATACAGTACATTACCCTCTGGTATAGACCACATAGAACTATATTTAATATAACTCATATACTATGTTCAAAATTACTTACTATAGTACATATATTCATATAATACATTTATACATATAACACATACATACATATAATACATATATTCATATAGTATACTCATATATGAGATATCCATATACTATATTCATGTTAACTATACCCATATGATATCTATACCCAAATTATATTCATGCATGAACCCTACATATAACTATAATATATATACACCCATATATATACCTTTAATACATAACTAACTATAAGAAATATGGAGAACGAATCACTCCTAAATATTCATTCTTTATATAAAACTCAGGAATTATATAATAGAACAAAGGACCATTGGTAACAGGCATATGACGCAATGCCACGTGCAACAGCAAGCCCGGTCAAAATCCAAACAATACCAAGAATCACGTCCGGTCAACCGTTACAATAACAAAACCGAAACCTAAACACCGGTATCAATCCGCTTACAATAACAATACCAAGAATCACACCCGGTCAACCGTTGCAATAACACAGCTGCACATGAGTCATATGCACGTGGCCACAGTCCGAGCATACAGTAAGACATAAACAACCCCACTACCTAGATCTTAAGGCATATATAAGGCCCCCACTTACCACACAAGAAACCGCCGGTTTACCGCTATCTTCATTGAACGTCAGTCTACGACAAGAGCTCATAGAAGCAAGTACTGAGTTTGAATAATTACTCCGCGTAAAAGTCGAACTCTAACTTCAGTTCATAAAAGATCTCTAACTCGTGCCCACGGTCGCACGCTCATTATTATCAAAGTAACATCAAATAGTAAGACGAATAAACTCTCGTGATTTTAACGCTTTGAGAATTATTTTATTCATATAAAATAATATCGAAAACAGTAAGCCGCGGAAGTCTCGTGTGGTTTGGCGCATTGAAGAATTACTTTATATGAATCAAACTTATATTCAAATTTGACTTCTATAAACAAAGTGAATATCTTCAACAACTTAAATCAAGGTAAATACTCACCTTCCCTCATCTTACTCATCCACATCCTATATTAATAAAGCCGGGGCTAGGTATATCAAATACTCAAGCCAGCTTTAAGTCATTCTATAGATACAAATTCCGGATACTGTTGTATAGGCCAAGGTTTAGTGACCTTAGCTTACCTCAGTATTCAACACGTTTGAAGCTCAGGCGGAGAACTACTTTCTACGCTTGCATTAAACCCTCTTTCTATAACACACTAACGTCGGGGCAGGCACTAGTCCATAGCCAACGTTAATAAAATCCTTTTTCCCTGTAGATGAATGAACCCCAGATAAAGAAAAGAAAGAATAAACGTCGCGGAGGCAAAAGAGCACGGGCTCGTATAACTAAAGCAATAGCTCGAAAACAACGTTTAATCGAAACATTAAATAAAACTGAACCACCCGATTGGCTTAAAGAATACCTTGACAAACTTCATTCAAACTCTACTGACGAAGACAGTCGCGATACAATAATCATACCAAAAGACAATATTCAAACCACTTCGGAGTTTACCGAAAATATACAAGTGCCTTCATACGAGGAGGACCCTCCCCCATATCCAGTGGACCAGCCAGCGGAACCATTTTTCGGGTTCTTGGAAGAAGCCCCGAGGACAATAGTACAGCACACGATCAACTACCGAGGAACAAGGTGTGTAGTCGATACCTTAGAGGCAACCTTGACCAGACGATTCTTTGAGACCAGCCATCTTGACATCCCCTTTCAACCCGCTACGCCCAAGATCATTGAAATCGTCGACCTGGAATAAAGGTAAGAACTATATACTTTTATTTTACCCTTATAATATATCGTTACCCTTTAACCTCCCGCGAACCCGTCCATGAGGATCTAAAGGAGGTTGCGTTTAACCTGAACGTCAAATCTTCGGTAATTGATTAAATCGGACCAGGATCTTAGGCTCTTGCTCCCCTTTCTTCTTTTGGCGATAACTGCACGTCAGTCTGTAACACTAGCTCTTTTTTAGGGGTTCAGCAAACGACGAAATATCACAGAATGCATTTGAGAAATCTCTCTCAAATACATTCTGTCACGTTTTGTTGTTTGCTCGACCCCTGAAAAAAATTGGGCTCATGACTTAGTATTACCTGCTAGCTATTACCTGCTAGATTCACCGTCATACTTGTACATATTACATCTGTATTATTGTTGGGAGCAGAAGGACAGGGAATAGAAACAATAAAGACAATAGAAAAGGAAGGAGAATGGAAAAATGTGATAAATGCGATAAATACGGAATAAGATGAACATAGGAGCAAAGGCGTTCAAAAATATATACATCAGTTATAAGATGTACTATATGGTATAAGAACTAGTAATAGTCAATTATATGGGAGTCATTACAAGCTGAAAGGCCAAAAAAAAGTCAAAAACACCATAAATAGGGAATAAAAGAAAGATGGAGGAAGTATAGGTGCTCCAAGAGAGATGTATGAGGTATAGGAAATGGCATATGATATATTATGTGATATAGGAGCGAGCAACATGTATAATGGTATCAAACCGTTCTAAGGGGACAGGCAAGTATTATGGGCATCCATTATTGAAAACGTTCCTTCTGTCTATCCGAGAGCCTCAACTCGATTGAAGACGGCACTTTATAAGTGCCATGGAAACACCCACCCACTTTTACCCACTCATACTATCGTGTGAGTTCGTTTCCTTACGTTGCAGCGCTCAATCTGCGCAACTATTATATACATATCGATAGACGATATGGACTGCATCTGCGCGAATTGTCGTAGATTTTTGAGTCATTCACAAGAAAATGATATTACCTTACGATATCCTAACATTATCATCAAGAATTTTTATTCATTCACGGGGGAATGGCGTCAACCTTCGAGATTTTAATATCACTATTAGATGATCTCTCATTATTTTCGCATGTCGCGAATAGACTTGCCTCGTAGGGTCGCCACCCAGTGCGATTGTCGTTGCGTAAGCCGCAGCGTATACTCCACAACTGTAGGAGTCAGATTGCCTTGGAACAGGTTGGAGAACCATACTTCCAGTATCGATATACGGATATCGCTTGGAAATGTATCGCTTCTCTTCCCTGCTCAAGAACTCGTATTCACTGCGCACAAGACCGTCGTGAACGTAAACGTTACAAGTGTCGTAATAAATGCAACACCAGTGTCGGCAGACGTTACCACCAATTATGTGTATATCCCTTCGAAAACGGCTGCATGGCTTGATGCAGTTATAATATGCTGTATAAGAAGCAGGATTGCAACGAAAATCGGTATTTTCTTGTAATATATTCTGAAACAAGTCGATGCTTGAGTCAGTCAATAAATTTCTAGGCGATGCTACGTTCGCCTCGACTTGTTCGACCGTAATATCTCGGCGTACAATTTCGAGCATCTCGATAGTTTCGTCAGGAGCCTCATTGTCACCGTCAATTTCGACTGCTACCCAATCAGCAATGACGGTGTCCCCATGAGTCTTTGAACTTGGACGGGCTCGATCCATGAGATCAACCGATGCAACTTTCATCTTTGCAGAAAGTTGCAAGGAGATCTCTGAAGATCTCGTACAGTTTTGTACATAGTCAAGCTCGTCGGTGGAACGAGCACGTTTTTTTCGAAGCTCTGCAGCTTCTTGGGCTTGAAGAATTTATGTAGGATTGCGGATCCGCATATTTCTATTCCGACGACTGTCTATAATTTCAGGAAGCAAACATTCCATGTAAAATCGACAGAGAAAGGGTTTCATCTTCGATCCCCAGAATCCATCGTCTCTGGTGACTCTGACGAGTTTCATATACTTCTTAGACCAAAGCGCAAATTGGCAATAATTACGCTCGGTTACGTGTAACTGACCTTGTATTTGGTAGTAATACTGGTAATTTTTATTCAGAAGCTTCTTGTCTTCTTTGTTGAAAATAGTCCGAATAGTCGGCTTTTCGGTTATGGCCTTTTCCAAGGCGGTCTGAGCTGAAAATGGACATTTTATTTAGACGATTCCATCGTCGTCTATCAGACCGTCTGGAGACGCTCCCAGATGGGGGATCTGTTCATCAATGAAAAGACCACAAGCAACGATTTTTTTCCGTAGTTTTGCTTCAACGTCTCCCACGGCGTTTTTTTCATTTCCAAGCCCATATCGAGTGGCAGAAAGGTCGACTACCTTCGGGTACCAAATGCTCGCAACCATTTTCGCGCACAAAGTGTCTCGCCTCGTACGACATATCGGCCCGAATTTCGACGCTGTGATAATCTCAGTACGCAACTGATGCCACAGCTCAGAATCGCTCTGCGATATCGTATCTCGCTCGATCTGTCTCGCGTTGTTCTGGTACGACTTCAATTTTTCAATGTGTCGTTCAGCAAGAACATCGAAAACTTCCTTGTCGATATCCGGCTTTTTGTCAACGCCGCGATGACTTCGCACCCTGCGACTGCGTTTTTCCAACCTGCATAGGCGGGTACCGTAATCATTACGATGCCTATCCCGTTCCATTTTCGCTACTGCGACAGGAGTATAGTGTGTCACATGGCGATGTAACCGAGATAAAACTGAGTAAGTGTTGTATTGCACAACCGCTCCGTAACATCTCATTTGGTACGAGTTTTTCATACAATGATTAATTCTTTTTCCAGAATTTAATTTGTTCACTATAGAATTGCACGCCTCTGCCGCATTGTTGGTAACATTCCTCAATAAGCTCTTGGCGTGACAACTCAAATAGCGCACTGCACCGTGAACGCAGGGATAAAGTCCGGTTCGGTGAAGTTCCGCCAGCACATTCTTACCATTAGGCTCAGGTACACAGTCGAATGGCAGTGTGTGGCAATTGGAGTGGTCACCGTACGCATGTGAAAATATATTTAATATATCTATACAGAGTTTCGTTGTTTTTTCGTCCTCTGATATGTTCTCCGCATTGCGGAGATCTCTCGCTTTCTCTACGTCGAGACGAATTTTCAAACCGCTCGAAAGTACGTACCGTCGGAATTGAGTGACGTTCTGTACTTCTTTCTGCGGGAGTTTCGCAAGCTTCGTTAAGGAAGCAGCTCTTAACTTACGGCACAAGTTCCGAAACAAGTGATTATTACACTCGATTTTATCGACGACTACTCCGTATTCAGCGTAGGGATTATTATCTCGTATAGCTTGATGTACGCTGCTGTCTCCGTCCGCAATTAGCGTTTTATATATCAAACCGTTGCACTCAACGCTATTCCGGAAACCTTCGACAATAATGTCAGTTTCCATTGCGTTGGAGCTGCGGTCGAGCCCCCAATTTTTGAAACACGTATGAGGGGGAGGCTCCTTGTTTAGCTGCTCTGCTCTCGCGTGGGTTGCACAATACTTGTTGCGTACACCAACGAATAGGGCTAACTTGGTCTCACGACCAATGATCATAGCTGCACCTGATAGTGCATCATGTTTACCACCCGCATAGGAGCGTTTCGCCCAACAACCATCCGCAATGACGTCGATGTACGGGACACCGTTTATAACATGCCCCTTACTTATGGCAATCTCTTTCTCCATCGCCACAGCCCTTTCCCTTTCAGCTTCGACAACTTCATGGAAGTTGTCAAACAGCGTATCCCGATAATGTCGGTAGGTGGGCGCGGACATTGCCGGGATTGCCATCGCGGCAAGTTGTTCTTGCAGCGTACTATGCCCGGTACCCGAAGTGATTGTCCCGCACACGGCACTTTGATTTATCCCCATAATATTTTTGAGGTCGGGATCAGTCCAAAAGCTGAACTTGTACAGACATTTCTGACACAGGAAATGCAGGTGGGTCTGCAAACCTTGATCCCATGATTTGACCAATTTCAGATCGCGAAAAGAACGTTCCGAAGAAACGGAATAATTGTCGAATTTTTCGTGCAGTTGTTTAAGTAAATAACTTATATCGACAATGCGCTGACCTTCGATGGTGATCTCACGGACGTACTCGTTATCCGTGCTATCGTTTTCACCGGCTGGCGCATGGTCGTCACTTACCGATACCGGCAAACTATTTGTTTCCGCGACAATCGCGGTCTCTGAGGTCGCAACCGCGACGCTGGCTTGGCCATCATGTTCGTCAAGCGAAACGATGCTCCTCTTCTGGCGCCTGAAACAGATCGTGAATCCATAAGTATTCGCAGCAGGTTTACGACGGGGTGTGTCAAAACGCGTAGCCACCGAAAAAAATTGGATTTATATGATAAATTTAGATTTCTTGATTGCGGATGGATAAGTGGGAAGGTTGAACCAACCCTTGTTGAATTTGAGGAAAAAAAATTCTGAATTCCGAATAGAGCAGATTTCCCGACTTGAAGACCGTTTACGTTATCCTAGCACTGATTTATTACCTTCGCAGTTGAATAAATGTAACTCAACTATTTATGCCAGCTGATTTCGGATTTCGACCAAACGGAGACGCGTTGCGCGGCTGAGGTCACGTGTGCTCTCGACTGTTATTCTCCTTCTCCTTCACTTCTGCTATCGGCGTTGCTGTCAACTATGAATATGTAGTTAGCGGAAAATCGCAAGCAAAAGATGGGTCAACACACGGTAGGTCCTCACGCCCTCGCATGAATTAGGTTCTTCCAAATGTTGAACGACTGCTGAACTAATTTTTGGGGGGTGAGCGAACGCGCGTGCCGTTTATTACACGTAATACCCATAATTAAACAGTCTTTCTGAATGTTGTCCGAAAAATAAACTATGGTTTACTGCAGTTTTTGTAATTTGATCAAACGGACCGTAATTTTCTGTTTGAGAGTGAGCAAACGACCAAACTTTACAGTTTGTAATATTTGACCACTGTCTACTATATCCGCGTGAAATGAATTGTTTGAACAATACGTACCTTGTACTTCGCGCGTGCGCGGGGCGGTTATATTCGGTTGTTACGTTTTTCAGAGGGTGAGAAAACGACGAAACTCAGCGGGATTGTTCGGAAAACTCCCTCGGGTGCATTTCGTATCATTTCGGCATTTGCTCAATCTCGATCAAAAACGTACTGTCCGTTTGATGAGATTATAAGAGCTGCAGTCAACCAAAGTGTATTATTCAAACAGAATTCCGAAAGATTGTTAATTTATGGGTATGGCGTGTAACGAACAGCAGTCGTGTTAGCTAACCCTTCAAAAATTAATTCATTATTCGTGCAACGCTCGTGAGAACCTTATTTATGTCGGCGCGGGAAAACCTCCGAGCGCGGAGCGCGCGGCAAGCCTCCGCTTACAATTTTCTACAAACTACATCTTCATCTTTCGACTACCGAGCAGCGTCGGACAGTGGTCGGAAACGACCCGATACGCGCGCATGCTGTTAAAAATTCTTATCAATCCTGAGGTGTATCTTCTCTTTAAAATGTCACCATTATGAATTCAAATGATAATATCCCTGCGATGAAACATGCTGAAACAATTTCAGACAACAGAAATTTAAACTAATAGAGACTATAAGCTTGACGTTCAGATCTTGACGTAGTCGACATACGAGACTTCGTGAGTCATGCTTTTAGATTTTCAAAGAGACCCAACATAGATGTTTTCACCATTTTATAATCATACATATGAACGAAATGTTATAAATAATGAAGAATGAGAAAAAAAAAATCTCGTACCCCACCGTAAAAAGTTGTAGGTTTTAGCTAAAAACAAATCCTGGTGAAAAAATGGGCGGCACGCTCGAAGATGTAGAGGGTGGAAGATGAAATTTTATGCTTTACATTGGATTGACGGAAAAGTATATCCTCGTTTGTGTTAATCTATGCCAATTATGCATAGATTCGATATTATGAACTACATGTTATGTACTACAGACATCTACGGTACACCATCTTATCCGGAATTTCAACTGCTAGAAAGAGATTCAGAAACCCGACATCCTCATGCCAACGGTTTGAAAATTGGAGGTGATTGAAGTACCCTTTGGAATTCCCCTAACCTGATTTTATTGATTTTCATTATTCTAGGATCTCTCCTTTTTATTCATGGATTATTGGAATTCATTTTTTTTATTTTGATTCTTGTCCAACGAATCAAACACTTCATAACCGCAACTCTGAAGCTGCCGTCCCATGTAGGCCCGGACGAAAAACGGAACGAAATCTAGTGACTTTCTCCATGTATTGCATGTATGTATTGTAACGCAGTTTTTTATTCAGGAGAGGAAAACCTTTCGCTCCGTCACAATTCAACGCTTCCTCGTGATAATTGCGATATTAACTTACTGAATGTTGGGCGCCAGACGCTAATGCGTCGTTTCCATACCAAATTACGACACCATACGATAAATTACGATAACCAAAAACTTACGGAAATGCGACGAGCGACAACTCTACTTGCTCAGATACAAAAACCTTAGATAGAGGGGCAGGGTACACCATATAAAACAATATTATTTTCGATACAGTATGCGTAAAATTGCATTTTACGCATACTATGTCGAAAAATATCGTATGAAACTCGTGTGTACGATTTTACGCACTCGATGCATAATATACTATTCTTTGAGAATAATGAGGTCACATCAATCAATTATTTATTAACGAAATCGAATAATTCAGACAGAATCGATACAGAATTGGCGATATTTTACAAAGGCGTGTGTCAGAGTTGACTCGATATAAAACGATTTATTTAGACTCCAGACTTGGTATCACAGAACGATACTTCGTACCCAAATGCAAAGTTATTTCATAACACAGCCTAAGATCAATGCATTACTCCAAGATATTAAACAATGAAATTGGTAACAAACGATACAGGTTCCCCACTAATTAATTAGCCACGTTGGCCATACGATTAACGATATTTCGAGATCTACTGTTAGAGACCACACGGTCATTCGAAAAACGCGAATCACAGGTTCGACGATACCAAATTAATTTAGAACGATAGATTGATATTTAACCAAATTCTGAACGATACGATATCGGTAAGTACGATACTTAATTATCCAAACGTTACTGAATTTCACAGAACCTTACTGAATTTTACAAACGGAAATCAATTATACAAAACGGACCATATTTTACTAAATTATAAAAAAAACTAACTGTAATGCCAGGCCCAAGCCTTCACGGCTATCTTCACTCAGGGTACTCCAGGAAAAGGGTTTTCTACATTATTTCATGTATAAGATAACTTTACTATACTAAATAAGCAACAGCCATACGAGAAGCGAAAGGCGATAAATTATAGCCAAAAACTATAAAAGGTCCACGTAACTCAGCCAGACTCAAGGTTGTTTGATAAATTATCCATAAGCCAAAGACCAAAAACGAGCTTCTTAGCTCAAAGACCAAATTAACAAACCAGACTTTTATCCGAACTACCTCGTGTCTTTACAAAAAGAATCAAGACCTTACCTTAAGTGGCTTCAGACGATAACACAACACTATTTTAATTATACTCGATATTTCGATATGATATTATGCGATAGCGATACACGATGAGATACTCAATGCGATACTCGATGCGATACACGATGCGATACACGATGAGGATGCATAGCGTAGGCTGGAGCGAAGAATAGGCCGAACAGCCAGTGTTCCTGCTCATATAGTGTTTGTTTCCTTTCAACAGCTCATCGTTCAGCTTAGCGTAAATCATGTGACATATCGGTACTCTAATTGGTCGCTAAACGACAAGTTTTTGACGAACGTATGATAGGAGAGATCTATCCTACCCCTGCCGCTGCTAATACCCCTCCTATCACCGCCTTCCTTTAGAACCCCCTGACGCTGGACTCACATTGAAGTCTCGCTCGCCAGAACTATGCGATATTTCTCCTGGGGCCTTACATAATTCGTCAAATCCACCAGACGCGTAGGTCATAGTCTCGTGCTGAGCATACAAGGGCTTCGCTCACGACAAGATTCCGTAGGTTGGAACGCTGATCCGGGGGTTTTCTTGATCAACCACGGCCGCGATAACAGATTCAGAGAAAGTAGTTCGATAGGTACCCTGACTGATGACTCATTGGGTGGGAGGCCGTGGGGATGCACCTGCACATCACCCTATACGCCACCCTCATATCGGTACAGTGTAGTTTCTTGTAGGCGGTAGCTTTTTCGGATGACGGGAGGATTGCTTGTGCTTCTCGTACATCCCTGTACGCCGCCAGTCCGATAGTTGGAGGTGGTAGATCTTCCACTTGAGAGGAGGCGCTGACCCTGTGGTTTTCTGGACCAACCATTGTTTGCGCGCCGACAGTGTCGTCCTTGATGATATTGGAAGTTCTCTTACGTTTGGTAGAGCCATATTTTGCATCGGTAGTTCCCACGACGATAGACATCTCGTGGTTTCCATACTCGAGATTACATAAATACAAAAATAAAATAGCGTTAGTTAATCCTAATTATTTTCCCTGAGTTTTCCCTTTTTCCTTGAGACCCTGTCTACGCCACGCATCGTCGCATTTTCGATAGAATCGCTTTGTGGCGGAGAATTTCAAAATACCACGTCACTGTTCATATGGTCCCTCATCTACAGCTAAAAACTTTGCGATTTGCTTTGTCGCTGGATTTGATACATTTAATTTCTTAATCAATACCTCATCTCCTATTTTGAATTCACTCAACCTATGTGACTCATTAAATTTAGTTGCGCGAGTCATTTCTTTTCTTATTATTTTTTCACGTACTAATCTAAGCTGTACTTCATGTACCTCCGCTGGTATCTGTCTATCTTGCTCTATGCCTAGTAATTCTTCTCAAAACCGTTTAGGTTTCGTTCCTAAAAATAGTTCAGTAGGAGTCTTATCGGTAGTGTCATGATGTATTTCGTTTATGCAGTCCTCAATGACTGGAAGCCAACTGACCCATGAGCTATGCCTATCTGGTAAAAATGATCTAAAAAATCGACCAAGTTCGCGGTTCACCCTTTCAACTATATTCCCTTGCGGGTGTCTTATTGATGAAAATACTATTCGTACTCCTTCTTGTTCTAGCTTGTCGCGCCATTTATTGGATGTGAACTGGGTACTATGATCGTTTTGAATTCGACTTGGCTTTCCATACTTAGGGATATATTGTTCGAAAATACTCTTAATGGTTGTATCTGCGGTGGCTTTCACCAGTGGGTTTAGTTTGACAAATTTAGTAAATGCATCTATTGTAACCGAAATATGTTTCACCCCCCCCCCCCCCCCCCCCCCCCCCCTCGACCGGCAGCTAATGGTCCGTAAAAGTCGATTGATAGCATTGACTAAAGATTTGTAAAGACGGCCAGGTTAATGGGGTCTGTCGAAGCTCGAT
Source organism: Tenthredo scrophulariae (assembly GCA_963978835.1). NCBI lineage: Eukaryota > Metazoa > Arthropoda > Insecta > Hymenoptera > Tenthredinidae > Tenthredo > Tenthredo scrophulariae. Next base: position 4,933,612 of record OZ022234.1, read on the forward strand.
TTTTCAGCTGTGCACGACCGCCCTCTTGATGACCACGAGCATTTTTAGCCGAACTACGCTACCGTCCCGGTTCAATGAATAAAACAGTTTCCTGACAATGATCTTACCATTCGGGCACACAGGGTAGGGCAGTTTAGAGTTTGAGGTCTGATATACCGACCTATGAATATATGGGGCATTCGGCGATTAGCAAACGCTCACCGTCGGCGATCTTTTTTCCGATTTTCATTTTCATGCCACATTTTCTCCGCAAAGGTTCCTTCTTTTTTCCTCTCTCTTACTAATAATTTCGGCAGTGATTCATTCTGTAGAAAAAATATAGGCGTTTCTTTCAATTCTGAAAATATTCCCCGAGATTCGCCAACAAATTACGATCATTTTAAAACTGCTAAGAAAGCTGGATCAATTTTCTTCAAATTGTTTAACAAATTTGAAGAGAAAACTTCCCGAGGAATGAGTATGGTAACGTGTTCTGAAAATTAGAAAAAATATTTGTGGAGTACTTCGAAATTTTTCAATTGTGTCACAAGAATAAAAAACGCGAATTTCAGCCTATTACACGAAATCCGCTAAATTTTCGAGAACACGATGAAACCGCCGGTTCTGGAAAATATTTGAAAGTACCGCAAACTGACAGACAAATGATAAACTTGATAATCCTCATTGAATTATATGATTTTTCTCTCTTTTCCAGATCAAAACTCAGTAGATGTTTTTGGGAAAGTGCAGCAAGAAGTTTTTTCCATTTGTGAGACGGCCGAATATTTGAAAGGTCTAAATTTGAATGAAATGGACTCTGAATGCATTGTATCTCCTCCTAAGGTATCAAATATTAGAATTTGCAGTCATTCAGGACGACTTAGATATAATTTTTGGTTTCTATAGAAGTTACAATAGACGAATACTTGAATATTCCTTTTCAAACTTTGAGATACGGAGCAATATGGTTTAATGCATATCAAACAAGGAAGGGATCCGATCTTACGAGCGGATGGGAAAGAGGAACGGTGTTCTAGGAAAGGTTTGGTCATTTAGCGGTTGTTGATTTCTTAGCCGAAGTTATACAAAGCTTCGTTTTCGGAAAACACCACGAGAAGGTGAATCAACGTAGTTCTCCATATCACTATATTCGCACCCGGAGATTATAATTTTCTTCGACGCACAGCTGTAGAACTGTTTGTCAAAGATTTGCACTTTGCTATAAAATTCGTGCGAATATAGAAGGCTGTCGCTTGACCCGAAGGCCCATGCAGACAGGATAGAGTAGTATAGTGTAAAGTAACGCATAGCGAAAATAATGTTTCTTCTACGCGTTTTGTAGATTTCTAATTTTTTGCAGTTGCTTGAAGCGACCACCTTGTTTGCTTGTACCTAATTTCTCGCCAAGCCAAACAGTATCCTTACGTATCTTGACTTTCATCATGAAGTACGCAAAATCCTTTCGATGATCGCGACACGATTCGTGCTCGAACCACCCCGGAAATCTCTGGTGAACGGCTTGCACAATCGGAGGAAACAATTGATCCTGAATCAAATAGTCACCTCTGATGCGCGGATACCCGCGGTCAAACACTGCATTTATCAATCTGAATGCCATAGAAAACTCATCACTTGGCACGCACAAGTGACCTAATTCTAAGTTGTCCAGTGTCGCGTGACACGGAAGAGCGTTAGCAATTGCCTGTCGTCCACCATGCTCTGACTGTGGTCGATCATAAGCGACATGAACGTTTCGCAGTTACTTTTCGTGGTGCACTTCTTCAAAACGTACCCCGCAAAATATTCGATCGCGCAAGACTCAAGTGACGTGTCATAGTCTGCTGCTTCAACAGCTATCCTTTCCACGTCTACGTCGTCTAATGGTCCGTCACGATCCGCGAGATATTCTCTGAAAGACGCTGCGTTGCGTGGCACCGATTCTGGAACACCATACGCGTTATACCCTTCTCGTTGCATAAGTATCTCGTCTTCGTCGTCTGCACAATTGGCTGTTTGCGCAGGCTTAGCAAGATTCATTACGATATTTTTTTGTAACGAAAGACGAAATATTTTAGAGCTGGGGTTGGGATCGTACGTTCCGCCGTGCATACGGATCATTGAAAAACGATTCTCCAATGGATCTTGGTTCAATCGCGACGTCGGGAGGAACTTAGTTCCCTCAAGTTTCAGATCGTCCCATAACTGCAGAAGTGCAGTCAGGGACAGGATCAATCCCCTGAAGCACGGTGGTGTTTTAAGGCCCTTGTCCGTGATAGTACGCCAAGCTTTACACGCTTCGAGTTGTTTTCGCAAATTTTGCTCAACGGCTGGCCTCAGATCGGAGATCGCGCATTCATTTGGATTCGCATCGTTTGCACTACGACTATTCAGATTATCAAATAAATCGTTCAAAGTCCAGAAAAAGTTAGCTGTCGCGGTGACGGTTTCGCTCTGAATGCTACCGGTAGCTGCAGCTGTAAACAGAGCGGCCGAAACTCTACGACTAAAAACCTGGAAAGCCAAGCTACACTTCATTCGATCGAAGTTGTGTGGATTTACGTGTTTATCAGATAGCTTACACGCGGCTCGAGTCCCTTTGTCTTTTTCGAGGTTCCGTAACGACTCTAAATCTTCACATGAAACTCTACCGTTTTCGGAAATCGGAAAATCATGGGCGTATAGTTGGTTTCTGAAACTTTTACCGAGATGAGACCAATCGAAAAAGCACAGTATTTTGAAACCTCTGTGTATGAAAGAAGGATTTTCATCTGTCACTTTGGCAAATATCACACTCTGATTGTGGGTGCCCTGATCGCACATGGTTGCACGAACGCGCAGTCCCACGTCAAATAGGGCGTCGAGAACACCGTCTATAATGTCCGTCAATTTTGGAGAATTGACAACACCGGCACTTAAAAAGCAACCTACGGGCTGCTTCCAGTTATGAAACAAACCGCGCACCATGAAAACCAACGCATCTGTAGCAACACCGGACGAGCAGCCAAAGGAACCGAGATCTTCGAATCCCTCGATTTTTTGCTTCCCGTCGTGCAAATCAAACGCCTTTTTGATTCTAACTTCGTCAAATAACAAAACGCAGTTACGCTCGTCGAGGCTCATGGAAGAAACTTTCGTTGCTAAATGCTGGAACATTGTGGGACAAATACCTGGCCAAAGTTCTACCTTTCCGAACCAATCCTTAATCGTACTGTACGAAGGTAACGTGAAGTGGAATTCGTCTCGCATTTTTCTGTACAAGCTAGGGGACGTGTAATGTATTTTTAGCGCCATTTATTTCTCATTTTCGGTATATTGGGTACCGGTTTTATGGAAAATCTGCATCATAACGAAAGTCAATACGAAATCCTTGACTTTTCTCGCGACCGCCATGGCAAGAGCTAAATTAGAAATGATGCCGTGCTTCAAACGATTTGTTAATCGACGAATGGCTTGCGTTTTCATTTTCAACGCACCGCGAAGCTGATCATTGTCTTGTTTCAGCTGCGCAATTATACATTTCTACCGTTTGATCTTAGTCAAAAGCTGGGCACGCTCAATTTCCCAATCCTGCGGCGCGTTGCTGACACTCATTTCAACATCCGAATCCGACACTGGGTACAAATCTGGAACCGCGCTTTTTTTCAAACAACCGGACGAAAAAAAATCAGCGGGTGAAAAGTGTCTGCTGCAAATTTTAATTTTTTTCATTTCCGAGTCTGAAAGCTCTATATAATCGTCGATACTGCTATTGACCAACCAATCGATGCATCGGTCCCTATCGCTGACAGGAATTGAAAAGAATTTGAGGCCGGGTATGCCGTCTCTACTGCGTGTACCGCACCCGGTGTACGCGCATCGACAATAATGCGTCTTCTTTTTCGCGGTTTCCTGACTCATTGTCCTGTTTTGGTTATCAAAAATATTCTATCCCGAATACGTGAAAGACGAAAACCGACTGGCAGGTGGTGGAGATTATGTTTATTACCTCGTCTACGCGGCTCTGTAAAAATTACAATAATCTCCAATTATTTACTTACCGCCTTAATCACGTTTCTGCGGAAATACTGCACTAGTATTTGAGTCACAAAAAAGCAGACACTGTTATCAATTAACTAACGCTTCTAAAGTCGGTCTCACTGGTAGTTTCACTGATATAGAGAAATCTTCAAAAGAATGCTCTGACTAACAAGCAATACTATAAAATTGGGACGCCTGTGAATTGAACCGCAGCTGTAATATTGTAAAGACAAATAAATGCTGCAAACAATGTTCACCGTACAACCAGTGAGGCTCGACTGATCGGTCGTCTTCGAAGGCGCGCGAAGACGGTGGGCGCGAGCCGATGAGTATGAAGTTCGAGTTCGCAACTTCGCAACCGCTCTACTTATGGTCATTAACTAGAGATATACGATGGGTTTGACACGCTGTATCTCGATGACAAAAAATCGTAGACTTTTGAGATACGAATTATATTCGAGCTCATTCTATTTCCTATTAGACGAACTATATTGCATCCTCCTATTTTTACCTGTCTCCGAGATCGCTACTCGGGCTATTATTAACCACCCCGACCACAATTTTTGGAATTTTATCGAAATTCAAGTCACATGACACGCAGAAAGCTTCAAAGATTCAAGCACATTCATTTGAATATTTTTTTCCAGCTATTTGACAATAGTGACGACGAGTTGAAGTTAAGCTACGGGAGGCAACCTGAAAAAAACTATGTTTTTAAACATATATTGAACGATTACTTATACCTCTTGATTTTCACACACTAACGGCTTATAGTTCGTCTAATAGGGAATGGAATAAGATTGGAAATGATTTGTATCTTGAAGCTCAACGTTTTTTTTTTTTTGTTAAGATACAGTGTGTCAAACCATTGACTAAAGAATGTTATTTTGTTTTAATCTATCTGAACGGCGATGATGGATTTTAGGTAATTTTGAGATTTCATAACTAACTTGAAGCTTGAAATTGAAAGACATTATACTTGGCTCATTACAATTTACAATAAATGGCAATGTTGACGAAATTCACGCGATTGCTCTGTACATTAGGGTGTCCGTTATTTCCCAAGTTGACTTTTTACACTTGGTATTCCAAATCATTAGTTTATAGCCTAAAAACAATTATGGAAAAAAACAAAAAAAATTTAAGTTTCATTAACCACTGCCCAAATGACGATACTTTTGAAAAGGTCCAAATTTATTCGAAAACATTCGAAGATCATTGAAAAAAACGCTGAAGATAAATTTAGACCTCTTCAGAAGTCGTTGAAAAAATTTAAAAAAATTTGTCCATCTAAATAGGTCAGAACAGTAGTAAAATCCACAATATTTTATGAGGTAATGAATATAATAAACACGAAAACAATTGAAGTCTAAGAAGTGCAAAAATCCCATGCTAATCAAATGGGAGAAGTATCGTCATTCAGGCAGGGGTTAATGGAACTTTACATTTTTTTTTCTTTTCCATAATTGTTTTTAGGCTATAAACTAATGATTTGGACCATACCCAAGTGTAAAAAGTCAATTTGGGAAATAACGGACAGCCTACTGTACATATAATTGAGGAATGGGAAAGGAATTTTTTTTAAATGAATACATTTGTTAAATTTTCATATCAATATAATTTGATTTTATTAATAATTTATTAAAAATTAAAATTTAAAATGGTCTTGGCGCCGCGGCCGGTGCCTCTTTTGGCACCTCGGCTGCGGCCGCCCGTATTCCCCCTCTTACGTTTTTTATTCTCCACGGGTTTGCTGAAACAAAAAGTTTAAACTTATACTTCAGTGCTTATTCATCATACATTCGATAAAAAGGAAAAGCAAAAGAAAAATCAAATGATCGCGATGTCCCACTCAACCTAAAATCCGCATCTTTGGACATCATAATCTGTTTCTTCCACCTTGATGAAGTTTTTCAGGTGTGGCCTGTTGGAGAATCGAAATTTAGTAAATTTGGAAACACCCTAGTGTACACGCAAGTGAATTTTAACAGCTAGGACTTGAAAACTACTAGCCCAGTCGAATCAGACCAAAAAAGGGGCTGACCCGAAAAAAATTGTAAGTAACAATTTTCCTTCGGAAATCGGGGGGGGGGGGGGGGGGGGCACTGGCAGTCTAGAGTTCGGTTTTCGGGATCCGCACCCCGTTGCGCCATATTGAATTTGAGGTTTATTTGTTGAATAACTTGTTTATTTTCAATTTCACACGAAAAATGGTGATTACCGAAGTTGTTTGGAATTAAATTTCCTACAATTTTGGTTCCTACCAATTTTTCCCTAGGATCGATATTTTTCGATTAAGACCCGAAAAGAGGTGGAGGTGAACCTAAATATTTTATTATCTCGTTTGTTAATGATTTTTTCTCGTATAAACGATGATAAACTAACTTGTTGACAATTGGATTTGCTACTTTTCTGATAATTTTTAATTTTTTTTTTCAATTTTTAATTTTCAATTTTTTTGTTTTTTTTTTTAATTTTAAACAACTTCGGTAATAACCATTTTTCATGTAAAATTGAAAATAAACGAGTTATTCAATAAAATAAAAATTCACCCTCAAATTTAAGATGGGGGATGAAGCAACGGGGTGCGAATTGCGAAAACCAAACTGTAGACTGTCAGTTACCCCCCCCCCCCCCCCCCCCCCCACAACGATTTCCGAAGGAAAATTACTACTTACAATTTTTTCCGGGTCAAACCATAATTCGACTGGGCCATACCACGAATGTAGGAATGAATCGCCGCAAATAAATACATTGTGTGTTGCAAAATCATGAGCGACAACGGCTGAACGAGGACGGGGATTGAAATAGTTTATAGGCTTGTTAAGGATTTCAAAAAACGAGCTGAAGTAAAAATACGATCAATGTTCAATTGGTACGTTGATTTTTTGGCCTGAATTGACATAATTGCAATCATTCAATCATTTCCCCTCTTCCCGTCGCTGAATACCGAATATGTTGGCGAGCAGCACTCGAGAAAACACGTTGGAAACCGCTTCATATTTATGTTATTATAAGATGAGATTGAATGAAGAAATAGTTACCCATTATTTTTCACCGCGGAGGCCTCCCCCGCGCTGCCGCCTTTCTCGCCCTGTTCGCTGAAATTAACACGTCGATGCATTTACACCTGGCATTTGATTGAAATATGACATTGATCGTCTATGATCTGCATTCTAATTAGCGTATTTGACTGAAATGATTATTTACCTTTTTTTATCGGCAACGGCCGCTTCGCCTTGCGTTCGCGCCGGCGTCTCGACGGCCGGCGCATCGTTTTTCTTATTTTCTGTAATTTTAGAAAATGTCTCTGTGAAATAGTGAAAAAAATACAAAAAATCGCAATATTTGAGAATTAATTGGAGCGAATAAAGTAATTGTAATAACACCAACTCAATGTTCATTCGCTTTCTACAAAGTTTTCCGCGACAAAGTGGAAAGAATGGAACACTTGATTATAGGTATACGTACCATCAGACATGGCTTGCTGTTGTGAACTGAAGAAGTTCGCACTCGCGAGGCTTACGACCGTTGTCTGTGTAACTGCGCGCGTTGACATTCTTCAGTCAACGCTGCGCAACGGCTCCCCGGTTTAAGTTTATGAATATTCATCTTTTATTTGTAAATTTCATGGGCATTGACTTAAGATTGTTTTTATCTCAAAATATGCACTCAGTGTGATTTTTTTTTAATTTCCGTTTTTTTTTCGTTTATCTATTTAACTTCCTGAAAAATCAAGGGATTAGAAAAAATGAGGGGGTCAAAATGTTTGTTTCGAAATACTCTTCCGTTTAAGATTATTTTGAAAATCATTAATGTTTTAATTCAATCAGTTTTTTTCAATTTTGAGCATAAATCGCATTTTCTATGTTGATTGTCTCCTCCGATTTTTTTCATTTTTTTTTTTATCACAAACTGTTATTTATTTGAAGAATTTTAAACCTAGTTTCATAGTGGGCAATTCATTCTTTCTTTTTTTCTTTATTATTTTATTGTCTTTGTTTTCTCAAATTGAATGAAATTAAATTAATTCTAAAATGTCTATTAATTTGAGAAAACAGAAACAATTAAATAATTTCAAAAAATAGAAAGAATGAATCGCCCGCTTTGAAACTAGGCCTCAAATTTTTTGAATAAATAACAGTTTTTCATTAACAAAAAATGAAAAAAATCGAAGGAGACAATCAACGTAGAAAATGCGATTTATGCTTAAAATTGGAAAAAAAACTGATTAAATTAAACCATGAAGGATTTTTAACATAATCTTAAACGGAAGAGTATTTCAAAGCAAACATTTTGACCCCCCCATTTTTTCGAATCACTTGATTTTTCAGGAAGTTATAGATAAACGAAAAAAAAATATGGAAATTGAAAAAAAATCCTACTGACTGCATATTTTGAGACAAAAATTTGAAAACAATTAGGTGAGTTCCTTATTATGAGCTCAAAATGGGGAAAAAAATTAGCAAATTTAAAGAATGCAAAAGTCCAGCAGTTACTGATTTGGCGTGAAATTCCCCATATACTATAAAACCATTAAACGCAAATCAAAAAATAGATAATAATATGGTGATCTTCATTCTCGGGTGAAACGAATTTCGATTCCCCCCCCCCCCCCCCCCCCCAAATCTGTTCTAAATCCTTGACTAACAATCTGTCTGGAACATCAGGACCTTAGCTCAATGGAAACACGTGCACCACCGAGTTTCGAACGCTTTGTTTAGATAAAAAAATAGCCTCCACCACACGCCTCATTTTCAGGTAAAAAGCGAAATTGTGGTAAAGAACGAATATCTTCTATCACGTGGTTCAAATTTTTCGTATAAAAGTAGAAACAATTCGCAACTAATAATTTTGCTCTTCTCGTGGTTTTTGATTCTTGATTTCTGTGCGGGATGAAATATGGAACGAAAAATATTTCTGAGTTGCAAATTGTTTCTAGTTTCGGAGAAAAAGATCAGAACTTTGCAATAATAAATACGTGTATTTATATACCCATTATAATGAATATGAACAAGCGTGTGATTTGGTTGATCACGATGGGCCAACCCTCGAACTTCCCGCGCAGAGAATATTCTTTTATCGTTTACAATATATTTTCTACGAAATATGATTGTCTTAATTATTATGATTATGATGGATCGTTCAATTTTTTCGAGAACTTCTATATGGATTGATTTCAAAATTCAATCAGATCTGAGTTGGCGCGAATCATACCGATTGAGACCAAGATCATCTAAATCCGTTGATCCATTCGAGATATCATCAAGAAAAAATTTATTTCTTGACTAACTCAAAAGCTACTGGACGGATTGAATCCAAAATCTGATTAGTTCCAAGTTGAAAAAAACTGCATCGAGTTGAGTCTAAAAAATATAAAATGGGTTGAAAAATCATTCGTAGCAAAAAAACATGAAGAATGCTGGAGTAGATATTCTCAACATACATCGCGTTACTAATGCCATAAGGTCGTAAGCGCCAAAAACTCGATTTAACTGCCAGAAGGTCGTATAATTTTTTTTTTTTTTTTTCTGGATTCGCTTCGGAATCACCAATAACGTGTAGATCAATTTAAATTGGGAAAATCGAAAATTAGAAGCAGAAGGTCGTATGTCCGAGTACATACGACCTTTTGGCTTTATTTTCAGTAAAAAATCAGGAAAATTAAAACCAGAAGGTCGTATCCATCATTTTTTTTTTTCTCGGATTCGCCATGAAATTAATGGAAACACATAGATCCATCGAGATTCCCGCAAAAAAACCATTTTTGGCGGATACAACCTTCTGACTTTAGTTTTACGAAAAAATCACGCAAACTAAAGCCAGAAGGTCGTATCCGCCATTTTTTTTCCCCGGAATCGTCTGGAAATTGACAAAAACGCGTATTTCCATTATAATTCAAAAAAAAAAACAATTTTTGGTCGATAGGACCATCTGGCTTTATCTTTCCCGATTTTGTCGCAAAACTAAAGCCAGAAGGTCGTATCGACCAAAATTCATGTTTATGCCCTATTTTATCTACTATCACTTCCAATTCATGTTTTTTTCATGGATAATGTCATTTCTCACATTTTGGTCGATACGACCTTCTGGCTTTATCTTTCCCGATTTTCTCTCAAAACTAAAGCCAGAACGTCGTATCGACCAAAATTTTCGATTTTCAAAATTTTGACGGATTTATTCATATTTGTGAGTTTTTAGGCGAATGGCGTAAAATAAGAAATTATACCAAAATTTTCGATTTTCAAAATTTTGATGGATTTATTCATATTTGTGAGTTTTTAGGCGAATGGCGTAAAATAAGAAATTATACGACCTTCTGGCTTTAAGAAGACCAAAAGGTCGTATAATGTCGCTAACGACCTTATGGCATTAGTAACGCGACATATTGAGTTCAATACATTCTAAAAATGGTTCAAAAACCAGCCAACGTAATTGGGAATTAATAGAAATGCCCTATACATAATACAGGTGGTATAAATGATTCCGTTTTCGTAGGCTGTAGAGGTCAAAAAGTCGCACGGTCGATATATAGCAGACCTATTTATTGGCACAGCTAATCATAACCAGGCCACTGCACAGTCCTTCCGTACCGACAAGACCGGTAATTTGGAAATCTGCCGTTACCCTCGTGCCCCGCGGTGCCCCCGGACCGGGCTTCAAAAAATTACCCGTGGCTGGCCGTCTTTACAAATCTTTAGTCAATGCTTGGGCTAATTGTCAAAAGTGTGAGGTTATGTATTACGTGAGGGCTTGTGTTATTTGGATTCTTGTCCAATAAATCGATCTTTCCATAAACTCAAATCTGAAATAGAGTGACTAGCTGTCAGTCGAGTGAGGTTACTCTATTACAGAGTTACAGAAACATCTTACGTAAAGCGACAGAAGAAATCTTCACTAGCGCCGCCGCTCGGTTCACAAGTTTACTGGTCGCGATGTCGGTACAGGCTCTCACCTCAACTGAATGTCGGTTTTTTAGTTATGAGTGACGGAGAATCGTCAATTCTCAGCCATTTCTCTATCAAATGACACGGGAATAGGCTCAAAGTGTGTGGTTTTTCATTGCGGAGTGGCTGATTGTCGGGGAAATGCGATTATCTGCGGGAACAGTGAATAATCTCGCGATTCATGTAGTCGGTACGTCAATCTGTGAAAATTTTTGTAAAATTTTGAAAAAGTGAAAAAATCGGCCACTTCTTGCCACAATTATGTGTAATCCCTCAAAGTTCCATTGCGATTGATTCAGTAGTTTCGGAGAATTCATGATTCCCGTTTTCGAGGTTCTGACAAACGTTTCACTTCACCTCAAGTCCTAAGTCCTGAGTCTTAGGGCTTAAGTCTTATTAGTATTGCTCTTAATACACCACGTATGAATAAAAGCATCCAGATAAATTTTAGGATGTATTTTTTGTCCATAATTTATGTTTGTATGACATTGAAAATTCATAAATGTATATTTATGATGGTTGTTATTAGCAAGACGTGAAAAAAGAGCAGGGGGTGGCTAGTTACCGTGACAATCACGTGAAACCGAATGGATCCATGCTACCGGAGAGCGAATATTGGCGAATATGACGTCATTTTAGCGGGCTAACCACTCGTTGCGCTGAACAATCCCTAGGGTGATTTTGGCGCGCGGTCGATGCAACTCGGCAGCCATTGTTGATAGAAGCCGGCTGACTTTCAATACATCGCGGAAGGTGGACATGTGGGGTTATGTTCGTTTATTTTAAGCAAATGATTAATAGGGTGAATAAAAACTACGTGAATAAACTATGAATATTTATCAAAAATCTATCAATTAGTTTTGAATGATATCTTAATACAATCAAGGAATGAACCTAACCTATAACTAGGAATTAATTAGAGTCAAAAAGTTCATCGGGGACAACTAATTTGGACGAGACTATTAATTGTATTCTAGGGTTGAGGCTTCAATAAATTGAATAAGGTAAGTGAGAAAAACTTTATTGAAGCTTACTGAAAGTTCATTCAATGCATGACAAGGATAATTGTCATGTTGTAACAAATTAGTCCTCGTTACAGTCAGCAGCGCAGTTTAAACCGCCAGTTCTTAGAGTCTTCGAGAAATGCACTACGCCTGGACTGGACATAATGCCTGCGCCTGTAATTTCAAGGTAAGAATTATCACACATTCAATGACAACATTCATTGGCCACAAACATCTGCTAATATTAGCTGTAAAAAAAAAATAAGAGCCGTTTAATGGAATTAAGTTATTGAAAAACATGAATATTTGAAAAGTATGAATAACTACGATATCGTGCAATGAATGTGTGATAATTTTTACCTTGAAATCACAGGCGCAGGCATGATGCCCAGTCTAGGCTTTGTGCATTTCTCGAAGACTCCAAGACCTGGCGGTTTGAACTGCGCTGTTGACTGTAACGAGGACCAATTCATTACAATATGATACTTATCCTTGTTACGCATTGAATAAACTTTTAGAAAGCTTTAATAAAGTTTTTCTCACTTACCTAATTCAATTTATTGAAGCCTCAACCCCAGGATTAATAATTAATAACTTCGTTCAAATTGGTTGTTCTGGATGAACTCTTTGATTCTAATTAATTTGCAGTTATAGCTTAAGTTAATTCGTTGATTGTACTATGATATTATTTGAAACTGATTGATCGATTTTTGATAAATATCAATAACTTATTCACGTAGGTTTTATTCACTTCATTTATCAGTTGCTTAAAATAAGCGAACAAAACCCCACATGTCTACCTTCCGCGATGTATCGAAAGTCAGCCGGTTTCCAGCTGCCTCCTGGCAGCTGATTACGTCTTACCGCCGAGCGCCTGGTTGCAACGACGGCGTACAAGGTTGTACGACTGTTATAACCTCCTGTTACCGCACCAGAGTCCACCTACCGCTCTAGGTATTATTATCGACGCCACGACCGGCGTAACGTTATCATTAAGCAGTGCTACGAGTATAGCGTCCCGCGTGCTAAACCCAGATTACGAAAGTTGGAGGCCCAGTTCAGGGACATCTTCAGATCTGGCAGAGGACTGCGGCGAGGTCGTCTTCAGGTGAGCTGCCGCTGCAGAGTGCACAACTAGGATGGTTGATACCGCATGGACGGTACAGCTTCGTAAGAGCCATGGTCACATCTTCCCCAGAGTCATCCCGCCACCGAAGTACCGCAGAACGTTCAAATCTACCGCTGAGAAGCGCCAGGACCTGCTGCTTGACGCTAGGCAAAGAGCCGACGCCTAATATCGCACCGCTGACGAGCTGTGCGAACGACGAACGTTTTTCAAAGAGCCAATAGGCAAATTAGTAGGTCCTAAGAGATCCCCCACCCTTAAAACCTATGATTCCGCGAGTCGACAAGTCTGACTACTGCCGACGATCTTCACTTCTACGTTCCGCTTCTAAGTAACCCGACGTACATTCGGTTCTTCTCTCCCGCTTCTCTATCGTTAAAATTTATTAGTAAATTCAGTCAGTTAAGTTAGTGTGTGTAACCTCACAGCTATTTTAAGGTAAGGTTTCTATGTTACACTTGCTTGTAAAGCCACGAATCCATCGCTGAACTTCAATTAGTTAGTATTTTATTCGTACCTTTGGTCTTTTTGGATGTAACGTGCAGCCTACGGGCCACGTGAATTTAGTCGTAGTTACCGAAGTTCAGCGAAAGCGCTTCGTAGCTGCTTGAGGCCATTTTGAGCACGTTTTCCGCTAAGAATCTATTTGTTTGCAATATTAGTCTGATTTCTGTAATACCGCTGCTTATGATTTGTTAATGAGTTATTTAATAGCTTGTTCTGCTTAAATTCTCGCTTTGAGAGTATCTCAATTCTTTGATCTATCGCTATCTTTGATTTAGTAGCTTGTAGAAAATTTAGTAGAATAATAACGCATGGTGTGTCGCTTAATATCCATCTCCCCGAGGGTTGGCTGAACATAGTAGTCATAGTTTCAAGTTGTTCTATTTGTTGGTGCTTTATTTGATTATCTTTGATTTCCGCTGATTATATTTGTTCTGTTTGATTACTCTTGCCTATGTCATTTAATTCGTAATTTCGTTATCGCTTCTCTTAGATTCAGTCGATAGTATATTACGTACATAGGGAGGGAAAGAAGGCTATGCCAAACTGCGTGTGAGATTGGCACCCGAGCCGAAGGCGAGGGTGGCGAATACGCAGTTTGGGATGGCCTTTTTCACTCCTGTGTGACGTATACTATTTTTCACCACTCCCTGGCATCGAAAAGTACGACTTCCCGCTCACGCGAGGGGCCGAAAGTCGTACTTTCGATGTGGGTGTGGTGAAAAAGCATTTATTGAGTTCTTATAACGCAAATAATTGATGAATATCGCTAGCGTGCCGCATTCGAAAATTTGCCGTAGAGTTTCTTATCGCTCGGTGATACGCAGCCTGGAAAGTAGTCTAGCTTGCATTATATAGCTTCTACGGCGCTCGCTAGCTAACCGGCGTGTTTACGTTTTTTTTATACCGCTGCTTCGCAATAAGGCTCAATGACATAATATTCTTTTCTGTGTTAAACAGTATTATTAAGTATTATACTAACCGTCATTTTTGTCCTATGATTCTGCATTTATTAATCTGATAACTACCCATGTGTAATTTGATATCTGAGATCTTGTATACCGCTGAATCTGTTACCGCTAAAACTTAAGAACAATATAAGAAATCATAGATTTCATCGAATGGTTTATCATCTGGTGTTCTATATTTTATTCATTTAATTACGAAGGTGAATCCACCCACTCTGCTATTCCTTAAGCCCATCTGAGCTAACCGACGCTTCAAGGCCGTCGTTCCGAACTCTTAATTTGTAGAGAATCTATTTGATACCTCAGAAAACGACACTAACGTGTCTGGCGCCCAACATACCTTAGATTTGATTAATTAGCAATTTTCTCAAGGAACGCCGTAGGGTGCGGAGTTGTACTTTGAAAACTCCGTTACAATATACAGGGCGTTGCAAAATTTGCGCACCATCTGCATATCAGCGGATTCCTTGCGAAAAATTAAGACGAAAGTTATGTATGCAACAAAGTCCGCGGGAACTTAGTTCCCTCGTAAAAGCACTTAATAGCGAACGAATCAGCGTTCGTCTTTAGAAAAGCCTGTCTAAAATCTGCATCGCCGTCTGCCCCACTACGGAGAAAAAGACAATAATGTGTGGTGTTCCCCGCTCCGCCTGTCTAATGTTAAGCGCTTACGGTGGCTGCGAGTGCGGCGGGAGGAGCGGGGCACACCACATATGATTGTTTTGTTATCCGTAGTGGGGCGGACGGTGATGCGGATTTCAGACAGTCTTTCCTAAAGACGAACGCTGATTGGTTCATTATTAAGTGGTTTTACGGAAAAACCAAGTCCCCGCCATGGTAACCACCTGAGCTAACCCAAGGTCGGAAAATGATTGCCATGGTAACCACCTGACCTAACCCAAGGTCAGAAAATGGTTGCCATGGTAACCACCTGACCTGACCCAAGGTTAGTAAATGGTTGCCATGTCAACCACCTGACCTAACCTAACCTAAAGTCAGAAGATGGTTGCTATGGTAACCACCTAACCTAACCTAAGGTCAGAAAATGTCTGACACGGCGGCGGCGGTGGCAGCGGCGATATATTTTTATAATATGGAAAGATATGTAGATATGATATGAATATTGGCGAATATGACGTCATTTTAGCGGGCTAACCACTGGTTGCGCTGAAAAATCCCTGAGATGATTTTGGCGCACGGTCAATACAACTCGGCAGCCATTGTTGATAGAAGCCGGCTGACTGTCAATACATCGCGGAAGGTAGACATGTGGGGTTATGTTCGTTTATTTTAAGCAAATGATGAATAAGGTGAATAAAAACTACGTGAATAAACTATGAATATTTATCAAAAATCTATCAATTAGTTTTGAATGATATCTTAATACAATCAACGAATTAACCTTACCTACAACTAGGAAATAATTAGAGTCAAAAAGTTTATCGAGAACAACCAATTTGAACGGGATTATTAATTGCATCTAGGGTTGAGGCTTCAATAAATTGAACAAGGTGAGTGAGAAAAACTTTATTGAAGCTTACTAAAAGTTCATTCAATGCATGACAAGGATAATTGTCATGTTGTAACAAATTAGTCCTCGTTACAGTCAGCAGCGCAGTTTAAACCGCCGGGTCTTAGAGTCTTCGAACAAAGCACTACGCCTAGACTGGACATAACGCCTGCGCCTGCAATTTCAAGGTAAGAAGTATCACACATTCAATGCCAACATTCATTGACCACAAACATCTGCTAATATTCCTGTAAAAAAAATAAGTGCTGTTTAATGGAATTAAGTTATTGAAAAACATGAATATTTGAAAAGTATGAATAACTACGATATCGTGCAATGAATGTGTGATAATTTTTACCTTGAAATTACAGGCGCAGGCATGATGCCCAGTCTAGGCTCTGGACATTTCTCGAAGATTCTAAGACCTGGCGTTTTAAACTGCGCTGCTGATTGTAACGAAGACTAATTCATCACAACACGATACTTATCCTTGTTACCCATTAAATAAACTTTTAGGAAGCTTCAATAAAGTTTTTCTCACTTACCTTGTTCAATTTATTGAAGCATCAACCCCAGCATTAATAATTCATAATTTCGTACAAATTGGTTGTTCTCGATGAACTCTTTGATTAAAATTGATTTGCAGTTATAGCCTAAGTTAATTCGTTGATTGTATTATGATATCATTCAAAACTGATTGATCGATTTTTGATAAATATCAATAGCTTATTCACGCACGTTTTATTCACTTTATTCATCATTTGCTTAAAATAAACGATTATAACCCCGCATGTCTACCTTCCGCGATGTATCGAAAGTCAGCCGGTTACCAACAACAATGGCTGGCGAGTTTCATCGACCGCACGCCAAAATCACCCTAGGGGATTTCAGTGCAACGAGTGGCTAACCCGCTAAAAACACGAAATATTCGGCGTTCGGGCGCATGGACCATTCGGTTTCACCTGATTATCACGGTATATTTCGGTTCAAACCTCGTTACGGTATGGTGCTATGCCACTGTCTTATCACTGAGGGGTGCAGGTATAAGGGTCACGGTTTTTCGGAGGTAGGGATGATGACGGGGCAGTCCGCGGACTCGGAGGCGACCATGCTTATGATTCATGAAAGAAGGACAATTGCTTATGGTCTGAGCTCGTGTTCATTCATGCAACTAAATTCAAATACACACATCACAGCTTGAAATCCAATCATAACGAAACATACATCGCTAATTGAATATTGTATAATAATGAAATCGGATTATCACTAGTGAACAGGAGATAGATTGTAACATTGCATGTTACTAGGCGCTCCTTACCCCTTGGACGACCTTAGCGGAGTGTCCAAAAATGAATGCATGAATAGGGTGGCCCCGAGGCCGAACCATAATTCCGAGAGGCGACCGTGACCGACTTAGATCCATGTGACATATTATTTATTCTTTTGTTTTTCTTTCCGACTTTTCTCTGACATGTGGGAGACGAGGTCCATCTGACGGTTGAGCCACTCAGACAGAGACGCACCCTGACGGACGCACGACGCTAGGTACCGGGTGCTTGGATCCTTTCGACGGACACCACCTAAGCTCTGGAGGTTAGTTCCGGCCGGGCTACCTCCAATGTTGAAAGCGAGGACACGGGGGAGTGCCTAGGGCACTCTACATCGAGGGAAATCAGTGGCGGAAGAGATTCCCGCCACCAAGAAGAACCTGCAACCCGTGGTCCTCCGATTCACTGAGCTAAGGACGCCGTGGTGGACTTCGAATTACGCGCGTAGCGACAACAAGTCGCCATATTCAAGGGATCCTGCGCTCGATGCGAAAATCGATATTTGGCCGTAACACGAGGGCGCTGATTACCGGCGCCATGCGGTCTAGTCACTCTGCGTTAGACTAGCGTCGTGAACACTAGCGTGTCTTGAACTTTCGTTATCGTGAAAGAAAATTCCTTGTCGTTTTTTTTTTTTTTTTTTGGTTTTGCGTTCGAGCCCCGTGGGCCTGCGAAATAACCGTTGCAATCGTTAATTGGCAAAGGAGTGAGTGTGGGGGTGATTGAATTCGAGGGAGTGCCAAATTTTCCCCCCCGATATGGACTACGGACGAGAACGAGTCCTTTTTGTCAGGTGGCTGGAAGACGGTAAGCGTTAGCTATTCTTACCCATGCTAATTTGAATCCGGCAACGGCCGTCTGCCATATTGCCTAAGTGTAGCCACGAGGCTAATTAGAATTTTTGGGATCGAATTAAGCCGATCTCCGAGAGGTAGGCCGTCACCAGTGTCCCCATGTATTAGATTTCGAGTTCGAGTCGTTGTTACATGTCAATTTATTGTATCTTTTAGTAGTTTCGTTGCGTCTATACCTGTCGTACACGAGTGCGACAGAGATAGTGATAGTCGGTCACTGTCGCTCTCTCTTCCTCCTGCGGGGAGAGACGAAGCTCGAGGCTTAGTCCAGAGCCTCTATTTATTTCAAGTTCGAGGCGTAGTTCGCGATTCGAGCCATTGGAATTATTTAAAATATTAGTAGTGCAAGCCGCAGAGTTAGGTTAAGTTAGAATTAGGTGAATTTAAGAGAATTGTAAATAATTATATTCGTTTTTCACCGTGAGGTTTCGCCTCATGGGGGCGTACCGATCGCCTATACACGTTCGGGAACGTCTTTTGTTCTTGTTAAATTATTGAGCCGCGAGGCATTTATTTTTGTTAATTTAATTTAGGTCGAGCCGTAGGCTCTAGCTTGGTTAGCTGTTAAGTGATTGTGATTTCCTCCTCGTGAAGAGTATTTAGTGTTTTAGCTAATTTATTGTCTCCCGAGGACCCGATTTGTCGAGTTCTTTAGTTTTGTCGTATTTTTCCTTGTTATTGCTATCCTACGTGGAAGCCAGTAGTTTGTTTGTTATTGTAAAGCTCGGCAAACGCGGCCAGGTCGCCTTTACACGGCCTGCAGCCGATTCATACTCGAGGGGAAGTACCCCCGGGTACACGATTTGTTAATTCGATTTTTTTTTTATCATTCAATAAATTCTATTTTGTTATTAAATTCTAAATTTCGAGTCGTTTGTTAACGCCCCGCTAATCCTTCATTTGATCCCGACCCCTCTCCGCGGTACTGTAGCTAGCCGACGCTTCGAGTACTCGTAGGTAAGATTTTGGTAATATTTTGTTTAGATTTTTGTAAGCGGCGGTTATCCGCCTGGCGCCCAACTTTTCAGATTCTCAGTTTCGGCCAATTGTAGAGTGGAGGGACCTCGGAGCCTAGCTATCCGGTCTAGCTCCGAGGACCAATAAAAATCCACGTCGCAAGATATATGAATTCTATCTTTTCAATGCCCTAGTACACTCTAAAACAGTTTGAATCTCCTCGGCAACTTCACTGGCAAACAAGGCTTTTATTCCGAGCATTGTCAATTTAAAATAGTTTCTCACGAAACTTGGTTTGATGGTATTCTTGATGAACAGTTGAGTCTCATCGAATTTCCTCGACACCAGATCCGTGTACTGCTCGAACGGTACGTCCAGGAGATCGAGGGAGTTTGCTAGCGTGGTGAGTTCTTTAACCAACTCGTTTTTACAGAGATTTGTTGTAGAAGAGCGACTCGAGAGGTTGGTCAAATACTCGGAAATGCAGGGTGCAACGCTAACAAGGTCATCAAACATAGTTTGCTGCATCACGATGAACGAAGATGATGTTGATTTTGACTTCTTAGGCAAGGGTTCATGGTTCACTGCTCGCACCTGCTTGCGCCATAATCCCTCTGGCCCGGTCAGAATAATTGCTTTCGAACCGTAAGCTGTGGAAAACGATAGGGTTGATCCCTCCAGGTTCATTGAATCCATCTTTGAGTCTTCCTCTGCAGATTCGAGGTAGGCAGAGATGCTTTCGGAATTTCTTCTCAAATTGAGCTATGTTACCATCCGTAGGGTAACGCCGCTAGCACCAGATCCGTTAATTTGTACAACAGGCTCGAAATTATATTCACTGGTTAATTTATACGCGACAACCGCTGTTTTAGAGAAGGAACTATTTATAACGTATATAGTGGACAGTAGTAGCAGCCTACTGTGACATTCTCACCAACTTACCACATGGAACACGTACTTACCAACGACAGCCACTAATAGGACAAACCCTTCTTCACTCTTGATCAATATTAAACCCGTTATACCCAACTAGGATATAAGAAATCTGTTTTACCATCAGTGGCCCATACCAAAGGATAACTCAGCCCCTGAATCGATACCATATCTACCATCAAGTATATACCCAACCATGATATACAATACATTACCCTCCGGTATAGACCACATAAAACTATATTCAATATAACTCATATACTACGTTCAAAGCTACTTACTATAGTACATATATACACATAACACATACATACATATAATACATATATTCATATAGTATACTCATATATAACTTCTAAAGTAATCATAAGGACCAGTAGGAATTTAAGAACGCATGAAATGGACATTTCAGAACAAATGATAAATCAAGGGATACTAGAATCACGCACGTATGAACTGACGTCCTATACCACCGACGTGGACTATGAAATAGACACGTTGAAAAATTTGATAAATCAGCCATATGAACTAATAATGATACACGAAACCCAAAGGGACTTCACAAACGCCATCGTCCATAATAATGGAAGAAGGCACACTAACAGACCAAAGCTCTAAAATGTCGATTTCTAAATCCCACATTATATAAGGAAAAACAAGGGTAAAGAAGATATGGAACCTTCTGTTCCAGACAAGGACCAAAAACAAGACTAACCACGAAATACGTAATATCACTACTACTGACGCTTAACACGGTACACGCACTCATCGGATATGACTGTGGCGGAGGCGGACTAAATATAACAACACTCAGCTTACTCGACACCACAGACTGCGACTTACCTGAGACTAAACCAGAAATAGAAGAAACTTACGTACAGCTCCTCCAACTATCTAAATTCAGGAAAATCAAGGTCATACAATGCCGCGTCGACGTAGACCGAACGGTATACCACTGCGGGATGCACTCCCACGTATCAATAACTGAGGGAGGAAGACAATCCTACATACGGGAAGTCAGTGAAGCAGAATCCCGTCACATGCAAGAAAGAGGCGAATTAAACATAGGCCATAACAAATACTTAACCAACATCAGACGCAACGCAACAACAAGGACAACTGCAACCTTGGCAGGAAGTACACAGACAGACGGAAGCTGCGAAGGAGAATTCTTCGACGACGGATACGGACAATGGACCAAGGTAGTAGTACAAGCAACCATAAAAATCACACTGGCTGTACAAATGGCAAGAGTAAGACTCGACGAAAACAAAATTACACTACAAAACGGAATCACCTGTGAACTGAACAAACTTACCTGCTTCGACGAAGACGGAGGTTATTCATTCTGGGCAGACACCCCCGAGGACAATAGTACAGCACACAATCAACTACCAAGGAACAAGGTGTGTAGTCGATACCTTAGAGACAACCTTGACTAAACGATTCTTTGAGACCAGCCATCTTGACATCCCCTTTCAACCCGCTACGCCGAAGATCATTGAAATCGTCGATCTGGAATAAAGGTAAGAACTATATACTTTTATTTCACCCCTATAATATACCGTTACCCTCTAACCTCCCGCGAGCCCGTCCATGTGGATCTAAAGGAGGTTGCGTTTAACCTGAACGTCGAAACTTCGGTAATTGATTAAATCGGACCAGGATCTTAGGCTCTTGCTCCCCTTTCTTCTTTTGGCGATAACTACACGTCAGTCTGTAACACTACGCTGTTTCAGGTGTTCAGCGGTGGGTCCCGGCGGAGACCGAGGTATTGAGCACAGATACGTTAGCAGTCATGATTATTACACGTTATACGTAGCTCATAGGTTCAGAGATGTTTACGTCTCGAAGTTCGAGGAGTTTTTGGGCAACGGAAAAGAAAATAGTGTCCTATTTAAAGGGCTTCCACCTCCAGGCTTCACTACGAATCAGGTGAGCCGAAGAGTGGTGGTGATTTTTTCGGTAGTTTCTTCTGGCTCCGAAGTCTGATTTGTGGTGCCAGCTTTCCAGAAGAAGGTGCTGAGGACAAGTCCTATCCTGCTCGAGAGTCTCCAGAGAGCTCTTGTCCCGACAATACCATCAGAGATACAGAAAGCAGGGTTTTGAGCCGATCGTAAAATATGTACCTTGCAGAATAGTGAGAGTGGAGTGGTTCCCTTCTGAGGCGATGAAACGCAATTACCCCTGGATACTCCGTCTGTTTGAGGGATTTCCAGAATTCTGGGCAGGTCAAAAAAAAAAAGGTTTAACGCGGGACTGATCCCTATCGTACCGTGGAACAAACCTGGAAAGGTACGGCGACAAGTCCTGACCGGTCGAAAACCCGTGTTACTATATTTCAGCAATCTTACTCCGACTATGAAGAAAATGTTCCGAACTGCTCCTAGACTTTGTGTCGTACAGAAGAGTGTGGACTGAGTCTCACCGTTCTTAGACAATGAAATGCAATTAGGCTCTGATTAACCCACGCCTGTTTATGGCTTTTTGCAAAATTTCGACTAATTGAAAAAAGGCTCTAGCGTACAGCTAACCCCCCATCGTGTCGAAAAAGGAACTCGCCGCTATGAACGAGAAGCTTCCAGCTTGCAAGTCTCGTCGTGTTTAATGGCTGTGCATAGACAAGACGCTGAGAGTAAAGAAGGATTTAGTTTATAACTATCCTGCAATGGTTTGGCTCGAGTTTCATACGCCCGGCTCCAGCTAACCGCGGTGTTCAATGAAGCGTCATATACCTGAGAATCGCCTCCGTAGAGCGAGTGTGTCACGGGGTAAAGGTATACCCTTACTCATGCGGCACAGAGATATTTTGCACTATGAATGACAAAGATTACCTCCGGGCCGTGATACTGGAGCGTTACAAGGCTTGCTAATTAGAACCCTTTCCGCGTGTTCAAAAAGAAAATAGGTCGTAGAGGATTATCTACGAAGTGATGATAGTCACGGCTGACACAATAGAGCGGCTCTGAAAACAGCTAAGGCTAGCTGGGTGGTAAGAATCGTCGACCACCCACTTCCCTTAACTACTTGCGGGAGGTGCTGGTGGGACTGACCGATAGGGTGAATAAAGAGGGCAGTCAAACGCAAACTTGCATCAGATCTGAAAACACCTCAGAGGCGTAATCTCCGTTCGTTCTTTGAGGTGAATTTTGAATTTTTACATCGTTTTTCACTTATTTTTACTCTGTAGAAATGTCGCGAACCATAGCCGGGATCAGGAGAGCCGCCTTGGCGGTGCTGCGGCACCTGATGAGCCAGCACTCGGCTCTCGTTAACCGGCGGATAGCGTCCCTTCTAAAAGTTATACCGCATACAGCCGAAGTCGCAGAGTTGCTGATGATGTTTCGCGAGATAATAACTGTGTGTCCAGTAGATGTGATTGCCACAATTCACCGTGCAAACTGTTTGAGTGGCAACTTAGATTGCATGCGAGTGGTGGTGGATCAGGTGCGGTTTGGAGGGCCGAGGAAGATCGGGTGATACAACCATTCCTCCAAAGCTTCAGAGTTTTAGAAGAGGCTCGTGTTACAGACTGACCGATGGACTATTCTTTTGAAGGAAGGAAACAGGGAATCTGACCTAAGCCTGACACCGGTATTCTAACCCAAGGGATTTGCCCAAAAGTTCAGGTTCAACGTATACCTCCTTTAAGTCTGCGTGGACGGGGTTTCGGGAGGTTTTAAGGAAAAGGTTATTCATCAAGCTGAGAGAGAGTATATGAATATAATTATTTTTACCTTTTAGTCTACGTCGACGATTTCCACTATTTTAGGCGTAGAGGGTTGAGGGGGCTGGTCAACGTCGGCGGCAATAAAAGATCTTCTGGTTAGAGTTGTTTCTATCGAGCTAACGATACACCGAGTGCCCTGGTAATCCAGTGTGTTGGATAAATGTTTGTGGCTGATCTTCCAGATAGCTGTGAAACGGTCCTTCTGGTAGTTGAGGTTCACAAGGGATTTCGGCTTGTTCCGGAACTTTATTTACTGATTCTTTTTCTAGTATTATTGTTTTTTGACTGTCACTGTCCTGCGTTGGATTGGAATAAGCTTCTTCAATATAAGCAACTAACCAGTCTGGTGTTTCGTTTTCCTCAGGGGAGGTTACTATTCGTGCCTGACGGGCTTTGGCTTTAGCGATTCGAGCGTTAGCTCTCTTGCCTGACCGTCGTTTGTATTTTCTTTTTATCAACATAATCCCATTCGTCTGCGAGGAAGAGGACTTGTGGTAAAACGTTGGCTAGATTATGGTGTGATCTTCGCCCTGACGTTCCTGAATTTGTAAAGTATAGAGAAGGGCTATACAAGCTTGGGATGCTGATTCCCTGGCCTAAGTAAAGCGTGTGCGGGTATTGGAGCAAGCTTGGAGTGATCCTGGCCTAAGCATCCAATACCTGAATAATGGGGGTGTGTATGTGTTATATTGGCTTGGTCACAGTAGTGCCTGGCCCTGATATATCTGTGTGTGTGCGTCTATACTGGCTTGGAGACCTAGGTACCTCGCCCTGGTATAGACTAAATGTATGTATGTTGTATGATGTATGACTTAAACTGGCTTAGCTACCTAGATGCTTCGCCCTGGTTCCAGTAAGTATTTAGGATTTAGGTAGGTCTGTATGAATGGAACTGCGGTTTGTAGTTTACCTTGGTTTGAGTTTGAAGAATTGACGCTAATTTCACTTTTGTACGATTTATTGTAAATGAATATCCGTTTTACATATGAGTGACAATTTACAGAAGTTCTCTTTCAAAACGCCAAGACCACTTGCGTACGAGATTCTAAGATGTTTAACTGATTTAATCGAGGGGTATAACTGTGCTGGCTTAAATGAGCGTTTGTATCCAGACGATAAGTAGAATTGACCTACGAGCGGGTCTAAACGCTTTTAAGAGCGCGATGTTAATTTCTCAAGAGCTGAGCGTAGGCTAAATTAGGTGATGAATCTCAGCGGGCGGTGGTGGTCTTGGGGTTTATAAAGGACTAATTAATCGGTAGTGGGAGGTGTTGCTGTTTTCTGCATACCGCTCGCATGGGTGTGCATGTCTTATCTGCACGTGTTGTTTTGGCTAGCTGCTATCTGAGTCGAGTTCTTAATATTATTCGTGAACTGATATGCGATAAGTCCTGCTTGGTACAGAAAGTTTTTCTTATTTCTAAGTTATATTTTAGTGTAAGATTATAATATAGAGTTTTTTATATGGTTAATGTATATGCATATATGCAGGTATATAGGCATTATATATGTAGTATTGTTATTATATGTATGTATGTATACAGGTATCGTACATGTATGGTTAATATACCGTGAGAATCACGTGAATCCGAATGGATCCATGCTACCGAAAAGCGAATATTGGCGAATATGACGTCATTTTAGCGGGCTAACCATTCGTTGCGCTGGACAATCCCTAGGGTGATTTTGGCGCGCGGTCGATGCAACTCGGCAGCCATTGTTGATAGAAGCCGGCTGACTGTCAATACATCGCGGAAGGTAGACATGTGGGGTTATGTTCGTTTATTTTAAGCAAATGATTAATAAGGTGAATAGAAACTACGTGAATAAGCTATGAATGTTTATCAAAAATCTATCAATTAGTTTTGAATGATATCTTAATACAATCAAGGAATTGGTTGTTCTCGATGAACTCTTTGATTCTAATTAATTTGCAGTTATAGCTTAAGTTAATTCGTTGATTGTACTATGATATTATTTAAAACTGATTGATCGATTTTTGATAAATATCAATAACTTATTCACGTAGGTTTTATTCACTTCATTTATCATTTGCTTAAAATAAGCGAACAT
The DNA here is from genome assembly GCA_963978835.1 of Tenthredo scrophulariae. Lineage (NCBI taxonomy): Eukaryota > Metazoa > Arthropoda > Insecta > Hymenoptera > Tenthredinidae > Tenthredo > Tenthredo scrophulariae. The sequence goes on from OZ022234.1 coordinate 4,959,542, forward strand.
AACCCCACATGTCTACCTTCCGCGATGTATTGACAGTCAGCCGACTTCTATCAACAATGGCTGCCGAGTTTTATCGACCGCGCGCCAAAATCACTCTAGGGGTTTTCAGTGCAACGAGTGGTTAACCTGCTAAAAATACGAAATATTCGCTGTCCGGTAACATGGATCCATTCGGTTTCACGTGATTGTCCCGGTATGTGTATATATGTATGCGTACCTTCAGAGGACGAGCAAAAGAATTATATAAGTTATCCTCTCTTGCTTATTCCACTGAAGGTAAGTTAGGCCTTATTATTAATTGTTATTAAAGGGTCAAGAGAAAGTTTTAATTGTCGGTCGTTGTTTGTCGTATGTGCGCCTTGGTGGGAATGTCACACTTGTCCCGCTGTCCCTGATAAGCAAGAAACAACTGATTATCTTTCATTTTATACTACGACATTGTTATAATCGTATCTCATCTAGATCTGTTATTTCCATAGCTAGTCATGTTCCAGCAGGGGGCTGATGATGACGGGATGCTTCTCGAGGCGGCCGAGGCGTATGACCGGTCAGAGGTCTGCGACTCGGCAGAGGCTACTAGTGGTGCTGCTTCCTCCTGTAAGTAGCTCTTTCGCGTTAAAGATTCCTTGTCCATATTTCACACCTGGGTATAATAACAGAATCATAATATTGTCGCGAACGCGAAAATGGCTGCGGGTGATTGCGTAGCGGATACGACGGTGATTCGTGTGGCAACCGGTGAGCGTGTTCTGCTACCCCACTTAGCATCCCAGGGTGAAATCCCGCAGAGTAGCGAGGTGGAAAGCGACCCGATCGAGCGTCTCTCCCAGGTCTGGATAATCGAAGTGGAGGATTCACCGATGCCAGAATCAGAGAGCGGAACGGAGCATTCATGGGCCCGGGATCTCGATGAAATCGAGTCGGACGTGTCATCGGCCACTTTCCCCCTCTTTAGCTCTGTAGAACGTGAGTAATAATAATTTCGTAACCTTGTTTGATGATGTTACTGTGAGGTCGCTTTTTCCGATAGACTTTATAAATGTTTTCTAACCTCTTATTTTCTACATTTCATCCGCGGAGATTGATCCGCGGGAACAAGATGGCCAGGTATGGGATTTCTGTTCACCCGCCGATCACGAAGTCTTTACCCAGCTGGAATGTGGGTGCTCTTAACTTTGTATAATAATTTTCCGGGTCCCTTTCCCTGATCACCTCTGGAAAATCCTTCTCAATCTTCTTTTTCTTTCCATCATCTCAACCTGTAACAGCAAATGCGATAAAGAACTCTGCTGAGGAGTATCAAATCTCCATGATTGCAAACACCAGTTCGGATATTATCCGGTAAATCTTCCATCTGATTTTGATTCATGGGAAACTTCAATAATACCATCCCCGCATGGCGAACTTCCAGCAGGATTTCTCGCAGCTTCTGAGGGAGAGTAGTTCCGATTGTACGCCTTCTTACCCTAGCGCATAGTTTGAAGTGTATTGTTTCAGCGAGAAAAGATAACTCAACGTTTTCACTCAATCCCTGCAGGTGCTCAACCAACCGTGAGGGTTCGCTCGCCGAGCTGGCTATCCGGGATCAACAACGGCGCCAGTACCTCGAGGACGCCGACGGTAGGGGCTGCGCCATTTCCAGCGAGGGGTCGTGTTCCAGCGGCTGATCTCCCCGCTTATGAGGCAGAGCAGTTGGATAAAGACATGAGCAGAGACGACGACCAGGCAGAGCAGGGAGAGGTGGGGGAGCGATTCGAGATAACACGTCGGATAAATCGGCGATACCGGTGTCTCGGTTTAGGCGGTTGTTAGATAACCGTGAGAATAGGTGTTCCACCCGGGTCTGCAAACCCGATCGTCTGGCTAAAAGAGGCCTTTCGCCAGTTACACAGATATTTCACCTCGCCTCTGCACTCCAAACGATATTATGGGCATTACTTTCAACACAGAGGGATTCACAAGGGGTTCTGCGGGGTTGAGTTTCGGCCGGCTCGCGACTTACGCTTTGAGGATTTATGGGGACTTGTATTTCGGGTTACACAGAGCGCGACTGAATTTTCAATTGATCAGCCGTTCACGGTAAACATAACAACTATTGTTGTTTCGGCAGGTCAGGGAAAATGTTTAGCCCTGAACGGGGAGCAACTAGTTGGTAAACGCTCTATCCTGACTATAACGAACAGTGATAATTTATGTTTACCGAGGGCGCTGTTCGTCGCTGGAGTGCATGCGAGCCGAAGTTCTGTGCGGGATGGTCCGTTACAGGCGGAGTGGAACAGGGCTAGGGCCTCGGGAAAAAGATACCAGACTGAGCAAGCTCGTCAACTGGTAAGAGATGCGGGTGTCATCATACCCGAGGCGAGGTGTGGTATCGAGGAAGTTGCGCAGTTCCAGCAATATTTGGCACGGCATGGTTACGCAATTCTAGTTTACGAAAGCCAGACGATAGGTAAAGGCGGCCGGCCGCTTTCCAACGGAGAGGATATTGTACTGGGTATTGATGGGCTACCGCGGACCAGTGCTTAGACTGAATATTCTTTATTATCCGCGTCTTGGTCAGTATGACACTGTTTTAAACATGAGAGAAGCTGCGGCCTCTGATTTCTTTTGCCAGCGTAACGTGGCCTACGCCCACGGTAACGAGCACAGATTCTCAAACAGATGTAATCGGTGTGTCTCAGCTCCTGCATGCGACCGGGGAGTCGCAAAAGTCGAGTGTGAGCTCTGTGATCGCGATTTTTAGGGGGCAGAGTGTTGTAGACGATACACTCTGCAGGGCTCGTTTAGCACTAAACGAACGGTCTCCAGTACCCTACGGGTATGTGGAACCTGAGATATCTTCACGGATATTTCGAAGGGAAAGCATATCTGTGGGTGGACATACTGCAGGACCTGCCGCTCGAGCCAAGAAATCAATCATCGCTGTTTCATGAGGCCTGTAAAGCGGAACACTGGCGAGGCAGCTAATCACATTTTCATTTTTTACGACTTCGAGACACGACAGGAAGAGACTGTAGACGTTAACGAGACGATAAATATACACGTGCCAAACTTGTGTATTGCGCAACGGACCTGTACACGCTGTATAGGCGCGAGTATTACTGCCCCCTGCCTCGGGTGTGTGCACAGCGAGAGTTTATTTTTAGGGATGATCCGGTCTGCGAATTGGTAGAACTCGCTGATAGGAAGGTCGAAGGCTACCGAAAGGTTATTTGTATCGCGCATAACGCAAAAGGTTTCGACGGGCGGTTTATTCTCCGTTACCTAGTGGAGGAAGGTGGTGAGGCACCCCAGGTAATACTAAATGGTAGCAAGATAGTCTTGCTAGAGACAGCCAATGTCCGTTTTTTAGATTCTCTCGCCTACATGCCGATGGCTTTAGCCGCGTTACCGAAGGCTTTCGGCCTACCCGAGGCCACGCAAAAGGGTGTATTCCCGCACCTCTTTAATATCCCGGCTAACCAGCGGTATGTGGGAGTATTACCTGCGGCTGAGTTTCACGCGCCGGACTCCATGACGAAAGAGGGTAGGGTCCGCTGTGACGTTCTCACCAACTTACCACATGAAACACGTACTTACCAACGACAGCCACTAACAGAACAAACCCTTCTTCACTCTCGATCAATATTAAGCCGTTATACCCAACTAGGATATAAGAAATCTGTTTTACCATCAGTGGTCCATACCAGAAGATAACTCAGCCTCTGAATCGGTACCATATCTACCATCAAGTATATACCCAACCATGATATACAGTATATTACCCTCTAGTATAAACCACGTAAACTATATAAAACTATATTCAATATACTCATATATAATATATCCATGTACTACATTCATAAGTAACTCCACATCATTATATGCTATATTCATCATAAGTTCATACTATATATTCATATACCATATTTACGGTAACTTCATATAATATATTCATCCATATAATATCTAACCCCAAAAAGCACCCCTGGTGCAAAAACCTTTCGCCAAGTACATTAATGTGGTCACTACCCCTAAAAAACCCACCAACAAAAATTCCTCCTAAAAAAAAATGGTACTATCAAAATGTCTACATACAAAAGCATTGAAATCAGATACAACTGCCAAGTACCTGTAGAATAATGAAAGTTTGGAATTGAAAAATTTGTTCAAACTAAATAACGTTGTACTCGTTCGCTCGCTGCGCTCGCTCACACGATTGGTTGATGATTATCAACATACAAAAGCATTGACAAAATTTTAAACAAAAAATTTGGAGGTAGTGGTACTTGGTGGGCCTTTTGTAGAAACAGAATTATGAAATATCAATTGCGAACCATGTCAATGTCATCTGATAGCCATTCAAACATTGGCCCACCAACGTACCACGGACTTCAAATTTTTTGTTTAAAATTTTGTTCAAATTATTTTTCGTTGTGAATATTTTTTGTGAATGTTGTCATTTTCAATTTCTTCATCCGAATTATTTTTTCAACCAATAATCATAAGCCAATCGAGTGAGCGAGCGCAGCGAGCGAACGAGTACAACGTTATTTAGTTTGAACAAATTTTTCAATTCCAAACCTTTATTATTCTACAGGTACTTGGCAGTTGTATCTGATTTCAATGCTTTTGTATGTTGATAATCATCAACCAATCGAGTGAGCGAGCGCAGCGAGCGAACGAGCAAAACCTTTGATGATTTTTTGTTGGTTCAGTTTTCTGTTCTTCCGATGTCAACTTCTGTTATACAGAAGACATGTACTTTTCAATTGTATCTGATTTCAATCCTTTTGTAAGTACACATTTTGATAGTACCATTTTTTTTTTTAGGCGGAATTTTTGTTGGTGGGTTTTTTGGGGGTGGTGACCACATTAATGTACTTGGCGAAAGGATTTTGCACCAGGGGTGCTTTTTGGGGTTGATGTCACCACTTTTTGTACAATTTCGCTTGACTACCTAATAATTGTGCTCGCTCGAATGGGTTTTCCTATATATATCCTCACCTGCGAGGCTTGCTCAGTTGTCAACATTCTGCCAATTGTTCCTATGAACAACTCAACGTATGTACGGTGATGCATTTTGCATCATCCGAATCCCCCAAAAAGCAGCAATGTTGAATGTGGTAGTATAATTTCAAACGAATGAAAATAATGTTAAAATATACACGTATGCTCATACTTTTCTGTGAGCCTTGAATTTCTGTGGATAGACGTAACATGTGTTCTTTTATTAAGTTCTACGAATTGTTTCGTTAGAATCCCGTATAATTATATATATATGCGTGCAACGTGTGACCCTACGCGCAGCCCTCCTCCTGTCTCATCTGGGCTTGGGACCGGCAATGGCGGAGGTACTTGCGTGCAGAGTTATAGTTGCTGCTCATGATTAAATATATATATATAAATATTAGATATATGTATTGCAATTCTTAGGAAGTTTTTTTTTTTTTAATGCAGCTAGGTCCTCTGCAAAAAAAACATGTACGCGTCACGTACTCATAACGTCAACTTCAACTTCGAGTCTGAACAGAAAGTATCGAAAAATATAGAATTGGGCCTATTGATGCAAGACTAGCGTAGAGCATAAGGTGGAGTTTTTGAAGTCAAACACTTGCATTCTGCTCTATTCGTTTGACTCTACCCGTTTTTTTTATCAAATCACGCCATCCCGATATCTTGCAACTTCAGCGTTTTCTCTCATTATCCTCTCTTCTCAAACGACGACCCGCTACAAAATTGAACAATCCATAAAAAAGGTTTTTCTCCAATAATTACTTTCATAAATAAACTTACGCCGAGTCTGAAACGAATAAATAAATATAGATGAGAATCATCTGACAAAGAGGGAGTCGATCGATCATTTCTTTCATAGCGAATGAGTATTTGCATTCAATTTGTCTTGATAGCACTAATCTGAATCCATAAAAAAGGTTTTTCTCCAATAATTACATTCAGAAATGAAATTACGCCAAGTCTAAAACGAATAAATAAATATGGATGAGAATCTCTATCATCTGAAAACGAGGGAGGCGATCGATCATTTCTTTGATAGTGACTAAGCATTTTCATTCTGAATATCTGTCGTGATAGCACTAATCTGAATTTGAGAAAAGCTCAAGAGAGATGAACATACAAACACAGGTCGCATACCAAAATCGAACGAATTTATGTACAGTAGACTCTATAATTCGCCGCATGATGGATAGTAGGACCGAGAATACACCGAGACCGAGACCGAGACCGAAAGACATATTAGAACGTGGTTATCGATACATAGTTTGTACTATTAATTTACATGTAATCATAGATATTTGTACAGACTTTGAGATCGTTCTGAACGGAGAATCTAAGCTGTTTGTAAGTCATGGATTAAAAAATTATCTCCACCAAAGGTCAAGGCACTACGTTGACGTGGAGTGTAGAATAAAGCCTATCGGAGCCCGAAACACAACGTCGACTTACAGTCTCGTTTTGACTAGATGATACGGATTTAGATCATAAAACTCGTCGGAATCCTACGTATAACGTTGACTCAAAATTTGAGTCTGAGCAGACGGGCCTTCGGAGATAAGCTTAACATAGAGCTTGAAGTGAGATTCGTTGCAATCCAACGCTTTATTAGTCTGGCTCCATGTCGTTCCTTATATCGAATCATGCTATCCTCATATTTTTAAACTTCAACATTTTCTCTTGATTTTCTCTTGTCAGACTTCCTCAAGCGGTAACTTGCTAAAGAATTGAACCTAAAAAAACCGTTTCTTCCGATAATTGCATTCATAAATGAAAATAAGCCAAATCTACAATGTATAGGTAAATAAAATCAAGAGGTAATAGCCAGTTAATAGTCATCTGATTATCTTGTGTCATGCAAGGTAAACCAAAACTAATCGTAAAATTATTCATTCACAATTGTTATTTTATTTATCACCATGAATTTTACACGTCAGTCGATTCGCATAACCTCAAAAGCTCGAGATCGTAGGATTTAAGATTAACCTATCGAAACATATTTGTTGGTGACTATCATATTTATGTACTTGGTGTGAGGTTTTCGCACCTAAGGGGCTTTTGGTGGGTATTCACTAGTTTTTGTACCTTCGAATTTTGTAATAATCATTGCTTGTAGTACTTTCTTTCATTTCCTTTATTTGAATTAAAAAACATGTAATGACAACACGCGTCTGCTAATGTTGCAGACGGTTTCTGTTTGCGATCCGAGCGCTAACTACGTCGTGACAGCTCGTACTAACGGCACTCTATACAATTTTTGGTGTAGATTTTTTCTTCTATGTCATGTTCCCAGATGAGTAAGGACGTATGTTCTGTGTATAAGCATAGAACATACGTCCTGCGTTTAGCGACGAAATGTGATTTTATGGGAATGGTTTTAGTGTGAAACAACTTTTGTGTGGATTTTCCTTTCTATGTCTCATTCCCAGATGCGTAAAGACGTATGTTCTGTGTATAAGCATCGAACATACGTCCTGCGTTCAGCGACGAAATGTGATTTTATGGGAATGATTTTAGTAGGCTGAATCCTGGTCTGAAAAACAGGAAAGAGAAAATTTCAACGAGGAAACGAGGTTTCAGAAACGGTAGTTACTTATATCTCAGCACTCCGGACACCGATTTAATCGATCTAGGGCTCAAATGAAAGCTTTTCATGCCTACATCCTAGATTAAATTAGTTTCAATTCGTGTAGTATGTGAGGTGAAAGAAAACGAGGATACTAATTCGCGTTATAGGTTAGGGTAGTTGCCTCTCGGGTATATAGACTCGTTGAGTCTCGCGCTTGAAAAAATTTTTTTTAATGTACTTGGCACGAGACTGTACCGAGTCTCTTGATGTGGTGTGCCCCGCTCCTCCCGCCGCGCTCGCAGCCACCGTAAGCGCTTATTATTAGACAGGCGGAGCGGGGAACACCACACATTATTGTGTTTTTCTCCGTAGTGGGGCAGACGGCGATGCAGATTTTAGAGAGGCTTCTCTAAAGACGAACGCTGATTGGTTCGTTATTAAGTGCTTTCACGGAAAAACTAAGTCCCCGCGGACATTTTTGCAAAGGCCACTCGTCTTAATTTTTCGCAAGGAATCCGCTGGTATGCAGATGGTGCGCGAATTTTGCAACACCCTATATATGTTCTGCCTATAATGTGTTATGTCTGTGGTCCTTAAGAAGTGAAACTCCAGGATCAATAGAATACTCTTTCTCTCTCCCTCTCTCTCTCTCTTTACTTGCAGCGATCGTCCTCGGCATTCGTTTTCCGTTCGCACTTAAGGTGCTTGCCTACGCAATTCCACCAGACCTGAAAACATTGGAAAAAAAGGTGCTATTAAATGGAATATCCCTACCTGGGCACCGAAATCAATGAAACAAAATACGTCGCACAATTCTATGTGCGACTCCGAATACGTACGGCCCAAAAAATGTTTCCTTTACGCGAAAATAGAGAAGATATCCATGTCAAACGGTTTTGAAACGTTTCAAACCAGCTACGGACTCGGATAGATTTCTCTATCAAAGCCGATAACGATCGGACCCGGGTAAAAACCAAAGCCGACTAATCGTTCGCCCAAAAAACCAAAGCCGAACTGCTAATCGTTGGGCCTAATTTAGTCAATTGATCAACAAAATTTATTAACTCATGTCAGGTTTGAGTAGTGTTACAGACTGACGTGCAGTTATCGCCAAAAGAAGAAAGGGGAGCAAGAGCCTAAGATCCAGGTCCGATTTGATCAATTACCGAAGATTCAACGTTCAGGTTAAACGCAACCTCCTTTAGATCCACATGGACGGGCTCGCGGGAGGTTAAAGGGTAACGGTATATTATAAGGGTAAAATAAAAGTATATAGTTCTTACCTTTATTCTAGATCGACGATTTCAATGATTTTGGGCGTAGCGGGTTGAAAGGGGATGTCAAGATGGCTGGTCTCAAAGAATCGTCTAGTCAAGGTCATCTCTAAAGTATCGACTACACACCTTGTTCCTTGCTAGTCGATTGTGTGCTGTACTATGGTCCTCGGGGCTTCTTCCAAGAACCCGAAAAATGGTTCCGCTGGCTGGTCCTCTGGATATGGCGGAGGGTCCTCCTCGTATGAAGGCACTTGTATATCTTTGGTAAACTCCGAAGTGGTTTGAATGTTGTCTTTTGGTATAATTATTGTATCGCGGCTGTCTTCGTCAGTAGAGTTTGAATGAAGTTTGTCAAGGCATTCTTTAAGCCAATCGGGTGGTGCAGTTTTATTTAGTGTTTCGATTAAACGTAGTTTTCGAGCTATTGCTTTAGCTATACGAGCCTGTGCCATTTTGCCTCCGCGACGGTTATTCTTTCTTTTCTTTATTTCGGGTTTATTCATCTACAGGGAAAAGGATTTTATTAACGTTGGCTATGGACTAGTGCCTGCCCCGACGTAAGTGTGTTATAGAAAGAGAGTTTAATGCAAGCGTAGAAGGTAGTTCTCCGCCTGAGCTTGAAACGTGTTGAATCCTGAGGTAAGCTAAGGTCACTAAACCTTGGCCCATACAACAGTATCCGAAATTTGTGTATAGAGAATGACTTAAAGCTGGCTTGAGTATTTGGTATACCTAGCCCTTGCTTCATTAATATAGGATTTGGATTGGTAAGATGAGGGAAGGTGAGTATTTACCTTGATTTAAGTTTGTTAAAGATATTCAATTTGTTTATTGAAGTAAAATATAAGTTTGATTAATATAAAGTAATTCTTTAATGCGCCAAACCACACGAGACTTTCGCGGCTTACTGTTTTCGATGTTATTTTATATGAATAAAATAATTCTCAAAGCGTTAAAATTACGAGAGCTTATCCGTCTTACTATTTGATGTTACTTTTATTATAATGAGCGTGCGACCGTGTGCACGAGTTAGAGATCTTTTATGAACTGAAGTTAGAGTTCGACTTCTACGCGGAGTAATTATTCGAACTGAGTACTTGCTTCTATGAGCTCTTGTCGTAGACTGACGTTCAATGGAGATAGCGGTAAACCGGTGGTGTCTTGTGTGGTAAGTGGGGGCCTTATATATGCCTTAAGATCTAGGTAGTGGGGTTGTTTATGTCTTACTGTATGCTCGAACTTTGGCCACGTGCATATATGACTCATGTGCAGCTGTGTTATTGCAACGGTTGACCGGGTGTGATTCTTGGTATTGTTATTGTGAGCGGGTTGATACCGGTGTTTAGTTTTCGGTCTTGTTATTGTAACGGTTGATCGGACGTTTGTTTGTTTGAGGGTAAATACCGTATTGAGTTTTATGGCCTTGTCATTGCAACGGTTGACCGGACGTTTGTTTAGATCTCGACCGGGCTTGCTGTTGCACGTGGTATTGCGTCATATGCCTGTTACCAAGGGTCCTTTATTCTATGTTATGTTTTTCTATGGAATATTCTTAAGTTTTACATAGTAATGAGTCTTATATAGAGAATGAATTTCTCTTGATATATTTAGGAGTGATTCGTTCTCTATATTTCTTAAAGTTAGTTATGTATTAAAGGTATATATATGTATACTAGGGGGGCTACGCCCCCCTGCGCGCTTCGCGCGCCAACCCCCCATACATTATCAGTTGGTTTGAAACCCAAATAATCTACGGATTTTACGTTCTTCGAAAAATAACCGAATTTTTGATGTAATCCAGTGAATGTTTTGCGACTCGCGACTATATATTCTTCATATACTAAGAATTGATATTACTAAGAATTCCGATTGTCCTCAGACTCTATTATTTCCTCGGGTTGTTCTATTGCTGCTTCTATTAGGCTGCTGCTGCTAAAGCTGCCTCTACCATTTCCGCAGTCGCGCACAATTCCTCGTCCGTTATTTCGTTATCTATCACGATAATTTAGTTAATTTTTAGTGAATCCATATTTTGTTATGTTTTCTTGTTGTTTGGTGTAAGTAGCTACATATTGACATTATATACCAAACATTCCAGGTAAATCCATTATTGAAATTTTTCAATTATTCCAAATAAGGCCAGGATCAATTTTATTTCTGAAATTCGTTTACGAAAATTTATCGGATATCGATTATATGTCATTATATGTCAAATGCCGAATCACGAAACGCAAACCGTAACTATATTCATTTAAAAAATGATTCGTTCTTATTTCACTTTTTTTTGTTTTGATGATAAATTTTTGTGACTGACACATATTTATTTATTTCATCCTGTTTTTTGAAATTTTTGTATTCAAAACATACCATCAACCATGCCTTAAAATACTGATTCTCCGCACGATAAATCATCAAAGTATACTTTAAAGGTATATTATACATTTGTTCTTTGGTAAATTTACAATAACACTGAATATATGTCTTAGAGAAAATCTTCAAGGCATAGCTCCCACAGTCAATCGCGTAAACGATCGAAAAGTACTGACTCAATTGTCACTTTCACTACTACGAAGTTTTTGAAAGAAAAAATCCGGCCCCATGATAAATTTGTGTACGTATTCTAATGGAATAAAATCTCATAGTTAATTTAACTAAATATTCATCATCGAGAACATCTTATTATTCAAATTTCAGCTCTATCGTTGGTTACGTTAATATATTGAACAAAATAAAAACTTTTAAAACTAAAGATTCTAAATATCTAGAACTTTTCAAATTTATTCTTGACAATAATGATGGATCTTGCTATGCCTGGAACGAAGATGCCCAAAAATTTTCCAATGAAATAAAACTACATCAGGTATAAATATGAACATAAATTGATAAGATTTTATTTCAGAACATTTTTTAGTTTTGGAGGAAAATTGATAACATGTAATCAAATTTTTCAGATATTGTTAATTCAAAATGCAGTCGCAAAACCGTTGTCAAATTTCAATCTGGGTAATCTTCCATATGAGCTTCAATTGAGACAATATACAACAATTAGCGTATTGGGAAATTTTGATGCAACGATGCACGATGTCAAAATTCTGAAAATTACTAATTTCGAAGAAATCTCTAACAAATATGGATATATAGGTGAAATTTATGTACCGCAATTACTAAAGAACAAAATTCTTGCCCGTAACAAAATTCCTATCTAATATCTATGACAATTAAAACTTTTTAGAGATCGAAGGTTATTTGCGAGATGAATTTTTTGTACCTAATAAATCTACCCCAGAAGTGTTGTCGAGATCTATTACGGATGGGCAATTTCGAATTGAAATTATTTTAAGAAGTGTTGTCCAAAATTTTTGTATAAAGCAAGGCCAAAAAATTCGAATAACCGGAGAAATTGGAGAATATGGTGAATATTGATATGAATAAATGTCACCATGTTTTTTGTGTCAATATTAATTAAGTTGTATTTATAACAATAATTCATTGATTCTTAATATTTGATAGATAATTCGAATATATACATTCAAATTCAAAAAATGGAACACATCAAGATTTTAGAGGGAGCAAAAATGAAATTCCAAGAACTGCTTGCCGCTGGCGATGTTTTACAGAGAAACAAAAATTAAAATTCAATTTTGAATTAATAATACATCTCAAAGTTTTATTATAATTTTAAATGTACTTTTTTTATTATTATTATTATGTTAATCATTTGTACTTATATTTGTATCAAAAGTATATAGTGGATTAGGCTTTCTGAGGAAACCACTTAAAAAAAAAACGCGCGGAGTTATCTACTGCAAAGTGGTGTGGAAACGATAACTGTTATAAAAATTGTTATTATCCCTATTTATATACACATATATATATAGATATATATATATATTATTATTTTTAGATCTTTCCCTATCTACTGGTACCCTACCCTTGTGACTGGAATCTATACCTGGTTACATTTCTCGAGAAAATCTTCGTCGTCGATTAAACTTGAAGCGATGTGAAAATGGTCTAGGCTTAATTTCAGTTGCACTTGTTAAGTTGAATCAATAAATTCGTCAGGAGAGAATGAGTGCGACGGCTGTCGGAACTGAGGATCTCGATGAAAGAAATATGGATCAATCCAGGAGTTCAATCTTCTTGGAGTTTAAAAAGAGAGTTGTTGTAAACGTCTCCGATTTCAATAATATTCGGAGAGAGGTTTATGCAAAAACTGAATTACAACTCAAGACTCTCGGGTTAACTAGATCTCGACTTGGGGAAAAGATCTAGTCAATTGATAGTACGAATTATGAATATTACTTAATAGAAATAAAGATGAAGAATTTAATTAAATAAAAACACGTTCGTACGGTTTCACGTTTTAATACCAAGTGAAAATCAATCATCAGGTTGCTGAGAAGTTTTTTACAACCAAAACAAAATTGTCGTGGAAAACAGAAACTCAGTTTAATAACTAAACATTCCTATGTTTAATTAGTTGCGCAGAACTCTTATAATTAAATACGTCCTAAAAATAAGAAAAACATTTAACGGGCGTTTTACTAGAAGGTACCCCTTCTCAACCTTCGTAATTATGTGATCTGAAGACAGGCCCTTGACCCTCAGCGTGGATAGAAATATTCATGGGATAGTTACCGAACAGTTTGAAGACCATTGTTATACTAAATACATAATTTGACTGATGAAGCTTAATTTACTATGGATATTTTTATATACAACCACCCTGTATATTAAATATTTATATATGATAATTCGATCAGGATTCATTGGCTTTCATTTATTACAATCAATTAAAAACCTCTATTGTCAGTTTGAAACCAAATATAATTTAAACCTTATACATTTTGCCATAGAAACATTTAATAAGAACATTTTTATTGCTGTAGGTGATTCAAGCAGTTTTCTCAGTTATAAATAATCACGGCTTAATGTCATTATGAAAATTGTTGGTTTTAATATTTAATCATTTCTTCCGTTTTTTCATATCATTTTTTCATAATCTTTGCTCTAATTGTAAGGAGTTCGAGGTAAGGAGTCCAGGGGACGAATCTGTGTAATCGTTCCGTACATCCTACGTACCAGCTTTCCATTTTGTTCACATTTAAGAGTAATAACATGTATATGAATAAGAATAATAATTATTATCAAAACAGTTATCGTTTCCACACCACTGTGTAGTAGATAACTTGGCGCGTTTTTTTTTTAAGTGGTATCCCCAGGAAGCCTGATCCACTATCTATTCCTCTATTTATCGAACACCGCTTTCCATACAATATTTTCTATTTTCTCTAAATTTTCTGACCTATTTTCAATAAATAATGTATTTGGATTTTGACATCTAGAAAGGGCTACGTATAATTGACCATGAGAAAATAAAGGTCTGTTAATGTATAGGCCTACTTTTTCGAAACTTTGTCCTTGTGATTTATTTATTGTTATTGCAAATGCCAAAACAATAGGAAATTGTCTGCGATACAGGATAAATGGTAGAGATGATGATTCTCCTGTATCTAGCAAAATTTTTGGAATGAAAGCATTGTGTCCAATGTTGTTACCTGTTATAATTTTGACTTCTAAATTGAATTTGAATGATTTTACAATTTTTAAACTTGTCCCATTGCAGAGTCCATCATTTATACTTAAATTTCTAATGAGCATAATTATCGCACCAATTTTCAATACTAATTTATGAACTGGAAGTCCCGGAAACCGTAATGAATTTAAATATTCTATTGGATAATTTAATGCCACATCATTGTCCGTTTGATCTGACCCTTTATGTTTTGCATAATCAATGCTATAATAAGTTAATTCTTTATTATTAATTTTTTTCAATATTCTATCATTCAGTTTGTATATATCATCATTGTGGCTAGATAAAATGGCTCGATTTGATAAGTCTTCATTCTCATCAATATGAAAACCATAAATTTTAGTGCAAATATCATCTGGTAACCAATTTTTGGGGATTTTGAAAGATTTCATAGAGCCTGTACCAATTTGTAATGGAAACGAAGGAAAATCTTGATTGCATGAACGCATATTTTTTTCAATCCGAAAATTTTGAAATTACTCCACAAATCCGAAAATTTTATGGTTTCGTTAATAATAGAAAATTTAGTCCTATGTTTCAGAACCGGAAGAATTTGTCTAAAATCCCCACCTAATATAATTAATTTTCCTGCAAATGGAATCTCATTCAAATTGCAACGATCCCTCAATGTTTTATCTACAATTTCTAATGCTTTCTTTGGTATCATAGAAGCTTCATCCCAAATAATTATATTACACTCTTGCAATTTTTTTTTTATCTGATTTTGATCTCAAAAATCCAGTCTCAATGTTCGTTAAATCTAAAGGCAATCTGAAAGTTCTATGACTGGTCAGGGACGCTATCGTTTTCCCGAATTGTTATTTTCCCGAATCGTCAAATTCCCGAAAGTTCATATTCCCGACCGACTATATTCCCGAATCGTTGTTTTCGCGAAACCGTCATTTTCCCGAATCGGCGTATACCCGAACCCTTCATTTTCCCGAATCGCCATATTCGCGACGCACTAAATTCCCGAATCGTTGTTTTCCCGAATCCGTCATTTTCCCGAATCGCCGTTCGCCCGGATAGTCGATAACATGGCGATGGCTTCAGTACCCAGTCGATAACATGTACACTGGCGATAAGAACTGATGGTAACCGTAGGAACAAAATTATAGTTTCTGCTATCATAACATCAATGATAATGATCAGAGTCAATTATTATTATGATTATTGTTTCGTTTTGCGGGTATCTTGTTAGCTATTGCGGAATCGTATTTGCCCTGATTAACTATGACGGTAAAAATGTTCGACATTTTCGGGAATCGACTTCTAATCTTAGTACGATTCGATAGTCTGAATATAATCATCTATATATGTATACCTATAAGCGCATATCTATAGTGTATGTTAGTATATATCATGTTCTGGAAATATCACAAAAATTACCGTTGTCCTTGCGCCAAGTTCACATCTTTTTGTGCATACGGTTTTCTTCGTTTCATAATGAACAAAAATGTATTAGGTAGTTAATATTTGTTAGAATGGAACGCAGAGAAATATATGGACCGTGTATTGTAATAAATATAATGGGCATATATATGGGGTTACGGTCGGTGTTTATTTATTATTTTATGTCGTACAAAACAGTATAAATGTATACTATATACCAAGTGATCTCTCGCTTACATCGCAGTGATTTGGGTAGCGGACCGTCCGAGCACAGAGTTCTATATCATCTATATATATATATATAGATGATATAGATATATATGATATCTATATATATCTATAATGTGTTTCGACGGTCTGCTGTGCCGTCCGAGCACAGAGTTCTATATCTATATATATATACAGCGTGATTCTCAAGTCGCGGAAAAGATTTCACATGCAGATTCCTTATCAAAATCTAAGAATAAAGTTCCTTATCAAAAACTTCAAGGGACCGCTCGTTCTTGAGTTATAGAAGGTTTAGTCAACCCTATCAGACGGCCGTAATGTGACGTGCTCAGTCTCGTAGCAATCCTGAAAAATTGATAGTACCCGCGTCGCATGAACTTTGCCTGAAATTTAGTTTTTTATTCCGTAATTTTTAGTCCTTACGTCGTCCGGTCGGTCATTCTCGTGCCCTGCGTCGTTCGCCCCGTAGTTGACGTTGTCCAGGTGGTCAAACTGTTGACTTACGTTCCCCAGGTCGTCCGCTTTGTAGTTCTCACTCTCGTTGTCTTCGGGTTGTTGATTATCGTCATCCAGAACTTTCACCCCGTAGTTGACGTTGTCCAGGTGATCAAACTGGTGACTTACGTTCCCCAGGTCTTTTGCTTCGTAGTTTTCATTCTAGTTGTCGTCAAGTAGGTGATTTTCGACCACCAAAATTCTTACTACGTTTTTGATGTTGTCCAGGTGTTCGAATTGATGACTTTCGATCCCCAGGTCGTCCGCTTCGTAGTTTTACTTTCGCCCCGTAGTTTACGTCGTCCAAGTAGTCAAATTGATGACTTCCGATCCCCAGGTCGTCCGCTTCGTAGTTTTCACTCTCGTTGTCCTCGAGATGTTGATTTTCGGGATCCAGGACTTTCGCCCCGTAGTTTACGTTGCCCAGGTGGTAAAACTGGTGACTTACGTGCCCCAGGTCGTTTGCTTTGTAGTTTTAATTCTAGTTGTCGTCAGGACGAGCTGGAGATCGAAAGTCATCAGTTCGAACACCTGGATATTGTCAAAAACGTAGTGAGAATTCTGGAGGTCGGAAATCACCTGCCCGATGACGACTAGAATAAAAACTACCAAGCAAAAGACCTGGAGAACGTGAGTCACCAGTTTGACCACCTGGACAACGTTGACTACGGGGCGAAAGTCCTGGATCACGGAAATCAACAGCTCGAGGACAACGAGAGTGAAAACTACGAAGCGGACGACCTGGGAAACGTAAGTCACC
The DNA here is from genome assembly GCA_963978835.1 of Tenthredo scrophulariae. Lineage (NCBI taxonomy): Eukaryota > Metazoa > Arthropoda > Insecta > Hymenoptera > Tenthredinidae > Tenthredo > Tenthredo scrophulariae. Next base: position 4,976,854 of record OZ022234.1, read on the forward strand.
AGTTGGACCCCCTGGACAACGTAGACTACGGGTCGAAAGTCCTGGATCACGGAAATCAACAACCCGAAGACCACGAGAGTAAACACTACGAAGCGGACGACCTGGGGATCGGGAGTCATTAATTCGAACACCTGGACAACGTCAAAAACGTAGTGAAAATTTCGCTGGTCGAAAGTCACCTGCCTGACGACAACTAGAATGAAAACTACGAAGCAAAAGACCTGGGGAACGTAAGTCACCAGTTTGATCACCTGGACAACGTCAACTACGGGGTGAAAGTTCTGGATGACGATAATCAACAACCCGAAGACAACGAGAGTGAGAACTACAAAGCGGACGACCTGGGGAACGTAAGTCACCAGTTTGACCACCTGGACAACGTCAACTACGGGGCGAACGACGTAGGGCACGAGAATGACCGACCGGACGACGTAAAAACTAAAAATTACGAAATAAAAAACCGAAATTTTAGGCAAAGTTCATGCGACGCGGGCACTATCAATTTTTCGGGATTGCTACGAGACTGAGCACGTCACATTACGGCCGTCTAATTGGGTTGCCTAAACCTTCTATAACTCAAGAACGAGCGGTCCCTCGAAGTTTTTGATAAGGAACTTTATTCTTAGATTTTGATAAGGAATCTGCATGTAAAATCTTTTCCGCGACTTGAGAATCACGCTGTATATATAGATGATATAGATATATATATCTATATATATCTATAATGTGTTTCGACGGTCTGCTACCCACATCACTGTGATGTAAGCGAGGGATCACTCGGTACGTGAGTATATACACTACACACAGCCAAACTTTGAAAGTTATATACAAGAACATATTCTTATACTTTGAGGATATGTAATAATAAAACAATACATACATATATACATATAATGCATAGAACTGTACAGTATTATAATCATAATTATATATGATAAGAATTTTATTTATTTGACTTAACAGAACTTTCATCAGGCAAGTTAAAGATTACAATAGTACACATAATGAAATTGATTCTGAGCCGGATGTGTTTGAAAATTCTAGAAACAGCCAATCGGCAATCTGAATTGCCAAAATTTAGAGCACCGATTGGCTGTTTCCTCAATTGTTAAAAGTTAAACACATCCGGCTCAGAATCAATTCCATTATATGTACATTATGATACACGTACGCGCACGCGTGTCGTTCACTATTTTTTTTTTTTAACCAATAGTGTACGAAATTCGTAACCTGTGAGGAACTAGAATAAAGAGGGAAGTATAGTATACATGGGCATGTCTCTAGAACTTTTGATTTTGGTGATGGAGCATCGTACGTATATGGTAACAAATGATATACTTGAAGCGCCATTTTCATAAGATAATATACAGGGTGATTCATTTTGCGCGCACCATTTGGTAAGGGTAGATCCCTTGTGAAATTCTAAGACTAATTTTCCTTTACCAAAAAGTCCTGGGTCTAATATTTTCCGGGCTACAGAAGGTCTTAGTTGACCAATCACAGAGCTTACAGCTGCTCAAGTTAGGGCCGGGTCAAAAGTATAAGACTAGCAGTGCCCGTGGCGAGTCGATTTCCAGTGAAATAAAAATAAATGATTAAATCTAGTGATAAATTTTTTCACCATATGGCATTTGGGTTACAGTTATTGTCGCCAGGAGTCACCAGGAGTTGTTTTCGTACAACATACACTTCGATTATCTGTGACCAGGACAACCACTACGTTGGCTTCGTCCTCCGGGTACACCGCTACGTAGTTTTTGTCCTCCAGGTCGACCGCTACGTAGTTTTCGTCCTCCAGGTACACCGCTACGTAGTTTTCGTCCTTCAGGTCGACTGCACCGTAGTTTTCTTCGTCTAGTTCGACCGCACCGTAGTTTTCGTGATCCAGGTACACCGCTACGTAGTTTTCGTCTTCCCGGTCAACTGCACCGTAGTTTTCTTCGTCTAGTTCGACCGCACAGTAGTTTTCGTCATCCAGGTCCACCGTTACATAGTTTTCGTCCTCCAGGTCGACTGCAGCGTAGTTTTCTTCGTCTAGTTCGACCGCACCGTAGTTTTCGTGATCCAGGTACACCGCTACGTAGTTTTCGTCTTCCCGGTCGACTGCACCGTAGTTTTCTTCGTCTAGTTCGACCGCACCGTAGTTTTCGTCATCCAGGTCCACCGTTACATAGTTTTCGTACAACATACACTTCGAATATCTGTGACCAGGACAACCACTACGTTGGCTTCGTCCTCCGGGTACACCGCTACGTAGTTTTTGTCCTCCAGGTCGACCGCTACGTAGTTTTCGTCCTCCAAGTACATAGCTACGTAGTTTTTGTCCTCCAGGTCGATCGCACCGTAGTTTTCCTCATCCAGGCCGACCGCACCGTAGTTTTCCTCATCCAGGTCGACTGCACCGTAGTTTTCTTCGTCTAGTTCGACCGCACCGTAGTTTTCGTCATCCAGGTCCACCGTTACATAGTTTTCGTCCTCCAGGTCGACTGCAGCGTAGTTTTCTTCGTCTAGTTCGACCGCACCGTAGTTTTCGTGATCCAGGTACACCGCTACGTAGTTTTCGTCTTCCCGGTCGACTGCACCGTAGTTTTCTTCGTCTAGTTCGACCGCACCGTAGTTTTCGTCATCCAGGTCCACCGTTACATAGTTTTCGTACAACATACACTTCGAATATCTGTGACCAGGACAACCACTACGTTGGCTTCGTCCTCCGGGTACACCGCTACGTAGTTTTTGTCCTCCAGGTCGACCGCTACGTAGTTTTCGTCCTCCAAGTACATAACTACGTAGTTTTTGTCCTCCAGGTCGATCGCACCGTAGTTTTCCTCATCCAGGCCGACCGCACCGTAGTTTTCCTCATCCAGGTCGACTGCACCGTAGTTTTCTTCGTCTAGTTCGACCGCACCGTAGTTTTCGTCATCCAGGTCCACCGTTACATAGTTTTCGTCCTCCAGGTCGACTGCAGCGTAGTTTTCTTCGTCTAGTTCGACCGCACCGTAGTTTAAACTATGTAACGGTGGACCTGGATGACGAAAACTACGGTGCGGTCGAACTAGACGAAGAAAACTACGGTGCAGTCGACCGGGAAGACGAAAACTACGTAGCGGTGTACCTGGATCACGAAAACTACGGTGCGGTCGAACTAGACGAAGAAAACTACGCTGCAGTCGACCTGGAGGACGAAAACTATGTAACGGTGGACCTGGATGACGAAAACTACTGTGCGGTCGAACTAGACGAAGAAAACTACGGTGCAGTCGACCGGGAAGACGAAAACTACGTAGCGGTGTACCTGGATCACGAAAACTACGGTGCGGTCGAACTAGACGAAGAAAACTACGGTGCAGTCGACCTGAAGGACGAAAACTACGTAGCGGTGTACCTGGAGGACGAAAACTACGTAGCGGTCGACCTGGAGGACAAAAACTACGTAGCGGTGTACCCGGAGGACGAAGCCAACGTAGTGGTTGTCCTGGTCACAGATAATCGAAGTGTATGTTGTACGAAAACAACTCCTGGTGACTCCTGGCGACAATAACTGTAACCCAAATGCCATATGGTGAAAAAATTTATCACTAGATTTAATCATTTATTTTTATTTCACTGGAAATCGACTCGCCACGGGCACTGCTAGTCTTATACTTTTGACCCGGCCCTAACTTGAGCAGCTGTAAGCTCTGTGATTGGTCAACTAAGACCTTCTGTAGCCCTTCTGTAGAAAATATTAGACCCAGGACTTTTTGGTAAAGGAAAATTAGTCTTAGAATTTCACAAGGAATCTACCCTTACCAAATGGTGCGCGCAAAAAGAATCACCCTGTATTATCACTTCATTCAGTGTGATATTGGACGTTTTACCCACCAATTTTCACACCCTATGAAGTAAAATTTCGTACAATACTCGATGGAAAAACTTCTTCTGATCTCGTGTGATTGCAAAACTCGCCGTCGGCTCGTGCTGCAACCTCACACTCGTCAGAAGAAGTTTTACCGGACTTGTATTGTAATGTACTATTTTAAGGCGGATTGTAACGTTGTCTAAACTCTAAACCTTGAAAACGGTAATCGTGAATTTTCCGAAACTACTGAATCAATTGCGATAAAACTTTGAGGGATTACACATAATTTTATCAGAAAGTGACTGATTATTTCACTATTTCAAAATTTGACAAAAATTTTTCCAGATTGATGTACCGGTTTCGTAGTTATATGAGTGACGGAGATTCGTCAATTGTCAGCAATTTCTTCATCAAATGACACGAAATTAGGCTCAACGGGTGTGGTTTTTCATTGCGGAGTGACTGATCATCCGGGAAATGCGATTATCCACGGCAACAGTGAATAATCTCGCGATATATGTGGTCGGTACATCAATCTGTGACAATTTTGGTCAAATTTTGAAAAAGTGAAATAATTAGCTGCTTTCTGCCACAATTATGTGCAATCCCTCAAAGTTTCATTGCGATTGATTCAGTAGATTCGTAGAATTGACGATTCCCGTTTTCGAGGTTTTGACAAACGTTACAATCCGCCCTAAGAAATCGATTCTTTATTTGATTTGAAAGTTCTCACGTTTTATCATGCGTTGTATGGGATACTCTTGCTTGGTTTAAAAACATGTAATCTTATATATTGTATATATCGTATACATAGTGAATTTTTAAGTTCAGGTTTTCTTATATTATACATACATATATTATTATACATAGATATTCTTGAACCAAGCAAGAGTGTCAAATAAAACGTATAATATAAAACGTGAGAACTTTTAAATTAAGCATGAATGAAACCGATCTTTTCATAAGATCGGTGTGTCCAACCCAAATTACCAAAAAAAAGTTTAAAAAAAAGTTTGAAATTTTCAAATTATCGGCATGTAAATCCTCCTACATTCATGAGTCTCCTGGTTGCACAGCGGGCAGCGTAATTGGCCGAATAGAACATTGTCACCGTCCGCGTATTCCCGCGCCGTCCGTATAATGGCGTTTGCGCACCTACCGCACAGTACCATGTGGAAGCATGGTATGCTTAGGTGGGAACTCTGACATTCCCTGCATACTATGCAGCGTGTATCCCGCTCCGCGTCGTTCTCGTCCAAATCGGGCAACGGTATACCGCGTGGAACTGGCACTTCGTGATTATCTAATCGACATCAAAGCAAGGTAAGTTATCATTTGACGATTCAGTATATCTATAACGTATAATTGCAATGAGGCCTAGCAGTACCTCATTTGGCTACCTATATTCATTCACGTGACAAATACATTTGCCTAAACAGAGACGATGGCTTTCCATAATTTTCCCTTCCATATTTTATTTTTATACAGAATGTATTCACTTTTCCATATTGCGTATTAAATATTAAAAAGATATGCATAAGTAGGGGCACTTTTATTTCGGGGTCGGTGAAATTTCGCACGCATTCACGCCCCCTAGATCGGTTAGAAATGAATTCACAAAAATCTGGGTTAAACTTGAGTTTTCTAGCTCAACGGAAATAGTATATTACGCATCTACGGAGGGAAAGTAGGCTATGTCCAACTGCGTGTGAGATTGACACCCGAGCCGAAGACGAGGGTGGCAACAACGCAGTTTGGGATGCCCTTTTTCAGTCCCGTGTGACGTATTAGTATACGTTCGTGTAACAAGGGATGAAACGAGGTGAATGCAGGCCAGAGTGAAGTTGTCAGCCCGAAGCCGAAGGCGAATGCCTGCATTCATGTTTCATCCCGTGTCACACACTATGTTTTTCGTAACATTTACTCTGGAACTTCAACTGTCAATTTCAATAGTCTGAAATTTGCAACAGGGCAGTAATTTCTCTTCGCAATCCCAAGGGCTGTAATAGACCAATTTTTCAATTTCAAGGAATTGAAAAACACTAATTCACACCGCTGATTCATTGAATTCGCATTAGCCTGAAATCAGCCCCTTTCAACCGACAAAACAGGCAACGAAAATTGCAGTTTCAGAGCAGATGTTATGAAAACTATTTTTCACCACCCCCTGGCATCGGAAAGTACGACTTCCCGCCCACGCGAGGGGCTGAAAGTCGTACGTTCCGTGCAGGTATGGTGAAAAGGGTATTTTAAGCCCTTCCTTTTTCCCATTTGAATAATATTGGATTTTTCAGTGGCTGAATTCGTTCTTTTTCTTCGAGCCTGTCGTTCACTGCATGGGAAAACTGCTGTCATTCTATCAGTTTATAGTATCATAGTGTGTAATTTCGTGAAAATTTTCCCACCAATCTCAGAAATGTTTCACAGAGTAGCGGCAGCCAACAGACGTTGACTTCAAGAAATTAACCATTGTTGATATTCTGAAAAGCTTCGTATCATCTTTTCAATATGATTTTCACTGATTTTTTCAAAATCGTCGTATGTCGGCTGCAGCTACTCTATGAAACATTGTTCAAGATGGCTTGAAAAATGCTTGGAGAAAAATCATGAATTTAGTTAGTGAAAAATCCCATGTCATTTAAATGGGGAAAAAGACAGACTTACAAAAGACATCCTTTACTGTTGAGCTGGGAAGCTCAAGTCTTACTTCAATTTAAAAAATTTATTTTTAGCCATTCTAGGAGGCGCAGGAAATATAGAAGGCGAAATTCTACAGTTCTTCAAATAAGGTCCACCCCACTGAACTCTACTTATACTGAAATACACGTTTGCTATGTTCTTCCATAGAGAGGATTCGAGCCGAGAGATAGCGACTAAATGTAGTTTTCTCTATATCTTATTGCGCCGCGCATGTGCACCTTCAAGTATAGTATACCAACTGCAAAAAGTTTCGATAATGCTTCATTCACTTGTGAGCACCGTATTTGAAATTGCAGATATACCTTTTCAGGCGGCGCTAGGCGCGGTAATGACGACAGTCTAACGAGAGGTCTCGAGCGTAACCTACATGTATGTAGAGTGAGAATAAAGATTAGACCTTATTTAAGTTTCAAGTCATTGAGCACTACCCATCACCTCCTGATAAAGAAAACCATCCTCACACACTGCGTTCATTGGATTTTTCGTTCACTCAAAATAACTTTTTGCACGGGACTGTACGGACAAAGACAGAACTACATCATTGAGCTATCTTTGTCGGCTTACGTCAGAGACCTCGGCGTGCATTCCAGTATAAGCATAGTTCAGTGGTCCACCCCAATGCATGAGTATCTTGAAGAGACTGATTCTGATCGGGATGTAATTGTTTAAGAAGTGATTTATGTTGGTATCAGTGGAATAAGCGGCAGCGTCACTACCAGGTACACGTGGAACAAGCTCAATCTGTCTAACTGGTTTTGACAAGCATAAGTTATAAGAAATGCCCAGACCTATAAATGTCACAAAATGGAAAGTGTATGGGATTAGTGCAAACGAATATGTCATTGTCCAATTTGCTGTGAAAAAATTAACCGTAAGATTAACGATACTAATCTGATTTTATGCGACCCTCCGTTTTCTATAGTGTGTTGTATAGCAATTCCAACTCTCTCTCTCTTTCCTTGAGCGACTTATCGCCCTTGCGAGTATGTATAGTCAATATAGCAATTCCAACGAACATTTCTAACATAAGTTTGGTCATTAGTTATGATTTATGCTTGTCGAAATTAGTGAGACAGCTCGAGCATGAACTACATTCACCTGGCAGTGGCGCTACCGATCAATTCACAAGTACCAACATAATTTACTTTCCAGATAATCGCATCCGGATCAGAATCAACCTTGCCAAGTTATTGATTCTCCATACCTGCTTCATCATAATCATCGTCATCAGAATTGATTATCGCGCCCTCAGGATTGTTCAAATCATCGTCTGAAATATTGAATACCATTAGAAGATGACCGTTTGTGTGATATACTACATTCACAGGGGATACAATACTTCGGGCTTCTCCTCAAAAATCAGTCATCCTCATTTGAGTGTTAAGGAAGTGAAATTTGTAGTATAATTTCTCACTTTCCTGTAAATATCTGAATGAATGTGATATTTCTTCAAATATACACTGAAAACGCTCCAGAGTAGCCAGCAATATCACAGTGCAGTTACTAGGCTGAGTTTTGTTATAGTAGCTAATGCAAGTTTAAGAGTAGTAGCTGGCGCTGGAAAAGCAGCTAGCGCGCTGAGGTGATTGACTACAGCGCTGGGAGTTTAGAGTAGCTGCGGAACTTGATTCGAGTATAGTAGCTGTACTCACGAGCGCGCTGGTTGCATAGCCGTTTAGAGCGGCTACCACTCTCGACTATATTGTTGACTGCGCCAGAGAGTTTTCAGTGTAGAAGAACAGAAAATCGAATATAATAATTACGAAAAAATAGCTTCTGAAGTTGAGATACATTTTTCAAACTCGACTTCCTTACTACTTTTGTTACTCAATTTTCAATAAGCTCTGTGAGTTTGAAGATTTCTGGTCAAAGGAGCAACCCTTTTGGAGGCAATAACATGGGGAGGAAGCCTATTTACTCTGACGAAGGACTTGTGAGGACTTTTTGCAGGCCTATCCAAAGCTTAGAACTAGTTCGGCTGGTAAAACTAATTTGAACTAGTGTAACGATTATGATTGAATAGTAAAATTCTATTTTTATTTTCATACTATTTCATCAATCTTACTAGCGCGTACCCTCCAATATTGTATTTCAACCTTCTATAACTGTGAAGTATATGATTTTGAAGAAGCTCACTCACATTTTAATTATATAAATGTATGTATACCGTGACAATCACGTGAAACCGAATGGATCCATGCTACCGAAAAGCGAATATTTCGTATTTTTAGCAGGTTAACCACTCGTTGCACTGAAAACCCCTAGGGTGATTTTGGCGTGCGGTCGATGAAACTCGGCAGCCATTGTTGATAGAAGCCGGCTGACTGTCAATACATCGCGGAAGGTAGACATGTGGGGTTATGTTCGCTTATTTTAAGCAAATGATAAATGAAGTGAATAAAACCTACGTGAATAAGTTATTGATATTTAGCAAAAATCGATCAATCAGTTTTAAATAATATCATAGTACAATCAACGAATTAACTTAAGCTATAACTGCAAATTAATTAGAATCAAAGAGTTCATCGAGAACAACCAATTCCTTGATTGTATTGAGATATCATTCAAAACTAATTGATAGATTTTTGATAAATATTCATAGCTTATTCACGTAGTTTTTATTCACCTTATTAATCATTTGCTTGAAATAAACGAACATAACCCCACATGTCTACCTTCCGCGATGTATTGACAGTCAGCCGGCTTCTATCAACAATGGCTGCCGAGTTGCATCGACCGCGCGCCAAAATCACCCTAGGGATTGTTCAGCGCAACGAATGGTTATAGCCCGCTAAAATGACGTCATATTCGCCAATATTCGCTGTCCGGTAGCATGGATCCATTCGGTTTCACGTGATTGCCACGGTATATACAAGGATGACCAATTTCTGAAAAAAAGTCCACGGTATTGTAGCCTCCCTTGAATTTTCGGCTACAGTTCAATAATAATATGACTTGGGGCTCCCCAAGAGAATGAAGGCCCATCAAAATAGGTACACATATGGCAGACGTTCTTACTTAGCGAAAAGACATTCAGAAAGTACTTTTCACCTTGAATATTCTGGAATGGTGGGAACATCATGTTGTAGTCGTCCATGTCAATGGCTAAATATTTGGATAAAAATGAATTTCTATTGATTTGACAGTATCAAGTATATCTCACATCACCTAGTACTCATTGAACTTCAATTTTTTTTTTATGTGTTTGACTAGAATTAATTTAAAGTAGAATTAATTTCTACAGAAATCGAATCGTTAGAAGGTAAAATGATAATAGGTATTAATATTTCTCAATTTACCAGGAATTACGGGAAGGAGCAGGACTGGAGGAGCTTCGGGAATTGCATCGAATTGAGCAACTGCAGGATCTGGAATGCCCGGAAGTTCAGGAAAGGCATAAATAGGAGCGGCCATAGGAAGGGCACCATCAAAAGGAGCGGCCACAGGAAGGACGCCATTGTCAAGAGGAGCCACAGGAACGCCGCCATCGACAAGGGAGCCGCAGGAACATCACCATCAATAGGTGCTTCCAAAGGGAGAACTATCACGGGATCTGGTACAGGTACTGCAGGGATGGCAACTGGGACGATACCCTCAATTAAATCGGGCTCGTTATGTTCATCGGCATTACCGGCAGCAATACCAAAATTTTGCGCCATTTTGGTGACGAAATAGGACGCCTGTTCAACAAATTCGGTCACAGTGATACGGTGTTCAGCTAATTGTTGCCAAGCCCGTACTATTTGACGGTGATTGACAACATAGCCAATTTTGGGGGACCGTGATACCGACCGCCCCTGCTGCAGTGCCAAAAAATCGGAGTGCGCCGCAGACTGCAAGTTCACTAGTTTTTCTAACCGGAAAAGAAATATTGCAATCGTACGTAATTAATTAATTGTAATTGATTGTACGCAGAATTCAAGGTGTCGAGCGATAGAATCTACCACAGCATACCCTAATAGTCTTGCAATTAGTGTGAGTGACAATGGTGTGTGTGTGTGAGAGAGAGAGAGTGACTGTTGGCATGAAATAGGAAAACAAGACGAGCGATTGGCAGGTGAGTGAGACGTGTGAATCCGAGAGAGAATGAGTTCAAAGTGCGTGTGACTGATTAGGCAGTGTAGATCAGTTTTTGAAGGAAAGTGGATGAGAGTAGTCATTATTGTTGGAGAGAGTTTATGGGGAATCTGTGGGAATCTGTCATATCTGTGTGTACCTACTTGTGAAATCCCAAATGTTTGGGTGTGGAGTCATTTTGTCTAATAAGACTCGGTGATATGACTCTACACTATTATTTGTTCTTCGGATCAGCCCGTTGACGGAGAACAATTCAGGAGTCACTCTACCCCTCCACTGACGCTCGTAGTACGAAAAGAAATCTGCCTAAATGCGTTTCAGTTCATCACTGGCATTATTTGCAATAGATTCGAATGCCTCTGGTATCTCCAAAACTGGCAGCAAAGCGAGAGCCATCAGCTTTCGCAGTAACTTCTGCCCTTCATTATTGGCTGCGATAGCGTCCGTTATATGGAAGCTCTTTGCTTTTCGATATAAAGCCTAAATGAAACAATGATCGTTAGGCTAATTGTTCATACGGATTCGAATGTGAGATAGTAGTGTAGGGTGAGTTAAGTTCGGTTAATTCAAGTCGGGTCAAGTGCGGTTGGAATTATGAGAAATTACAAAACTGCGGCATAGCCAGTCTTGAATGGTCCTGAACACTTATTTTTTTCAACGCAGAACATAAGACAAAGGATATGAAGAGATACCACGAGAAGAAGAGAATGAATAGCAGAACAGAGAAAACAGCTTATAACTTATAACTGCTTATAATTATACCATGAGGTTTCATCGATGTGGATCACTCCAGGTTCACTCGATTCAGCTCGAGACAGTTGGATGCAAATATCTGTATCGAGCTGAATCGAGTGAACCGGGAGTGATCCGCATCCACGAATCCTCATGGTATAATACTGTAAGGTTACAACATGTCGTGTTAAGTATGTTTGTATAGAGGTATATGTTGGTCGTATGGGTTGTAAGCATATTGGTACAAATTGATAATTAAAGACCTGGCAGTAACGGAAGAAACAACCATGGGGTGCCGCATCTTCGTAGGTTTCCGCGAGTGACTGTTGCATTGCACTCTCAAAATCTGCCATTAATAAAATCGGCCGAAGATTAGGCGCCAACGTCGTCTTGACATGCGTCAGAACGCAGTCGTAAGCCACTTTGGTCTTACGGCTCATTAGAGCCCATGCAAATGGCAATGCCTAATTAACGAGATAATATATAAATAGATATTGCGTTCCTCGTTGACAGTAAAAAGAAATAATAGAGTTGTAGCTCTGGGTGTGCGCGTAGATGATAATTTCAGAGAAATGTGATTGTAGCTATTGCCCGGCAAGGGAATACACATTTTGTCAGATATGTAAGTACAGAAATCAAAATCAATAAATAAATATGCATGGCATTCGAAAAATATCATTTACTGATCAAGATCCAGTTATCTGTGTAATCTCCGTAAGGAACTGATCTGAAAATGCGTCTCAAATTCTGTTTTTAAGTCTACTTTCCGATTGCCTGGATGTTATTATTACTTTAAAAAAAAAAATTAGTTTTCTACATTTCAGCATTTTCAGGTGAAGAAAAATTCTACATTTATTATGATTCATCATCTGCTATGTAGTATTATTCGTTTTTTTATTATCTAGTTTCCTAATTGATTAATTTTATACTTTCATTGTTGATGTGCTAATGGTTAATTATTCCTGTTTACATGGTAATCTCTCGAATTTTTTTTTTTTTCCGCTTTCAGATCATCATTTTCATTTTCATGCCAACCATACATTGTTTACCCATATCAGATACTCGCACACCCTGAATTGCTCGAGAAATGTACGAACATGATTGAATTTGGTTGCCATGATTGTAAGCAGCTGATATGCCCCATCGATAGCCGGAACTACTTTAAAAGTAGCATCGACAAAGATTTCCGTAGCATCGGAAATTAGATTTATAAAATCAGCATTTCCGAATACTATAGAAATAGAATTGTCGAGACCGACAAGGGTTGTAGCTTTTATACGCCCCTGGTTGTATGCAAGTACTCGGTGCCACTGGGGATCAGCAAGTATGTCGCCATACGCGTTCAGCGAATCGGGACGAGGGGGGTGAAAATTTTTACGTCACTGACGCATGGTTGACTCTATGCTCGAGTACGTCACAATAGTAGCCGCCTCATGATGCCTGTAATATGAATAAGATTGGTCCTTATTTTGCAAAACCGGACATTTTTTTTTGTCTCACACCCTCGATCTGTTCCATTTGACAAAAACAAGTGTGTAAAGTTTGAGCCCAATTGAATAAAATTAGCCCGTGCTCCAGAAAGCTCAGAAAACAAAACGAAATTTGAGTTTTCATATGTAGATTGGCAGGAAAAAATTAGAGCTGGGGCTTACAGAATCACAGTCTTTGCACATGAAACAAGCGTTGCTTAGGCACGGGGTGATTCTATTTGTCAACCTTTTTTATGGGCTCATTTTTTTTTCCCAAATGGAAGAAATCTAGAGGTTGAGAAAAAAAATGTTTAAGGCCCACGCCCACTACACCGCACTGAACCGAATTTTATAGTTTAGATGCTTTATTATTAGAGTGCACCCACTGCTCAGCTGCGAATGTCAGCGAGCCTGATAACAAAGCATCTAAACGCTAAAATTCGGTACGGATTGGTTCAGTGCAGATCGGTTCGGTTCGGATCGGTGCGGTGTAGTGGGCCCGGGCCTTGGCTGTTACAAAATAAAGACCACACTAATATGTATGTTAGCCACTGGATTGAAAATATATACAACACAGAGCTTTCCGTGTTACTTTTCTAGGTCCATTAATACTCACAATATACGAAGCGTATCGTAAATCGATTTTTGATTATCGAACTGGCGCATACACGCCAGACGTAACTCGCGTTTGAAAATCGCCACCAACTCAGCGTTCTCGTCCCCCGCGTGATTGTGCGCAGTCGTTGCAGAGAAAATACCGTCTTCGATAATGGCACGTCCCCTACAGTGGGAGTACCGCCCATACTTGCATGCAAGATATCTACATAGAATCGAGAAGTTTTAGTTTATTATATGAATACAGCCTTTTTCCATGGTAACTCGTACAGGATGAATCCTGACTGACTTTGATTTGCCCAATGTTTTTGTATTGTTGTAATCACTGAGAAGGGCACCTGTGATTTTTTCAAGTTTTTATTCGCACTTGTTTATACTTTCTTTTCCAATGTAAAAAATTCTGACCAATATTAATAAAATGATTATAAAAAGATAATAATTATGGAGCGGTTTCTCCTTCATTCTTCGCGGTTTATTATGAAAATACTGAACAAATTTTTAAACATCATGTCAGGCATTTTTCTCTGGTTAAAGTCAAAAATATACCGAGTTTCCCTAACAAGGGGTCGATCGCATCTCCAGGTCATGGATCTTACCCGAACTTGTAGGGGTGTTTTCTTGTACCAAAATATGAAACATAGCTGTTGTACGACTCTTCGGAATCTATCCTTCCAAATCACCAAAATATACTTTGCATGCTTGGCATTATGAGATTGCACATGAGATTGAATATTTATACATTGAATTTCGTTCTTATTGTGCATCAGATTCTTACAATTTATAATCCTAGAGGAATCACTTTATGTTGCGTCTATCGACACACTGCTTCTCGTCGATCATCAGTCGTACAACATTCATTTGATGAATTAAGAGACCTCTTGCCACTCGAAAAGTGTTAAATATATGGTCAGTTCCGATGTTCCCACTAAAAGCGTCCGAAATCCTGTAAATTACCACAAAGCATCAATTTCGCCACAATACTATAATTGATATTTCAGAAGAATATAGTATAATCATCTGATGAAACAGCGTCAGGTCAGAATAAGTGAGGTTAATCTAAACGATCAAACATTTTTGGCGTACTGCCTTTCATAATGACACTTGGCAATCCCTTTTCACTACACATTACTGTCTGTTTTCTTTATGACCTTCCAGATTTCTGCATCTACAAAAATGAACTTTGGCAAGCTATAGTTTCTTCCTTTTTCGATTATCTGGTAGCGGTATTTTTTTTTTTTTTTTTTTTTTTTTTTTTTTTTTTTTTTTTTTTTAAGACTGGTACTCTGGCTTAAGGAGGGGTATACTCGATTTGTCACCGGCCTGTCTTTTCCCGCGAATATCTCCGAAACGGAGCCATGAATCGAATTGTACTTTCGGCAGCCGATGTTTGACGAGTAATGAATTCGAACTGGTACGTTTTATCGGATGAAATCGGGATTTTTTTTTTTGATCGAAAAGTGTGGGCGTGCCATTTATTTCGACTTATATCACAGCCTACGCATCAAAACTGCGAAATCGGCCTCTGTAGCCCGATTCTATATGGAATTCCGAAGACAACTCTCCAAAAACATCTATGTTTTCGACAACGATTTCTGCTGGAAGCCGCTCCATACGTAATGGCCGCTCTCAGCCGTTATGACAATCGCGAAAATTACGACAAAATCCTAGAAGACAACTAGCCGCTTCATCGCTGTCGAAAACAAAGTTTTTGGATGGTTGTCTTCGTAATTCCATATAAAATCGGGCTCCAGAGGCCGATTTTGCATTTTTGATGCGTAGACTGTGATATAAGTCGAAATAAATGGCACGCCCACACTTTTCGATCAAAAAAAAAATCCCGATTTCATCCGATAAAACGTACCAGTTCGAGCTGATTACTCATGAAACATCGGCTGCCGAAAGGACAATTCGATTCATGCCTCAGTTTCGGAGATATTCGCGAAAAAAGACAGGCCGGTAAATATCGAGTATACCCTCCCCTTAAAAAGAAGAAACTAAAAAATACCGCCACTAGATAAACGAACAAGGAAGACAAAATCTCAGTAAAATTTTGCTCTCGGATGGATCGTCTGGAAGCTACAGCTTGCCAAAGTTCATTTTTGCAGATGCAGAAAGCTCGAAAGTCGTGTTTTCTTTTCGACATGGGATCTCTTAGTCCCACTTAGTATTTCATTCCTTCGATTGAATTTTTCTTGATCGATTGATGTATTGACCCTGTATATTGGCCGTGGTATTGACGCTGATCGCCATGCCCGTATTATAACCAGCTGTTATAACAGTGATTAAGATGCTTTCCAGTTAGAATCAAAGTGATCCGAGATCACTTCAGATTCTAACCTCACCCGAAATGCAGCATTTTGAATGAACAATGCCAACCAATAAAAACGCTCTTTTTCGGGTAAGGTTAGAATCTAAAGTGTTCTTTTTTTTTTTTTTTTTGGACCTTTGGCTTATCTCCTATTGAAATCTAAAGTGTTCTCGGATCACTTCGATTCTAACTGGAAGGCATCTTATAAAGCCGGCAACACAGCTTTTCGGTGTACAGTGTTCGGCTGTCGGAACACGTATAGGCTTCGTGGGCAGTTGGGCACTCACTCACGGCGCGGACCGAGCTGCGGCTGTCGTGCGAATACACCCGAAAGATTCCTGTATTAGATGGCGCGTGCCTCTCCAATACGAATTTTGCAATGTGCCGTCGCCACATGTCACAGCGTACACGTGCGAGTGCATCGTCACAGAAATAAATATATAGTAGAGTGCGCGATAATTAATAAGCAAGTAAGTACATAACAAAATACAGTAGAATCCCGGTAATTCGTACTGTCAAAGGATCTGGCTAATATTCTGAATCACCGGGATTTACGAATTATCGGGATTCTTTTTAAGGGCGATTTTTTTGAGGGATCGACTGATTACTACAAATTACCGAGATTTTCACTTTATCGGGATTACGAGAAACCGGGACCATCTACTGTACCATTAAAATAATAGTTATCAACTAGATTTTTTTTCCAAAGTATTCTAGCCTCTATAATCTAAATGTTATAATTTTATATATTATTTTATATTTAAAGTCAAAGCTACCAGTCTTCTCGCTGCTCGGCTGCTCTACGGACAGTCGGACATCAATACGTCAGTCTATAAAGAAATTCATTCAATCGAATGAATGAAAAATTAATTGGGACCAAGGAAATCCATATCGGAAAGAAAGCAGCTGACAGCAATATGCAGTGAAAAGTGATTGCCAAATGATATTATAAAAAGGCAGTAGGCCAAAAATGTTCAATCGTACAAACCAACATCACTTATCCTTACCTAACGCCATTCCATCGGATGAGTATATATTCTTCTAAAATGTTGACATAGTTGAAATAGTATGGTAGTAAAATTGAATTTGTGGTCATTTACAGGCTTTCGTACGCTGCCAGTGGGATGATTGAAACAGACAATATACTCAACATTTTCAAATGGGCAGAGGTTTTCCAATTCACCAATCGAATGCCTTACGATTGATAAATGACGAGAAGCAATGTGTCTACACTGTAAAAAAAAAATTCGATGTGGACTCGTATAGACCACACGATAGTGTCGATTTAACACGATCTGAAAGTCAATCCCACACCGTCTGAGATTTTTTGACACCCATAGGTGCTGAATTTTTAAATTAACTGCGATAAGTGGTCTATACAGGTCCATACCGGCCGATGTTAATACCACGTTTTGTACAGTATATAGACGTATAGGATTTATGCCAGAGTGGGCGGACCCTCTCACGGGCGCTGTGAGTCTCATAATTCACTGAGGAACACGCCTTGTCCCTCGGCACGCAGTTTAATTGTAACTCACATGTTTCTCAACAAGGACCTGATTCCGAATACAGAGAGATTTCTGATGACGAAAAATTGAACCGCTTTTATTTTCAATTGTCAATCCAATCTGCCTTCCCCATTCTCAGAAAAGTAAAGCTACTATCGCGCTATACTTTCAAACTACTCCAAGAATAACAAATTTTGAAAACCTAGGATGTATAATAACCTGATGTATAATAAATATTTATCTAATGTAGAATCTAATGCCCAATACGTATCATGTAATTGTGAAGACTCTTCATTCGATCGACATCATGGATTCAGTAAGGAAATATTTTTGAAGATTAACTACAGTTATGCAAAGATCTTTTGGTCAGTTATTTCATTATAGGCCTACACTAAATCATTCAAAAATTGCTAGTGTTCAGTTATAGGTATACCAAACTGATATTCCTTACAGAAAAATATTTTTAAATAATTCTTTGTCACTCGACACGCTCATGTCGCTTTGTGCGCATGGGCCTATATCTTATAGTATATTTCAATATCGATGGTTTTCAATTCTTACAGGTTTTATCTGAAATACCTTGTTTGTTTTATAATCGTCAAACCTATTGTGAACCCAGTCTGCAGCTAAGCTTTTATCTTATTACCTTGCAGCCGACCCTTATTGTTGGCCAGATACCAAGGTTCATCGAGAAATGGAACAACTCATTGGAAAATGTAGTACGTCTTCAAATTAGAGTGCTGTAAATTTATTAAAACGTAGAAAAACTCGGTGGGATGGAAAAAATGGCTGGAGGTTGAACACTATATCTTTTAATTCACAGCTGCGTAGTAGAAGAGAGTATTCAACATTTTTTTCAAGAGCAATCGATAAACAATCTGCAGTTATTACTAGGGCAGTACGATTCATACGGCTGAACTGGCCAAGATAGTTAGCCTTGTTAATTAGCCAATGGTTTAACCAGTTAATCGGCCAAGTTGGTTAATCAGTACACGGTTCAATTAATTAACCGGCCCCGACGGTTATCCGCCCGAAAACTAATTCGTTAAAAAATTAACTAATCACTTTTTTGATGTGATATCTAAATTATTTTGGTTGATTCATACATTTCATCACATTGAGATTTATTTTCACTTTGAAAATTGACCATGAATTAATTTGTTTTCAATAAAGCCGCGAATAAACGTTTTGAATAAAAACATGTTCAAATCAATAATTAATACCATATCGATGGCTTAATATACAGGGTGTTACAGAATTCGTCACGAGGATTTTACAGGGTGAATCTTGATCATAAAGGGGATCGACATTTCCTCAGCCGTTTTTCTCGGAAATGCTTAGATTTCCCGTTATAATTATTTTAATTTCAGCCTGGGACGTGCGGCTTATGAACGGCCGTTTGTCAAAGTGGTTACCGCTCGGTTGTGTGCGCGTCTCTCACCTTATTGTCGCCGCGAAAAAAAGTGCACACAACCAAACGGTAAGCACACCGACAAACGGCCGTCCATAAGCCGCGATCCATTGACTGAAATTAAAATAATTATAACCAAAAGCCTATGCATTTACGGAAAAAACGGCTAGGGAAATTTCAATCCCGTTTTTGATCAAGGTTTACCCAGTAAAATCCTCGTCACGCATTCTGTGACACTCTTATAGGTATACCAAGTCCAGCACTAGCGGTTTTGGAGTAGTTCACCGCGCGTCTGCCGACGCGTAAAACAATATGCAGGAGCCAATAGAATGGCTCTCTCCCTCTCTCTTTCATTTAGTGACTTAACGCCCTTGCGAGCATGTAGTCACCAATAGAATGCCTATACATTTCTATAGATATTTTATACCAATGGTTACGGCATACGGGAGGTTTTACGCGGGATTTTACGCGTATCATGCAGACCACGCTTAGACTATACATAGGTATGCTCTAAGGAAAGCACCATCATTCGTCCAAGCCATAGATATCAAACCACATTACTTCGATGAAACATATTGTTGCATTAAAAAATCCGTATTCAAATGAAATACATAATTACGGCTGAATAATTTTTATGACATCAAAACAGTTGAATGGTTTTTTTTTTTTTCTACGAAATTAGTATTTTAACTGATTTGATCATGAACCGGATAAACGTTCAACTGCCGGCCGGTTAACTATGTGGTGAATTTTTGCACGCTAGATTCTCGCGGATGGAGAAATATTTCGATAATCTGTATTGTGCGTGAAAGGTTTCTTGAGCCTAAATGTTTTGGGTGAAATAGCGGAGGCTAGCCACAAATGTGCCCAAAGTTGTCATGAAATATTAATAAAATAACCTGACACATGGATAGACACACTGACACGATAAACATGGCTGCCGCGTGAACTGGCGGGATTCACATTTGGGCGATATAATGATTTGTTGCACTGGATGTGTACTGAGTAGTATTTCACCCACAACAATATTACAGTAGAAACAGTTGGATCACCATCACAAGGTTTAGATCAATCTGTACGCGGAGAATCTAGCGGGCGAAAATTCTTAATCTATCACGGGCTTCGTACAAGCAGCTATATAGCCGGCAAAAATCGTTTTCCCATCTCTGGCAAGGCTATTTGTAGTTCTGAACATATTGATTGTAGATATGTAATTTAATACTTACATCTTGTTGTTCCTCCGTTTATCAACGGTATAGGTATAGCCATCCTGGATTCTATCCACCTGCTCCGTTTTTCTTACACTTGATATAATTAATTTCACGATTGAGTGCAGTCTAAGCGACGAATATCGATCGAATGAAAGCTATTGATGCTCGATCACGTACCAATCTACCACCCCTCTGCATTTTGTCAACCAATGTGACAGGATCGAATAGAAAAGTTTAAACATTATTCGCTGATTGGCTCGCGGTTCGGCGTTCTGGAGCTTTCAGCCTCTCTTACCCACCGTTGTAGTTTATGGCTAACAAAATCATCGTTTCCCGATTTAAGGGGAGGCACCGCTAAGTTTTCAGCCTAGTGATATTCAAATGGTCGAAGGGAGAATGACATTTTTTTAAACCAATTTTTGATGAGGAATCCGATGGCGCACTCAGAAAAAATCAAAAAAATCATTTTCTACCATTTTGAAAAATTTTTTTTAGTCATCGATTTTCAATTTTGGTTCTATAGCATGCCTAGCTAAATACATGCAATAAGTTGTTAGAAATCATCTCAGGAGCCTGCAGAAAAATGTTCAGCTAAAAATACGGAAATCTGTGGAAGAATTAGTTCAATTTTTAGTGCGTCGTGGTCCCTCCAAGTATCCTCCAATTATTCTTCGTAGGCTGCAAACACCATGAATCGCTTTGGTTTGAGGTGCTATCAGCGAAATTCCTTCGGCTTAGAAAAATTAACACGGAATAAAAAAAAATGTAGCACAGGTACAGCGTAGGGCACACGCGGCGCTGCACAAATTGAGGGCTCAGTGTTTTTCGCTCTCTCCTCGTGTCAAGGAGATGCTAGTTGTTGCTTTGGTCCAACCACATCTGGATTATTGTTGTGCAGTCTACCATGGGCTCACAAATCACCTGAACCTTAAGTTGCAGCAGGTTATAAATTGCCGTATTCGTTTTATATTCGGAATCAGAAGGGACACCCATATTACTCCCTATCGTCGGCGAATCAAATGGCTATCTGTCGCTGATAGACGTCTTTACTTTCTTCGTATAGCATTATTTAAGCTCCTTGTAACGTCTAGCCCTTCCTATCTTCGAACACTGTTCGTCGAACTGGACCCGAATTTGCGGCGCTCGTCTCGCTTGGCAGATGCCGTCTCAACTCTGGTGTTTGATATTCCAGCTTGCAACACAGCCACCTACCAAAAGTCTTTCGTCTTATCTGCTATTTATTTTTGGAGGAGCTTGCCTGCATCTGTCAGAGAGGCTTTGTCACTTGACCTCTTTAAGTCACGATGTTTAGCGCATCTTTTGGCGGTTGATGCGAGTGGGACAGCTATGGTACCCAGTGCTAAGCTTTAACTATAGTATGGGCTTTATGTCTATTCATCATCAACATTCTTCATTCCCACCCTTGAAGAGATTCGAGAGCCCTGCGTCTATAGCTGTGTCGCTGGCTACTGCAGCACTACTATTTTTATTCATACTCTATTTATTTAATCTATTAGTTATTCATGTAATGATGTTTATTTTCAAGTCTTCTATGCTAGCCCTAAGTTTATCTGTACAACATAATGTATGTAATCCAAATAATTCTCTGCTTTTGCCTAATGACCCATTGAGGTTAAGGCATAATAAATGATATCTAATATCTAATATCAAGAGACTCGGCAGAGTCTCGCGCCAAGTACAATAACAACAAAATTTTTTTCACGGGCGCGACTCAACGAGTCTCAGGCACGGGGCACGGCCCTGACTGTATGACGTGCGAGCTTTACGATAGGCTAACTTAAACCTGCTCTATCTGGGAAACTATGATAACTCCGAAGTTTTCGCTGGGGAAATTCGATTTTCATTTTTTGTCAGACACCGACCGTAAAAGGACGGGCGGTTGATCAGAATCACCCTGTATATACCCGAGAGGGAACTACCCTAACCTATACCGCGAATCAGTATCTTCGTTTCCTTCTGCCTCATAACATACACGAATTGGAACTAATTTAATCTAGAATGTGGGCATGAAAAGCTTTCATTTGAGCTCTAGATCGATTAAATCGGTGTCTGGAGTGCTGAGATATAATTAACTACAGATTCTGATACCCCGTTTCCTCATGTAACAATTTTTCTCTTTCCTGTTCATTAGACCAAGATTCCTACTATTCCCATGCGCATAAAATCACATCGCGTCGCCAAACGCAGGACGTATGTTCTATGCTTATGCACAGAACATACGTCTTTACGCATCTGGGAACATGACAAGGGATAAATGCAATCAATTAATCCAATCATGACCACCCTGTGTAGTCAACTCTGACAGCAATTATATTATAACTATCGTTACGAACAATCAAGTCTTCTGACTTTCACAAGAATTAGTTGTGCAGGAAAAAATCATAGAAATTTGAGTTAACGGGTGCGGGGTAGCTTGAAGAATTGTCATCAAGAGACTCTCCCTCTCTCTTTCCTTTAGTGACTTAGCTCCTCTGCGAGCATGTAGTCATACGTCATCAAGAGACTCGGTAGAGTCTCGCGCCAAGAACATTAAAATGAATTCTTGAGCGCGCGGCGCGAGGCTCGACCGAGTACACCCGAACAGTAGCTAAGCGGTGTGGTGGAGACATTCTTCTCTTAATTTCTTCCGACTCGCGATCTACGGGGGATTCAAATATGTTTTTTAGTATATAGGTGTCAAATTATATAATTTGTGCCTCATTTCAATGCAATCGGTGCACGGAGAGCCGAGACAGAGGCCGAGGAATGATATTCTGGATTTGTACCGTGGACAATCAAATGCGGATGCAGCCCAGCAAGGATACCAGCCCGTTACTCGTTAGCAGCAGTTTAGTAACTTACTAGATTCCCTAGTAAAATCACTAAAAATCTAGTGATGTCCAGTAAATATCTTGTAATTCCTAGTGATTTTACTAGAAACACCTAGTGAGTTACTAAACTGCTGCTAACGAGTTTTGAGTTTGTATCCGTGGCGTGCCACAGACCGAGAATGTCACGGTAATATGGAAGTTGTATGGACGTGAAAATAAGCGACTTCGCCTGTCTAGCCACGAACGACATAGTCCATGGCCGTTTCGTAAACATAACGTCTGCCTGCCACAAGGACTTAGGAATGAAGGGACGGAGTACAAGCTAGTGATGCAGTTACTCGATTCGCGAATCTTCAGCAATTTTTGAACCTTTGTGGGAGGTTAGAAACTCTCTCGACACGCCAGTTTATATTGTTTCGACGAATAGTTCATGCGGTTCATGCCTCGATACTGCATACTGCACAGTCGATGCGCCCAACTGCGCATGCGCCGAATAATTCAATTTTATTGGTCGGTGAGATGGTCCCGCGATGATATTTTGAGCTGTGAGGCAGCAGTAGCAACTTGCAGCAAATAAAACACGAGCCGTCAAGCTTCCGCGCGTAAAGTAGACAGTTGAGGTTATGTTGTTATTTATTTTATCTTATCGTGAATTATCAAAATAAAAATAGCATCTACTAGCAAGCTCTAATCAAATAGTCCATATCAAAAGATAATTCAATCAACGCAGCGAAGGATTTGATGGGAAAACAAAATTAATTGTTACAAAACTCATCTTGGAATTATTTATTGAAAAATTAAATCTAAACTTAAACCTGGAACTGGACGAACTGAGGCAGGTAAGGGAAAATAACGTTTATTGAAAAAATATTCTTTATTCACATAAAGTAAAAAATAAATGGATTGTCGAAACTAAGTAAAATTGTGAAAAAAGTTTTTGCTTCACGTTTCATGGTAATGCATTTGATTAGAAATTAATCGATTCTGAAATCATCAGTGGCACGTCTGTTATTAACACCTTTTATTTTTGACTAGGAAACAATAAAACAGTGAAGTGGGACTGAAGTCGTCAACGTTCAAGTTTTCTCCTCTGAGAAGTCATCAGGGCTTGTAAGTAGAGTTCCAATTCTGTGATCACTGATACAACATTTTTGTATTTATTCAATGATAAAATTCGTTTTTTTAGGACGCTCGAGCTTTCATTGGTCAGCAATAAGAAATTCTGTGTGACCTGATGATTAGAACGTTCTGCCAGCAATGTCCATGGTTGCTTGATCGGTGTTACCATTCCAACCATTCGATCTGGTCATTCCGTCAGGCAACAGGTGTCCAAGTGATTTTGTTGGACCATCACCTTCGTCTTTACTTCATAGCGTCAATGAATCTTTTGAATACACTAATATTTCTATTTTGGAGTTGGGTTTCGTTACTTTTGTCGTTCGGTTCAGAAAAATAGTGTTCCAGGTCTCTAATCAAATTCGAAGAATAGGTTTTGCTAACCAAACCGATACAATCGAAATCTAGGAATGTTGAATACTTTTAGTTGAAAATGTCTTTAAACTTAGTTTTAGTTGATAATTTCACCCGGCTAGCTAGTTACAGCTGTCTCAGGTATCGCTGTCGTTGTCTCTGTACTTGTGTCTTCTTAAAAATCCATGGGCACACCTCGTTAAAGGCTGAAAATGCATTCATTTGCTAATACACGTTCCATTACGAATAATCAATTAAACTAGACTTCTTAGAAAGGAAATCACAATTCAATCACAGATGATAAAATATTCAAACTTCTTAAACAATTGGTTTGATATTGTTCAATTTTAAAGTTCGTGAAATTAATGTTTCTTTCTAGTGAGAAAGCTACTTGAAAGATACGTAAAATGCAATGGTTTCAAATTGGAAGAAGTCATAACGATTCCCTCAGTCAACCGAAAGAAGTGGCGATGATCTCTGCACTCAAGAAATCAAATGGAGGGTATCAATGAAAGGCAGAGATGCAATTATTCGGCTGTTGCAAACTCATTCTTGAATTTTCCAATTCAACAGCATTAATTCAACAGCATTTATTCACCAACATTTCCTGTTGATCAAAAGAATTTGGATTATTTTTACTGTATCAAATTCATACAATTTAATAAACTGTTGCCACCTACCTGCTCCGTTTTTTTTTTCAACCCATCATAAAACCACTAGTTTTCAATTTTTATTAGATGAAGCAAATCCTTGAAAAATAAACCGATGAATAGCAAGCATATTCCAGTCGATAGAGGATTTGACCTAAAAAAAATTAGGGGGTGCTATTTTTGGTTTTTTTTGTACTTGGGGGGGGGGGAGGGAGTGTAATTTTCGATTTTCGGGAAAATCCCCCTTGTGCGTTTGCCGCCATCTTGATTTCAAGGGGGATTTTTTTGTTTTTTCCGAATAACTCGCTTATTTTCAACCGTAGAGTAGAAATGGTGATATTCAAAGTTGTGGGAAATGTAATTCCCCACAAGTTTGTTGATTATAATTTTTACCCTATAGGATCGATATTTATAGAGTTAGACTGCTAATAGGGGTAAAAATGAACGCCGGAATTTTTTAGGATTTTTTGGACCCCCGGTTCAAAAATTGACTCATTTTCAGGCAGACATGTATTTGGAGATCCGTTAGTTCTACGAAAAAAACACCCTAAATGAAAAAGTTTACCAATAATATGAGGTGACAAAAAATTATTTTTTGAGAATCGTTCAATCATCGTGGATGCTGTTTTTTCGATAAAACACTCTTAATTTGGAATTTCCACTGCGTTAGCCGTCATCGATTTTTGTGAAATTTTCACCATAAATTCTCTGCGCAAATACAAAGCTTTTGAGAATATGCCGAAATTAATAATGAATAACGATACGCGAATTCGTTCTTGTTTTTCAACAACGTCCCGCTGTTGATGGAGGTCATTTCCGATGTTGAATGACCACGCGTTTTAATCGTTTAAAGTTCCCCTTCGACAATCACTATAACTTCTAGTACTCAGGCGCGGATACAAGGGGGGGGGGCATAGGAGCGACCCCCCCCCCCCCCCCCCGAAACTTCGCGCTCTCGAAGTACCTGGATCTCGTCTGCAAGGACAATTGTCGCAATAACACTACGGTGAGGTCTGAAGGCGTAATAAAATACGACTCCACAACAAATTTCAGTGGAATCGAGCAAAGCGTTCCAGAGTTATCGCTGATAGACGATTCTAAGTTCCTGGACGCATAACTCTTCAACGAGTTATGCGACTGCGACACATAGGGGGTGTTTTTTGCACGTCAAGAGATGCCTTTTCAATTGGTATGAGGTACCAAGTGGTACGATAACATCCACTATCATTTTACGGGTTGTTCGCGAAACCACGATTATCACCAATTTACGAAATCCTCTGGCAATCGGCCAATTCTTAATCGATCGGGATAAAACTAGTCTCTTTCGAAAGTTTATTAAATTTCCTAGAATATGATTTTTTGATTTTTCGAAATCGGTTCAATTTTCGCAATAATCCGCAAAAAATACCTTGTCCCACTACAATTGACGAGTACTGTATAAATGAAATGCTTCCGCTTTCAAATAGATAGTTCCTACGTAATACGTTGTAATGTGCTTGGCGCTAATTCGTAATTAGAATTATTAATTTTTTGCTCAAAAAAGATTCTTATGTTCTCAGCCATTTGAGACCCGTAACTTTTGTTCTGTATATTTGTGGGATGGATTACTATTTACTGCATTCATGCGGTCGAAATCGAAGAAAAGAAAGTTTGGGGAATCAACTCAAGACCTCGAACAAGACCATATTCTCCAACAGACTGTGATGGCCATTAACAACTACATACGTTTGAATGGCATCGTTTATGTTGTCAAATGTCGAATGGTGAATATCATATTTTGGTTGGTTTGTTTGTAGAGGATGGATTGTTTGTAGAGGATGGAGAATTATCAATCAACCAACGCCCTCTGTTTTCATTTAGTATAGCGTGAACTCCCAGCGATTACACGCGCTGTAGATAATACCGACTGAGTAGTGAAGCTAGCATGAGCTGCCGTTTTCGGATATTTGATGAATTCGGAAAAACGACGAATTCGGGAAAACAACGATTCGAGAAAACAACGATCCGGGAATTTGCTAGATCGGGAATAGGACGATTCGGGAATTTAGTGCGTCGGGAATTTGACGATTCGGGAAAATAACAATTCGGGAAAACGACGCGGTCCTGATCTTTAGTAGAGTACACGACAGAGAAATTGGACGATAGCCAGAGTCATTTGGTTTGGGAATTAAGCATATAACATATTTTTTCCAAGACTTCGGAATCTTGTTGACCAGAACCAATTCATAGAAATTCCTTAGCCATTCAACCAATTCTTCCGGGAAATGTTTAATCATTTCATACGAAATCATGTTCCAGCCCGGTGACGATTTTGTTTTACTTTTAGAAATGGCATTTTTAACTTCTTCGTACCTAATTGAGGAGGAAATTGAAGGCGAAAGATCAGCGTTATAAGATAATTTTTCATCAAATGCATTAGAATAATTGTATGACCCCGAGATTTTGTCAAACGCCTCGTTGAGTTTAGGATTATCTTTAAGGCTGTCCGAGGGGGTAGTATGGTGGGGGTGATGGGGGTGATGGCACGTACACATGTACACACCTACGAGAGAATTTTGCCCCCTAAATTCTCGAGTATAAAGAATTATTTCGAGAATCTGATGTGTACGAAATGTTCCTTGTTTAAAATTGTTTTGGGTGAAATAGTGAAGGTTAGTCACAAATGAGTCTGAACTTCTAATGAAACGTTAATATAACATCCTCGTGACAGCTGGCACATGGATACACACATTGACACAGTAAAGATGGCCGCCAGGTGAGACGAGTGATATCAAATTTTGGCGATATAATGATTTCTTGCACTCGACGTGTACCAAGCACTATATCACCCACAATAATATCACAGTAGAAATAGATAAATCACCATCCCAAGTTGTGAAGCCATCTACATACGGAGAATTTAGGGGGCGAAAATTTCTAGTCAATAGATGGCGCCACTATTGGCTCGTTGACTCAAGCCGACTCAAGCTGTCCGGACCCATCGCCGAATACAAATTTCCGAGGGCCCCGCTGTTTCACTCACACAATCACACACATTTCCATGTTATACAAAACGCACACTATGGCGGCTCGAAACTGTGCGATACGTGAATATCCTGCAGATTGAAATTCGTTTCACGATGAGAGGTTATGAAAATTAATTCTGCAGGTTATTGTTAAATAACGGAAGACCCTACAGAGATTCAAGAATCAGTAAAAAATCGATTTTTCGTTTGTGCCTGAAAAGTACTCCGGCCTTTTCCCGCTTTGTGAGAAATATTTAAGGCTGTGCGATTTTCTTTAGGTGATACGGACAGCTGATTTTATTAATAAATTCAATGAATTTTTTTCTAATTCGTAACAAACTCCTAAAATCTCATAAAACCATTGAGAACACCATCGAATGTAAGTTTCATAAAATATCAAATCAAAGTGCAAGCCACGTAGTCAAACGTATGGGTACTCCAGGACTTCCAAATGTAATAGAAAGCTTGGGCGT
The DNA here is from genome assembly GCA_963978835.1 of Tenthredo scrophulariae. Lineage (NCBI taxonomy): Eukaryota > Metazoa > Arthropoda > Insecta > Hymenoptera > Tenthredinidae > Tenthredo > Tenthredo scrophulariae. The sequence goes on from OZ022234.1 coordinate 5,005,152, forward strand.
TCAAGAGATTCAAATTTTTTCTAAAGCTTCCACACTTTTTCTTAAGCTAACTTCTATGAGGCAGTTAAGAGGGAAACATAAATGTACCTGAATCAAAAAAGCCATTATTGCTAGGCAAAACATTTGTCAGTCGACCGATCAGAAATCCTGAACAATTGAGTAATTCATGCCTTCCCATGAGACATTAGCCAGCGATTAGCTGCAGAATAGGTGCGCACATGGAAAACTGAGATCGCCAACGAAAGTCTTCGCGCAAGACTAATCTCAAATCACTAGGTCGGTTTTTTTTAGTTTTGGAGTACACTTTAACATAATTCACAGATAATTTGAAATTAATCAAAATGTTAAAGTTTTCAGTTGCTGTAGGGTCTTCCTTCAAAGGAGTATACCCACCTTGAAAATAATTTTTCTCAAATCACTGCTACGCTATGAGAAGACATTTTAGTGACTCATTTTTTTTTACAGTTAATGAGTGCTATTTGGATACATAGTTCATGATTTTTCCAGATTTTATGTCCTCCGCCCAACAAAAATTCAGTCCATCGAAGAAAAAGTAGTTGTCGTAGCGTATAGGCTACTGCGTTGCATGAAATTTTTTTAAATTTGGAGGAAATATTTTGTATGAATGTAATTAGGGGCAAACCAATAATATTTCATGAATTTAAGTTTTAGGCATAGAAATTTTTGATTGCAACACTTTTTTCCATCGTTTTGGAAAAAGATATTGTACAATCGAAAATTTCTGTGCCTAAAACTTGAATTCATGAAATTTGAAGAAATCTCATACAACGCAGCAGCCTGTACGCTACGACAACTACTTTTTCTTCGATGGACTAAATTTTTGTTGGGCGGGGGACATAAAAGCTGTAAAAATATGGATGGATGGATAATGAATAAGCACGGAAGATCAGACGACACATTCGGGATAGGCACAAATAGTAGTAGGTATACTCCAATCGTAGGCATATGCCAGTTCAAAATGTCTAAAATCAAGATGATGTAGCATGATGATGAATGATGAATAATTTGGATTACAACCAATGATACTCGAGAATACATTTTTAGTTCCAATTATGTTTGGTGGCGAAGAATCATGAATTTTTCTTCGTTACTGCATTTCTCTTGCAGAGCTACTCATAGATTTCAGCATACCTATAGAAGCATGTTGGGGAGCATTTCACGCTGAGAGACAATATTATATAAAGAACTTGATAACAAATTATTTTAGATTTGAATATGAGAATCAATTGAAGTGACTATAATTATATGCAAACTAGGGACTCAGCCAACTTATCTTCATAAGGGGGTCTGCGACTGAAAGTTTCACAAGAACCATTTAATTTCTTGCAAATTAATAACATTAAAGGTCCAGTAGAGAAATGTTTTCTACAATTTTTAGATCATGGAAGTATATGTATTGGCACATACATTTCAATTTTCTGCAATGCAATTGTATGCGCAGGGAACCTTTCGCAGAAGATCTTCTATGTATTGCTGCGAAGGTTCCCTACACTGAAATTTCATGACAGATAGTTGAATTATTTTTTCCATACAAATACACCATAAGTAAGAATTGTATTGAGTGTTTTTTCATTACACCTTTTATATAGTCACTTGCAAAAATGAAAAATGTTATCGAAGTTTCAGTGGCGTTTTTCTCTCAGTGAATAAAAATGAAGATGCACAGTAGTTTCATCCCAATAAAGATAGCAAACATGCTTATGTTACATCAAATTAGATAACAAATATGCAACGCAGTTTATACACGTTGATATTATTGAAAAAATCAGACGTTTAATTGGAACTTTAGAATTGTTTGTACGATAACTGTAAGTAGAATCACTGCATTAAAGTTTAATGTGTCACATCTACCATCAATTCTGATGTACTTAGTTTATAAATGAATTTGATGTCAAGATATGAATGGATAATTTCAGTTTTGTGAAATATTAGCTGTGAAATTGTTTTTAGCCACGCTCGAATTTAGATTAAAGATATATTCTTAATTGACAACAAATTTCGTGAAATTCAGGACCCTCTGATTTGCACCCATATTTTAGCGGGGTCCTGGCGGGCTTAGTTCGAAAACTCAACGCGCGGCGGCACTGCGAACGATCCAAAAAATGGCGGTCCCCCTCGGACAGCCTTAATGGAGAAATTATCTATTGACTGAGCTGAAGGATTTATAAATCTTTTTTTGAAAGATTTTATTTCTTTCCATATCGTACTGATTGGCGTTTTCGGAGATAAGTTGTCGCAGAAGTCTTTGAAACCTTTTGTCTTTGATTTATCTAGAACAGATTTTTCTATTTTTTGTTTTTCTCTTAAGAACTCCCAGTTGGCTTCCGTACCATTGTTTAACCATTGTCTCTGAGCGATTCTTCTTTCCTGAATCGCTACTCTGCAGTCGTTATTCCACCACTTAACCGCATTAGGGGATTTGAGATTTTTATTAATATTAGATTCAAATTTGGCGTTCGCCTCCTTCAGGCTGTTGTAAATTAAATCTATAATTTTGTCGTATATTTGTAAGTAGTTCTTATTATTAATTGCATAGTTTCGTTTTGAAAAATTCTTATTTAGCTCTTCCTGAAACTTGACCCAATCGACTTTACTTGTTTGAATCCTCTCCATATGATCCCCGAACGAGAGACAAACCCTCTCCGTCTCAACAACCATAGGGAGATGATCGCTTCCCATAGAATCTTGAAGGATGCTCCAGCGTAGCCTGTCAGATATATCCCGAGTAGATAAAACTAAGTCCGGCACGCTCTTTCTAAGGACCCCTGGTTGAGTCTTGTAGCTTCTCCAGTATTTAGAATTGTCATGTCCAATTCATCCACTATCTCAGAGATAAATTTACCTCTAGAGTTATTAAGCTCGCTACCCCATTTCTCTGAGTGAGCATTCTCCCATAATGGTCACATTTTTAAATGAGTCTAATTCTTCAAAGAAGTTTAGTAATTTTGTTTTGTTTAGATAGAATGGCGGCGTCCATTCCGTTTTTTTTTTTTTTTAACTCCTTTTTCTGTGGCTTATCTCCGATTAAGAATGTAGCCAGTATTAGAATTTGTGAACTATTAGTTTATAATTTAAATAAGGCTAGGCAGCAACCCGATAATCAGAACCAATCCCCATCTGAACTGAACTGCCAGCTTAGAAGGATGGTCGCACTGAATCAAAATGTCACCTTACCAACACCTATTTAAGCAACTAGCCACTGAACTATATTTTAGATACTCCGGTAATTTGTTTTATGCTCCCACCATCTGTGAGAAGCCAGACGAACTTTGACCGCAAGGAAGCCACTTTGTCGACATTTGTTATTTTAATTTCCTCTTTTTTTTTTTTTAAAGTTTGTATTTTTATTATTATTTATTTTACTAATATTATTTCAATTCTTATTATTTATTTATTTTTTTTAATTCCCTAGAGACTTGACGCTGCCGATGAGGAAAGGAGCCACACTACTCGAATTTCAATGTTTATACCCCCTTGGGGAGGAAATTAGGCATTACTCCTTCGCAAATTTTGTCCAAGAGGACCAGCCCTTTTTTTTTTCTTTTTTTTTTTTTTGCCACTGTAGGAATTTCAACTTCCTTACTTAATTAATACTTAGCTTGATTATTTTCAGTTATTGTTTAGTTAAACACTTGATTATTACCTACAGAGAGATTATGGCTATGGTTTACACTCAGTCAAAGCCAACTCGGCTCACTCCAGATTTTTCGTCTGTTTATTGCAGGCTGGCCATCCTCTTTTCTTTTTTTTTTTTTCGAATCGATGTCTTCCAAAAGCAAATCTATTCAACCAGAGAAAAAATGCAGATGGTCGGCCTGCAATAAACAGACGAAAAACCTGGAGTGTGTCGAGTTGGCTTTGACTGAGTGTAAACCATAGCCATAATCTCTCTGTATAATATCAACAAAGGGATCATTTATCACCTTTTTTTTTTTTTAAATGGTTATTAAACATTTACTTATTAACTATATTATCGTCAGGAGAGTTCACTCATCTCCCTTTTACACTTTTTTTTTTCTTTTTAATATATTTTTTTTTTTTTTATAGACCTATATTAGAGTGTGGAGATAGGCCCCATCCGCAAGGGACCCCCCTACTTATGACTGAAATATCAGTCAGACAGGCCTCGGGTACGCGACCCACCAGGATCTCACTGGAGACTATGTCGCCATAGCCCCAGAAACCCCGGAGGGAAAGCCCATCTCCAAGCCGAAAAAAATTAATAATTAGCATACCTAAACTACTACCAAAGGTAGGAAGAAAAATCAAGGAAAAAGAGAAAAAACAAAATCATAATAAAATTTTTTAGCAAAACAAAAAAAAACAAACAAAAAAACCCAAAACCAAGAACCGCTACCCCCGTAGCCAGTACGTTATATTATAGCATTAATAGTAATAAGAAAAGAACATAGACTTTGTAGAATATCAGCGTACAGAATAGAAAGAGTAGTTAAATCATCCTCAGGCTTAAATCCCATCCTAGTCAAATAAACAACGAAGCTCTCCCCCTCGCTACACTGCCAGATAGGGCAATCCCATATTCTATGGTTGATGGTTTCAGGGCCTAACAAGCACTCACAAGCTTCAGAGTCTATTATGTTCATTCTCTTGAGGTGAGCATTGACCTGAGAATGACCACTCAAAATTCTATTTGCCATAACTATTTCTTTTCTAGAGCGGGAAACATTCGCATACCATGGAGTTAATTTGAAAAACGTAGCATAATCAATATAGCTTCTACCTTTTCTATACCCATCTGCTCCATAAGATTGTATAAATTCTTCAGAAGTACTCACAAGTCTAGAGTTAAAAATATAGTTCAGATCAGCGGACGGAATCTTAATTCTACTACAGCAGTCAGCCCTGGAACCCCCCTTAGCTAGTAAATCGGCCTTATCATTTCCCAGAATACCCTTGTGACCAGGGATCCACAAGATACGAATTTCAATACCCTTCTTTGACTCTCTGAAAACTTTTTCTCTAATCCTGCCAACAAAAGGATTCATCTTCCCATTCAGTCAGTCATTTCGCAAATTCTCCACTACACTCAAAGAATCTGTACAAATGGTTAGGGAACGATCTTTGAGTCTACCTGGCGTTAGGTCAATAGCTAAACCAATAGAGAATGCCTCGATCGAAAATATGGATGAATTATGATTTAACCGACTACTATGAGATATAGCAAGTTCTTCACCAAAGATCCCAATGCCAGCGCTCTTGTTTTCCAAATCCTTAGAACCATCCGTAAAGATTAGAGCCGAATTCCTGAATTTCTCGTTTATCAGGTCCACAAAGGATCCCTGCGGATCCAAGCTCTTTTGTAAAGTCCTTCCAGCATCCACAAAACATCTATTCCTCAGATAGTGAGCTGGAAATGGAATTAATGCTGAAGGAAAATTTGATTGAGACACAACCATTTTCAAGAAACCTCTGACCAGTAACCAACTTTTATAGATGAACGAAGAGTGGAGAACTTCACCTACTTCTACCGAATCCCGAATATAGAGTAAAGAGTGTAAGTTTTGAATTATTAAGCTATTGTTATGGGCTGAAGAGTTTGCTAGGTACCTATTTAGTATCAATTGTTTACAAGCAAAGAGAGGAGAAATACCATTTAGATGTAGCAGAGAATTTATTGGAGTGGTTTTAGAACAACCCGACACCCTTCTAAGTGCTTCATTCTGAATCACGTCTAGTTCAGCTAGGAGCATGTTGGGCGCCTCAGCATAAAGACTTGAACCCCAATCGACAGTCGGCCTTATTAACGCTTTATAAAACTTTAGCATTGTAAGGGGATGAGAGCCCCACGCATAAGAAGAAATACATTTGAGCATGGCAACTAACTTCTTGCATTTATTGATTAATGCTTGAATCTGGGGTGTCCATTTTAATTTATGGTCCCAGATAACATCTAGGTATCGAATTGATTCACAGTTAGCGATTTTTACTTTATTTAGATCTAACTGAACCGAGTTAGGCGGAAAAGCTTTTTCGTTTCTGGAAATCAGTAGAAATTTTGATTTTTCGCTAGAGATCTTCATATCTAGAGCAAGAAAAAGAACCCTGAGTCTCTCAGCGTCAGACTCCAAAGAGTTAACGATTTCTAACTCTGACCGAGCGGAAGTAAAGTATGTTAAATCATCGGCGAACATTAAAGACTTGGTGGATCTTGAAATATAATGAACTGATTGCGCAATATAGATGTTGAACATACACGGGCTTAGTATCGAGCCTTGGGGGACTCCTTTATTTGTAAACCCAGATCCCAAGAAATGATCACCATAGTATGCCGAGACCTCGCGGCTACCCATTATTAGTTTTATAAAATCAACAAATAAGGGGTTTATTCTAAGATCCCTTAGAATTATGCTAAGTTTTTGAATATTCACACTGTCATAGGCCCCAGCCAAGTCTAAGAAAAGGATCCCCGAATGGAGATTTTGTGTTTTGGCAATTTCCACGTCATTTCGAAGAATATTAAGACAATCGTTGCAAGATCTATTTCTACGAAATTCAAACGCGCAATCCGGTAGCAACCCTTTATTTTCAATATACCAGGAAATTCTATCATTTATAACTCTCTCAAGAATTTTTAGTAAAGCGCAGGACAGGGCAATGGGCCTAAAGCCTACGTTGCCAGGCTTAGGAATGAAGCAAACAATATATTTTTCCCAAGCCGAAGGGAATTTTTTTTTTTAATAAAACCAATTCGTAGAAGGCTCTCAACCAAGCTATAACATTGTTAGGAAAGCACTTAATCATTTTGTAAGAAATTTTATCATATCCAGGAGAGGAGTTGGTTTTGCATTTGCCAATCGCCCTGTCAACCTCCTCCAAAGTAATAGGGGAGGACATTGACGGGCAGCGATCCGAAGGGTAAACTAACTTTTTGTTAAAATCTGCTGAATATTCATAACTACCCAAAATCTTTTGAAGTGACTCATTGAGTTTATCGTTATTTGTGAGGGAAAAACTCTCTATAGATTGCGCCGGAGGGCAAAGAAATCTCTTTTTAAAGGATTTAATTTGTTTCCAAATAGTTTTGATTGGGGAACCCGGGGACAAGTTATTACAAAAGTTGCGGAAGCCCAACTTCTTAGCTTTATTTAAGACAAATTTGGCCACTTTCTGTTTTTCCCGAAAAAGCTCCCAATTAGCCTCGCTACAATCCCTTAATAATCCTTTCTGAGCTCTCCTTCTCTCTTGAATGACCCGACTACAGTCCTCATTCCACCATAAGACTGAAGGAGGGCCTTTATTATTTTTCCCTTGGGAGTCAACAATTTTAGCATTTGCCTCCATCAAGCTCTCATGGACTAAATCTGAAAACAAATCATATTTCTGCAAAAAATTTTCCTCATTTACCAAAAAATCTTCGTTAGAGAATTTTCGCTCCAGAACTTTCTGAAACTTCGACCAATTCACCTTACTGGTGCTATACTTGTCCCTAGATTTCAACTGAATTTGATTGAACCTCTTAAGTACTAATATCATAGGAACATGATCGCTACCCATAGAGTCATCCAAGGTATCCCATTCCACCCTATCCGCAATATCCTGGGTCGCCATAGCCAAATCCGGAACGCTCTTAATCAAAGATCCCGGAACCAACCTAGTAGGTTTGTCCTCAACCCAGTGTTGAGGACAACGAGACAAAGGTCATCCGCGGCTTCCTTAACAAATCTCCCTCTGGAATTGAAAATTTCACTCCCCCAGGACTCAGACTGAGCATTAAAATCGCCCATTATTATTGCGTTTTTAAAGGAATCTGAATCATTTAATAGATTGTATACTACTATTCTATTTAAGTAAATCGATGGAGAGATGTAGTTAGAAAAACATTTATTACTTCATGGGCATTTAATATCTTGATACCCAACATTTCAACGCCCTCAACAAACCTAAACTTCAAATTAAGCACTTCATATTGAAACTTTTTGTTGATGTACAACATAAGACCGCCATTTCCAGAATTACACCCTCTGTCTCTACGGACTTGATTAAAGCCAAACGGCCTATCCAAATTATAATGGTTATAATACTGTGTTTCAGATAGGCCTATGATATCAAAATCTTTCCCTAGATTAATCAGATCAGGAATCTTATTTTTTAATCCGTTAACATTCCAACATAAGAGCCTCATGGTGCTTAACCTATGTGATTTCTATAACCCTCTATATATATATATTAAGTTTATTTATTTTTTTTTTTTTCTATATTTATTATTTTCCTTATTCTATTGAGCTTGAAACAGTCCTTAATTATAGCACTCTTATTTTACTTTCCTCCTTCCTTATACCCCATTTTTGTTTTCGCCAGGAGGAATCCCCTGATCAGTTATATTAAAGTTATCTATTACCACCGTAGGCCCCTCTATTACCAGGTCCTGGGACGAAAAAAGATCTGAATGAGGGACTAACGCCCCTTCCTGACCGTTATCTATACCAAAGTTATTAAAGCCAGCGTTAAAGGTTCACTCCAATGGATAGGACAGTATTTGGATCCTCGTCAAGGGACTTCCACAGTAGAATTCGTTCAGGGCTAGACTCTACCCCCCATTCCTCTTCAAACCTTATTCTTGCCAGAATTATGGCTTGATAATTACTATTTCCTAAACGTTTTTTGACATCATTAACAATTTTATGAAACTTGTAAAAAACACAATCCAAACTTGATGCTTTGTGAAGCCCTAGGCAGTTGGCACAAATTGGCTCACCCTCACATCCCCCCTCATGACCCAATCCACAATTTTCACATCTAGGGTCAAACCTGCATGATTGGCTCAAGTGGTCAAAACGCTGACAGTCTAGGCAACGCTTAATCGGGGGAATGAACTTGAAAACTTTTACGGGAACATTATAAATTTCTACCCTGTTCGGAATATCCGTACGACAAAAAATCTTCATATCCGGAGAATCTATCCAAATGGGATCTTCCTCTATTTCTCTATCCTGGTTTCTTTGCCTGCACCTCTCAACCCTAACTATTATCTCTCTAGATGGAGAATCCAGACCCTCAAAAAAGTCCTCTATCGTCAGTTCGAACGGAATATCACGCAGGATCCCTGTTTCATAAATAGCCTGGTCCGGAATAACGCCCACCCATGAAGGTACATCCAAAACTGACGGATTATCAACAAACAAATTAGCCGCAACTGCGGACTTGAGGATAATTATGACTCTATCTCTTCCTCCTTTCAGAATCTTACTCACCTCTACTCCAGCCTTCCAAAACCTTTTTCCTATCAGTATAGGGTGATAGTTACCCAAAAACTTATTTGTGTCTAGATCCACCAGGTGAACAACAAACGGACCCTTGCTATTTTTGTCATATCTGTTTGTATTATTTAACGGCTGTGCCATGACGTTGAAGTTTGCATCGTTGGAATGCAACGAATTTGAAAAAAAAAAAATTAATAAATCGACTAAAAATGATCCTGCTGTGTTTAGAAAGTGAAAACGACTTTGAATAACATGGAAACAATTATCTTCCCCCGCATTACGGCACCCTTAACGGGGGGTGAAATCTTGATTTTTTTATTTCACTCAAAATGATGACATTTCCTAAAATTTTATTTCACGTAAATACTCTTTGGGATTGATCAAAAGCTAGAAAAAATTATGGAACCACCCCGACTTCCGGAACCCACCCTAAAACGGGGGTGAAATCCTAATTTTTTCATTTCACTCGGAATGATGACATTCCCTAAAATTTTATTTCACGTAAATACTCTTTGGGATTGATCAAAAGCTAGAAAAAATTATGGAACCACCCCGACTTCCGGAACCCTAAAACGGGGGTGAAATCTTAAATTTTTTATTTCACTCGGAATGATGACATTCCCTAAAATTTTATTTCGCGGAAATACTCTTTGGGTTTGATCAAAAGCTAGAAAGAATTATGGAACCACCCCGACTTCCGGAACCCACCCTAAAACGGGGGTGAAATCTTAATTTTTTTATTTCATTCGGAATGATGACATTCCCTAAGATTTTATTTCGCGGAAATACTCGTTAGAATTGATCAAATGCTAGAAAAAATCCGGAACACGCCCCGATCTCCGGAACCCACCCTAAACGGGGGTGAAATTTTTAATCTTTAGATTTTTATATCACTTGAGGGGTGGGCATTGCTCACAATTTTATTTCGCCAAAATACTCTTTGGGATTGATTATATAATAGAAAAAATCATGAACACGCCCCGACTTCGAGAATGAAAAAGTCTCCGACTTTCCTCAAGCATCGATGAATCTTTGCTTCAGAAGTTTTAGAGCGATTGTCAGAAGAAAAAAAAATGGCGAATTCGACTTTCTCCCATTAATAAATGTACTAAAAAAAAAATGAAATTTGTGACAAAAGGATCTTTTACCTTTATTATTTTTTTCAGATAATTCCAATGAATCTATGCGTTTCGAGTCATTCTAAAGTGAATGTCACAAAAAAAAAAAAAAAAAAAAAACGACCTCTTACCATCGAAATCGCCTTTTTGGCGCTTACGACCTCATACTATCAGACACGTGATATCAGTTCGAATCATCTAATCTATCTTTCGAGCAAGCCATTGGATACGCCTTCGAACCAGTTCCGAACTAATAAACCCACTTTGGCTTGCACTCTTAATATTTTCATCAATATCTGGATGATTATAATTGTTTCAATCGTATGTTTTAACTCTAGGACATGTCACTTGAGTTTACTGCAATATTTTTTTGAAATGTCCACGAAACCGATTATTTTCAGGAAACAACGACCGACGACGACGCCATCAGAGAGCCGGTCGTGCGACAATACGGCATGCCAACCACCAATACAGGCAATAAAATCTCATCGCCTTGTTGTTTAATATAGCTAACCATGGCGGTGGGGCTCGGAGCACTTACCGTGGCCGCGGACAGGGAGATAGGGGTCGCGGCGGAGGAAGAGGTCGTCCCTAGTCTGATCATGAAGTTTTAAAAGAGACTCGCTTTAGTTAGTTAGTGCCATAATTTTAAGTCATCGTATTTTAGTGCCGCATTGATACTACACTAGGGCGGTTCAAAAAAACGCTACAATTTTTCCTAGTATTACTCATTGACATTTCAGTTCCTGTTCATAGAAAAATGGCTCTCGCACAAGCTGAGGCCCACACGATTTTTTCTACTATACTGCCGCATCGATGTTGAAATTTCGAGATAATCCAGGTTTCTAGGAATTTCAAAGTTCAGATATCACGGCGCTCTTCGAGGTTCTGGTTCGTCTCAAAGAGTATTTACGTGAAATAAAATTTTAGGGAATGTCATCATTCTGGGTGAAATAAAAAAAATTAAGATTTCACCCCCGTTTTAGGGTGGGTTCCGGAAGTCGGGGCGGTTTCATAATTTTTTCTAGCGTTTGATCAATCCCAAAGAGTATTGACGTGAAATAAAATTTTAGGGAATGTCATCATTCCGAGTGAAATAAAAAAATCAAGATTTCACCCCCGTTTTAGGGTGGGTTCCGGAAGTCGGAGTGGTTTCATAATTTTTTCTAGCTTTTGATCAATCCCAAAGAGTATTTACGTGAAATAAAATTTTAGGGAATGTCATCATTCTGGGTGAAATAAAAAAATTAAGATTTCACCCCCGTTTTAGGGTGGGTTCCGGAAGTCGGGGCGGTTTCATAATTTTTTCTAGCGTTTGATCAATCCCAAAGAGTATTGACGTGAAATAAAATTTTAAGGAATGTCATCATTCCGAGTGAAATAAAAAAATCAAGATTTCACCCCCGTTTCAGGGTGGGTTCCGGAAGTCGGAGTGGTTTCATAATTTTTTCTAGCTTTTGATCAATCCCAAAGAGTATTTACGTGAAATAAAATTTTAGGGAATGTCATCATTCCGAGTGAAATAAAAAAATCAAGATTTCACCCCCGTTTCAGGGTGGGTTCCGGAAGTCGGAGTGGTTTCATAATTTTTTCTAGCTTTTGATCAATCCCAAAGAGTATTTACGTGAAATAAAATTTTAGGGAATGTCATCATTCCGAGTGAAATAAAAAAATTAAGATTTCACCCCCCGTTAAGGGTGCCGTAATGCGGGGGAAGATGATTGTTTTCATGTTATTTAAAGTCGTTTTCACTTTCTTAACACAGCAGGATCATTTTTCGTCGATTTATTAATTTTTTTTTCTTCTAAGATTTCAATAAAAGCAGCAGAATCAATTTAAGCAAACAAAGCACATGCCAGAACATCAGATTCTTAGAGAAGGACTTACCCAGCCGGAGCGAACGGAACCAACCTTGTTGACCCGGGATTCAGCGTGAATTGAGAGCTGTTTAAATACTGTTTAAAGCGTTAGATTATAAATAACTGTATTTAATTAGATGTTGCTGATCCTTATCAATAATTATAACACAATTATAATTTTTAATTTTTATTTATTTTATTTTTTTTTAAATTTTTGTTAATTAATTAATTATTATTTTTTATTTTTTACCTGACGAAATCAAGAGCCGTTCTCGATTTTCCAACTACTCAATTATAGGTACGAACCCGTAGCCTTCCCACCACGTGTAGACCACATGTACGTAATATCGACCATGCACTATGGATGACGAAGTTTGAACCAAATCCAGATTAATCTCAGCATGAGTGGAATGTAACTGAGATTGAGTTTTATATTTTAATTCTGATTAGACCCTAGGTTTAATTATTTTATATATTTATATTATATTTAGATAAACTTTTAAATATTTGGTCAAATGGAGACGGCGGTATAGCAACACGACTGGCATGAACGGCCAACCAATCCAGACTCCGCGTCCATTCCGTATTTTTTTTTTTTTTTTGAACCTTTGGCTTATCTCCTATTGAAGGAATGTAGCCTCGTCCATTCCGTTCCGTGATTCCGGATTTCGGCGACCGGCCCTACATGGGACGGCAGCCTCGTTGTCGCGATTTGCTGCCGCAGCAACTTGCTGTCCATGAAAATCCAGCCTTAGAACGCACGCATAGTTGATGTGAAGGCCATGCCACGGTGGAGCGCGTGCGCGAACGCGAACGCAGACGCAGAGAAGCGCAGCGGCGCTCCCGATTGGTGGTTGACATGATTGTCCAACTTTAGACCAATGAAATTTCATTGTCCAATAAAGTTGCACATGATCTTAAACAAATACCTAGGGATACTACGCAAAAGCGAAATTAGAACTGGTTCTAAAATGGCTTGCGCTTGTATCCCTAGATATTTGTCCGAAATCATGTGCAACTTTATTGGACAACAAAATTTCATTGGTCTAAAGTCAATAAGGAGCGCCGCTGCGCTGCTCCTGCGTTTGCGTTCGCGCTTGCGCACGTGTTCCACCGTGGCATGGCCTTAACTCACGCAGCGTAATGTATTGAATACGTACCTCCCGAATGCATATCGTACGCATTTATCATTTCATGCCTGATCCACTGTGAATCCTTCCGCACGTGTTTTCTGTTACGATAGCTCTGCACGCAATTTTCAAAAGTGTAGAAATGTGGCATATCTTAATATATCGTGTTAAACAATAAATTAGACAATTTTAAAAGCGGGACAATTTTCGATCGCCACTCTTCCAAGTGTAATTAAAGAATACAATCCGCGTCTGAATTACGCATTGAATTCCTAACCTAAACCTAACATTGATGTCGATTAATTTACTCATCTTATAGTTAATAAAAGTGAAGTAAACATTTCTATTTCTCCCATAAACTGTAAATGAACATTTAGAATCCATATCTGCGTCCACACTTTGCCGATGTAAGAATAATTTCCAGGTTATGTTCCGTTAGGTTAGGTTAGGTTAGTTTAAATTACGGGAAGTCACATCTCACTGATCGCGAAATGAATAAATACATTACGTTAAATAATTGATTATTCAAAATAGGATAGGATAAAACCCTGAATAAAATGTCCGGAATGGAGGAGGCGTCCATGAAGCACAAGTCTCATCGCGATCGTAACGCCGGACGGAAAGCAGAGAAGAAAAAGACCAAACGGGAACATGTTCAAGAGTTAACAGACAAACAAAAGAACCCGAAGGCATTCACATTCAATTCGGCAATACGAGCTGAGAGACGTTTTAGGCGCAAACAAGACATAGAAACAAAGAAACAGCATATTCCTTTGGTCGATAGAACTCCTGTAGAACCGCCACCGGTTCTGGTGGCGATAGTCGGCCCACCTAAAGTGGGGAAATCGATGTTAATACAATGTTTGATAAAAAGTTTTGCACGACAACCATTAACCAACATTCTTGGCCCAGTGACGGTAGTGTCAGGTAAAAAGAGGCGCATCACTTTCATGGAATGTAACAACGATATAAACAGTATGATCGACATAGCCAAGGTAGCGGACCTGGTTTTACTCCTGGTGGACGCGTCGTTTGGTTTTGAAATGGAGATTTTCGAGTTTTTAAACGTATGCCAGGTACATGGAATGCCCAGAATTATGGGCGTATTGACGCATCTTGATTCTATAAAGAATGCAAAACAGCTTAGAAAAGTAAAGAAAACTCTCAAGCACAGATTCTGGACCGAGGTATACGCAGGCGCCAAGCTCTTCTACTTATCCGGACTCCTGCACGACGAGTATCTGCGCAATGAGGTCAAAAACTTGGCCCGGTTTATTTCGGTCATCAAGTTCAGGCCTCTCACTTGGAGAAACACACATCCTTACTTGCTTGCAGACAGGATAGAAGATCTAACGCCTCCCGAATCCGTTCGACTGAATCCAAAGGTCGATAGAACGGTCAGTTTGTATGGATACGTACGTGGGGTTCCACTGAATAAAGAAAGTTCAATCCACATTCCTGGCTGCGGAGATCTTAAGATCAAAGACGTCAGTTTTTTACCTGATCCTTGTCCGCTGCCTGAACAACTCAAGAAACGATCTCTTGTGGAAAAGGAACGTCTGGTTTATGCCCCGTTTTCTGGAGTCGGTGGTATTGTCTATGATAAGGATGCTGTGTACGTTGAATTAGGGGGGAGCCATTCACACCAAGAAATAGAAGGCAAAGATAACAGTTTAGTCGACTCTTTAATGGTCGCGCAAGAAACAATCGATAACAAGCTGCGGCATAGCGAAATGCAAATCTTTAGCGGCACAGCGCCAATCAAGTCAGAAGATGTGAAAGAAGATTTTGGCAATGGCTCAAATGAGGAGACGGTCATTGAGGATGGAAGGATCAGGCGAAAAGTGATATTCGACGATGAGAAGAATGATCTTGAACTTGATGAGGAAGATAGCGACGAAGAAGAGGATAGCGACGATGAACCTGATATGAGTAAAGTAGACTATCATTTGGATTCAGTAACTGGGGTGCATAACTCTGGAGAATTGGAAAGCAGCAATGCAAGCAAGAGGAAATTCCCCCAAGAAAATGATAAAATTTATTGTAAAAAAAAGAAAACTGACGGTGAAGATGAAAATGAATATGAGAAAGGGGAGGATGAAGTGGAAGCAAATTATTCCAAAGTTCTACCCAAGAGACCTGTCTCGGAAGACGAACAATTGTATCGTGGACTCAGCAACAACCCTAATGGTCACATAAGAGACAAAATTTCTGAAGCATTGAGCCTGTTGAACGACACAAAGTCTAAGAAAATAAAATACGACAAATCTGAGGCTGACATAAGTGAAAATGAAAGCTTTGATGAGGAATTCGGAGCCAAAACTGAGCTTTGTACAAATATCGAGGGCGAGGACGATGATTCGGATATGGATGAAGATGCAGCCGGTGAAGAGGAGGAAGATCACTTGCAACGGAAATCTAGTTTGACTGAAAAAGCCAACAAAAATGAGAGCTTTGACCAGGGAATTGGCGACGAAACTGAGCTTTGTACAAATATCGACGGCGAAGAGGATGATTCGGATGAGGATGAAGATAAAGATGAAGATGAAGATGAAGATGAAGATGAAGATGAAGATGAAGATGAAGATGAAGATGAAGATGAAGATGACTTGCGATGGAAATCTAATCTGCCTGAAAAAGCTAGCGAAGCATTCACTAGTCGGCAACAATCTCGAGCAAACATAATGAAAATTGTGTATGGTGTGTTTGATAAAGCTTTTACAGGAGAGGAAGAGTCTAGATCGCACAAGGAGTCGAAGGCAGAGGATATTGGCGGTATTTTCCGTGTTGTCAAAAAGCAGGAAAAGCAGAAAATGGAAGAACGTGAATTAAGAAACCAAGAGGAGAGCGTATTATTCTCTAGAGAATTGACTACAGATTGGCTTTCGGATGATAACAAGCGACTGCTAACGAATCGCTTTGTAACTGGTAAATGGAAGGAGTCTGAAGATGCAGAAGAGCTTCTGAAACTGGATGATCTGGAAGATGACGACGACGAGCTATACGGAGATTTCGAAGACCTGGAAACTGGTGAGAAGCACCAGGCCAATGCACCGAAAGAGATGAGTTTCAATGAGGCTGACGAGCGGCGAAACCTTGTTGAAAAAAAACGAAAACTCAAAGAGAAATTCGACTCCGAATATGACAAAGAAGAAGATAAATCCTACTATGACGTGCTGAAATCAGAAGTGGACAGACAAGCGCAATTGAATAAATCAGAATTTCATGGAATCCCAGATGAAGTAAGAGTTCGGCTTGAGGGTTATCGACCAGGCATGTATGTTCGCATTGAACTTGATTCAGTACCTTGTGAACTGGTGACCAACTTAGATCCGGCTTATCCGCTAGTTGTCGGTGGATTGCTGCATGGCGAAGAAAATGTCGGTTACGTACAGACGAGAATAAAGAAACACCGTTGGTACAAGAAAATCCTTAAGACCAAAGATCCTCTTATAATTTCCGTTGGTTGGAGGAGATTTCAAACTATACCAGTCTACTCCAAGCTAGAGGACAACCTCAAGAATAGAATGCTGAAATACACACCTGAGCACGTCACTTGCATGGGGCATTTTTGGGGCCCGATCACTCCGCAAGGTACCGGAGTATTAGCTGTGCAAGATGTTGCTACCAGACAAGCTGGTTTTCGCATAGCAGCTACCGGCTCAATTGTTGAACTAGACAAATCAACGTGTATAGTCAAAAAATTGAAGCTAACTGGTGTGCCTTTAAAAATTTACAAAAAGACGGCATTCATAAAAGGAATGTTCAATTCTGCTTTGGAGGTGGCGAAATTTGAGGGTGCCAAATTGAGAACTGTATCCGGTATCCGTGGGCAGATTAAAAAAGCCAGTTCTAAACCGGAAGGCAGTTTTCGCGCGACGTTTGAGGACAAGATATTGCTTAGCGACATTGTCTTCTGTCGTACCTGGTATAAAGTTGATGTACCAAGATTTTACAGCCCTGTAACATCCTTGCTATTGCCACAAAGTGAGAAAACTCATTGGCAAGGAATGAAGACGACCGGTCAGCTCAAGAGGGAGAAAAGCTTAAGGGCCCAGCCTAATTTAGATTCACTTTATACCCCAATCGAAAGAGATCCCAAAGTCTTCAAGCCACTAATCATCCCTCGGAATCTACAGAAGGTTCTACCCTACAAAGACAAACCTAAGCTCCAGCCGGTTCTCGGGTTGCGTAAACAAAAATTACAGGATCGACGTGTCGCTGTAATCAGAGAACCCAAAGAAGAAAATATCGCCAAATTAATGAAAATGCTCAGAACTACGTATAGCCGTAAACAGAATCAACTTAAAGAAGCCATGAGCAAAAGGATCACTGTACATCAAGCACAGATGCAAATAGACGAAGCGAGGAAAATGGGCAGACAAAAAGAGCTGAAGAAAGACGTGTTCAGAAAGCTAAGTAAAATGGAGGCTAAGAACAAAAATAAGACAAATTTATTCAATAATTAATCCAATGGTTTTGCTCTGATCATAGATATCCGACTTGCATACCTAATAGCGTTGATAAATGCCTGTTTTTTCTTACACCACAAATACTTGTAACTGAAATTGTTATTGGACAATGATATCCTAGGGAAATTTTAAGATTCGTCAATATTCGTCATTACTGAAATTATGACGATCTGTTGTTTGCTTGTTGTATGATTTTCAATCCCATGTACAATAAATAAGATTCTTACATTATCAAATATAATACCTTGAAAGATTCGATCATTTCAAACTTCCCCTTGACTGTTACAGCTACGTGTAGTCTCTTAATTAAGCCCCAAACCACAGGATTTATTGGTTTCGAGAAACACATTCAATGAATTTCGAAGTAGCAACTTCATTGGGAAAAAGTCATTTTCTTATGAGCAAACTTGTTTCATCACTAGAATCTATTTAAAAAATAAATAATTATGCGAGAGAAAAGAAATAGTTTTCTTTCTTTTTTTTTTGTCTTTTAATGCTTCTCCAAGCAGTAATATTGATTTTATCGAAAACATTTATATAAGTTACAATAATATTATATCTATATTATTAAATATATTATTAGTTTTTATATATAGTAATAATAATAACAATGTTATGCATAATTGACCTACAGAATAGCCTGTGACCCACGCCACGAGGTGATGGTCTGATGGCCGGTCGAATAAGTATCTGTGCTCTAAAACAACCAGAATCAACACATCAGAATATAAATGATACATTTGAGGGATATTTACAACCATCTCAGATTTTCTTCCAACTTCGACACCGCTCGCTTCTGTCACAAAGAGCCCGAAAGTATATACTATAGTATATATATATATATTTTTTTTTCTAGATTTGTCTGATTCCTGCTAATGCGTAATCAAATTCAAAGCATTTACGAACATCAGAGGAAAATGAAGATATTTCCATTCGAAAAAACGGGGAAGTTCACATGGTAATATATACCCTCTTCTTTTATTTTTCATTTTTTCTGTGACTATGAAAATCGTTGAAGAGGTTGGTTTTCACAAAAATTCACAAAAATTATGACTATATACACATTGCGAGAAAATAAATAACCAAGAAAATAAAAATACTTATCGACCCCTTGTGACTGATAAGCAGTGTCTAATTGTAACTAGTTTGAAAAGAATAAGGGATGTTGAGACCCCAAGCCCGGTAAATAATTAGTTATTATTATTATACCTGCGCAAGAAGCAACAATTCGTCTTGAGTGTCAACAATTCTGACTGGAAATGGTGATCCAGGCACAAGTATGCCTGCCCATCGTACTTCGACCCTGTATTCACCAGGTTCAGTGGGATCATATCGGCACAAGATCGTGCGATCCTTTTGATTTTCCCGCTGCATTTCTACCCGAAATGCTCCCTTTGGTCCGCGGACTCTGACTGTAAGTTGACCAGCACCAGCTCCGCGAGTGTCGCAAATGAATCGAGACTGGAACGTGGCTAAAACACCGTGTTCTATCCCTGGTCCATAAACGCGGACCTTAATTAAAAACCATGAATAAGATTAGCCATATAAATGTTTATCCAACTCAACGAAGTCATAGATTCTCATCTGCCAAAATTCGTAATAATCACAGTTACCTTTGATGCGTCGGGGGCACCAGAAACTCGTAGCGCATATGGCGAGCCAGGTACATGTTCCCCGGCATATTTGATGGTCAAAGCGTGTCGACCCGATTCTTGGGGTTTCACATTCAAGGTGAAAGTTGCATCACCATGATCGTAGAGCTCGCAGTAAGCAACCTTGTGAGGCCCTACACAATGTGCCGTCAATTCACCTAAAGTTTGATGTATGAATATATCAGTTGCAGACCTTGTTCCACAAATGAAGCTAAATAGTCTTTGGATGAAGGTAGAATAACAAGTGAAATCATCGACTATGAGAACGAGATTTACCTGGCCCTGCCCTCCTCGTATCGATGAAACTTCTTATTTCTTGGCTAACCGTTCCTTGCTTCAAACCATCACCAGAGCAAATAACACGGCTTGCATCCGCAGCACTAGCGACATTCACCTGCAATGGACATCCCTTCACTTGTCTACCATTCCATAATACAGTCAACAGGAGAGATTCAGATGTCGGAGGAATGTAGCTCGCTCGATATACACTGTCGCCTGTATTTTTCACGGGATAACTTATTATCATTCGCTGATCACGCCCAGTCCCGAATCATAAAAGACTATACCAATCTTATGTTGGAGAATTCCATTTCGATTCTATGATCTTTCAATGACTAAAGCCCTTTTGAAAATCATTCCAAGTTCTTCAAGAGAGAAATGAAATTATTATACTTGCCCAGATGCTGTAGCATGACTGTAATCTCGCTCGTAGGTGACAATAGCTGGACTCTTGGTGTCCCGTTGCCAGCTTGCGAACCATCTATCGTGAAGCTAGCTTCCTCCCCACATTTTGCAGTCGCTAAACCTCGTCCCGTCAATATAACTCTGCTGGTATCAGGTAATGGTGGCTGTGGAATAATTCACGTGAATTTTGAGCCTCATCCATGCATTTTTGAGACTTTTATTGATCAGATTGGAATTCGATCAAGACAAAAAAAAAAATCACCTCTATTTCAGGCGTTATGGCAAGCTTTGGAGCGCCAGGAAAAGGGGCTTCGTTGAATAATATTTCCATGCGATGCTCTCCACCAGATATTTGAGGAGCAACAAGCTTCAGTCTGTTACTAGATGTCATTTCAAAGTTCAGAGGGTAGTCCCCAATCGTTCCGCTCATCTCACCTGGCCCAGCTTCAGCCGTATCGAAACTGATTCTACTAGATGGATAAAGCTTGAGACGACCGGCGTCATCGCAAACTGCTGCCCACCCACCTGTTAACGTTTCAAAATATTGATTACGTGGAATGCGTGTATCATTGTTAGGGTCAAACGGAAGGAGAAATTTATTGCGACTACTTATTCATGTCATCAGATAGTAGACCTGAAAAGGCTCACCAATAACACGTAGATTTCTTGTATCCACGATTTTTGGGTGCCATGGAGAACCAGGCAGCTGCTGGCCAGCGCAAACCACTCTAATATCAAATACACCAACTTCTGTAGGCACGTAGGAAATATTCCAAGTACCAGTGTTAGCACCGGCCTCTACTGACGCTTTTGAGACACTATCCGGGCCATCGACCTGAGTCAAATAGTTTAAGGGTTCGATAAATGGGGACAGATGTGATTGGAAGATATATTGTAGAATGTGGAGTTTGAATTAGTTGCAGAGCAATAATTACCTGTACTGCTGGAGGACCTCTTGTGCCAGTAACAATGAAGTGTGCAGGCTTTCCAACATGACCGCTGAGCAATCCTTCTCCCTTAGCACGGGCTTGACCAGCGGTTTCTACTGTATATACTATTGGACTTTCAGGAATCGGTGATCCTCCTATCAATAAAATGTTGTAACAAATTGATATACAAAATCTGCATTATCTCAAGCGGGTACACATTGGAAATGATTTTTTTCAAATCACTGCTACGCTGTGCATTTTGAGACCTAATCGAGAATTATTCAAGAATTTATCGGCTTGGCTTTAGACACATAGAGTCTGCCGATGAAAAAGTGGTTCTCGCAAGGTACACATTCATCGAAACATTTTGAAATTTGGAGGAATCTTCTAAAATGATGTCATCCCGGGGCAACCAATAATATATGAAGATTCGGTCAGTCTTGTATCACCGTGTGCACATGAAATACATTTTTCTCAACGTTTACAAAAAAAAATTATTTGGAATCGAAAAATTTTTGTATAAAAATATGAGATTTATCTAATATCATTGGTTTGCTATGAAATTGAATCAATGTAGAATATTCCCTCCAAAGTTGAAGAAGTTTGAATGAACAATGCAACCTGTACTTCACAACAATCACTGTTTCTTTAGTGAAATCAATCCATGCAAACAGAAGTCCATAAAATCTGTAATAATTTTGAATCATGTGTGAAAATACAAGTGATCCGCTGTAAAAAAATTGAGTGAATAAAATATTCCCTCAGAGCAAAGTAGCGATTTGAAAAAAATTCTTTTTGTTACTTGCTATAAAGAGCGTCTATTTCTTACCGTAGTTTATATTGACCATATATTTTCCCGGAACGCTAGGAATTAACTCGATCAATTCAGTTTCGTCGTTGAGCGAAGTGACTTCAAGTGGAAGCTCCTGTCCCAGCGGACTAGTAGCAGTCACATCCAACTCTGCCATTCCAGCCTCAGTTCTTGAAACTGAGAGATAAGAATTAAAATCTGATGTCTTTTCTCCCGTTTTCCACTATTTTTGTAAGGCATAAAACTTTAAGACCTATAGCGAGTGAATAATCTACACCATAGTCTCCAGTTGCCTCAAAGAATTTCGTAGCATATTGATGAATGAAGATCTCGGTCAGTATATTCGTTTTATAAATAAAAAAGGTATATACATTAGGGCAAGTAATTTTGTGGTCCATATTTTTTAATTTGTCCTCGCACCCCTCAAAGTATGAGTGTATGAGGTCAATATTAGTACCTATCAATATGACCACGGTGCGATTTATTTTGGCGTGGCCCATTGCAAAAGTATTTTGCCCATTGGATTATCATGGGAACATCGCTTTTCTTCAATTTGATCTTATATGGCAGCTTGGAAAATTGCCGGATTGTTGTAAGGTCTTGTGGAATATATGAAATAGATGTCAATGAACGAGTAGCAAGGAAAAAATTTTTTTATCGAATCCCAATGAACGAGAATAGTGACGAAGGGGTTTGAGTAGTTTTATTTTCAACAACGAATGCTTCAAATGATTAGGATTAATCTGAAAAAATTCGTTAATGGTTGAAAATTTTTTTTTTCTTTTCCTCTAGTTTTTTTCCTCCAGATCTGCATATTTTGTGAAGAAACTGAAGAAAAAGAAGAAGAAAAATTCAATTCCTTGAAAATTTTGATAATTTTGAAAAAATCGTTTTTCCTTTTTTAACCCTTAACGCATTCTTTTCAGATTTATCCTAATCATTTAAAGCATTCGTTGTTGAAAATAAACCTATTGAAACTACTTCCTCACTATTCTCGTTCACCGGCATTCGATAAAAAAAAAAATTCTTTCTTTGCCACTCGTTCATTGACATCTATTTCATATATACAGGGTGTCCCAATTTAAAGTACGCATTACGTTTTCAGCCGACCTAACGTTTCAATTGGAAAATTCTTCCTACAAAAGTTGTCCGGTTCAGAGGGGGACACATGAAGAATTTTTTTTTTGCGGTCCAGCATCATAATTGGTGATGCTGTGGAGGATGGACCAGTTTTTTCAAATGGAATCATACATTTTTGTTCCAATACTGAAATATTCTTCATTCAAAAATGTACAATTTTCTCAGGAAGTTTTTTTTTGTAAAATGAATAGTTCGTGAGATAGAACACAAAAAACAAATACCACCATCAACAGCAAGACATGCTCTCACTCGCTTTTCGAAGGTCTGCGCCGTTGCCATATTGAGTCGTATCTGACCGATCTGATCTTCTAATAACACGACACAAATACAATGTGCTGGATCTTACCTCTTCATAACACAACTTCCAATGTATCGTGCCTACTTTTTCATAACACGTCAGAATACGTAAAGTACGACACGATAAGGTCTCGACAGCTCGTTACTTTCGCAGCAATTTAAAATGCCTGATTACACTTCTTCCGAAGTCGTTGATATTCTTCTCGTCAGATACGACTCAATACAGCAACGGCGCAGAGCTTCGAGAAGCGAGTGAGAGCATGTCTTGCTGTTGATGGTGGTATTTGTTTTTTGTGTTCTATCTCACGAACTATTCATTTTACAAAAAAAAACTTCCGGAGAAAATTGTACATTTTTGAATGAAGAATATTCCAGTTGAAACAAAAATGTATGATTCCATTTGAAAAGACTGGTCCATCCTCCACAGTATCACCAATTATGATGCTGGACCGTAAAAAAAAAAAATTCTTCATGTGTCCCCCTCTGAACCGGACAACTTTTGTAGGAAGAATTTTCCAATTGAAACGTTAGGTCGGCTGAAAACGTAATGCGTACTTTAAATTGGGACATCCTGTGTATTCCACAAGACCTTACAACGATCCAGCAATTTTTCAAGCTGCGATAGAAGATCAAATTGAAGAAAAGTGATGTTTCCATGTTAATCAAATGGAAAAAATAGTTTTGCAATGGGGCACACCAAAAAGAATCGCACCGTGGTCATATTGATAGGTACTAATATTGAACTCATACACTCACATTTTGAGGGGTGCGAGAACAAATCAAAAAATATGGACCACAAAATGATTTGCCCTCATATACATAGGTATCACCGAAATTCAATTATGCACATGCAGCTTATTCACTGTCATGCAGTCAATGCATGTCTGGTACTGCACTACATACGTGACTACAAGGCTATTTGAAAGTGGACGAGATTAACGATATTCAATGCAATTGTCCGGAGTAGCCTTGAAAGAGGTCGTATACTGGTATACAGTAAAGTTTGCCTAAAAATGTTCCCTACTTTCTAGCACACGTTTAATTTCTTCCTTTTTTGATGAGAATAGCAATATCAGAACCATTAGAGTATTGCGTTACGCTTGATAATTCATTCAATAATCCAGCATTGAAATAAAAGTGCTTTCAGAGATAGTCATATCTCATACGATGTATGGGACATTCTTTATCAACTCAACTACTCTTTTTCCATCATGCTCTTGGATATTTTTTATAATTTACCAGCTTTTGGTACGACTGCGGAAAGACCTTCACGAATTTTTTCAGATATTTGGAAGTCGACCATTTCGATCGCCCAAACGAGGTCCAAGTACAAAACAATCTCAGTTCTTGTTTATACAGTTTTCAATGTAATCTAGCCATAATTTTGTCGACCATGCACAGGCCTCCTTCAACCAAAACTGATTTTTTTTTTAATTATTTTATTTTTTTGCTCACTAATTCCACACTCGATTTTTCTGTAAAACTCACAGAAGCTTCGAAAATATATTCAAAACCAATGGAAAAAAAAAATAAAATAAAAAAGCAGTGTGGTAACTCGCATCGCTTTTCTTTCACAAAATGACACGTATAATAGCTATATGATAATCATGCTCAACTTACGTTTAAATGCAATACGGTCGTGGACTGACACAACGGATGGTCCTAGATCCTGAAGTTTTACCTTGGTAGTGTCAAAGGCTTGGCAGAAAAACGGAGAGCCAAGTACTGGCTTTGCACCTTGCAATACATCGATTTTGTACGTTCCTGAATCACGAAGAATAACCAAATTCAAAAGCTTATAGTAACCGACAAAAAAGGCGGAAAACAATTCGAAGGAAGCGAATTGAAATTTCTTTCTTCAAATTGGAAATACCTTGTAAAATAAAAATTCTAAGATTTTCTTTTTACTGAGATATCGACCTTTTTTACAAGATCGGAAATTTGAACGATGATCTCGGACTTATAATGATACGTCAGGATTTTCTCATGGATCTCTGACACATCCCATAGGAACTTTGAAGGATCGTAATAATTTAACAGACACTTACCCACAGAATTTGTCGTAAACTCAGCGAGTAAATTTCCATCACGATGTTGATAACACCGTACGGGCACTGCGTTCCCTTGGGGGCCGCTTATAACCACGTCGAACTCTTTTCCGGGTCGACCAAGAGTTTCTATAGTAAAAAACGTGATCTTACCAACTGACGACTGGTACAGACCTAGTCCAGTAGCAGTCACTTCACGACCACCGGTGGGTCCTCGAACTGCGACCTCTAACGGGCTCCCTAAGTGCATAATAAAATTTGTATTAATGTTACGATTTTTGGCTGGAGATATGTTTCTCTCGTCAAAATCACGAATAGATAAGTTTTATGCATTGTGACGTGGTATTTTGCAATTCCCCGCCACAAGGCGATTCTATCGAGCATGCGACGATGCGTGGCGTAGACAGGATCTCCAGGAAAGAAGAAAAACTCAGGGAAAATAATTAGGCATAACTAAAGGTATTTTATTTTTGTAATTATGTAATCTCGAGTATGGAAACCACGAGATGTCTACCGTCGTGGGAACTACCGATGGAAAATGTGGCTTTACCAAACGTGAACAACTTCCAATACCGTCAAGGACGACACTGTCGGCGCGCAAACCCTGGTTGGTCCAGAAAACCCCAGGGTCAGCGCCTCCTCTCAAGTGGAAGATTTACCACCTCCAACTAACGGATTGGCGGCATACAGGGATGTGCGAGAAGCACGGAACAATTCTCCCTCATCCGAAGAAGCTACCGCCTACAAGAAACTGCACTGTGCCGATGTGAGGGTGGCGTACAGGGTCATGTGCAGGTGCATCCTCACAGCCTGCCACCCAATGAACCATCAATCAGGGTATCTATCGAGCTACTTTCTCCGAATCTGTTATCGCGGCCGTGGTTGGTCGAGAAAACCCCCGGATCAGCGTTCCAACCTGAAGAATTCTGTCCTGAGCGGATTCCCTTGTGTGCTCGGCACGAGACTACGGCCTACTCTACTGGTGGATTGACGAATTCTGTCAGGCCTCAGGAGAAATATCGCATAGTTCTGACGAGCGAGACTTCAATGTAAGTCCAGCGTCAGGGGGTTCTAAAGGAAGGCGGTAATAGGAGAGGTATTAGCAGCGGCAGGGGTAGGATAGATCTCTCCCATCATACGTTCCCGAAAAAGTTGTCGTTTAGCGACCAATTAGAGCGCCGATACGTCACGTGATCTACGTTAATCTGAAGAATGAGCTGTTGGAAGGAAACAAATACTATATGAGGAGGACACACTGGCTGTTCGGCCTATTTCTTCGCTCCAGTCTACGCTACGCATCCTCAGAAATCAACGTGTATCGTACCTCATCTAGTATCGTACCTCATCGAGTATCGCTATCGTATAATATCGTATAATATCGTATCGAGTATTATTCAAAATAGTGTTGTGTTATCTTCTGAAGCAACTTAAGGTAAGGTCTTGATTCTTTCTGTAAAGACACGAGGTCGTTCTTATAAAAGTCTGGTTTGTTAATTTGGTTTTTGAGCTAAGAAGCTCGTCTTTGTACTTTGGCTTATGGATAATTTATCGAACAACCTCGAGTCTAGCTGAGTTACGTAGACCTTTTATTGTTTTTGGCTATAATCTATCGCCTATCGTTTCTCGTATGGCTTTTTCTTATTCAATATGGTAAAATTATCTTATGCATGAAATACTGTAGAAAATCCTTTTCCTGGAGTACCGTGAGCGAAGATAGCCGCGAAGGCTTAAGCCTCGCGTTACAGTTAGTTTTGTTATAATTTAGTGAAGTATGGTCGCACCATTCGCACATTCCAACTCATATTGTATAGTTAAATGAAACTTTTTACCTTGAATATGCACGTCGTTGTATTTTATGTGGACTCTATGGGGTGCCGCACGAGTCGGATGAAATACGACTTCGTAATGACTGTTATTTCCTTCCCGTATTAAACTGTCGACGTCAGCACCACCAGCACGGACATTTACAGATAACTTACCAGGTCCTGCCTCTTTGGAAGCAACAACTGCAGCAGACCATAAAATATTAGAAATAGAATGAATAGATGTTTCTAGCTTCGTATACAACACTGCGAAGTCAGGTTTACAATCAATCACGCTTACGCTTCAGTAACCACTTTAGTAGAAAGTTCAAATATCAGAACTTTCTACTATAGCGATTGCTGAAGCGTAAGCTGTCCTCGTCGAAAAAATTTGAAATAAAAATTTGTCTATAAATGCAAGCAGAAACTATCTTGTGCAACAAAAATGATCATCTATAGTCAGAAAGACGTTCTATGACGCTGAAGCTAGCAGCCGATCCACAGCAGCGGATTCAGCAAACCAGTGGATCTCATGCAGACTGACTAGCGACCGTTTAGAGAATTTTTTTAAGAGTAAATATTCGCGTTACGCGATGAAATTTGTACCACCATTTTGCGGGTGCAGAAGGAGCATTCTAATTTTTTTCAGATTTTTTACACCTTTCCGAGTCATAAGCCGCCGATTCGAACTTAAAAAAATCACCGCTTCGACGATTTGTTTATTTATTTTCGAGAGTAAACATTCTCGGACTATATTTATTAGGGTGTTTCAAAAAAACTCGATATTTTTTTTTTCTTGCTCTCCGCCCAAAATATCGTAGAATATGTCCGAACAAATATCCTGTTAAAAGAGGAGCTCATAATTTCAATTTTAAGAGGTCCTTCATCGAATCTGAAGTTTTGCCGTTTAAATAACACAGAAAAATGACTTTTTTACTTTATTTATTCTTGCAACCTAGGAAGAAATTTTTTTTTCATAAAGTCCATGACTATATCTTACAAAGCATTAAATTTGGACAAAAAAATCTCATTGACCCGAATTTCAATTTTCATTATTTGATTTTTTTCAGAGCTTTAAACTCAAAATTTTAATAATGAAAATTGAAATTCGGCTCAATGAGATTTTTTTGTCCAAATTTAATGCTTTGTAAGATATAGTCATGGACTTTATGAAAAAAAAATTTCTTCCTAGGTTGCAAGAATAAATAAAGTAAAAAAGTCATTTTTCCGTGTTATTCAAACGGCAAAACTTCAGATTCGACGAAGGACCTCTTAAAATTGAAATTATGAGCTCCTTTTTTAACAGGATATTTGTTCGGACATATTCTACGATATTTTGGGCGGAGAGCAAGAAAAAAAAAATATCGAGTTTTTTTTGAAACACCCTAATATTTATACTACTGTCGATGTAAAAAGGTTTGGCCCCTCTGTTTGGGTGATCATAACTTCCACAGAAAAATTGGTGGAGCATCGAGTCAGGAGAGATCGTAAAGCGCCGAGTTTTCTGTCTCGTGGTTATTCACCAATTTTTGTATAAAAATCGTGAAAACCGTTATGATCTCCAAAAAGTTAAAAAACGTTGTTGTTTCGGAGCCCATTGCTGTACGTCAACTTCAACTCGTCATCGTTTGCCTAAAATGAGTGTGAAAAATCTGTAAAAATTCAGAAATATTCCCTGAACATTAACGATCATGATAGTGCTTGGCCATTTCAAAAATATTCAAAAACCTGGACGCCAGGTTCAAAAAGGTCCAATGATGCGATTTGGGAAACGGATTGGTACGGGCGAACCTGAGCTAGATCAAAATTTTCGTCAAAATATACATTTTTCGATTTCGTAATCAGTTTTTGGTTCACAATAGTGAACTTCTAGTTATCGACGTCAACAATTTTTCAAAATTGCGCGTGGCCGCGTGTGTACCAGCCGCGATATTCGTCGTTGCATTTACATTGTAATCAGTGGTCGCATAAGCTTCGAGTAACAATTGAGTCTGTGACAAGCGCGGCGGGAGGGAAAAGCAGCGACGAATATCGCGGCTGAGACACACACGGCCCCGCGCAAATTTGAAAATTGTTTACGTCGATTACTGGAGTTTTACTATACCGAACCAAAAACTGATTACGGAATCGAAAAATGTATATTTTGGCGAAATTTTGAGCTAGCTCAGGTTCACCCGTACCAATCCGTTTCCCAAATCGCATCATTGGACCTTTTTGCACCTGGCGTCCAGGTTTCTGAATATTTTTGAAATTACCAAGCACTATCATGTTCGTTAATGTTCAGGGAATATTTCTGAATTTTTACAGATTTTTTACACTCATTTTAGACAAATGGTGACGAGTTGAAGTTGACGTACAGCAATGGACTCCGAAAAAACTACGTTTTTTAACTTTTCGAAGATTATAACGGTCTTCACGATTTTTACACAGAAATTTGTGAATAACCATGAGACACAGAAAACTCGGCGCTTTACGATGTCTCCCGACTCGATGCTCAACCAATTTTTCTGTGGAAGTTATGATCACCCAAACAGAGGAGCCAAACCTTTTTTCACCGACAGTAGTATAAATATAGTCAGAGAATATTTACTCTCGAAAATAAATAAACGAATCGTGGGAGCGGTGAATTTTTTAAGTTTTAATCGGTGGCTTATGACTCGGAAAGGTGTAAAAAATCTGAAAAAAATTGGAATGCTCCTTCTGCACCCCCAAAATGGTGGTACAAATTTCATCGCGTAACACGAATATTTACTCTTGAAAACATTTTTTTAACGGTCGCGAGTCAGTCCGTATGAGATCCACTGAATTGCTGAATCCGCTGCTGTGAATCGGCTGCTAGCTTCAGCGTCATAGATGTTCTTCAGACAATTTCTATTCCATAAGACTGTTTTGTGACCACCACTTTCGGCTTTTGTCTTCTCTACTCTTCAACGCTGCAGCTCATCATCACTTCTCATATAATAACAAAAATGCAGTAATCAAAGGAAACTGTGAATATGAAATAATACAAACCGACTAAAGTCCCAGGACGATGGCACACGGTATCAGATATCTCCTTTATAGTGACTTTGTTAGGATCAAATGCTTGTAAGCTTTGTGTACTGATGACTTTGTGTCCGTCACTAAATGCCACATTATACATTCCCACAAAACGTGTTCTTACTTCGACTCGGTAAAGCGTTGCCGACAGTTTAGTCAAAGTTGAAGGAATTATCAGACCATCAGGACCTAAGACATTAAGACATTTCACTTTTTACCCATTCCATATTTCACTTTATCACCTGCCTCTGCTCTCATTGAAAGAGAATACATACATCTTGAATAAGGGTATGTTTGAAAGGCTGGCATGTGTCCAAACTGTTCTTTAATCAACCAATTTCATCACAGTAGTTGACCAATCTTCTAAAGCATAATTACGTAAAAGTTAGGGTTTATGCGACATTGGATCTTATAGCTAGATGCAGTCAAAGTAAAAGCACTAAATGCAAAGGCTTGCATCAACCGCTACTCGATTCGAGATATTTGGGTCTCTAATTGTTCGGAAAACAAAGTTCTGTCTGAAGAACACACGACCTCCCGATACTGCAAATGTGGCTGGGGCAATCAATTTTCTACCACCAAAATTTTCAAGTTTACAAACTTTTTCCGACTGAGTTCATTTTTTTTTTTTTTTTAGACCAAGAATCAACACATCAATAAGTCATTTGTTCACCTGACGGAGGTTTGGTCTCTGAACAATTAGAGACTTCCAAAGACTAGCAAACTTCTATAATAGAACCAATTGTTTGCAACCCAGTTTGGACACCTGCTAGTCGTTGAAAAATACCCTTAGTTACGGTGTATGTACCCTCCTAATGAAATCAAAGGACAAAAATTGTGTCGCGAAAGTTGTTTAACGCACCAGTAACTTCAGCTGATATTGGTCCCTCCAATCCAGGCATGTCTAAATCCATGAAGGCCGTGTTGCCTACTCTGATCACAGAGGGGCCTTCTAGATTCCCTCCGATCACTGGGCACTTGAATGGACTTCCTTTGTCAACCAGAGAGAAGAATATTAATATGAATTGAACTGTGTATGGAATAGGTTTTCTGCTTGGTTTGACAACAAGGCATATAGGTATTAGGCCTAGCCAAATAAAAAAATTGTTTTTTAATTTCAGCTTTCACAACTCTAAACATTAGTCTTGGGTCTAATAATGACTGTGTCCAAATTTGGGCTCCGGCGAATAATTCTAAGAAGTTGCGCATCGAGTTCCAATATTCGCATTTGATTAACACGTACAAAATAACTTTTCACCGTTCAAAGCTGTTCCAGAAAAATCTAGGCGATCAAAGGGGGTGTAAATTGACGTGTGGCTTAATTTATTTTTTTTCAATTTTTTTTTTTCTATCATTTTTTTTCAATTTTTTTGTTTTTCGTCTTCTGTCGGCAAATGCGGTGAACTCGTCTACAATAACGCAGAAAATGTTCATAAAGAAGGCAATTCAAACAATTTTGGACACCTCAAACCGCATTTACCGACAGAGGACGACAAAAAAAAAATGGAAAAAAAAATTGTAAAAAAAAAAAAGAATCAAATAAAAAAAAAATTTTTTAAATTGAAAGAAAATAAATGAAGCCGCACATCAATTTACACCCCCCTTGATCGCCTAGATTTTTCTAGAACAGCTTTGAACGGTGAAAAGTTATTTTTTACGTGTTAATCAAATGCAAATATTGGAACTCGATGCGCAACTTCTTAGAATTATTCGACGAAGCCGAAATTTGGACAGAGTCATTATGAGACCCAAGACTAATGTTTAGAGTTCTGAAAGCCGAAATCAAAAAACAATTTTTTTTTCGGCCAGGCCCAATAGGTATACAAAAAGTCAAATACAACTTCTAAGGTAACCAGATGACAAAACAAATACTAGTTGTAAAGATCAGTGCAAACCTGGTACATTGTCGTCATTGAAGCTGATGTTAACATAATGCGGGCTGGTTGTTTGGGGCACAAAAGTAACGTCGTAAAGGCCTCGGGCACAGGCAACCACCTCTGCTTTGACCGTATTATTTTCAGTGCTAACAACAAGCTCCAAAGTTCCTTCACCAGCCTCTGCTGCATCCACAGTGAACGTTGTTGCTTGCCCTAAAAGCGCCTCTGTAAGTCCGGACACGTGAACCTAGGCAAGATTTTTGAAGAACTTTATTTTACCATAAAATCAGGCTGAAATTTTCCATCAGATATCAGAAGTTGTAAAATGTACAGCACACTGACAGAAAAACCGTGATTCACAAAAAGTTTATTATCTTAGCAGGAAATCAACGCACGGAAATTTTTAATAGAAGATTTCTAAGAGGAGGTAACAGGCTTTCGATTTATCCAATGCATTTGTGTTCATCTAGCTTTTACTGAGTTTTCAAACAATTTTCTGTAAAAAAAGGTTCAACTAGTGTATCTAGCACGAAAAGATTTTTCGTAAAGTCAATAATTTCAATGTTATAGGTAGTAGAAATGAACTTCGCTTCATTTTGCGTTTTTTACATCCATATATTCTGTAGATCTGTACCAAAATGTGAGCCTTCGAAGATGAGGAGGAAAATAATAAGAAATTGGCTCTTAAAATTTTCATAAAACTCAGTGAAAACCAAATGAACAATAACGCACCAGACGAAATGAAAGCTCGTTACTTCTTCTTCAAAATTATTTTGTATAAATTTCTGTACGTTCATTTTCCGCTGAAATATCAATGTTTTTGCAAATCACAGCTCTTCTGCTGTTTCATTGATACTTTCGAACGGTACTGTGTAATGAAAAGAATCGTTCAGGAACTGGGAAAGAATTTGAGAGACAGTCTGATTAGATAATTGAATAAATGAACCATCAAGTAAATCGTACTTTTGTAACATCATAAATGTTGCAAGCGAACGGCGATCCTTTTATATGCTCGCCATCTACCAGTATGCCGATATTGTGCCTCCCTACTTCAGTTGGGCTAAAACTTATGTTGTATTTTTCGTCTATGGGTTCGATTGTGATTGGCAAAGCTATTCCAGATGGCGGGGTCACAATCACATCGCAATTCATCGATGGAGCTTGTGGATCAATTGTGAACGATGTTACCTGCTTTATTGCTGCCATTTTCAGATTATGACCTGAGATTATTGCCTGACCAGCACCAACCACTTTGCAATTGAACGGCGACCCTATTGACAAGGATTAGGTATTTAAACACGCAAATATATTAGATCTATTTCAGAAACAATTAAGATGCCAAATCGGGGATTCAAGAGTACCAGATGAAGTCTACTTGCCTGGAACGGGTTCGCCATTGAAACGTACGCTGAGACTGTGCACAGCAGCTTCTTGGGGTTTGAAGTTGACTCTGAATTTTGCATTTCCTTCGCTTTGCACGTAATTAGGCACATTTTTTCCATTAACTGCCACTATTATTTCCAGATTACCAGCTCCTGCCTGACTCGCATTTACTGAAAACAATCAAACACAATGAAACAGTCGCTGAAAGGTTCTAATCTATAATGACCAGCGCTTTATAACAATCACTAATACTTACTGCTGAAAAATACAGGTTTTCCTACAACCCCGTTGTTTATATCGGTCACTTTCACTTTGTCTGCGTTGTAAGCTTTGACCAGAAACGGACTGCCCTCGACATGCGAGCCGCTCAACTTCACTTCAACACTGTGATCGCCTGAAATTGTTTCATTAGACATTTCTCTAGCTACATAAATACAAGAAATTATGAAATAACTGAATTTGTATGGCCGATGAACTAACCCACGTCAATTGGGGTGAAACCAGTATTATAGGAGCCGGTCCCAGTCGGCTTGATTTGCACTGGTAGGCTCTCCCTCGTTGGTGATAATACTTCCACCACTGGAGTTCCTAGGGAAGTATCTGCCTCAATTGTGAATGTTGCTTTCCGGTTTACAGATACCTTCTCCAGTCCTTCAGTTACTAACACTTTGGCGGTGTCGCTCACCTGATCGATGGTAGAATATTAAAACTACTGTGCCATTCGAATAAGGGGTATCCTTTTTCAAATGACTGCTAAGAGTTTTTAAAATTGTTTGAGATATTCTTGACTCGGCCTTACATAGATTGATCGCACTGAATGAAAAGTGTTTTTTCAGAGTGATCAGCTGTGAAAAAACTCATTGTGAGTAAATAGAATGTTTCTTGACAGCGTATTGATGATTTGAAACAATCTATTTCCAACCAGCAGCAGGTCAATGGTATCTTACATGAGTTTCAGAAATGGGACACGAGCAATAACTCACCTGACAACTGAACGGACTGCCAGGAACATCCTCGCCATTGAACCTAAGATCCACAGTGTGTACTATCGGCTCACGAGGCGTGAACGATATAGCATACGTATGTGGACCTTGTGCTTGTGCAGACGTTGGAACTCTGCCACCGTTGACTGTTACTTCCAAATTTCCAGGCCCTGCTTGACTTGTTTCGACTGAAGAATTTTTAATAGAAAGTTCCATGAACTAACAGTACAGAGGTAAGGGGGTATATCCACCTTGGGAAGTATTTTTTATAAAATCACGGGTAATCTGTGAAGAAATATTCTTATGGCTCAATTTTTCCCGACTGATCAACAGTATGGTCAGACATGATAAGAAATGATTTCAGATTTCATAGAGCTTTGCCTTACATAGATTGATTGGACCAGAGAAAAAGTGATCGCCAAGGATATGGGTTGTATCATTCACCGAAACCTCTACAAATTTAGAAGGAATATTTTGAATTTATGATTTTCAGCTTTTTTTTGTAAGCGTTGAGAAAAAAAAGTGTTCCAGGCTCACAACAATAGAAGACTGACGTTACCTTTGTATATTATTGTATATTATTATTTGTATATTATTAGTTTGCCCCAAAATGACATTCAAGTAAAATATTCCCTTCAAATTTGAAAAAGATTAGATGAACAGTGCAGCCTGTACCCTGCAACAGTAACTTTTTCTTCGGTGCACTCCATCTACCTACGGCAAAGCTCCATAAAATCTCAAATTATTTATAATTGTGTCTCAAAATCCAATAATCAACTGTGAAAAGACTAAGTCAATAGAATATTTCGTGACAATGTACTCATAATTTGATCGAAATTATTTTCAAGGCCTATAGTATACCCGCTTAAATTAGTAATCGTAGATTCTGACTCCCGAACTGATTTCAGAGGTCAATTTTATGTCTTACACGAAATTCAGGTTCGAAACAAATACCTAAAAAGGTGGCAGGCCTGCCGATCACTCCTCGATTAGTATCCTTTACTTTTATCGCTGTGACGTCGTAGACTTTGCAGCTAAATGGGCTGCCAGTAACAGGTACGTTGCGATGGCTCACCGATATCCTGTGCTCCCCAACAACTCTTGGTGTGAAAGCCACGCTGCAGGTTGTATCTTTGTTGTCAGTGACTTGAGCCGGGACGGCCTGTCCGTTGGGCCCTATCAAGTCCGCCGGTTAGTCGTTTTATCCAATTTAGTCAGCCAACTAGGGTGGATTACGAGGGCATGGGGAATGGGTCATTAGACAACCACTACATGCTCATACAGCGTCGTCGTTCTTATTTTGTTATGATTTGTGACTTAAACTATGACAAGCGGAACATTCATAAGCTGAATTAAGGAAATATGCACAATATTGTAGCCGGAAATTACCGTCGCTTTTGTATTTTTTCAAAGATCATATAACTGTTGCACATATCAAAAAGCGATCGATTATTATCACACAATAATTTTTCCGAGATTGCAAAGAAATCTTACAGATTTCGTGAAATTATGTGATATGCAAGAAAGATGAATCACGATTATTGGCCTTTTCAGACTAGAATTTATCATGATTTCCGGTTTTTCAAGCATCATTCATATTGACTGGCTTCACATGGATTTCGATTATGATTGTGTAGCTAAATTTGAAGGAAACAGTTACGTTTTCAATTATTGTTTCTCCAAACTAGCTGCTTTTCAATTCCCTTTGTGTAAATAATTCATAAACTGATGAAGAAAAGCTAAATAAGTACAAAAATGTATAAATCTATGGATTTTAGAATAGTATATAAGATTCTGTTAGTAGAACGAGAAGAAATGATCCAGTATTGAGTTATTGACATGGTAATATAAAAGCGCAGGATGAAAGAATAATCTAAGAGTAAAGTCAGAGTTTTAGATATTACAACGGAAGCAGGGGATACATTAAGGGATGCAAGCTATGATTGAAATATCTTACGCGGGGTCTTCGGGAGACTGGAGTTAGGGAGCCTTCACCATTTGATTGATTATTGTCCATAAACTAGAGTTAAAGCTAAATGAGTTTGTTTGATAAGTCTAGTAATGTCGTAGTCTGAAAGCTGGCCGACCTGCAACAGAGAGAGATAACTGCTCAAGCCACCGGTGACAAGACAAACAGACAATAGGACATGAACATATATGCAAGAGGCGATATTTCCACGAGAATAAAGAAATAAACTGTATCCTGTTATAAATTTTGTACAAACACATAAAATGTTATATTACAAGTTTATATCACTATTTATAGTCAACACTTATATATTAAACACCATTATGATGCCGTTCATAGATTCCCATATTATAACAAAATGACTTTCATACTCAGCTCCTCTTTGGCAAAAAATACGTGATCGTTTACATCTTCGAAGTAGCAAGCAATTCTCAACTTCACACATAACTCGCAGGTGGCTTGACTCTGCATCAAACTTGTGCAAGTCTTTTTTTCAACTAGATCGAATATACTGAAATTCAGGGGGGAATACACAAACACTTTAGATACGGGTGTTTTTGGACGACTTGCATGTTTCCTAAAGTTTTGGCAAACTATTAGTCTTATCACAAGAGTCGACTAGTGCTTTGACACATAATCAAGTAAAAGTTAAGAGTTGTGAGTCATCGACTCTCAGAGTCAGATGCTCTAGATACGTAATTTTCACGTGATTATGCTTCAGAAGATTAGCCGAATACTGCAATAAAACTCGTTGATTAAAGAACAATTTGGCCACATGCCAATCCTCCGAAAATGCCTCTATTCAAGATTTGTGTACTTGAAATGGAAACTAAATTGGTACGCCATTGAAGGAAGAAATATTGGTATTTACAAAACATCAAAGAAGATATTCAAGCTAAACAATCAAAGGAAAATCATAAATTCATAAAATTTTGCAAATCCTGACGACTTATGATCGATTGATATACCATGTAAAACTATTGAAGTCGCACATCATTTTGAAAGGGATGTAAAATTAGTCACATTCATTCATGCATAGTGTACCAATAAATATCACAAGAATTTTCATGTACAGCTACGAACTATCTCATGAAAACACGAAGTAGACATTTACTGTTGGAATGGAGTTTAGCTTGAAGTATTGACTAGAGTTTGGCAAGAAAGCTGATTCTTTGAAGGATGGAAATGTACCCGAAGATAACATTCACCAATCTCATGTCTTAGATTAGGATCTGTGTTCAAGGCCAAACACTATTCGAATAGAGTGCCTCCACTTTATGTCTGCTCTCATGAGAGATATCGATTAAATGCAACCAGTGCGTGCTTTGTGTTGGCCAAAACTGGATACCAATGGGGAAAATTGTGTCAATTTCTCACCTCGTTATGACTTACGATGTAATAGTTGCTAATTTTATTACCTTCAACGTTAACTTCGAGATCCTCCAAGCTACCGGCAACGTTACTGACGGTAAGATAACTTTGTCGCCCTAAACCTGCACTGCTCAATGCCTGACCGCTGACAGTCACGTTGCTATCCCCACCGACTCTGGTTAATATCGGACATCCTGGTACAGTTTTCTTGTTAAATGCAATGCTAATTACATGCTCGCATGCCTCAAATGGCACAAAACTAACAGAGAAACGAGCATTTCCTTGCGGAGTTACTTGAGTCGGGATATTATGACCACGTGCCGATATCGTTATTTCAAGATTTCCTTCGCCGGCCTGACTGGCGTCAACTGTTGGGTCAAAGAATAGCAAGACTCGTTTTAATTTATTCAATATAAAGCATTCCACAGCAACTAAACCCACCCCAGTTTTGCGTGGTTCCATGAAGGGTTCATGAATTTTTTTCAAAGCATGAACCCATTTTGAGACTACGCTAAACCGGAACGTTTTTGGTGGGCATCCAATGCCCCCATGATATCAAAGAACCAAACTGTCCATTTTTATAATAAATCTAATCGCCAGCATAGAATGACGAGTTCTCTACAGTGCATTCATTCGATGCTGAATAGCACATTTCTCTTGCACTAATTCATTTGATGAGGCTTAGTATGATTGATCAAGTAATTCAAGCATTGTTTTCAATTCAATTAACTCACCAGTAAAATGTGTGGGTTGACCAACGCTGCCTCTGGCTACTGGGCCAACTATAACTTTGTCCGCATTAAAGGCTTTCGCCAAGAACGGTGTTCCGTTAACAGGATGACCGTTGTACTCCACACTGATGGAATGAACACCGACATCTCGAGGCGTAAATTCGGCTGTGAAACCGCTGTGCATGTTGCCCGTTACTTTGACTGGCAGCTCCGTAAGCGGTCCTGTTAATTACGTTATTCAGTCATATTTCTTCACCAAATTATATAAAGATGGGAAATGTTTCATGCAGATTGAGAAAATTGTGTATACCTCTCACGGAGACAGCAAGCTCTGCACTTCCACTTCCATCAACGGCCATGTGAAAAGAGGCGGGTTGATCTACGGCTATCATTTCTAAGTGAGTAAGACTGAGAGTGACTCTGCTTGTATCGGAAACATTGCAAACGAACGGGCAGCCAGCAACGGTTTCACCGTTAAATTTGATGTCAATATAATGCGGCTTTGCTACGTCAGGCGTAAACGAAACTAGGCAACGACCACCACCTACTACTTGAACGTGGTTCGGAACCTCTCCTTCGTTTATCGAAATCTCTAATTGTCCCTCACCAGCGGCACTGGCATCAACTGCAATAATGAAAATTGAGTTTGGAGGATTATGATCATTTTTTTTCAAATCACTGGCACACTCAAGAAATATTTTACTAGCTCCGTTTTTTCACAGTTGATTACCTGTATTTCGAAACATGATTAGCAATTATTTGAGAGTTTTAGAACTCATCTTACATGAATTAGGCCTACTGAAGAAAAAGTGGTTGACACAGTGTACAGGTCGCGTCGTTCATCGGAACTTTTTGAAATTTGGACAGAGTATTCTAACCCAATGTGAAAACCACAGTAAAACCTCTGGCACTGTCGCTAGTCGGGACCGACAACCCCCAGCACTATCACGTATTGGCCTACGTTTTCCTGACCAATCGAAAGCAAGTACAGGGCCATAGAATTAACCTGATAGCACCCGAGGTTTCGTAACATACACGGGCGTCACTGAGGCGCCACGATAGTCAGTAGATGCGGTACTGCTACAGGGGCATTGTGGGGATACCTAAGCGACAGTGCTGGAGGTCGGACAGTCCCGGAGGTTTTACTGTACGTCAATGTAGAATATTTTATCTAAATTTGAAGAAGTTTCTATGAGTGATAAGACCTATACTCTACGACAACCAATTTTTCTTGGGTGCATGAATCAATCTATGTGAGGCAAGGCTCCTCAAAACTGAGTCAATAGAATATTCTTTCACAGCATATCAGTGATTATAAATGAAGATGGCTGACTTAATATCTAATCACCAATTTCTGTCAATTCAAATGACTGAAAAGGTGCAATAGAAGAAATTCGCTACTTGAGAAATACAATTTTTCAGAAACTCAGAGCGTTTATGAATTCTTACAGAAATCGTAAAACAAGAATGCATATTTTGGGCTGTTTACTTGATTCATGTTCATGGAAAAATTAATCGATTTTTTCCAATGCGAATAATATTTCTTCTCCGAATAACGCATCGCCACAGGAATGATAATAATAGCTCAGCTTACAATGTGATTGTGATTCAAAAGACTCGAAACAGATTAAAAATTATCAGAAATGCTTTCAACAAGAAATATAACATTATTATTTAATTATTCTGACGTTATGTGTAAATGAGAACTCTTATATTTTCACCTCTAAATTGACAGGCATGTCCAACAACGGCGCTTGGTACGTCAGTAACTTGAATGAGGCTGCTATTGTATACTTTGGCGACGAGGGGTCCAGCCGGTAGCTTTTGACCGGCGATGCTCACCTCCACCAAGTGGCTTCCGACTTCGGTAGGTGTAAATTCTACACGGAATTCACCTGCGCGCCCTGGTTCCTCGTCTATATGAGCAGCGATGTGTCTTTTCGACGGCGCTGAAATCGTTATTTCTCTATGTTTCAAAAATTCCAAACTCCGATACCTCCTGTACTTTCTAGCATGAGACATTTTGAAATGTGCCAGGCATCAGAAAAATATGA
Organism: Tenthredo scrophulariae; assembly: GCA_963978835.1. Classification (NCBI taxonomy): domain Eukaryota; kingdom Metazoa; phylum Arthropoda; class Insecta; order Hymenoptera; family Tenthredinidae; genus Tenthredo; species Tenthredo scrophulariae. The sequence continues at coordinate 5,045,743 of OZ022234.1, forward strand.
TTATTCCATTTGTGGAGTATATTCCAGAATATTAGAATTTGAAGAATTCGCCAGGTTTCATTGAGGTCAGTTTGAGTTTCTTCCCAGCAATGATTATAAGCTGTGTAGGTACTGAATAAATGAGGCTTATCATAGCTTGGAATATAATATCACTATACAGAGTAAATTCCTATTGTCGGTGGACGGACGTTAGGAATTCACCCTGTGTATCATAAACCATGCATAATGAGTAATTATTCATGGTAACTTACTCATGATTTGCACATCAATTTCTTTGCTGGTAAAACCAAGGGCAGACAATTCAAATAGCGCAGGGGAACCAGCAGGGACAAGTCGCACCGAGTCCCCGACAACTGACATTTTGGGACCGGACATAATGCCTACTCGCCACGGCGAACCTGAAACATGGTAATAAACAAAAGGTTTAAAAACTGTTTTCCCAAATTTATGATAAGAATCAGAAACAACTCTTAAGTTTAACTTTGATATAACAGACAACAATACGCATTACTATTATAATTCATCACTTTATATCATAATTCAGCAGCTGCTTTTGATGATCAAATTCAATTATCACAAGAGTGGATAAGTTAATGCATCAATGCTGTTGTTTTTGTTTTGTTTTGTTTTTGTTTTGATCATAGATGTCCGGAAGAAAAGAGTGCAAAATTCAGACTGAATTATACATTTAGGAAACGCATTGTATGTTATCAGTTTGAAAATAATCGTTGACTAATGATTTTTATGTATGCGTTGTTTGAAAGGAACTGTACGTGGAGTATAAGATGTATTCATTTTCGAAAATCGTGTTTTTTCTACAGTATCTATGTGATTAAACGAGAAAACGTATAATATAAGTATAATTTTCGATCAACTAACGATATATAAATGAAACGAAGTATGTATATGTGAAAATAAGATATGGTAATATCACAGTAATATTATATCGAATGAAGTACTCATGTAATTTCAAATTGTCGCGCAAGATGTGTTTAAGATTGATATACGTATGTGAGTTTCAAGTAAATGTGTCCCACATATTGTAATAAAATAATATATACTTTAATAGGCTTATCATGATATTTAAAAAGGAAAGATAATGATTTTCAAATTTTTAATCCCTACCTTATTGAACCGTGGCGTGTTTTTTTCCTGCAACCACTAAAAATCCTAGAAATATGAGAATTAAGAACTAAACTTATCAGTTAAACTACTAAAACAGGATAAGCTATAGAGTATACTAAGTCAATATTAGAATAGAATCGTTTTCGTTTCGCAGGCGTATCATAATGATCAAACAGATTCGTTTATATGGTAGAACTAATCACACGTTTTGATCCATGGATGAAATTCAGGTCACCGGAGGGCATGATGTATATATAAGTAAAACACTCGAGTAAGAAAAGGCTAACGTAATTATTTAGTGCTAATTAAGCGGATGAATTATTATGAGGCAATGACGGAAAGGTATCGAAGTGGAAACGTCAGCAGATCGCGATTCTCGGACCGACTCAAACGAACCAAACCCTGAGTCGAGCGTAGCCTTCGCAGCTTGCCTCGATCGTCTTGGCCCAGGGGCGGCGCTATTAGAATCACGAAGATCGAGAGAATCTTGAAATTCCAATAATTTAGCATGAAAATGTTCTGCCATCAGAATAGCGAGACAGAAGTATAACAATTTCCACATTTCTCGCATTCATTTTGATTAGTAGATAAATATTCGATAGGAAAGTATAAAAAATGAACTCACAATCAGTTTTCATTCAGCAAATAAAGTATCGTATCAGGCTTCGGCAATACGCCGTAGTTCATTTTCTAGACGTTTGAAATTTGAATTTCGCGATCGTTGTTTCCGTGCGCAATATTGAATTGTAGTCAATTGTGTGTCAAAAGAATACCTATATATTGGGTTTCGAAATGTAACTAAGGTTTTTTTTTTTACTGACGCGTATAGGAATTGCTTCCTTGAATACGATTCAGTATTGACATCAAGTCACGTGCGGCCAGGAATGCAACGGTTTTTTATTCGACTTAAACAGCATGAAAAGTAGAACGAATCTAAGAAATACACAATCACAGAAACCTCGAGATGTTTAGTCTCAATATGTGAGTTCCAAATGTTATCAGGATTTTCAGAAATGAACGTTGAAAGTCGAGCATTGTCCTTTTTTGTTTGAATTTTCAAATTGGTGAACAATTACAATAATCCGCAGTCGGTGTTCTACGCGTAACATTTCTGAAACTACCACACGTGCCTTTTGAACCATTAGACAAATATATAAACGTATAATTATACTTTCTTCGATTTCTATTTATTTCCGTGCCATATGGTATCTCTGTACACATAATTGCGTTGGCCAAGAATTCGATCGGAAAACGATCGGTATACAAAGTTCATTCATTACAGTAACATCGTGTAGCTACAGTTATAAACTTGCTCAAACTCGATTTCCTTTTTCAATACTACTTCTACCCTGGGGTCCGATAAAGGTTGATACATCCCTGAACGCGCCTGCGCACTTCAGTTTCGTGTTCCAACCACTCCTTACGCGCTCCACCGATTCTAGACACTTGCTGAACAGGTAGAGTAGGCAGTGTTTAAAAATCGAACACTGCAACATCCATCGTAAATGCCACTTACTCTTGGCTTATTGTTATACGTATATTATCAATCATCATAACACGTAAGATGCATACAAACGACAGTCAAACAATTGACAGTTTCTATCAGATGACACTGGAATAGATCTATTTGTCCGACCTATATGAGACGTGTAAATTGATGCTATAGTGTCACGTGGGCACCGATCTTACGCCGTGTAGAGTGTAGAGAGGCTTCTCGGCCGATCACTGCATTCCCTGGCATAACGGTCGCTGAGATATGTACTACACACACATCAAACTTTCGGAGCTGGCCAGTACGATACGAAAAATTGTTATTTTCGGGTACATTCTTGGAAAATTGTTTACCGTTATACCGAGGCGGTGACGCTCTGCGTGCGTGAAATGGCTGTATAGGGTGTTCAAAAGTAACTCAAATACCAATGTCGTCGAATTCTGGCATTCAATGAAAATCTAATGCATGACAAATCGGGTATTGAGACCCGTTATATATGTACACAGATTAGACAAGACACTCAAAGAGCAAACGGAAATGGATAGTCACCGTCATTGAACGGCTTACATAACGATCATTTTCCGGTTACGTGACAATGCCTGGTGCAATAAACAAATCAACGAAGTCGCCACTATTCACGGTGACTTGAATGCCAAAGAAATTGTTACAAGCTGGTAAAGTCTCAGATGATAAAAGTATTTATTAGTCGACCTAAATTTATTGGTCACTCGACCTTCGTTTAGGTATTTCATTGCTATCCATTAGGTTGACGTGTATATTAATAAATCAATAATCATATCATAAACGAAGGTTGATCAATAGATCATGGCTCAACGATAGGTAATTCTTAAAAATACATTTTTATTCGGCCTGCATGAGTGTTGACCGCCAACCGTCTTAGAATTAACGTAAAACAATTGAGGTTGCTAGATATGTGAGACAACAGTCACGTGGCATTGAAATGCGGACGTATATAGAGAGACCGAGTCCCCTAAGGTGTCGTACGGGCATTGACTGAGCTAGCATAATACTATGCCAAAACGCTCGTCCATTCCTTTCTACACACTGACTTGATATCCTTAAAAATATCGAATAACATCTGTAGATGCGTATACTGCGGCAGTATACATACATGAGTCGAGAAAAGATAATCCAGTCCCTTTGATATACAGACGAACGTGGACCCCTCAACAGACAACGACATATAGGCGACTGTTTAAAGTTTCACGTTAAATGAAACTCTAGATTTGAACCGTGCATGGTTTGAACGACAAGAAACACGTTTCTGCCAGGTATGTCCGGTCTGTGTGAAAGCTGGTATCATCTGGCAATGAAACAGATGTAGGAAACTTATAAATAGGTCTTACGAACTGGGCTGCATATACAGTGCATATGCGTACGGAAAGAAATTTTCTGTTGGAACTCTGCCAGAATCAGCAGATATATTGGCACTTTTCAAAAGTAATCTAAAAGATCCAAATTTCTTACGTCTGTCGAATTGAAAAAAAAAAACTGCGCATTCCATATAGGGTACAGTGAATCAATATGGACCGACGCGAATTGATGGGACGCGGTGTTCCCTTTGCTGTAGTCAATACAAATTTTTCAAACTTCATCAGTTATTAGTATTTGCAGCTACAACGATGTGGAACAGAAATTAATCCATCGATATGATAAACCAATGTTACAGCATTTCACCAATTCAAACGATCTTCAAAATTCAACTATCGGTCCAAAAAAATTCTCGAAAGAGTTGATTTTTCGTTTTTAAACATCGCGTTCACTATTAGACGATAGAAAATTTCATAGAAAGAAGGTCGTTATGGACTCGTGTTGATTCGCCAAACCCTTCAGAAATGATAGTCAGTTTTTTGATTAACAAAATTTGGGTTATTCGATCACCTGATATAATAAATCGAAAAAATGTTTTCACCAAATTGTAATATTTTTTTTCGTGAATAGAAGACAAAAGAACGTAGAAAATCCCTTTTTTTTTTTCCTTTTCAGAGCGCGGAAACATTATTAAAAAATTCATACTGTATGAGAATTTATCGGACGAGCCGAACCAAATTCAAGTCTTCCAACTGAGGTACACCTCTGTATAGAACGTGCAAGCCGAAAAAAACGGAAGTGCATCATAATTATTAAAAAATGTTTACAACTTGATGGTCCGTATTCCCTCACTTTCTCGCGGAAAACGGTTCGAAATTTGAATTTTTTTTTTTTCCACGATCCAAAGAGGCGCATATATGGGGAAATTTTGAGTCGGAGCAGCACAGCACAAAATTGTAATTAACGCTGTGCGGGTCAAAGATTAAACCTTAATGACGCCATCAAGCGCCTTAATTTTCAAATTGTATCTATAACCGCGATGTGTATCTTGAAACTCGTATAATCTTGTGATACATTTTAGACTTCAGATTCAAGATGGTATAATGTTAGGTATAATGTACGCGTACGCAACGAAATTGAGGAAATAATTTCAAGCGTAAAATATTATTCATGGTCTCGCGCGTTTGTAAAGTACGCGCGGATAACATTTGAGAAATATCCGCGACACGCCACATTGGCCCGCTTCTATTTACGCCTCTCTTTTCTAATAGCTATAAAGTACCGGCCGTGACCTCGGCCACGTATATCTATTATGTGTCCCGATAATAATAATTCAAGATCAATTCTATTACAAGTACAGTAACGGCGGTATAGTGTTATGACTGAAAACTAAACTGCTCTAAACACTATTTAAATATGTAATGTAGTAGGTATTAGGGCTATTAATCATTTCACGTATTCTGTTCGCGTTTACGTTATACCTATACGTATATATATATATATATATATTATATTGCGTATCATTGTGTTGAAAGGTCTTGTGTTCCAAAAATTGATTTCAACAGTGAAGGGTCGTAAGTACTGGCGGACACGCTCTTCCAGTACTAAATTTATGAACAAAAGGTCGAATCCGCCGATATACGACCTTTCACCTTCGGAGTTTTTTTTGGTTAGTTTCAATATGTCTATGCTTTCTGAAAATTTTTTATAGCAAAGGCTGCGGCTAGAAAAAAAAAAATGATATGCCTTTTTACCATTAAAATCTACTTTTTGGCACATACCACCTCTCATAATGTTATAGACATGCGATATTGTGTGTATGTAACAGTAGAAACTCGATTATCCGAGCCCGCTCTATCCGAGTGCGCGATTATTCGAGCTATGGCCGGCTTTTTGACTACTGTCAGCGCAAAAAGGTTTGGCCCCTCTGTTTGAGTCATCATACACTTCTACAGAAAAATTGTTAAGCGCCAAGTTTTCTACGTCTGATGGTTATTCACAAATTTCTGTTTCAAAATCGTGGCGACCGTTATAATCTCCGAAAAGTTAAAAAACGTAGTTTTTTGGAGTCCATCGCCATACGTCAACTTTAACTTTTTACCGTTTGTTCAAACTAAGTGTAAAAAATCTGTAAAAATTCAGAAATATTCCCTGAACATTGACGGGCATGATAGCGTTTCGTAATTTCAAAAATATTCAAAAATCTGGACGCCAGGTGTAAAAAAGTCCAATGGTGCGATTTGTGGAACGGATTGGTACCGGCGAACCTGAGCTAGCTCAAAATTTTCTTCAAGATACATACTTTTTGATGCCGTAATCAGTTTTTGGTTTGCAAGAGTCAACTTCCAGTAATCGACGTCAACAGTTCGTCAAATTCGCGTGGAACCGCGTGTGTCCAAGCTGCGATATTCGTCGCTGCATTCACATTGTTAATTGCATTAACAATTGAGTCTGTGACGGGCGCGGCAAGAGGGTAATGCAGCAACGAATATCGGGGCTGGGACACGCGCGGTCCCGCGCAAATTTGAAAAATTGTTGGAGTCGATTACTGGAAGTTGACTCTTGCGAACTAAAAACTGATTACGGAATCAAAAAGTGTATACCTTGACGAAAATTTTGAGCTAGCTCAGGTTCGCCGGTACCAATCCGTTCCGCAAATCGCATCATTGGACCTTTTTACACCTGGCGTCCAGGTTTTCGAATATTTTTGAAATTACCCAACGCTCTCATGTTCGTTAATGTTCAGGAAATATTTCTGAGTTTTTAAAGATTTTTCACACTTAGTTTGAACAAACGGTAAAAAGTTAAAGTTGACGTATGGCGATGGACTCCGAAAAAACTACGTTTTTCAACTTTTCGGAGATCATGACGGTTTTCACGATTTTGACACAGAAATTTGTGAATAACCATCAGACGTAAAAAACTTGGTGCTTTTCGATTTTTCCTGACTCGATGCTCTATCAATTTTTCTGCAGAAGTTATGATCACTCAAACAGAGGGGCAAACCTTTTTGCGCCGACAGTATAGTATAGGCACATACCGCGGGCTGTATAGTCCCTCATTATCCGAGCTTGTCTAGAGTTACGCTAATCCGTCAGACGAGCATTCATATGTTATAACACGAAATATGATTTAATTTTCTCACAAATTTGACTCCCGATTATCCGAAGACAGGGTAAATCGGGCCAAAGTGGGCACCGCAGCTGAAAAGTGCTAATTTTTTTTTCCTCAAAAATCTTTATTTGTTAACAATTTTTGAGAAATAATTCGAAGGAAAAAGATTTTTGAGGAAAAAACAAAATTTCTCAATTTTCAGCTAAAGGGACAATTTTGCCCCGGTCTCCCCTATACGTTAGCGTCACACGACAGACATTTAGACAAACAGAGGTACAGGAAACATGTTTAGCCATACAAGTCTGAATGACAGAAGGGTCTATACAGTTCCTATATGGAATAGCTATTTATGTATCAAGTGACATTTTTCGGTATGGGTTACTTCTAATATGAGCCGATCAAGTGCAGGGCTGTGCACAGCACACTCAGAGGCGAATTTTGGAAATTACCTATACCGGATTTGACACTTCTCGGACTTGGTGCATACAATATTTTATGCGAGCCGTTGTTTGAAGGTTCACTTTTTGGAAAATCGCACGCTTAAAGTGTTATACTGACTTTAGTTTCTGAAATGACTGGTATTACTGCGTTTTTATTCTGTATCAAACCATTTTGACTCAGACATTTGACATTTTCTGACATTTTGTTTTGTAATGTGTGAACGTAGTCAAAAGTAACCTGACTATGTTTATTTTAATAAAACATATCCATACGGTCCGATAATATTTCATTATAGGCTCCTGTCCTATAATATTTCGCTATATTTTAGTGACCTGAAATTGGTCACTTTGCGGCCTAAATCCAATGCTCAAAAAGTGAACTTTCAAACAACGGGTCGCATGAAATAACTATGCGAGCGCAAGGTAGTGCAAAGAAAAAAGAAATTTGGCTTTTTTTTCTGAGATGCTCATCTGATTATAGATATAGGGTGAAATTTTCTCTGTGTATTTATGCATGTAACATAGGCTGCACGATGCATGCATATACATTGAATGCCACGACATATGCATACTATATGCAGCAGCCCGCGCGCGTCAGATAGACGTCAATACAAAGATTCATGGTATGTATAGAAATACAATCTGAACGTGGGTAGGTGAGGTAGGCGCGCCTAACATCAGCCGTAACCAAATAGGTCCTCGCGGAGTTGTCGGTCTGTCCAAGAACGGTAATAGCCACACCTATACGAAGGGAGAGCGCCGAGAACACCAATATGTTTAATTGGCGTGGGGAGAAATTGCTTACGATCGCCATATCTCCATCATATTGCGTCGTATACCAAGACGTTTCCGTGAAACATCGCAGTCAGTCACAGCTAACTCGACACTACCCAAGTCTTTCGTCTATTTCTCGCAGGCTGGCCATCTCCTTTTTAATTTTAAACTGTGGAAGGCCGTGGAATGATCAAATAAATGACAGTTTAAAATTGAAAGGGGATGGCTAGCCTGCGAGAAACAGACGAAAAACTTGGGTAGTGTCGAGTTGGCTGTGACTGACTGCGATGTTTCACGGAAGCCTCTTAGTATAATATATATATATACAGGGTGTTGCAAAATTCGCGCACCATCTGCATACCAGCGGATTCCTTGCGAAAAATTAAGACGAGTGGCCTCTGCAAAAATGTCCGCGGGGACTTAGTTTTTCCGTAAAAGTACGTAATAACGAACCAATCAGCGTTCGTCTTTAGAAAAGACTGTCTAAAATCCGCATCACCGTCCGCCCCACTACGGATAACAAGACAATCATATGTGGTGTGCCCCGCTCCTCCCGCCGCGCTCGCAGCCACCGTAAGCGCTTAACATTAGACGGGCGGAGCGGGGAACACCACACATTATTGTCTTTTTCTCCGTAGTGGGGCAGACGGCGATGCAGATTTTAAACAGGCTTTTCTAAAGACGAACGCTGATTGGTTCGTTGTTAAGTGCTTTCACGGGAAAACTAAGTTCTCGCGGACATTTTTGCAAAGGCCACTCGTCTTAATTTTTCGCAAGGAATCCGCTGGTATGTAGATGGTGCGCGAATTTTGCAACACCCTGTATATATATATATATATATATATATATATATATATATCTACTGTGCGATATACTACACAACCAAGTGCATATCATTGTCATTAATTATTGAGCGATTACAGTACAATGAAATTAGACACAGCACATGTGTGGATAGTAAATCTATATGCATATATTACGATATAGACATTGAGAAAGACGTTATGGCGTCAGGAATTGGGTTAGTAGCGCGCTAGCGGCTAGAAGCATGCGTAAAATTAGGGGTCAATGAGCTTATAGTTCCGTGCCGTGACGCAGACGTGCAGGTAGTCCGAAAGGGCAGGTAACCGAACCCTCGTGACTCGTTGGGCGGTGGTAATGCACGTTTGAGTCACCGATTCGGTTACTCGTTGGTAAAAATGGGGAGCTGCTATATCGACCGTTCAAAGGATTTTCGCTGTTCTAACGTGAGATAAACGGATCGATAATTTTCACGATGTAAACCTACAGGAAATTAATTGCAGGATAAAATCGAGTTCCATCAATATAATAATATAGTGGATGAACTTTGGAATTCGCTGAATGGGCATTAAATTATGTGTCGAGGAAATAATGTTCGAATAGCTTATAGCAATATATACGATATTGCAATAAGTGATTTAGGCCGTGGGTATAGAGTAGGAATAGTATATAGCCGTAGGTGAGTTACATTGATTGTATATATTTGCATGTGAATGCTGTATCTTATCATTGCTTTATGTCCTCATTCGCAAAGAATGGTATGTTGCCGAGGGTTATGAAAGCAATTGCTGCGTACTGAAGAGTTTGTTAATTCATTTCTATAGTAAAACCTCCGGCACTGTGACTAATCAGGACTGACAACCCCCGGCACTGTCACTAATCAGGACTGACAACCCCCGGCACTGTCGCGTATTGGCTTACTTGGCTTACTTTTTCCCGACCAATCGAAAGCAAGTACAGGGCGGTAGAATTAACCTGATTTCACCCGAGGTTTTGTAATATACACGGGCGGCGCTAAGGCTACACGGTAGTAAGTGGATGCGGTACTGCTACAGGGGCATGGTGGGGATACCTAAGCGACAGTGCCGGAGGTTTCACCGTACGTACAGTCAAACCTCGGTCCCTGACCCCTCAGTCCCTGTCCGCCGTTCCAGTGCCGTATTGACGTTGTGGTCCGCTGTTTTGCCCAAGCTTTCACGTGCTTCGTAACTTAGGTTAGGTTGTGATTGATATATAATCGTCATTAGAAGTCGTATAAGAATTAAAAAACCGATTTTTGTACGAAATTTCACCGAAGTCTCTCCTTAAGGAAAGTATTAGCTATATCACAGGTGAATTAGGAATAATGTTATTATTTTGTGACGCGTTTATGCCCAGGGGCGTAAAATCAATTGTGACGGCCCTGCAACTCTTCCTGATTGGCTGAGCGTCTCTATCAACAGTCAGCAGGGAGAGGATGGACAGGGACCGAGGTTTGACTGTATTCAGTTGGCTATTTCTGATTTCCGAATATCAACCTACAGTATTTATAGTACCTATAAATATATAATTCCCTGCAACAGAAGCGTTTATACTACGACTGCGGATTTGCAGCTCTATACAGCTCAACAGATGTTTCTTGAATATTGATAGTGTAAAATTGTCGACAGCGACTACGATATATCGTTACCCGGACGATGATTTACGCGCAGAGCCATCTGTCGGGCTTCGTTAGCCGAGGACCGTCCCGTGTCTCAGCTGTCGGAAATCGAAAATTTTACACTATTTACACTTTTACTACCGCTCTACTTTCGATCCCTTCGCCCCATTGCTGCGTGAAACAACACTATTTTTGGACAAAAATGTTCGGCATTGCATGTAGAGTAGGGGAACGTTGATGCTTTTTGCGTTTTAGACGCGTAGACTCTGATATTAACCAAAATAAGTGACACGGTCACACTTGACGAACATAAAAAATTTATTTTTCTCGATTTCGACTAATCTCGCGTACTGTATCGAACCTATTCGCTACTAATCATCGAATAAATCCATTATATATCATTTTTGACCATCGTTTCCGAGTTTTTGTTGTTTTTTTTCGGTCGGTAAAGGTAGGAAAGTAGGCTGTGTAGGTAGGATGCGCTTATATTTGTAAAGCAGTATTTTTGAAAGAGTAGGGCAATAAACGAAACTAAGCGAATCGGATGGAAAACATGCAAATTACAATCGAAGAACGATTGCAACATTGAATGGCCGAACACAATGCACCAGCAAAGCCGTATTAAGATTAAAAAGTGCCTTAGGCCCAGAAGAGTATCTCCACCCCTTGCCAAGAAAATGTTTCTAATTTATCACAATTTTTTTAACTGGAATGGAGCGTAATCTTTATCACAAAGATACTTGTATTTTTATTAGCACAAATAAAGGATAATTTGATAATAAATAACATGAATGTCTTGTCTTCACACCATATATTGAATCAATGTGGGTACAATGTCGTTTTTATCATGTATTCGTCACATTGATTTTTCTATTTTTTTCACGTTTTAAAAAAAACTTTATACTTGCGCGCTCCGTTGCGTGCAACCGACTTGCGACACCCAGCCTACACTGCAATACGACTCTTGCTTTTGAGCGGGTCAGATCTCACATATTTTGTTTTAAGGTGCTTGCCTACCCAATTCCACCAGACCTGAAAACATTGGGAAAAAGGTGCTATTAAATGGAATATTATCTCTGCCTGGGCACCGAAATCAATGAAACAAAATACGTCGCGCAATTCTATGTGCGACTCCGAACACGTACGGCCCAAAAAAGGGTTTTGAAAACGTTTTACATGGATATCTTCTCTATTTTTGCGTGAAAATAGCTATTCATGTATCAAGTCCGAAAAGTGTCACAATCCGATATGGGTTATTTCTAATATGAGCCGATCAAGTGTGCTGTGTCACAGAAGAACGAGTGAGGATTTATTGCCCGAGCGCAGCGAGGGCGATAATCCACACGAGTTCTCCTGGGACACAGCACTCTCAGAGGCGAATTTTGGAAATTACCCATACCAGAATTGACACTTCTCGGACTTGGCGCATACAATATTTTATGCGATCCGTTGTTTGAAGGTTCACTTTTTGGAAAATCGCACGCTCAAAGTGTTATACTTACTTTAGTTTCTAAAATTACTGGTATTATTGCGTTTTTATGTATCAAAACATTTTGACTCAGACATTTGACATTTTCAGGCATTTTTCTTTGTAAAGTGTGAACGTAGTCAGAAGTAACCCGACTATATGTTTATTTTGATGAAACATATTCATACTGTCCGATAATATTTCATTATAGGCTTCTGTCCTATAATATTTCACTATATTTTGGTGACCTGAAATTGGTCACTCTGCGGCCTAAATCCAATGCTCAAAAAGTGAACTTTCAAACAACGGGTCGCATAAAAACATTTTTTGGGCCGTACGTGTTCGGAGTCGAACATAGAATTGCGCGACGTATTTTGTTTCATTGATTTCGGTGCCCAGGCAGAGATATTCCATTCAATAGCACCTTTTTTCCCAATGTTTTCAGGTCTGGTGGCATTTCGTAGGCAAGCACCTTAAGGCCCATCCCTAGTCGCCCACCTCCTTTCGTTCGAAAACGACACATTTCGATTATTCGAATGTAAAAACCATCTCTAGACTCTATTTTTGCAAGGAACGAACATGTTTTTGGACATATGTGTTCGAAATTGAAATAGAATTCGCGCGACGTTGGCCTTTTTTGCGTTTTCGACGCCTGAGCTCGGATAATAATCGAAATGTGTCTTTTTCGAACGAAAAGAGGCGGGCGACTAGAGATTGCCCTTTCCAACTATATTGCGGTGAGTGACATAATAATTCATGAACAACTTATTATGGTACTTCGCCGCGGTATAATCGGCACGCACTTTCATCACTTATTGTTACCGGATTCAAAAAAAAAAATATGTCCTAACACTCCCGTCCTGATTATCTTATGTATATCGGAGGTTCTCGTATACATATGTGTATGTCAAAATATACAGGGGCACTGAAAAATAGACTATGTACAAAAAAATGAATCACGAAATTATTGCAAATATTATGAAAAAAAGTTCTTGCCCACCTTACCACATTGGTGTACGAGTTCTGTACGAGATATTGCCGAAAACGTAGATATTGGCGATTTTTGTAGTGCATGCCAGCATGTTCCGAAGAACCATTCTGGGCGCGACGTTCAAAACAAATTTTTGGGCTCGGACGTATGTAATAATATACCTAGTTTATTCTCTACTAACTTACCAGGTATTGTTTCTCCGTTAAATGTCATCTCCACCAAATGCGTAACTGCTTCGTGAGGCACAAACGAAGCTAAGAATCTCTGGTTACCGAGCGCCCTAACGAAGCTCGTAACGTGTCCACCGTTTACCAGTATTTCAAGATTACCAGAACCGGCCGTAGCTCCGTCGACTATAAAGATATTAGTTGATTGATCAGTTTTCGAACGTTATCGAAAAATGATTATTTTTTACTTTGCAAATTGCAACACGCAACTTACTTTCAAATTCAACTGGCTGATCTATAACTCCGTTGGGAATATTTCCAACTTGAATGGCGCGCGCATTGTATGCTTGAGATCTGAAGAAGAAGAAAAAAAATTAATGTTTGCAGAGAAAGTAATTTCAAAATCAATTAAAGCTCCGATTCCAAGAAAAATGAACGCTCTGAATGGTGGATTAAAAATTAATTATTCCCGTGAGAAAGCAGTAAATTTTGCACGGAAAAAAGGAGCAAAAAAATTTCGAGAGAAAGAGAAATACCTAAAAGGAGATCCATCGACGTGCTGTCCATTCACAAGCACCTCGATTACGTGCTCGCCTACTTCCTCAGCGATAACTGTGAAAATTTGTCCACGAAGTACCGATTTCTGTACTGACAACTCTTTGCCTCGCGGATCTGTAACGAAATATGAATTAGAATAACTATTGATATACGTTAAAAAACTTGCTCGCACCGAATTTCAAAGGGTTATGGAATTTCGGTAATTTGATATGGATTTCAGAGATTTCATCAGAATTTTTGAAGGATTCATAGATTTTAGGAGATTTCTAAGGGATCTTGGTGTTTTCACTACAGTGTTAGTTAAAATTTCACGGATTTTGCTAAAAGTCCATGACTTTCTTTCGAAATTCGGGGCTGTTATCGATTCGACCAAGGTTTCTTTTTATCTCGGAATTCATGGATTCCACTGACGTATCGAACTCGATGGAATTCTAAAAAATTTCGCGGAGGTCTCTAAGGCTTTGGTGAAACATGTTTAGGGTTTCAGAAATTCAATTTATTTCGTGCAATGTAGAATTTAAATTTGATTTTTTTCGAATAATATGGGAACTAGGCGATTCTTGGCGATTAAGGCAATAGTCACGAGTATTTCTGGGCAAGAGGCTTTGGCTCTGTTGAGAGCCCTCATCAGATATAGGGATCTATTATACGACGTAACTTTACTCAAATACAGTATGACGAGTAACAGTCTGTTATCAGCTGTGTATAACATCATTGTAACAGTTTTGCATTTCTATTCTCTCAATTGCTGCTTCAATCTGTAGAAGTATACTTATACCAAACATAATAAGATTCATGAGCAATCAAATCAAGGGGCAAAGAAAAAAATAAAAATAAATAATTAACACCGTTATCAACGTGTAAAAGTTTCCTTGCAGTGAGTCTCCGAAAAGTGCGAACAGTCGTAGTCATTGACCTGAACGCCAAGAACGTTCCCCACATCTATCAATTCTACTCATGGATGCATTTAGAAATCTCTGATGTCAAAAGAATGGCACTTGGATTCGTAGTTTTTTCCGGAAATTTGTGGTCTTCTACAAAAAAATGAAAATCTCACTGTGATATCACCGGGTTCCATGGGATTTCACGAATATAATTTCGCGAGTAGCTACGACTTCTCGGATTTTTAAATGAGCCGAACCGCCGCAAATCCAAATCTCGATAAATATTTGGATCCAATTATGAATGAATGATGACATAAACTAACAATTCCTTACCAATAACAGAAACCGTTGCTTTATTAGCATCAATGCTTGTGTCGAGAGCAAAAGTTGTAGGTCTATGGACGGGCAAAATGTCCAGTGCATCTCCAGTGACCACTTTATCTTTTCTCGTTGGTCTAAACGCGGAGCCATTATTTCCGATGAACCGCCCGTGAGTTGCGTCGGTGGTATCACTACCTTTGTGGCTATTGTAGTCCTTGTTCTTCAGTATTCCATGTGTCCGCGGGCTTTCGTTTTGATTTCCATTGTATCTCAGAGCCGAGGTGTACTCTGAAGTAGCTTGTACCGTTTGCAGAGTATTGTGATTGACAGAACTGTCGTGGTTCTGGGACATGTTCGTCGTACTGTAATTTTTACTTCTGTAATTATTGTTATTTGCAAAGCTCGAGTTTGATACCATGTGCTCATTCGCTGACGAATTATTAGCTAAGTTTGCCAAAGATTCAAGACTGCCGTATGACAGTAGTGATTTTGTTTTCGCTATGGCGTCCCATGAGTCTCGCCGAGACGTCCCGCCGACCATAGAAGACACTGAACAAATACAGAGTATTCATGTAATAATCTGATTGTTTCAAAATGGTTTAAAAAAAAAGAACTTGAATTTGATATCTTATAAGGTTTTTTAGTATATTTTTTCAAAGCCCCACTCATTGAGAACTTTGCAGCTGAGTCATAATGGGAAATTAGTGAAATTGATGAAAACATTTACAGACGATTCAGATCACATTTATTTTCTGATAAATTTAGCAAGAGTCGATCAGGCTGGAGTAAAGTGCACCATAGTAAGAAGACCTCAGATACATTACTGCTACCGAGACTGCAACTTGACTTTAGCGACTGTTGCCAAGTTGAAAAAACTATATTGGTTATTCCTAAGCAACATTATGACATTGTGTCATATCGGATCTCCTACATCCTTAAAAACTGTATTAACAGGAGATAGACTTGAAAATTAGCTACCCTTACCTCTTACATTGCTTGTAGTGTCTACAACACTGTTGCCTGCTAAGCCTCTTTGATTGGTAAAGACTTCTCCTCTGTCGTTTCTTGGGCTGAAGCTTCTGTTTATTGGGCTCTGTGGCAGGTTCCTAAACATCATGGGACTGAGGTTGGGCGAGCGGGATCGATTCAGAGAATTTGACTGATATATCTCTTTTGATTCTTTGATCGCTGATGGACTGTGCATATTATGCATAGTCGCATTTGGACTACTTGGATTAGGCGAGCGAGATCGATTCAAAGAATTCAAAGAATACATATCTTTAGATTCTTTGGGGAAACTCTGGCTCTGCAGGTTCGAATTTGGAGAACGAGAGTGGCTTATTGAACTTGTCGAATAAACCTCTTTTGCTTCCTTGATGAACGATGGGCTTTGCAAATTTCTCAGCGTTGTATTTGGGCTTGGGTTCGGGGAGCTGGTGCGATTCATAGAGCTTGTTGTCTGGTAGACTGAACTGTTACTTTCCTTGGTCAAGTTCGACGAAGCTTTGTAGGATGACGAAGAGTTGTTCAACGTTTGATGAACGGGAGACTGAGTTCTGGCCACATTTTTACCGTGCGAATCGAGGAAGCCCTGAGTTGGGCTAGGGCTTTTATAGCTTGGCAAATAACTTTTCAGTATCGGGCTTGACCGTTCATTGGAAACTCGCGTCCCATTCATTCGTCTCTCTAGCGAAGATATTTTAGTCCTTTCAAGGCTTGACGAGGAGTCTTTGGAGCGTCTGGACCCTTTTTGAGTTCCTACTCTCAAAGAAAATGGGGATCCTCGCACGTCGGAGCCGTTGAAATAAACGTAAACACGATACTTTCCAGCATCCCTTGGGAGGAAGGACACTCTATACTGCATAGTGCCTATGTCTGCAATCCTATATGGAACTGACTGCTTGTCATGGACTATGTCGATTATAACATCTCCAAGACCACCGGTTCCTCGCGCATCGACTATGAACGAGAAAGGCTGGCCTGGCATGGGGTCATCCATGTCAAGCAGCTGAAATAACATTTTCATTCTGATCAATATCTAGACATGTGCCTACATCCGAGCTCATTTCATCGATATCATTATTATAGTCTGAAAGTATCTGTATCTGTATCAACATACATTCTATTGTCTCTTATTTAAATTTGCATCTAATTAAATACATTTTGACCCCTTGGACAGCGCAATTGCTGACATGAATATATAAGACCGGAGCCATTGAATTTAGCTCTGAATTAGATTCCTATTAGTTCTAATTCCCTAAAACGAAAATAAGATATAATGTCCTTGCTGAAATTGGCAGAGAAAGAATTCTACCTTAACTCCATTCGGATCGAAAACGAAGCATGTGAATGGACCACCTTGGATATGATTACCCTTGTGAGTAATCGCAATACTCCATGTACCAGTCTCATCTGGTTGGAATGTCGCTGTATGAACACCATCGTTTTCCTTTACTGGACAAGGTAGTGCTCGACCAGTCGGTGACCACGCAGTTACGTCAATACCGTCATGACTAGTTCCTGAAAGTTGGGAAACATTTAATCTAGGCTGAATAAATAACAAAGGAATGCAACTTATGTCACATTTTCAAGTTTCGTTTTTACATATAGTAATTGTGATTAGTTTCTATCTTACCATAACTGTTCACTAGTACTTCTACTATCGAACCAATGGCGCACGGATCCATCCCTGGCGATTTTATCTTTGTCAAAGGAGGCAGGACTCTGAAGTAATATGGACATCCATTGACTAACTCTCCATCATTGTATACCATCAGCTGATAGATAAAAAATGATCTTCATTAGGTTTTGTTAATTGTATTTTCTGGATAAATGATTACTTTGATGATCAGGGATAATCGATTTAATATGAACCACATCTGTCAACTGTTATCACTATCGTATAGCCTAAGTTGAAAGGCTGTTTTACCTTATGCATCCCAACTTCGGTCGGTATGAATGTTCCCTTGCCATGAACCCCGTTCCATGTAAGTCTACATTCTACCCGACCGCTAGGACTAATGACTTCGCCACGTACATCACGGAGATTAACATCCTTTGAGAGAAGCTCCAATCTAAAATGAGCCTATAAAATAGAATTGAAAGATATTCATCGGAGTAGAGAAAGTCACCAGCTACCTTTCAACTCCAACTGTGACTTACCGGCTGTTGTACTCTAGCCGAAGTACTATCAATGTGTATCGCGATTTGTTCGCCTGCTTGAGGACGTGGCTTGACCCACTGGAAGTGAGCAGCATAAGCCATCACCCCTAAATGTTCAACATTTTGGTCTGCCATATCTCTTGCCTTCAGTATAGGTTCCACACCAAGCTTTTTTCCACCTTCAACACCTGTTCCAAACAACAATGGAATGAAGAATGAGTAATTGCGATCTTTGGTTCTCGACATAGTCGATCAGTGCGACCTTTTATAAACATTTTTGTGCTAAAAAAGATTCAGAATTTGAAAAATTCTGGAGAACCAAAACTGTGAAGCCAGCCATGCAGGCAGTGTTGGAGGCAACGTTTTCCTGGAAACAGCAGTTCTCACTAGTTTTGCGCCAATAACTCAAGAGCAGCTTAAGATATTGACATGATTTTTTTTTCACGAAGATAATTTCGTTTTCCATAAACTAAACCGATGTCTGCGTACAAAAATTAGTTTTTCAAGACTGTTTGAACAATTATTCATATTTTTTGACCTTTATAGCTAGTTAAGTTCGTCAAGAATGCATTAAAAAAACTCGTGAAGAAAGAAAATCTATGTATGTTCATTAGTTCGTCCACAAAGGACATTCGAATCTCACCCAATTTTCTAATGAAAAATAAGCTTTATAATACCTTGCTGCAAATTGTACTCCCAATTCTTGGGATCCGTGTCAAGCCTATCATAAGTAGGTACAGGACCTCCTAAGTTCCTTACAATACTACAAAGTGCTCGACCGTCATTCCAGTCAGTCTGCAAAAATTAGGGAATAATTATTCTGTGAATTATATCACGATTGTTCAATGGGCATGTAACTCTTCGAGGCTTCGTGTGCGGCAATGATTCCGCATAGTTATTATTTCTTACAGTGAAATTTCTGACAGGAGCATGTGGCAGCTGGGAGTTGACCCATCTTAAGGTAGCGTGAAAGCCCGGAGAACCTTCTTTCATGAAGTATGACAAGTACGTCATTCCTGACAGTTCGTCCAAGTAAGGAGAAGCCAGATATTCTGGTTCCAGTACCATCGGTATATCAAATTCACGTTTTGATATTTCCATCGCCTTCCGGCAATTGTAAACACTGTTATCAAGTCACAAAAATTTTGTTCTTAGGAATAAGGTACAGAGTACATGCAATGAAATCAAACACCCTTTTCCAAAATCATGCACTCACAAACATATATAATTCGTCACATTGTTGAGTGGATATAATCAGGATACTAACAGAGAAAACTGTAGCCAGGAGCCTAACTCTGAGAACTTGTATTTTGAGGCATAATCTAAAATTATTTAGGATTTTATGGACTTTGCCTTGAATAGATTGATCGCACTGAAGGATAAGTGGTAGGGTTGTTCTAAGGTACGGGTTGCATCTTTTTTCAAAACTTCTTTAAATTTAGAGGAAGTATATAAACATAATACCATTTTTAATAAATTTCAATAGAATTGACCCCTCATCCGAGAGATTGTAAGCCATGAATGAAAAAGATAACGGTATATAAAATAATATAATGAATCGAAATTCTCAATGATGGGATAACATTTCCATGCATTGAAAAAATGTTATCCTCTAAACCATTGGATTCCTTGTCTTGATTAGGCTCTGAAAATTCTTGGCTTTCTTTGCAGAATTTAAGAGAGAAAAAAAAGTCACGAAAAGGTCGAAATAATGAAAATGTCAGTATTTCTGTTTTAAATCAACTTTCAATACGCAAAGCATTATCGCAAAATTCCGAACTATTCATTTTGTGAAAGTTGGATTCAAGACAAATCTATTGACTATTTTATTCTTGTCAATAAGGCTCATCAAGTGCAACATAACGCTGATCCAAAATTCTTGAATTTCATAAATAGCCAAATTTGGATGGTTCCGAGTTTCGAAACAGGGGCCCACAAAATTCTGATAAAAATCCAGGTTCCGTTCAGGACCAGAAGAGAAGCGAGGAAAAAGTTTCACTCAAATCTAAAGGGGTCAGGTCTGGATGGTGATCGAAATTTTCCATGAACGATGCGACTTATGCCCTCCGATAAACACGTATTCTTGAGTAAACTCAGTCTATGTGTGACATGATCAAAGAATCTCTAATAATTTCTAATTATGTCTTAAAATACAAGTAAATAACTGTGGAAAAACTGATTCAATATTGAGTGTTTCTTTAGCGCATAACAAGGTATCAACATCCAAGGTTTTACACCTTGTTGTTACATTTTCCACAAAGCCGAGAATATTGCTTTGAAAGTTTCGGTTCAAGAAGAAAAGGAAGAAAAATCTTCATTCAGCATTGCTCAAGTAGGAAAAGCTAAGGATTGCCCCGGCCGATTGTGCTTTCTGAATTAGATTTTTTGTGACTGCTTACTTATCGTTGGGATCAAGTTGGCGCCAATGAGGGAATAATCCTGGCTTGCAGTAATCCAATAGGGCGCTGAGATTTACACCTGAATTCCAGTCGGTAGTAAAGTTGTTGACTCTGCATTCAGGTAGTACTGCCTGAAACAATGTTACCCCACAATGAGTTATATCGTCGACCATCAATATGATTCGATTTTCACATACTCAGGCAGAACCGAAAATGGAACGACTGATAATTAAAATCTAAAAAAACAGCAGACTATAAGAATGTGATAAATCTTTGAAATAGATCTCCATGAGTCCATTTGTCATTATAGCGAATGTGTACATGATATGATACTACTTATAATATTTACACTAATCTATTCAATACACATTTTTCACATCAAGTTTATAATTATTATTCCAGTTGCACCAGAAGCACGTTGTTAGTATGTAGGCAGGTAATGTACACAAACCTTGAGCCATGCCAGCATGAGTTTCCGGGGAGGAAACTTGGACTTGCCTATTTGGTATCTAACGATAAGCGACCATATCAGACCCAGAATCAGCTTCAAAGTTCCGTTTACAATATCGACGTTGCCTGAAGTACAAACGGTAAATATACGTGGTGCCAAAATATAATGAAGATGAATTACAACTCAATGTTATGAAACTACGTGTTTTTACATCAAGCAATAAATATACCAATTATACAGAGTAACATTGACGGCTTATTACCTATATTGACAAGCTTTACACCATCAGTTTCTATGGCCTGTAGAGCAGTCGAGACATTTTCAAGATGATGATGTTGGTTTGCTGGGCGAGGATTCCAGCGAGGAAGTCGTCGGTTGGTGAGGATCTCAACCAAAGCACAGAGGCGAGTCCCGTCCCGAAAGTCTTCAGCAAGATCAACAACTGCACCACTGCTATCTGCAGTTGCTGGATGATGCCGCAGGTGCTCGTTGACCCAATTCCTGAAGGTATTAGCCTGTATTTCAACCCACAAATCTTCGTGGCCCTTTATGGCCATTCCTTTTGCTGCAGTTCCCTCTGCCGAGCGGGCAACAAGACCGACTAGCTGTTTAGGTCGTAGTTGTTCCATCGTGGACTGCATTTTATTCTGATAAAAACAAAGACATTTAAAAGGCAATTATAAACTAGAGTATTTGCTGGTCAGAAGATATAGAGAATATTCTCGAAGAGCTCTGCCAACCTAATAATGGATTGAAACATGCTTCCATGTCTTGTGGATACCTGCAGGTGATGGAAAAATCTGATCTATACTGGCTTATACGCACCAAATAATCTACCTAGCTTCTTATTTTAACATTAATGTTGAATACTGATAAATTGAAATGTTCGAAGTAAAAGAATTCAGTCAAATGCTGAGTATTGAGACACAGACACTACGTTATGTAAACATACTAATATGTGTACCCTAGGCTAGTTCCAGACTAACTGTTCAGTCAGCTAGGCCTGATTGACAGTAGAGTTGTGTCATGTACTAGGTGCAAAGGTCGGTCATTCGGTTTCCAAGAAGCCTGACCCAATCCATTTTTTTTTTTTCTTGTTCTTTCACCAGATTCTTGTTCTACTATATGAGAGATCACTTAAAAAACAGGTTTTCCATGAGTGCAGCCTACTGAAAAAATCTTAGTGTTGCAAGGCAGTATATTCAACCGAAAACGGGATTTTCTTCATATTTGATTAGGTGTGTCTGTGAAACCTCATCAAAGCTGCAACTCTTTTAAGCCAGATTCATGCCCGCTGTAGCAATAGTCATAAGGTATATTAATGAACTGACCTTGTGCAGGGCCATGGACAAAAAAAGCTTTAATTTTTTCAGCCTTTTGTTCCATATTTCTCAATCACACGAAAAATTATCATAGCCATCACGGATGTATAATGGAACTACGAAATGACCCCGTGTCTTATATCAGTTTCCAAATTACTAATTTACTATAGGGATTTCATATACCAATCCATATGCGGATTTTTTTATA
Source organism: Tenthredo scrophulariae (assembly GCA_963978835.1). NCBI lineage: Eukaryota > Metazoa > Arthropoda > Insecta > Hymenoptera > Tenthredinidae > Tenthredo > Tenthredo scrophulariae. Next base: position 5,068,391 of record OZ022234.1, read on the forward strand.
GAGTACCCTGAATCTCGATAGAAATTTCTACGAAATTTTAAGGAATTTCGTGAATCACTTATGCGAGCTCTCTAGAGAACTTGTAAATAGCTGGGAAATTCGATTTTTTAAGAAAATTTAACATCAACCGTTGGTTGGTACACAATATTTGATTCATGCCGTTGCGTCTACAAAAATTTGCAAAGTTTTCGTTTCATTTCAATATGTATAAATGTATGTACAGGTAATAACACTGGCTTTTGTACGAGAATGACTATAGTGTAAAAAGAGGTGTAATCATATTGCGTTGCCAAAATGGGGATGCCGAGAATACGAGATGTGAGAATCGCGCAATTGTTTTTGAAATTTGCTTCGTCAATTCTAATTAAGGAATGAATTAGTCATCATCATAACATCTGGTTGTTATTACTCAAGGCGAGGCTGTTGTTGGTAAGTATAGCTAAATACACATGAATATACAGCAACAATCAGATGATAGTCGAAGTTTTGAATAACTCAAAAAGCTTAAATAGTTGCTATAAGGATGATATATTATACAACGGCGTTATTGAATGAATTTTCATGATCGAATAACAGAAAAGAAATAAACTACATATGCAGCAGATCCATTCATTTCTACAGTCGAATTATAATTCGTTGGATTTTTCTTATTCTTATACCTATAGTATATTATAGACCGAGGGTCATTTAAAGCGGTTGTCCCACAAAGTTGTTCACTCTCGCGTCACCGTAGTAGAGAACAGCATATGCGTGACAGTATAATAAGAATATAATACCCTAATGAGTAGGGCTAAAAACTATGATAGACTGCAATAAATAAAGTCGGCTGGATTGTATAAGATGAATTTATCATTATTATCAAGAGTTTGAATTCTAGAAGGCCTCAGGTAAGTGAAAACGGTACTTGATCCCCAGCAGCTGACGCACTATCGCGTACAATAACACGAGTCAATAAAAGCAAAAGGAGAGTGCAGTAACTGGACCTCGTTATAGGTTTTTGGATGAATTGATCTATATCATATTCATCCTTTCTCGGAAACATACGCATATGTATGTAGCGGTAGTCATGTTTTATTCATTCTTTATTATTTACTTGACGATAATCGTATGATGTATGTATGTGCGTACGATTATTATTGCTAATCTATAATATGTGTCAAAAGGTCATTGGGCCAATATATACGTTACATACACATCCATTTCTTACGTCATATGTAAAAAAGGATCGAGATAAACAGAGGGTAAAAAAAATTGAAAAAAAAACGGAGTCCTAATATTGTATGAAATGTATTATCATGTATAATTCTACGAATTCATACGATTCTTCCGGGCAGTTAGAACGGTTTTGGTACTTTTTTTCACGAGAAATCGTAATCCTTTCATAGTTTTATCGATAAAAACAACGAATTTTTTTGACAAATTACGAAAACCCGTAATTTATTTTCATAGAAAACTATTGAATGTTCCAATTTCAAAAAAAAAAAAAAAAATCGTAGAAATTAATAGGAGTAATAATTTCTACCAGGCTACAGAAACTTTATAATGATGAGTAATTCGGCAACTCGGGTTTGACATTTCCCGGCACTCCATTCAAGTTTACGTGGTCAGACAAATTCCCATGTAATATGTATATTGCATAGTAAACAATAGAGCGTTACGGCGATGAAAATTAAACCAGTAACGAAGTTTATTCACCTTATTTTCACTCCACTATATATTATGTATCACGATAATATATATATGCATATATTTACAATTATTTAGGTACAAAATTTATCTATGTGTATTATTTATCTATAAGACACTTCGTCTTACTTTGTGATAAATTTATTCGCGGAAATAGAACGCCATTTTTGGTCCCTTAAGAAATTATATTGTTGTTCAACGCGATGATGACGACAGTTGCGCGGTGGCCCGATGTCTCGAACTAATCCCGATGATCCCGAGTTCCGAGCACTGTGCCGGAGTGCGTGAGTCCCTCATGGAGAACAGTGACGCCGTGTGTGTAGTAGTTTTCATGCACTGTTTATACGTTTCGTTTGCTCCCACCAACGCAACTGTTGGTCGCCGGTCGGTTTCGCCCGGCACGGGCTTCGGCCCTTATGGTCAATAATTAGTGCCATATAGCATATCGTTACCCTCACGCATTGGATAAATTGAATATTTCTAAGATTTCGGATTAAAAAAAATGAAAAACATGTTAAATAAGAATTATTTCAATTTTATTTCAATCCGTTGGCATACTGAACTTGCCAATTCTTTGCAAGAGTTCCCATGAAGTCGTCGTATGTCCTATTGTAATTAATTAAGAATTAGCAATGAATATTATACCTATTTATTTTATGTACAACATTCCGTCCGTGTTTTTCTTGTTTTCTTCAAATTGTTTTACTATTTTTTATATCATAATCCGTTGGCATATCGTGGGCGATATGGAATTTCGATACCTACATATAATTGTGGGCGGCCATTTCCCCTCTTATAAATAAATCGGAGTTACAATCAGCCTGACTATATATGTGAATTATCTAATCTATGCGTGAGTTGAATGCTGGGATAGGCGCGGTTTCCAAGGCCACGTTTTGCCTCCGCGTACATGCGATCGTCAAAGTCTCTGAATATAGGCCTGCTGAGTAACATACTCACACTAACAGCGTGTGCGTGTGTGTTCCTCGGTCACGTATACAGACGTCATCGCTATACCTAAGATTGGCTTCTAGTCGTAACTGGGGTAACAACTACGTGCATGAATACGACAATACAATACAAACCTGGTATGAGAGGTACGAAGCAGGCCTATATATCTACCTTGCGATGGACGCCCTAAATCCTGAAATACGTACATCGATCTACGAGATACGGGATTTACACCTACGCCTTCGAAATTTTATCGAAGCAATATCATCACGTTATTGATTCCAATGAACTATAAAGCGGATTGATTCATTCATTCTGTTACGCTTCGAACTAGATTGAAATTATTACTTATAGAATTGAAACGTATATTGATTTCGGATCTATATATAGGTATATTTATTGCGGTGCTATACATGTTTGCATGTATCTATGTATGTATACCATTATACATATTTGTGCCACTATTTATATATATGCGCGTTAATAGCTCGTAGTACATGGGTATAATAGCTGTACAGATTTCCAGATCGACATTTTTTGTACGGTAACCTAGTTATTTTTATTTTTTAATTCTATTGTAACGCTTGAGTTCCATTATATGTTGGAAATAATTAGGCATACGTATATAATGAGTACCGTTACGTATATTCATATGGTAGTATAGTATGCCTATAAATTGCACCTTTTTGCAGAAAATAAAAATGCATTACCTAAAATGCATCAATAAAGAATCTAAAGTCCAATTTTCCGATAATTTTAACTTTCAAAAAACCAGAGCCCAGTAACTATGACGAGAAGGAACACCCAATTACGTATTCTTGACGCCTAATGGCCACCCCAGTGTCGCCAGATCCATTATGCCCTTTGTCGAATTCGCAGAACATAACTGACGCGCAAAGAAATGCTGCAAGAACACGTTTCCTTCTCGGCTCAAATTTACAATGAAAAACTCTCAGCTTTCAGCTATATGAAAAACAGAAACTGTCGTTAGCTCAATTAGGAGCCAAGGTGCTCGAAAAGACCTCGTCTAAGTCCGGTGGAATTTGGATCATAATCTAGTCAAGTATACAATTAAAAGTAGTTGTAAAACTTAGTAACTCTGGCTTAATAGGGTGGAGTGCAGAACGCAGAGCATGGACCGTACCAAGTTTCGAAAATGGTTCTCTAATATGTCCCTGCTCCAAAATGAAAAGTCACCGTGTGAAATTTCTATGTTCTTTGTCTTATATTGAGAAAAAAAAATCACCAAAATTTACGGTCTAAAAACGTTTATGCGATTTATGCTGAAGTGAACCAATAAGGCAATAACCCGCGACTTTTCTACATTTGAAAAACTGTTCGATAATACGGGCCAGCTAGTGAATATAGACTAATGAAAATAACAATTATCATAATATAAATGAAACACAATAAGCTATAAATATTATTAATAATAAGTGATAATAAAATATTGAAGCAAAATGATTAAGAAACCACTTTTTAATTTTATTTTTTACATAAGATGTCCGTACAGAAGGTTCTAATGCTATTTTCAACAAAAAAATGTTATTAACGAATAAAGATAAAAAAAGTGGTTCGTATTAGCAGGAACGGGGTGTAAAAAATGAACTGGGCCGTAATTTTTGTACAGCTTGACGAACCACCATGAGTTCAGAGGTTCTTTGTTCCGCTTGAAATGTCTAAGCTTCCGATACCGGAGGGAAATTTAAAAAACGAAAGATTCGAATTTTCAATATTGTTTGAATCGTCGAAATGCTATAACTTTGTTGATTGAATTCGAAAATAATACCGCCACTCACAAAGCGGGAGCGGGTGGCGCCATCTGGAATGTCCTTGGTCTGGCTGCTTCTACTATAGGCATTTTTGGCGAAGCTCAGGTATACCAACCCAACTGTACCCAAAGAGTACCAACATATAGTTTGAGTGACACACACTATACTGTGGGCAGGTTTGGGTATAATTGAGTTGGTATGTCCGATCTTCGCCATAAAATGGGAGCTTTCCATCTACAGCCAAAAATCAACACACTCAGACACACAGCTAAACGATTGGTCTTTTCCGTTCGCTCCAGCCAATCATATTGCTGTGTGTCTGACTGCGTCGATTTTCGGCTGTAGATGGAAAGCTCCCAATGCCTTGTGTGTGTATAAAAAAAATCGATATGGATTTACTTCCGTATTTTCCATATTACATATAATTGCTTAAAAGACGTTTATCTTGTAGAGAAAATTTTTTTTTAAAAATATGTCGACAACAATTATATTGTGTAGACTCTGCGCCCTGGAATGTGATAAATACGTTAATATTTACGACGAAAGCGAAGATTCAAATATGGAACTAGACACTAAAATAGCTTCTTGTTTACAAATATGGGTAAACCGATAAACATTTTATAACTATTGTGTATGGTTCATTCATCACTTCATTCAATCCCCTAATGCCGTCTATCCATATTCAAAAATACCGTTACCTAACCTCTCTTTTATTTAATAAACAAAATCTATGTTTGTTGGTTATTTAGTGTTAAACCACGTATCCCGTTGTCCCATTTCTCTTCCTTTACGACAGACCAAATAAGAGTATATCATTCATGTTAAATCCACATAAAGAATTGACATTTTCGATTTAACGTTAAAAAGGAATGAAATCTTGAGAGTTACAGCTCAAAACAGAGATTCCATTTATTCAAGGTATCCAAGGAAGATATTTTGCCACAGACAGTCTGTAGGACTTGTTGCATCAAGTTAAGCGAGTCATTCGAGTTTTACCAAGATTCAAACAAGGCCCAATTGTTGCTTGGAAAAATATATGAATTGAGAAGTAAGAGCTATGCGAGGGAAGAGGACAAGGATAACAATGAAGAATTTCAAGATAATCTGCAGTACGATCAAGCGGTGATGTCACAACATAGATAATATGGACTTGTGAATAGAAATTGTACACAGAACTAGCCTAAGGACAATCACATCAACATTCTGTTCTTCCTTTTTTTCTACTATTTTAGAATATTTTGTACTTCATTTGCTAATTGTGTTAAAAAAAAAAAAAAATCTTGTTACTTTTACTAGAATATTACTAAGCAAATATTTTCGAAAGTTCAACCATAGCTCAATGTTACAACTTGGTTTTTTTCATTTTAGGAAAGCAATGAGAACAGAGAAACTGAAATCGAGGAAGAAGCACGAATTCGAGAGGATAACATGCTCAAACCCAATGAACAATGCAATCGTAAGCTCAATTTGCGCGGGTATATCACCTTAGAAAAGTGAAAGACTGTCTTTCTTGAGTTCGTTACTCAATTAATCAATCAGTTTACAAATTTGCGGTTCTTCTCTTTTCACTAGTTCATTTCATCACGATCAGCGACAAAGAGATAAAATTATGTGAAATCGGCAATTTCGTGCCTCTTGTCTACTACTTATAACTACTACAATTTTTAAACGCTTTTCAGAACCGGATTTAGCCGATAATATTAACAGCCTGGAAGTACCTGCTGACCTTAATATACAACTATCACCTTCGTTTGAGACTGACGACGGTAATTGCGACGCGGAGATAGACTCTGATACAGCTATTCAAAAAAAATCACGTCGGCGTCAAAAGGACCCAAATTTAAACGACGTTCCAGCCAATCCACGTTTCACTAAAATACTCGAAGGGTATCCTTGGTCATGTACCGTGTGTGAGGACAAAGTTTTGGATAGTCTCCAGGTATGTATGGGATAGGAATCTCAAGGGGTGGCTCAAAAAGCAAAATGCTACGGATGAGCAGCTGGTTATCTCAAAATCGGTTTTTCTTTTTTTTTTCACCGCCCCAGTGCACATACCTACAGATTAATAGCACCTAATGCACTTAATGCTATCCCAAAATCCGCAAATAATTGATCAAAAATAAAGAAAACAATTGTTTTTTTTTCAATCTGCAGGACCTGAGGGATCATTACAAAGTGGAACACAGACAGCCGCCGGTATTCAAGTGCATAAATTGCGAGAAACAGTACGATCGTTACCGAAGTTTTTCAAGGCACATAAAGCAGCATAGGAATCCAAAAAAATACACGCAAGTATAATTTCCCAAGCTGTAAAAACAGTATTAATAATAATAATTAGAAGTAGAAGAAAAATAAGGATGTTAACAAAAACTCCACCAATAGCAGAGGATTCGAGAACTTTATAGCTTGATGAAATTTTTGGGGATTTTCAATTACAGGTGTGATATTTGCGGGAAATCATTCACTCAAAAAACGACTCTACAGGCCCATGCTACAGTTCACACAACCGACAGGCCACACGTTTGCCATACGTGCGGTAAATCGTTCAAAAACTTCAGCTCGCTCTACGTTCACGGTAAAATGCATCTGCCGGATCGGGCAAAAGAGAAATATCGCTGCGATATTTGTCAAAAAGAGTGAGTTATACTCCGAAGCTAAATATTCCTAGTGTTTTAGGATCTATGCAGTTTGAATTTGAGAGAAAACGAAAATCAAGTTATTATTTATTGTAGTTTTTTATACCGGTGTGTATATGCGTAAGGTAATATTCGGTTCATTATAAGTATATACTCTTTATTCATATGATGCTGCAGATTCTCGACGAGGCACACGTTGGAGACTCACAGAAAAATTCACACCGGAGAGCGCAATTTCGTATGCGATATTTGCGGCAAATCGTTTATCGCCAAAGGTTCCCTAGACTACCATCTCCTCAGTCATACCGGTGACAAACATCACGTCTGTTCGACGTGCGGCAAAGGTTTCAAAACTGCGCGACTTCTAAGTAAGTTAGATTCGTGGATACGAATATAACAGAAGCTTTTTCAGTATCTGTATATCATAATGGTCGCTTTAAGGTTTAAGTATAATTTATCTAAATTTACTTTGGCGCTTATTTTGACATTGAAATTTCAGACAAACACATATCGTTGCATACGGGAATAAAGCCTCATCAGTGCGATGTATGTGGAAAACAGTTTCGAGAGCGTGGTGCGTTGCGGGAACATACTCGTATTCATACTGGCGCCATGCCATACAGTTGTGAATTCTGTGGCAAATCTTTTCGATTCAAGGGAATATTGACGGTAATTCTCAACCTTTGGTCAATAACATATCGTTCCAAATATACGAATCTGCTATAAGAGTGTTCTAACTGTGTTCTTAGATCGTGTATAGTAACAGTTGCACATCACGAGGAAAAACAATAATCTCATTTCACGTTACAAGGTCCATAATTATGCCCTTTTTTCAGGTCCACAGGCGGCAGCACACAGGGGAGCGACCATATTCGTGTTTAGAATGTCGACGGTACTTTACTAATTGGGCGAATTACAATAAACATATGAAAAGAATTCATCACTATGATACGAGCAATCCAGCAAACAGAAGGCAACGTTCTAACGCTAACAACGTTCAACTATCTCTTGCAGATATCGGACCTAGTAAATCTGTTGTTACTGACAACAAAACAAACCAGTATTCCATGATTCCTGATGGCACATCTGAGCAGGTAATATATTACCAAAAAAGTTTATTTCACCGTTCCATGCTATATCAAAATCCATCAAATGGAACCCTTTTTACAGGGAATCAACCCTTTGAAGATGCGTGATGCCATATAGCGTACACCCTTATTAGGTATTTCAGGAACCATGATCGATTTGTGTGAAATTAAGTCCTTGAGGGTTTATGATATCGCTCTTTTCGAAATTGATGTCGAAATTATAAAACTCAAAGTCGTGTATACAAGATAGCGGGTAAAAGTCGGTTTTCATAACTTATTTGCGTCGGTGATTAGGAGTTTGACTTGAAAATTATCCAATTCGAAATGATGCGGCCCACACAGTGAACAAAAACTCGAAAAATTTCAATTTTTCACAAAAATTGTCACCTTGTATTTGCTATTTTGAACTCGTCAATTTCTTTGAATAAAAACTGAATTTCCATTCGAAGTGGAGATTTGGATTGTAAAGCAGCACCTGCAGACATGAAATAGTCCATATAGTTTGGTATAGTTGTCATTCGTATTCATCAAATGTATTTTAAATACTTTATTTACAGATATACGTGCCTTCCACCAAGCCTTTGGTAAATCCTGATCACAGCTGATTATGAGTATAAAATAAAATGTATTCTTTATTTATCATGTCAGTATTCAAATGATTATTCCGTCGTATAACTAATATATACTATTTATATCGAAGTTTTAAGAGTGGTGTATGATAGTTGGTGAAATTCAGCTGAATTTTATTTGGGAAATAGTTTTTCGTGTTCACTTGCATCAGGGAAATATGGAATATACATTTTTTAGTGTAATCATTTTCACTTAATTTGCGACACAATTTTTTGGAAGAACTAATTGAATCGCAATATTTCGAATATCTGCTATTCATTAGAAAAACAAGCATGTAAGTCCGTTGACCGCGATGGATCAGCTCAAGAACTTCTTGTTTAGACTTTTCATGCTCAAAAAATCGTATTTTATGAGTAGAAAGTTAATTTTTATTTATCCAACACCGAAACTATAGATCTATCATTTCCGAAATTTGACCAGATTTAAGTTGGTGCAAATCCTATCGATTGGAACGAAATAGTACATTTCGATACGAGAGCGAAATGTGAGGCGTTTGTAGGTGTGTCCCATGTTTTCAGCACGAACCGTAGTCGAGGCACAGCCGAGACGAAGGTGAGTGCTGAAAAGATCGGACAACCCTAAACGCATCATTTCGCGGGAGTATCGAATACGATTTTTTTTATAACGAATGCATGACAAAGTTGCTTCTTGTGGGTGTTGACTGATTTTGGGGCACTGTTGTCGATGTAAATAAGCATACCAAAAACATTGAGGCGATTCAGGTATCCTAGCCGTATGCACGGAGATAGCGCGTCGACAGGGATAAATGGGATTTGTTCGCATGCCGTACGTAACATAAATCTTGTGGTGCACACTAGACATGCGCAGAACGTCTGCGCAGGTTTGGCATGCAATATTGTTTACTTCACTCAATGTGATTTTGGACGTTTGACCCACGCTTCGCGTGGCTGAAACCCCCATTTTCACACCTCCTGAAGTAAAATTTTGTACAATACTCGACGGAAAAACTTTTTCTGATCTCGTGTGAATGCAAAACTCGCCTTCGGCTCGTGCTGCAACCTCACACTCGTCAGAAAAAGTTTTACCGGACTCGTATTGTAATGTACTATTCATGTTGGCATCGCCTACGGAAACGTCAGAAAAGTACCACAATATGACCGCCCCATAGCGGCAAACAAGCGACTTTTTCATGCATGCGTTATGAAAATTATCAAAAAAATGTTTGTCAAAAGTTTGATCTTCAAATAACATGAAAACTAGTAGACTGATCGAATACAAAATCTATTCAGTTTTTACTTGGTAAGAAACGCATCGGTTGGTACAAGGAAGGATAAAATCCGTTGATTCGTTGTCGACGTATCGTAGGGCAAAAAAATGTAATATGCAACTTCCCTTTTCTCAAAAGAGGAGGTTAAAGTACCCACATCAGAGTAGTGATCGTTCCAGATATTCAAACAGAAGCACTATCAGTATTCAGTGTATTACCATACCTTCTTATATGTAGTGTTATTATTATTAAAGCTATGTACAATACATACATACATTCACAATTATTCTTATAATTGCGACGAGATTTTCGTAATAAAATTTTAATAAATCTGTTGCTAACAATTGAATAGTTAAAGCATAATTTTTTATCAACGAAGGTTCTCCCTTTTCTAGTCTTATCTCATTTCTTTTGTACAAGTTGAGCAAAATGAACAGGAAATTAAATTGTCAAATCCTTTAGGCACTGTTTTCCTGCGACATTAGAAATATACTTCATACAAGAAATTCTTCGTACATTTAGTTCTTCTTTAAAGTCCATGTTTGTGAATTTTTCTTTCTAATCTTAAAGGATACATATACCGAAGAGAAATTTCTCGCATCAACATTCGTATCACAGAAAAATTCACATTACATGTACTTATGTATACAGGATGATTCAGAATTCGTGGTGGATACTTCACAGAGTTGATCCTTGTCAAAGTTGGGATCGAACTTTCCTCAGCCATTTTTTGCAGAATCAACAACGAACAAAATGATTTTGGAAAAAAATGGCTGAGAAAGTTCCGATCCCAATTTTGGCAAGAATCAACCCTGTGAAATATTCGTCGCACGAATTCTGAGTCACTGTGTATATGTATATTAGGGTGATTGAAGAAAACACGATTTTGGGGTAGTTAGTTGCTTATTCATAGCGTTGTTTCTGTTTACAAAAGAAGAACAATGCTATGGATGAGCAACTAGTTATCTTTAAGTCTTGTTTTTTTCAACCACTCCAATCATATGTTTTATAGAGACACGCTCCATACTGTGTACAGTGTGCACATGGCAAGGTTGATTCTGGCCCGGAAGTGATCTGGTTATCGTGTTAAGGGGTTTGACTCCCCTGAAATTTTCAGAACATCGTTTTTTTTTTTCCCTCTTATATTAAACTATGAATCTTTACCTACAATTCAAGTCGTCGCCGGTGTTCAAATTCTAAAAATTGCCAAAGTTACAGGTACTTTTAGCTAGAAGGTCGCTGCGCAGCTGCCTGCCGGCCGCGCGGTCGACCATCGGCTTTGTTCCGCACGGCTTGCTACCCGCAGCTGTTTTATTGTTTCTTGTTTCACGTGTCCCTATGTCTGATATTTCGAATTTGAGAACGTCAGTCAGTATTCTGTCGGCAACATAGAAGCACGTATTGTATAAAGTATAATTTCAAGTTGGAAATGGAAGATCAACAGCCGGAGGCTTTAGCGGATATGGATAAAAAGGGGACAAAACATAGGAGTCGATCAACGAGTGTCAAACGGAATCACCGGTCGATGAAGCGATTTGAAATGGAGCAAGAAAAAGACCGTACCAGCACATCAGAAAAGAAATCGAAGGCTAGCCACGACATCGATGTACCGGTTTGTGCGCGTTTTGGAAAGGGTTCAGGTTTGACTGTTTCGAGTGGGACTTGGCGCAAATGAGTTCGCACTATGGCGTATCGACGATTATTGGATATTACTCAGGAAAAGTGATTGATTTGTATTTGATAGTGCAATCTTCTTACTGTAAAGCTTGTGAGTTATGGAGTAAAAAACTCAGTGCACCTGAATACGAATTGTGGCATGACGATCACAAAGAGGAATGTTCTAACAATCATGAAGGATCATCTGGAAAAATGGAAGTCGATAGCATAATTGAAATATTTTCGAGGTCAATACAAAAATATAATGTCCGTTACGTGAATTACATCGGATATGGGGATTCAAAAGTGTACAAAGAAATTGTTGATACGGATCCATACGAAGAAAAATTTACTAAAAAAAGAATGTATTGGGCACGTGCAGAAAAGAATGGGCACACGACTTCGTAACGTTAAAAAACTAGTTCGAGTGGTGCAAAAATCATCGAAATTGCTACCCAGGTTGCAACCAGCACTTTCAACGATGGCCATGAAAGCATAATGGCTATGATGGATGTGTTGAATCTGGAAATCGGGTATCGCTGCAACGAGTTCTGTGAGAAAACTGACAAGCTGCATTGCTCAACCGTGGAGATACGAGCTCAACAAAACGCGAAAGAAGGTCACCAAGCTCGTACATCTCTTCAAAAACAGGCCCAAAATGCTCAAGCAGCTACCGAAGGACAATCATATGGGCCAGGAATCGCGGATTAATGGTAAGCCAACCAAACACCGCACCTTCGTCTAAAAAACTGCCTGCACTTTCTTCTGCATTTATCTCGAAACTACTTTTTTCGACCTGGCTGCATATAATATCTCAGAAACTACTGGTCCGATTGACTTGAAATTTGGGCAAAATACTCTTAGATACATCATCTAAAACCTAGCATACGATTCCCTTAAGTTGATTACTTTTTATTGAATTAATATTTTCCTTTGAAAGATTTTCACAAAAAATTCAATTTTTTTTTTTATTTTGCTCACAAAAAAAAAATCCCTATGCTACGTTATAGTCACACTCTTCAATAATATGGTAATTATTTTTTGTTTTTTAGATGAGCCCTTCTCGAGATCCAGCTATGTGCGTGTGGAGTGAAGGACCTTCCTGGCAACAACTGCGGAACCGCCATTTTTGAATATTTTTTAATGAAATTCACAAGAAATGCTCATTAAACTATGAATTAGCATGTGTCCAAAATTCAATAAATTCCGTTGCATAATTTTGATCTTACACATTTTTTTACAATCAGCCTACTTTCCGTGCGGTTAGGGTGGTCAGACCCCTTAAATCGGTTCAATCGGATACCAAACAGTCACTTTCGGGCCAGAATCTACGAAAGACCGGTAGTGGCATCGCATATACCGTGTGTGTGAGTATGTCCAAACTCAATTCTGACATACACAGTATGTCAGAATATCCGGAATTTTATGTCCGACATACACAGTATATCGTCGCTACGAAACCTAAAGTCCCATATACATAGTATGTCGCATTGTCGCCATACAGGATATTACGGAAGCCGGGTTAGGTCACCACTTTCAGACTGTGTCTGTCGGTGTTTCTGAAAGCATTCAAGCTGTCATACACTGTCGGCGTGACGTCACTTCTCTGCATATGCCGACACACTCTGTCGGCGTGACGTCACTTCTCCGCATATGCCGATACACGCTGTCAGCGTGACGTCGCTTCTCTTCTCCGCTCGTCTTACAGCATACACTGTCTGCATGTATGCATTTGTTGAGTTTAAATATAAGGCTGAGATTTATTGCAAATTGTAATTAAGGCCCGTCCCTAGTCGCCCACCTCCTTTTGATACAATGTTACACATTTTAATTATTATCCGAGCCCAGGCGTCGAAAACGCAAAAAAGGCCAACGTCGCGCGAATTCTATTTCAATTCCGAACACATACGTCCAAAAAATATTTGTTTCGTGCAAAAATAGAGACTACAGATGGTTTTCACACTATACGCCGAGGAAATCGAATTCGAAAAATCTAAAAACCATCTGTAGACTCTATTTTCGCATGCAACGAACATTTTTTTGAACGTATATGTTCGGTATTGAATTTGAATTCGCGCAGCGTTGGCCTTTTTTTGCGTTTTTGACGCCTGGGCTCAGATAATAATCGAAATGTGACACATTTTGACCAAAAGCCGAGGGAATCGAATTCGAAAACATTCGAATAATGTAAAAACCATCTTTAGGCTCTATTTTCGCATATAACGAACATTTTTTTGGACGTATGTGTTCGGAATCGGAATAGAATTCGCGCGACGTTGGCCTTTTTTGCGTTTTCGACGCCTGGGCTCGGATAATAATTGAAATGTGTAACATTGTATCAAAACGAGGTTAATATTTCCATCATTTTGGATATTTTCATTACAGGAAAAACAATTTGTATTTTCCCAATTTCTTGGGGATTCTTCGAACACATTCACAGTAACAAGATATATCATTTAGTACTGTGTGCGTAATTCAAGTATCTTTGATGCCGTTCTGTTGTATCTGTTAGGCGAATGAATAGAAATTTAGTCACGATCCGCTTGGCTACTTCCCTGTTTTGGCGATAAGCCTAAGGTTTAGAAGAAGAAGTCACCAGCGGATGTAGCTCATGTCGGACCTGGCTGATTCCACTTCAGAATCATGAGCAACACAGTCTCAATCCTGCACTCATCGGCTGCGAGTATACTCGCTGTCCTATCGCTTTTCTCGCTCCTTCATTATTCAAATTTATTAACTGCTCGTTTAAAGCTCAGTAGGTGGGGCAAAGCCGGCAGTGGGGGCGAAACCGGCACAAAAAAAAAAAAAAATGACCTAACGGTATTTTCGAATTAAGGCGAGTAAAACAAAACGCCATACCGAGTATCACTGCTGATAGCGATGAAAATTTTAGAGGGTGGGGCAAAACTGGCACCAAAAAAAAAAAAAAAAGGGTTAAATCGTATTTTCGCGATGAGGCGAGTGTATTGTGACTTTGTGTATTTGTGAACGTTTTATGAATTTTACTCTTGTGATGCGGTTTCTACTACAGAGATGAATTTTGTTCGTAGTAATAATTGCAATAATTGATCAAACGAAGACGGAGCATGAACGAGCTGAGAAAAAATTTAATTACATCATATGACAGTCAAGGATAGAATTATCAAGAAATTGTCAACATAATATCCCGGCGTTATAACATCAAGCTATCGATTCGAAATTTAAAACGTATTTTGAAAAGTCTCGGTTTAGAGCGTCGGAAATTTTCTGAATCGTATTTGGACGCAATTTGTATAGCTGTAATTGCAGAAGTGGATGGAAGTGGTTCCTGTCTCAGATATAAGACCTTATGGCGTAGGTTACAAAGTAGCTATGATCTCTTCGAGAAACGCAGCACAATTCAGCTAATTCTAAAAATAGTGGATCCAGATGGGGTAGAAGCGAGAGCTAGACGCCGTCTCAGGCGAAGAACATATAAAGTGCCTGGACGAAACTTCTTAAGGCATATTGGCGGTTACGATAAATTGAAGCCATTTGGATTCGCGATTCATGGCTGTATCAATGGTTGTTCCCAAAAAGTATTATGGCTTAAAGTTGGTTCCTCTAATAACAAACCAGAATTTATCGCTTATTTCTTAAACACTGTGAAAAAAATAGGATTCCTTCCTACACTATTCAGAAAAGTTTAAGGATGAATCATGTGGACAAATTATCGAGTTACAAATGTTATATTGCGAAGAAAAGTACGTCTAATCAAAGAATCGAAAGTTTGTGGTCTCAGTTGCGAAGACTAGGTCTTGATTTTTGGATTTCAACATTCAAAACATGAGAGATCACAATATTTTCAATGATTCAAATCCATTACACGTTGAATGTTTGAGATACTGTTTTGGGCCTTTAATAAAATATGATTTGGAAATCATCAAAAGAGAATGGAATCGGCATTCCATTCGTAGACAAAAGAATTCCGAATTACTATGTGGAAAGCCTAATTATTTATTTCACTCTCCAGAAAACTTCAGTGCAGAATATTATGGTAAAGACGTGAACGATGATGATCTTAACATTTGTCTAAATAAGTATAGTTTGACGCATCACATTTACAAACCCATATTTAATGAATTAGCAGAATTGCTGATGCCTGACACAATTGCACCGACAAATATCGATGAAGCGATTAAATTGTATGTAGAGTTAATTGATTGCATCAAGTCTCATGATAATGATAATCAAACAAATGTATTCCCTTAAATTATCTATCTTGATACTATATTGTGTTGCTATAATATATTAACAAAATGTTGTTGCTGTCAAGCTAGCTTTTTTCTAGCTAACTTAGTTTGGAATCATTGATGTAACTCATCAACCCATAGTTATGATTGAGAAATGAGTTTCGACAAAGTCGTGTAATTAATATTTTATTGCAACAAGCATATCTGTATTGTATACATACCACCTACATGTATTCATCTAAAACATGTCTTGATAAAAACTTTCGTGTATGGACTTATGTATAAAATTTGTACTCATTAACCAATATATCAGTTCAAAGATGACCTCAACATTTGTATTAAATAATTCAAAATTACCCCATTTGTTGCACAAGCAGTCGGTTTTCGATGAATTATCATGCCATATCAGTCGAATCGCACGGTTCACATAATTTAAAGAAACTAAATACAGCTATGAATTTATCGATCGATTGAATCACAGCTTCTTTTTATAATATACTCATAATGATAAAAATGATAAAAATAGTTCAATAAATGCAATTTTCAGCAAATGCCTTTCTTTTTGGAATTGTAATAATAAACTCTTGTACTATAAGACATATTATATGTATCTCAACTTAAATCTCACTGTGTGTAAAATATTAATCAAATCACAGCTTCCCTACCAAATGAACTCTGGTACAAGCATACATGCTATAAGACATTATATGTATCTTAATTCCAACTCACTATGCATTCAACTTTAGAGAAACGATAGCTAACAAATGCAGTTGGTGTTTGATAAAATCAAATGACAAATACGAAAATCAAAAATGAACTCTGACCATCTAATGCCAGACTGAAAGCTCGAAAAAAAAATCTATTGATAGAATTGAGGTTTACAATATAGAGTTATATTGTTTGATAATCTCGATTAGTGGTGGTCTTTTGCGGAAATCGTAACTAAAATATTTTCCGACGATGGGTCTTATTTCATAAGGAATACCCAGCAGATCCGGAATTGCTTCTTGGAGGAGCAAATTCTTAAGAATTTTTTCTGGATCTTCACCGACAACGTTCCAAACAGTCGTTTCATTATATGTTTCAACAATCGTACATGTGACTGTCCATATGTCGCTATATATTGTAGCTTCGGATCTTTGGAACATAAGTTCAGGAGCCATAAATAAAAGAGTTCCTTTTAGATGTCCGAGCATATTTCCAGAAGTGCTTCTAAGTGAAGTGGGCATCTGTTTAAGCGTGCTGATGATTAACGATATGAACATAATTTTATGACACACTGTTGAGTGACCATAACATTATCCGGCTTTATGTCACGATGAATTATCGGATTCTTTTGCAAATGCAAGTAGTTCACCGCTTGACATAATTGATTGCATATCAGATATTTTTTCTTGTCATCCAAGGCATATTCGCGTTTTATATCATCATCAAATAAAACATCTGACAAAGTATTACCATCAACGAATGCCATCAAAATATAAAGTGTCTTCATTTGTAAACAGATGCTCATAACTTGAATTATATTGGAATGCCTGATATGTTACAGACCTCGATTTCTCATAAAATGAATTTTACATTCGAATTTATGATGTTGATGGATTTAATAGCGACTGCAGTTCCAAGCCAAGTACCTTTGAAAACCTTACCTTGTATGCCTGCCCCCAATATCGTTTTTGAAGTTTCGAAATCTGTTCGATTTATATGTGGCAAAGATATGATATCAGATTTCAATTCAAAACTGTTGACGTGAGCATGAGGCGGAAGATGTCTTGTATCCGTAATCTCTGTTTTGTTGTCGGGGTGATTTGTGTTACTTGCACTTGTGCATGATCGTAGAATGCTATTCTTATCAGCTTGACTCAAGTTCTCACTTTGAGCTACCTGATCCTTGACTCCTTGACATGATACAACACATCGCCAAAAATTTGCCTCGTCATCTAGTTCATCCATGGTGTATAATCCAGTACAAAAACTTGCCTTTTTCAAAAACTAGGTCATTTTTGTACCAAGTAAACGTTGGATCACAATGGTCAGTACACAATGATATGAGACTTAAGCCATATTTTCCATCGCATATACCATACAATTCATCCACATCATGTACAAGTGAGTGATCAGGTATACTCGACCCTTTCATCATTGGAAATGTGAATACTTTCTTCTGATATTCATCAACTTCAATTTCCAGTAATATTTTATTGTTTAATATTATTTTGCATATTTGATTTCATACCCATAGTCAGTTGGCTCATATTCTTCTGCCGATATGTTCAATACGTCTGTATTTTCTTGCTGTGCATTTATATAAACTTAAGCTCTATCTAACTCACTTATCATCGGAGCTCGAGTATATTTCGAATACTTTATTCCACGATACAAAATATTGATATGGTTTAATTTTTGTTGCTTTCGATTGCTTGCTGCTAAGGCACTTGAACAAGCACCTTCCATATTTAATGAACCATCAACTGAATATACATCATGACTGCCTGAGACAGAGGACTTAGGTCGTTCTATGTTTTTTTCTGCTATGCAATTGGTATCACTTGAGTATAAATCTGCCATATTCAATGAATCAACTGGATTATCTGGACTGTTGAAAACGATGGATTTTTTTTGTTTTAGGTACATTTCTGGCATACGATCGTAGTTACTTGTGTACGAACTTGTCATATTTATCGAATCAATTGCATATTGATCGTCAGTGCGTGATATGGGGGATCTACCTCGTTCTATGTTTTTCTCTGGCATGCCGTCATTTGTACTTGCAAACGAAGTCAACAAATACAAAATTAATCTGCAAGACATGAAGTTATTTTGACGGCAATATGTCCAGTAGTCACATGGAATTCCACTTGTCTCAAAATTTTCAATGACCGTGCCATTAAAAAAACCTAGCTTGATCATTGACTTCAAGATCATATCAGCTTTCTTTCTGCACCCTTGTTCGAAAACTCGGTTTTGGCTAATTCAATTATGTCTTGAACATCATATTCAATAGTAGGGTCCAATTTCAGTTCTTTGATTCCTCCTGCTGGTTTCTTCATCTGGCTGTACCGTTCTTCTGATGTTTGATGCAACCATCCAACACGTAATATTCGGTCCTTCGTTTTTTTTTTTTTGCTAAACTTCTCACCCTGCAAAAAATTAATGAAATAGTATTCAAGTACTGCATTAATATTAAACACACTTATATAACATTCATTATACAAATCCACCGGTCCTACCTTTTTAACTGGCTGAATTTTTTGGAACGGAATGAGTGAACGTATGTGTAGTTTTGGAATCACCCTTGCGCAGTGTTTCGATGATATCTTTAATCCGTGATTCCTTTGAACTAGTAGCTCTTTGATTTGGAGAATCATTGCAGTCAATTTCATACTCTTCTATATCTAAATCTAGAACTAGACAATCACCATCAGTTACTACACGAGTGTGTACATCCATTTCGATGCACACCATCTGCTTTGGGGAAATATTGCTTCAGTGACTTTAAAGCAATTCTTCCATTGCTTGCAATAAGCAAAGCAATTACTTTCTTTCCGTGACGAAATTTCACCGTCTGAGATAAAAAATGGAATTTTTTACAACAGATCAATTATTGAATATTAATAAATCAAGTTGTTGACTGAAAGTTAATAGCAGTGGTGATGAACTGTTATTATTGGAGGTAGGAGAGGGGTTGGACGCCCGGATATTGTTGAAAAAATCCGATCCTATCAAACGAAAGCTGAAGGAGTCAGCCTGTATAGCAGTCACATCAAATGTTGTAAGTCAACCCAGCATAGAACTCAACAAACTGTGGTTACCTTTGTACAGGGATGAGGTAAGGGAAGCCATGAGTAGGCCAAAGCGGCACCACCAGTCATAGCTGGCGCCACCGACAACCAACCTATACATACCGGTGGGAGCACGGAATTTGATCACTCTGTTACGGGAAGTCGCCAGACTACCATCCTGAGGACGGGAGCAGATTTTAGCGCCCGAAACGTCGAGATGAAGAAGAAGCATCTAAGCAGTGGACATAGTCCAAGTAACCCCCTGGAGGAAGGGGGGGAAGTGGGTGGGCGGGTGGCCCCCCCTCCCTCCATCCCCTCTCCTACCTCCAATAATAACATTAATAAATCATATGCAACGAGTCCAACTTGTTTCTTACATTGCACCCCAGACTGTTTGGTCTTCTTCGTTTGATCAATTCTTGCAATTATTACTACGAACAAAATTCATTTCTGTAGTAAAAACCGCATCACAAGGGTAAAATTCACAAAACGTTCACAAATACACAAAGAACACGACAACCCTTGACAGGGTAATATTTAGGTATGCCTGCACATCCAGTTGTCCGGATTTGTGTTATCGGTCTATGCCGCAATAACCAAATTAGTCGTAGAGGGCAGGCATACCTGAATATTCAAATACTCCTGTATATACATAACATACCTTCTAGAAAAAGGTGTCTGTGTATATCGGACTTTTAAGTTTCGGAAAGTACGATATCCTGTGTATATCGGACCTTAGGTAGCGAATGTGGCGACATACTATGTATGTCAGAATTGAGTTTAGACATACTCATACACACGGTATATGCGATGGCACAACCGGGCTGCCGTAAGAATCAACCTCGTTATGTGTACATACGTATAGAGTTGATATTTATAGGATTCAATTGGATCATTTCGCATTATACCAACTCGTATAACTTACATATCACTAACACATGATAATTTCACTGTTCCATGAAAATGACCAAGTTTCTACTGCTTCAAAAGCATAAGTATAAAATTCAGACGTATAAAGAACAGAAAATAATTTTATCATTTAGAATTAAAGGGAAGATACGATACAAAAAAGCACCTTGTAGAACATTTGGGTGGGTTTATCTTTGTTTCTAATGACTTTATTCATTTCTTTACTTTGTCATCATTCGGCAAATGATAACTAGATTGAACCAAGACGAGTTCATCTATTCAAACGTAAAATAACTTCAATATTTATTTTTGCAACGCATGCATGAGAAGTGCTACTTCTCGTGCCTGCAGAGAGTGACGTAAGTGGCGCTTTACAGCCCGGGATTCAATAAAAATGCTGCACTTGCGCAAATCGGTCTGACTTTACTTCTCGCACTAGTGCTTTCTTCTCGTACTAGTGCTTCCTTCTCGCACTCTTCGGTCGGTAGGCACGAGGAGTAGCACTCCTCATGCATTTGTTACAAAAAGTATTATGTGATACCCGTGCGAAAAAGCGACCATCCGAAGGTTGTGAAGTTGGTCGCACGAGCCGTATGAGTAACACAGCAACATGAGCCGAAGGCAAGTGCTGCTCGTGGTACGAGTACGGCGGTATAATGATTGCTTTCTCGCACTTGTATCACATAGTACTATTACCGCACCCCGAGGTGTCAAACGAAATTTCAGATTTTTCATATAAAAATTTATAGTCTAGCTGTCGCTAGATGTGGACGAGTGATCATCATCTGTATACTCATCCCCATGGTGGGCTTCTTCAGACGTTTCTTCCTTCTCCTTGATTTCAGTTTTTGCAAGATCCTGTGATTCTCTTTCATCTTCACATCTGCACCAGTCATTTCTGACTTCAGAACATGCAGCGTTTGGATCTCCGGTTTCCTTGTGATTTTTTAACTCACATTTACAGGATATCTTATTCCCCTTTTTTACTACCGGTTCATATTTACAGATAACGGCATACATATCACCACCTAGGCGGAGAGCTAGCCACCGATTTTTAACAACAGCTAATTTAAGACACTCGCATTTCATCTTGGCGTGGAGATTGGTATGTAATGATCGTCCCATCCCCTCTATCACTATCAAATCCACCTTGTTTCTTACCATTGATAAACACAAGTCCATATTCAGTCGGCTGGACAAATAGAGAATTCAGTTTTATGAGAATAATAAGAAACTGAATCATCTTTCAACTGAGTGGTACGTTGCGAAGGATATTTTATCGACTCGGTTCTTCAACACTTGATTACTCGGATTTTTAGAAGTAATTAGAAATTATTCCAGTTTTTATGGAGCTTTGCTTTCGATAAATTGAGTCTACCTAAGAAAAAGTGTTTGTCGCAGGGTACAGGTCTCATCATTATTCGAAACTTTTCCAAATTTGCAAGGCATATTCTAAAATGATGTGATTTTCGGGCAAACCAATGATATACGAAGGTAAAATCAGTCGTCTATTGTCGTGGTCGTGTAACCAACTTTTTTTCATTAACATTTACAAAGATATGGCTCAAAATGAAAGATTTTTGTATCCAGGAGTCAGATTCATCGAATATCATTGATTTACCTTGAAAATAGTACATGAGTGTAGAATATTCTGTCAAAATTTGGCGAAGTTTTGATGAACAATGCAACCTGTACCTAACGACAATCAATCTTTCTCCGGTGCGATTGATCTATGTGAAAAAAAAAACTCCATAAAATCTGGAATGATTTACAATTATGTCTGGAAATATAAGTAATCGGGTTTAAAAAAACGTTAGCCAATAGAATATCAGTGATCATTTTTTTCTCACCTTAGATCCAGGCATGGTCCAGCCTGAGCAGTTTCCATGGCAATTAGTCTCTTATCTTTTATTGCATTTTCAATAACATTGCAGATTTTTGCAGCGTTACGTAGAGTGACGACAAGTTCCGGGTAAGTTACGTCATTCAAAGCGGGAGCCGAATTTGCGCACAAAATTACCTTAACGATAACAGAACAGAAGAATAATTAGATGTATGATCTGAGCGATTAGTTACTTAACGTTATATTCACAACGGCTTATTAATCATCAACCTTAGTTCCTCTTTGCAGTAAGTCTCTAGCGAAAGGTAATATTCCTAGTATTATATCGACTCCGCTGTTGTCTATAAAAATAGCTGCACATTTATGTGCCGGACCTTTCTCTAGCCTCTCGATCCAAACATCAAGACAATCTTCTAGCCACGGTCTACCTAATATGAGACAAAAATCAGAACTACTTTTAGCATATTTATATATTTCAATTTGAATTCGACCTAATGTAAAAAATTGAAGCGTTGTATTACCAGGTATTTTTGATTGCGCTTCTTGAAAACCAAAATCAGTCGTCTCCATTAGAGCAGCCACTTCCTTGGCACCCCAATCAAACATATTGCCACTTAAGACGCCCAGTATTAATGCCTCTATCTTTGCTGCGCCCTTTAATTCGTCGATCGCTATAAGCCGTTCTTCCAAATACTGCAGAGCTTTCTCATTCTCGTCTTTCTTTTGCTGGAATGAATGCATTGAATATACTCACGGGGGTACATGTACACTTTAAATAGACTTATTCTTAAAGGACTGGCATGTGTCCAAACTGTTCTCCAATCAACCAGTTTTATCACGTGAAAGCTGTAAGTTGTGTTTCATTGGGTCCCAGAATTAGATCCAATCAAAGTGAAAGCACTTATTGCAAGGATTTGGATCAACCGATGCTTCGATTTTAGATATTCGGGTCTCTAATTGTGGATGAATAATAGCTCGGTCCGATGAACAGAAGGCATTGCATCCTTCTTGTATTGAGTGCTTTTGATTAGACTGATTTTGCACTATGAGATCCGACAATGACCAATTCTCTTAACTTTCACTTGATTACTTCAAATATACCGCTATTAAGAGCGTGTGTACTCCAACGAGGAACAAAGTCTAATAAAAGCGCAATTCTTACATGTAAGTAAGGATCCGGGAAATCAAATTCCTTCATACAGTGTTCGATTGTGTCCAACAGAGTCCGAACAGTAAGAGCTCCGTATGCGCTATGATAAATATGGAGTATTATTGACGAAAATGATAAGTTTCTCTAAAAATAATAACGAGAAACTGAAAAAATCAACGAAATACTCTTCGATCATTTTTATAACGTTTTTCAATTCCTGGTACTTAGACAAATACATTGTACTTCAAGTTGAGGACTCACAAGGGTTCAATGTGGAGGTAGTGAAGTCTGTTTATGTATTTCTCTTTGAGTTTAGTCGCCCGATCTTGAGCAGTCGGACTTTGCGGCTGGCTCATTACTGCCCGTGCAACAAACTTGTCGACAGATTCTTCAAAGCATTGAAGCCAGTAATCTCTGAGGTCGAATAATGCAGTATGTAAGAATCTCAGATAACACTGGCAAAGAGAATGTCAAATCCAATAATTAAGTAACTAAAGGAAGAAGTATTTACCTAGCTTCCTTGTCTTGAACAAGGTCCATAGTGTCTGGATTATACGAGGACGGATCCTTCAGCAACGGACAAAAGGTCACAGCGTTTTCAGCTTGATCTATTTCCAGCTGGTCAACTTCTATACCAAGTTCTGTAGAAATTGAATCCTTGAACCCCGACGAACCCGCGTAATTTTCCAGCCAACTAACTTTGTCCGATTGTTCTGCGCCATACAAAAATGCTCCTATAGCACCCAGGTACCCTTCGTGGCGGAGAAACAACGGCTTAACTTTTCCCTGAGGGATAAAAAATTCGTGATAAATATGAAAAGGGGTTGAGTTAGAGGCAGTTGATCGATTTATTTCTGTTCTAAGATCCAATGTAGCTTATATTATTGCAGGAAGAGAGATCCTTGAAGTGATAAGATACCGACGATTTGTGATATAAAATAAATATAGTTGTAAATTGAAAGTGTAGATTTATCAGGAGCTGAAAACTAACATGAGACCAGTACTTGATGGAGTAGGAGATGGTATGCATGGAGAGCGGATGATTCCTAAGAAAATACCCTCCGAAGTAAACTTTGTTTAGATTATGTTTAGACGCGTAAAGGCTGGCGATTTGTCCTATGTCGTTACTGATAGTGAAGAGTAAACTGCGCGCTATGTCCGCCTCTGAGAAATTTTTCGCTCCTAAAAATGAGAAGCAGAAGAAATAAAGAGAATTTCTTATTCATTTGGCTTCTGTTTTCTATTTATTCAGCATTTTCTCAACTGATTATCAGTATTTTGAGACATTATTAAATATTATTTGGGATTTTATGCATCTGTGCCTTGCATGCATCGATTACACCGGAGAAATAGTGGTGGTATTGGCTGCATTGTTCGTCGAAACTTTTTCAAAGTTGGAGGGAATATTTTCCCATGTAATTTCGGGTCAAATCAATGATATTCGATCTAATTTTCGCATATGAACATTTTTTATCTTGAGCCATATTTTTGTAAACCGTGGGTAGGAAGAGTTTTACGTGCTCGCGACATTGGATGACTGATCTCTATATATTATTGGTTTACCAAAGAATTACATGAATTTAGGATATTTCCTGTTAATGAAAAAATTTTTTGCAAACCACCCTGTGACAATCACTTTATCAATGGTAGATTTGATCTATGTAAGGCAAGGCTGCGTAAAACCAAATATAATTTTTGATTATGTTTGGAAATACAAGTAAATAGCATTCAGTGATTTGGAAAAATAAATTTAATTCCTATAATAAAAACTGTCTATATAAGAGACGAATCGGAATATATTTTGGATTACCTGAGTCGTTGTTACAACTCATTGCTTTGCCAAAAGAGGAGGCGATCAGATCACCAGGCAAGCCTTGACTGGTATAATCTCCACCGTATATGTCCTTGACTAGCATATCGACGTTGCGATGGTCTCCACTTTCTGCGAGTTCTAGTAGTTCGTCAAAACCCTGTTAGTTTTCACAATTTGTGAATTATTCAATCACAAAAGTTAGGATATTATAGAAACTCATAAACAAAAATATGTGGAACAAGGGGATTACCTTGGCTTTAGTAAGCAGAGATCCAAGTCCCCAAAAAGTACCACCACCCGTCGCAGTGCCTCCTATTCTTTCGTATTGTTCCTCAGACTCAACCTGTGAAAGACAAACGATTATGGAATTCAATTTTTTATGAATAACGTCGATAGAAGATTGGTTGGTATATTATACCAGTTGTTATTTACCTTTAAAATACTAACGCCGCTTCCAATGTTGACTAACATGTATGGAAATATGTTAGGGCCTGCTTTTTGGAATTTATATTCTGGGTTTGAATTCTTTTTGAATTGGAAAGCCTCGCAGGAAATATTTTTCAACAAAAAGTTACACCCTTTTATCAGACAACCAATTTCATCCTCTTTGTCAACACTGGAAATGAATTTTTACTGCCTTGAACAAAATTCCTTGCACTTAATGACTATGGGAATAAAATGCTTTTTTGATTATTGAAGATTCTAAAATCATCAAAAATTATTGAACCTTCGGACATTTCATGGTTTTCGTCTCCTTCAATTCACTCATGTCCATTGAATGGATATGAACAAATTTTTGTCAGATTTATTCGCAGATAAAAAAGGATAAGAGGAATAATTACAAAGGCTGGGGAATGAGCATATTTAAAAATCAGAAAATCGGTCATCGCATTTTATAATAAAAGAAGGCTGAGTCTGTTTCAAGGAAAAAATTAGTTTTCTTATTCAATGATATACATACTCACAGCAAGCCTAACTTGTCTTGCAGTAGTGGCGTGTATTTATGAGCACCACCGCCAGTTACCTTGATGCTTTTGCCTTGGAATCTCTCTGCGTGTACTAAATTTGCTTTAACAAAGTCAAAACAATTTTCAAAGTGTCTTGTTTCAAACTTGACAAAGTGGAGCCTGCAGCCTTCGTAAATCTTATATGCTCGCTCCCCGTTGTTTCCAAGTCCTGCATTCTCGTATAATGCTTTACGATAGCTGACTGTAGAGTAGTAAGCTATCTTGGTCAACGAAATGCCTTAAAAAACCATTAGAAAAAAGGTCACAGGATAGAATGGATAGATTTCAATGAGATATCCATCGTCTCATCCATTATTTGGCTATTTTTGTTACCGTGTAATGCCTCAATTATATACTTTCATATAGTTATGGAATGGTCCGTATCCATATGCTTGTTATATTCCAGACTCTCTAAGTTTATTCAAACAATGAATGGAAATGGAATACAAATAATGAGCTGGGGCATGAAATAGGTAGACAAATGATACAGACCACATCAACTAGCAATAAGTCAAATCACATGATTGATAGGAGAAAATCTTATCATTATTCTGATAACAATATTTGCTGTTCTATTGCCATAAACAAATCAGCTTATCATACTGTCTGATCTTTGGTGTCAGGTGTGAATTGACTATGACCACTGTCTACCGACTTTGGAGATATAATAGAGTGCGGAAAACAAATTATTATTAATATCGGATAAACTTAAGTAGCAGGAACTTCCGATAATAAAACCTTCTTGTATAAGTTGCAGGAGTATTTACGCTACATTGTAATGAGCCCCATTCCATCAAGCATACCAAATCAAACAACTATGTAGCACTAAGTTTCGTTAGAATAACTATTAGCCAGATATGCAAGGAATTAATAGACTGGCAATACAAGTATGATCATCATGGTCGTTCTATTTCACAAAAAGTCAGTGATCACGAAGGCTGAACCTATGTGATGATTTTTAGTACCGTTTCACTGAGATCATCTATCTTGGAATTGGAAAAAAAAATATCATTTTCAAAATATATTATTCATAAATGATGTTCTGAAGAGGAAGAGAATGCTTGATGATTAGCAGTGCATCTGAATGTAACTATGACTTTCACGCTTGTAAAAATTTCAATTGAGCATGAAACTTTATGTTAAAAAGCATGAAACTATTGACAAGCAACCAGTCATCTAAAAATCGTGTTGTCCTAAGGGCCATCCTTAGTCGCCCACCTCCTTTTTGTCGAAATGTGTGACATTTTTGATTATTATCCGAGCCGATGCTTCAAAAACGCCAAAGAGGCTAACGCTGCGCAAATTTAAATTCAATTCTGAACACATACATCCAAAAAAATGTTCGGTTCGTGCGAATTTAGAGACTACAGATGGTTTTTACATTATTCGGACTTTTTCGAATTCGATTTCCCCGACGATTCACGTAAAAACAATCTGTAGACTCTATTTTTGCACGAAATGAACATGTTTTTGGACGTTTGTGTTCCGAATTGAATTTGAATTTGCGCAGCGTCGACCTTTTTTCCCGCTTTCGACGCCTGGCCCGCATAATGATTGAAATGTGTCTTTTTCGACCAAAAGGAGGTGGGCGGCTAGAGATGGGCCTTGAACCACCCTAATGATCATGTTGTGAAAATGCATCAATCTTAAATGGATAGAGTTGGCAGACATGGACATAGAGGAATAATAAAGTATACAGGGTGATTCAATTTGCGCGCACCATTTGGTAAGGGCAGATTCCTTGGGAAATTCTAAGACTAATTTTTCTTTGCCAAAAAGTTCTGGGGCGAATATTTTCCGGACTACAGAAGGTCTTAGTTGACCAATCACAGAGCCTACACCTGCTCAAGTTAGGGCCGAGTCAAAAGTATAAGACTAGCAGTGCCCGTGGCAAGTCGTTTTCCAGTAAAATAAAAATAAATGATTAAATCTAGTGATAAATTCCTTCACCATATAGCATTTGGGTTATAGTTATTGTCGCCAGGAGTCACCAGGAGTTGTCTTCGTACAACATACGCTTTCGTTATCTGTGACCGGGACCACCGCTACGTCGGCTTTGTCCTTCAGGTCGACCGCACCGTAGCTTTCATCCTCCAGGTCAACCGCTACGTAGTTTTCTTTCTCTAGCTCGACCGCACCATAATTTCGTCCTCCACGTACACCGCTACGTAGTTCTCTTCCTCCATATACATTGCTACGTAGTTTTCGTCCTCCATGTACACCGCCACGTAGTTTGAAACTATGAAGTTTAAAACTACGATGCAGTCAACCTAGAGAAAGAAAACTACGTCACAGTGTATCTGGAGGACGAAAACTACTGTGCGGTCGAGCTAGAGAAAGAAAACTACGTAGCAGTGGACCTGGAGAATGAAAGCTACGTTGCGGTCGACCTAAAGGAAGAAAACTACGGTGCAGTCGACCTGAAGGACGAAGCCGACGTAGCGGTGGTCCTGATCACAGATAACGAAAGCGTATGTTGTACAAAGACGACTCCTGGTGACTCC
This sequence comes from Tenthredo scrophulariae, assembly GCA_963978835.1. NCBI lineage: Eukaryota > Metazoa > Arthropoda > Insecta > Hymenoptera > Tenthredinidae > Tenthredo > Tenthredo scrophulariae. The sequence continues at coordinate 5,097,257 of OZ022234.1, forward strand.
TGGCGACAATAACTGTAACCCAGATGCCATATGGTGAAAGAATTTATCACTAGATTCAAGCACTCATTTTTATTTCACTGGAAATCGACTCGCCACGGGCACTGCTAGTCTTATACTTTTGACCCGGCCCTAACTTGAGCCTGTGTAGGCTCTGTGATTGGTCAGCTAAGACCTTCTGTAGCCCGGAAAATATTAGCCCCAGGACTTTTTGGTAAAGGAAAATTAGTATTAGAATTTCCCAAGGAATCTACCCTTACCAAATGGTGCGCGCAAATTGAATCACCCTGTATATGATCTTACAATTAGATATGAAGATAAACTATGCATTTAAGGTTATGTTTGCTGGGATATTTTCGACGACAAGCGGGATTAGGGAGTTTGATGATTAAGGCTATCTAGGTATATACGAACCAATATCGATGGCAAATTTTTTAGCATTTTTCAAATTCGCAAATACTTCGACGGCCGCTGGTAATTTGATGCTCTGTGGGTGAGCCTGCTCGTCATCTGTTTCTGCCATTTTTATTTGATTATATTTCTTCGAATCTCAGCTATGTTGTAGAGTGAAATAGAACCGCATCATTATGATAATTTTTTTTCATAAGATTAGCGCAGTGTAGATACTTCAATTTTATCACCAATGATAAGGAAATCAAAAGCAAATAAAATACAAATAGAAAAACATACTTTTGACATCTCTGTTAATTTCTGCCATTTAAAAATGGACGATGGCAAATAAAAAGCGCGGGTGTTTATTCGGAACTACGTACAGCTGATAGTACGAGATTTTTGTGGTTTCTTTTAAATAATCAACGGTTCAACTAAAGGTGCCATTTCATGCCGGCGAATAGACGCTGCTTTTTCAGCGTTAATGGGAGCTTTCCATCTACAGCCAAAAATCGACGCAGTCAGACACACAGCAATATGATTGGCTGGAGCGAACGGAAAAGACCAATCGTTTAGCTGTGTGTCTGAGTGTGTTGATTTTTGGCTGTAGATGGAAAGCTCCCAATGTAACCACGTAACGCACATTTTCACCGCGGCGCTTATCACGATTAAGTACGATTTGTCGAACTTCTAGCGTCTAGGGCTCGATTCGATAATTTTATCCCTGCTATCACTGTCGATAGATACCATGAGAGTGATACGTGCGATAGTCGTACGAGTGATACAGCGGAGTGTGTAATCAAAGAGTCGAAGTCGTTTCTATATTGCCTATCCTCCATGGTTCAAGAGTTTAACGGCATGTATGGTGACCAGGGGGTGAAACGTCCTTATGGGGCGGTCGGTCCCGTGTTTTAGTTCCGATCCAAACTTTGACTAGGGCTGGGGACGCTGATGGTTGACCGACACCGGGTGGGGGTAGACGCTCGAGGATGCCGAAGTGACGCCGAATCCAGACGCCATATTTCTTTCGTATAATAAACTCTTGACGTGAATTGCGAAAAAATTTGAGCATTCAAAATCTTTGACATTTAAAAATTTGTGCTTTGAGTAAAATATTTCTGAACTTAATATATTTAGTTTTAACAGTGAATTATATTTTAATATTGATAAGGAAAGTGTGTATTCAAGTTAAATTCAGAAGTGGTATCGGTGAGCTTGTAGATTAGTCACGTAATTCTGGCTTTAAACTTTCGATATTAGATGTATTATTGTTCATGTTAAATTAGAGATTTAGCATCAAATTAGAAGGTTAGTTAACGTAATTCTATCTTCATAATTCAGATAATAAATATAGCATCAGGCATTTCAAATTGGAGATTCAGTATTAAATTGATAGGTTAGTTCACGTCATTCCAGCTTAATACTTGAGATAAGAAATACAGTATTAGACATTTTAAATTAAAGATCTCGTAATAGATTACATATTACTTAGGACTCAAGCAAAATATTGTTATTGTTCATTTGTATAGAATAGTTATGTAAGGTAGGTTTAATACGTTATTAGTAGAATATCCATTGACGAAATGAAGAAACGCCAAGCTTACATTGTACGAGGGTGCAAGAGCACGACTCAGAGTATTAGACACTTACAGAAGCAAATTGACGAGATGACAAAAGTATGAATGAAATCCATGTATACGTAACATTTTAATTTCAACGACTAAATGATTTGAGCTTACTGAATAATCTTATTTCTTACATGTTTCAGCGACAAATCGAGATTGGACTCTGCAATTCATTGAAGCACCAAAGTTGATAATATGTCAGTCAATAAGCAATAAGAAATGATGTTAACAAAATGAAGAAAAATTATTTTTAGAAATTAAGTATAGTATTTATTGTAAATGATGAGGATTTATCATGACATTGAAGTTTGCATCGTTGGCACGCAACGAAATCCGCAAAAAAAATTTTAATATACTCATCTACCAAAAATGATCCTGCTACGTTTAAAAAGTGAAAACGACTAGAAATGACTTGAAAATGTTATCAAACCTAGTAGGATCATTTTTAGTTTATTATTTTTTTTTAATATACGTTGAATTTCGTTGCGTTCCAACGATGCAAACTTCAATGTCATGATTCATCGAAAATTTGTATTCAATTTTATATTCCATTTGAAACGAATCGAAATTTTCACAGACTTAAAATAATTAAAATATAATTGTATAAGTCAATTGTTATCGTGTATCAGGGTTTACTTAATAGGAAATATATCATTAATATTTACGTAAAAATGAAATGTCATTAGTTTTTCAAGATATCTAAATTTTGATAAATGAATTCAATTCTAATGTTATATCCTAAATTTAAAATTTTCTATAATATTTGATTATTTATAATATTTTAATATTAAGATCATCATACCTCAATATATTAGAATAACACTGTACACAAGAAAATGGTAATAAATTGGTTTATTTGGTGAACCATTGACTTTTTGACTTACCGATTAAGACGGTTCACCCTGGGTTAATTTGTGAGCCGACCAAGTGGGCTTGAAGTGGGCTTGGCGTTGAAAACGGTATCTGTAATACCGACTGAAATTTACTGTTCCAAGCAGCTGCGGGCTGACTCGTGGAGTAAATTCAGATTGATAACAGTAGGGATCTTAGATACTATCAGACACACTGTTTTACTACACGTGTTTTTTCTCCACTCTATCGACTATGCCGAAAACCTGCACGTAGCAGCTGTGATGTTTTCGGGAAATGTTCCGATACATACAAATTGCATACTCTCGCGACCTTCCACATTAATTCGCAGATTAATAATTAAGGTGACTTAGCTCTGAAAGTTTTCATAAAATTATATGCAGGGGAGAGGGGGGCAAAATGGGCACCATAAAAAACTAACGCTTCAAATAGAGGTTTGAATCAATGGATCTCTGAATTTTTACCGAAAAACGATGGCCTGAACGATGTCGGGTGTTGAACACCCTTACCTGAAACATTTTCGAAAATTGCGGGTAAAATGGGCACCCTAAACATTTTTCGAAAATTTTCAAAATTAAAAAATGTTCTGAATTTGTTTTCGTATTTTTACTTTCGAATACTTTTTACTTTTTTACTTTTATTTATTTTTTTGCCCATTTTGTCTACCTCTCCCTGAGTTGTCAAGATAAAGTAATGTAAATAATGAAATTCAAAATGTTTTTCAATTTTGAAAAAGTACGAAAACTTTTTGAGGGTGCCCATTTTGCCCGGTAGGGCCCATTTTGCTCCCCTCGCCCTATTCCGCGGCCGCGTGTCACCCAGCCGCGATATTCGTCGCTGCATCTCCCCTTGGCCGCGCCCGCCGCCGACTCAATTGTTGCTCGCTTATGCGGCCACTGATATACAATGTGTATGCGACCGTAAATAATCATTTGAAAAAAAATAAAAACTACCATCGAAATGAATCAAATTAAATCGATGTAAATTATAATTTTTTAATAGTGAAACGCAATTTCGGTGAGCCCCTGGCGTCAGTATCGAAGTATACAGGAATTGATAAATATTTCACATAATGATAAAGAGACGAGAAGTTCCGAACGCTTTCTCCACAGCATAAAAGCTTTGAGCAACAATGTATGGTCTGCGCCGGGCGCGGCCGGGGGTAAATGTAGGGACGAATATCGCGGCTGGGGACACGCTCGCAAATTTAAAAAATTGTTAACGTCGTTCACTGAAAGCTCACTATTGCGAACCAAAAATTGATCACGGAATTAAATAGTGTATGTTTTAACGAAAATTTTAAGCTAGCTCAGGTTCACGCGTACCAATCCGTTCCCCAAATCGCATCATTGGACCTTTTGCAACTGGTGTCCAGGTTTTTGAACATTCTTAAAATTGCACAGCGCTACCATGTTCGGTAATGTTCAGGGAATATTTACGAATGTTTCCAGATTTTTTACACTTATTTTAGACAAAAGATGACGAGTTGAAGTTGACGTACGGCAATGAACTCCGAAAAAACTACGCTTTTTAACCATTCGGAGATCATAACGGTTTCCACGATTATTGGTTAGAAATGTATGAATAATCATCAGACGCAGAAAACTTGGCGCTTTACGATCCTTTTTGACTCGATCAATTCTTTTTGTAGAAGTTATGATCACTCAAACAGAGGGGTCAAGCCCTTTTGCGCCGACAGTAGTGATTATTATTATTATTATTTATTATTATGAGGTAGTCCATTAATCTGCGACTTTAAAATTATCTGGTTATACCGACCGGCTGGCATAGTGAATATAGGACGGTGAAAAATCGTTTATATTACAGATTGAACACATCAAGAGGTAGTTATTGATAAAAAATGAAAGATTATTTAAGCAAACTATATGAATAAAAACTTACTATTTAATTTCCTTTTTTCTATTATGCAGGGAATTTCACTACTTCTTTTTTTCTGCACAGAAAATGTTATTATTTCAATGTCATGATTAATAAATGTATTTTTGCGTTCGATAATAAAGATTCATGATAATATAAGCACATGGATCACCATAGGTATACCTAGAGCGAAAAAAAAGCTGTCCATATTACGGGAAATAGGGTGTGAAAATGGAATCGGTCGTATAATTGGACCTCTGGATCGTAGAAGAACGTATAAAATTATTTCTGCGCTCCGAGGTGGCCCCTGGCTACTTTGAAATAAATGAATTTTAATTTCAATTCTTCAAACGAACATCCTTATCTGCAATTTGATCACATCTTTTTCGTCTCTCAAACAAATGTTCATCTTTTTTCACGTGAACGCGCTCTTATTTGAAGTTTTTACTCTAGATTTGAAGCAATTATGTGTCCAACTCTTCTCAAGCTGGTGAAGTGATTGAAATTCATCTACTATGGAATAAAAAAAAGTATCCATTTTTTTTCAATAATCACACAAACAACGTTTGAATACTCTCAATCGCTCTATCTACGCAAATTTAGGTAATCATAAACTTTGGTAAAACCTTAGGTAAAACAAACTATGAAGTCTTTATAAGGCAGTCTGGTTGCGCAGTTCGAAGTGCGCATTCCAAAACTGCCGTATAAAATCTCCATACCGCAGTTTTGATGCACGGTTCGAAGTGCGCAACAGATCGCACCGTAATCTCACTCTCCGTCTACGAATTTCAACTGGCGTCAAAGTGACTTTTCATGCCTATTCCGAAAAAAAGAAAGTATGGGGCGCACCCGTAAACCATTTTTGACTCGAATAATGATTTCAGTACGAGCTAAAGGCTAAAAACACTTGGTTTACGGGCATGCCACATAATATACTATTACTCCGATTCAACTAACATAAGCCGCGATGATCAACTACGAGCGTCGAATTGTCTTCAGCGGCGCTGCGAGTAGAGATTTCAGTGGCGCCTGGCGGCTCTGTGCTGGGCAGATACGTGGCCACCTTTTCTGAAGGTCTAAATTCGGAAAATTCGATGAATTGTCTAACATTAATTTATGTCAATTCGTTTTCAACGAGTCTTAATTGTGCAGTTTTCATCTTTTGCGAAGTGCGAGTCGCTTCTCATTACACTCTCGCTCCGATTTACGCACGAGAGAACCAGGCGGTGGTGCTTCAAAACATTAACAATTTTTTAACCATTCATTCGATTGAAGTAAAACTTTCCAGAAGACCTATTTGGACCTTATCGAGCAGCTTTCTCACTGGAAGTTTTCAGTTGCTCGAAATTCGTTCGACTTCCGAAACGCTTGAAGATATCCATAACTGATTTTGGCAATATCTCGGAAAAAAATTAATAACTTTCTTTTTAACAACAATATTATTCTTTTTATTTTTTAATCAGTCATGAAACACTCTAATATATGATTCCTGCAAATTACGTTCAAAAATTCTAAAAATCGGGTAAGCGAGAGCGAGTTGAAGTCAAAGAGGCGGGAAAAATTCACCTTGGAAAAAATACCTTTTTTGTAATATCCCGAAAACAACGAAAGCTACAACTTTTTTCGAAGGGAAAAAAAATTCGGGATAAAATTTCCTACAAGAATGCATGTTTGAAAATTCGTAATTTGTGATTTCTTTTCTAACTGCTCGGGGGCCAACTCTGGGGAGCGAGAAAAAGTTATATCTCCTTATTGCATCCGTCCCCTCAATTACCAGAAATCCGTATATAAAAACCAAAGCTCCAATTCAAAAATCTTCCGGTATGTAAGTTTATGTCTTGAAATAGAACAATAAAAAAAAATTGGAAGAAAATCGGAGTCCCATCGGTTAAACCGTTTTTGTGTTGACAAAGAATGGTATATTCGCTGTACGATTCACCAATTACGACCCAACAAACTATTTATAGTATTCAATATGCGTTATAGAAACCATTTTTTGATATTTGTCTCGATGTTTGTTAAAATTACATTCTCTGCACTGAAGAATTATCACCAAATCGGTTAGAGTTTTGTGAAAGCATTCGTGAAAGTGTCTAGACCTTGTACGGTTTTCTGTATTATCCCTTGCTTATGTCAGTTAGGTTAATTAAGGTATACTACCTAAGTACCTACGAATAATCAAAATGAATAATACGATTTGAGGATTTACTTAATTTATTCAGAATTGAATCTACCTTTTCTATGATACATATGAATTAATTGTATACATCATTACGCAATGTCTCAGAAATAAAGTTCGTCCGCAGTGATTTGCCCAGAGCCCGTAAACGCTAGTCAGCCGCTAGGCCCAGTCAGCTGTCAACGTGGGAGTCTGCGAGAACGCTGCGAGCTTGCGAATAGGCACGAAAAGCGCTCAGTCGTTGCTGAATCGAGCGCGCACCCAACTCGATACATTTTAGTGTGTATGCACAGAGTTTATTGTTGTCGGACGCGTGTTGTGTGTATTCATTACGTGTATTCCGAAACGGATATTTCACAGACGTTGGCTAATCACAGGTAAGAGATTTTCTATTCGTAATTTATCCACAGTAATTACGGATCATGGTTGGGCATAAATTACCGCATAGTTTTACCTGCGCGTATTCCAAATGTGCCAATCGTAGCAGAGATAATGTTCTTGGTCTACGATTCTTCGGTCTGCCAACAACTGCAGACCCTGCGCTCGCGGTACAATGGCTTGTCAATAGTGGTCTTGCCCACGTTGCCGAAGAAACGGGAAAAGAATTAGGCCGGATACGAATATGCAGTCGACATTTTTCCAGCGACCACATTACTCCTAAGGGTCGCTCAGTGCGTGGTGCAGTCCCTTTCGCTTATGATAGAAAGCCGATCATCACCGAAGTGGCTCCGCTTCCGGGTATTTATCACACCTGCGATCTTGAGAAAAAAGCTTTGAAAAGGCGAATTAAACTCAGAGACAACGAGATCATACGTTTACAGCGATGCAATGCGGACCTTCAACGGTCTCTTGAAAATGCGCGACCCTTGAATTGTCGCCTGCCGCTGCAAGTCTTCAGTCGCAGGGTTTCTGCAGCATTAATGACTGCTGGAACCACGGATTGTATCAAAAGCAATACCGTTATGGACACTGCATGGTTCTTCAAGGAGTTGAATGACTCATTCGACAATTTGAACAGTCGATGTCCTAATGATGCAAATCCGAACCGATGTGCTCTCTCTGATCAGCGTCCACAAGTTCAGGAAAATTTGGAAGACGTTTTAAGGCGTTCTGCCGAGTGGCGTACAGTTACTGATAAGGGTCTGAAAGTTCCTCCGTGCTTCAAAGGTGTCCAACAAACCATCCAAGCTGTTCTATTGCTGTGGGACGACCTCAAAACGGAAGATGTTAAATTTTTAATGACATCGAGATTAAATCAGGACCCGTTAGAAAATTTGTTCTCAATGATACGTTGCCATGGAGGAACGTACAATCAGAACCCTACAGCAATTCAATTCAGGCTCATCTTCCAGAAAAACATCGTCCTCAATTTAATGAAACCAGCGCAATCTGCAAATTGCTTGGATGATGAAGATGACACGCTGTTGCATGCCGATGTACAGGCAGCAGCGAATAACCGGACAAAAAATGTAGCTGAGCCCAGCACAGAGGCCAGCCAGAGCAATGCTTTGCAAATCCAATTTGACGAGGAGCCAGATATCGACAGCGATGACGAAGAAGAACCAATCGATATCGATGAGATTCTCGCCAAGGTTGGAAAATCACGTACAACGGAGGCAACGCTGGCAAAATCTGCAGTGGAATACCTAGCAGGTTACATTGCCAAAAAATCTGTTGATAAAACCGGATGCGAGCGATGTCGAAAAACGCTCATCCATCCTGATCCGAAGCTCGGTGATAGACATCTGTTGACCTACTTCCGAGCTTATGAGACGAGGGATGAAAAAGAATTTGGGCATATGTGCGTAGCGACCGATGGTTTTCCATTTGTATTTGATTTGATAAATGCAATTTTCGACGCTGGTTACCCGTTATTCAGGGTCCAGTATAATATCCAAGATGAGCTCTTCCGGCTGATGAAATCAGCTGTGAACCGTACACCCGAATATACTGGTTGGTTTGACGAAGAAATCTGTGGCCAACATCGTTGTGAACTATAACTTTATGCGTGTGAAAACCAACAAAGATGTAAAGTGGATGGGCGAGTTATTGAGAGCTCAATCCATCCGTAGCTCGCATTCGAAGACTCCGCAAAAATTAACGAATCTGCGAAGTGCATAGTAACAAATAAAAATAGATCATGTGGTTTTCGTCGTTCTTTTCAGCATAGTACTTTCATTTGAATGTAAAAAAAAAAAAAAAAATGGTTTGCAACTCTTCGGGGTTGATCGAACTAAAGTCGCAACGTCGCATCTGCTTGCAGGTGATCGAGTTGATCGAACTAATATCGCAACTTCGCATCTCTTCACAGAGATGATCGAGTTGAACGAAACAAAGTCGCAACGTCGCATCTCCTTGGAGATGATCGAGTTGATCGAACTAATATCGCAACTTCGCATCTCTTCACAGAGATGACCGAGTTGAACGAATCAAAGTCGCAACTTCGCATCTTTTTACAGAGATGATCGAGTTGACCGACAAAATAAAAATAATTCGCAACTCTTCGGGGTTGAACGAATCAAAGTTGCAGTTTCATATCTTTTTCCAGAGTTGATTGAACTGAACAGCATGCGGGAGATATTATCAATTAGCCTCCTCGTGGCGTCTCCTGGAAATGCTCGCGATACCTGAGCAGCTAATAATTGATAAATTGACACTTATATGTATAAAACGTGTTTCAAGAACTAGAATAATCTATTTGTTTTTGCATTACGTCGAATTTTCGGCGATTAGAGTCATTCATAGCTGTGAAATATATCTTTCAAGCTTGTTTCTTCAAAAATGTGAATCATATTCAACGGAATTTGTGTAGTACTTATAGTAATAGTAATTGATAGGTACTTTTTAAGGACGCTAATTGTTTTCAAATAGCACTAAATAACGTTCAAGGGAATAATAATTTTATAATCAGTAACTCTGAAAATCGTAAACAAATAAAATTAATACCTGACTAATCACGAAACAGAATTAATTAGGATAGACTACTTCATAATTAAAAATGGTGATAATTGAAGACTAAGACACCTCAATATTACCACGGTCATGGTTCTGATAAAAAAAAAAAACGTAACAGTATCTTAATAGTCACCGTAGCTTCGAGTAAATATGATATGCGAAGTTCCGAATGATGAAAATTTTGTTCACAAAAAAGGAAGATTGGGGTTTGTTAGATAAAATTTTTTTTATTTTATATATTTAAATTTATTAAATATTACCATGTTATTTACAAATATATCGATACCCACGTTCTAATATGTCGTATCCCACAAAATTTGAGAAATTGACTTTTTTCGAAAAATGAAATGATAATAATGTTTTGCAGCTTATGTTTAAGTTTCCACTCTTCTCAATGGTAACAGTGAACTGTTTTTATCGTGTGCTGAACATTTTTTCAAACGTGGTATACGACATATTAGAACGTGGGTATCGGTATATTTTCGTGAACCTCGTCCGCCGCCGCGATTACTTTCGCCGCCGCGGCCGTCTCTGTCGCCCCATGTGCGGCGATTAGACCATTTATATCTAAAAAGACGACATATTATTGGTTGATTATATAACAAAATTCGGCGCTACATATGACATATGACATGATACATGTACTACATCAAAGATATAGAAAAAAAGTTGCAAAAAATTATTGCTTATATTCAAATTGCTATTATATCCCCTAAACAGCGTGGTATTATCCAAACCGGTCGTACGCCGAAAAAAAAGTCGTATGTGAGTCATGTGTTTTTTTAATCGTTGTATGTCTAGAATCACTCAAAATACATAATATTCTTTGAACAGTAGCAGTTAAAAATTAATCCTCCACACAATAGGGCGCTACCAATGCAGTGCCACTCCTTGCCAATTGCAAGTCGACACGATGAAAGACCAAATGCTTGAACAATTTATCCGCAAGTATTAGGGTGTTTCATTTTTAGGCGATATTTTTTTTCTTTGTCTTAGGTACCTGAAAATCTGATACTTTATACGAGAAAAAAAAAAAATATCCCCGTTGGAAAAAAAAGTTCTAAGTGAATTAGAGGCTTCTTCCAAAAATTCGATTTCCCATTTAAATAACACGGCAAAATTTTTTTTTTGTGTCAATTTCTATTAAAGTTCACCTTTCAAGCTCTGTAACTCCAAAACTATTAGTCGTACAGCTTTAGCTTATAGGAACTTTTTTGTAGAAAATTTAATGCCTTATAAAAGTATTATACTCATTAAAAAAAAAAAAATTGAGTTGAAACAAGAAAAAAAATCTCCCGTGTTATTTAAATGTGAAATCGAATTTTTGGAAGAGCTAAGGCTCTAATTCACTTAGAATTTTTTTTCCAACGGGAAAACCTCCCTCTTTCTTGCGTTTTCACTCGGCTAGTCGATCACAAATATTCATATAAGCGATTAAAAGTACGAATTACAAAACATAGTAAAACCTATGGCCGGTGGCCCATGGACGAGGCGAAATGCGTGAACATTTGATATTGACGAGGTCAACTAAAGAATTATCATTAGATTGCAGTTTTTGTATAGTCCAAAGCGACAAAATTTGATGCGGAAAATAATTAGTGCGTGCAGAATCACGAATTTACGAATGAAGATGGCTACATATTGACGCGCACCGTCCGAGAAGAAGTATACTTATATTAGAGAAACAGTTGAGATGGAAGTATGTCGTGATAAAAATTAACTTCGCAGATAAAAAGTTTGTCAGTCATTGGGTTTTGTAGAATATGAATACATGACAAACGTATGTTGCCTGGGACCCTATCTTTGCCTCATTTACCTCCTTTCTCTCCGCTATTTTATCTTTTTCTTCCTGCTTTTCTTTTTCTTTCTGCTTTTCTCTCCCCAGCTCAGCCTGCATCTCTTTCACCTTCTTCATTTCGTCCGCCAATTCTTCCTTCATCCTCTTCACCTCCTCCCACTCCGCCGCCAACCTAGTCTCCTTTTCTTCTTCCATATTCTGGTTTAAACAAATTAAATCATAATAGTTGATAAATAAGTAATTAGTTAGAAGAGTGAATTATGGAAGGATTAGGTCGAATTAGCAATTGACACATGCTCTCAGTTAGGCACTTGCAAGATATGTGTGTTCAAGCAAACTCTTTTTCTACGCCTATTTATTATGTGCTAGTTATACAGAGTGATTCCGAATTCGTGACGAATCTCTTGATGGGTTAATCCGTGTCAAAATTGGGATCGCAAGTTCCTCAGTCATTTTTCCGACAAACAATTTTTTTTCAACCATTTTTTTTTTCGCTATCATTTGTCAATCTATTGAAAGAAACTCATTCATTTTGATTACTTCTCCTGTTTTTCAATATTTCAACCAAATTCCTGATTATCCTGATTTTATCATCACTTAATGATTCACTGCCAGATATGATAGTTTGAGCGATTCGAATCATATGAAATTATTCACTGATATTCTATGAAATCAATGACATCGTTCAATGACTGGAGTCATCAAAATTATTCTGAAATCTGTCAAGAGATCACAAGAAAACGATTTTATTCAAAATCATTCGTGCATTATATAATACTTGGAATCACTAGCTCCTCGCTAGGTCGTCTACTCGCTACGCCACGCGGCTCGATATAATAATTAAATACTCGTAATTTATTAACGGCTGATTCAATTGCGGTAAATCTACATAGAAAACTTCTACATATCGTGACGACCATTTCATCCGCTGAAAGTTCGCGATCGCTCAAACTTGTCTCGATAAACCGATCGATTGAAAATATTCTAACGCGATTTGTGTAATTACTCTGAAAATATTGAAAAACTTTTTTGTATTCGGAAAAAAAAATTTCAGCTACGTTACCAGCTTGAAAATAGTCTGACAAATAATTGCTCGAAATTTGAAGTATAAACTCCGAATATTGTAGGATTTATAGTGAGTTGAAGTGAAAAAAGAGAAACATTTTTCGTTGTGAAAAAATTATGTTTGTCCCATCACTTAGAAAACGAAAAAAGCTATAACCTTTTTCAAAAGGAGAGAAATAATTAAAAACAATTATAAAATAATTCGGCGACAATTGGAAATCTTCTGTTATTTGTAAACAAATACTCCCTAGGCTCTCTTTTTCTCTTGCTTATTCGCTTTCTGAGGAAGGATGGGCATATACTAATAAATTCTATTCTATTACATCTTTTACTGCTTATGTGAGAATACGAATACGTGATATAAATGAACTAGAGTCTTAATTATAACAAGCTTGTTACGCACATGGAAAACACGGAAAACCTGGAAAACTCATGGAATTTTTTAGACTCTGGAATTATTAGAGAAAAATCAAGGAATTTGGTTGATTCTCTGGATTTTTTCCAGAATTTACTCAAGTGCCCTACAAAAATGACTGATTGCTTAATATTCCCTTTTCTAACAGATTTTTTTTAACTAGTCTCTAAGCATTCTCGTGTTTAGATGAACGCGAATAATCTGCAAAGTAGTGTTTTCTCACCGAGACTCAAGTTCCTAGTCTCTCGCTCATAAAAATAAATATTTGAGGAAAACTAGTGCTCTGTGTTTGGCCTTTTTCTCCCTGGAATATTTTTAAAACCTAACTGGAAAACTTGAAAAAGTCAGGCAATTTTGGAGTCAGCAATGCATAATAACCCTGATTATAGTTTTACTTCGATACTAAATAAGTTTAAATTTTTAATCTGCGAACATGAATTTCAATAAAAATAATGTCATCTCGAGATGCAACGTTTCGGAGCTCAATCCCGAGGTAGCGCGGATACAACGCGAGGCGTAACGTTATTCGTCCAAGCCATCAAGTTGGTCAAGTCCGACAACCGTTTTAATATGAGCTACAATTTGAATAAAACTATTACTTACTCAAAATCAAAATGTCCCTCGAATGTTCGCGGCCTCGAATCTCTCAGGCGACTGAAGCCTAGGTTGGCCCACTACGCTGGCCTGCAATACAGCTATAGCGCGAGGTACGATTTCTTTTGTTTCTCCAGTTTACACACCGATGACAAGTCTGTAAACATTCTTAAGCCTTGTAAATAACTTATTTGCATACTACTTTTCCGGATCTCTTGATTCCAAGTACCTTAAATCTTGCACCCAAGTATTGTTAGTTAATATTTTATGAACGATTTTCAATGAACAATTGAGTAGCCGAATGCGACAAGAGATATAAATTTGTTTCGCTTCGCAAAAGTGGCCTCTGACCGTTTGTAAAAAAAGTTACAAATTTCGAATCTTGAAACATGCATTCCTACAGGAAATTTGATTCCGCATCTTTGTTTCCACGTGAAAAAAGTTGTGGCTTTCGTCGTTTTCAAAATATTCACAAAAAACGTGTCCGTTGTAAAATTAAAAATTTCCACCTTCTTTCACTCCAACTACTGTTAAATTAACCAAATTTTGGAATTTTCCAACGAAATTTTCAGACATCATGTATTATAGCGTTTGACTATTGACTGAAGAAGAAAACGGGGGATATGACTGTTAACAAAAAAGTTATTGATTATTTTCCGAGACATTGCAAAAATCAGTTATGGAAATCTTCAAGCGCATCCGGAGTCGAACAAATTTCGACCAACCGACAACTTCCAGTGAGGAAGTTGTTTATTAAGGTGAAAATAAATTTTCCGGCAAGTTTGACTTTAATCGAATGAATGGTTAAAAAATTGTTGATGTCTTAATTTACCACCGCTTGGCCTTCTCGCGCTTGGATTACAGCTTCGAAGATACAGGACGGAGAGGTTTCCGTAAATGAATATAATTAATTAAAATCATTTGATTTATTTACTAACAACGTTAATTAGATGAATTATCCTCACTTACCTACTTTGCTTCTTATTATCATTATCATCATTATAATCGTGTTGTTGTTCATTTTATTATTATCATCATTATTATTATTTTAAAAATTGTTAAACATAATAAAATTAATTAAAACCATTCGATATACTCGCTAACAACGTTAATTATATGAACTATTTTCACTTACCTACTTTGCTTTCTGCAAGCATCAATTCGTCCAGAAATAAATAAAAAAGCGGGTGGCCAGCCATTATGTATAACGTTGATGCAGAATTCCAAACGAACTCATTTGGAAACTGTATCATTATGTTGAGCCGCAAAAATCATTAATAAACATTGAGTGGCCTAATTTTTCGTTCAAACTTTATCTTCTTACTTTGCATTTTTTATAGATATACCGAGGTATAACAGGGGAAAGAGCTTGCTATATATACTTATATATAAATGCATTGAGAAATTTTCATAATTCGAAGAAATGCATAATTTCAAGCAACCGAAGAATCGGAAGGGGTCGTAAAACGTAGAAAGATAAAAAGGACGTGTTTCTTTATTTTCAATCTATAAAAACATAAGAACAAAGAGAGAAACTCGGTAATGGTGAGGATCGGAGAATGAAGAGTTTACGTGGTTTGCCCTATATATTCGTATTGCGAAAACTTCGAAGAATAATAATAACTCGTATTATTCAGTGTAAGTCCGAATATGCAGAAGCACAAACTGCATACGCTAGTGTGCGGCGGGCAATTACAATGGAAAAATATTCAAGAGCTGTGAGATGTGACTTTGTGAAGCATACAAGTATAATCTCCCGTTGTCCTCAACAAACAGCTGTAAACTTCACAGCACTTTCCATATTGATCTCCAATTCGCGATGTTCTGGTAATTAATTGAAAACAGGTGTTGTAGAGGAAACGAAAGGAACGTTTCGAGCGCGTATTTCCGCGATGCCAAAAATATCGAAATTCCTCAATCCCAGAAACAGTCATATATATCTCTTTTGGTCATTTGCATGATTGTCATTTGCTTCAAATGTGTTTTATACAGTGCAAAACATATTTGTTCAAACTAAAGCATTTCTTCTTATCACCTCATTCAATTGCCGCGAAGTTTAACGAATTCGATTTAATGTATACTTACGCCTCAGTGACTCTTTTTGGAGCCAATTCGTCGTATTACCATAATGTCTACGTAGGAAGGCACGGGATTGCGTGAAAACGTGTTTCCAGTTCGCATTATTCATCAATTAAAATTAAGTCACTATCAACGTTGACTCCGAAGTATCCTGAAAATAATTTTCAAATAAGGCGGTCGAATAAGGAGGTAGCAGCAGACACATCGCCATATTTGTCCCCCACCCGGTGTCGGTCAGACATCAGCGCCCCCAGCCCTAGTCAAAGTTTAGATAGGAACTAAAACACGGGACCAAAATTTAACATGGCAGGTTTCCGCCCCTGATGGAGACTGTATCCTTTGGTCTACATGCCCTCACGGGCGATAAGCATACAAAGGAAGGAGAGAGAGAGAGAGAGACTATCCCATAATGGGACGGTAGGGTGCTTCAAAACTCGGAACGGAGTCGGAAATCCACTAGATTTCGTCTGCGTACCGTACCGTGATTTCGGATTCCGGCGATTCGGGCCTACATGGGACGGCACCCTAACTTTATGCTAAATTTTATTTTGAATTTAACTAAAAAATTGTAATCCAACAAACGATTTTACCTATCCAACAATCACCTACAAACGACCAACAAACGTTTTGTGAAGATCTTTTTTGATAAATAGAAATTTTCCGGCTAACTTCACGGAGGTTGTTTTTAGCGGGAAGATTGACTGTTTCGCGGTTGGCGGAAAACTTGGTGGTTTTTAAATATTTTTGAGCGGGAGATTTACTGTTTAAGGGTTGGTGGGAAGATAGTGGTTTCAAAGTAATTTGAACTGCGGATTGACTGGTCATATTTTTTATTATATATTTATTATACGTATAACTGTGTATGTAAATTAAAGAAACTCATACATGAATACCGAATTCAAAATTTTTCGAACGTTTTTTTTTTTTTCTACAATAATCCGAATTTAGTCATTTTTTTTTGGAGTCTGGGTCAGTGAATTTTTTACGGCAAAACTCCTTTTTTAGGTTCAATTTAGCAGCAGACAAATCGATTAGGCATAAAACCTCTGAGCCAGTATATTTCTATAATGCATAGTTGATATAGTAAAACATATGTAATATGTATACATTTCATACATACAGTCTTATAACGTAACTAGAATACCCGAAGATGTTCTATAGTCTGTGCTATCAGTAGATTTACTGAAATTGCTTAAAATGTCCAAATTTTGATGTACAAAAATTATATAAAACGAATCAAACTACATGCAGCATAAGAAATAAGGGTCCCCCTAGATCTCGACGAATAGCACCTTATCTCGACCGTTAGAACGCGGCGAACAGTTATCGAAATTGAAAAAAAGAACTTTTTAGAGTTCGCAATCTCAACTTTGAGATCATTTTTTTTTTTTTTCAATTTATCTACGATTATTGCCCACTCAACTGTGTAGGTTCGAACGGAAAGTTACAAATGTACGGAACTAGTACTTTTTGCAACTCCTGCTTCCAAATTTTGATTTTCGAGGCTTGTGTAGCGAACGTAAAACACATTATTTTCGGGGAGTGAAGAAAAGAAGAGTTAGCACATGCCCATACCGCAAATACTCTACTTTACACACTAGTCACTAGTGCTTTTTTCACGCACTGTGTCACGGCGGCGGGAAGTCACGGTGTGAGCTCAATATATTGACTAATTAATCTACTGTCTCTCAAATCAAACTTTCTTTGCAGGGAGTTACAAAAAATATCGTGTGATACACGAGCGGGTAGGCAATATCTGTCTCGTGTCAGTACGGCACTCGCTTTCGGCTCGTGCTACAAACGACACTCGCTTTCGGCTCGTGCTACAAACGACACTCGTCGGATATTGCCTACTTTCCGCACTGGTATCACAATATACTATCTCGATACTAGTGCGAAAGTGATGAATCTCGAACGTGTATGAGTTTTTCGCCCGAGCTAAGTAAGGGTGACAATCACAAGGGTTGAGAATCATCTTTCGCACGTGTGTCGGACTTTGTTTTTTTAACACAACGCGCGTTGAGTTGAATTTGATGCACGTGAAGCGTGCGCAAAATCGAACTTTATGCACGGCGTGTGGAAAAAGTTTTTCAAACTTGGAAAATGATGGCAATAATTCTTCTGAGGCTTGAAAAATTTTCTCCTTTTTTTTTCCACTGAATTATTCAATCTTGAGTTGTTCCAGACTGAATAAGTCGGTGAGTGGAAATCGGATGATGCTCATTGAAAAAGTATTTTGAAGAGGAAATTTCAAGCTCTCAGAAGAATTATTACTGAAACTTTTAGTGATTTTCCTGTGAAGTAGATATCTCAATCTTCTGAACTTTTTTTTTCATTTATATTTTTTCAATTTTTCGATGACTCTCCGTTCTTTAATTCTTTCGCTGAGTGTACTAATTAAATTAATGAATACGCTTCTTAATCTTGCTATTACATACATAATCGAAAATAATTCATAATTATAATATTCGTATGTTTAATTATTTGTCACTTATAATGTTACATTAGTATGTATTCTTATTGAAAATCATTTATAATAAAGACAAGAAAAAAAAAGAAAAATGACTTTTTCCTTAATTATATAGTTAATAACGTTTTTAAATAATTGTTTATCGCTCTGCTAAACGCTTATTGTAACTCTTAGTACCAAATACAACTCATTATTTACGCAAGAGGCTAGTCATGTGTAATAATTAATTTGCACTACAAGCGCGCAGTTACATATTGTTAATAAACTCAAATAATTACAGATCTGTTGGAGTTCTCATACCAAAAAATTGAATCTCATTCAAACTATATTTTCACACTTTAGCTTAATTTTATTGCTATGTACAATGCAGAAAGACATCAGGCATTTCATACTGTAAAAACAGATTTTCCAAGTTTTATTTCCGTCAAGAATTCATGATTTTAGGAAAAAAATAAATATTATATGGGTCTGTTCGTTATTCTACAATTGAGAGTGCGAGATATATATACAGGGTGAGTCACTTGAAACTCCGAGAATGGCAAAAGCTTAGTTGATGAATTAGGCCCTACCCCTCAGCCAACCTACCGAACGTTCCGTATAAACATGACTCTCATAGGCAACGACAAACCTAATTGTTTACATTTCGTACTGTCGTCTTTCTTTTGTTGTCATATCTTCATTATTGTTTCTTATTCACAGTGGTTACCTACACGTAGACTGCGAATCTGACTTTGATAAAAACACTAATGACTCTTCGAAGTTATATTAAATATTCACCGGATCGGCTGAGGGGTACGGCCTAATTCATCAACTAAGCTCCTCCCATTCGCGGAGTTTCAACTGGCTCACCCTATATATGATAAAATTACTATCTATTACTCTTCTTTGAGATTGAGAAATAAAGTTTAGAGGAATGATCTGGTTCATCGATTTCTGAGTTGTTGAGGGGCAATGAAAAGTTAAAAGATGTTAGCCATTGGGTCTCAGACCCAAATAGCCAAACGTGACCAACAACCAATTGCACTCGTTTGCCGGTAATTTGGTTACGTGAAAATGCTGCGATTCAGCCAGCATTAAATGACTACAATAAGTTTACAGCAATAGCGTGTAATATAGAGGACTGCATTATTCTGCCAACGATTGTCAATATTTATCGGGAATCAGTTGTTTGCTATCGTAGGCATCTCGCTGTAGTTATTGCGGCACTATTCTGCCAACTGTTGTCAATATTTAACAGGCATCAGTTGTTCGCTATCGTAAGCATCTTGCTGTAATTATTGCGGCATGTAATTATATACAGCTGGTGAAAATTTCCGACAGAAAACGCGCATTGTTTTCTAGTCTATTTTGGTTACCGTTGCCAGTACTACGACGCACCTAGCATGGTCATTCCAAAGAGGATAGGATCCTCTTTGCTGTATGGCTCGCGCGGCAACATTTACCGATTTGCTATTTACAAATATAAATTACAAAGTGCATCGTAATGTGTTGAAACTGCAATAATTGGATGCTTTGCAGACTTATGAATTACAGCGAAAAATGTTAGTGGTGAAAACAAACCGACGTCGAGAACGCACCCAGCATTGACTGCTCCTTTATTGATTCATTAATCGCTCTATTCTTGCCAGTATAGGTATTGCTGTCATTTTCACCCGTCACACTCGTGTCGGAATAATGCCAGCTTAAATTTACTTGAAATATGCGAATCAGTTGACGGCATATTGCTAGCATTCTGCTGCAATCAATTGCCGTACTAAGTTGCCAGCAAGAACAACACTTGACGCGGACATTAACGACGGTAAATCTGTTGTAATCAATTGCAATTGATTTACAGCATTCAGATGCAATTAAACGGACATTTGGCTATCTGGGGAGTTATTGTCAGATACAATCGAAGTGAAAGCACTCAAGGCAACGATTTGGATCAACCCTTGGCTTCAATCTTTGATATCTGAGTCTCTTTTTCTAGAACAAGCAGCAATGCATCGAAAAGTTGTTAGTTCATCGGACAGAGCTTTCTTCTCTGAACATTTTAAGACCCAAATATCCGAAATTGAAGCAGCTGTTGATCCAAGTCCTTGCATCGAGTGTTTTTAATTTAACTGCATTTAACTCGGAGGGCCGATGACCTACAACCTCTAACTTTTACTTGTTTATTTTTCACGAAACTAATTTTAATAATGAAACCCCATAATGAAGCTATGAAACTCAATGTGTGGTCCAATTTGTTTGTAGTAATATATGGAAGTGCTCAAAAGAAACCCTATTCAACAAATAGTTATTATTTGTCTATTATTTGTTACGCTACCCTGGTGACTTTTGGTTTGCTATTAGATACGACGGGTGATAATTTGAATTTCGTACTTTGCAGCAAGTTATACGAACCATAAGTACAGAATTTGTGAGATATGAATGGAATGTAGAAAGCTCTGAAGAGTGGATGAGACCTGAAATAAATATAGAACCAGATTGAATTGAAAATAACTTTACATCTAGGTATCTGAAGAATTCGAATAACTTTCGCTTTTCAATTCATTTCAATGGACATAAACCTTGTCTAATAGGCGGTATGTCTTAAATTTCGAACTTACGCAGATGCGTCAAGAAAATCTGAGGATTTAATAATCGTAAAATGATCAGGTTGGTGAGAGTAGTTAGGCTCTAAAGCGGACTCCCTCCCCAGATCTAAGTCCAGTAAGAAGTGGCATCTTTCCACATCGAACTGAGGATTGAAAAAATCATATGTAACTATCATGTGTTTAAATAATCACCGTGAATGGAACATCAGCGATTTTACTCACGTAACGAGACGTTTCTTCTTTATTCATGTCGTTGAAGTGTGGCTGAATTATATTAGTCCCATTTTCTTGGTCGGAATAAGTTTGCGGTAATTGTCCAGCAAATTCTGACTGCAAATACTGTAGTTTCCAGCTAAATCGGCATAACAATGAATAATTTTAACTCAACAACAATGTCTGTTCTACTCAATTTTATCATTAATTCGAACGTTTCTATCGCATCCTTCGTTGCCAAAAAGGAATCACATACCGTGATGTTTCGGGGAAACCGAACAATGACCGCACTATAGTTCGAGCAACATACGCTCGCGTTGCGTACGTGAGCTTCTACTCGCTGCCAGTGACTGCCAACTCAATTCGCCCGGCACCTGTCACCGAGGCCGTGCTCATCAATAGTGTGAGCCGGGCGCCGGGCGAATCGAGTTGGCAGTCACTGGCAGCGAGTAGGAGCTCACGTACGCAACGCGAGCGTGTGTTGGTCGAACTATAGTGCGGTCATCGTTCGGTTTCCCCAAAACATCACGGTACATAAATTCCAGAATTACAATTTTTGCGCACTAAATTTTCAAGCCACTAAAATTATTTCAGATTTTATGGAGTTTCGCCTTGCGTAGATTGAGTCCACCGAATGAAAAGTGGTTGTCGTAGCTCCATAAAATCCTAAATAATTTCTAATTATCTTAGGGTGTGAGTAAGGAGGTGTGAAAAGACTGAATCAATAGAATAGTTCTTTAAACAGTAGCAGTGATACGAAATTAAAGAGATTATTTCCAAGGTGCAGAAATTAACTATTCTGGAATAATCTGATTGTTTCTATAGGTTGATCATTAGTTCTTACTTGTTTGACGGGAAGAAAAAGCTGCTAGGAAAACGATGCCATTCTTTACCAATGCAGAAGTTGATATTGACATCCGTCGGCACCTGTCCTTCAGACCCGAGCTGATTAGCTTCCATCATAATCTCTAGCGGCGCATAATAGCCTGCGACGAAGATTTCCCATTAGAATTTGCGGAAAAGCATGAATCTAAAGTTCTAATTCATATTGTTCATGAGAATAGTTTTTCTGAAACAAGCTATCCATCTTTCCAAATCAAATTTAATTGGAATTAATTCATCTTCACTGATATCTTTCGTGTAACATTTTACAGCGACTATTATTTGGTAAAACGAATTATGGGTTCTGTGTCGAAGTATCATATTATCGTTACAATTTTTTTTAGTTACTAATCAGAGACTTTCTTACCCTTATAGAGAGCCAATGATCTTGATAGTCCAAGTAAACCACATACAATTATCGAAAGAACCATTATAGGAGCTGTATGTTGTAAGTAATGGGACGTGATAGGCAGCGGGCTGATTCGGGTGCGCACAAAGAAGTAGAGCTTCTGAATAACGTCGACTGTTATTGCCCCAGTGAGAGAGATCATTGGGTATATTGGAAAGAGAAATCGTTCTTCCTTCGCGCGATGAAAATCAAAAAGTGAAGCATTAGTTACAAATCTTAAAGAATGGTACTTAGTTTTAGTTGTGAAAAAGACACTTGAACATTTACTTTGTGCGACTGGAAGAAGAACACGACGATCCACAGGTAAAGGGGGGCTAACGAGTACCAGTAAGGTAAACAGTAGGGGCTTCTAGGTCTAGCCGGTACGACTAGCCAAGTTAAGAGCTGTAAGATTGAAAAAGAAGTGTTATAGTTCATTTCATTCATTGAATTGCAGCTTAGAAACTTGAGAGAAGAGGCTCACCAATCCAAACGGGGCAAGAAGCGCACCAATGAAGACGAAATTGAAATTCAGAAATCCATTGATAATGTAAAAAGTGAACGGTTCAGTGCCATACAGATCTGGTCCATGATTAGTGAAAACGTTGTAAGTAACAATGTTCAGAGGAGCAATGACCAGTCTGCCGAAATAGACAGAATCGAACCATACCATTGGTGCTAAGATAACAGCCGCTGACAAAGCTGACCACTTTATAAACTTTAGCCATTCTCTTCTACGTAACAGCATTTCTATTGCTATAGGAATTCTAAACGCAAAGAAGATTGACTATTAAAACTTTTATTCCCAATTTTATACTCTTGAAAGGATAATTTCATTCGATTCGTTATGGTATTTAAAAAATAGAAAAGTTTTTAAAGCTCATTTACGTGCCTCACATTATTTGTGGAACGTTAAAACCGTAAATTATTCTGAAAGCCTGATACTTACCCCAACAATGCGGCGAATGGCCAACCGAGTAGAGAAGAAATAGCAGTTGCAAAAATTGCTAATTCGTATTTACGATCGTACCAAGCAGCTAGAGCCACGGTGCTCAGGTACCTGGAACGATGAGACAGTGATCACTAGAGAATTGTGAGCAGGGCAACATCCATGACGATTTGTTTATGTGTTCAATAAATTGATTGCACTTACCAAGAAATAGAAAAATTCTTAACTTACATCGAGAACGAAGAAGGAAGAAAAGCGGCACTTGAAATGTACATTCCAGAACTGAGAATCAGGAATGCTAAGGTAAGACGTGCTATGTGTACCCCAAACTCACGGCATACGTTTCTGAAAGTTATAAAGAATTTCAGGGAATGAAGCCCCTGTACATTCGAATTTGATTCTTTGTACAGTTCTCGACAATTCAGTATTCTGGATAATCATTCTTTATTGTTTGTTACATTCACGTAAAAAAAATTAATTATTTTGGAGAAAATATCCAAGAAACAAGAACGCAGAGATGGGGAAAGCAATTAAGGTACAAATGATATACCTACTTGTAAAAGTATACCTCGGAGAGAGCACATCCTACCGAGAGCAGGCATCGAACGAAGTAAAATACAAGAACAGGATTTGGCTCTAGTAAGTAGCAGTAGATTTTTGCCGGTACCACGTGAAGCAGTAAATATGTATATGATCGGAGCGCATAGTTAGGGCTATATTCCCAGGTTTGTTGCCCTGTTCCATAGAGCAAATAATGGCTCTAGAAAATATTTTCACTTTAGAAAATATCTGGAATATGATTTGCACGCATCCGAGGAATCAAACACTCTTTAGATCTGTTGTACACCTATTCATGAAATTCTTTGAAATATTTGAATTCATTAGAGAATATTTTAAATATTTTACACCACTAGAAATCTTCTGAGATCTTTTTGAATGATTGAAATGATTTGAAACTTTTTAAAATCAGTTCAAGTCGTTTGAAATCATTGGAAATCATTTACAATCTTTGAAATCTTTTGAAATATTTCAAACGACTAAGAGATCTTCTAAAATCCTTTGAGGTAATTCAAATTGTTTGAAATCATTGGATATCACTGGAATTCTCTAATACCTTCGGCCTCCCTTGAAATTACTAGAAATCTTTGGGAAGTGTATGAAATTGTTATAGCTCTTTCAACTGGTTACACCAGTGTACACCGGGAGTACACCTCTGCACTAAGTAAGTGTAGCATGTGGTGAAAACTGTACTTGCGCAGTACAAATGCGCAGTGAGCCAGTGCAATCAAGACGCGGCATCCGGCAAATACCGGCGCTATGTTGTTTTGATGGGTTCTTGCGACCACGTGTGTTTGTTATCTGCATGATCTGCATCTCTGTCCTCGATTCTAAACAAAATTTAACAAAAATGCTGATGAAATTTATGGTCAACGATGAGATGGTAGAACTGTGCCCAGCATCAGATGATGAGGAAATGTGCACCAATTTAAGAGGTTAGTTCATTCATTTCCCTTTCAACATAAGTGCAGCCTATGACAATCCTTACCATGAAACGAAATTTGTTCAATAGCTTTGTTCGTCTTAGCTATACTTTCTACACCTTTACTAGATTTTACTCTATCACTAGAAATCAACACCATTGGGCAAGTAAAAGTTAAGAAAAGCGTAGAAGTGTAGCGTTCTTTCTCAGATGTGGGCTGGGATGATTCCCAGACACGTTTTATCCTGGACCAGTACCACGCATACATGAAACAGATTGGGCCGATGAAGAAGTTTAAAACTAAAAAAGTCATGTGGCACCAAATCGCAAAAGATCTCAAAACAAAATTAGGCGTTGAAAAAACTAGTTTACAAATTGAGAACCGTTATAAAACGATTATAAGAAGAAAAAAGATTGCAGTTGATAATAATTCAAAATCAGGAAGCTCTCGACAGGAAGTTCAATACGAGGCAGAATTATCTAAGATAACAACCTTGGATGATAGTATCGAACCAGAATGCTAAAATGGTGGAGAGACTCAAAGAACGTATAATTCAGAGTGATAGCGATCAAGAGAATGAAGAAAAGAATAATATAATATCTCAAAATACGCTAAAGAAGAGAAAGACATGCAGTGTGATTGAAACTCTAGAACAACTGCAGAAAGAGGAAGAACATGCAAGACAGCAACGTCACAGAGAAAAACTGGAGTTGATACGTGAATTATTTGATAAGAAAGCCTAACTCGTGTCTGTGATTCGAAGACTGAAATTGTTTTTACTAACACAGTATGTGATATAAAATAAGTATTTTTTTTTTTAAGTTCTATAATAACAATCTATATTTTGTCTATGTCTAAAGTCTATATTTTGTTTTCTAGTGAGTCCGTAAATGCTCCTCTTTATTTTATTTTCAGTTGTGTTTTCTAGTGATGTAAAACTGAGAACCATTTTTATTACTTACATGCATATGTACCTGGATATGAATTCCAAATAACATTATTGAGAATAAAGTTTCTTTAAATACCCACCAAATATTATGTTAGATATAACTATAAGGTTTCAGTGATTATTATTCTGTCTTTTGTAAACTCCACATACTATCATTTCAGGGTTAGATTTAAAGATGTTAAAAATATTATAGTTTGTTGTAAAGGAAAATAAAACATTCTTTTTTTTTTATTAGTTTTGTCACAAATACCATAAGTATTCGTGGATGCGGGTCACTCCTGGGTCACTCGATTCAGTGCAACACAGATATTTGCATTGCGGTAGATGCAAATATCTGTGTCGAACTGAATCAAGTGACCCGGGAGTGACCCGCATCCACGAATACTCTATGTATATTACAACTGTACAAAATACTGTACTATCACAAAATATGTTCCATCTAATGTAATAAATAATATTAATAAGCATAAAAATTTACATGAATATTGAATAAACATTATCCGAGTTACTCGTTATCATTATTCAATGTTCTCATAACATTGTTCCGTTTCCTCTCCAAGAATTTTCAGCAAATGGTCTGGGTCATCAATATCAAAGTTCACAACATTTGCATTGTCAACGATTGGACGGAAGTTGCATCGATCATCAAATTCGATACAACAGTTGTGGAGCACACAGCAGTTGACCTTTCAATGAGCCAAAACTATTTTCTATCCGTACTCTTGTTGAACAGAACCGCTTGTTATATAATTTCTGTTCCTCGCTCAAGTTTCGGTAATCACGAAATGGAACCAGCAACCATTCTCGAATGGGATACGCAGAATCTCCGATCACATGGTATCTTCCATTGCATATTGCCGGCAGTTCTGCGCTTATGTCCGATAACTGAAAAACCCTCGCATCATGAATTTTGGCTGGAGCACCTATAGAGACATCGATAAAGCGTCTTCTGCTGTCACATATGCCTTGCAGAGTTATTGCTGGTCTGTCGTGCCGATTTACGTATGTGCTTTTGATTTTGTTGACAGGTGTCCGAATAGTTATAGACGTACCATCTATACATCCCAACGTGTCGGAAACTCTTGCAATCTATAAGACGAAGACATAATTGACTCATTTATTCATATTCATTACGAGTAAGATAACAAACTATATTGATGGAGGGACAATGTGATACATTTCATTATTTGCTGGGTTCGATATTTACACCTCCGAGCAATCGGAGCTCTTCTATCTTTTTTTAAGTACTTTTTTTA
Organism: Tenthredo scrophulariae; assembly: GCA_963978835.1. NCBI lineage: Eukaryota > Metazoa > Arthropoda > Insecta > Hymenoptera > Tenthredinidae > Tenthredo > Tenthredo scrophulariae. Next base: position 5,124,269 of record OZ022234.1, read on the forward strand.
TTGCACGTACGTTGAAAAATTCTAATGCTGCCTGCTCCTTATCTTCTGTGAATTTTATGATATTTGGAGCAATATCCACGAGGAAGCTCATTATGCGATTGATCTGGTTGAAAGTTGTGGTAATGGATACATCAAATCTCAGAGCAACATCTCGTAACGATACTTTGTTTCCTGCAAACCTACAATTATTGAGATAGATTACACAAATATACATTATTGTCTGGGCCTGTGAAAGAATGATATTGGCTAACGACAGCTACAATATACAGCCTCAATAAGGCTTTGAGTTACCACAAAAACGATAGGAAATCGTGTTCACAGGATAGAGGCAAACTACTTCCGTGCGTTAGATCAGACGGGTAAAATCTCGATGCTTCGTAATGTTGAACAAGTATATGGACAGTTTGCCTTTCTAATCGAAAACTCTGCATGAACTAAAATTGCACAATTTTCAACTTTTTGCGGTAATGATCGTTTATTATGTGACACAAAGCTGATTTCGAGGACTTACTTCTGTTTCCGAAAAATCATGCACAACCTGCAAGAAATTTCTCACTCTATATTATTTTTCCTTCGCTGTTAATGCGGTGGTTATCACTTCGTCACCGCTACTAGATGAGGATGTCAAAACATCCATAATAGCCATAACCTCTCTTACTTCGGGCGCAGCCATTTTACCGCACTACACTGACACGAGCCCCCTACACTTCCGTGCACTACGGGCGAGAATGTTGCAACAACCAACAACCAATTACGGTACGAGTCGAACGCGTTACACTACATTAGTGTACACTCGGTATACACTGGTGTAACCAGTTGAAAGAGTTATTAGAAATCTTGGAAATCACTAGAAATCTTTGAAATCTGGTGTACACCAAAACTTATGAGTGGTTCACCCCTTGCATGCGTTCCATAATATGTTCAGATCCTTATATCTATAACAATCAGGTGAATTATGAAGTAATTGACTGAAGTTTACTTTCTCTATTCTATGATCTTTCATGTATGGATCTTTTCAGGACAGGTTCGATAATAGGATACGCGTATTTTATGGAAATATCTGCATTAAACAGTATCATTTTTGCATTTATCATAGTTTCAGAATTCCCTAAGTTCAGCTTTAAAGATATTTGCAAAGTTATTAATATTGAATGCAAGTTCCACACAGAATCCATGTTGTCTGCAATTATCTTTAGACGCTTAGATTCCAACTCCCTTATCGTGATTCCCATAACTTTTTCTTTTGGAGTACTACAAAAATTGTAATTATACAGAAACTTGATACTTCATATGACCCAAATGCATATTTACAGTAAGGAGATGAAAACTAGGTACTTCAAAATTCGAGTCATAGTTCTTTGCCATTCACCGAAATGGTGATTTTTCAAAAACGGAATAAAAGGTATACAAAATGTTATTTTCAATTTTGCTTAAGTCAAGAGGTTCATAAAGCCATCTTATCATACATGTTACAATATTCACTATCCGTCAATCACTAGACTTAATTTGCAAAGAGCCAAATCAGTTTTGAAAATTAGAACCCTCTGAAACTTTTCTATCAAAACCACTGTACAGGTAAGTATTTTGTGATCCATTTGAAAAGGGGATCTCATTTTTCAAAGAAAAAGGAAAGCATCCGCCTCATCTACTTGCAAATATAATAAACGCTCATCAACCTACTGGTTCCCAGTAGTTGTAGGTCTCGTCGCAGTCAGTTATGTGGCTCCATATTGCTGAGCAGAATCTGGCTGACAAAAGTAGCTTGAATGCGGTATCACCCCCTGGATAGATGAGTCCGATATCAGCAGAGTCTTCTGCCCTTTAAAAATTGATGAAATACCATCAACATTCATTCTACACAAGATAAAAGCTGTGATTATAATAAAGTCAGTTTTCCGCTAGGAAAAAACTTCAGTTTTATCAACGAAGTACGGAATATATTGGGATCTTTTTTCTGTTCTGTATGAAAAAATAGTTATTATCCGTAAATGTAATTTAAGATCACTTGCGAAATTTACTGCGAAAGTACTGCGATAGAGGTATTCGAAAAGGATGGTGCAACAGCTGAAATACTTTGTGATATAACCTATAACTGTCAATGGAGTAGGAAATTATGAATCGAAATTGATGGAGGAGATATAGCGAAAATATGAATGCGGTAGAAATTGAAAAGTACACTAAATTAAGGTCATACATACTTTGACAATTTTTTGCCATTGTTCTTCTTCTGATCTTTTTTCAGGTAAAATAATTGCCGCTGACGTTGACTAGGCGCCATTTTATCAAACGGTAATCGATTGTTTTTTATATGCGTTCTGATTTCGAAGCTCGCTATACTCTATTGGAGGGAGCGGGTGACATGTGTTTGAAAATAGGTTGTTGCCAGAATAATACAAAGGGTGCGTTCCGATATTAGCTTGAAGCGCTGTCAGTAATCTTGTGTCTTTGTCACACTTCTTGATTTTCCCCAAGCTCTGTCTCTCTCTCTCTCTAGATTTTCAGCGCTTCAAGCGAATATCGGAATACGCCTAAAGTCTCCATAAAAGTTTGGGAAGTAGGAGTGAACATTGAAAAAGTCCTAATTAAATAACATTCGTATTCAAACGGGCTCTCGCCGTTCTTCTCCTTCTTCATTCAAGGTTTATTAATTTTGTATTGAATAACTGCCGCTAACCGCAACTCGGGACCTTCCCGAAACGCCAAATATGATATCGATTGCTCTTCCTGCCGCGTGCGAATCGCGGCTAACTTCTCCTTATTGGTCCGCGTAGATCACGTGGCTGTTGTTTTAAAATGGACTTGGACACGAAATATACATTCGTCCCACTTGCCGATAAAAAATATATTGGCTACCACGACAAAATAACGCAAGAACTACTTGAGAAATGGTAAATAATCATCACCAACTATTCCCACGTAATTCATTTTATAAATATTCATATTTCTCTTTAAAAGTTGCTATTTCTTGCAGGGGAATCAAACAAAATATAAACATTCAAAGCTTCTCTTTCAACGAACCGTTTCAACCCTATCTGAAATATCGTCTAGCAGAGGTGAACCTTTCAAAACATTTTATGCACGACTTTAATAATCTCGTAATCTAAAACGGATTGACACTGATTAAAAACATTCTGATAAACAATACCTAATTAAGATCTTCTATAAAACAGTATTGACCCAGTTGCAAAATGAATGTATTCCTGAATTTTTTTTCGTATTCTACAGTTCATTTAAATCGAAGTTTTACCTATAACTTGAAACGAATAGGTGCCACTATAGAACTAATAAAACGATCCTGAACAAACAGTAAGCCGAATTGAAAAGTAGTACACAAAATTGAAACCTAATATATGTGATGACCAACCTGCAATTTGAAGAAACATACCATAAATTTTCCTAACGATGACACGATCCGTGCGCCTACGGGCAGGCAATTGGAATTACATAATTTTCAAGTGACCCCCGTATCTGCCTTCGGCCACCCCCAATCTCAACGATTGTTTTCAGGAACAATCCATGCCATCGTTGGGAAAATTCATGGTAGATGAAATTCACGGCAATTTCGATTTGTTTTAATCAGTTTCGATCCGAATTTCTCAAAAAAGGGCCTTACCAATTTATTTCTGTTTATATGAAACCTTCTTTACAGCAAACCGTATATAATTCGTTCTGATTATTAACAGCTCTAGGTAAAATTGATCGATCAAATTTGTTTCTAGTCATTTTTCAAGGACCCGATTGTTGCCAGAGAATTAAAGACTAAAAAATTCAACGGCTGGTGCAATAATGGTAGGTCAATTACGTTTAGTTGCAAACTATAATTGCCAAAATCTGATAGGGATATTTCGAACGTAGTTCCAGAGTGAGGTTGAAGTTCGTTACGTTAACACAACAAAATATCGGAAAAAATGATCGATTTTATGACTCGAACGGTTCAAAAACAGCAAAATACGTTGCATAATTTCTCGACTTCAGTGAAACACACCTACCCCGCCTATTTGGCGTTTCTAATAACGTTTGAGTTATGGAACAGTGAATTTTATTGAAAAATTCTGTTACGTTAACGTTTCAAACTTCCACTTCATGTTTCAGAACAATTTTTTATTTCTGTAATTTGATTGAAATGAGAAGTTTTGGTCTAACGGAAAAAAAGGAAAAAAGAAAACAGGAGCGGACGTGTGTTTCAGAAATCGTTGCCACGGAAGTTAAAGCAGAACAAATCCCATGTTCTGTTCTTGCAATGTCTTTTTTTGATAAGTTAAAAGACCCAAATAACAACGTCACGTATGATTCCAACAAAATTCGTAAAACAATGAGGTACAACGAAGAGGGAGACATCATCACTGATAATCTGAAAGCGGTAAGTTTTTTAAGATGTAATTTGTTTTTTTTTTCCCCAATCTGAAATGCTAGTCTCATTGTGTAATTAAAAATTTAACGCAGTGTTACGATCGTGTTAAAATCATCCATATATAATCCAGTCATTTTAAGGTTAAATTAGGTAAGAATCTCGGAATTCGAGATACCCAGCTGTAAGTCTGTAAATACTTGTATATTAACACCCTCAAAGTTGTCTCAAAACCTACATATGGTAGGGTGTACGCAACTATTAAATTTCAAGGTTGAAGGTCACAAAAATCGGTTTTTTGTGCTTTTTTTGTAAATATATCATTCCCTATGGGTTTTTGCTATTTGTATTTATTATCAATATTGTAGAATACGAAATTCTCTACAAATTTTGTTTGAAAAAATTTTCATACGGTGAACCGTTTTCGAGATAGAGGGCGGAGAGCGCGCGGTCACAGCATCACTTCAGGTCAACCGGTGCCTCCGGTCGGAAACGCGATGATTATAACTATTTGTCAATTTTTATTAACTATGTATCATATTATATTTTATCATTTTTTTCCTAACCTATCCACTTTTTATTCAGTATTAATTTATTTAACAACACTTACCTGCCCATGTAATTGCAGAATTGTTAATGAAAATATAGGAATTATATTTGAATTTTAACCTAATTAATATTAATAACTTCTTACATGATGAAAAAAAAATAAATAAATAAATTATGAATTAATCTTTTTATTAAAAAATATCATTCAATACATTTATTTTTATTAAAAGTAAAAAAATGGAATAAAGGGTACAAAAACTACAATTTATAATTTTAATCATCTTCTTCCTCTTCATCGTCGTCTTCCGGCTGCTGGTAAATTTCAAACTGGTCTTCATTATCGTCTTCAACGACATTTATCTCAAGTTCTTCCATGATTTCGGGGTCAAAGGTTCCATCTTCGTTGATGTCGCTCTGATATGGTAGAGCATTGAGACAAGCTTGCCCATTACATTGGCCACAAGCTAAAGAGCATTGCAAGCCCGCTTTCCTGCATCCGCATCGTGAACCACAACCACTCTTGCAGTTGCAGAAAATTGTATTTAGCAAATCTTCTGGAGCAGGTGGTAAAATTGTCATGACAGGCTCCAGAAAATCGTTTTGCATTGCCCAACCCCATACCTGGGGTTCCAAATCATGCCCTAACCTAGTTTGAACTTGATAATATACACGTTTGAAATGTTGATGAGCAGCTGACAAATTTGGATGAACTAGCTGCAGTATTTGAGGAAGAAAATTGTTCGGCCCAGAGATTATTAGAGAGTGGAACTCAAACCTTATTGGCAGTCTATAATGCTCCGAAATCTGTGAAAAGTCTCGATCATCTTCGTTATATGCATTACGTCAAGTCTACAAAACTTAATAAACCTGTGCAGCTTTCAAATATTCCACCAACAAGTGCAGCTGCTCATCAACATTTCAAACGTGTATATTATCAAGTTCAAACTTGGTTAGGGCATGATTTGGAACCCTATGGGGTTGGGCAATGCGAAACGATTTTCTGGAGCCTATCATGACAATTTTACCACCTGCTCCAGAAGATTTGCTAAATACAATTTTCTGCAACTGCAAGAGTGGTTGTGGTTCGCGATGTGGATGCAGAAAAGCGAGCTTGCAATGCTCTTTAGCTTGTAGCTAATGTAATGGGCAAGCTTGTCTCAATGCTCTACCATATCAGAGCGACATTAACGAAGATGGAACCTTTGACCCCGAAATCATGGAAGAACTTGAGATAAATGTCGTTGAAGACGATAATGAAGACCAGTTTGAAATTTACCAGCAGCCGGAAGACGACGATGAAGAGGAAGAAGATGATTAAAATTATAAATTGTAGTTTTTGTACCCTTTATTCCATTTTTTTACTTTTAATAAAAATAAATGTATTGAATGATATTTTTTAATAAAAAGATTAATTCATAATTTTTTTTTTTTTTTTTTCATCATGTAAGAAGTTATTAATATTAATTAGGTTAAAATTCAAATATAATTTCTATATTTTCATTAACAATTCTGCAATTACATGGGCAGGTAAGTGTTGTTAAATAAATTAATACTGAATAAAAAGTGGATAGGTTAGGAAAAAAATGATAAAATATAATATAATAAATAGTTAATAAAAATTGACAAATATTTATAATCATTGATTTATCGATAGTTCATCAACTATATATGACGCGTTTTCGACCGGAGGCACCGGTTGACCTGAAGTGATGCTGTGACCGCGCGCTCTCCGCCCTCTATCTCGAAAACGGTTCACCGTATGAAAATTTTTTTTAAACAAAATTTGTAGAGAATTTTCTATTCTACAATATTAATACTAAATACAAACAGCAGAAAACCCATAGGAAATGAGATATTTACAAAAAAAGCGCAAAAAACCGATTTTTGTGACCTTCGACCTTGAAATTTAATAGTTGCGTACACCCTACCATATGTAGGTTTTGAAACAACTTTGAGGGTGTCAATATACAAGTATTTACAGACTTACAGCTGGGTATCTCGAATTCCGAGGTGAACTTACTATAATGACTGGACTATATAATAGTTTTACAGTTATTGCTATATCTATGTACGACGTAAACTGGTGAGGTTTTGTGTGTGTGTGTGTGTGTGTGGGGGGGGGGGGGGGGGGGGGGGGGGGGCTAGCAGGTTTTTAGCGACCCCTTCCAATTTCTCGAATTTCTCCGAAATGGGGCTATTAATCCAATTGTCCTTTTGGTATCCAATATTTGACGATGAATGAGTTCGAGTATTCATTCAACGATTTGAGCTAGTAAGTGAGAATCAATTATATCCATTTTTTTTCCATCGTAAAGTTGGAGCATGTCTCTTATTTCGACTCATATCAAAGCCTACGCATTAAAAATGCAAAAATGCCTTCCTGAGCCCGATTCTACAAGGAGGATTCTCAAGATCTGAAAACTCGGAGCAGTATTGAGGTGGACAATAGCAAAAATTGTTAATTGTTATATTGGTCTCGGACTTTCTTATTCGTTGAATTTGAGAAACAATTGCCGGCGCCGGACTCTTGGCCAACTCAATACTACTCCAAGTGTTCAGATGTTAGAAATTCACCCTGTGTATAGAATTCTGAACACAATCATCCAAAAAAATCTTTTTTTTTCTATCCTCCAGTTATCCGGTAAAACCGATGTACCAACTTAACTCTCCCCCAAAAACATCTTTGTTTCCGACAACGATGAATAAAAAGCATCTAATCTAAACGGAAAAAGTTTTCGGAAGGCCGCAGCGCCAAACGGCAGAATGGTGAGTTTCGCGTGTCTAAACACAGGCGCCGTCTCTGCGACGGAACACATTACTCCGTGCATTGTAACAGCGATTTCCGCGCGCTCGGGTGTTACCCGCGGAAACTACGACCTATTATCAAATACAGCACCAACGCTTTACCTCCTCCGACTACCAACGGTGATGTTGGGCGCCAGACTTCGAGAGAAGTCCTCTCTCTCTCTCTCCCTCGCTCCAGCTAGCTGTCGGTAGAGGGATAATTCGTGGGGGCGAGAAATAAAAATACTCAACACTATGGAAATATATTTGAAAAGAATTTATTTATTTAAAAAGAAAAAAAGAAAAAGATGACATTAATTTGGCCAGCCTGTCATCTGGCTTCGGCTTATACCACCGCTATTCTATGCTATGAATACTACTGGACTAAAAAAATAACAATACTATAATATAATATAAGTGACTCTATTCTAAATTGATAAAAAAGGAAAATAAATTAATTATTACGGCTGACTTTATCACAGGCGTTGGGCTTTGCCTTCTCCACTGCTACCTGCTGGAGATCTAGCTGTTCAGCCTGATTTCGAGCTCTGCGCTCTATTCTCTGGCTGACAGCTGATCGCTCGACAGCTGGGAGGGGAAGGGGGTCGGGACTCGGTACTTTGCCGCAAGAGTTCTCTGACTCGCAAGCAGACGACTGCGACGCGTGACGTCAGAGGACACGGGCAATATGGCGTCGGCTCGGGATTCGCGAATTCTGCGCAGCAGCTACAAAAGCGGCTCGCAGTCGCGCAGACTCGACAGCCACCAGGGACAACAACAAGTTCAAACTTGCCGGGACTCAACTGCCACGCGGTACTCTTTTATACTCGGGACTAGGGACGGTACTGGGGAACGAAGAGCTTTCCGGACTATTTCTCGAGACTTACGGGGACGTTAAGGTTCTCTAGGGGGAGAGATTTGGGGATAGAGTGTACGGTTTGACTCGGATAGATCCTACCTAATAACAGCGATGGCTTGGCCTCGTGGTCGATAAAGTCCAGGGGTAGGCAGGGGTCGTATTAAGTCCGAATCGGTAGCAATCCAGTCCAAATCCGAAAGCAAGGTCCAAAATCGAGATAGCAGGGGTCACAATAACAGTTCGCACCAATAAACTCTTGACCAACTCTCTACAAACGCTCTCTCTAGGTTCACTGTTTTTCGCACGAGATTTCTCCACGAGGCTAGGACAATGAATGACCCTTCGTTTCCGGGCTGCTAATTACCTACCCTCGCCGTTCGTCCTGTGAGCGCTAGCCGTCATCGATAGACTAATCCGATGATCTACGATTGATATGGCCGCGCTAGGACGATGGCGGCAGATATTCAAATTAGATATCCTGACTTTAATTCATGGGGCTTACATACGCTCGTTTAGGCTGGTACGGAGGAGGTCCAAACGTTTGCCACGTTATAGCATATAGGATGGACTGAGCATTAGAGTAGTGTGGGTGCTGCCGAGTAACCCATAAGCGCTACTCTCTTAGTGGACTATTGCTTCCTTGTTCGACGAACGATTCAGTATCGTGCGTTCACGTCTGTCTTTTTCTCATTACCCAGCAGCAACCTTACAATGTTTCAGCATAGCAACGCTCAGTCCATCCTTGTATGGTCTAAGCTTTCCGTGTACGATTTTGTGGTAAATTGTCAACGGCTGGGAGCGGCCATTATATTAGTTCCTAGCACGCATGTGAGATGCCACTGCTCGCGAATATGCAGCTTTTCCTTCTCGATCTGCAGTCAAAGATGATTTGAAGACTAACAAAATGTATATTAACAATACGTAATACTTTTTGATGGAAATAAATGCACAAAATACTCAATTATGGATCGATTAATTAATATTTTCACTTGCCGGTAAAAGGACAAGCTGAAAATTCGCACGCGGCGACATCTCACGGGCATTCTAGGAACTAATATACTGGCTGCTCGACAATATCTAATTACCACAAAATCATAGATTACATGGCTTTTCTTCATAGTTGTCGAAAACAAAGATGTGTCGGGATGGTTGTGCTCAAAATTCTATATAAAATTGGGCTCAGGAAGCCGTTTTTGCATTTTTGATGCGTAGGCTTAGGTATAAGTCGGAATAAGTGGCACGCTCACACTTTGCAATGAAAAAGAAAAAAAAGAGCAATCGATTCCATTGATTTTCACTTTCTAGCTCGGACTCACTCCTCGTCAAACATTGGCTGTCAAAAGGACAATCCGAAAGATAGCCCCGTTTCCGATAAATTCGGGAAATCAGACGGGGTCGGTTCCAACAGGAACCTACGTACGATCCCAAGAAATCTATACGAGCAACTGAAATATAGGAGCGGTTTGGTGTCCCATGCATGGCTCATTGACCCCATATAGGTCTACTGCGTACCTCGCAGTATGTATGTATACACATGCGTATGAGCAAGCTTGTATCATTGTATACATGCACGTAATTTCCCTATTTCCGCGTGGAACCCATATGAGGTGGCACTAAGTGCTGTATATCTGCACGAGGACATACACACTAGTATAGCACCCTTGTATGTAACTATGCACGCAGATGACTATATGCTCTCAAGGGCGCTAAGTCAGTAAAGGAAAGAGAGAGAGAGAGAGAAAGCGAGTGGTACGTACGCAGCAGGTCTGTGAGATTCCTTCATTGAGGGGAATGGAGCTTAGTATTATGGGACAGAAGGCCCGAGTCTATCTGAGAATTTTATGAAAGCATGCGATTCTGTGCAACAAGCATAGAAATTGATGTGATTCAATATTTGGCAATATTTATGAATGATATATCGTTAGCTATATATAAAGGTCACGTAACTACCAACATTTTCAGGTATCGCAAATTTGAGTAATAATCACGTATCTCCATTTCTTTTTCATTTCTCCCACTGATATATATGTATACTAACTGTATGGCGGATAGCCTGTCACCCGTGGTTCCTAATTGAACCGATAACCGACGCCATCTTTGACACCCAAAAATGTGGAAATTCAATTTCAGGCGCATGTAATTTGTTTCATACCTAACGTCACTCAGCCAACGCTAACCTATACACTATTAACACTATCAACATAAAATAATGGGTGTATGTATAATTTGTTCAACTCGGACAGGTCGATTTTCCTTGCAGAAAATATGCAGTTAGATTACAGGCGTTGTTACAGGTTGTGTAAATTTATGCGTAAATTTAATTATTTTATGCAATAGATTTCCGTTCAAAAAAAATCCTGCTATAGCAGAGCAATGGGCAATTCTATGCTTATACACAGAACATACGTCTTTACGCATCTGGGAATATGATATAGAAAGGAAAATCCACACAAAAGTTCTAACCTACTATTCCCATGCGCATAAAATCACATCGCGTCGCCAAACGCAGGACGTATGTTCTATGCTTATACACAGAATCTGCGTCTTTGCGCATCTGGAAATATAACATAGAAGGGAAAATCTACACCAAAGTTGGCGTTAATACGACAGTCACGACGTAGTTAGCGCTCGGATTGCAGACAGAAACCGTCTGCAACATTAGCAGACGCGTGTCGTCATTACATGTTGTTAAATTCAAATAAAGGAAATGAAAGAAAGTACTACAAGCAATGATTATTACAAAATTCGAAGGTACAAAAAATAGTGAATACCCACCAAAAGCCCCTTAGGTGCGAAAGCCTTATGCCAAGTACATTAAGATGATAGTCACCATGAAAAATGTTTCGATAGGTTAATCTCAAAACCTACGATCTTGAGCTTTTGAGGTTATGCGAATCGACTGACGTGTAAAATTCATGATGATAAATAAGATAACAATAATTGTGAACGAATAATATTACGATTAGGTTTGGTCTACCTTGCATGACACATGACTGTTAGATGACAATTAAGGCTGTCTAAGGGGGTGGTATGGTGGGGGTAACGGCACATACGCATGTACACACCTACGGGTAAATTTCGCACGCTGAATTCTCGGGAATAAAGAATTATTCCAAGAATCTGATGTGTACGAGATATTCCTTGATTGAAATTGTTTTGGCTGAAATAGTGCAGGTGAGCCACGAATGAGCCTGACGTTTTGATAAAACGTTAATATAATATCCTCGTGACAGCTGGCACACGGATACACACACTGACACAGTAAACATGGCCGCTGCGTAAGACGAGTGATATCAAATTTTGACGATATAATGATTTCTTGCACTCGACGTATACTGAGCACTATTTCACCCACAACAATATTACAGCAGAAATAGTTCAATCACTATCCTCACTTGTAAAGCTATCCACATTCGGAGAATTTAGCGTGCGGAAATTTCTAGTCAATAGATGCCGCCACTATTGGCTCGTTGACTCAAGCCAACTCAAGCCGTCAGGACCCATCGCCGAATACACGTTTCCGAGGGCCGCGTCTGTTTCACTCACACAATCACACACATTTCCATCTTATACAAAACGCATACTATGGCGGCTCGAAACAGTGCGCTACGTGAATGTCCTACAGATTGGCATTCGTTTGACAGTTGTTAGTTCAGAAATCACTAAAAAATCGATTTTTCGTTTTTGCCAGAAAACTACTCCAGAGGCCTTTTCCCGCTTTGTGAGAAATATTCAAGGCCCTCAGATTTTTTTTTAGTTGATGGGCAGCTGATTCTATGAATAAAGTTGATGAATAATTTTTTTTTCTTTTCCTAACAAACTCCTTAAATCTCATAAAACCTTTGATCGTTGAGAGAGAACGCTAAGAGCAGACGCAGGAGTCCAAACCTCTTGGAACTCGGCATGTCGTTCATGTTGGATATATGTTCTCCGAGTTAGAACAGCGATTCGCAGATCATAATCCACTTCTTCGCTACACATTAGATCAAATGCACTTGATCTCCACAGAACGTATCGAACTGCTATCGAGATTCTCGTTTCAGTGCAAGGTGTGTAATAAGAAAGAATTCATCGTGTCTGAACCTCAGAAATCCGATATCCTGTCGATTAATGAAAGTGCAGTAGCCGGAGCAGTCTCTGTAGGCATTGGATATTCACAATCGAAAGAAATGTTGAATGCAACGAATATTCCGTTCATGTCACATGGCACGTATCAACAGTACTATGATGAAAATGCCTCCGCGTTCGATAAGGCGGCTGAGAAAAAAATGAGAATGGCTGGCGAAGAAGAAAAAAGTCTCGCGATAGAACGTGGTGATGTTAAGAATGGAATACCACACATTCCCGTATTAGCAGACGGAAGTTGGATGAAAAGTTCATATAGACCTGGCAAATATGACTTAGCGTCTGGCGTAGGCATCATCGTAGGCTTCCATACGAACAAAGTTTTGTTCGCTGCAGTACGCAATAAATACTGCACAATTTGTTCGATCGCAGAAAAAAAACACGAACCCCCACGAGCACATACTTGCTTCAAAAACTGGGGGACCAATCAGAGTTCTCCAAGCATGGAGAGTAGTAACATTGCTGAAGGATTCCTCAAAAGTATGGAAATGCACTAGCTAGTCTTCTCGTCACTGATAGCAGATAGTGATAGCAGCGTGTACAAGAAGATTCTTGATTGCAACCCGTAGGACTACACGTACGTGAAGAAGGTTGAGTGTACGAACCACCTGTTGCGAAACCTTCTCACAAAAATTGAGGACGTGGCAAAAACAAAACTGAAGCCAGATTTGAAAAACAAAATAAAAGAGATGTTCAAATAAAAAAAAAACGATTGGATAATGGCGAAAGGTTATCGAAGGCAGTACCCTGAGGATACGGACAGCTGTGGCAAAAGCAAGTCAATACCGCACGGCTGGAGAAGTTTCGCAATCTGAAAAAGTAGTACGCCTCCTAAAAGATTTGGTCAACCTTCCAAGTCGTGTGTTTGGCGAACACAAGAAGTGCGCCGAATCCGGCTACTTTTGTGATGGTACTCCAAAAGATCAAGAAGAAAATGCAATGCTAATATTGATCGAGTTGGATCTATACGACAAAATCTGCGATGCCATCACCCAACTAAGTTGGAGAGCCGAGAGCCTGTTGTTCAGCGTCACAAGCAACACCTTTAAAAACTATAATGCTATCGTCAGCAAATTCATCGGCAGCAAACGTGTTCACTTCGGTAAAAGAAACTCGTACAACGCCCGAGTTGCTGGCTCTGTTGTGGAATTCAACTCACAGGGGTCCTATCAGAAGTTGAGTACTGCGATGGGTAAGGCGCCGACTGCAATGGTCCACGAGTTGCAAAAAAAAAAAAGGAAAGAACGTAACCTCAAACGGCTGACGATAGCCGAGAACAGAAAAAAAACAACCTGGACTAACATGTTCGCCTGCAGGGTCGTTTGGCGTGAAGTCCAACCCGAACCCGGACTATGGTCGGAATTGCAACAGGCCAGATCTTCACGAGGAAGAATATAAAGTGCAAGTCGAATTGCACTTTCAGAAACTGGCCGAGCAGCAGGCAGAACGAGAAGTCAAAGTGTTGCGTGCTAGCTGCTGTCCAATAGAGCATTATAGCTATGGTCATCGATTACGTATGTCTACGCATGTAGCGATGGGATTATTTATGAGAATATATGTTCAAACTGCAGCAATCTATATCCGATAATTAATGAGTTATCCTCTTGTTACAGAAACAGAAAAGGTTTATGATACCACGACTCAACCGGACCACGAGAGGGATTGCAAATAGGTTAGTCTACCGCAGAACAGAACCACGGAGCGCAACGAGATTCCCATATTATTCGAAATTGCTTGTGCCGCTAAGTAGGTGTAGTGGACTTTTAAGTGGTCATGCATTTGAAAAACAATTGCAAAAGCTGTTTTTACAATGATCGCACCAGTCTTATCAAAAAGAACTGAGTTGTGTATATGAAATTGAAAATAAACCTATGCACCAATATATGAATTGATCGCATGGAAAGCTACACGAATTGACTTTGCCAAAACTAATTTAAATATTCTTTTTACACAGATATCTGTCGATACCAGACGACCTGACTTGTGCTAACGAAGGATTATGAGATCAACTCTGAAGCAATTATACTATTTATTAATTAATTCGTATGGTGAGGCATATTGAGCATTAGAATCAATTGAGGTGACTATAATTATATTTGAACTAGGAACTCAGTCGACTTATCTTCGTAAGGGGGTCTGCGAATGACATTTTCACAAGAACCATTTCATTTTCTACAAATTAATAAAAAAAAGGTTCACTAGAGAAACGCTTTCTACAATTTTTGGATTATGGATATGTATTGTGACGTGGTATTTTGAAATTCCCCGCCACAAGGCGATTCTATCGAAAATGCGACGATGCGTGGCGTAGACAGGGTCTCCAGGAAAAAGGAAAACTTAGGGAAAATAATTGGGATTCACTAACGCTATTTTATTTTTGTAATTATGTAATCTCGAGTATGGAAACCACGAGATGTCTACCGTCGTGGGAACTACCGATGCAAAATATGGCTCTACTGAACGTAAAGAACTTCCAATATCGTCAAGGACGACACTGTCGGCGCGCAAACCATGGTTGGTCCAGAAAACCCCAGGGTCAGCGCCTCCTCTCAAGTGGAAGATCTACCACCTCCAACTATCGGACTGGCGGCGTACAGGGATGTGCGAGAAGCACAAACAATCCTCCCGTCATCCGAAGAAGCTACCGCCTACAAGAAATTACACTGTACCGATGTGAGGGTGGCGTATAGGGTGATGTGCAGGTGCATCCTCACAGCCTCCCACCCAATGAGTCATCAGTCAGGGTATCTATCGAACTACTTTCTCTGAATCTGTTATCGCGGCCGTGGTTGGTCAAGAAAACCCCCGGATCAGCGTTCCAACCTGCGGAATCTTGTCGTGAGCGAAGCCCTTGTATGCTCAGCACGAGACTATGACCTACGCTTCTGGTAGATCGACGAATCATGTAAGGCCCCAGGAGAAATATCGCATAGTTCTGGCGAGCGAGACTTCAACGTGAGTCCAGCGTCAGGGGGTTCTAAAGAAAGGCGGTAATAGGAGAGGTATTGGCAGCGGCAGGGGTAGGATAGATCTCTCCTATCATACGTTCGTCAAAAACTTGTCGTTTAGCGACCAATTAGAGTACCGATATGTCACATGATCTACGCTAAGCTGAAGGATGAGCTGTTGGAAGGAAACAAACACTATATAAGCAGGACACACTCGCTGTTCGGCCTATTCTTCGCTCCAGTCTACGCTACGCATCTTCAAGACAACGTGTATCGTATCGCATTTTCATCGAGTACCGTATCGCATTTCATCGAGTATCGTTATCGTATCGCTATCGTATCGAGTATATTTAAAATAGTGTGTGTTCTTCTGAAGCAATTTAAGGTAAGGTCTTGATCCTTTCTGTAAAGACACGAGGTAGTTCTGATAAAAGTCTGGTTTGTTAATTTGGTTTTTGAGCTAAGAAGCTCGTTTTCGGTCTTTGGTCTATGGATAATTTATCGAACAACCTCGAGTCTGGCTGAGTTACGTAGACCTTTTATTGTCTTTGGCTATAATCTATCGCTTATCGCTTCTCGTATGGCTTCTATTTCTTATTTAGTATGGTAAAATATCTTATGCATGAAATACTGTAGACAAATCCTTTTCCTGGAGTACCCTGAGCGAAGATAGCCGCGAGGGCTTAGGCCTCGCGTTACAGATAATTTTGTTATAATTTAGTAAGGTATGGTCCATTCTGTATAATTTAGTCCGTTTGTAAATTCAGTAAGGTCCTGTAAAATTCAGTAACGTTTGGATAATTTATTATCGCGACTATCGCTATCGTATTGTTCAGAATTTGGTTAAATATCAATCTATCGTTCTAAATTAATTTGGTATCGTCGAACCTGTAATTCGCGTTTTTCGTATGACCGTGTGGTCTCTATTTAACAGTAGATCTCGAAATATCGTTAATCGTATGACCAACGTGGCTAATTAATTATAGTAGGGAACCTGTATCGTTTGTTACCTATATCGTTTACTACGATTTTCACTGGTTAACATCTTGGAGTAATGCGTTGATCTTAGGCTGTGTTATGAAATAACTTTGTATTTGGGTACAAAGTATCGCTCTGTGATACCAAGTCTGGAGTCTAGTCAAATCGTTTTATATCGAGTCAACTCTGACACACGCCTCTGATTAAATTGTATCGTAAAATAGTAAATTCTGTCCTGAACAGTTAGGAAACCTATCGTAACAAACTGATCTATTATATCGCCGATTCTGTATCGATTCTGTCTAATTATTCGATCTTGTTAATAAATAATTGATTGATGTGACCTCATTATTCTCAAAGAAATAATATTGTTTTATATGGTGTAGCCTGCCCCTCTATCTAAGGCTTTTGTATCTGAGCAAGTCGAGTTGTCGCTCGTCGCATTTCCGTAAGTTTTTGGTTATCGTAATTTATCGTATGGTATCGTAATTTGGTATGGAAACGACGCAGTAGCGTCTGGCGCCCAACATTTAGTAAGTCAATATAGTAATTATCACGGGAAAGCGCCAAATTGTGACGGAGCAAAAGGTTTTCCTCTCCTGAATAAAAAACTGCGTTACAGTATATGTATTGGAACATGCATTTCAATTCCCGCAATGCAATTGTGTGCGCAGGGAACCTTTCACAAAAGATCTTCTATTCATTTCTGCGAAGGCTCCCTGCGCTGAATTTTCATCGCAGACGGTTGAACTATTTTTTCTATACAAATACACCATAAAGTAAGAATTGTAGTAAGTGTTTTCTTATTAGACCTTTCATAATCACTTGCAAAAATAAAAAATGGTATCGAAGTTATTTTAGCGGAGTCCTGACGGTTTAGTTCGAAAATTTCAACGCGCGGCGGCGCTGCGAACGATCGAAAAAATGGCGGTCCCCCTCGGACAGCCTTAAGAATAGGACCATATAAAATTTTGGAAAAAGTATCGAAATCAGTATATAAAATAGACACTGGACACAAACAATCGGAATCAACATTATTTCACGTAACGAAACTGACGACAGCGCTTGCAGCCGCATGGACGGAACATACAGAAGAGGACATAGAGAATTCATTCCCACAAAGCTCCGTGGGACGAACTTTCCCGAGGAGGGGAGATGCAAAGAAACTGCATGACACAGCATTTCTTTAAATTGAGTTTGCTGCTTACTTGCGGACGCGGCCATTACAAGCGGATCCGTGAGACGGACATGGACGGTGAAAAGAAGAACGAGGCAGAATGACCACGTGAAAAGACGAGAAGAGAGATTTATAAAAATTATTTGAATACAGCGAGTTAAGTAGCACAAAGGGAGTGACAGCGAGGAAAGAATAAACTTTAATGTCGTTTCTTTTTGTTACAGAAACCCAATATCGTTTATTTAACTGCGTCAACCCCTTTTGATTGCAACAAATAACATTATACCGTGACAATCACGTGGAACCGAATGGATCCATGCTACCGGACAGCGAATATTGGCGAATATGACGTCATTTTAGCGGGCTAAACATTCGTTGCGCTGAACAATCCCTAGGGTGATTTTGGCGCGCGGTCGATGCAACTCGGCAGCCATTGTTGATAGAAGCCGGCTGACTGTCAATACATCGCGGAAGGTAGACATGTGGGGTTATGTTCGTTTATTTTAAGCAAATGATTAATAAGGTGAATAAAAACTATGTGAATAAGCTATGAATATTTATCAAAAATCTATCAATTAGTTTTGAATGATATCTTAATACAATCAAGGAATTGGTTGTTCTCGATGAACTCTTTGATTCTAATTAATTTGCAGTTATAGCTTAAGTTAATTCGTTGATTGTACTATGATATTATTTAAAACTGATTGATCGATTTTTGATAAATATCAATAACTTATTCACGTTTTATTCACTTCATTTATCATTTGCTTAAAATAAGCGAACATAACCCCACATGTCTACCTTCCGCGATGTATTGACAGTCAGCCGGTTTCCAACAACAATGTCCAACAATGGCTGCCGAGTTCCATCGACCGCACGCCAAAATCACCCTAGGGGTTTTCAGTGCAACGAGTGGTTAACCTGCTAAAAGTACGAAATATTCGCTTTTCGGTAGCATGGATCCATTCGGTTTCACGTGATTGTCACGGTATATATAATCTATTTTATTTAATTATTAATTTTACCTAATAGCGGTTCCCATGACGACCTGAGCCTTTACTCAGCGCCACTAGAGGCGCAGTGAACTTCAGGGTACTTGTAGCTGTAGATATACAGCGGCAAAAACGGGGACGTTTTTTCAGGGGTGGGGATGACTTAGTTCGGTCTCCTAACATACAGTCTCCATAGCGGCACTCTTTCTCTCTACGCTCGCATGGGCTGTCCGCCATCCAGTTAATATATATATATATATATCAGTGATCTCTCCACTTTTCCCTCACTTTTTTTTTGGTTCTTACGCGACTTTTCTATTAAGCTAACGATATAAATGACTGCCCGTATCGTCGTGTCATATGATTATTTATGGGATATGCGAACTCAATTCGTCGTGCCTCCAGACCGCTCCAGACCGTGGCAATTTCAATATCGATAAAACTTAGAAATCAAAGAGTTATAATTCTCGCTGAAGTGATAAATCAGAGTCACTTAATTATATTATCTTCAGATGTTTCTTGATCCGGAATGCGAAGAATATAAGTTATACGAAGAGGACGAACGAGAGGAATTAATTTTTCGTATACTGCAGATGTTGGTACTTGGCGGTCAACTTTGCCAATACGAAGATGTACTGGAACCGTATTTAGATATCACCAAAGCATTGTACAAGGATCTAGTAAGGTGACATGCGTAAGAGCTTCTCTGCAGGTGAAAATTTTTGTCTGAAAATTTGTTCGCAGAAGTCTGAAATCGAATACACACCATTTCAGGCGAATTTCTCTACATTTTTCTGATCTGTTCCGGCGAGTCCCGAAATTCGAATTAAAAATTGAAAGTAATAACACAGTATAACAAAATTTGGATGGGTCTGACTTAGAAAATGAAACCTACACGGTCTGATAGATTTTTTTTACGCTGATTTCAAATCAGTTTCAAAAATTTCTCTACGTCGTCTAGTTTTTGAGAATAAAAATGTTAAAGTTCAAAAAACTCGGTAAAGCGGACAACTAAAAAAATTCATAAAAAAATCAATTTGAACGGAATTGCTCGCACAAAAAAACAGTGAATTTATAAAACTTCAATTTCAATAGTGGAGTCGACACCTTCTCAATTTTTTTAATAGGAATGAGTGAAAAAAATCACAAAAAAGTTGAAACATTCTTAGTTTTTAAGAAATTCGAATCACCAGAAGTTGGCTACGCGCACGTTCATGGCTTTTTATGACTCAGTTTCTGTAATCACTTTGCTGCAAATTTCAAGTGATGTCATCGTCGTTATCAACAAAATATACGTTATCGATAAGAAAGTTTATTAGGTTCAATCCACCATTGGAAAGCGCTCCTGAAGAAAATGAACCCGAATGTCAATATCGTACAGAACGTTCCGATTCTAGACCTCAATTGTTTAACCAAGAAGAACCTAATGACTTGACGAGAGATCTATCTTTATCCAAATCTCAAGCAGAATTGTTGGCATCTCGTTTGAAGGAGCGTGGTTTCTTGCTTCGTGAAGTGCGAATTTCACAGTTCCGCTCGAGAGACCACCAATTCCATCAATTTTTCGAGGAAGACACATATGTTACCTATGCTTCTGACATTGATGGGTTGCTGAAGAGTATGGATCAAGCTTCAATGGATTTTCCGTCGTAAACTTACTGAACGCTGAAATAAAGCAGACCTTTAATGCGTACCCGTGTGGGAGAAAACCTGCTTTCATGCTCGCAGACTGCACAGAGACGAAGACCTTCCGTTGTATTTAATAAGAAAAATAGAGTTCGATATGCGAGCCCAAGACAGCAATCCCTTAGTTGTGTGAAGGCACACACTCGTGCGCGGATTGTTACTTTGCGCTCTTGTATCGAAAAACACTATTCTTTTATTGTTATGTTTCAGGTTAAAACGTGAAGTGTAATTTAATGTTTGCAATACAATGAATTTATGAAAAGAACATTTTCAATGAATCAATTTATTGCTAGAAATAGTACATCGTGTATCAAGGGCGCAAAGAGCTATATTGCGAGCGTGCAATATGCGGCACGAGCCGAAGGCGAGTGTGCTGAATGCCACACTCGCCAAAATAGCCTTGCGTCCGCGATGCACACGATATTTTTCTTAACACCTGCTCTGTAGAAATGTCTCTCTTCAGACCGAATGAGCGGGCGCAAAACATGATTTTGCGCCCGAGGGCCGAAAAGTCCTGTTTTGCGCCCGCTCGAGAGGTCGCAAGGGGGCATTTTGCGAGCAGGTGTAAAAAAAAGTAAATTGAAGAACAGTTTAACGTTGAAACAGAAAGGTTTATGGGCTTCCTTATTCGCCCGTCCTACGTCTTTTCACATTGTCCACATTCTGGAATGACATTCTGGGGAATTGTCTCTTATGGATTGTATCATGATCACTTACTAAGGTCCAGCAGTAGTCACAGAGCATGTGCAACACTGATTTCCCGTTATATCGTTTCTCCATCGTTGCAATGTCTTGATGAAACCGTTCGCCGTGTTCTTCGCTAGTGTCGACCAAATCTTCAGGGAAAAAATCTAGATGAGAGTTCAAAAAGTGAATCTCAAGGGACATATACAGGGTGATTCAGAATGGGGTACTTTCCTTACACCGGTAGATTCCTTGTGAAAATTTAAGACCAAAATTATTGATCCTAAAATGTCGAAAGCCAAGCCGTTTTCAGGTAGGAACTATTCAAAAGTAAGCCAATACGAGAGCAGATACGAGAATGGCTCACCGCTGGTATTGTTGGCCTACTGGATCTCGCGACGCTTCATCCGCTGCCGCGATCTCGCCAACTGACAAAACGACGATCAGGCAATGGAAAACAGAAGAATGCTGATTCCATATTCATGCATAAAACCGTAATATTACATTCGTTTTGTCAGTTAGCGCGATCGCGGCGGCGGGTGAGGCGTCGCGAGATCCGGTAGGCCGACAACAGCGGCGGCGAGTCATTCTCGTATCTGCTCTCGTAATGGCTTACTTTAAATGACTCCTACCTGAAAACGGCTTGGCTCTCGACATTTTAGGATAAATAACTTTCTTCTTAGATTTTCACAAGGAATCCACCGGTGTAAGGAAAGTACCCGATTCTGAATCACCCTGTATATGGACACCCATTTCCTTGAAATTGTTGAGCATGTCCTGGACGAGTTCCTCATAGTTGGGAGCGCGTTTGCTGCCGAGAAATTCTGAAATGATCCTTCTCAAGGAATTCCAAGTTTTTTTTTTTTCCATTTCATTGAGTGTCTTGATGAAGTCAGTGTCATGATTCATCAGCTTGCAAATTTGTGGACCTACGGAAAACCCCCTCCTTAATTTTGGCATCACTCAGTGCTGGAAATCACAGGAGATAAGCCGCAGGTTTAAAAAAAAAAAAGTGCTGGAAATAATTCTTTCAACCGACCTAGATTGCTAGTATACCCATTGCCCACATGGGTGCTCAATCAAACCTTGTGAATTATTACGTATTTAGGTTTCTCAGCAGAGCAACACGGCCCAGCAACCTATATAGCTTCCTAACAGACCCATGTGGTTTCCCAATACCCCATCTGGATATGCCTAACAAACTCATACGGTTTTCTAGGAGTCCTATATGGGTTCCCAATACTCCTATGTGGGGCCCCCAATGTCTTATGTGGGTGTCCAACAAACCCATGTAGGGTCCTAGATGCCCCATATGGGTTCTTAGAAGTCCCGCATGGTTTACCAAAACTCCCATGTGGGTGCCTAACAAACCCGTGTGGGATCCCAGTCGTCCCATGTGGGTGACAAACAAACGCATGTAGGTTTATCCATGGATTTTCAAGACTCCCATGTGGGTTCCCAGCAAACCCATGCGGGTTCCTGTAAGTCCCATATAGATTTCCAAGACTCCCATGTGGGTCACCAACAAACCCATGTGGGTTCCTACAAATCTCACATGGATTCCCAGCCAAACTGTGTGGATTTCCAGGTCAACCATATGGGTTCCAATGTGTCCCACCTGGATTTTTTCAATAGGGATTGTTGTGCTTCTCCTTGATTATAGTTGAGTAAGCGATGGAAACGGATGGATACTGGTTTCCAATGTTCAATAAGACTGCTTTAAGACTACTAGACGATGAATCTATGAACAATCGCCATTGATTTGGATAATGTTCGATTCCCATACTCTTCAGCAACCCATCAATGTCAGAAGCATAGGTACAGTCTGTGTCTTCCGCGGGAAATTGATGGAATTGGTGGTCTCCCGAGCGAAACTGTGAAATTTACACTCCACGAAGCAAGAGACCATGCTCCTTCAATCGAGATGCCGACAATTCTGCTTGAGATTTGGATAGAGATAGGTCTCTTGTCAAATCGTTAAGTTCTTCTTGGTTGAACAATTCAGGCCCAGGATCAGAACGCTCTGTACGATATTGATATTCTGGTTCATTTTCTTCAGGAGCGCTTTCCAATGGTGGATTGATAGGCGCTATGTCATCTGTTTGTGGTGGTACAAACGAGGGAAGATCCATTGAAGCTACTACTGGATACTTTAATCTATCTTTATATCTAGTAGTGTAGCCTCTTTCACATATGAAAACAAAAATGACAATCCGTAGTATGATCAGTGGGCTCTCTCCATATTGCTGGAACATTGAACAGCATTTTGCAGCTTCCGTCCTTGCCAGGTTGGAGATTTCGTTGGCAATTGCTGCAAACAATGTGAGGAACCCATGATTTGTCCAGGTTTCTTGCTGGTCGTTTGAAAACTGTTTGAAATGTTTCAGTTAGCGATGGGGTGATGCTTTTTCTCTGATTCTGCGGTGTGTATCGAGCGCTTACGTAACAAAAACTGTTTGGAGAGTTTTTGCACTTGCGAGGCATGATTTTTTTGATAATAGAAAGATTTCAATATAAACCTAATAAACTTTCTTGTCAATAACGTTCATTTTGTTAATAACAACGATGACATCACTTGAAATTTGCAGCAGAGTGATTACAGAAACTGAGTCATGAAAAGCCATGAACGTGCGGATAGCCAACTTCCGGCGATTCGAATTTCTTAAAAACTGAGAATGTTTTAAGTTTTTAGTGAGTTTTTTCACTGATTTCTACTAAAAAAATTGAGAAGTTGTCGATTCCACTATTGAAATTGAAGTTTCATAGATTCACTTTTTTTTTTTTGTGCGAGCAACTCCATTCAAATCGATTTTTATATGAATTTTTCTAGTTGTCCACTTGACCGAGTTGTTTTGAATTTTAACATTATTTTACTCAAAAACTAGACCACCTAGAGAAATTTTGGAAACTGATTCGAAATCAGCGTAAAAAAATCTATCAGGCCGTGTGGGTTTCATCTTTTAGGTCAGACCTATCCGAATTTTGTTATACTGTGTAATCTACACACTGTTTCATATAGAGTTCACCGGAAAATAACGTACTCACTAATTCAAATTTAGAGAGTACAGAATTCTTAAAGTTTACTCCTTAAGTTTCCTTGGCAGACAAAAATTTTAACCGGTGTAATCATCATGTGATATACAGTTTAACTTTTTGCTCCACAACGCCAGCTCTGATAACATTCTGGGCAGTGGTAATTCAATTTTTTCGGCTTAGCGGCTTAGTATAAAATCATAATTTCATTAAATCATCTTCACTTCCAGAGTTGTTAAATTGAAAGAATCAGAGGACTTGTCAATTTCGACGATGGTCTTAGAAGTCGTGGCTATGAACTCTGGCGATCCATATTTCCCCAGCAACATCGACGAGAAGCAAAACTTTGCATTAATGTTGGTTGACGCAGCTTCTCGTCACATCACAACTTTTCTGCATCAATTAGACGGACATCAAGAATGGAGAAAATTATGATACTGAAAAAATACTGAAATGTATATTATGACAATGAAATAATATTGCCGTGAATATATTACCAACCTTTATTATAATAATTATACTATGTATATTATCGGGATATGCCATCCCGATCCCAGTGCGACATTCTCTCCGTCGTTCCACCTGGAAAACCCATATGGGCATATCCACGGAACTTTTAATTTTTGTGAGGAATAGTAGTTGTGTACATTCCAAGTACAAACTGGATACCCTAAGGATGTTTTCGAATGACAAATATTTTTCGTAACGCTGTCCGAGAGGGAGCTAGCGCCGCTATGTATTAATTTTTCAAACTTGTACCTGCAGGACCGAGTTCATGAAAACATGCGGTACTTTTGATTATTAAATCTAAGTTCTTGCTTATTAATAAATAATTACTTAAGTTACATTTCAGAATACTAGAAATGGCTATCGCCCTTTATTCGTGTATGTTTTATATTCAATTTGAATGTGTGGGACTGTATGGGTGAGATGGACGGGGTCTACGAATGTTTGTCGCCGGCTATAGTATATGGGTCCTAACACGAAGCTCATTATCGGCAGCGAACTTTCGCACCCTGAATCCTCAGAATTCAGATTGTTTTTGAACTTGAGATCGTGAATCATATGTTTCGGCCGTAATATTTTTGTGGGTGAAATAGTCCTCAGAAACTAGTGAGTGCCGAAAAAAATTTTCCACAACAGCGGAGCGAAACCAGCGAGTTTTCATCCGCAAACAAAGACCGGCAATTGACGGGTTTCCATCCTCGTTTGCGGATGGAAACTCGCTGGTTTCGCTCCGCTGTTGAAGAAAATAGTATGTTCACCTCGGAGAAAACGGTCGTTGGCGCCTCGTACGAACTTGAGAACACCTCGGCTTCGCCTCGGTGCTCAACTTCATACTCGGCGCGCAAACGACCGTTTTCTCACTCGGTAAACAATGTACTATTATCGCCAAAATGTGATTCCAGGCGTCTGACGCGGCGGCCATGTTTATTGTATCACTGTGTATATCCATGTGTCAGCTGTTATGACCAAATTTTAATAACATTTCATTACAGCTTCAGGCTCATTTGTGGTTAACCTTCACTATTTCACCCGAAACAATTTTGCCCAAGGAACATTTCGTACCCATCAGATTATCGGAATGATTTTTTATACTCTAGAATTTAGGGGGGCGAAATTCTCGAGTAGGTGTGTACATGTGTATGTGCCGTTACCCCCACCATATCACCCCCCTCGGCAGCCTTAAAGGTGAACGTGATGTTCTAGTATGTTTAAATTCATTTTCGCATGTTATGAGTACAAAACTCCTCGAGAAGACGACAAATAACTGTGACGATAGAGAATTTTTTTTTTTTTAAACCACACTAACTTGTTGACCGAAGATAATAGCAAGCTGATTTTTTTTTGATTAATTAATAGAAAAAGACGTAAACAATAGAAAAATGCGGTCTAGATAACTGTGCCGTTCAGGAGAGCTATAATAAAATTAATGAAACAGCGATGACGACATTTTTGGAATTAAAGATGATTTTACTTTTTTCATTACAACTTTTTGACAGATTCATTTGAACGAGCGACCTTGAAGTATCTTATCCTACTTATCTTAAGCTATAAAACGCTACTCGGTGGAAAGTGTGCCCATAAACAAGTATCGTGATTCAGGTACGTCACTTACTCAATATAGTTTTATCTCTAAATCTCTGAATTGAATTTTCATTTTTTCTCCATCAGCACTTGACCGAGCCTTGAAAATAAATTATATTAATTTTTTCGTGTATACTGAGACTCAAGAACACAGATCATTCTAGTTTCATAGGTGTGCCGTCAATTTCTCCGAAATTTATTGTTTACATCACGATTACAAAATTCCGTGGATATGCCCATGTAATTGTATATGAATTAAAAGACATTATCGTGGAAGAGAGGTGTCCCGATCACCGTTCTCAGTTACCGTATGCCGTTTTCCATTTGATTTACATGGGAAAATTGATTTTCGCTATCTAACAGTTGTCAACTCGTTGGCGTTCAGCCAGTCATTGTTCACAGCCAGTGCAGCTGCTGGTCCTTGCTCTGTTTGCAGTAGGCGGTGTCGGTTGGGTGATCTCCGGTGCAGCTCGGGCGTGCTTGTTTCGCCACCCTCTATTGACGACGTTGCGTCTCGAATCCCTGTATCCTTTTTCTGATAATTACGATGGGATCCATTCTGTTCGGGATTAATTACCCCTCCGGCGTGGTTTCTGTAACCTTAGTTTCGTATCGTAGCATTTCTCTTCAGCGTTTGGATAGTTTGCCATTGATTCGTCTTATCCTGATCGCTGGATTGGCTGGACATCATCTCGCGCTCTCGGCATGTCTTCGTCGGAATATTACTTTGTATAACGCAAGCATGTTTAACGCGTTCTTCATGCTCGACGTCGGGACACAAAGTAGCCTTTTGCGCGACGATGGCAGGGAGTCAGTGGTGGGGGTACGGAACTGTACATATACCCAGATAGCCGAACGTGACCATCAGCCAATATAGCCAGCTGTTACGTACGTAACTTTGGATATATACCGTGACAATCAGGTGAAACCGAATGGTCCATGCGCCCGGACGCCGAATATGACGTATTTTCAGGGGGATAACCACACGTCGCGCTTAAAAATCCCTGGGGTGATTTTGGCGCGCGGTCGATGCAACTCGGCAGCAAAAATCTATCGATGAGTTTTAAATGATATCTGAATATAATTTTTATTTATGAAATTTGATTTTAATTAATTTGCAGTTATAGCTTAAGTTAATTCGTTGATTGTATTATGATATCATTCAAAACTGTTTGATCGATTTTTGATAAATATCAATAGCTTATTCACGTAGGTTTTATTCACTTTATTAATCATTTGCTTAAAATAAACGAACATAACCACACATGTTTACCTTCCGCGATGTATTAAAAATCAGCCGGTTTCTAACAACAATGGCTGCCGAGTTTCATCGACCGCACGCTGAAATCACCCTAGGCGTTTTTAGTGCAACGAGTGGCTATCCCCCTAAAAATACGAAATATTGCGCGTCCGGACGCATGGACCATTTGGTTTCACCTGATTGTCACGGTATGTTATATTAAGACAATTCTACTATCTATAGAATTAAACCACTTATTCTGAATTTAACTTGTTACGAACGGCCCTTTTTCTTTCGTACCTTTTAAAAAAATCTAATGCTACTGCAGTAGTGCAGTCAGCGCATTCCTACACGCGCGCGCTCGGCCGGAAGCGGAGCAGGGAAATGAGTCGGGGCGCGCTGCCCCCCCCCCCCCCCCCCTCCCAGCCGCCAATTCAGCGAGTTGCGGAAAACCCCACCATCGACAACCCGAGGTTTCTTCATCGAAACCGCGGTGATTGTCAACCAGCCGAATTATTACCGAAAGCTGCGCAAAGTGCGCACCCTTCAGCCCTACACCCGGCCACACCTAATTGACAACGGGACTCTGCACGAAGGACGAAAGGTGTGAAGCAGACCAGGGCGCGGAACAGCTGAAGGTGCTCCTCTACATGACAACCGACGCTGACCGAAACGCCTTAATAAGCATAAGCTGCACCGAGTATCCAGCGCTGGAGATCCCTTGCCGGTGGGTTCTTGGAGTTGGCCCGAGTGACGCCTGAAGTTAATCTCGGTAGACTCATTCCCCACTCTATTTTCCCATATTTCTTTGTTAGATATTATCTCTATTTTACGTGGTATAAAGTTTAGTTTAATGTTATAGGGGATTAGTCTTTACCATAGTTTAGTGTATCAAATTCTCGTTCTGTTCTCGCTTTATTGAATGTCAAACCCGTCATTAGTTCTTCCTAGACAAATTTACAGATAGCACAGGTGTCCATAGGACTTAGTTCAAGCAAGCCCGCGAAAGTAATCTTCAACCGCTCGGAGATTACTCTCTTAAAATTATATAAGAACTCGACACCCGAAGCCTTCAGCTCGGGTGCCCGTAACAAACTTCAGTGTGAAGACTATCTTCAGTTCGGGCTAACAAATATTCGAGTAAATCTAAATTCGATTCATATTCTCTATTTAATTTTCGTTCAAGAACTACTATCCAGAATTTACGTGACACCACTATATTAAACAATCATTACGCGGTAAAGACTCTTTCGAATGAAATTCAATCGCTACGATAAACGATAAGGGCTTCGAGGTTCCTAAGGTAAGGGCGGCTGATACCTATTAATCGAAAGCAGTCCCATGCTACTCCAATTCAACCAAAGCTAAGTTACCACGATCGCTCACATAAATTGCTCATTCTATACTTTGTATTCTATAGTCCATATTCAAACTTGTCGGGATTGTTTTCTAGAATTCCGTAGTTTTAATTGTTTGCATGCCCACATATATTGGTTATCAAATGAGTAATATAACGGCGGGAATATTGTCAGGCTAATACTAACACGTATTTCGGGTTAATCCCTTGCTATGAATGAGACCACCCGTCGAGCTTGTGTCATTATTCGTTGTTATAACCTATCGATAATAATTATATAGATATATATATACTAGGGGGGATACGCCCCCCTGCGCGCTCCGCGCGCCAACCCCCCATACATTATCAGTTGGTTTGAAACCCAAATAATCTACAGATTTTACGTTCTTCGAAAAATAACCGAATTTTTAATGAAATCCAGTGAATGTTTTGCGACTCGCGACTATATATTTTTTTTATAGAAAGGATATTACTAAGAATTTCGATTGTCCTCAGACTCTATTATTTCCTTGGGTTGTTCTTTTGCTGCTTCTATTAAGGCTGCTGCTGCTAAAGCTGCCTCTACCATTTCCGCAGTCGCGCACAATTCCTCGTCCGTTATTTCGTTATCTATCACGATAATTTAGTTAATTTTTAGTGAATCTATATTTTGTTATGTTTTCTTGTTGTTTGGTGTAAATAGCTACATATTGACATTATATACCAAACATTCCTGGTGAATCCATTATTCAAATTTTTTAATTATTCCAAATAAGGCCAGGATCAATTTTATTTCTGAAATTCGTTTACGAAAATTTATCGGATATCGATTATATGTCATGAAACCAAATGCAGAACCACGAAACGCAAACCGTAATTATATTCATTTAAAAAATGATTCGTTCTTATTTCACTTTGTTTTGTTTTCATGATGAATTTTTGTGACTGACTCATATTTATTTATTTCATCCTGTTTTTTGAAATTTTTGTATTCAAAACAGTTTAATATATATACCATCAACCATGCCTCAAAATACTGATTCTCCGCACGATAAATCATCAAAGTATACTTTAAAGGTATATTATACATTTGTTCTTTGGTAAATTTACAATAACACTGAATATATGTCTTAGAGAAAATCTTCAAGGCATAGCTCCCACAGTCAATCGCGTAAACGATCGAAAAGTACTGACTCAATTGTCCCTTTCACTACTACGAAGTTTTTGAAAGAAAAAATCAGGCCCCATGATAAATTTGTGCACGTATTCTAATGGAATAAAATCTCATAGTTAATTTAACTAAATATTCATCATCGAGAACAACTTATTATTCAAATTTCAGCTCTATCGTTGGTTACGTTAATACATTGAACAAAATAAAAACTTTTAAAACTAAAGATTCTAAATATCTAGAACTTTTCAAATTTATTCTTGACAATAATGATGGAACAAAATTATCTCGCTATGCCTGGAACGAAGATGCCCAAAAATTTTCCAATGAAATAAAACTACATCAGGTATAAATATGAACATAAATTGATAAGATTTTATTTCAGAACATTTTTTAGTTTTGGAGGAAAATTGATAACATGTAATCAAATTTTTCAGATATTGTTAATTCAAAATGCAGTCGCAAAACCGTTGTCAAATTTCAATCTGGGTAATCTTCCATATGAGCTTCAATTGAGACAATATACAACAATTAGCGTATTGGGAAATTTTGATGCAACGATGCACGATGTCAAAATTCTGAAAATTACTAATTTCGAAGAAATCTCTAACAAATATGGATATATAGGTGAAATTTATGTACCGCAATTACTAAAAAACAAAATTCCTATCTAATATCTATGACAATTAAAACTTTTTAGAGATCGAAGGTTATTTGCGAGATGAATTTTTGTAGCTAATAAATCTACCCCAGAAGTGTTTTCGGGATCTATTACGGATGGGCAATTTCGAATTGAAATTATTTTAGGAAGTGTTGACCAAAATTTTTGTATAAAGCAAGGCCAAAAAATTCGAATAACCGGAGAAATTGGAGAATATGGTGAATATTGATATGAATAAATTTCACCATGTTTTTTGTGTCAATATTAATTAAGTTGTATTTATAACAATAATTCATTGATTCTTAATATTTGATAGATAATTCGAATCTATACATTCAAATTCAAAAAATGGAACACATCAAGATTTTAGAGGGAGCAAAAATGAAATTCCAAGAACTGCTTGCCGCTGGCGATGTTTTACAGAGAAACAAAAATTAAAATTCAATTTTGAATTAATAATACATCTCAAAGTTTTATTATAATTTTAAATGTACTTTTTTTATTATTATTATTATGTTAATCATTTGTACTTATATTTGTATCAAAAGTATATAGTGGATTAGGCTTTCTGAGGAAACCACTTGAAAAAAAACGCGCCGAGTTATCTACTGCAAAGTGGTGTGGAAACGATAACTGTTATAAAAATTGTTATTATCCCTATTTATATACATATATATATATATATTATTATTTTTAGACCTTTCCCTATCTACTGGTACCCTACCCTTCGTAATGATGTGATCTGAAGACAGGCCCTTGACCCTCAGCGTGGATAGAAATATTCATGGGATAGTTACCGAACAGTTTGAAGACCATTGTTATACTAAATACATAATTTGACTGATGAAGCCTAATTTACTATGGATATTTTTATATACAACCACCCTGTATATTTAATATTGATATATGATAATTCGATCAGGATTCATTGGCTTTCATTTATTACAATCAATTAAAAACCTCTATTGTCAGTTTGAAACCAAATATAATTTAAACCTTATACATTTTGCCATAGAAACATTTAATAAGAAAATTTTCATTGCTGTAGGTGATTCAAGCAGTTTTCTCAGTTATAAATAATCGTAGCTTAATGTCGTTATGAAAATTGTTGGTTGTAATATTTAATCATTTCTTCCGTTTTTTCATATCATTTTTTCATATTCTTTGCTCTAATTGTAAGGAGTTCGAGGTAAGGAGTCCAGGGGACGAATCTGTGTAATCGTTCCGTACATCCTACGTACCAGCTTTCCATTTTGTTCACATTTAAGAGTAATAACATGTATATGAATAAGAATAATAATTATTATTAAAACAGTTATCGTTTCCACACCACTGTGTAGTAGATAACTCGGCGCGTTTTTTTTACAGTGGTATCCCCAGGAAGCCTAATCCACTATCTATTCCTCTATTTATCGAACACCGCTTTCCATACAATATTTTCTATTTTCTCTAAATTTTCTGACCTATTTTCAATAAATAATGTATTTGGATTTTGACATCTAGAAAGGGCTACGTATAATTGACCATGAGAAAATAAAGGTCTGTTAATGTATAGGCCTACTTTTTCGAAACTTTGTCCTTGTGATTTATTTATTGTTATTGCAAATGCCAAAACAATAGGAAATTGTCTGCGATACAGGATAAATGGTAGAGATGATAATTCTCTTGTATCGAGCAAAATTTTTGGAATGAAAGCATTGTGTCCAATGTTGTTACCTGTTATAATTTTGACTTCTAAATTGAATTTGAATAATTTTACAATTTTTAATCTTGTCCCATTGCAGAGTCCACCATTCATACTTAAATTTCTAATGAGCATAATTATCGCACCAATTTTCAATACTAATTTATGAACTGGAAGTCCCGGAAACCGTAATGAATTTGAATATTCTATTGGATAATTTAATGCCACATCATTGTCCGTTTGATCTAACCCTTTATGTTTTGCATAATCAATGCTATAATAAGTTAATTCTTTATTATTAATTTTTTTCAATATTCTATCATTCAGTTTGTATATATCATCATTGTGGCTAGATAAAATGGCTCGATTTGATAAGTCTTCAGTCTCATCAATATGAAAACCATAAATTTTAGTGCAAATATCATCTGTTAACCAATTTTTGGGGATTTTGAAAGATTTTATAGAGCCTGTACCAATTTGTAATAGAAATGAAGAAAAATCTTGATTGCATGAACGCATATTTTTTTTCAATTCGAAAATTTTGAAATTACTCCACAAATCCGAAAATTTTATGGTTTCGTTAATAATAGAAAATTTAGTCCCATGTTTCAAAACCGGAAGAATTCGTCTAAAATCCCCACCTAATATAATTAATTTTTCTGCAAATGGAATCTCATTCAAATTGCAACAATCCCTCAATATTTTATCTACAATTTCTAATGCTTTCTTTGGTATCATAGAAGCTTCATCCCAAATAATTATATCATACTCTTGCAATTTTTTTTCATCTGATTTTGATCTTAAAAATCCAGTCTCAATGTTCGTTAAATCTAAAGGCAATCTGAAAGTTCTATGACTGGTCGTACCTCCAGGTAATAAAATTGCTGCAATACCCGTCCATGCCATTGATAATACTCTTTTGCGTTCTCCTGAAAAATGACGAATTAACGTTTTATAAAGAAATGTTTTCCCTGTACCTCCCAGACCATCTATAAATATTATGTGTTCGTGATTAGTTTGAGTTATATAATTGAAGATTGATTTCTGTTCTGTATTGAGTTGTTGTAATGATTTAATACACATATGTTTGCTTTCAGTTATGAATAACCTTTCTTCTTCAACAGTTTTGCACGTTTTCGAAGATTTATCGGGTTCAGGTAGTCCAAAATCAGAGCATTTTGTATTTGCTAAATTCAAAATTTGGTTAATCTTTTGTAACGCTTTACATTCGTTTTTATCGGAGAAACCTTCACAAAAATACTGTTTGTATCTATTCCAAATTTCACACGAAAATGATGAATATTCAGCAATCAAAAACTGAGCAAAAAATTTACGCAACTGATTTGGCATCGCGATGGTACATGCTTCATCGAAAATATTGAAAATTTCTACATCACTTTCTACTAATCCCATTGCAATTACCGTTTCTTTGTATGTCTTATATGTTTTGTCCTCATACTTTTTCAAATCGTCAAAGCTAGTGGCTCTTCTAACACGATTGAGTATCAATTTCAGATGGAATCGCTCAACATCCTTTGGGCTCACATTAACAATACGACCAATTGCATTAGAAAATGCTTGACGTTTTACCCAAATTTTTTTTTGAATGATCAAATAGGTAATGTTGAGGTATATTAGCATACATTACATTTTTGTATTTCTATTTTGTTTGTTAAGATCAAATCATGCTGTCAGTGTCGTGTTATTATTTACTGAAGCCTTTTCTTCTTTAATTTCTTCAAAAATTACTTGTTGCTGATCTTCTGTATGAACTGCTAACCGAACAATAGTATGTGATCTACCGGAAAGTGGTAATTCTTCAAGTCGCCAAGCAGCTTCCATAGGGCTTACGTATCTGCTGTCAATGTATTCAAAAATTTCATCATGAGTTTCTGTTTTTACAATGTCTATTTTTGTATTCAATTCGACATATGCTCGATCATGTCCTTTATGTAAATATTGGTATATGTATTTCGTACTCATAATGGAAGCATAGTATTCAACGTTTATGCGGCATTTATATTTCTTAAGCAAGCATGCGTTATATGGAACTACTATCGAATTGTCGACTTTCACAAATTTTCCATCAATTTTTTTATTGTAGACATGACGTTCATCTTGATTGTTTCTACGTCGATATATAGGAAACCCATTTTTCTCAAATTGTGTAGAATCACAAAACTTTTTTCGAAATTTTTTTGAACAAATTTTTGTTTGTATATTATAACATGGAGAATATTCTGTATGAGGACCATGTAACATATGTTTTAGAACCAGCCCTTGCAATCCGGGATCATCAGAACATATTTCAGCACTGATGTATTTATCAATTGCCTCTGGAGTTATCAATTTATTCTTACAATTTAATACAAATAGCATATGTGCTGTGACGTTGCAGATCTGCTGCCGTCACAAGGGTTCCGTAATTCTGTCTTTTTAGTCATAATCTCGCGCGAGAGAGAGCTACCACCGACTAGACCCTCGGGGTACAAGTGACACACCTAGTTAATAAGCAGTAGAGTTAGACTAATTTGGAGAGTTTTTCTGTTAATGTACCGCGAGGGAGAGAGAGAAAGACGATACTGAAGACGCCGATTCCCGAACTTCCGCAACCAGAACTTCCACTCCAGAGATGACAACGACGGTATGCAGTCCGGTACCGATATCAGCACCAGGATAGTACCGAATCATCTACGGGGAGAGTCGTGGATCTTGGTCGATTATCGCTAGGGAGTGAACAGGGCCCGCATACGGTCTCCTGCCAGCAGATGCATCTTACCGCACAGCCTCTGGGTGCCACGTTTAGTCCACCCAGCTTCAATCACCCGACTCAGATATTAGAAGTCGACGTC
Organism: Tenthredo scrophulariae; assembly: GCA_963978835.1. Taxonomy (NCBI): domain Eukaryota; kingdom Metazoa; phylum Arthropoda; class Insecta; order Hymenoptera; family Tenthredinidae; genus Tenthredo; species Tenthredo scrophulariae. The sequence continues at coordinate 5,159,464 of OZ022234.1, forward strand.
ACGCAACGTCCAACCTGAGGACGAATGACGTAACGTATCACCAAGGGACCACTCGCAGCTGTGTCATCTATGAAAAAGTGGCTGACCACTGTGCACTGCACCCCTCAGGATTGATAGCTTGGAAGGAATCGCTCAGTAAGAGCCAAGATCACACGCTCCCGCCATCATCTCGCCGCTGCAATATCGCCTAACGGTTGTTCTATCGCGAAGGAATACGGAGACCTACCGCCTAACGTCAGGCAACAAGTTGACGCGTTGTATCGCACAGCTGACGAGCTGTGCGGACGAGAAACGTTTTTCGAAGAGCCAATAGGCTAATTAGTAGGTCCGCATAGGTTCCCCACCCTTAACCCTACGAATTCGCAAGTTGAAGCACCGAAGGATCGACGACGCTCATCACTTCTACGTTCAGTGTTACCGACTAAGGTCGTAATCTCTCTCTCGCCTAAATAATTAAAGTTACGTTATAAGTTTGTGCAACGAGCCTAGCTCTTCGCCAGGTAAGATCTCTATGATCATTTTCGCTAAGTAAAAACCACAGGCTACCGCTGGATTTCAAGTGGGATTAGTTATCTCAGCACTTTGATTTGGGGTCCGTTGTTTCGGTCCATTTAGTTAGGTATTTTAGTAGTTAATACGCCTTCTTTGTGTAGCGTTCAGCCTACGGGCTACGCGATTCGTTTGATAGTTTTAAGTAACGAAATCCAACGAAAGCACTTCATGGTTGACTGTAGTTATTTTGAGTATCTTTGCTTGGTAATTGAATTTTTGCCTGATATATTTTTCCGCTTATTAGTCTGATTTCTATGCTATCGCTGCTTATGATTTGCCAAGTTATATAATAGCTTGTTTTGCTTAAATTCTCGCTTAGAGAATCTTTATTGCTTTGGTTTATCGATACCTTTGATTTTGTAGTCTTGATAGATTTAATTAGTATAATATCGCATAGTGTGTCGCTTATTATCCAACTCCCCGAGGGTTGGCTGAACGTAGTAGTCATAGTTTTAAGTTGTTCTAGTTGTTCCATTTGTTTGTTGATTTCCGCTGATTATATTTGTTCTGTTTGATTACTCTTGCCTATGTAATTTGATTCGTAACTTAGTTATTGCTTTTCTTAGATTCAGCCGAAAGTATTTATTGAGTTCTTATATCGCAAATAATTGATGAATATCGCTAGCGTGCCGCATTAGAAAATTTGCTATACCGTGACAATCACGTGAAACCGAATGGATCCATGCTACCGGACAGCGAATATTGGCGAATATGACGTCATTTTAGCGGGCTAACCATTCGTTGCGCTGAACAATCCCTAGGGTGATTTTGGCGCGCGGTCGATGCAACTCGGCAGCCATTGTTGATAGGAGCCGGCTGACTGTCAATACATCGCGGAAGGTAGACATGTGGGGTTATGTTCGTTTATTTTAAGCAAATGATTAATAAGGTGAATAAGAACTACGTGAATAAGCTATGAATATTTATCAAAAATCTATCAATTAGTTTTGAATGATATCTTAATACAATCAAGGAATTGGTTGTTCTCGATGAACTCTTTGATTCTAATTAATTTGCAGTTATAGCTTAAGTTAATTCGTTGATTGTACTATGATATTATTTAAAACTGATTGATCGATTTTTGCTAAATATCAATAACTTATTCACGTAGGTTTTATTCACTTCATTTATCATTTGCTTAAAATAAGCGAACATAACCCCACATGTCTACCTTCCGCGATGTATTGACAGTCAGCCGGTTTCCAACAACAATGTCCAACAATGGCTGCCGAGTTTCATCGACCGCACGCCAAAATCACCCTAGGGCATTGACTAAAGATTTGTAAAGATGGCCAGCCACGGGTAATTTTTTGAAGCCCGGTCCGGGGGCACCGCGGGGCACGCGGGTAATGGCAGATTTCCAAATTACCGGTCTTGCCGGTACGGAAGGACTGTGCAGTGGCCTGGTTATGATTAGCTGTGCCAATAAGTAGGTCTGCTATATATCGACCGTGCGACTTTTTGACCTCTACAGCCTACAAAGATGGAATCATTTATACGAACTGTATTATATAGGGCATTTCTATTAATACCCAATTATGTTGGTTGGTTTTTGAACCATTTTTAGAATGTATTGAACTCAAAATGTCGCGTTACTAATGCCATAAGGTCGTAAGCGACATTATACGACCTTTTGGTCTTCTTAAAGCCAGAAGGTCGTATAATTTCTTTTTTTTACGCCATTCGCCTAAAAACTCACAAATATGAATAAATCCATCAAAATTTTGAAAATCGAAAATTTTGGTCGATACGACCTTCTGGCTTTAGTTTTGAGAGAAAATCGGGAAAGATAAAGCCAGAAGGTCGTATCAACCAAAATGTGAGAAATGACATTATCCATGAAAAAAACATGAATCGGAAGTGATAGTAGATAAAATAGGGCATAAACATGAATTTTGGTCGATACGACCTTCCGGCTTTAGTGTTGAGAGAAAATCGGGAAAGATAAAGCCAGAAGGTCGTATCGACCAAAATTCCAGAAATCACGTTATTCACGAACAGAAACGAATTAGTGGCGGTGAAAAGAAAATCTGACGAAATAATCACTTGTTCAAAATGAAAAAAAAATATTGCAATTTTTTTGATTGAAGAATAGAAATTTCGATTTCAATTTTATTTTAATATTTGAGAAATTTCGGAATCACATTTTCTACGAAAAATAACCAATGAGAAGTGATCGTAACCGAGAAAACAGGAAAAATTGAAATTCTGGTCGATACGACCTTCTGGCTTTATCTTTCCTGAGTTTCTCTCAATAATAAAGCCAGAAGGTCCTATCGACCAAAAATTGTTTTTTTTTTTTTTGAATTACAATGGAAATACGCGTTTTTGTCAATTTCCAGACGATTCCGGGGGAAAAAAAAAATGGCGGATAAGACCTTCTGGCTTTAGTTTGCGTGATTTTTTCGTAAAACTAAAGTCAGAAGGTCGTATCCGCCAAAAATGGTTTTTTTGCGGGAATCTCGATGGATCTATGTGTTTCCATCAATTTCATGGCAAATCCGAGGAAAAAAAAAAATGGTGGATACGACCTTTTGGCTTTAATTTTCCTGATTTTTTACTGAAAATAAAGCCAGAAAGTCGTATGTACTCGGACATACGACCTTCTGCTTCTAATTTTCGATTTTCCCAATTTCAATTGATCCACACGTTATTGGTGATTCCGAAGCGAATCCAGAAAAAAAAAAAATATACGACCTTCTGGCACTTAAATCGAGTTTTTGGCGCTTACGACCTTATGGCATTAGTAACGCGATGTATGTCGAGAATCCTCCAGCATTCTTCATGTTTTTTTGCTACGAATGATTTTTCAACCCATTTTATATTTTTTAGACTCTCAACTCGATGCAGTTTTTTTCAACTTGGAACTGATCAGATTTTGGATTCAATCCGTCCAGTAGCTTTTGAGTTAGTCAAGAAATAATTTTTTTTTTGATGATATCTCGAAAATGGATCAACGGATTTAGATGATCTTGGTCTCAATCGGTAGGATTCGCGCCAACTCAGATCTGATTGAATTTTGAAATCAATTCATACAGTAGTTCTCGACAAAATTGAACGATCCATCATAGTCATAATAATTAGGACAATCATATTTCGTAGAAAATATATTGTAAACGATAAAAGAATATTCTCTGCGCGGAAAGTTCGAGGGTTGGCCCATCGTGATCAACCAAATCACACGCTTGTTCATATTCATTGTAATAGGTATATAAATACACGTATTTATTATTGCAAAGTTCTAATCTTTTTATACGAAACTAGAAACAATTTGCAACTCAGAAATATTTTTCGTTCCATATTACATCCCGCACAGAAATCAAGAATCAAAAACCACGAGAAGAGCAAAATTATTAGTTGCGAATTGTTTCTACTTTTATACGAAAAATTTGAACCACGTGATAGAAGATATTTGTTCTTTACCACAATTTCGCTTTTTACCTGAAAATGAGGCGTGTGGTGGAGGCTATTTTTTATCTAAACACAACGTTCGAAACTCGGTGGTGCACGTGTTTCCATTGAGCTAAGGTCCTGATGTTCCAGACACATTGTTAGTCAAGGATTTAGAACAGATTTGGGGCGGGGGGGGGGGGGGGGGGGAATCGAAATTCGTTTCACCCGAAAATGATGATCACCATATTATTATCTATTATTTGATTTGCGTTTATTGGTTTTATAGTATATGGGGAATTTCACGCCAAATCAGTAACTGCTGGACTTTTGCATTCTTTAAATTTGCCAATTTTTTCCCCATTTTGAGCTCATAATAAGGAACTCACCTAACTTTTTTCAAATTTTTGTCTCAAAATATGCAGTCAGTAGGTTTTTTTTTCAATTTCCATATTTTTTTTTTCGTTTATCTATAACGTCCTGAAAAATCGAGTGATTCGAAAAAATGGGGGGGGGGGGGGGGGGGGGGTCAAAATGTTTGTTTTGAAATACTCTTCCGTTTAAGATTATGTTGAAAATCCTTCATGTTTTAATTTAATCAGTTTTTTCCAATTCTAAGCATAAATCGCATTTTCTATGTTGATTGTCTCCTTCGATTTTTTTCATTTTTTGTTAATGAAAACTGTCAACGACTTTTGAAGAGGTCTAAATTTATCTTCAGCGTATTTTTCAATGATCTTCGAATATTTTCGAATAACTTTGGACCTCTTCAAAAGTAAAAAATTTGAAAAAATTTGTCCTTCTAAATACGTCAGAACAGTAGTAGAATCAACAATATTTTATGAGGTAATGAATATAATAAACACGAAAACAATTAAAGTCTAAGAAGTGCAAGAATCCCATGTTAATCAAATGGGAAAAGTATCGTCATTTAGGCAGTGGTTAATGAAACTTAAATTTTTTTTGTTCAAACGAAGCTTTGTATAACTTCGGCTAAGAAATCAACAACCGTTAAATGACCAAACCTTTCCTAGAACACCTTTCCTCTTTCCCATCCGCTCGTAAGATCGCTTCCCTTCCTTGTTTGATATGCATTAAACCACATTGCTCCGTATCGCAAAGTTTGAAAAGGAATATTGAAGTATTCGTCTATTGTAACTTCTATAGAAACCAAAAATTACATCTAAGTCGTCCCGAATGACTGCAAATTCTGATATTTGATACCTTAGGAGGAGATACAATGCATTCAGAGTCCATTTCATTCAATATTCGGCCGTCTCACAAATGGAAAAAACTTCTTGCTGCACTTTTCCAAAAACATCTACTGAGTTTTGAACTAAAGAAAGAGAAAAATCATATAATTCAATAAAGATTATCAAGTTCATCATTTGTCTGTCAGTTTGCGGTACTTTCAAATATTTTCCAGAACCGGCGGTTTCAACGTGTTCTCGAAAATTTAGCGGATTTCGTGTAATAGACTGAAATTCGCGTTTTTTATTCTTGTGACACAATTGAAAAATTTCGAAGTACTCCACAAATATTTTTTCTAATTTTTAGAACACGTTACCATACTCATTCCTCGGGAAGTTTTCTCTTCAAATTTGTTAAACAATTTGAAGAAAATTGATCCAGCTTTCTTATCAGTTTTAAAATGATCGTAATTTGTTGGCGAATCTCGGGGAATATTTTCAGAATTAAAAAAAACGCCTATATTTTGTCTACAGAATGAATCACTGCCGAAATTATTAATAAGAGAGAGGAAAAAAAAAAGGAACCTTTGCGGAGAAAGTGTGGCATGAAAATGAAAATCGGAAAAAAGATCGCAGACGGTGAGCGTTTGCTAATCGCCGAATGCCCCATATATTCATAGGTCGGTATATCAGACCTCAAACTCTAAACTGCCTTACCCTGTGTGCCCGAATGGTAAGATCATTGTCAGGAAACTGGTTTATTCATTGAACCGGGACGGTAGCGTAGTTCGGCTAAAAATGCTCGAGGTCATCAAGAGGGCGGTCGTGCACAGCTGAAAAATCGAGCTTCGACAGACCCCGTTAACCTGGCCGTCTTTACAAATCTTTAGTCAATGTCTTGGGTAATGGATTCTCGATTTACATCACAGCGTCGACAAGAGCGCCACCTGGCAACTGATGTCGAGTACTCAGTATATCTCTGCTGTATAGTGGCGGCCACTCTTCTCCAATTGTCATCCGCATAGATGTTTGGTCTGAAGAAACAGACAAAAAATTTTTCAGACGAAACGGGTACTCGGAAACTTAAATTAATCATATTTCAGCTTTCCGTAACACTGATTCAATTGAAGTTGCACTCAAATCAAAGCTCTTTGTGTCTACATTTTGAGATAATTATTTCAATCCCCGGGATATCGTGAAGCGGAAGAAATTAGGAAAATACTGTATCCTTACCACGCCGGTTAGCTCCCGTTCGGGTATATATAGACTCTGTGAAGTCTCGCGCGGCGTTTGACTTTTTTTTTTATTGTACTTGGCGCGAGACTCTACCGAGTCTCTTGATTCAGGACCCGGGGATTTCCCAGACTACCCCATGTATCTTCCAGGGGATTCCCCAAAATTCCCACGTATTTCCAAGCATTTCCAGGGATTTCGCAGAATTCCTGGGGATTCCCCACTATCCCCACGAATTTCCGAGGGATTGCACATTATTTCCACGGTGTCCCTATAGATTTTACTGGGGATTCCTCACTATTCCCACGGATTCCCTATAGATTTTCCGGGGATTCCACAGAATTCACACGAATTACTCAGAATTCCCCATAATTCCCAGGGCTTTCCCAAAAAAGCATCGTAAATATACATTCGTAAACTTGCAATTCCATAAAATCATAAATTGTTAACAAAAAATACATGCCTGGTGAATTCCTATCGTCCGTACACTTACAAATACACTTTGATAGGAATTCACCCTGGTACTGCTTCTATACCTGTTCCAATTACATCTGTTTGTACTTGAAATGGTAGTGTGTGGTCGGGACGTGTCAGCGTGGGTGGTGTTGTGAGTATTTGTTTGATTGTGTTCGTTGCGTGTTGTTGTTCTTCTCCCCACGGCCATTTCTGATCTTTCTTTAAGAGTCGTGTGAGTGGTTCTATTGTGTGTGCAAAATTTGGGATAAATCGCCTGTACCATGACGCCATTCCGATTAGTCGTCTCAGCTGTTTTAGTGTTTTAGGTTCTGGGTAGACTGTTAGTGGTTGTACTTTGTCTGGGTCTACGTGTAAGCCGTGTTTATCTACTATGTATCCTAGATATTTTACTTGCGAGCATGCGAATTCGCATTCGTCTGGATTAATCGTAAGTCCTGAGTGTGTGATTTTATCTAATATTTTGCCTAACCAGTATAAGTGTTCTTCGAATGTTTGTGTGACTATTATGATGTCGTCTAGGTATGCAAATGCGTACGGTTCTGATCTTGGTCCAATTATTTAGTCTAATAATCTTTGGAAGGTAGCTGGTGCTCCTGTTAATCCATATGGCATCCTTTTAAATTGGTATAATCCTTTTCCCGGTACTGTAAATGCTGTTATGTGTCTGCTGTCTTCGTGTAGTGGTATTTGGTAGTATGCTTGACTGAGGTCGAGTTTGGATGTGTATTGTGCTGCGCGTAATTTGTCGAGTTTTGATGTCATGTATGGGAGTGGGTATGCGTCTTTACGTGATACTGTGTTTACTTTTTTGAAGTCGAGACAAAATCTGTATGTGTTATTTGGTTTTTTAATCATCACAATTGGGCTTGACCGTTCGCTTTCTGATGGTTCTATTACGTCTTCTTTAATCATTTCATCTACCTCCGCGTATATTGCGTCTTTTATTTTAGGTGAAACCATGTAGTATCTCTGTTTCATGGGGGCGTGTCCTTGTGTGTCCATCTTGTGTGCTGTTAAGTGCGTTAGGCCTAGTTGACCTGGTTGTGAAGTGATTTTGTTTTTCAAGAGTGTCTGTAGTTCCGTTTGTTGTGTCTCTGTGAGTTGCTGTATACCGCTGCATACTCGCGGTGGTTTATGGTGTCTGGGGTATAGGTATGGGTTGGGTGGAAAATCTGGGGTTGGCATTAAGGCTTTTCTTCTGGGTGGTGTGTTTGTTCCTGTTTGTTGGTGTTTTGCATCTGTTCTTGTGCTCTTCTTGCTCGTTTTTCTTGTATGGCTGCTGCCTTTGCTTGTTTCGTGTGTGTTTGTGTTTCCTGTTCCCTTGTTTCATTGTGTGTTTCTTTTACTTTTTCTGGATCTTTATTTACTCGTCTATTCTCTTTCTGCTCTGTGCTATCTTCATGTTTGTTTGGACGTTGCACTGGTACTGGGGTTGTTTGTGGTCAACGTTCCATTCTGTACATTAAGTCTGGTTTCTCCTTCATTGACCACGAGTTATCTACGAAATCTAATCGCATTTCAAATTGTCTGATTGCGTCAATACCTAATATGCACGTCCAAGCTATTGTTGGTATTATGCCGAGTTCTTATTGTTTAGCTGTGTGTCCTATTCTAATTAGTCGTGTTGTTATTCCTGTTATCCCTGCGCTTGAGCCGTTTGCTACTAATACTGTAGTGTTAGGTGTGTCTTGTATGTCTGTGTGTCGTTCTTTCAGGATTTCTCCGATCTTTTGTCCTAGGTATGAGTGTGTTGATCCCGTGTTCATTAGTGCATTAAATTCTATTCCGTCCATGTCTACTTTTATATGGAATCTTGGATCGCGCGGATTGTGTGTAATGGTATATGTTGCGTGTTCGGGTGTGTATGTGTTTTGTGTCTGGGGAACTACCTCCACCCGTGTTGGCTGTTCCCTTATTCGTTTCCTGACTGCTGTGGTTTTGTGCATTGCCATCTCATGTGTCCCGGTGCGTTGCAGTTAAAACAGCGGTGTACTGTTGTATCCGTCTGCGTGTATCGTTGTGGTGTGTATCTTGGTGCTGTGTATGTAATTGCTGGACGTTGTGGTGGTTGTGTATGTGGTCTTGGTTGCGTTGTATATGTGTATGTCGGCGGTATGTTTGGTGTTGGTAGTAGGACTTTACGTTGCTGTGTTTGTGTCTGTGGGGTTGAGTGTGTGTGTGTGTGTGTATTCTATCTGTTGTGTATTTTGCATTCTGGCCATGCTTCGTCTCGTTTCCTCCCATACTCTATCTGTTTCCCATTGTTTACCTATGTTATCCAGCTGTTGAAATGTCTTCATTTCGTATCCTCTCATGTATTGCTTGTATTCTAGTTTGAGTTTTTTGTAGGTGATATCTAGTTCCCGTGCTAGTGTGTATCGTGGATTTAACTGTGTGAAGAGTGTTCTTATTCTTAATACGAACTCTGGAATGGGTTCATTTTTGTCTTGTACGCAGATTTTCATTTCTTTTTCTATCCCATCAGTTCGTTGTGTGTCTGCGAATGTGTGTTGTATGTGTTCTGAAAATTCTTGCAGAGTGTTCCACTCTCCTTCGTTTAATCGGTACCACTCTTTTGCTTCACCATCTAGTACCGGTATGAGGTTATCAATCAATTCTCTGTCTCGTATTCTGTGGGTTGTTTGTATATCGTTTAGGTTTTTTAGAAATTGGTGTAGGTTTTCATTACGTTCCCTTGTGTATTTTATATTCCACGATCTAATCGCGCTTACGAATGTTATTGACTTCTGTAATTGTCTGTCGTCCCAGTGTTGTGTGTTTTGTGGGTGTATTGTCTGTGTCATATATTATCGGGTACGTTTGTTGTGGGTCTAAATCTGATAAATTTTGCATTTGTTGTAAGTTTCTCGCGTTTGTGCCTATAAATGTTTACGCGCCTGTTGTCTTTCGTCTTTGCCGTTCTTCGAAGGGCGTTTGTCCGTGCGTGTTGGTGTATGTGCTATTTGGTTGTATGTCGTGTGTGTAGTCTGGTAATTCGAAATGTATTGGTGGTGTATTCTGGATTCGAGTGCTATGCAGTGTATGTTGCATTTCTTTGTCTCTTATATAGGGTAATTCCGGGAGAGATGCACCACTGGGAGAGATGGCCGACCATCTATAGTTCATTAAATACATAACAGATGTCGACAATAAAATTCCTAGTAGTTATTCGCGACCCAAATGCCTAACTTTCATCGAAGAAAAAAGGGAAAAGAAGTTGTGGTCCAAGATATCCCCCCATCACTGGTAAGTCCTATGAATATTGATGCTGTTATAAGTTGTTGCTGTGTTTACGTCACGGTTCCGTTTATCAATCAATAACAAAAGTGACCTTCACACATAGGAATATTAAGACCGAGAGTTTGAGGTTAAGTTCATGCTGTTTTGGCTTCAATAACTACTATCCAGAGGGCAGCAGATAAGAAAAGGCCATCTTACCCCAATCGGGATAGATGCCCCTTTTTCACTCGGGATAGATGCCCCTTATCCTAATCGGGGTGGATGCCCCCCCCCCCCCCCCTCGCCTCCCGCCAATCAAAATTACTGTGGAGAACTATTGAAAATTTGCCTTTTTTCAGAAATGCTAAGAAAATATACCAAAAAAGTTACCAACGTCTGCTCGCGGGCACAGTGGTCAGCAGAAGATCTAAAAGAAGCTGTCAGAAGGTTAGATGCTGGCGAAATACGTGTCAATGAGGCTGCTAGGCATTACAATATACCTGAACGGACGCTCTGCCGAAGAAGAAAATCTCGAAACTTGGAAAAACGGTCATTAGGGCCACCAGCGTGCTTGGGCTTTGAAAACGAAAAACGCCTTGTTGCACATATACAAAGACTCGAAAAATGTGGCTTCGCGCCCGATCGGAAAGCTGTGCGCTCTTTGGCGTTTCAGTTCGCCGAGAAACTTGGTATTAAACACAGGATTAATAGACAGACACAGTGCGCAGGATACGATTGGCTGCTGTCATTTTTAGAAAGAAACAAAGAACCCACGTTAAGACAGTCAGAAGGTTTATCAGTGGCATGCGCGTAGGGATTCTGCAGAGAAGAAATCCAGCAATTCTTTGACTTACTACTCAAAATTTACACCGAGCACGACTTTTTCAATAAACCAGAAAATATATATAATATGGACGAATCCGGCTTACAGCTCAACAACAAACCAGGAAAAGTGGTCGCAACTAAAGGCACCAAGGATGTTCACGTCGTTACATCTGCAGAAAAAGGAGAAAATGTTACTGTTATTGCGTGTTGTAATGCAAAAGGTGCATTTCTCCCTCCAGTCCTTATAATGAAAGGAAAACGACAAAAATCAGAATTTTCGGATGGACTACCGCCGGGTTCTAAAATATATATGAACGAAAAGTCATCGTACGTCAACTCGGAATTGTTTTTAACATGGTTAAAGGAACATTTCGTACCCAGAAAATCGCCCGGAAAAGTTCTTTTGCTACTAGACGGGCACACGTCCCATTCCACCGCCTTAGACATGCTCGAATTTACAGACGCCAATGACATAATACTATTCTGTTTACCTAGTTACACTACCCAAGCCCTACAGCCGCTGGACAGAGCGTTTTTTAAGCCATTGAAGGATTATTTCAGAAAAGCTACCCAAAACTGGATGCTACATAACGCCCAACGAAAAATCAGGGTATGTCAAGTTGGAACCCCAACCTAGAGTTCCAGTAGTTCCGAATAGAGTTCTGGAGTCCCTTCGATATATCTCGTAGTTCTGTAATGTTTTTTTTAGAGAATTCTGAAAATGTTGACTATGAAATATGATTTTGAAAAATGGGCTGCCAACTTGACAGTGCACCCCGGTATCAGGGTACAATAGTTCTGAATGGAGTACTGAGTCGTTTTGGAATATGTTCAGAGTTCTCGGTGGTTTTTAAAGAAAGTTCTGCAGATTTAGTAACAAAAAAATCCATCCGAAGAAACCAGCTGGGAATCGTTGCCGAAATTGGAATAGAAGTTCCGAATAGTTCTGGCTGGATTTTCGGACTCGTGGGCATCAGTCCTGCAAATAGTCCCAATAGTTCGAGTCGATTGCGATTAGAAACAAAAAGTTGGGGTGCCTTGAAGAATTTCGAAAAAAAAGTCAATAACCAAAAACAGTTCCGAATAGTTCTGGCTAGATTTTCGGACTCGTGGGCATCAGTCCTGCAAATAATCCCAATAGTTCGAGTCGATTGCGATTAGAAACAAAAAGTTGGGGTGCCTTGAAGAATTTCGAAAAAAAAGTCAATAACCAAAAACAGTTCCGAATAGTTCTGGCTAGATTTTCGGACTCGTGGGCATCAGTCCTGCAAATGATCCCAATAGTTCGAGTCGATTGCGATTAGAAACGAAAAGTTGGGGTGCTTTGAAGATTTTCGATACACTCATTCCTCAGAAAGAGAGTGCACATCCCGCACCCGTAGTTCCTCTGTCTCTCTCTCTCTTTCCAGCTCCGCACGAGCGTCGCTTCGCTTGGAACCTTTCTCGCAAGTGATTTTGCTTCGCAGAATGATAACTTTGCAGAAAGCTAGCTGTAATATAACTTCGTCTGGCAATTGTGGTCATCGGTTCTCAGCGTTGTATGTGAGCGTTTCCACTCGTGGTTTCATCGTTCGAAATTTTTGGTTGGCTTTAGCTGGTTTCGCGTGAACTGATACGGTATTCGTATTCTGGAGCTCCGTGGGGATTGGTAGGAATTGTCATTCAGGATCCTATTAGGTACTAACTGTGGTTTGGTACAGCACTGAAAGGTATATCGACGTGCTTACGTGAGGTGTCGCTGAGATTAGTTTTAATATCCAAGTTGGTGAATAGCGATTTTTTCGAAGAATTTTCAACTAGAGAGGTGTCTCTGAATAAATCATGTACGATCTCGAAAAACTTCGGAAAATCTTAGTCACAGACAAATATCGCGTAGTTGATGAGCAGGGCAAAGTCTTTCCTCCTCCAAACAAAATTTATACCACTATTTCCGAAATTATGGGAGGGGCGCCCAGTGCAAAACACCTGTATATGATAGTAAAAAATAACAGAAACGGATTGCAAGATGCTATTCTACGGGCATTCTCACTAATCGACGAATCAGTTGATCCGAACGATCAGTCGAAAGGTGATGTAAGTTTTGATCCCAATTTGTCAACGACAGTCGACCTTAAGTTTCATCTTACATTAAATTGGACTGAGTGGCTGGATGTACAGCCGGTAGAAAAAACTTATGCGGATGGTCGTACCTATCTAGTCTCACAAAACTGGACCGATCTTTTCGCGCATAAGCTTTGGGTTCAGCATCAAATACCTTGTGCATGGACATTCCGAAATGCGAAGGGTATCAACCGCAAAGATAAAGGTAATTACTTCAAAATTACCGCGATATGCACTGAGTGTTCTGCTCGTTTAAGCGCAGTTTTACCACGCAAGCCTTCTGATGAAGACGTTATGTTTAAATGTCGGGTGAAAAAGGTTCGTCCTGGTTTTGTCCACACCAAACGCAGACCTTTGAGAAGTACCCGGCGCATTGAAATAGCCAACATGCTAGTAGACACCAAAACAGACGCCATTTCCTTCGTCAGGAGCCAAGCAGCCGAGTATGTAGAGTTCGGTGGTCCATACCCTCCGATTATACCAAAAACTGGCGTTCTCCGGGAAGCTGTTAGGGACGTAAAAAACAAACGGCTTGGTATTACTGGGGCAAAAGAAATCGATAATTTGGTGAGTGCAAAGCATGGAACCTACATTGGTGGAATTTATAATATTGGCGCGTGTCCGTTCTTCTGTCATTACTGGTCCAAGGAACAGAAAATGATTTATAAAGTACTTTCAAAAAATGACGGGCCGTCATTTATGACAATCGATGCTACGGGATCAGTGGTTAAAAAAATACGATACGAGCATGGAAAATCGAGTCATATTTTTTTATATCAGTGCATGAATGTGTCGTCGTCGGGCAGCGTGCCCGTGTTTCAGATGCTTTCGGCCCAACAAGATACTGTAGCCATCGCAACGTGGCTCCTTAAGATACTAAGCGATGGAGTTTCTATTCCACGTATGGTTGTCTGCGATTTCAGTCATGCACTTTTGATTGCTATTTCAATAGCATTCGCGCGAAAAATAGATCTCCGTGACTACATGCAATGCTGCTTCGATATTCTGACGGCACAGTCTGGCGCACTTCCTGCTACTTACATTCGCCTGGATGTAAGCCACGTGGTCGCGATTATATGTAGATGGCATTGCATAAAAAGACATCCACTTATCAAAGTCAGACAGTTTTTTATAAGGTCACTGTGTCACGCATACCAGATTCAGTCCTTTGTAGAATTAGAAGGATTTATGCATTCTGTACTAACCGTCGCGTTGAGTCAGACATTGGGTCGGAGTCGGGGGAGAAGTTACCATCGCAACAGGCATTTGACCATGTAAACTCAATCATAAAAGGTATGTCAAATCTTGAAATGATTGAATCTATCAGTACATCAATCGACAATGAGGAAACGTCTGTGTATTTTGAAAAAGATTGCCCGGCTGGGTGGGTTGACTGGTCCACAGCTATTTACAATACGGCTTCTGACATTGCATTGAAATGCACTGATGGTGAGATATTCAATGCTTGCTGTAATCTTGACATTGCACATAAAATCAGGCAGCTCATGCATTATTGTTCCATTTGGACTGGTGTCATGTCATCAACTTTTAAGGTCGACTCTAAGATCGCAACCTCGTCCAGCGTTGAATCTGAACTCGCCAATCTTAAGAAGAGGGTTTTCAAGACTGAGCTACCGTTACGCGCAGATAAATTCCTTCTTCGGCATATTACTTACTTAGATGGTCGTGTCAAAGAAGCTTCAACCCGAAATGTCGGAGATCGAAAATCTGCAGCACCATCGAAGAAGCAGAAAAACGTCAATTCTCGAAAAAAGACAGATGATCACGTAAAACAACAGCCTGACATAGGAAACCAAAACGAAACTTTGGATATAAGCAATCATATTGATAATTGGAATGAACATGACATTATCAACTACGATGACTCTAGCTATTATTATCCAGACAAAAATAGTGATGCAATGCAAGATAATGAAGCTTCGATGAGCATTGCAGAAGTGGACGATCACGATTTTCGAATTGAGGCAAGTTCGAAGAGTGAATTTCAGGTTACCTGTGTGGAGAGACCCACCAAGAAGTTAAAGATTGACGATGTTACGGAAGCCTACAAAACTTCTGATGTGAGTTATGAAATTGATAATGAAAATGCATATGACAGGACTCATGGCGAATCTGCTTATAGTGGTGAAAAAAATTATTATAGCCCTATAAAAGATATCGATCATGCTTCAACGAGCATTACAGAAGTGTGGAATGAGGATTCGATAAGCAAAAAGAGGAGTCCAAAGCAAAGAGATGAGCTGGTCTGCGTAGAGAGTTCCATTATGAAAATGAAAAGTAATGACAATACTGGAACCAAATATACGTGTGATAACAATAACGAAAATAGGAAGGACACTACCTGCGACTCTGATTATTATGGTGAAAAAACCGACGACAGCCTGATAACAGATGAGGATGCTCGACTGCATAAGTAAAAAGTCACGTGCAAAAAGACTTCCACTAAGAAGCCGAGTACTGCTGATACAGTTCAAATCAGCCCAGTAAAAGATGATCCCTTACGAGCTATTGAAAATTGGGGTGGATTAGGTGAGCTCCCAAATAGAAAAAAAAAACCTAACTATATGGACGCATGTCCTGATTGGGATCATGTACAGTCACAAAAGGCTGTGAAATTACCTGTCATAAGAAACGGTCTGATATGTGACGCTATCAAACTTGATAAAATAATGGTAAGCGTTAAAAGAACTTGTGCATTTGATTCTCTCGTACAACTACTTGCACAAACTATTGGAAAAGAGGTGCAGTATAGAATCGAAATAGAAAATCTCGATTCGGAAAATACTACGATAAAGTTGGCCTTAGGCATTCTATCTCGTGGTAAAATCGTTGCTGGCGATTATGCTGCCCGCGCAAGAATTTTGAAACCTCTTGACATGTGTGTCCAATCAGGAACGAGGAATATGATATTTGTAGACGCACATTGCAATGCAGGTCATCTCATTGACGTATTATTCTATGATGTACCTAGTGTCTCGAGGATATTATCATGCAACTCCTGTGATTATTCGCAATGCAGAAGTCTGCCGACGTTCCACATCAATGTTGATATGATATTGAAAAATGGACTTGGCATCATTCAAGATGCTATTAATGATACGGAAATGACGAAATTCACGACAGCGAAGTGCAAGAAGTGTCACACGGATTTAAAAACTTCTCGAATATATGGTCCTCATCTTTTCTTGGATCTAAGTATCTTAACGGATAAAAATTATCACGAGTGCTGCGACGTGGATTTGACGCTCAGCAGTATTCAAAAATCTGTCACGCAGAATTTATCATCTCTGCGGCATTATAAATTACGTTGAGACCATCGAACATTATACCGCGATGACGTATATCGGTAGTTACTGGTATGAATACGACGACTTAGCTAGAGACAGGAAGTTTGTTCGAGATCGAACAGTAATACCGCACGTTATCATGTACGCTTTGCATGCTTGAGTGAACAGAAACAACAAAAATTGAAGATGAAAATAGAAAATGATGAAAAAAGAAAAAAAAATTAAAAAAAAAAGACAAAAAATTTAAAAAAAAAGAGGGGCAGGTCGGCATGACATTCACGCCGACAATTGACGAGGCCTCCACGTGCGTGCCCTGGACAGACGGGATAAAACCCAAACTGGCTAACATCGTCCGTATATACCTTTAAATTTGTACATCTAAGTTTCTTCGAAAATCTCAAAAGCACCCCAACTTTTTGTTTCTAATCGCAATCGACTCGAACTATTGGGATCATTTGCAGGACTGATGCCCACGAGTCCGAAAATCTAGCCAGAACTATTCGGAACTGTTTTTGGTTATTGACTTTTTTTTCGAAATTCTTCAAGGCACCCCAACTTTTTGTTTCTAATCGCAATCGACTCGAACTATTGGGATTATTTGCAGGACTGATGCCCACGAGTCCGAAAATCTAGCCAGAACTATTCGGAACTGTTTTTGGTTATTGACTTTTTTTTCGAAATTCTTCAAGGCACCCCAACTTTTTGTTTCTAATCGCAATGGACTCAAACTATTGGGACTATTTGCAGGACTGATGCCCACGAGTCCGAAAATCTAGCCAGAACTATTCGGAACTTCTATTCCAATTTCGGCAACGATTCCCAGCTGGTTTCTTCGGATGGATTTTTTTGTTACTAAATCTGCAGAACTTTCTTTGAAAACCACCGAGAACTCTGAACATATTCCAAAACGACTGAGTACTCCATTCAGAACTATTATACCCTGATACCGGGGTGCACTGTCAAGTTGGCACCCCATTTTTCAAAATCATGTTTCATAGTCAAAATTTTCAGAATTCTCTAAAAAAACATTACAGAACTACGAGATATATCGAAGGGACTCCAGAACTCTATTCGGAACTACTGGAACTCTAGGTTGGGGTTCCAACTTGACATACCCTGGTTTTTGATTGCTGAATATTCATCATTTTCTTGTGAAATTTGGAATGAATATAATAGCTATTCATGTATCAAGTCCGAAAAGTGTCACAATCCGGTATGGGTTATTTCTACTATGAGCCGATCAAGTGTGCTGTGTCACAGGAGAACGAGTGATAATCCACACGAGTTCTCCTGGGACACAGCACACTCAGAGGCGAATTTTGGAAATTACCCATACCGGAATTGACACTTCTCGGACTTGGCGCATACAATATTTTATGCGATCCGTTGTTTGAAGGTTCACTTTTTGGAAAATCGCACGCTCAAAGTGTTATACTTACTTTAGTTTCTAAAATTACTGGTATTATGGCGTTTTTATGTATCAAAACATTTTGACTCAGACATTTGACATTTTCAGACATTTTGTTTTGTAAAGTGTGAACGTAGTCAGAAGTAACCTGACTTTGTCTATTTTGATGAAACATATTCATACTGTCCGATAATATTTCATTATAGGCTTCTGTCCGATAATATTTCACTATATTTTGGTGACCTGAAATTGGTCGCTTTACGGCCTGAATCCAATGCTCAAAAAGTGAACTTTCAAACAACGGGTCGCATAAACAGTATTTTTGTGAAGGTTTCTCTGATAATAACGAATGTAAAGCGTTACAAGAGATTCACCAAATTTTGAATTTAAAAACTACAAAATGCTCTGATTTTGGACTACCCGAACCCGATAAATCTTCGAAGACGCGCAAAACTGTTGAAGAAGAAAGGTTATTCATGATTGAAAACAAACATATGTGTATTAAATTATTAAAACAACTCTGTTGATTGAAGTTTTCAGAGTTCAACTCCGCACCCTACGGCGTTCCTGGATGACATTACTAATTAATAAAAATCTGCGAATTGTTGGGCGCCAGACACGTAAGTATCGTTTTCTAAGAAAACGAATAAATTTCCAATAAATTGAGGGGTCGGAACGACGGAAGCAGAGCAAGAAAAAGTCAAGGAAATAATACAGTCCGAGGAAAATCGAAATTCTTAGTAATATTCATGGTAAAAAGAATATATGGTCGGGATTCGCGAAACATTCATTTCATTACAAATTGGATTTCATTACAAATTCGGTTATTTTTCGAAGAACATAAAATCCGCAGATCCGGGTTTTAAAACGACTGATAAAAATTGAAATTTGGGGGGTTGGCGCGCGTAGCTCGGAAGCTGTAGAGATACCCGCAGTTAGTGTGAGTTCTTTACCTGAAAGAGTTCATATAAAAAAAATGGGCTTTTCTTTGAGGTCGAAAGGCAGGGATAAAGATGGGTATTCCACCAAAAGCCACCTATCTAACCTTGTGATTTAAATCTAACTCGGACTCGGGTAGAATTAACTACCAAAGCCGTTAACGATCGGACTCGGGTCAGGACCGAAGCCGAGATATCTCTAATTAGTAGAGCCGGGAAATTAATCCAAGCCTACTTTTCCTAATGCAAAACTATCCTTCTCGGATCCGGAAATCGTGAGACTCCAAGACCGTGCCTCAGACTCGGAATCGACTTCCTTGGCCCTCGGACGCGGAGAAATGAATCTCAACGCCGTACGCTCTTGGTTACGACCCAAAGCTGGTCCCTGTTGGCTTTTTAGGGAAGAAAAGGCTTTAGGACAGGAGTTAGAGCTGAGATGTCGGTTGAAAATCTAGCATGCGTTTAGATTATAAGAAAATGCATTTAATGCCGGATTACAATTCTTGCTTACTCTACTCTATCCTTATGTTTATGTTTAAGTGTCTATCTGATTGTGAACTAGTGCTCGAAGCTATATTAAATAGAATTTCTTGGCGAAATAATATTTATCAATTGATTTTATGTTTCTAATATCTCCCGTTCCTATTCATCGATTTAAATTTTGTGTTTTATTTTAGTCATTAGGACTAGACGTCCTAATGATAGACAATTTGAATCTACAATGAGTCGCTGTGGTGCACTACCTACAAACGCTGCCGTGCTCGAAGTCGGTGCTGCTTATATACTTGCTATCCCCTCCTTCTTGTGTGACGTCAGCATCTGGTCAAGTGTAGAGGATTAAGATAATCCTCTACTCCTTTGTCCTCATTCTTTCAGTTGATCTATTTCGATATCTGTTCAACTGATATGTTACAATATATATATTGTAACTTTGCGGGAGTATCGCGGACTCGAAAATCGTTACGATACCCGCAGTTATTGTGAGTTCTTTACCAAAACTGAAAGTTTAATAAAATGGGCTTTTCTTTGAGGTCGAAAGGCAGGGAAAAGGATGGGTACTCCACCAAAAGCCACCTATCTAACCTGTGAATTCACTCTAACTACGGGCTCGGATAGATTTCTTTATCAAAGCCGATTACGATTGGACTCGGGTAAAAACCAAAGCCGAGATATCCCTAATTAGTAGAACCGGGAAGTTATTCCAAGTCTACTTTTTCTACTAAAAACTGATAAACTACGGATCTAGGATTCTTTCGATTCCAAGACCGTGCCTCAGACTCGAATCTGCTTATTCTTGGCCCTCGGACGCGGAGGTTTAGCTCAACGCCGTTCGCTCTAGAATAGCGAAACAAAGCTGGTCCCTGTTGGCTTTTTTTTTTATAGGGATGGAAAGTGTTCTGGAATGGAAGTCAGAGTTGAAATGTCCATTGAAATTCAAAGCATGCTCTTAAACTCATAAGTTAAATGACTTTAATGCTATGATACAATGAAATTTAACTCTATCCTAATTCTAGACTTTAACTTACTTGTGCGCTTGGTTTGTTTTGATTCTAGGTCATGAATTTATGTTAGATATAATCGCTAGACGCAAATATACTATTCACAATGAATTTAAGTTTTCTCTATTCTCAATTTCTATTCCTCATCATCTATTATATTGTAAAATGTCAAAGTGATGCTATATCTACTTTGCATGGTATAATTTTGAATGTAGCTAAGTTAGATATTGAAACTAGACGTTCCAATTCTATTTCAAAGTGGATTTTAATGAGTGAGTCGCTGTGGTGCTCTACCGACTAACGCTCGTGAGCCGTCGTGCGTGTCGCTTATATAGTCGCGATCCCTGTCTCTTTGTGTGACGTCAGCGTTTGGTCGAAGACAGAGGATTAGTCTCATCCTCTATTCCTTTGTTCGGTCTATATTGGTTGCTTATAGAACCGAATATGTGACAATATATATTAGGGTGGCGCAAAAAAACCGACTATTTTTTTTTTTTGAGTCTCGAGTGAAAAAATGTTAGTTTTTGAAGTTTTAAGAGGCCTCTCCAAAGGACAGCTCAAAAAAAATTTTCTTAGAGGTCACTCCAAATTTTTTTAAATTTCAAAAATCGTCAAAAATCGATTTTTTTTTTTTTTTTAATTTTTTTTCTCGGTACGGTATAATTTTACAGACAAAAAAAAAATAAGTTTCTGAAAGTTTCAGTTCAAAATTCAAATTTTAAAAGGTTGCTCATAATTTTTTTTTAATTTATCAGTGCATTACTTTAGATTTTTTTCGAGCGACCTTTTAATATTCAAATTAAAATTCTATACATTTTATCTTTCTTATTTAGTGCAATAATCGATAGAAATACACCACGAGATGAACTAAAAGTCAAGCACAATATAGAAAACATAATTTTTTTTAATTCAATAATTTTATTTAATCAACTATAAAATTTTAACAATATTTCAATGAACTTTGTTATTAATTCTGAAACTAAATTTTAAATTATAACAGATTTCAACTTTAGGTAAATTAATATCATATATTATTTATATTATTTATATCGTTAATTATTAAAATTATTTAATATCATATTATTTATTTAAAGTTCGTATTAAATTCATTTTACTTGCATTGGGATATAACTTACGATTTTAAAAATTATGATTTCTATATTGTGGTTGATTTTTAGTTGATCTCGTGGTGTATTTTTATCGATTATTATACTAAATAAAAAAAAAAAAATGAATGGAATCTTAATGTGAATATTAAAAGGTCGCTCGAAAAAATCTAAAGTAATGCACTGATAAATTAAAAAAAATTATGAGCAACCTTTTAAAATTTGAATTTTGAACTGAAACTTCCAGAAACTTTTTTTTTTTTTTTGTCTGTAAAATTATACCGTACCGAGAAAAAAAATTGAAAAAAAAAAAACGATTTGTGAAATTTAAAAAAATTTGGAGCGACCTCTAAAAAAATTTTTTTTGAGCTGTCCTTTGGAGAGGCCTCTTAAAACATCAAAAACTAACATTTTTTCACTCGAGACTCAAAAAAAAAAAATAGTCGGTTTTTTTGCGCCACCCTAATATATATATATATATTAGGGTGGCGCAAAAAAATAATATATATATATTGTGACGTTGCAATTTTGCAGGCGTCACTGAGATGCCTTTAGCCTATCTTTCATTAGTATTATCGCACGAGAGAGAGAGATTTACCGCCGTCTAGACCCTTGGGAAACAAGCGACACACCTAAATATTCAGCAATAGGGTTAGACTAATTTAGAGTGTTTTTTTTTTTGTTAATGTACGATGAGAGAGAGAGAGACAGGCGATACAGAAGATACCGCTTCAAGAGTTCCGCTGCAAGACTTCCGCTACAAAGATGACTGAAACGATATGCAACCCGAAGCAAGTACCTCCGGAAGTTCCGCTGAGGATAGTACCGCACCATCGACGGGGAAGGCTGTCGACCTTGGTTAAATATCGCTGAACAGAGTATAGGGCCTGCACACAGCCTCCTGGCAGCTGACTGCATCTTACCGACGAGCGCCTGGTTGCAACGACGGCGTACAGGGTTGTACGACTGTTATAACCTCCCGTTACCGCACCAGAATCCATCTACCGCTCCAGGTATTATTACCGACGCCACGACCGGCGTAACGTTACCATTAAGGAGTGCACCGCGTGAGAAGGGACGAGAACAGCGTCCCGCGCGCTGAAGCCAGATCAAGGAAGGTGGAGGCCCAGTTCAGGGACACCTTTAGATTTGGCGGAGGAATGCGGCAAGGGCGTCTTCAGGTGAGACGGCCGCTGCAGAGTGCACGACTAGGATAGTTGATACCGCATGGACGGTACAGCTTCGTAAGAGCCAAGGTCACCTCTTCCCCAGAGTCATCCCGCCACGGAAGTACCGCAGAACGTTCAAATCTACCGCTGAGAAGCGCCAGGACCTGCCGCCTAACGCTAGGCAGAAAGCTGACGCCCAGTATCGCACAGCTGACGAGCTGTGCAAACGACGAACGTTTTTCAGATAACCAATAGGCAAATTAGTAGGTCCTGATAGGTTCCCCACCCCAAAAACCTATGATTCCGCACGTCGACGAGCCTAATTGTCGACGAGGATCTTCACTTCTACGTTCCGCTCATACGTGACTAGACGTGCTATCACTCTCTCTCGCTCGCTAAAGCAAAGTCAAATCAGTTAAGTTCAGATAAGTGTGTGTAACCTCACAGCTATTTTAAGGTAAGGTCTCTATGAGTATCTCGCTAGTAAAAACCACAGGCTACCGCTGGATTTCTATTAGTATCGTTCTCTTTGCATTTTGATTTGGGGTCCGTTGTTTCGGTCCATTTAGTTAGGTATCTTAGTAGTTAATACGCCTTCTTTGTGTAGCGTTCTGCATACGGGCTACGCGATTCGTTTGATAGTTTTAAGTGACGAAATCCAGCGAAAGCGCCTCATGATTGACTGTAGTTATTTTGAGTACCTTTGCTTTGTAATTTGATTTTCGCTTGATATGTTTTTCCGCTTATTAGTCTGATTTCTATGCTATCGCTGCTTATGATTTGCTAAGTTATTTAATAGCTTGTTTTGCCTAAATTCTCGCTTAGAGGATCTTTATTGCTTTGGTTTATCGATACCTTTGATTTTGTAGTCTTGATAGATTTAATTAGTATAATATCGCATGGTGTGTCGCTTATTATCCAACTCCCCGAGGGTTGGCTGAACGTAGTAGTCATAGTTTTAAGTTTTTCTAGTTGTTCCATTTGTTTGTTGCTTTATTTGATTTTTGTTGATTTCCGCTAATTATATTTGTTCTGTTTGATTACTCTTGCCTATGTAATTTGATTCGTAACTTAGTTATTGCTTTTCTTAGATTCAGCCGAAAGTATTTATTGAGTTCTTATATCGCAAATAATTGATGAATATCGCTAGCGTGCCGCATTAGAAAATTTGCTATAGAGTATCGTATCGCTCGGTGATATGCAGCCTGGAAAGTAGTCTCGCTTGCATTATATCGCTTCAACGGCGCTCGCTAGCTAACCGGCGTGTTTACGTTTTTTTCATACCGCTGCGTCGCAATAAGGCTCAATAATATAATATCCTTTCCTGTGTTAAACAGTATTATTAAGTATTATTCCAACCGTCATTTTTGTCTGCTGATTCTGCATTGTTAATTCGATAACTACCTCTGTATAATTTAATATCTGAGATCTTGTATACCGCTGAATCTGTTATCGCAAAAACTACTGAACAATATAAGAAATCACAGATTTCATTGAAGGCTTTTATATCTGGTGTTCCATATTTTATTAATTCCGTCAGAAGGTGAATCCACCCACTCTACCATCACCGCAGCGCATTTGAGCTAGCTGTCGCTTCAAGGCCGTCGTTCCGACCTTTTAATTGATTGAAGATTTAGTTGATATCTCAGAAAACGACACTAACGTGTCTGGCGCCCAACAAAATTTTAGGTTTGGTTAATTAGCAATTTTATAAAGGAACGCCGTAGGGTGCGGAGTTGAACTCTGAAAACTCCGTTACAATATATATACAGGGTGATTCAGAATGGGGTACTTTTCTTACACCGGTGGGTTCCTTGTGAAAATCTAAGACCAAAATTATTCATCCTACAATGTCGAAAGCCAAGCCGTTTTCAGGTAGGAACCATTCAAAAGTAAGCCAACACGAGAGCAGATACGAGAATGGCTCACCGCTGGTATTGTTGGCCTACTGGATCTCGCGACGCCTCACCCGCTGCCGCGATCTCGCCAACTGACAAAACGACGATCAGGCAATGAAAACAGAAGAATGCTGATTCCATATGCATGCATAAAACTGTAATATTACATTCGTTTTGTCAGTTAGCGTGATCGCGGCGGCGGGTGAGGCGTCACGAGATCCGGTAGGCCGACAATAGCGGCGGCGAGCCATTCTCGTATCTGCTCTCGCAATGGCTTACTTTAAATGGCTCCTACCTGAAAACGGCTTGGCTTTCGACATTTTAGGATAAATGATTTTGGTCTCAGATTTTCACAAGGAATCCACCGGTGTAAGGAAAGTACCCGATTCTGAATCACCCTGTATATTTAATTCTATATAATTATAAGGTTATTAATTATAAGTTATAACAATGAATAATAACTCAAACTCGACGGGTGGTCACGTTCACAGCAAGGGATTGACCCGAAATACCATTAGTATTAGCTTGACGATCTTCCCGTCGTTGTATAACTCATTGAATGGTCACTATATATGTATGGGGTGCGAATAATTAAAACTAAGAAATTTCGGAAAACAGTCTTAACAGAATGCAATGTAAGAAATGATTGAATTTTGAATGAGCGTCACGGAGTGACTTAGCTTTGGTTGACCTGGCGTTGCATGGGACCCTTCGAGACGATTCGAATATTTGGCGCCCTCACCTTCGTAGTAACCTCGTAGTCTTTCCCGTTTAATATGGCAATTAAATTTTATTCGGAGGAGTCTTTAACGCGTTATGATCATTTAGTAATCTGGGTTAATGTAAATTTTGAATGATAGTTCTCGAACTGAAGTTGAAATTGGAAACTAAATGTTTGTGTTTGGATTTATTCGAATGTTCGTTAGCCCGAACTGAAGATAGTCTCTACACTGAAGTTAATTTAAGAAAAGTAGTTGCTTCTATAGATTATGGAATCGTCTCAATATTACATATATCCGAAGGGGATATAAGGCTTGAAGGAGTTTATTTAATTTAAGATTGATTATTAGAAATAATCTAAAAATGATGTGTCTCTGCACTTTATTAATTATTTAACGGATCACTAAACTATTAGATTTTATCATGTTAGATTATAGCTGTTAACGGGTACTGAGTCCTTGATACCGTCACTTTAATTTGGAACAAAGAAAGATTTGATATAACTCTTGGCTCTAGTTAGCACACGGCTCCCTACGTCCACGCACGTCGCGATTTACCAGAAGAAGAAGATCGAGGGACGTTCAAATCTAATGAGGTGCCCTCGGTTACAATGTTGCAATGTATTACTGCGCGCTTGGCTTAACCAATTAAGGGCCTACTTAGTTGTTAATTGTGAGCCGATTGGTTTGGGGACTACTTTAAGCAAAGCGTAGGCGCGCGGACCCTGTGACGTTGCCCAGCCCCAAGCTATCTCATGCCTCACCTATAGTCGACGCACACTAGTATACATAATTATTCTTAAAATCCTTACATCAATTTATAAACAGAAAATTGACATTCAATCCTGGTCTTATCATGTGTGGATTATTACTATGTTAATTTTGTACCAATTTATTGTTCAATTAACACAGTTTTCGCAGTTTTTATAAATATTTAGAGAGAGAGACCTTACACCTATTTATATTACTATGGTAGTATAGGTAGCGAGGAGCAGCGTAGTCAGGGGTTCCTTGGATCGCTTTCCCCTTCGTGGCTTCGCCCTATTCATGAGCCTATGCTATCTGCAGCTGCGTATTGAATATTGGCTATGGGAGGTCCAAGTGTTTAAAATTAAGAAATATAATATTCTCGAGTGCGTCGAGGGATGTTTATCTCGCTCTTCGCCTACTCTAGATTACGCTCTGCTTTTGAGGAGCGTATAATTAATAATTATATTTGAGATAAGTTTTTAGGGAATTTGATATTTAGAAGAATAAATAAGGTTTACTATTAACCTTAGTTACGTACGTAACAGAAGTAAGCGTTGGGGAACCTCTAATTCACCATTATTTAGCATACTTCCTCCCAGCCAGAGGCACGCCTTGCATTCATCACTGGCTGCAGCAGCACAGGAAGCTTCGGGAAAACAGCAAATGCCGTTGAACTGGTACACGGTGAAAAAACGCATTGCAGAAGGTAAAACCGCGTGGATCCAAGAATTACGAAGAGATCATCTTCTCGAAACCTGTGAGCACTTTCACATACACGTAACCGAAGAATATACGGTTGACGAACTTCGTGCGGCATTGCGCGAATTTGTTAAAAGTAAGACTACGTCCCAAGTAGCACTACGACAGATTCAGAACACAGGAGAGAATCGACCTCTAGCTGACATGGCGGAAGATACCCTTACCGTAAGACAAGTACTAAAGGACATAGAGATTCTCGATAAGGATGACCGAGGAAAGGTTTGTGACTTCATTCGCTCTTGCAAGTATGCACGTGAAATAGTACGACCTGCAGATACTAAAAATTTATTGAAAAATGTTCTGAGCACCCGAATCAAAGGTACTGTGGGACGAACTTTGGAATACCAGTCAATAACCATCTGGAATGAATTAGAGGGAGAACTTGAGTCCATGTGCGTCGACACCCGAACATTAGCTTCGTTACAAGTGGAATTTAACAGCTGTAGGCAACGACCACACGAAGACGCCAAGTCATACGGATTACGAGTTGAACAACTCACCGCGCAGGTAGTTGAATTGGCGATAAGAGAAGCGGCAGTCGAAGATTCAAGGTCAACGTTGGGACGCCAAATCCGTAAGTAATCCGTTAATATTTTTGTACGAGGGCCAAATGACAGGCTGAAGGTATTAGTCAAGAGCGGACGGTGTGAGAAGCTCAGAGAAGCAATATCCACTGTGATAGAAGAGGAACGCGATCTAGGTCCTATTCGTGGTCCAGACCGAGGACAACAACGACCAAACAACAGAAAAGGTAGCACTGGGTCTTGCTACAACTGCGGAAAACCAGGTCACTTGGCACGTGATCGCCGTTCGAGAAATGCTAATGCACAGAATCGACAGCGATTGCCGACACCGAGTAAATTCGCAAGAAGAGTTGAGGTAATATGTAATTATTGTAAAAAACCAGGACATTTAATTCGAGATTGCAGAAAACGCTTAGCCAGCGAGAACCAACAACGTTCAGAGGGTAATCAGAGACATCCTAGGGAAACAGGATGGGCTCAAACAGGTCTATCCAGAGACGATAATAGACGAGACGACGAGACTTCGGGAAACGAGGATCAGGCGCGGCGGACAGGCAACCGTATCGCGTCGTACCAGTAAATTGCCTGATAAATGGATCATGACAGAAGAATCACGCAATGATCGAGGCAGATGAATTCAAGATAAGACACGAAACTATGCTATTAGATTCAGGAGCTGAGGTAAGCCTAGTAAAAGTCGGAAAAATTGACGGCGAAGTTATGGCTGAAGACGGTGTGATCACGCTCAGAGGGATAGGCGGAACATCGGTTGCGACCTTGTGTAAGGTCAGGTTGAATATAAGCGTTGGTGATAGGCACATATCGCACCCTTTTCACGCAGTTACAGACGATTTTCCACTAGAAGCAGACGGTCTCTTAGGAGGCGACTTCCTCGAGAAGCATAACGTCGAGCTTAGATCTGGGAAATACGCAAAATTGTACGGAACGACATGGAATTGAGGAGCCACAGGAGCTCACATATCGCTCGAACGAAGAAGCGAGAAGATAATCCGTGTAAAGACAAGCGACGACGCGAAAGGCATCGTCGAAGGAATCAAGTTACAGCCTAGAGTATACATGGGGAGTTGTATCACCAACGCAGTCGACGGTGAGTGCAAAGTAAGCATTCTTAATACGAACGATTATGATGTAGAACTGGAACAGACGTGTGTACGAATCGTAGCACTAGGCCAAGAGCACACAGATATGACGCAAGTTCATGCATGCCGGACAATGACACCGACTAACGCGAACCGAATGCAACAGCTGAGAGACAACCTACGTACTGGTCACCTGCATCGAGAAGAAAAAGAGAGTTTGTTAGATATTTGTGAAAGATTTCACGACGTATTTCACTTAGAAGGAGACTATCTGGATTACACGAACGCAGCAAGTCACAAAATTACTACAAATCCGGATATCGCACCCATAAATGTAAGACCATATAGACTTCCAGAAAAACACAAGCACGAAATAAACGAGCAGGTAGATAAAATGCTTGCCGAAGGGATAGTCAGACAAAGCAAGAGTCAATGAAACACACCGCTGCTAGTGGTACCAAAGAAGGCAGATGCATCAGAAAAAACAAAGATGAGAGTCGTAGTTGACTTCCGTGAGGTGAACGAGGTTACTATAGGAGATTCCTTTCCACTGCCTAATATCACGGAAATATTGGACCAGTTGGGTAAGGCAAAATATTTCTCTACACTGGATTTAGCATCCGGATTTCACCAAATTCCAATGGAAGAAGAGAATAAGTGCAAGACGGAATTTTCTACTTCACACGGTCATTACGAATATAATCGCATGCCTTTTGGATTGAAGAATGCACCCGCTACGTTTCAACGATTAATGAATACAGTTCTTTCAGGGATACAAGGCCTTAGATGTTATGTCTATCTTGAAGATATTGTCATACATGCTCCTAGGTTGCAGAAACATAACAAACGACTGGAAGAGGTACTGGAACGCTGACGACAGAATTCATCGAAGCTACAGCCAGTCAAATGTGAATTTCTGAGGAACGAGGTCAACTTCTTGGGACACGTCATCACTAGAGACGGGATAGAGGCGGATCCAGAAAAGATCCGAGCAGTAGAAGAATTTCCAATTCCAAAGACTGTTAAAGATATTCAAGGATTTCCGGGTTTGGCCGGATACTACGGACGATTCATACAGAATTTTTCGAGTTTAGCAAAACCGCTAACACACTTGCTGAAGAAATAGGTAAAATTTGGATGGACTTCAAGGGAACAAGAGGCTTTTGAGAATTTGAAGAAGACGTTGACGACAGCGCCAATTCTACAGTATCCGGATTTTAAGCAACCCTTCATCGTGACGACAGACGCATCCGACAAAGCCATCGGAGCAGTCCTGTCGCAAGGAATAACAGGAAGGGACTTGCCAATAGCGTACGCAAGTAGAACTCTAAATCCGGCAGAAAATTACAGCACCACAGAAAAAGAATTGTTGGCAATAGTCTGGGCAGTAAATCATTTCAGACCGTATGTGTATGGTACCAGATTTAAGATTGTTACAGATCACAAACCACTCACATGGTTATTCGGAGTCAAAGATCCAGGATCACGACTTATGAGATGGCGACTGAAGCTGAAAGAGTACGATTATGAGATCGAGTGCAAGGCGGGCAAGGCAAATACCAACGCAGATGCCTTGAGTCGCATGTACGCAGTGACCAGAAGTCAGCAGAAAGAAAAGGATAAATCGAACAACCAAGAACAAGAATATTCGGAGGAAGATCGGAACAGGATCATCTATGAGTACCACGACACACCATTTGGAGCACATCAAGGAGTAAACCGAACAATTGAACGAATTCGATTGAAGCACGATTGGCCAGGATTACGGAAAGACGTAGAAGAACACATCTCGAGATGCGAGAATTGCCAGAAGAACAAACTCAGCCAGAAAACGAAGGCGCCAATGGTCATAACCGACACTCCAAATCAACCGTTTGAAAAATGTGCATTGGATATCGTGGGACCATTGACGGAAACGGAAACGGAACAAGGAAATAAATATATTCTCACATTCCAAGACTTTTTAACCAAATACAGCAAAGCAATACCTATTCCGAACCAAGAAGCTAACACCGTAGCCAAGGAATTTGCGACCAGGATCATATGCGAACACGAAATACCACAGAGAATACTCACCGATCAAGGTACGAACTTTCTGAGTGACGTTTCCATAGATACTTGTAAACTGTTGAAGATCGACAAAATCCAGACGACGGCTTATCATTATGAATCCAATGGAGCCTTAGAACGATCACATAGGACGTTGGCTGAATGTCTAAGACACTACATAAACGGAGAGCAAAGCAATTGGGACGAATGGTTACCATGGGGGCGATTCTGTAACTTTTGCGCTAACTTATCGCATGTGCTAACTTTTTTCCCGACTGTACGCCAATGTGCTTCCCCGCTAGCACCCGTTCACCCCCGGTAGCGCCTATATGCTCGGGTTTCGGGTGTCAACAAGCTGAGGTCGCCATGCAACTGCGCGAGAATCAACAATTGAACCCAAGGAAAACCCGGCTCTATGATGAAGCTCTCGCGATCGAGTGCTATTTTAACGAATTTTTATTACCTGCCGTAACGACACTGTCACAGGCCTCGCTAACTGTACCGATCGCGTGTTATCTAAACGAATTTTCAGCGCCTGCCGTTAACGAGACTCTATAATATATTCCTTATTTTTTATCGAATATGTATACTATGAAAATATTATAATTTATTATTGAATCAATGTTTCAACTACTTTTCCGATAACTTTCGACCGGGCCATGTAGATGAGAATCAAAATTACAAATAACGAATATCGAGCTTACGTGTATTCTGTAACTCCCCACATAGATAACGTACTTTTTAAATTGATGTTCGTGTAAGTTATGAGCATACGTATGGGGCATTCTACGCTCAATCTTCTATGGTGGTGGATATACTACTGCCAAAACAATCTCATGATTTTGATGAAGTGGTTTTTTGAACAATTTTTGCGTTATACATATTTTTTATTCGAATACCCTTTCGGTACGCGCGTCGCGCAACTAGACACGTATTGTCATTCTTTATGCTGAGTGTTTTGCTCTTTGAATAATTTGGTGCACCGCTTTTGAAGATATATGTTGCTGACAAGTAATGACCAAACCTTTTGGGGTAAGTGTCGAGTTTTTATTACCTACAAATGATTTAATGGGCATTTAGCAAATAAACGTAGATTCTACGTAGAGGGGAAACCGGCCTAAAACGAGACCCCGGTGTGAAATAAGAAATCGACTAAATAAATGCCTTTAGATGTTGAAAAACTGCTTCTACCGGGACAATCACGTGAAACCGAATGGATCCATGTTACCGGACAGCGAATATTTCGTATTTTTAGCAGGTTAACCACTCGTTGCACTGAAAACCCCTAGAGTGATTTTGGCGCGCGGTCGATAAAACTCGGCAGCCATTGTTGATAGAAGCCGGCTGACTGTCAATACATCGCGGAAGGTAGACATGTGGGGTTATGTTCGCTTATTTTAAGCAAATGATAAATGAAGTGAATAAAACCTACGTGAATAAGTTATTGATATTTATCAAAAATCGATCAATCAGTTTTAAATAATATCATAGTACAATCAACGAATTAACTTAAGCTATAACTGCAAATTAATTAGAATCAAAGAGTTCATCGAGAACAACCAATTCCTTGATTGTATTAAGATATCATTGAAAACTAATTGATAGATTTTTGATAAACATTCATAGCTTATTCACGTAGTTTTTATTCACCTTATTAATCATTTGCTTAAAATAAACGAACATAACCCCACATGTCTACCTTCCGCGATGTATTGACAGTCAGCCGGCTTCTATCAACAATGGCTACCGAGTTGCATCGACCGCGCGCCAAAATCACCCTGGGGATTGTTCAGCGCAACGAATGGTTAGCCCGCTAAAATGACGTCATATTCGCCAATATTCGCTTTTCGGTAGCATGGATCCATTCGGATTCACGTGATTCTCACGGTATATTCAATATTCAAAAAAATAGTGTCTTATTCGGCTCCGTAGCTGCAGTTCTTACGTGGCTCTTTTTGCCTCGATCTCCCGACACTCAACATGTATAATCCTACTCGAATAATAACGGACTAAAACATAATCGGTATAAGGCTCAGTCCATGTCAACTCGACCAGCGATTGACCCTGCTCGCATTTTTCTTTTAGTTCAACGTTAACTCGCGTATAATAGTTGCAATTGAAAAACTCCAAGTTTTCCATTTTTTTTGATAATTTTACAGCAAATACCTACTCCAAAAGTTATGATGGTCCATAACTTAAAAAATTTCTGCCCCTTCGTAAAATCTTAAAAAATTCTAAGAGATTCTGTGTGAAATTTTGAATTTTTTTATGCAAGTCCCATGATGGGAGGATTTCGCCTTCTAGGCTTCTCGTACACTAGAAATTTCTGTGATTCAATCAAACTGTGTGGACATCTTTGATTTGCTTTTCGATCATCGTTTATCGTTAAAAGATTATGTTCTATTCGGTGAACAAAAAATGTTCGAAAATGAAATTTTCACTGATTCAAGAAAAGTGACACATATGCAAAGATTATAACTTGATGTATCGTGGATTTCATTCTGTACTTTAAATAAAAACGGGTAGAAGTAAGAAATGAATTCCAAATATTAATAAATCGGGCATTTTCATTACTATTTGGAGCCGATTTGACGGGCTTAAACAGGAAAACTGTCGAATACCCGATGTAGGGACAAATTTAATATACGTACTAATAACGATATAGAAAGTTTAATATTCAAATAAAAATATAACAGTAAGTGAGGGTGAAATGCAAGAATTATAAAAAATTCTCTGTGAAATTTTTTTAATTATGTGTAATTCTGTATAATTCTAATTTTGTGTTTTACCAATAAGGAATGTGAAAATGATAGTTTAATAAATATATCATGTATTAGGTATTCCATACCAACTCGACCAATGATTTTCCATCACCATTTTTTATGTGATTCGTAATTTTTTATACGGTTACCCCAACTCTAATACCCACTAATGAATTTTCAAAAAAAAAATTCGCGAACCGTTATCTCTTCAAGAATTTCAAAAACTTCAAACAGAGGGACACTTTTCATAAAAAGAAAAAAAAAAATCAAAAATTCTGTGTCCGAAGACGATGATTTTGACCCTTATTCGAAAGTGTAAACTATTTTCCTTGTATTTATTTTGCTGATTTATGAAAGAATTATTCCGTAAACGTGGTGGATAATGGATACCAGAATTTTTTATATCAAAATTTTATAAAATGAAATCAATCGTATCTCTGATGGTTACGACTCATTATCCTGAAGGTACAATTCAGCTCAATTTAAAAAATTATGGGAGCCATTATCCATCACGTTTACAAAACAATTTTTGCAGAAATCAGAAAAATAAATAAATGGGAAATAGTTTCCACTTTCGAATAGGGGTCAAAATGATCGTATTCGGACACAGAATTTTGTAGATTAAAAAAAAAAATCAAAAGTGTCTCTTTTTGAAGTTTAGAAAATTCGTGAATAAATAACGGTTCGCGAAAAATATTTAAAAAATGTCGTGAGTGGGTATTAGAGTTGGGGTAACCGTATAAAAAATCATAAATCAAATAAAAAATGATGAGGGAAAATCATCGGTCGAGTTGGTATGGAATATATCATATACATATGAAATTTGTTTTCGTAGGATTGAATTGACCAATTTATTCAAAAATTTAGTATGTTATTGAGGGAGTCAAGAGCTCTTATATACACAACGGACGGATCTTATCCTAAGTTAAAAGTTAGTTTAATAATTTTCATAGAAAAGTATTACAGTGAAAAATATAAAATATTTTGTTCGATCGTGAATTTATTAGAATAAAAATCTGTGAAGCCGGTTTAGTGGGTGAAGCAGTCGGATCGGTATACCCGTACCCATGGTGAGTGTCTTTGTTTTCAAAGAATTTTCAGCAACGTCTTTCATATTACTGCCGTAGTATCAAATTAAATATAAAAAATGAGGTAAGTAATGATTCTTCGATATGAAATAACTTTGGGTAAACTACAGTTTTGACACTTTGAATATACAAATTTTCATCGATTTTTATTACGAACCATTTTAATTTTTCGTTTACACGTGTACGCTCTTATAAGCATCGTTGTAACCTTCACGGCTTGATAACATACGACGTCTCAAATAAATATAATTGATAATAAATTATAAAATTAATAATAAAAGCAAATGTTTCATATAAGTCGCATGCATTAATGATATACAATCGGATATACACATCAGAAAATATTTATATATGTTCGTATAAAAACGTTTTATTATCGATGTAGCGTTGCTGGCGATAAGAAGCCGCGAGGGCTGCGAGTGAACGCGGTGCAAAAGGCTGATTTGGCCAGTTATATGTTGGCCCATGCAGATTTTGCGGCGGGCAAATTTGCCGGACTTATGGGTGCTGCGAGCGCCAAGAGGAGGTGGGAGACCCTCACAACAGAACTTAATAAAAAAGGCCCAAATAAGACTACAGTACAGTGGCATAATTCTTTAATTTCAAACGTTCGCAGAATTTTAGCCGTAACGATATAATTACTCAATCGTCTTCGTTCATGCGTCACAATCAATATAATATATTTGCAGGTATGGCAAGATATGAAAGTAAGATCTAAATCAAAAGTGAATGCGATAAAGACGCGACACCGGAGAACGGGCAATTTACCCGACGATGCAGAGCCGTTGACGGAAATGGACAAGCAAGTCCTTTCTGTCATCGGCTCCGATGCCGTCGAGGGAATACAGGGTGTGCGCACAAATCTGCCGGATTCTATAGTAATTGTTTTTTAATTACCTGAAATTACATAGAATATTTAGTATAGTTTGTAATGGGTTATTTATTATCGATCCAGTACAATTCTAGCGTATAGGTACTCTTACCGATTTCTATTTTAAATTTATGAATCAAATATCTCAACTTATTCAAAAATTTGTTTCGGAATTCTCTTCCTAGTTCACGTACACATCTTAACTCTTAAAAACCTGTAACATAAAAGGCATGAAATTATTGGAGGTATTCATATATTAATACACATACAACCACCTTCCAAGAATTTTCGGAAGCGATTAGTGATTATACTTTTCCTAGAAAATTGATAAATGTTTCTCATCTTATTTTTGGTTGGATTCCTTTTAATAGTAATCTAGACTAACAAGAATGTGAAAATACCTAATAATATTTATGGTTTTCTCTAAAAGCATGAGCTCCGTCAACTCATGGCTGGAGATAACAGATCTCTAAAAAATCCATCCAAAGATATCCGGGTCTTTGATATGTATGGGATTAACCAGAGTGCTCATCAGTCATCACTCAGCCTTCAAATTGATTCCAAACGTAATTCCATTGATCTGTATTACACGAACTCTAGACTCTGTTAATGTGACCTTGAAATAAAATTTATGTTCTTTACAAACAGACGATGGCATTGCAACTCACCATATCTATCCATCCATCAATCCATCCATCCGTCCGTCCGTCCGTCCGTCCGTCCATCCATCCATCCATCCATCCATCCATCTCTCTCTCTCTCTCTCTCGGTAAGTACGCATGCACGCTTTCTTGCTCTACTTTACCTCTGTGCACCCATACTGCCGTTTTTTGCCTTCGGGCGTCTTTATTTGCAGTTTCTTCGCATGCGCCTTATTGCAATCTATCATCGCGCGTAATACAATCCTCTGCCTGTCTCATGCGCTGTGCACTGCCTGTCCTTCTTCACTGGCTTGGCTAGGGGCAATATAACCTGTAAGTCAGCTGTAGCGCCTTCTGTCACCATCCAGCGCATGCGTCAGTGGTCGTGGAAGGCCTTCGAGTATCGGTCGTCGATCACGCTGTCGGCCAACACATTTGGTCTCTGCCTACGTCACGCCGCAGCACGCCTTGTTGAGCAGGTAGTTCTATCTATCTATTTTCACAGAGACTATGACTCTGCACCCTACGGCGTTTCTTGATAAAGTACTAATTAATCAAATCTCAGGTATTGTTGGGCGCCAGACACGTATTCGTGTCGTTTCACAGATAACTACTCAAATTCTAGCGATATTTGCGAGGATATTTGGCGGACCGACGGCTTTAAAGCGGCGATCAGCTCAGATGTACTTAGGTCATGGTAGAGTGGGTGGATTCACCTTAATAATTGAATAAATAAGACATAAAACGCCAGTTGTAAATTCCTTCCGTGAAATTTGCGATTTCGTATATTGTTCCTAATTAGTCGTAGCGATAACAATGATATTGCACTAGAGCAGATTCTACGTTACACAAGATAAGCAGCGAAATAATGTGTCGAAACAATAGTGTGAATTTACCGATTTAGCAGAATATTAGTTACAGACGAAAAGAATATAATTTAGAAAGCCTTAATATGCGACGCAGCGGTATAAAAAAATGTAAACACGCCGGTTAGCTAGCGAGCGCCGTAGAAGCGATATAATGCAAGCTAAATTACTTTCCAGGCTATGTATCACTGAGCGATACGATACGTTTTAGCAAATTTTCCTAATAGCGGCACGCTAGCGTTATGAACAATC
Source organism: Tenthredo scrophulariae (assembly GCA_963978835.1). Taxonomy (NCBI): domain Eukaryota; kingdom Metazoa; phylum Arthropoda; class Insecta; order Hymenoptera; family Tenthredinidae; genus Tenthredo; species Tenthredo scrophulariae. Next base: position 5,196,157 of record OZ022234.1, read on the forward strand.
CTTACGCGATACAAGGACTCAATAAATGTTTCTGACGAATTTAAGCAAAGTGACAAACTAAATTAACAAAGGGTTCGTACTAAAATACATAATTATCTGATTGACACACTATACTCTCCAACTACTGGGTTTACATTACCCGTCGAGCGGTAAATATTCTGATACGACTTATAATTAACAGACAGATCGGATTAAATATGCAAGATCAATCAGGCAACACAAATATAATCAGAGAAATCAAAGAAAATCAGAGAGACCAAATAAATCAAATAGAACAACTACAAACTATGACTACTACGTTCAGCCAACCCTCGGGGAGTTGGATAATTATTTAGCGACACACCATGCGATAATATTCTACTTAAAACAAAGATAGCGAAAGATAAAGAGATCAGATATTCTCAAAGCGAGAATTTAAGCAAAACAAGCTATTAAATAACTTAGCAAAGCATAAGCAGCGATGCCATAGAAATTAGACTGAGATAGGCAAGGAAATAAATTCTAAGCGAAAAACATGCTCAAGATGGCCTCAATCAACTACGAAGTGCTTTCGCTAAACTTCTATTCTACAACTAATATTTACGTGGCCCTTGGGCTGCACGTTACATCAAAAATCAAAGATACGATAACTTAACTAACTAAAGCGAAGTTCAGCGATAGTTTCGTGGCTTTACAAGCAATTATAACAAAGACATCCTACCTTACGAGAAGCGGCTCGTACACACAGAACTGACTGACTTTAACTTCTACTTTAACTTCTACTTTAACTTTAAATGTAGCGAGAGAGATTCACGGAGACACGCCTAGTTATTGCTAGGCGGAACATAGAAGTGATGAGCGTCGTCGATGCTTAGGTGTTTCAACTTGCGAATTCGTAGGTTTAGGGGTGGGAAAGCTGTCAGGACCTACTAATCAGTAGGTCATTGGTTCTTCGAAAAACGTTTTTTGTCCACACAGCTCGTCACCTGTGCGATACAAGGCATCAACTTGTTGCCTGAAGTTAGGCGGCAGATCCTTACGCCTCTTAGCGGTAGAACGACCATTCCGCGAGATTTCTGCAGCGTGATGATCGGTGGGAGGATGTGATCTTGGTTCTCATTCAGCTGTACCGCCCTTCCAGGATGTACTCCACAGCGGCAGTCTCACGCAGAGACGACCTCGCTGCAGTCTTTTGGTAGCATCGGCCTGTATTAATAGTCGATTTTTAAGTGATAAACTCAGGTGAAACTACTTTTGAGTATGAATACGGTACAATAGACGCATCCTGAGAGTTATTTCGGAAACTGAAGTTAAGAAGAGATCAAGTAGGGGCGTTTCTGGTGATCGCTGCTTGAGACTTGTCTCATTCGGTACAATAGTCGATTCTCAAGATTGCATCACCCGTACCCTTATTAATAGTCAACAAAACTCGTATCAGTTGAGTTTTGAGAATATAAAAATCTCGTGTCAGCCAAAATAGGTCTGGAGGTGTCTTGAGTCGTGATTCTGCACCGCTTTTTGTTCGTTCTTTCGGATATACAGGGTGAATTCCTAACCTCCGAACACTCGGAGTAGAGTTGAAGCAGCCGCGAGTTGGAAAAGTCAGTTCCGTCAGTAGCTAGCGACTTCTTGATTGGTTATTCCGAGGTAAGCAATTGCCGATTTCGACTTCCGGCCGCCTTAACTCTACTCCGAGTGTTCGGACGTTAGAAATTCACGCTATATATTATGCCAAATCAACCAAAATTTTGCATCTTTTTGCAAGTGGTGTGCATAATAGTGCAGTGAAAATGGAAGTGCAATGCGAACTTGACAATTACGATCGATATGATATACTAAACGACGTGTACGATCGATATGATGGATACGACGAAGATGACGTGATACCTCGTGTCCGACTGCAAAAATGATATGTGCGGGATGCGATAAATCCTTTCGAATGGTGGGCTGAAAATGAGTTTGCAAAGCGCTTCAGATTTTTGAAGCATACCGTGATGAATTTAATTCTGCCACAAATTAAGTCTGCGTTGAGAACTGACTCGATGCGAGGTTTGCCTTTCCCTCCAGTTCAAAAACTGTTGCTGTGTTTACGATTTTATGCTACTGCGTCATTTCAGGTGAGCGTACTATGGAACGTGTTTGAACATGTAGGGTCCCATTTCATTTTATATTTAATTTTCCAGATTGTATGTAGTGACCTTGAGTGTGTGTCACAAGCGAGTGCATCTGATATCGTTCGAAGAGTTTCTCTGCCAATCGCCAGGCTGCAGCTGCAGTACATCAAGTTCCCAACTAACGACGCTGCTATTGCTGAAAATCGAAATCTATTTCGAGCGCTCGGTATAGTTGGAGCAAGAGGTGGCATCCCTGGTGTTGATGGTGCAATCGACTGCATGCATGTGCGAATTGTTAACACACCAGGTAGAGCTTATGGTGAAGCGTACCGTAACAGGAAAACTTTTTTCTCTATTAACGCACAGGTAATAGTCCATGGATACGTTATTTTACGATTTTCGAAACATATATTTAACGTATATTTTTCATTCTACACAGGTAATCGTTGGCCCTAGGATGGAATTTCTCCATATTGTAGCAAGAAGGGGAAGGTAGCACTCATGACAGTCGCATTTTCCAAATGTCGCGCGTCAACATGAGATACAGGGAAAGAGAATTAACCGGCGCTCTCCTGGGGGACAGTGAATACCCTGCTCTACGGTACATGTACACACCGTTACTGATACCACGTACGGAAGCCGAAGAACGTTACAATAGAGCCCACATAAAAGGAAGAAATATTATTGAACGTACGTTTGGCATGTGGAAGAAAAGGTTTCCTTGCCTACGAAGGGGTTTGGGGAATGCACTGCTGACAGTGTCAAATATTATTGTTGCGTGTGCCGTTTTACGTGACATGGCAGTGGCTACAAACGAAGATCTACCTGATGTCCTTGACGATCATGAGAAGGTTCAGAGACCATCGTTCCGATAGACCCTACATTGGGCCGAGGGCCACAAGGATTCGCAGTTCGTCAGGCTCTGATTCAGGCCTACTTCTTATGGTAAGGTTTTAACATACACCATAGGTTTTATACTACACCATGGTAATGTAGACGGAGGTCAGTATAATATCGCAATTTCAAATACTTGTAATGACTCATTATTTTTTAATACTTCATGTAATATTGATAATATGAACTTACTTAAATGAAAATAGAATGAAAATCATAATTCGTGTTATTTTAGATAACGTTAGTCAGTAAATGAAAATGATTTATATTATTCTACGACAAGTAATACTGGAAAGTTTTGCCTTTTTCAAGTTTTTCCAAAGGAATATAAACTCTGCTTGGGGTAATTACGAAAAAAATATTTTTTTTTACCTATCGCTGAAGTTGAATAGCCATAACTGAAATTCAATGTCATGATATCAAATAACTTCAAGGCATGGATGGAACAAGGGCCGAAATCGATTTAGCCATGGAAGACATGCACCAAATTTCATTTCAACCAAAAGAAATTGGTAATCATAGGCATTTTTTCGCGAGCCTCTGATATAGGTACCGGAGAGTACCAATATATAGTTGAATACGATCTTTGACGTTGGCTCTTGTTCTATCCATGCCTTTAAGTGGTCTTCACCAAGCATAGCAGGTCAATATTACAGTTATTCTTTCTCGACATGCCTACATCTGATTTCAAATTCAAGCTCTGCGTGATCGGCCATACCCCTCAATCTACGTGTATTTTCTTTCTCTCTGGCGATACGCTGCTCCAAAAGAGCTTTTTCAAAGGTCAGAAGCTGTTCCTCTCTTCTCATATGACAGGCCACTTTTTTTGCATCAAAACTTCTTTTTTATTCACAGAAGTCACTGGGGATGGTGAACGAGATGGCGGTATTCCAGAATGTGATATGAACATACTGGGCAGCTTTCGCGGTGGTGGTTGTGATGGCGGCACCAGTGATGTGGTAGTTTCACCTGAAAAGAATGCGATGGAAGCTTCTGAGGTTGTACGATTGTTTTTTGAAGTTGCTTCTACTTCAGAAACTTCCATTCGCAACACTTTTGTAGGTGGACCACAATCAACAGCTATGATAAAAAAAAATATCATAAGCAGCTTGTACTTCGAATTGTGACTAGTCTGCCGACTATTTGTAATAACATGAACTAAACTATGTTGTAGTGTATGATACTGTTACATATAAGCGTACTGAAATCGGAAGATTCTTCCGTACGTTTTTGACAGAAAAACACACGCAATGGATAAATTGGATCCGCATTATCGAGACTTGCATAAACGAAGTGTGCCACGATAGTACTGGATTCGCTCCGTGCGAAATCCAATTAAAAACAAGACCTACTAGGTTTTGGGAAAAATGGATAGACACAAAAAAAGTAGATATACCATATGACTTGAAACTTTGTTTAGTTGATAAAAACATTAGGAAAAACGGCAAAAGTAGGGCCGATAGATTTAATTCTACTCACAAATTATCTAGGTTTAAGTTAGGAGATAAGGTACTTGTAAGAGCGTTAAATGTTTCCGATAGCGTGAATAAAAAAATGGCTAAATTCTTTGCACTCTATGAAGGGGCTTATAAGATAAAAAAATAGATAGGTGATGCAACCTACATTTCAGAGAATTTAGAAACTGGCTTAGAAAGAGGTCGTTTTCATGTAAATATGTTCAAATTGTATTTGGAACCAGAATAGTTCAAATTTTATCAGGCAATATCGCAGGGTTGAGTGATTTCAAAATAAAGCAGTACACGAATGAAAAGCGAAAGAAATTCGAACTCCAACGGCTCAACAATGAGTGTAACAAAAGGATCGAACTAATCCACTAATAACAATAGAGTTCTGCAAATATATAGGCCGTAGCAGTTTTCAAATTCAATCATAGCATTCAAAATGAATTCAAAGACGTACGGGTACATTAGCGTGCAAGATAAGGGGGTACAAGTGAAGGAGATGGATTTTGAAGTTTGCGATTCAAACAATAATTTATTCAAAACGCTCACCTATTCGGGAAAGTTCACCAGCGAAAGGGGAAGGTTTGCTGCGGGGAAGGTGTCCCAGATGAGAAATATTAAGAACAAGAAAAAGCACGAAGAAGTACAACCCATAGAAAAGAAACCAAAGTTAGCTGTACAATCATCGACTGCAATCCCCTGGGGACTAATAAAAATTGACATACCCGAAAAAACATCAGAAGAAGAGGCGGAGCACAAATATAAAATGAACTGCTTGAAGGTCTTTGGGACGTTAGACTTACCATCATCTGACGAAGAAGAGGAGAAAACCAAAGAACCGGAGGTGAAGATCACACAAAAAAAAAAGAGGAAATAAAAATGGTAGTGACAATACCGTTAGAAAAAATAGATTGGGAGTCAATAAAGAAGGGACGCACCAACAAAGAAAAAGCCGAGGTAATCAAAGAAGACGACATACTCCGAACACCTGAGCGCATGGACGAGGAGCTAGGATGCGCTTTGCACATTTCGTCACCAGATCCGGGTGCGGGGATAAACACTTTCGACATACCAGAATTAGACCTGGACAATATCTCATCAGATTTGGTATTACACGTACCAATACCGATAACGTTGGAAGAGGAAGGTATACCGGATTACATGGCGGAGTTTGACATATACGACCCACTCGGACTGAACAGAGACGACTACCACATACCTCACATATAAAAACACATGGATTTGACAAAGGAGACTACATGGATTTAACAATTACCCGGACTTAACATATGAAAATACCTGGATTTGACAACAAAAAACATCAAGAGTGCAAACGAGGCACGTTACACTCACATGAAATATGGTTTTCATCACCTACCTGTCGCACGATGCAGCCATCAGACGAACATCAGCTGATGAAAAGGGGGCAGTGTAACGTATTCGGCATGGCCATCTAGCCGAATCACACAGACGACACACACACACACACTGCTCCCGGACAAAACGCGACGCGTGACGTCACTTTAGGTATATAGGAGGCCACGCAACGGCGAGCAGCAGCGTTAGTTGAGCCAAAGCGGCGAACACGTCTCATATAGAATCACTTTGTAGCCAGTCAGCCAAAGCGGCGGCTGAGCATTAGAATCAATTCGAACTCTAGATCTTCTAGCCAAAGCGGTAGTAGAATCAAAACGAAAAGATAGTCAAAAGTTAACTTACTAAAGCAGTAGTTATTAAAAAGCAAAGTCATTAAATTTAAACAGTTAAATTCTCTTCCCAATATACCATTTGAAAGCTTAGAAAGCAAAACATAAACAAAACAACGCTCATAGGTTAAGATAGCAATAAGTAAAATTTGTTAAAATTAAAATCATTATAATTTTGTTGGTAACTTTGGTTTTGGTTTAAATTCACCAGAGTCAAAATAAATTCTCAACACGACGTATTGTCGTTCACGTTAATTTCTCAGAAGCCAGGAAACTGTTCTTTATTTTTCATTTTCCTTGCCTTATTTCATTTAATAAATTTGCATCTCAGGTAAAATCATTGATAGCTAAAAGACAGCTTCGGTGAGATACTCTCAGGCAGCAACGGTATAGTTGTAATTGGTACCCGAGTCTGAGAGTGTATCATATCCCAAGTCTGTAGCAGGCAGCTTCGGTGCGTTTAGCCTAGACAGCAACGGTATAGCTATAACTGGTACCCGAGTCTGGAAGGTTAAACATATCCCAAGTCTGTAGGGAGGCAGCTCTGGTAGAGTAAAATCTATCCGAGTCTGTATCAGGGTTTTTATGGGTTTTTTCAACTTTTCCTAGGAGGAGCTCCAAAAATCACACCCGTGACAAACAACTCACGCGGACTAGCATAATTTCACCAGCCTGCAGCTGGTGAAACATATGCAGTAAGTTACACAGGATTCCAGTGATTGCAATCAAATTTATTCAAATTACCCATTACAATAATGGCACATTATAAATGTATTATGGAAGTAGAGAGGATTTGAATACCAACGCTAAATACAGTCAGAACATCATCACAGATGATGTTAGAATCGGATTAGGTATCTGTAGTAAACACATATTGTGCGACCGCATTATCAATTTGCGTTTGGTTATACTTACCAAAAACAATAGCTCCACAATCACTATCGACAACGCCTGACACTTCAACCATAAGGTTTGGTGCAACTGAGGAGATGTTTGCATCAATCTCCGCGTCATCGATGCTCGATCCTCCACCTGTTGATAACCGGTGTTGCCGTTCTCACGTAAGTGCGTCACACTGACGGTGCTTCATGTTCGTCCATAACCTCTGAAGTTGCTTGGCATTAGCCTGAAATTGGAATAGCTTCAATGGAAGAGTGTGTGTTTGATTTCACAAAGTGTACGACTATTGACACTACACATGTTGCATGAGAAATATTCATAATTACTTCATACTGAGAGAAAATCTTAAAAGTATACAGTCGACTGCGCATGCGCCAAATAATTCAATTTTGATGGTCCGCGTGCACTTGATCTTTGGCCATTTTTATCCGATAGATAAGAGTACCAACTGACTTGGAATTAACTTATCCTTGAAAGCTCGTATTTCAGCGATTGCTAGCTAAAGTTCAGGGTGGTTAGTCTGCATGGGCAGTTTACAAAACTGGCGCATGCACTGTGACGTTGCATTTTGCGAGCGTCACAGTTGGGACACTGAACACGGTGACGACGTGAGGACGGACAACTCCAGAAAGTAGCCAGGTCTCAGGTTTTGATTTAATTTGCTTACTAATTATACTATTTCCTATATTTTGCTTCTATTTCACGAAATACGTAAAAAATATCGACGCTCGGGGAGACCACGCCAGGACGTCGAGGGATAACATCGACGTCTGAGACGAAGTCCTTCCCGAACTATTAGTTCCCGTCTTCTTCTACCGATCTCACGGTCGTGGATGCCGCAGGAGCGGTCGAATAAGGATGACTCGCTGAGCCACTTCTCCCGTTCCCGCAGACTTCTCAGCCTGGTGCTGGACCACATCCCGTCCACTCTTTCCGGACGTCTCGGCAGTGGTCGAATAGAGCAGGGCGAAGACTCAAAAGTAACCCAACAAACGCTTCCCGTTGCCGAAGACTTATCGACCTGGAGTCGAGCTGGACCAAATCATCGACTTTCTCGACATCGTCCCGCTATCGTGGTTACCCAAGAAAGGTCCCGATAGTATAACTGCAACCATGTGATGCAGGCCTGTCTGTAAGCCTTCCACATCGCCAATGGGGAAGTCTGGATGCAGATCCGGGTATAGGGGCATCAGAACTTCCGCCAGATCCTCTAACTGGTCAGTTTTTCTTGTTAAAGCGCAGTCAGGGTGCACGTCGTCCCGACGATGATCCCGAGGAGTCCCGAGACGAGAGACCAGAGATAAGTAAAGAAGACAAGAGAGGAAATACCATCGAATCCCGCTGTACCGCATTTAAAACATCCCGCCGTACCACCATGCCGATTCCAGGCTTGCACAAATATTCAAAATCAGGCAGAGTTGGACTACGCGTTCCCGAAAGTACGTCGAACAGTACTCGGCACCCGATTCGCCGCCTAAACTACCGTCGACGAGCGGCTCAACAGCAAGTAATTCCCGAAGCTATGAAATGCAGGACAACGCAGGATTGGGCCTACTTCTACGCTCGTCCGTCTTCACGTGAAGAACAGTGTCCCGACAAGTATCCCGAATACCGATTCCCGAGTTATCGTATATTTTTCTATTTTCATTTCTGCTATAATTCTCTTCTTAGTTAGTACGTTACGTAGAGTCATCTTTGTTATATTAGTCAAATTCAGTATAAAGAACACTTAGTGACTTTAGTTTAATCCCGTATCCCGTATACGAGGGAGTTATATTTCATCAGTAAGGTAAGACCTATTTTCTGTAAAACCATGAGTTCTCTCACGAGTCCCGTTTAGTTTTTGTCTATTATACTTGATGTATTGTATTCTGGTGTGGTGTGGTATAGACCACTTTACCGGCACGTAAGTCTAAGACTTCGTCCCGGTTATTTTATAGTATATTGTTGGATAATTAAAAACGGATTCCCGAGTTAACTCGTGCTTAGCATCTATTTTGTGGCTTTCTTCCTTATTGCTTTCTTTCTTCATCTCACGCTGCTTACGCATGTTGTAGAGTTTAGTTGCTTTTTCTTATCTTTGATTCTGTAGTATAATAGCAATCGACCTGTAAACTATATTTCTGGAGGTAGCGAGTGTAGAAGCAAGCATATTATTTAATTTATAGTTTTCTAGGTATTAGATATTGTATCTGATTTATTTCGCATGATTATTCTGATTATCGTATGATAGTTGTCCCGTTCAATGTTAAATTGAATTTGGTATTATATCGAGCCGCACTGCTTTGATCTTTATTATTATTCTGTAATATTTTCTGTGAATATTCTTCCCGATTTGATCCCGATAATATCTGAGACACAACGATAATCTGGCAATATTGTATTTCTATCCCGTAAAATTACGGATATCGACATTATAATCCCGATGATTCAATAAATTGATCAGATAAAGGAATATTCTAATTCTTGTTTAATTTAGCGTCCCCGCCCCTCTACCATTATTCGTAATAAAATATAGTCTGAGCTAGTTGGCAATTTTCGCCGTCACATCTATCGAGCATTTATTATATTTCAAGTGACGTTTACACGTCTGGCGCCCAACCTTAGTTTTGTCTTATTTTATTGACCACATTCAGTGACGCCGAAGTGCACGGCTACGTAGTTAACCCTGCCCTTAAAAAGTCGCTCGTTGCAGCACAGTCCATTGTATACTTTCAAGATTTTCTCACGGTATTTATTAGGTTGTAAAATGATATTCTAGAATAAAAAAGAATAACACCTACCTTTTGATTGATGAGTTGAGACCGAGGGGTTAACCAGTGCAATATTTAACGTACACCTAATTACCGGTACTCAATGATTACAAGGGATTACAAAACATTACAGATTACATGGGACTACGAATGATTACTGAATGATTACATAGGATTACAAAGGATCACAGAAAATTTCAGAGGATTACAAAAGATTTCAGTACAAAACAATCGTTTATTCAATCAATATATACAGAGCGATTCTGTGGAAAGTAACGCGCCTGCAAGGTAGGCAAACGGGAAACGCCTGCATTGAGCAGCTCAAACATCGACAATTTCCCACATAATAAATGAAACCCAATCGTCGATGTTTGAGCTGCTCAATGCAGGTGTTTCCCGTTTGCCTACCTTGCAGACGCGTTACTTTCCACAGAATCGCTCCGTATATATATTTATTCATCCATTTATTTATTAGAAATTAAACAGTCATTTTTTTAAATCTAAGTATAGCATTGAATCATTAAATATTTTATTATGATCATCAATACAAGTTCCAGTCATGAAAAGTTCAAAATATTAATATCCACATAGAGATGACTATGTTTTATCACAGGATTTGGAATAGTACAGATATAATTTTCGATTTCGTAGTATCTATGGCGGTCCATTGAGGCTTGTATTAATTTTCCAGTCGGCTCGATAGAGAACCATGAACATAGACAGCCTAAGCCTTTCCTATTCGGCCCTTGTACAGGAGCACACAAAGCCGAGAACTCCCTACTGCGCCCTTTACCTGACAAATAAGAAAACGCTAGAATCCTGCCGACCAGCACATTCCTTTCCGACGATTTGAAGACACACCAGTCTCCTATCGACACTGTGTCTTCTTTCGTCGCTTCCCCTGAATTACATATGGCCTCTCGTGTATGATCATGTGCAGATGTCAGCGTTGGTGCTGGTGCCTTTACCCTATATAGGCGGTCATTGCTGAGTGAGTTGTTTCCGAAGCTAAGCATCCAGCACAGCGTTGATTTTTTAATTATGAAACTCTTGCCAGTACCATCAGCCACTTGCACAAAAGGACTATTCGTGGGGAGTTCATCTTTAGCAAATTTAATATCGAAGGTTTTGAGTGCCAATTTATCCGACGAAATAACACATAAGTCCTCGTGTATTTAGTCATCATCTGCAATGGTATTGTTGTGGTAGATAGGTATGGCTTCGTTCGATGCTCTTTTATAAAGTGTCATCTGCTGGTTCGAGGTCTGGTTGCTTAGATCCCCGGAGATATTTTCAGTCTCAACATCGCTTTCATCATTATCATCGGATAATCCTAAAGGTAGTTCTTCGGGAATAGGTGGTATAATAGAACAAGAGACCGCGGGAATTTCCAATACCCGCATATTCAACCCTTCAGCTATACGTAAAGCATGTTCCTGTGCAAGTACAATGGCCTGTTCAATTTCCATGTCACTCGGTAAATACGAAGCTGCCACGTCACTCAGATTCTCAGGTCCAGTCTCGACTAGGGTGGTTCTCTTATTGCGAGGAAAGCTGTAAGTGTTGTCTAGTGTCTGGGACACGTCGTTTTGCAGATCTATACGCCGAACGCGTTGCATGAATTCCAGCATGCTGAAGTTGATAATTGTGGAGTAGGTAGACGTCATGGAACGTGCGGAGCGGAAAAAAGACTCGCATGGTTGGCTACTCCATAACCACGGCTTCCACAAATGCTGATTATCAGTTTCTCGTAGCTGTCTGACCATTCGGACGAGAGAATGTGCATTCAGCTCGAGGCACATGTATGCGTTTTTCGTAATGAAATTTTCGGATACTGAATATCCGAAATCTTTCAACCATTTCATCCATAACCTCAGGAAAAACACACACTGCCAGATATTCTGTATTCTGAGTATTGGAGTCATTCGTTGATCCGTAAAGGAGCCCACGGCCAATCGGGCCATTTCAAGATACGTGACAGTTGCCTTGGCTCCAACCACCCTCTCCGTCAGCAAGCTTGTCACTCGTACGTCCCATATCTTTTGCATGGCTCGGAAATTCATTTTATCGTTAGGTTCAAGATCGGAGGCTGTTAACATATGCTGGTCCTTGCTGACTTCTTCTATAAGAACCCTTAAGTGACTTGGTGATACCAAGTACTGTCCCATTGGTAGTACGATAGACGGTTTCAAAAGTCGAGTTCTCAACTTGGTAGCGATATGTATATGATCTTGAACATAACTTATACTTCTGCTAGGATCGCCCAGGAACCAATCATTCCAGTATAGCATATCCCTCGATGTGCTTGTACCCATCGTAGTCGCAAATGCACGGTATTGCATTGCCTTGAGCAAACGGCTATCCCCATCAGAAGAAAACCCAAGAATTTGGATATCTACCTTCATAGCTTCCTCGATCATCCATTTCCATTTGTTAATGACGTCTTTATATGTAAATTTATTATCAGTACCGTACAAGGACAAACAAAATGCTGGGGCGTTATTAACGAGGGGTTGAGCCATTATACAGTATGCATTACTAGCTGCGGTTTCATACTTATAATGAGTCTGTATTATTTCAGCAGACGTTGCTGGAAAGGCGCATTGACGCGGTATTCCGTCAGAGTTCAGGGGCAACACAAGACCAACGAACAGATTTGTCACAGGGTCATATTGTATTTTTCCTGTAATTCTCGTAGCATCTTCTGATATCCAGATTTGGAGAGGATATTGTCGCTTCACCAAAAAATCCCTCAGTCCGGAAAATCGAAATTCACCCTCAGTTACGGACTTGGTAGATGCCTTTATGATGCGCTGAACTGACGCTATAGATGGTAATGCGCGACTCAAGTTACTATGCAACACCTCATACATTTTTCGCCCCCCTAGTAAGAACAGATATGCTGCAAATTTTTTAAGCGTGTTAGCCGAGGTGTCAGTAGAATCTTGAGTATATCGCTCTCCCCCTTTCTTTCTGCCTGCATTTGACTTAGCAGTATTGTATAGAGCGTGAAGAAAACGACTTAGCGGCGAACTCGCATTATCGCTGACTGTATCTTTCTTCGTCTCCATGTGAGTCTCCATGTACGATTTCAAGTTTTCCCTTAGAAGAGTATTTTCGTTGATTAAAACTTCGATCTCGTTCAAAATAGGGAAATAAGACGTAATCTTTGGTGTGCTGACGGCAGATCTGTTCAATTGTCGCTTCCTTCTCTGCAATCTGCAATACTTCTTCATCTTCCACTTCTCATCTAATTGGGGTCTGTTCTTTTTTCGGATGGTGTCTCCAGACCCCAGTAGAACTTCCGTGTTTAAAAATCCTTTGGCGCAATATTTTCCTGAGTATTTTCGTTTGAGATTACACGGTCGTCTTCTACCCGCTTGCGTTTAGCATTCTTGGTGCGAACTGTGATATCATCGTCCGATTCATCATGTTGCTCATTTCCACACATCAATGCCAAGGGATCATCCGCCATTTCCTCACCAAAATCTTCTGTGGAACTTGTCCCAGCATTTGCAATATGGGCTTTAGGCCGTTGATACATGTTGTCTAAACGTTTCTGACCACTTTTGGGTCTTTGCTGAGATTTCAGCATCAGCTTTTTCTTTATATGAGTTTTAACGTGTCTGTGGAAATTTGAGGTAGACCATCTGTTTTTTACTGAGCAGTCTTACTATAGCGTTGCAAGGAGGAGATCCGAAACTGCATCTGATACCGGCCTTGTATAAGTTTCCCTCGCTAAGCGTGACACTAACATCCAAGCTGTCCATTTTCATCAGCTCGCTATCACCAGAATCATTTTTTAGCCAATTCATCAAAATTTTGGTGAGGTATCGCGTTTCCCCGGCAATGCAGGAACCTTGAGCGGTTTCGTCCGACGTTTCGTCCTCATTGCTTTCATTCGCATGCTTCTGTTTCCTTTGCATCGCCTGTATAGCTCAGCTACACACAGCAGACCAGCCGCGGCCGCGGACGTCTGATCGTGGTTTGTTTGGCAGATCGCGGTGGCGGGTGAGGCGTCGTGAGGTCCGGCAGGCCAACAATAGCGGCGTAACGGCGGCTAACAAGGAGACCTCCCGGCAGTCGGATTTTTGTAATTTTTCATACTCATGGTACGTGAAGCTCAGACCTCGAACATTAATTTCCCAAAGCAGTTCGATGCCATATTCAGAAATTTTCGAGAAAATCGACTTTGAAATTTTCCGAGCGCTTTATGTATATCAAAAATGTACCAATTTTCAAGCGAGATTCGTAGCGCACCCGGTAGCGCTCGAGTCTGACAAGCGCGGAGACTCTGGTTCGAGTCTCGCTCGGAGTATTTTTTTTTTTTTCAATTTGTTTCAATTCGCATACCTCCGTCATTTAAATATAAAAATCATCAAATCTATGCTAATTTACAGATATCCAATTATCATTTTCAATGAAAAAACGTGAGTCTTATTTTTAATTATCTCTTGTTTCAAATTGCGAATAAGCGACAAAAATAATATCCCGCAATGATATTCATGAACTTCCCTGCAGATTATAGAGAGAAATATAAATGGAAGAATGAATGTTAAAATATTTGAATTAAATTTAAAATACAAGATTATTTTGTATGAGGATTTGCTCGTAATATACGAGGGCATCCTTCAAGCGTGATTTTGAAACTTCACTGTACAGAGAACCTTCAATATCATCTTGTGCCGTTGAGGGACCAGGCACATCGTCGTCTCCCACGCCCGACATTATATGATCTTCTTGATCGTATATCACAAAAAATCGCGCACCACGTCGAAAAACACTACTTGCTGCTTCGAAAATCAACGGTCAGATGCTACTTCGAACAGGCATTCCTTGCGGCAAACGCCGCATCCCTTCCACAATATACCCAGAAATCTTTTGTGCCCAAGCAGCTGTGCCCACTCCGCAGGTAGCGGAAGCAGCCGTAACATTCAAATATTTTAACATTCATTCTTCCATTTATATTTCTCTCTATAAGCTGCAGGGAAGTTCATGAATATCATTGCGGGATATTATTTTTGTCGCTTATTCGCAATTTGAAACAAGAGATAATTAAAAATAAGACTCACGTTTTTTCATTGAAAATGATAATTGGATATCTGTAAATTAGCATAGATTTGATGATTTTTATATTTAAATGACGGAGGTATGCGAATTGAAACAAATTGAAAAAAAAAAAAATACTCCGAGCGAGACTCGAACCAGAGTCTCCGCGCTTGTCAGACTCGAGCGCTACCGGGTGCGCCACGAATCTCGCTTGAAAATTGGTACATTTTTGATATACATAAAGCGCTCGGAAAATTTCAAAGTCGATTTTCTCGAAAATTTCTGAATATGGCATCGAACTGCTTTGGGAAATTAATGTTCGAGGTCTGAGCTTCACGTACCATGAGTATGAAAAATTACAAAAATCCGACTGCCGGGAGGTCTCCTTGTAAGCCATTCTCATATCCGCCCTCGTATTGGCTTACTTTGAACGGTTCCTACCTGAAAACGGTTTAGCATTCGACATTTTAGGATGAATAATTTTGGTCTTAGATTTTCGCGAGGAATCCACCGGTGTAAGGAAAGTACCATATTTTGAATCACCCTGTATAGAGATAAATGGTGAGTGTAGGAGAGGACAGGGTTGGTAAAAGACGCACAGATAAATATTGTTATAACGATTGTTCATTCATATCATTCAATATTCATAAAGGCAAAGGTTTAAGCTCAAGTCTACTGAAATTTATGCAAAGATTCAAACTTAAGGTAACTAGGATTTATTCAAAAGCATTGGGTATAAAATTTAGAACTAATTATGTTAATAGTAAAATCTTATTCCAGATAAAGTTTAGGAATAGATGTTTCTTATGAAAAACTAGACGTTGATTTTAGCAAGTGCTCAGCTTCGGTGTTTACATGGCGAGCAGTGTTGAATACGTTCGAGCACACAGGTATCATTTTGAGAACACATGCCTTTATACTTGCAGATTATACAATTGTAAAACGACTCGACCAGTTTATCATTTGACTCGAGATTCTAACTGAAGATGTTTGTGAACTGTTCAAGTGTGAAGCCTTGACGCATATGGTGCAGGAACATAACGCAGAATTGCCCGCACACACGGGATGAAAAACTCTGTAGTTTTTTTGTCATTCTAACGGTAAGAGGTGCAGTTTCGTCGCAGGGCGCGTAGATGATGCGGTATAAGAGGTGGCATACCCATACTATCGAAGTATATTCCGTTACAAGAGTCTGACACATAAAAGGCAACCCAGTGAGATCCTGGTTTTGTATGCTCATCCGTGTTCGCCACAATAACTGCTGGATATGACCATTTCAGGGGTATCTGGTCAGCTGGAAACACTCCCCTAGAACGGGCAGGAATTGTCCCCAACGCTCTGTATATCTGAAGACTGTCCATTCTGTATTCTAGTTGACTAGATACTGAGGTGATTATCGAGGTTGATTCACGTTGAACAGCCGTCTACCTCATCGTAGCCCTCATCACATTCTGGTTGATCAGGTGACATCGAGGGTTCGGTAATGTTCGAAAACAATGACACTGTCCTCTCGCGTAACCTTTTGTTTTCCTGCTCCTGCCACGAGTCACCACGCTTGTTAATATTCGTGACAGCTGCGGTGCCTTTCTTCATAGGTTTTGCCCGAAACTCCGGTTGAATATGCGTGTTCATCGATTCAATAGAGAACGAAAACGATGTCACAATTCGGTCTGATAATCTGTAGGGCACCAGCCACCTCTTCTGCTTCAAAGCGTTGCTGAATGCGCAGGTGAAGGTCCTTCGGTTTCCCGAAAGTAAGATACATGACCTGTCAGCTACCATGTCTTTGAATGCCGGGGATTCCCACTCTCCGCCTTCCAGATTTATGATTTCACGTGACATCACATCTTCAAGGAATTTAACTTTTTGTGCACCGCGAGTGAAAGTGTTCATTGCCTTACGCGTGAGAGAACGTAAATCTGCTTTCAAATCCTCAAGCGTTACATTGCCTTCGAACCACTCTTTACCGTGATGTTTCCGGGTCACAACATTGTTCTATATTTTCTGTCTTGTACAGAGTTCGGAATACGCGTGAGGTGGTTTGATAACCCAGTGAGACGCAATGTCATACTCGTAGGTCACGACAGCAACTTCTTTCGGCAGGAACTGACCGTTATTGCCGTAGCAGCCTTGTATATCGACGATGTAATGCATGACGTTTCGAAGGACGCGCGACAGAAAGCAACACGAACGTTTCAAGCAGAAATAGAGAACTAAGCTGTTGTGGGTACGCTTCGAGGTATTTAAGGTCTTCTGTTTTATGATTGTTACTACTCCCACTACTGAAAGGGATGTCCTACTAACCCCTGCCTGTAGTGAAAGCGGTTTGCCCGGCCGACAGGTCCGAGAAAGCTTTATGACTGTTCCAGGTTTTTTCTGAATGATGGTCGTATTCAGACGCAGACCGGCTTCAAACACGCAGAAACAGGTTTTGCATGGACTATCTGCTCGCTAGCATTTCTAGTTACCAAAATCTGTGATGACTTGTCGCATGGAATCAATTTCAATTACGTTGTCGAATTCTGCGTAGACGATGCAGTTTATAGTCGTGGTCAGAGAATTCTCAAAACGTGTTTCAATCCGAACACTGCCATGCTTGATGAGATTCCAATGTCCGTTATCACTGGCTGAGAGGTCAGGTGTAAGATCGAATGCCGTGAGACAGTATCCCTCCGCATAATCCTGCCGGGCAATAGAGTTTCCCTCGTTGAGGAAATGGATACCGGTCCCCGTGGACAGGGTGTTGTAGGAATCCACAAATAATTTGTTCGTGAAATTTGGCTGTAACGGCTTTGACGGGAGCTGGGTGCCTTCGATGTATAAGGAAAGGTGGTTGACTCCGAAAGATGTGAAATTGAACGGGTTGCATTTTTTATCTCCGTTATACGCTTTGTTATCAACAAATTCGATGATTAAACGTTTCGGTAGTTGGCCCAGGCTGACTGTCAATACATCGCGGAAGGTAGACATGTGGCGTTATGTTCGTTTATTTTAAGTAAATGATAAACAGGGTGAATAAAAACTACGTGAATAAGCTATGAATATTTATCAAAAATCTATCAATTAGTTTTGAATGATATCTTAATACAATCAACGAATTAACCTAAGCTATAACTAGGAATCATTTAGAGTCAAGAAGTTCATCGAGAACAACCAAATGAACGAGATTATTAATTGTATTTTAGGGTTGAGGCTTCAATAAATTGAACTAGGTGAGTGAGAAAAACTTTATTAAAGCTTACTAAAAGTTCATTCAATGCATAACAAGGATAATTGTCATGTTGTAACGAATTAGTCCTCGTTACAGTCAGCAGCGCAGTTTGAACCGCCAGGTCTTAGAGTCTTCGAGAAATGCACGAAGTCTAGACTCGACATAATGCCTGCGCCTGTAATTTCAAGGTACGAATTATCACACATTCAATGCCAACATTCATTGGCCACAAACATCTGCCAATACTCCTGTAAAAAAAATAAGTGCTGTCTAATGGAATTAGGTTATTGAAAAACATGAATATTTGAAAAGTATGAATAACTACGATATCGTGCGATGAATGTGTGATAATTTTAACCTTGAAATTACAGGCGCAGGCATGCGATGTCCAGTCTAGGCTTTGTGCATTTCTTGAAGACTCCAAGACCTGGCGGTTTGAGCTGAGCTGCTGATTGTAACGAGGACTAATTTATTACAATATTATACTTATCCTTGTTACGCATTGAATAAACTTTTAGAGAGCTTCAATAAAGTTTTTCTCACTTACCGAGTTCAATTTATTGAAGCCTCAACCCCAGGATTAATGATTAATAATTTCGTTCAAATTGGTTGTTCTCGATGAACTCTTTGATTCTAATTAATTTGCAGTTATAGCTTAAGTTAATTCGTTGATTCTATTGTGATATCATTTGAAACTGATTGATCGATTCTTGATAAATATCAATAGCTTATTCACGTAGGTTTTATTCACTTTATTTATCATTTGCTTAAAATAAACGAACATAATCACACGTGTCTACCTTCCGAGATGTATTGAAAATCAGCCGGTTTTCAACAACAATGGCTGCCGAGTTTCATCGATCGCACGCCAAAATCACCCTAGGGCTTTTCAGTGCAACGAGTGGCTATCCCCCTAAAAATACGAAATATTCGGCGTCCGGACGCATGGACCATTCGGTTTCACCTGATTGTCACGGTATAATGCACTCAAATATCAAAAGAGCTGTATTATTGACGTAAATAATAGATAATACAAGTCAATGAGCAAGAGTGAATTTGAAATAGATGATAGAAATGGTTTCATGATTTTTGTGGTATTCAAATTTACATTAATGGACTCTCATCGGTTTTTGTCGAAAATTAGGATTCGTTTAAAATGTTTGAATTGCATTTATGATGAAATGTGATTTGATCGAAAATAGATGTTGAGAAATTGGAAAAACTAACTTCGAATATTCATCATTTGATATATGCATGTCCTTTTTTTTCGGCATTATTAATTTCTTTATCCAAATTTATTCCGATGTACTCTGACTAACCTATGATAAGTACTGGAAGCGCAGTCTACGGTTGAAAAATCTAACAGATCTTGAAAACAACGAATATGTCATACCACACCAAAGTTTGAATCCTGGTTATAGGACTGGATCATTCATTTAGTGTGCGCTAAGTGAATAATGAAACCTTGTATATTCTATGCTATTCAAAGTTTAGTGATATATATTTAGCGATAATTTTTTCTTGTACACTTTTTATTTTCTTCACGAGACTCTGATTTTTTTCTTTTTCCAATTTGATTAATAATTCATGCTTCAACAGGCTTGGGCGTTCTCGTCCTCAAACAGTTATGATTCGCTGTTTTTTTTTGCAATGACTGGTAGAGATGGAATGATTCATGTTGTTACGTCTGCTTCAAATAGTGTAAGACACGTTGTCACCTCGTCCTGACTCCATCTACATCTCTCTATCTGTTTTGTGTTGGAATGCTGTTTTCTCTTTATTATGTTTCCCCCCTCCGCATGATTGTCATCTTTTGTCTCGCTAATTTGGGAGTTTATGGCGTTGAAATAGTTTCGACACGAATCACGACTACTGAGATCCTGCATATCAGCAGATAACTCATCGTTCGTATTTTCCTTGGCGCCATAATCTGAAATATAGGAGTCAATATATGTACAAGTATGGCAGGCTCCGAGTTCAAATTGTAATAATTCTTGTGATAGTAAATCAGTGCCATCAGAGACAAATGTTCTTGGCTAATTACGAAAACATATTATATCGAACTCCAAATCAACAGTTTGTCAGTCATGGTATTTGTGCGGAACCTGATTATTCTCAGCAAAATCTTTTTGTAGAAATAATTCGACGTAAGTTATAAGCGATGCAAAAAAGTCTAAACGCTTTGAGATTCCTCAGACGGACCAGGTAAGTAGGCATCACTGAACACACAGCTGAGAATCTAATGATCAATATACACATACCCATTAAGGTGATTTCTATATCTTAATTCAATCGTTCTGACAGCACAAATATGTAATTAAATTTGAAATTACAAGTTTTATAATTACACGACTACTCCAAAAAACACTATGTGAACAAATACATTTAGAAGTTTTGAATTATCCAGTACTTACTGCAGTATTTATTCTTTGACTGAATATGTTTTTCCTTCTGGTTATTGATGCTTGCTAATAACTGGTTCTGCCTTTCAAGACTGTCATCGGCATCATCAGCATTATCTGGCGCATCATGGCGAGTTGTTTCAGAGTTCATCTCATCTAAAACATTTTCTTTGTCGCAGTCTTTGGTTTTTGGCTTGGCATTGCTTGTACCTACTGACTGTTCCAAAACTTGAGACATTCTGATAATGTCTCGATTTATTACAGGTTGCCTGTGAATATTTTTATGAATGTCTTCATGGTGGCCCATGGAGTTTGCCACATCACATATCTCATCTTCTGGTAAATTCATTGATGCGCATTTAGTTGCAACATGTTTTCGCAGAGTTGTACTACGTAGAGCCTTTGGATTTGTCGCTGACCATTCGTCAGCAAATTTGCGCATTGAATTACAGGCTCTAAGATAAACATGCCTTTTGTGGTCAGTGGTACTGGAGAGGCCAAATACATATGGATTGTTGTCAGGGACTTTAGCAGCACTTCGAAATTGAATAATAGTCAGGACACTTCGGAGTATTTCTGAGCTCAGAAGGACTCGCACTGTTCTATTTAACTTTCCACAAATAGTGAGTCCAACGTATTTTCTAGCAGCCTCCTGTTCCTTGATGGACAGTGATGACAATGATCGTTTATCGATTTCATCGGCACCTGTACGGCAGTTGAAGTCGTCTATCGTGACTCTTTCGATCTCGTCTGCTCTACGTCGATTGAAGACTTGTATGAGGATTAATCTTGCTTGCGCTAAAGATAGCCAAGCCTCGTACGTGAATTTCTCTTGCAGGCTTTGATAAGCAGCCTCCCTTTTTTCATTCAAGAAATTATTGAGTCGTGAAATATCATCAGTCTCTGGAAGATCGACTGTTTTTTGACGTCTATATTTGATCTGAGATTCAGTAACTGCCTTACCGACGCTGCAACCAAAGTCTTCATTGAAAAGTTTCAGAAAATCAGCGGTAATACTTTTCTTTTCATCGTCATGTTGCTTGATGCATTCGGTTTTAAGGTGAAGTGAAACGTTTCAAGGCCACGGCCGGGTGCTTTTCACCGTGGTAAGACAGAAATACCGAACGTTCGGTACCTCTGCCTACCGCTAGATGGCGCAGTGCACGTCTTCCGATGCTTGATACGCCGGTATAGATATACGTATACCAATGCTCGCGATTATTTCGAACTTCGAAATCGAACTTTCCATAACCTCTAATATGAAATGAACTTCTATGTTAGGCTAGCTCTCAAAAGTGTGAGGTTATGTCGTCTGCTTATTTTATGTGGATTTTTGTCCAACAAATCGAACTTTCCATAACCTCAAATCCGAAATGAACTCCTACGCTAGGCTAGCTGTCAAAAGTGTGAGGTTGTGTATTATGTGAGGGCTTGTGTTATTTGGATTCTTGTCCAATAAATCGATCTTTCCACAAACTCAAATCTGAAATATAGTGGCTAGCTGTCAGTCGAGTAAGGTTAGGTCAGGAGGAGCAACAGAAACATCTTACGTAAAGCGACAGAAGAAACCTTCACTAGCGCCGCCGCTCGGTTCACAAGTATACTGGTCGTCGGTACAGGCTCTCACCTTAGCTGAATGTCGGTTTTTTAGTTATGAGTGACGGATAATCGTCAATTCTCAGCCATTTCTCTATCAAATGACACGGGAATAGGCTCAGAGTGTGTGGTTTTTCATTGCGGAGTGGCTGATTGTCGGGAAAATGCGATTATCTGCGGGAACAGTGAATAATCTCGCGATTTATGTGGTCGGTACGTCAATCTGTGAAAATTTTTGTCAAATTTTGAGAAAGTGAAATGATCAGCCACTTTTTGCCACAATTATGTGTAATCCCTCAAAGTTTCATTGCGATTGATTCAGTAGTTTCGGAGAATTCACGATTCCCGTTTTCGAGGTTCTGACAAACGTTTCACTTCACCTTAAGAATGGCGCCCATTTTTCTTATACATGTTCCGATAGCTGCAGCTAAACTTGGTTTTCCATATACTTCCGTCTCCTCATCAAATTCTGCGATATTATTAATGGATAACAAGACGGCATCATAGAATTTAGGATCGTACATTGAAGGCAAATCATTGATTTCAGGATTGTTTTTCTTCAAATCAGTCAAGAATCTGCCTAATAATCTCAAGTGGGCTCTTATCATGTTATACTGATGTGGTTTTTTTGAATTTCCTGCACATTTTGTTTCCATACAAGGTGAGGAGATGATCATATCGTATCAGGCGTACAATTTCATTTTCCCTCATCACAAGAATAATTTGTGTCCTCAATTTAAGGGATTCTACTGCATCAACGCGGCCGAGCATCTTACGAGCCGCTACTAGAATAGATCCACTGTTTGTAGCAGAACAACTGGCACAAAGTTTGGAGTGATGTCGGATATTAGTTTTAACACACAATTCTCTGCATTTTGGGCATGGTATAAAATGTTGCGCATTTTCGTTCATTTTTTTCCGTGGTCGTCTACATGGTATGAGCTCTCCTTGATTAAAGTCCGCATTTTTGTTGTGTTACCTTTATCTCTTAACTTCTTGATCATTTGAGCACGCTCAGCAGTTTTCTTGGGCAGGATAGCAAATTGTTTGACTTCCGCTTCATCTTTGTGAACTGATTCTAAATGTCGTGCAATTTTCAATACTTTTTTGTGACGAAAAAAAAAAAACAGAAATGAAGCTTTCCAGCTCCCTCTAGCCCAGCTGATGGTTTAACAACCATACCAGTATCATCACAAGCTGACGTACCGGAAACATTTTATATCGATGATAAATTGCATGACCGATCTGTCGATTGATTTTTACTTCCATTCATACTTGTACTCTTGTTTGGAGCACAGGCTTCAGGCTCATCAAGATCGTAATCACTATCAGCCATACTAGAGGAATCTCGTTCACTATTGTGGTACGCGGAGTTATATTCTGAACCTTCGTCGCTCTGAGGTTCAACATTATCATCGCTATAGATAATTTCATCAGAAATTGTAGTTTCTTCTACATGTTTCATTTGTTCTGTTGATATACTATTTATAGGATCATTCGAATCATCTTTTGTATTTCTATTCCTATTTTTCTCCGGGTTATATTCTGAAGCTTCATCACTTTGAGATTCAACATCATTATCGCTATAGATAATTTTATAAAAAACTGTAGTTCCTTGTACATTTTCCACTTGTTCTGTTGACATACTATTTATGGAATCATTCGAGTCATATTTTGTATTGTTATTCATATTTTCCTCGAGGTTATATTCTGGACCTTCATCACTCCGTGATTCAACATCATCGCTGTCGGGAGTTTCGTTAGAATCTGTAGCTTTTCCTACGGGTTCTATTTGTTCTATTGACATACTGTTCAGAGAATCATTTGTTATATTTTGGTTTATATTTTCATTCGCAATTGAATAATTCTTCGTTTGTAAGATTAGCTCCGTAAGGTTAGTATCAATGAATGTAGTGGTTCCATTTTCTACACTGTCGTTAATGTATTCTTTTGGAATTAAGACCTCACTTCTGGGTATCGTCAATTCGCTCATACTGTCATGTGCGAGTGCATCAAATTGCGCCGAAATAGGATTATAGTTTGCAACAGTGATAGAGATTTCACTCGATGTACAAACTTCATTTATGTTATTTGACAATAAACAATAAAACAAACAATATGTGATATATTGAAATGTGTTCAATTAACTGATAGATCGGATTGTAGTTGGTCCATGCTCTGGATAATCTCTATAGGGTTGATGTAGTCAACTGTTTGAGTAGGTCGAGCTCTTGGAGAGTAAAAAGGTTCTGTCCTAAGTGTGGTTTGACATTCGGGTTGCGTAGTACACTCATTTTGGTTTTCGGATACATCACGTATTGAGTTAGGATTAGAGTAGTTAGCAGGGGCGGTTTACGAAAATTGGCGCCCTAGGCCTGAAAAAATTAGCGCCCCCTTTCCATTAAATCGTCGAAAAAGCATGGGACAAAATTAGTCATTTTTATGTTTCAAAAATGATGTGACCAAAACATATACTGTGAAATATCAAACATACATATATTTATAAGTGGGAAAGAAGTACGTATATATTATATGTTGAGGATCCATTGCCCGGGATTAACTCGGTCGCTTTCTTGCTTTTAAGCTTGCGAATCTCGCCAGCGCGCGGCGCCCCCTCTGCCACGGCGCCCTAGGCCTGGGCCTAGTGTATAAGCCGCCTCTGGTAGTTAGTGTCATCAGTTTGGATTTCTGATCTATCAGAGATATAGTCCGATGGATTTGTAAGTCCAGTTTGAAATTCAGGTAGTGCAGCTTCATTATTTTTTGATGATATATTGACAGCTGTCTCTTGTTCAAATATATTGTGGTTCACGTCTTTCATGGACGACAAGCTAATATCTATTTCTGGGAAAGAATCTCGAAAACTATCCTGATTTGAATTTTGTTTTGTAACATCAGCTGCCAAACAGTTTGATACGATAGCCAGTAGATTTTGCAACTGCATTTCAGGGCATATTTCATTGTTATCAAACGGGTGAGCATCCAGCTTCTGTTTAATTTCTTGCAGATGATCCTCGTCATCTGAAATGAAACTGAGAACTATTGGAAATATTTTGTGTTGCGTCCGGGCTTGTACCCCCGAACGTACCTCCTCGCCTCCCACTACAATCTCTTCATTCCCACGTAATATGACTATCTCCAACCTAACCGTCTGCTCTTATCTTTTCCCGCTCCTCACCTGACTCCTGGACTACCAACACCCTGGGAATCACGCCAGAACTGCAACTGCACCTTTGCCTCCCCATCTTGCTTAGAACCAACCTATCCTCATTACTCTATTCTGATTGCCAACTTACTCTTCAGTACACCTTCAATCTCTTCACATCTTCTCTCCTTTTTCTATCCCTACTCCTCCTTTATATCCAACTTCTACTTCCAAGTCAACTCTCCAACGACTTCTTCCTCTATCCTTCTACCATACAGATCACCATCCATTCTTTCATCATATTCATCTCATCCTACTACACAACCTCACTCTTTAATCAATAAATGATTATCAATTGAATTTATTTCAATCGCTCATTAACCTTTCCACACTCTCCTCTCCAGTTACTTTAAGTATAAAATAGGGTTGAACCCACAAGAACAGCGTCCCGGACGTTACATTTGCATAAAAAAGAAAACTTAAGGCATAAAGATTTTGAAATGACATAAATGATTCAGTATTGTGTTACGTATTCGATACACACCCACACTATTCCATACTCTCCTATACTCTCACCCTCAATACCCAAGACATAACATCCTGCATGCATCCAGTCTCACGGCATCTAATCAGAGGAAGTGTCATCCTTACATTCTAAGAACTTCACCCCTACTTACGCACCCATTAAACTGCTGTACCTGCATAAACGCGCCCACGCCCTAGAGACCAAGGAACAATAGAATGACCTCATCAATCGGCTCTTAGACAGTAGCCAACATCTTCACTTGCTTCTCAATCGTCGACCATAACACCCACTCTTCCTTCCAAATCGTTGATCAGAGCACTCACTCTGAGACTTGCTCCTCAATCGCAAAACAGAACACTTACTCTAGCACGTAAATCATATATAGAATGTTTCATCATCATTGTAATTAAAAGCAATAAACAGTTATTCAGGAATCATATATAAATTCTACATCAACAGTAGATAGGGTGCAGTATGGCTCCTATTTTATTGCCCCCCATAAAACGGCCCACCGCTGGGAGGGGGGGAAAGAGGGGGGGGGGGGGGGTCCGCCATTTTTCCGCCGCCTTTTTTTTTCCCCCTTAACCTAGCTAAATCTGTGGATTCTGACCTAGGTGAGTTTTAATGATTATAACCTACCTGAATTCTACCGATTCTAACCTAAATTCTAATTCTATCACTGCTCTTTTCGCTTCGGCAGTATGGATCCGATTATTTGAGCTGGTATATGTAGATATAGGGGACTGCGCTTCTCTTTGCTTCGGCAGGATGGGTCCGTTTCTTTGACTGAGTATATATAGATATAGACCCATGGTTCTTTTTGCTTCGGCAGTATGGGTCCGTCGCCTCGAGTATATATATATATATATATATATACTAGGGGGGCTACGCCCCCCTGCGCACTCCGCGCGCCAACCCCCCATACATTATCAGTTGGTTTGAAACCCAAATAATCTAGGGATTTTACGTTCTTCGAAAAATAGCCGAATTTTCAATGAAATCTAGTGAATGTTTCGCGACTCCCGACTATATATTCTTTTTATAGAAAGGATGTTACTAAGAATTTCGATTGTCCTCAGACTCTATTATTTCCTTGGGTTGTTCTTTTGCTGCTTCTATTAAGGCTGCTGCTGCTAAAGCTGCCTCTACCATTTCCGCAGTCGCGCACAATTCCTCGTCCGTTATTTCGTTATCTATCACGATGATTTGGTTAATTTTTAGTGAATCCATATTTTGTTATGTTTTCTTGTTGTTTGGTGTAAGTAGCTACATATTGACATGATATACCAAACTTTCCTGGTAAATCCATTATTCAAATTTTTTAATTATTCCAAATAAGGCCAGGATCAATTTTATTTCTGAAATTCGTTTACGAAAATTTATGGGATATCGATTATATGTCATGAAACCAAATGCAGAACCACGAAACGCAAACCGTAACTATATTCATTTAAAAAAATGATTCGTTCTTATTTCACTTTGTTTTGTTTTCATGATGAATTTTTGTGACTGACTCATATTTATTTATTTCATCCTGTTTTTTGAAATTTTTGTATTCAAAACAGTTTAATATATATACCATCAACCATGCCTCAAAATACTGATTCTCCGCACGATAAATCATCAAAGTATCCTTTAAAGGTATATTATACATTTGTTCTTTGGTAAATTTACAATAACACTGAATATATGTCTTAGAGAAAATCTTCAAGGCATAACTCCCACAGTCAATCGCGTAAACGATCGAAAAGTACTGACTCAATTGTCCCTTTCACTACTACGAAGTTTTTGAAAGAAAAAATCAGGCCGCATGATAAATTTGTGTACGTATTCTAATGGAATAAAATCTCATAGTTAATTTAACTAAATATTCATCATCGAGAACAACTTATTATTCAAATTTCAGCTCTATCGTTGGTTACGTTAATACATTGAACAAAATAAAAACTTTTAAAACTAAAGATTCTAAATATCTAGAACTTTTCAAATTTATTCTTGACAATAATGATGGAACAAAATTATCTCGCTATGCCTGGAACGAAGATGCCCAAAAATTTCCCAATGAAATAAAACTACATCAGGTATAAACATGAACATAAGTTGATAAGATTTTATTTCAGAACATTTTTTAGTTTTGGAGGAAAATTGATAACATGTAATCAAATTTTTCAGATATTGTTAATTCAAAATGCAGTCGCAAAACCGTTGTCAAATTTCAATATGATATGAATAAATTTCACCATGTTTTTTGTGTCAATATTAGTTAAGTTGTATTTATAACAATAATTCATTGATTCTTAATATTTGATAGATAATTCGAATCTATACATTCAAATTCAAAAAATGGAACACATCAAGATTTTAGAGGGAGCAAAAATGAAATTCCAAGAACTGCTTGCCGCTGGCGATGTTTTACAGAGAAACAGAAATTAAAATTTGATTTTGGATTGATAATACATCTCAAAGTTTTATTTTAATTTTAAATGTACTTTTTTGATTATTATTATTATGTTAATCATTTGTACTTATATTTGTATCAAAAGTATATAGTGGATTAGGCTTTCTGAGGAAACCACTTGAAAAAAAACGCGCCGAGTTATCTACTGCAAAGTGGTGTGGAAAC
This sequence comes from Tenthredo scrophulariae, assembly GCA_963978835.1. Taxonomy (NCBI): domain Eukaryota; kingdom Metazoa; phylum Arthropoda; class Insecta; order Hymenoptera; family Tenthredinidae; genus Tenthredo; species Tenthredo scrophulariae. The sequence goes on from OZ022234.1 coordinate 5,224,518, forward strand.
GATAACTGTTATAAAAATTGTTATTATCCCTATTTATATACATATATATATATATATTATTATTTTTAGACCTTTCCCTATCTACTGGTACCCTACCCTTCGTAATGATGTGATCTGAAGACAGGCCCTTGACCCTCAGCGTGGATAGAAATATTCATGGGATAGTTACCGAACAGTTTGAAGACCATTGTTATACTAAATACATAATTTGACTGATGAAGCCTAATTTACTATGGATATTTTTATATACAACCACCCTGTATATTTAATATTGATATATGATAATTCGATCAGGATTCATTGGCTTTCATTTATTACAATCAATTAAAAACCTCTATTGTCAGTTTGAAACCAAATATAATTTAAACCTTATACATTTTGCCATAGAAACATTTAATAAGAAAATTTTCATTGCTGTAGGTGATTCAAGCAGTTTTCTCAGTTATAAATAATCGTAGCTTAATGTCGTTATGAAAATTGTTGGTTGTAATATTTAATCATTTCTTCCGTTTTTTCATATCATTTTTTCATATTCTTTGCTCTAATTGTAAGGAGTTCGAGGTAAGAGGAGTCCAGGGGACGAATCTGTGTAATCGTTCCGTACATCCTACGTACCGGCTTTTCATTTTGTTCACATTTAAGGGTAATAACATGTATATGAATAAGAATAATAATTATTATTAAAACAGTTATCGTTTCCACACTACTGTGTAGTAGATCACTCGGCGCGTTTTTTTAAAGTGGTTCTATTCCTCTATTCATCGAACACCTCTTTCCATACAATATTTTCTATTTTCTCTAAATTTTCTGACCTATTTTCAATAAACAATGTATTTGGATTTTGACATCTAGAAAGGGCTACGTATGATTGACCATGGGAAAATAACTGTATAGTTTATTGTTTCTTGTTATGCCTTTCGGCGTCACAATTTTTCCGACTATATCTTAATCCTACTTATCCTATTCTTATTCCTACTTTCTCCTTTTTCCCTTCGCCCTACTCTATTCCCATCTCTTTCCCCCTCTTGGCTTTGTTTCTCCGTTTCCCGTGTCCTGACCTCTCTGTTTTGCTGCTGCTGTCGAAACCGTTCTACGCCTGCCACTATGGGTAAACACGGTAGTAAAATAAAATACAAATCATAATCAAGCAAAATACAAAGTAACTGACGCTAGATTAGGAATAAAGGTACACACTTATATAAATGCAGGAGGACCTAACACTAAAATAAAAAAAATTACAAAAATAAAAATTAAAAATAAAAATTACAAAATGCAAACCACACGTGCCCAGTACGGCTACAGTACGGTGCTGTACATATAAAACTAATGCTGATGATAATAATCCTATAAGGCCACCAACATCTTATCTATTTTATTTTCTTCCGCTTTCCCTTCTCCTCCCCTTTCTTCCTTTCCTCCTACTCCCCCGTTTCCAGTTGTATACTCAACTTCCTTATCTCCTCTATTGCCTCCAATAGTCTTTTTCCCCAGACCTCTTTCTTTCTTTCCAGCTCCTTCCTTTCTAGCCTCTTCCTTTCCACCCTTTCCCTCTCTTCTTGTTCTTCTACTGTCCTTCTTTCTCTCTCTTCCCCTCCTTTCTGCTCCTGTTCCCCTCTCCTGCTCCGTATTCCCCTTCTTCTCTCCTCCGCCTCCTTCTCCCTTATCCTCCATCTCTCCTCCCTTTCTCTAAAACTAATGTCCTTCCACATCCTTATCTTGAATTTTTCCTCTACTGTCCCCTTCCCTCTCAGCACCTTCTCTCTTTCCCTCTCACTCCTCATCCTCACCACCACCACCCCTCTCGTCTTGTCCAGCTCCGTCCCTCCACATTCCCACATTTCTTCTATCTGTACCTCTTCCCCCCCGGCTTCCTTAATCATTCTCGTAGTCTCCTCATTCCATCCTCTTCTCCCCTTCATCCCTTTTATTACTATATTTCTCTCTTTCCCGTCTTTCCTACCTGTCCCTTCTTCTATTTTTCTTCCTTCCTCCTTTCCTCCTTCCTTTTCCCGGTCAGGTCGGGTAGGGGGGGTCGACCCCTCGGCCCCTGCCCTTCCTTCTTCCATACCTTTTCCTTCATTCTTCCTTTCCCTCTTTAACTCTTCCACTGCCCTCCTCAGCTCCTCCATTTTCTTCTCCATCTCTCCCCACGTTTTACCGCCTTCTGCCATTCTTCTACTTTTCTACACTTCTCGTCCTGACTTTACTGTTCTCCTGCCTGTTGCTTACTCGACCATGGGAAAATAAAGGTCTGTTAATGTATAGGCCTACTTTTTCGAAACTTTGTCCTTGTGATTTATTTATTGTTATTGCAAATGCCAAAACAATAGGAAATTGTCTGCGATACCGGATAAATGGTAGAGATGATAATTCTCCTGTATCGAGAAAAATTTTCGGAATGAAAGCATTGTGTCCAATGTTGTTACCTGTTATAATTTTGTCTTCTAAATTGAATTTGAATAATTTTACAATTTTTAATCTTGTCCCATTGCAGAGTCCATCATTTATACTTAAATTTCTAATGAGCATAATTATCGCACCAATTTTCAATACTAATTCATGAACTGGAAGTCCCGGAAACCGTAATGAATTTAAATATTCTATTGGATAATTTAATGCCACATCATTGTCCGTTTGATCTAACCCTTTATGTTTCGCATAATCAATGCTATAATAAGTTAATTCTTTATTATTAATTTTTTTCAATATTCCATCATTCAGTTTGGATACATCATCATTGTGGCTAGATAAAATGGCTCGATTTGATAAGTCTTCATTCTAATCAATATGAAAACCATAAATTTTAGTGCAAATATCATCTGTTAACCAATTTTTGGGGATTTTGAAAGATTTTATAGAGCCTGTACCAATTTGTAATAGAAACGCAGAAAAATCTTGATTGCACGAACGCATATTTTTTTTTCAATTCGAAAATTTTGAAATTACTCCACAAATCCGAAAATTTTATGGTTTCGTTAATAATAGAAAATTTAGTCCCATGTTTCAAAACCGGAAGAATTCGTCTAAAATCCCCACCTAATATAATTAATTTTTCTGCAAATGGAATCTCATTCAAATTGCAACAATCCCTCAATGTTTTATCTACAATTTCTAATGCTTTCTTTGGTATCATAGAAGCTTCATCCCAAATAATTATATCACACTCTTGCAATTTTTTTTCATCTGATTCTGATCTTAAAAATCCAGTCTCAATGTTCGTTAAATCTAAAGGCAATCTGAAAGTTCTATGACTGGTCATACCTCCAGGTAATAAAATTGCTGTAATACCCGTCCATGCCATTGATAATACTTTTTTGCGTTCTCCTAAAAAATGATGCATTAACGTTTTATAAAGAAATGTTTTTCCTGTACCTCCCGGACCATCTATAAATATCATGTGTTCGTGATTAGTTTGAGTTATATAATTGAAAATTGATTTCTGTTCTGTATTGAGTTGTTGTAATAATTTAATACACATATGTTTGTTTTCAGTCATGAATAACCTTTCTTCTTCAACAGTTTTGTACGTTTTCGAAGATTTATCGGGTTCAGGTAGTCCAAAATCAGAGCATTTTGTATTTGCTAAATTCAAAATTTGGTTAATCTTTTGTAACGCTTTACATTCGTTATTATCGGAGAAACCTTCACAAAAATACTGTTTGTATCTATTCCAAATTTCACACGAAAATGATGAATATTCAGCAATCAAAAACTAAGCAAAAAATTTACGCAACTGATTTGGCATCGCGATGGTACATGCTTCATCGAAAATATTGAAAATTTCTACATCACTTTCTACTAATCCCATTGCAATTACCGTTTCTTTGTATGTCTTATATGTTTTGTCCTCATACTTTTTCAAATCGTCAAAGCTAGTGGCTCTTCTAACACGATTGAGTATCAATTTCAGATGGAATCGCTCAACATCCTTTGGGCTCACATTAACAATACGACCAATTGCATTAGAAAATGCTTGACGTTTTACCCAAATTTTTTTTGAATGATCAAATAGGTAATGTTGAGGTATATTAGCATACATTACATTTTTGTATTTCTATTTTGTTTGTTAAGATCAAACCATGCTGTCAGTGTCGTGTTATTATTTACTGAAGCCTTTTCTTCTTTAATTTCTTCAAAAATTACTTGTTGCTGATCTTCTGTATGAACTGCTAACCGAACAATAGTATGTGATCTACCGGAAAGTGGTAATTCTTCAAGTCGCCAAGCAGCTTCCATAGGGCTTACGTATCTGCTGTCAATGTATTCAAAAATTTCATCATGAGTTTCTGTTTTTACAATGTCTATTTTTGTATTCAATTCGACATATGCTCGATCATGTCCTTTATGTAAATATTGGTATATGTATTTCGTACTCATAATGGAAGCACAGTATTCAACGTTTATGCGGCATTTATATTTCTTAAGCAAGCATGCGTTATATGGAACTACCATCGAATTGTCGACTTTCACAAATTTTCCATCAATTTTTTTATTGTAGACATGACGTTCATCTTGATTGTTTCTACGTCGATATATAGGAAACCCATTCTTCTGAAATTGTGTAGAATCACAAAACTTTTTTCGAAATTTTTTTGAACAAATTTTTGTTTGTATATTATAACATGGAGAATACTCTGTATGAGGACCATGTAACATATGTTTTAGAACCAGCTCTTGCAATCCGGGATCATCAGAACATATTTCAGCACTGATGTATTTATCAATTGCCTCTGGAGTTATCAATTTATTCTTATAATTTAATACAAATAGCATATGTGCATGTGGTAATCCACGTTTCTGAAATTCTACTGTATAAACATATGCCAAAATATTTCCAAAAATTTTTCCACCTATGATATCGGCCAAAAGAGCTCGTAATTTAGTATGAAATAATCGCACTGTAATATTCGAAATATCGTTGCATACGGTACCCGTAGGAAATTTGTTCAGTATTTTTTTTAGCTCCGACCAATTTGGGTTACACGTCATTGTAATAAATAAATCTGGACGACCGATTGCCCTAACGATAGCCATAGCATCTTGGTAATTTTGGTGCATGTTTCGAGGACTGCCTAAATAGGTAGATGGCAATACAAATATATTCCCTAAACGTTCTTTATTTTCAAAATTATTTGAATCGTTCATAGCACTACGTGCTACGTGATCAACTAATCCTTGATAACATTCGATGCGTAATTTTTTTTGGTTATACCTCAAGAAATTTAGTCTGTTATTTTCGATTATTATATGAGCTTGAATTACATACTGCTGTGTTAACCGACCACAGAATAAAATAGGGTTGAAATTTTCACTCTGCCTGTAAGCTAAACGATAGGAATAGTATTGAAGAGTTGTAAGTCTTTTATTACTGGAATGATTTTGTTTAAATGATGGACTCCATCCTAAATCCCCGCATGGAAACATTATTGGAAACGTCATTGGGTCAATATGAAATGATAGTCTACTTAAACATGAAAAAGAATCAATACCTTTTGGAAGATTTTTTGGATAAACACACAAATCGAAACATGGAATTTCACCATCCTTAGAAGCTATTATAGCTGCACATTCTGCAGTCGTAGGTGCATTATAACGATGTTGATTAGAATTTATATTACGGACAAAATACAGATAATACTCTGGTAATGATTTATCCTTGGTTAATTCGAAGAGATTTTTGTATTTTTTAGCGTATGGATTGTTATTGTTTAAAATTTTTGATATTATTTGTATATGTTCCTTAACAAAATTTTCATTTTCTTTCAACCTTTTTTCTGTTGCTTTATAATCATCATAAATATAAATTTGGCCGCAATAAAAAATATTTCCTTTTTTCGTATGAATGCTGCTCGGAGTTATATGACAAACTTGTCCCTGAATTTTTAAATTGTATACTCCTCTTCTAGATTCATTTATAAGATTAGCATTAAACGTTACAAACGAAAACCGACTATTATAATAACGAATTAATTCCCTGAATTTTTTGTCATTTAACAATAGATCTTTGAAATTTTCATCATAATCACTCAGCGGTGGTAGCTGCACTTTTCCATTGTGACAACAACTTTTTTTTGAAAATTCCGCTGACCAAAATAATGCCGAACAATACGGACAAATATAATCCATTTCTCCGAGATCCAAGTAAGACACCTTATTTGGGCATAATTTAATAACTTGTTGAATTCTTCTTCTCTTATTAATGCGTTCACATGTCATGTTTTTTACCATATTGCCATCCCTTTTCTTGCTCAACCGGTCATTGTTCATATTTTGAACGATATCCTCTTCCCTTTTTTTCATCAGACGCACTTCATGCATATTCTGCACCACATCTTTTTGCCTTTTTTTGTTCAGACGCTCTTCTTTCATATTTTGTACTACGTCTCTTTCTCTTTTTTTATTCAAACGTTCTTCTTCCATATTCCGTACCACATCTTTTTTCCTTTTCTTGTTCACGCGTTCTTCTTCCATATTCCGTACCGTATCCTTTTACCTTTTCTTCTTCAAACGTTCTTCTTCCATATTCTGTACCATGTCTTTTTCCCGCTTCTTCTCTAGCCGATCTTGTTTCATATTGCTCACCATATCATTTGTCCGCTTTTTTTCTAAGCGTTCTTCAGTCATATTTTCCACCATATCCTTCTTCCTTTTTTCTTGCAAACGTTCGATGGTCATATTGTCGACTTTGTTATTATACCGTTTATTTAATACTTCTAACCTGGTAAGATTTTGAACTCGTCGTTTTCCATTAATTACATTTTTTTTATCCTTATGGTACCTACGATTGCAATAGCTCTTATAATCGTTCCAGAAAGTAGAGTTCAAACATTCTATCACATCATAATGACCTTTGTCGATCATACTACTCAAGAGGAGTATTAATTTACTGTTACTACAATTTTGCCCAAACTCCATTGGTACTTCAGAATTATTAACATAAACCAATATGTAAACGTTATAAATATCTACAAAAGATTGTAACTCAACCTCCCCCCCGAAAACACCGTCTTTTGACATATATAGCTTATAAGAATTTCTATCCAAAATTTGAGTACCATAAGATTCATCCCCTATTATGAATGGTTCATAAACTGGCCAATTTTTATAAACATCAGAAACAATCCTTAGTCTAACTTGCCTATGCTTCTCCTGGTCATTATATAAAAAATAAGAAAATGACCTAAATAAACAATTACCATCCCCTAAAATGGATTCCTCAATGATGTGATTTGATTCAAAATTATCCATTATAATTTCGGAAGAAAAACTTGTATGGAAATCGGTTTATCGAATCTCAAAATTCGAAAAACTATTTTCAACCGATTATCTCTTATATACTTAAGTCAGCTTATTCAGCAAGTATATCCCTTCACGATTCCGGTAAAGTTTCAGCAAGTATCTCTACGTCTCCGATATTTTGTAGGTCATAAATTTCAGAAAGATTGAAGATAATAGCTGTCAGATCAATAGCTGTAAGCTGTCAGAATCTGAATGAAGACAACTGCTTTCAATATACGACGAATGAGTAAAAGCATTCAAATATTTATTATCAATCATTTTGATGACGTCTGTGGGTAACTTTGTACGCGGTGAATTCCTATCGGAGTGTACAATTGTAAGTGTAGGGACGATAGGAATTCACCGTGTATGTATTTTTTGGTCCCAATTTATGATTTTATGAAATTGAAAACTTATGAATGTATATTCATGATGCTTTTCTGGAAAATCCCTGGGAATTCTGGGAAATTATGGAAAATTCGTCGGAATTCTGGGGAATCCCCGGAAAATCTATAGGGAATCCGTGGGAATAGTGGGGAATTCCCAGGGGATCTATGGGGACACTATGGAAATAAAGGGACACTATGGAAATGGAATCCCCAATAATTCTGCGAAATTCCTAGAAATTCTCGGAAATCCATGGGAATTCGGGGAAATTCGGGGGGGAAAAAAACAGAAAATCTATGGAGAAGTCTGGGAAGTCCGTGGGGAATTCTCGGAAATCCCCGGGAATTCTGGAAAATCCCTGGCTCCCGAATACCTATCTATAATTCCGTGCGATACTGACACGGCGGCAGCGGCGGGCCGTGTCAGAATTTAAGCCTCGGCCACCCCCTCTAACCTAACCTAACCTAACCTGAGGTCAGAAAATGGTTGCCATGGTAACCTAACCTAACCTAACCTAACCCGACCCGACCCAACCATGGTTGCCATGGTAACCATTTCCTGACACGGCGGCGGCGGCGGCGGCGAGATATCTTTATAATATAGAGAGATATATCTCAACCGTCAGATGGACCTCGTCTCCCACATGTCAGAGAAAAGTCGGAAAGAAAAACAAAAGAATAAATAATATGTCGCATGAATCTGAGTCGGTCACGGTCGCCTCTCGGAATCTGTCCGGCCTCGGGGCCACCCTACACATTCATTCTCTTTCAGACACTCCGCTGAGGTCGTCCAAGGGGTAAGGAGCGCCTAGTAACATGTAATGTTACAATATACCGTGACAGTCACGGGAAACCGACTGGATCCATGCTACCGAAAAGCGAATATTTCGTATTGTTAGCAGGTTAACCACTCGTTGCACTGAAAACCCCTAGGGTGATTTTGGCGTGCGGTCGATGAAACTCGGCAGCCATTGTTGGACATTGTTGTTGGAAACCGGCTGACTGTTAATACATCGCGGAAGGTAGACATGTGGGGTTATGTTCGCTTATTTTAAGCAAATGATAAATGAAGTGAATAAAACCTACGTGAATAAGTTATTGATATTTAGCAGAAATCGATCAATCAGTTTCAAATAATATCATAGTACAATCAACGAATTAACTTAAGCTATAACTGCAAATTAATTAGAATCAAAGAGTTCATCGAGAACAACCAATTCCTTGATTGTATTAAGATATCATTCAAAACTAATTGATAGATTTTTGATAAATATTCATAGCTTATTCACGTAGTTCTTATTCACCTTATTAATCATTTGCTTAAAATAAACGAACATAACCCCACATGTCTACCTTCCGCGATGTATTGACAGTCAGCCGGCTCCTATCAACAATGGCTGCCGAGTTGCATCGACCGCGCGGCAAAATCACCCTAGGGATTGTTCAGCGCACCGAATGGTTAGCACGCTAAAATGACGTCATATTCGCCAATATTTGCTGTCCGGTAGCATGGATCCATTCGGTTTCACGTGATTGTCACGGTGTATATATTGTTACATTTGGTAAAATCACCCTTATGTCATTAGTTCTATATGTGATTAACATCTAGTAGCCTATATGATAAAAGATATCTTTTAAAATATAAGAACCTCGGTTGCAGAGTCAACAAACATTATTGTAGAACAAATCAGTTTGTTTCTAGCTCACAACTAGTACAGACCTATATTGCAGAATATATCACCCTTTTACCCAATTTATTTATTTCCACTTGATTCACTTTATTTCTCTCGGGAACCCACTATAAATAACTTTTTACTTATCGCAAACCACATTTTGCAACATTGGTGTCAGAATCGGGATCTTACCGAGATCGATATAGTGAATATTTTGTGAAATCAAGTATAAACGAAAAACGAAATGTCTCGTCAACGGGCTACTGCTCCTACTAATGAACCAGTTGGTAACCAGCTAATACCACCACCTCAAGTCGACATGATGGAGCGACTGTTTCAAGCCTTGGCTGCTCAACAACAGGCAAGTTTAGCTGCACAAGCAGCACAACAAGAGGCCAATTTAACGGCACAACGTGAACGCGAGGAGCGTGAAGATCGACGCCGTCGCGAAGAAAGAGAAGCCGCCTTAGTAGCTCAGCGCGAGGAACGCGAGGAAAGACGAGCTGAACGAGAGGCAAACCAGGCAGCTCAACAAGCTACCCTATCCCTCCTCATGAGACGCCTGGAACCTCAGCAGATGATCTCCCAAACCTCCACTCCCAGACGATCCCCAGTGAGGATCGAGGAGATTGTAGAAGAAACTAATATTCGGTCTGTACAAAACTATGGGGAAGAAGAACCTTCCCCAACTTTACGTAGACCTCGTACAGGTGGAGCGGCGACTTTCACGCCGCACACTCGTACAATTCCTCAGAGTGACCGAATTGAAAATTCAATTCGGGACACACGAGCGATACACCATGAAAATCTCATGGCTGGTGATCAGAATATAAATAATACAAATAATAACATCCCTATTAATATATCTCGCGCCGAGAGTAGTCGCGAAAAACAATACGAGACCCAGACTGTAATAAACACGTACCCAGAAGTACGTACTGAGAATGTCCAAAAAACATGTACTAATCTTAAAGTAAATTTCTTTGACGGTTCTACACCGTGGGCGGACTACGAACGCCAATTTCAAATAATAGCAAAAGTTAATTCATGGTCTTCCACCACCAAAGCTGGACAACTTGCCGGTAGTCTTAGAGGCCCTGCTTTATCTGTACTGACAGCTCTGGCTGATTCGGACATACAGGACTTTGACAAGCTCAGTGCGGCCTTAAGACTCAGATTTGGAAACCAACATTTATCGAAACTTTCATTAACACAACTAGGGATTAGAAAGCAAGCCAAGGATGAAGGTCTTGCCTCCCTAGGTTTAGAAATAGAAAGACTTGCTCGTGTAGCTTTACCCCTTTGCGACGAATCTACTAGAGATTTGCTAGCATGTGATAAATTTATAAATGCCATTACAGATCCTGAGCTTAAACATGCTCTTAGTTTGGCAGGACCTTCTTCTTTACAAGAAGCAGTAATCAAAGGTTCAGAAATTGACGCACCAAACAAACAATATTTAGGAGTAGGAAAACTACGACAAATTAAAACAGACAATACCGTTACTCCCACTAGGACTGACGAAAATGAGAAAACTACTCCCTGGCAGCAAACTAAAAATAATAATAACAATAAAAATAATAATAATGATAGAAAACCCTATTCTCGAAATTTCGGAGACAGACCCCCGTTGAAGTGTAGATTTTGTGGAAAATTGGGCCATGATGCAAATCATTGTTTCGCGTTAGAACGAAGAAGCCAAACAGGTAACGGGAATTCTTCGAATTCCCGAACTTCATGGAGAAAGGAGAACGATTTGAATAAAGATATTTTTAAAAAGACTACAGAAATTCCACCAGGTTCTTCTAACCATAAAAACTGATCATCGATGATTTTGAGGGGCAGAAGTCATCATGTGTTCGACCCAACAATAGCCCTATTTTAACACAATTTTTAATACGAAGTCTAAGACAAACAGGCTTATATGCACGAGGGACTGTCAACGGAATTAACTGCCTCTGGGTCATAGACACTGGGGCAGAAGTTACAGTGGTCCGTTCAGATCTCTTAAAATTTATTAATCCAATCCAGCCTTCTTCTTCCCTACGTACTGCTACAGGAGAAATAACTCCAGTTTTAAAAGAAGTTTTAGTTGAGATTAGTGTGTCAGGGTGTATTGATTCTTCGCACAATGTTTATGTTGCAGACATAGAGAATGAGGGGATTTTAGGGATTGATTTTCTTACCGCGCATAATTGTGTAATTTCAACTGAAGGGAATTTATTAATTTCGGGTCGACACAAGGTAACTCTTTTAACAACCAGAAGTAAAACTTCTAGTATACCCCACGCGCCAACAGTAGATCTTTCTGAAGAAGAGTTAGATTCATTTCCTGGTCATTTACAGAATTTATATGAAAACTCGTCGACTTGTTTAGATTCTTCTCAGAAAGAAAAAGGTTAGGAACTTTGGTTAAAGATTTTCAAGACACCTTTGCGAAGAACAGTAATGACAAAGGAAGAAGTACATTGACAACTCATATAATTGACGTAGAAGAACATGCACCTATCAAACAAGCAGCCAGGAGATTACCATTGAATGGAAGAGAAGAAGTGGACAAATTGGTTACGGAAATGCTCGCCATCGATGTAATAGAACCATCCTCCAGTCCCTGGGTATCGCCTATTGTTTTAGTAACAAAGAAAGATGGGACAAAAAGATTTTGCGTCGATTACAGGAGGTTAAATGATATAACCAAAAAAGATTCCTATCCCTTGCCAAGGATTGAAGAAACCCTCGATTTAATAGCTGGAGCAGAATGGTTCAGTACTATAGATTTACAGAGTGGTTATTGGCAAGTTGAAATGCATGAAAAGGATAAAGAGAAGACCGCTTTTGTCACTGGTCTAGGAGGATTATGGCATTTCAAAGTGATGCCTTTTGGGTTATGTAACGCTCCCGCGACTTTTGAAAGAACGATGGAAACTATTCTACGAGGGATTACAGATAAGAAATGCCTGGTATACCTGGACGATATAATTGTTTCTGGAAAGACTTTCGAACAACAGATAGAAAATCTAAAGGAGGTCTTTTCTCGCTTAAGACAAGCAGGACTCAAAATGAGTCCGAAGAAATGTCATCTTTTTCAACGAGAAGTTCACTTTCTTGGACATGTAGTCTCCGCAGAAGGAGTGAAAAAGTGTCAAATTGGCCCCGTCCCGTAGATAGAGAAGGAATTCAAAGTTTTATAGGGTTCTGCACTTACTATCGTCGTTTTGTTAAAGGGTTTGCAACCGTAGCTAGACCTCTTCATCATTTAACTGGAAGTAAGGTTCCTTTTGATTGGTCCAAAGAATGCGAAGAAGCTTTTGTCAGATTAAAAACTTATTTAACCTCCTCGCCTATTCTAGCTTATCCTCAGGTGGAAAATCCTTTCATTTTAGATTCTGATGCTTCACTCTCAGGAATAGGTGGAGTTTTATCTCAAATCCAGGAAGGAAGTGAAAGAGTTGTTAGTTATTATAGTCGAGTACTTAGTAAGACGGAAAGAAATTATTGTGTAACCCGTAGGGAACTTTTAGCTGTCGTAAAAACAGTAACTCACTTTCATCATTATTTATATGGGAGGAAGTTTTTGATTAGAACAGATCATGCTTCTCTCAAGTGGTTACTTTCTTTTAAATCTCCGGAAGGACAGGTAGCTAGATGGATAGAGAGGCTGGGCCAATATGACTTTGATATTCAACATCGTGCCGGACTTCAACATGGAAACGCAGATGCCCTCTCCAGAAGACCTTGCGAAGGACCTAAGGAATGTAAACAATGTACAAGATTGGAAAAACAACAAGACGAACCCTATAGGATCCGATCGATCACTTTTGAAGGAAACTTGAAAGAGTGGAAAAAGGCTCAACAAGAGGATGAAGTTCTAATTCAAATCAGGACTTGGAAAGAGTCAAAGATACGCCCTGAGTGGCAAGATGTTTCTGCCAAGAGCCAAGATTTAAAAATTTATTGGGCTCAATGGGATTGCCTGTTTTTAATGCGAGATTTGTTATACCGAAAATGGGAATCTCCAGATTTAAAAGAAATGAGATGGCAGCTTCTAGTACCAAAAAAGAAGATAGAAGAAATTTTAAAGGAATACCATGATTCTCCTTCAAGTGGACACTTCGCTTCCAATAAAACTTTAGGTCGGATTAGGGAACGATTTTTCTGGGCACGTTGTAGGATGGATGTTGATGATTGGTGTAGGTTCTGCAAAGTTTGTAATGCAAAGAAAGGTCCACGTGGCAAGGGAAGAAGTTCTTTTCAGGCATATAATGTCGGAGCACCCTTTGAGAGAGTGGCTATGGATGTTCTCGGGCCACTTCCTCTTTCAAGATCTGGAAACAGATACGCTTTGGTAATGGCTGATTATTTTACTAAATGGCCCGAGGTCATTCCTATCCCTAATCAGGAAGCAAAGACAGTTGCTCAGGTTTTTGTTCAAAACCTAGGGTTGTTCATTTAGACCGCCTAGCTCCTTATGAAATTAATGAACTTACTCAAAATAATAAAATCAAAAACCTTCGTTCTTTGGATATGGTTGAGAACCATCCCGTAGAAAATAATATCTCTCTACAGAGAGATTACGAAACTTTTGTTTTAAATTCTTCCAGGTGGTCCGAGGAACTGCCTTATGGAATAAAACGAAAAGACTATAGACCTCTTACTATCCTTGTTGAAGGTAATATTGGATGCGGTAGAACAACTTTTGTTAAAAGATTTTTGCAAGATAAAGACATCCTTACTTTATTGGAACCACTAGAAGAATATCGGAACGTAGCTGGGGAAAACCTTTCAGAGAAAATGTATAAAGATCCTCGTAAATACGCTTATCATTTTCAGCATCACGCGGCAATGACAATGCGAAATAAACATTTAGTTCAGACCGTACTTCCAAATAAAATCATGGAACGGTCAATTTATAGTTGTAATTGTTTCATACAAACTCGTAGGAGGTTAGGAAGTTTTGAAAACCTTGGGGCTCATCTTCTGTTCGAAAATGTTAGGACCTTAATCAACGCGTCCGCTGCTTTTGAGGTAGACATGATTGTGTATTTGAGGTTATCTCCAGAAGAATCGTTTTCACGGGTAAATTCACGCGCTCGTTCCGAAGAAGACAATATTCCTTTATCTTACTTAAAAGCTCTTCACGAAGTTCATGAGGATTGGTTGATAAAAAAGAATTTTGCGACTCTTCCAGCACCAGTTTTAATTCTAGACGCTGAAGCTTCGGCAGACGATGTATACCGTGACAATCGCGTGAAACCGAATGGATCCATGCTACCGGACAGCGAATATTGGCGAATCTGACGTCATTTTAGCGGGCTAACCATTCGTTGCGCTGAACAATCCCTAGGGTGATTTTGCCGCGCGGTCGATGCAACTCGGCAGCCATTGTTGATAGAAGTCGGCTGACTGTCAATACATCGCGGAAGGTAGGCATGTGGGGTTATGTTCGTTTATTTTAAGCAAATGATTAATAAGGTGAATAAAAACTACGTGAATAAGCTATGAATATTTATCAAAAATCTATCAATTAGTTTTGAATGATATCTTAACACAATCAAGGAATTGGTTGTTCTCGATGAACTCTTTGATTCTAATTAATTTGCAGTTATAGTTTAAGTTAATTCTTTGATTGTACTATGATATTATTTAAAACTGATTGATCGATTTTTGATGAATATCAATAACTTATTCACATAGGTTTTATTCACTTCATTTATCATTTGCTCAAAATAAGCGAACATAACCCCACATGTCTACCTTCCGCGATGTATTGACAGTCAGCCGGTTTCCAACAACAATGTCCAACAATGGCTGCCGAGTTTCATCGACCGCACGCCAAAATCACCCTAGGGGTTTTCAGTGCAACGAGTGGTTAACCTGCTAAAAATACGAAATATTCGCTTTTCGGTAGCATGGATCCATTCGGTTTCATGTGATTGTCACGGTATACGATATTCACTTAGCGATATGTGTCTAGTTATAGCTAGATTTAATTCTATGATGTGTGTATCTGAATGTAATTGCATGAATAAACACGAGCTCAAGCCATAAACAAGAGTCCTTCTTCCAAGAATCATAAGCATTGTCTCCTCCGGGTCAGCAGACTGTCCCATAATATTCCCGACTCCCAAAAGACGGGAACCCTTATACCTGCACTCCCCTAGTAATAAAACAGAACCATTGCACCACAGCATAACGAGGTTTGAACCGAAATATATATATATATATATATATATATATATACAATATATATATATGTATATTGTAACATCGCATGTTACTAGGCGCTCCTTACCCCTTGGACGACCTTAGCGGAGTGTCTGAAAAAGAATGAATGTGTATGGTGGCCCCGAGGCCGGACAGAAATTCCGAGAGGCGACCGTGACCGACTCAGATTCATGCGACATATTATTTATTCTTTTGTTTTTCTCTCCGACTTTTCTCTGACATGCAGGAGACGAGGTCCATCTGACGGTTGAGATACTCAGACGGAAACGCACCCCGACGGACGCACGACGCTAGGTACCGGGTGTTTGGATCCTTTCGACGGACACCACCTAAGCTCTGGAGGCTAGTTCCGGCCGGGCTACCTCCATCGTTGAAAGTGAGGGCACGGGGGAATGCCTAGAGCACTCTGCATCAGGGGAAATCGGTGGTGGAGGAGATTCCCGCCACCAAGAAGAACCTACAACCCGTGGTCCTCCGATTGGATGAGCTACTGACTCCGTGGTGGACTTCGAATTTCGCGCGTAGCGACAACAGGTCGCCATACTTAGAGGGATCCTTCGCTCGATGCAAAAATCGATATTTGGCCGTAACATGAGGGCGCTGATTACCGGCGCCATGCGGTCTAGGCACTCTGCGTTAGACTAGCGTACCCGACACTCGTGTGTCTCCTAAAATTTTCGAGATATCCATACGATTTATCTGTCTTGTTGTTGGGTTGTGCGTTTGAGCCCCGTGGGCAGTATTCTGTTCTTTTTTTTTGTTAAGTAGAGAGTGTGTGGAAGTTGGCTACCCCGGGATGGATTTCGGGAGAGAAAAGGTTCTCTTCGTGAGGCGGCTGGAAGACGGTAAGCGTCAGCCATTCTTACCCATGCTAGTTCGAATTTGACAACGGCCGTCTGCCATATTGCCGTAGTGCACCCAGAGAAAAGATTTATTTGCTTTAAATAAAATTTATTTACTGCAAATATATTTTATAAATTCGTATATGAACCTAATAGGCATTTATTTGCCACGAATATTTATAAATATCTGGAATTTTTTATTACTTATTCAAATTCTCTTATTTAATCCGAATAAAAATTAATTCGGATCAAATAAAGAATTTTCATGGCATCAAATAAATTGTTTTAAATAAATTACAAAATTTATTCGGATGAAATAAATTGCTTATTCAGTTGTAATAAACATTCTATTTGATCCGAATGAATAACGAATGAAATATAGGTCTTTATTTGCCATGAATAAATTATTTATTAGGATAATTAAATATTTGTTTTATTCAAATCAAATAAACAATTTGCTTGATTTGAATATAAAAATAATTTTTGTATTTAATTCATTGAAATTGAAGAAATGATGGATGCGTCGCATGAGGAATTACGAATAGCAGGTTATTGGACAAGCATGATTAATAACCATGCGAATAAAATTTTACAGGTACAAGTTATTATTTTACCAGGTACTTTATTATTACATATATTTACATATTGTACCGCAGTTTTTTACTGAGGAGAGGAAAACCTCTTGCTCCGTCACAATTCGGCGCTTTCCCGTGATAATTGCGATATTAACTTACTGACTGTTGGGCGCCAGACGCTACTGCGTCGTTTCCATACCAAATTACGATACCATACGATAAATTACGATAACCAAAAACTTACGGAAATGCGACGAGCGACAACTCGACTTGCTCAGATACAAAAGCCTTAGATAGAGGGGCAGGGTACACCATATAAAACAATATT
Organism: Tenthredo scrophulariae; assembly: GCA_963978835.1. Lineage (NCBI taxonomy): Eukaryota > Metazoa > Arthropoda > Insecta > Hymenoptera > Tenthredinidae > Tenthredo > Tenthredo scrophulariae. The sequence goes on from OZ022234.1 coordinate 5,241,825, forward strand.
ATTTCTTTGAGAATAATGAGGTCACATCAATCAATTATTTATTAATGAAATCGAATAATTTAGACAGAATCGATACAGAATCGGCGATATAATGGATCAGTTTGTTACGATAGTTTTCCTAACTGTTCAGGCCAGAATTTACTCTTTTACGATACAGTTTAATCAAAGGCGTGTGTCAGAGCCGACTCGATATAAAACGATTTGACTAGATTCCAGACTTGGTATCACAGAGCGATACTTCGTACCCAAATGCAAAGTTATTTCATAACACAGCCTAAGATCAATGTATTATTCCAAGATATTAAACAATGGAATTGGTAACAAACGATACAGGTTCCCTACTAATTAATTAGCCACGTTGGCCATACGATTAACGATACTTCGAGATCTACTGTTAAATAGAGACCACACGGTCATTCGAAAAACGCGAATCACAGGTTCGACGATACCAAATTAATTTAGAACGATAGACTGATATTTAACCAAATTCTGACGATACGATATCGGTAGTTGCGATACTAAATTATCGAAACGTTACTGAATTTTACAGAGCCTTACTGAATTTTACAAACGGAAATAAATTATACAAAATGGACCATACCTTACTAAATTATAACAAATTAAACTGTAACGCGAGGCCTAAGCCTTCGCGGCTATCTTCGCTCAGGGTACTCCAGGAAAAGGATTTTCTACAGTATTTCATGCGTAAGATATTTTACCATATTAAATAAGAAATAGAAGCCATACGAGAAGCGATAAGCGATAGATTATTGCCAAACAATAAAAGGTCTACGTAACTCAGCCAGACTCGAGGTTGTTCGATAAATTATCCATAAGCCATAAACCATAGACCAAAAACGAGCTTCTTAGCTCAAAAACCAAATTAACAAACCAGACTTTTATCAGAACTACCTCGTGTCTTTACAGAAAGGATCAAGACCTTACCTTAAATTGCTTCAGAAGAACACACACTATTTTAAATATACTCGATACGATAATATTAGGCTGTAGCGATACTCGATGCGATACGCGATGAGGATGCGTAGCGTAGGCTGGAGCGAAGAATAGGCCGAACAGCGAGTGTGTCCTGCTTATATAGTGTTTGTTTCCTTCCAACAGCTCATCCTTCAGATTAGCGTAGATCATGTGACATATCGGTACTCTAATTGGTCGCTAAACGACAAGTTTTGACGAACGTATGATAGGAGAGATCTATCCTTCCCCTGCCGCTGCTAATACCTCTCCTATTACCGCCTTCCTTTAGAACCCCCTGACGCTGGACTCACGTTGAAGTCTCGCTCGCCAGAACTATGCGATATTTCTCCTAGGGCCTTACATAATTCGTCGATCCACCAGAAGCGTAGGTCATAGTCTCGTGCTGAGCATACAAGGGCTTCGCTCACGACAAGATTCCGCAGGTTGGAACGCTGATCCGGGGGTTTTCTTGACCAACCACGGCCGCGATAACAGATTCAGAGAAAGTAGCTCGATAGATACCCTGACTGATGACTCATTGGGTGGGAGGCTGTGAGGATGCACCTGCACATCACCCTATACGCCACCCTCACATCGGTACAGTGTAGTTTCTTGTAGGCGGTAGCTTCTTCGGATGACGGGAGGATTGCTTGTGCTTCTCGCACAAGCGGAGGTGGTAGATCTTCCACTTGAGAGGAGGCGCTGACCCTGGGGTTTTCTGGACCAACCATGATTTGCGCGCCGACAGTGTCGTCCTTGACGATATTGGAAGTTCTTTACGTTCGGTAGAGCCATATTTTGCATCGGTAGTTCCCACGACGGTAGACATCTCATGGTTTCCATACTCGAGATTACATAATTACAAAAATAAAATAGCGTTAGTTAATCCTAATTATTTTCCCTAAATTTTCCTTTTTCCTGGAGACCCTGTCTACGCCACGCATCGTCGCATTTTCGATAGAATCGCCTTGTGGCGGGGAATTTCAAAATACCACGTCACAATATATACTCATGCGTATATACTAATATACGAGGTATTCCACGTGAAAACAAAAGTGATTTGCCCTTTGGATTTTCGATTTCCATCAAATTTTTTTTTTTCGTATTAGATTTTGTAAGCTACAACGATACCCCCAAAGAGTTTTTTGATTGCAGCTGTTTATTTCGATTTATCAATTAATGAAAATATCCTAGATTTATCATTTGACTAAGTTTTCCATTTTTTTCTCGGAAACCTCGTGCTCTGGGGTGAAAATGAACCGGATACAAAATGTTTGTTTTCGATCGAAGTTTTGCTCAAAAAAATGTTTTTCGGAAAATTCGATCGAAAACAAACATTTTGTATTCGGTTCATTTTCACCCCAGAGCACGAGGTTTCCGAGAAAAAAATGGAAAACTCAGTCGAATGGTGAATCTGGGATATTTTCATTAATTAATAATTCGAAATAAACAGCTGCAATCAAAAAACCTTTTGAGGGTAGCGTTTTAGCTTGCAAAAAGTGATACGAAAAAAATTTTGATCGAAATCGAAGACCCGAAGGTCAAATCACTTTTGTTTTCACGTGGAATACTCCATTCATAAAACAAGTGCATATCTTACACATCACAGGTTATAGAGTATAAAGTTACATAATACTGACTGAGTTAGATAATACGTAAATAGGTATGTTAGGAACTGTAGGGCATTGTTACATGATACTTATCACCTATGTTTCTCAAATATAAAGGGCTAGAATCCGGTAAGTTTGAAAGAGCTATATGCTGATTATTTTCTGCGTAAAGTTGATGTACATCTACAACGTATGAGTGAGTATGTTCAATAAAACTTAGAACATGAATATTGTTATACGTGAACTGAACAGTATCATTATATATCAACACCTTCATAATAAACCCAAACTGCGGTAGGTCATTGACGGTACCCACACGCAATACACACTTCCCAGCTGTATATAAATGGCCGTTACATTTCAACCACTGATGTGCTACATAAGACTGCAGATCAATAGGGCAAAGGAATTCGACCTTATCAATAGGTCCTTTTTCTATCAAATTTTTCATGTGTGTTCCATCAGCCAAAGAATATGCTAATTGAATTTGAAGCGTTACCGCAATTGTTTGACAGATATTAATTCTACTTCCAGTATTAAACGCTATTTTTTTAGCTTGCGCGTGCTCTCCCTCATATCTCATACACCAAAAATTCCGTATAGGCCCCACTAAACTCAAAATCCTAGGATAATGGACCACAAAGTGGTACTTAGGTTTCAAGTGTAAAGCATTAGCTTGGTATTGTGGAATTTTATTACACACCCGAATATATGCAATGTGATGTTCTTCAATTGATACTTGCAAAAGTTTTTCGGTGCCTACATGATAGCGAGGAGAAAGAACAATATCCAATATATGACACAAGGTAGTGTATAAACTCCAAACATCGTCTCCTTCAGGGATTAAATCCCCAAACAGGAGACCAAAATTCCTTGTGAAGCACATCATTTCAGCAGCTTTAAAGCTTAAATGCTTCTTCCTTAAAATCATTTCTAGGGTAATAATTGGGGGCTTGTTTCCCATTTCAATATATCCATAATCAAAACTCTGGATTCTGTTATTGACCGTTCCAAGAGTTACCATTTTCGCAACGTACACAAAATAATGCAATAAGACCACCATATCATAATTACTTACCCCCTCAAGGAAGTCATGCATAGCGTCTACCGCGTTATTTTCCGAGACTTGATATGACGGTATACTATTAAAAATACAAGATTCTTTTACTCCAGTTAATGCAGCATCGCCTAGTCTGAGGTCATCTTGATAATTGGCTGGTGTTCGCAGTAAAAATTCTCGCTCTCGTGTATCTCGGAGCAAATCGCGTTTGTGGCCGCGACAAAATCGACAAAAATAGTTTGCGGAACATGGACTGTAACCGAGTATGGCATTGAGTCCTGCATTGTCCCCTAGAATCATTGCCAAGCAAAAGTATATTCTCTTAACTTCCCCATTCTTCAATTCTATTTCTATCCCCTCTGTTTCCAAAAATGTTAGCTCGTCAACAAGAACTTGGAAGACACGATTACCGTGTGTAACAATTTCTTGATAGTTAAAAGCAACGCTAGAAAGATGTTACTCAGTCTGGACTGAAATTCTAACGGGAAACATCGAAGGCTGACGTATACAGCACCAATTTTATGAATCCCTGCATGCGATCCTAGGGGATTATTGCATTCGAATTCATCATAATAAACAAACAGTGGTACAACAAATTTTTCGCGAAAGCATTCTTTTTTTCTCCTCCAAAACTTACTATGTGCAATATCATCAATCACCTCAGTACAATCATGAGCATGAAGATATGTGTCCGCAATGTCATATATATCTGCAATTTCAAAAAATCTTTTGAACAGTTTTCGTAATGGTATGAATGATATGGTGACTTCAACTGGAACATATTCGGTTTTTCCATTAACAATTTTGATATCAAGGTGCTGACAAAGAAATATCCGTTCAGGTAATATGAGAAATCCTGTGCTTGTTAAATTTATTTTCCTGAAGTATTCTGTGAATTGATTGTGGAATGGTTCACTTAAAAATGATACTACTCTTTTGAAATTTTCTTGCGTATTATTAGTTGGGATCACTACATCGTTCAAAAGAATACCAACGTTACATAAAATTTCTGCAGAAATTTCAGTAATATTTTGTATATTTGTACGAGTCAAGCTTCCACTTGAATGTAGTCGTGAAAAGAATTTATGTACTACCGTTGCTAGCTGTGCTTCAATATTTAGTATATCCGGCTCATTATCTGGTTCATTATCTGATTCCTTATCTGGCACTGCTACAATATCTTCATGCTCAATAATTTCGTTATTAGGCACAGCTTCTACCACAACATTAGGTTCTATTGCTCTGTCATTTTGTTCGATATTAGAAACGATATGCTCGATAGGATGTTTTTTTCTAATGTGTCGTTCAAATGAATAAAGAAGTTGAAAGTTCCTTTCACAGTTGGCTTGGCCACACGTGTAATGTGTCAAATCAGAATGTGCGATTTGAATGTGTCGGAACAAAGTTTCAGCTCTCTCGAAACGGAGATTGCAATGATAACACGAATAACCCATGATTACAGTAACATAGATGACAAGCAAAAAAAAAAAAAAAATAATAATGATCCTATCTTAATAAAGTCTCGCTGTGGCAACTTATTTGGACAGCTAGAAATCGCTCATGAGAGATGATACATTACATGACACCTTGTCACACTTTGTTGTGATGTCATAGAAGTGTCTCTGAAGAAATGTCCAGCAGTTCTGAGCTTCTACAGGATAGGAAAGGTTCAATACTTGGAACGTTTTGAAACATACATCTACAGCAGATAGTGGGTCTTCCACTCTGTACATCTGTTCATTGACTGATACGTATGATTGTTGAATATCGAGTAGTGAATCTCCTTGAAGAATTACAAAGGGTTGTACAGTGCATCCAAGTTTGTTCATTTTCTGCGTTTTTTTATCGAGTGAATCTCACTCGGTGTCCGATGGGTTTTATCAATTCCGCGATGAGATCCGGAGTTAAATCGTAAACCTCATTGCGACTGATTTGATTTTCTGAAATTAACGTTCCCAAACACTCATTCCAGGAGCTTATTGAAATCTTGTGATATTATTTAGACACTTTTTCTTCGAGAACAAACTCTGCACTTAAATACAAAGAAGTAAGATATAGATACAAGCGTAAACATGCTGCACGCTGCACACCGGCCCATGATTTATCATTTTGTTTATATCTGTAACATTATTACTTACCTCTGAAACAGTCGCAGTATTCGCTGAGTTGATTTTTTGAAAGAAAATCGATTGTTTCTTGGTCCATGGCACTCGCAATATTATCGTTATAATAACAAGCGGATCAACAAGCTGCTGCATGCAACTGATGCAAGTTAGAACGCGTGGTTACAGCGGCAGCGAGATGCGCATGTGCATCAACGAATCCAGTTTGATTTCTTATTAGAAACAAATATGCTAATTCTTTGATTCAAATAAGAATATATTCGCCCAAATTTCATCAAATAAAAGGCTTATTCGATATCTCATATATTGTTTGTTTGAATCCTTGTTCAAATAAACATCTATTTCGAATGAATAAAAGTTTATTTGCGGGAAATAAACTACATCTTTCTTCCTGGCATTTCAAATAAATAAATTGTAAATAAGTGAATTTCTTAGAGAGAAATAAGTCATCCTATTCGATACAAATGAATACTTCTTTGGTTCAAGTAAATATTTCTTCAACGCAAATAAATACATTACAAATATCGTAATTTATTTGATTGGAATAAATCTTTTCTCTGGGTGTGTAGCCACGAGGCTATTTAGAATACTTTGTGATCGAATTAAGCCGATCTCTGAGGGGTAGGCTGTCACCAGTGACCCCATGTAATGAAAGTCCGGGTTCGAGTCTTTGTTGTACGTTAATTTTATTGCATATTTTGATAATTTCGGTAAGTCAGTACCTGTCGTACACGAGTGCGACAGAGATAGTGATAGTCGGTCACTGTCGCTCTCTCTTCCTCCTGCGGGGAGAGACGAAGCTCGAGGCTTAGCCGAGAGCCGTTATTTCGCGTTCGAGTAACCAATTGTCATTGGAATCGTTAATGTTATTTACATTATTAATCGCGCCAGCCGCAGAGTTAGGTTAAGTTAGAATTAGGTAAATTTGAAAAATTGTAAATAATTATATTACCATCTACTGTGAGGCTTCGCCTCACGGAGGCGTACCGGTCGCCTATACACGATCGGGAACGTCTGTTGTTCTAGTTAAATTTTTGAGCCGCGAGGCATTTGTTTTTGTTAATTTAATTTAGGTCGAGCCGTAGGCTCTAGCTTTGTTATTTGTTAAGTTATTGTGATTTCCTCCTCGTGGAGGGTATTTGGTGTTTTAGCCAATTTATTGTCTCCCTAGGACCTGATTTGTCGAGTGGCTAAACTTTGCTTTTCTTTTTTCCTTGTTATTGTTCTCCTACGTGGAAGCTCGTAGTCTATTTGTTATTGTGAAACTCGGCAAACGCGGCCAGACCTGCCTTTACACGGCCTGCAGCCGATTTATACCCGCGGGGAAGTACCCCCGGGTACACGATTTGTTCATTCCAATTTTTTATTATTCAATAAATTCTATTTTGTTATTAAATTCTAAATCTCGAGTCGTTTATTAACGCCCCGCTAATCCTTCATTTGATCCCGACCCCTCTCTGCGGTACTGTAGCTAGCCGACGCTTCGAGTACCAGTAGGTAAAATTTTGATAGTATTTTGTGTAGATTTCTGTAAGTGGCGGTTATCCGTCTGGCGCCCAACTTTGAATAATTTCAGTCTTCTTGGCCAATTGTCGAGTGGAGGGACCTCGGAGTCTAGCTATCCGGTCTAGCTCCGAGGACCAAAAAAAATCCACGTCGCAATATACAGGGTGTTTTTCAGGAGAGACTGTCTAAAATCCGCATCACCGTCCGCCCCACTACGGAGAAAAATACAATAATGTGTGGTGTTCCCCGCTCCGCCTGTCTAATGTTAAGCGCTTACGGCGGCTGCGAGCGCGGCGGGAGGAGCGGGGCTCATCACATATGATTGTCTTGTTATCCGTACGATATCCGTTTCCGATATTTTACTTTTATCTTTATGATGAAAAGGAGGTTTATTCGCACTGCATCCCGCGGATGAAGTTATTTTGAAATTTTTCGTGTTCACACGGTGTCGCGTCATCGTGGCAAGCAGTAGAAAGAACAGGAAGCGGAAGATACAGAGTTAAGTGAAAAGTGTAAATTCGAGTCAAAAGCTACACTATGAGAAAATAACGATGTATTTAGGGAATGCTAGAAAAATATTAATACTGAATCCTAATTTATCTATCAATAGTAATTGATTATTGAAAATGGTATGCAGTTTAAAATTCGTCAAGTGTTGCATGAGACATGCAGCAATTTGTGTGACGTCACAACTCTGTCCATGCGTATCCCACTTGACGGTTTAAAGCGTCATTTGTAACCCCGATTATATTATTATGAAGTGTGAAACAGTTTGTCTCTTTCGATATTGTTGGAGGTATTATAATTGTTCTGCCACGTTGGACGAAAGCGGATTGAAATAATTCACCACCTGCGACTGACGATTTCTCAACATTAAATGATCGCTTCAACTTTGGAGGGCAAATTTTGAATGAGGGTTATGATTGAATCTTATTACATCGCATCATATTGTGTAATATCTCTCATTAGGCTTCAAAAACCGGCTATCTCGACCGCTTTTTACGGCTGCTCGAGGCCTAATACACATCATAAGACGGCGTCCAGGGGTCCCGGAAGGAAATAGTAAATGAGTGAAAAAATTTTGTGAGTGGTTTGGAAACCACCTTTGAGAAGCTTAAGGTATGTTCCAGGACCACAGAAATGATTCATCAGACACCAAATTATGTTCATTAACGTTACTTCCCAGCGTGGATTGAAAGTGTGGTTGGAATTTGAGTTAATATTTTTTATTAAACCGTCAGTTTCGAAGATGATATTCCCTTTAGCTAATAGAAATACTTATTATAATCCAGTCATTTAAGGTTAAATTAGGTAAGAATCTCGGAATTCGAGATACCCAGCTGTGAGTCTGTGAATACTTGTATATTAACACCCTAAAAGTTGTCTCAAAACCTACATATGGTAGGGTGTACGCAACTATTAAATTTCAAGGTTAAAGGTCACAAAAATCGGTTTTTTGTGCTTTTTTTGTAAATATCTCATTCCCTATGGGTTTTTGCTATTTGTATTTATTATCAATATTGTAGAATACAAAATTCTCTACAAATTTTGTTTGAAAAAATTTTCATACGGTGAACCGTTTTCGAGATAGAGGGCGGAGAGCGCGCGGTCACAGCATCACTTCGGGTCAACCGGTGCCTCCGGTCGGAAACGCGATGATTATAACTATTTGTCAATTTTTATTAACTATGTATTATATTATATTTTATCATTTTTTTCCTAACCTATCCACTTTTTATTCAGTATTAATTTATTTAACAACACTTACCTGCCCATGTAATTGCAGAATTGTTAATGAAAGTATAGGAATTATATTTGAATTTTAACCTGATTAATATTAATAACTTCTTACATGATGAAAAAAAAAAACAAATAAATTATGAATTAATCTTTTTATTAAAAAATATCATTCAATACATTTATTTTTATTAGAAGTAAAAAAATGGAATAAAGGGTACAAAAACTACAATTTATAATTTTAATCATCTTCTTCCTTTTCATCGTCGTCTTCCGGCTGCTGGTAAATTTCAAACTGGTCTTCATTATCGTCTTCAACGACATTTATCTCAAGTTCTTCCATGATTTCGGGGTCAAAGGTTCCATCTTCGTTAATGTTGCTCTGATATGGTAGAGCATTGAGACAAGCTTGCCCATTACATTGGCCACAAGCTAAAGAGCATTGCAAGCCCGCTTTTCTGCATCCGCATCGCGAACCACAACCACTCTTGCAGTTGCAGAAAATTGTATTTAGCAAATCTTCTGGAGCAGGTGGTAAAATTGACATGATAGGCTCCGGAAAATCGTTTTGCATTGCCCAACCCGGGTTCCGAATCATGCCCTAACCTAGTTTGAACTTGATAATATACACGTTTGAAATGTTGATGAGCAGCTGACAAATTTGGATGAACTAGCTGCAGTATTTGAGGAAGAGAATTGTTCGGCCCAGAGATTATTAGAGAGTGGAACTCAAACCTTATTGGCAGTCTATAATGCTCCGAAATCTGTGAAAAGTCTCGATCATCTCCGTTATATGCATTGCGTCAAGTCTACAAAACTCAATAAACCTGTGCAGCTTTCAAATATTCCACCAACAAGTGCAGCTGCTCATCAACATTTCAAATGTGTATATTATCAAGTTCAAACTTGGTTAGGGCATGATTTGGAACCCCAGGTATGGGGTTGGGCAATGCGAAACGATTTTCTGGAGCCTATCATGACAATTTTACCACCTGCTCCAGAAGATTTGCTAAATACAATTTTCTGTAACTGCAAGAGTGGTTGTGGTTCGCGATACGGATGCAGAAAAGCGGGCTTGCAATGCTCTTTAGCTTGTGGCCAATGTAATGGGCAAGCTTGTCTCAATGCTCTACCATATCAGAGCGACATTAACGAAGATGGAACCTTTGACCCCGAAATCATGGAATAACTTGAGATGAATGTCGTTGAAGACGATAATGAAGACCAGTTTGAAATTTACCAGCAGCCGGAAGACGACGATGAAGAGGAAGAAGATGATTGAAATTATAAATTGTAGTTTTTGTACCCTTTATTCCATTTTTTTACTTTTAATAATAATAAATGTATTGAATGATATTTTTTAATAAAAAGATTAATTCATAATTTATTTTTTTTTTTTTTTCATCATGTAAGAAGTTATTAATATTAATCAGGTTAAAATTCAAATATAATTCCTATATTTTCATTAACAATTTTGCAATTACATGGGCAGGTAAGTGTTGTTAAATAAATTAATACTGAATAAAAAGTGGATAGGTTAGGAAAAAAATGATAAAATATAATATAATACATAGTTAATAAAAATTGACAAATATTTATAATCATTGATTTATCGATAGTTCATCAACTATACATATATGGCGCGTTTCCGACCGGAGGCACCGGTTGACCTGAAGTGATGCTGTGACCGCGCGCTCTCCGCCCTCTATCTCGAAAACGGTTCACCGTATGAAAATTTTTTCAAACAAAATTTGTAGAGAATTTTGTATTCTACAATATTGATAATAAATACAAATAGCAAAAAACCCATAGGAAATGAGATATTTACAAAAAAAGCGCAGAAAACCGATTTTTGTGACTTTTGACCTTGAAATTTAATAGTTGCGTACACCCTACCATATGTAGGTTTTGAGACAACTTTCAGGGTGTCAATATACAAGTATTCACAGACTTACAGCTGGGTATCTCGAATTCCGAGGTGAACTTACTATAATGACTGGACTACTGATGGTGTCTGATGGACGAATATAAGACCTTAATATCCAATTGTTCTAAGCGTCGTTTCCACGCAGGTGACGTAAATTGAGTACCATGATCCGAGAGCAATCGACTGGGCTTACCGAGAAGTGGTATGTAATCATCGAAAAGCTTCAAAACAATTGCAGTATTGGCCTTTTTTATTGCATACAGCGTGACATACTTGGAATACGCATCCAAAACGACAAATAGATATTGAACTCCGCCTATTGACCGAGGCAAAGGGCCATCAAGATTCGCGGCAGCGAATCGCCGCCAAGTCCCCGTAGGCCGGCGCGCCAGCCACGAATCATTTACCCGCGCAAGCTCTTGTTCTTGTAGAAAATCTGCCATATCTTTTGAACCGCTGATTATTTCTCCATAAAATTCAGAGAGGCGTGAGGTCATCCTCTCCCAAACGTGCTTGCAAAAGTTGCACGAAATCGATTGAGCAGTTCCTGAGATATTGACTGTTAAAGTTGGTCGAAAAACACAATTATCTTCTCCTTCTCCTTCTCCTTCTTCCTCGCAGAACTTTTCTCTTGGGACCACGATATCTGTCGAACCGTTGCACTTATGAACTTGCAATTTGGAGGGGGTGTTCTTGCCACCGAAATCTCGCCTTCTATTGTTTTTGAGAAACAATCGACCATGCATACCAAAGTTATTAACAATATTAATTATTTTATAAATATAGATAGACTGTATATACAGGGTGTTGCAAAATTCGCGCACCATCTGCATACCAGCGGATTCCTTGCGAAAAATTGAGACGAGTGGCCTTTGCAAAAATGTCGGCGGGGACTCAGTTTTTCCGTAAAAGCACCTAATAACGAACCAATCAGCGTTCGTCTTTAGGAAAGACTGTCTAAAATCCGCATTACCGTCTGCCCCACTACGGATAACAAGACAATCATATGTGGTGTGCCCCGCTTCTCCCGCCGCGCTCGCAGCCACCGTAAGCGCTCAACATTAGACAGGCGGAGCGGGGAACACCACACATTATTGTCTTTTTCTCCGTAGTGGGGCAGACGGCGATGCAGATTTTAGACAGGCTTTTCTAAAGACGAACGCCGATTGGTTCGTTATTAAGTGCTTTCACGGGAAATCTAAGTCCCCGCAGACATTTTTGCAAAGGCCACTCGTCTTAATTTTTCGCAAGGAATCCGCTGGTATGCAGATGGTGCGCGAATTTTGCAACACCCTGTATACACATAATATACTCATATAATATATATATATCTCATTTTTACATTATTGATCTGCAGACATCTAATCTAGATGGGTCATCCGCTCCATAGTTCTCGGTGTCCAGGTCCTCCGCTGCGTATTTTTCGGTGTCCAGGACCTCCGCTCGGTAGTTTTCGGTGTCCACGAGCTCCGCTCCGTAGTTTTTGGTGTCCAGGACCTCCGCTCCGTAGTTTTCGGTGCCCAGGTTCTCCAATCCGTAGTTCTCGGTGTCCAGGTCCTTCGCTCCATAGTTTTCGGCGTCCCAGTCCTTCGCTTCGTAGTTTCCGGTATTCAGGTCCGCTTCTTTGTAGTTCTCGATGTCCAGATCGTCCGCTCTATAGTTTACGTTGTCCAGGTTCTCCGCTCCGTAGTTTTTGATGTTCAGGTCCTCCGCTTCATGGTTTTCATTCTCCAGGTCATTTCTTTTGTGGTTTTCGGTGTCCAGGTGTTCTGCTGCGCAGTTTTCGGTGTCCAAGTCTTCCGCTCCTTAGTTTGCAGTATTTATTTTCTACGCTTCGTAGTTATTGGTGTTCAGGTCCTATACTCCGTAGTTTTCGGTGTCCAGATTCTCTGCTCTGCAGTTTATAGTGTCCAGGTCCTCCGTTTTATAGTTTTCGGTGTCCAGGGTCTCCACTCCGTAGGTTTTCGGTGTCCAGGTTCTCTGCTCCGTAGTTTGCGGTGTCTAAATCCTCCATTCCATAGTTTTCGAAGTCCGGGTCCTCTCCGCTTCGTAGTTCTCGGTGTCCGGGTCCTTCAGTTTCGCGCTCAAATTTTCTGCAGGAACTTTCTTACAACACATTCATCTCCGGAACCAATGCATGGATCGACTGAAAATTTGGAATGTGCGATTCTGCGATCAACGATATTCGAATAAATCAGCGCCTGCGCGCTTGGAACCAGCTCTTTCCATGTAACCTTTCGGTATAGATATATATGAGATCTTATAGAATATCTCATGTGTTCCGCGCGAACCAAAAAGTGCATAATTTCATTTCATGACAAATGACTGAGAGTTGATCTTCCTATGTGTATAATACATATTAAAGTCCTTTCAGCGCTGACCCGTTGGTAGTATGCTAAGCGTAATTGATTCTGAGCCGGATGTGTTCGACAATTGAAGAAACAGCCAATCGGTGCTCTAAATTTTTGCAATCCAGAGCGCCGATTGGCTGTTTCTAGAGTTTTCAGACACATCCAGCTCAGAATCAATTTCATTACGTGTACATACAAAAAGTAATGAAATACCCGGCAAAAACATTGTAAATGTCAAAAATTACCGCCAAGTCCGGAAATGATGGATAAATAAAAATGGATCAATATACAAAAACCTTTCGCCATTCTAGTGGCGTGAAATCAGTAAAAATGCCAAGCCCTACGCCACAACCCGCCCTTGCAAGTATACTATACGTCGAAAAGTTGGACATAGCTGATTCGTGTAATCGCAAAAAAATCGTTTGAAGAGATACATACTTGGCGGGCACATTTATCCTTCATTGCGCTCTTCCACAATCTACTTGCTTTCCATTGCATACTTCTTCTTGTCTGCATAGCAGACCATGTATACTCCGGTTGAAATTGTTTATTTAATGTAAGTCAACCAAAGAATTTCAAATTAATTTTCAATTTTCTAAATTCTTTTGTTAGCATTATATTGCTCAAAATCAGGATCGTCTGTACGCCTAAAAGAATGATATTCGCTCTGGTTCGATGTAGTTATTATTTCTCTGTATCTGAATGTACCAGAAATCTTCAATAACGGGATTCCCCAATTATATCGCAACTATTGATTTGAAGCAAGTGTTTTCTGTGAAATCTGGACAAGTATCTATCTACTTTCATACAGCGAGACAATATGATTTCGTCAATGCGTGATACTTTTAGTTGCAAGTATCACAATAGAGAACACAACGTTGAATGATGATAAAAACTACAATTTTTGCATTTATTCATGCAATCATACACTGTATATAATCATTCGTAATTATTAGTATAAAGTACCTCAAACATTTCCATAAATTTTTAGTACATAATAAGTAGATTGACGAATAAAATAGAGTGATGACGAAATGTGCCCGCCAAGTATGTATCTCTTCAAATGATTTTTTTGCGATTACACGAATCAGCTATGTCCAACTTTTCGACGTGTAGTATACTTGCAAGGGCAGGTTGTGGCGTAGGGCTTGGCATTTTTACTAATTCCACGCCACTAGAATGGCGAAAGGTTTTTGTATATTTCTCCATTTCTATTTATCCATCATTTCCGGACCTGGCGGTAATTTTTGACATTTACAATATTTTTGCCGGGATGCTTACACACTAAAAGGAGAGTGAATGAATGAAATGGACGTGAGATGAGGCTAAAATTGATTACACTGAACACATGCTGAAAAACTATATCCTATTACTAATTATAGGCAACAAGCCATGCAAGACGTGAGCCTACGCCTAGGGCGCGAAGCGATAATATATAATCGGTGGATATGCGGCGGTGGGAATTCGTAATAATACTGGCTCGAATAAGAAAAGCTAAACTAGGTTGAACATAAATAAAAGGCAAAGAAAAGACATTATAAACTAGACCCTGATGAGAGAGAGATAGGCGTGTTTGCATTATACGTTCCTGAGTTGATGCTGGAATAGGTCATCAATCAATCCTCGCCCATCTTCCCTCGTTGGCTCAAACTCCCAGTTAGGTAGCGATAATCAAGTTTTGCAGGACAGTAGATATACAAGGCCGGTTCTGGACCAACGCGTTTTAGTGCACACGTACACGTACGCACACACACGCACCCTCCCGTGTCCGTGTGAGGGTGGTGGAGGGGGAGTCTCAGTCACTCTCGCGTACCCCTGGTGATGACGTCACCCCTCGAAATGACGTCATCCCTCAAAATGGCGTCTCCCACCCTCAAAATGGCGTCTCCTACCCTCAAAATGGCGTCACACACCCTTAATATGACGCCACACACCCTTAATATGACGTCACACACCCTCGAATCGACGTTACACGTCCCAACCCCCGCGTCAGAGTCTCCTAGAGTCTTTTAGAAGCTTCCCCAAGGTCATTCTGAAAGCTTCGGGCAGACAAACAGTTCCCGGAATTATTCGGCACCCTGTGAGAAGTTCTCTTCGGATCGAGTTACTTGGGAATGCAAAAATATGATCATCGGATCGAGTTACTCAGGAATTAGCCTAATGATTCTCAGAAGAATAGTTCTCGGAATAACCTCCGACTCTGGAAAGATCCAGAAAATTAGTGGAGGGTTGTCAGCTATATAAGAGCCAAAAATTCGGGGATGAAAATTAGTCTCCAACCGATCTTCGAGTAATGCAGAATAACCTGCAAGAGCAGCGAAGAGAATTAAAAATACGATCACATATACTGCTGCGACATATTGAAGAAGTGAAAAGTCTAATCGACGCCAAGTCTAATCTGAATCAAATCACAGGCCGACTAAGGAATATCAAAATTTGAAAACAGCATGGACTTCACGAAGCCTAACAAAATCGGTCGGCTGGAGGAGTTTCTTCCAACGAAGAAATTAATGGATTTGGAAGTGTTCAGAGACTACCGCATCAGCAACATCCGCAAGGTTCAAACCAAATTTGGTACCAGATTCATGGTTGATGTGGATGACAGCTTCTCGGTATTTTTACCAGCTCGGATGACGAAAGTACTGACCGACGACGCGGATCTTCTCCAGAAGATGACGGTAGCATGTGAAGAGGATAAACTTCTGATGCGTTACCTTGGCGGACAATTCAATCAAATTGAATTCAACGAAGTGTAATTCACTCTGCAAACTGAATTTACTTTTCTTAACTTTCATATATTCCTGTCATAAGCCTACACTTGAATGAAAAATATGATTACTAAACGTATTATATGAATAATATCCCCACAAAACCTGTCTACTATTATTTCAATATGATCCCTTCACCTTATATTATAATATATAAATAAATACTCAAAATAATTTTTAGGATTCCAATAGAAATACTTATTCAAATATCAGAAGATTAGGTTACGACAGTAACATTGCGTTATTTGAAATAAAAAACGTAAGAAACAGCTGTAATATTGTATTTTAGTTCAAACTATTGAATAGGATAGTTGGGATGACCGGTGTGAGATAAATACAGTCGTTTTCCAATTCTAGGAACCTGCATAAGTTTATTGAATTTAATTCAATTATCGATATAATATACTACAGCTACATAACTTACACGTAGGTATGATTACTTTTACAATGAAAATGCAATTATTGACACATTTTCGTCGAATGCAGTACGGCTTACGCTTAGGTATGACTACTTTTACAATGAAAGTGCAATTATTGACATATCTTCATCGAATGTAGTATAGTCCCTAGCAGATTCGATTACACTCAAAATAATGCGCGGAAGAAAGTAGCAAACAGGTGATAATTTTTGGAAAAATACCAATGTACGGTGTAAATGACACGGTGTATCTCTGAATTTCTCACACTTATTTCACACACTCATTTTTTCATTCTATTTCACAAACTAACTTTGATGTAAAAATAGTGTGAGAAATTCAGAAAACATACGGTGTAATTTACGATGTATAACAGAGTTTTACCAAAATGTCACTGTCGTTTTAAACCCAGACGGAAAAGCATTGAAAAAATATCGGTGTACTCGAATCTGCTAACATGACTTACGCGTAAGTACGACTACTATGACTGTCTTCACTTTATTGATCAAGATTCACACATCTTTTGAACCAGTATAGATCACCGACTCTTTCCAGCTTCGCTAGACATCCCACGTAGTCGATGTACACTTCAGAGTCTGAATGTCCGACTACATCCATGAGCAGTACCGGTTGTAAGATAGTCAACAATTCGGCCGTCGAAGCGGATCTGGTGATCCACTCGTCGGGTACTCGGATGTTAAAAATGCGTTGATTCATTTCTGAAAAAATTCAAAAAGGATCAACGTTTAAACGAGGTTCATAACAGTGTATAGAATAACGTGTACAAGAACTGTTTTCATAAAAGAAAATAATATCTAACACTCACCTGTATGTGACATCGCGTTGGTAGATCGATGGAATTGATATCTCTGATAATTGATGACGTTGTAGATCGATAGAATATTGATGACGTTGCGTTGATAGATCGATAGAATATTGATGACGTGTGTTGGTTGATCGATAGAATATCTCTGATGATGATGGTGGTAAAGAAGATTTTATCCCAGACGAAGGCTAAACAAAGTAACAAAATTTCATTGACGCACATAACTCATGATTAAAAAAAAAAAAAAAACTCTACTGTTATCGTTATTCATTCAAAACATATTCTCTACTCGAATTAAATCATAAAATATTTGGATTCACTTTCTATGTTATATATATATATATAAGAAACAGTATGTTGCACTCACTTTTGACACCGCACTGTTCGTTCTTCGCTGACGAAAAATTGAATGAGCTGTCGGTAGTAGATGGTCAGCCTCTTTTATATGTCCTGTTGTTTAGGCTTTAAATTGTAAATACGATAGTGCACTCAAAAATACGTCTCGAAAGTTCGACGCATGGTTCACACTTATACCCCTTGTTTGCAATTGTAACTAATACGATAGAAGAAGGCGCACGGAACTTCCACGCCGATCAAATTGCATTTGATTAGGTTCGGCTTCGCGAGAATTCTCTAAGAATAAACATTACATTTGATTAGGTTCGGCTTCGCGAATATTCTCTAAGGATAAACCACAGTTCTAGAACGTTCGTGAACATTTTTTTCAACGAAATGTAGGTTTAATTATCCTTTACCAAACAGGCCTACGCAGAGGAAATAAGCTCGATCGTTTGCTTGATATCATTTCACTAGCTATATATGAGTTTCTTCGAGAATATCCGATAAAAAGGGTCCTCATGCATAGGGATCAAATTTCACAGTTCTCAGAATTTATCGATGATGTTGGTCTATAAAAAGATCCCCCTCAGTATTCAGGAACCATTCACACTCAAACTTTTGCAGCGTATAATATTATAAAATGGACTCGGTCAAATGTCTTAAACTTATCAACATTATGCAAAATGCTTATGAAATTCTGAAAAAGAAATCATCGACTACGGAAACGCAGAAATGGATTAGATTTGGAACTCAAAACATCAGGCTATTGAATAAAATTTTACGAAAGACCGCTTCAACGGTCGGAGAAAAAACGAGAATTTTGACAACAATAGGAATCTTAAAATCATTGAAAGCGCGGTTTGAACAGTGTCGAAAAACAGGGGAAGGTGTAAGAAGATCGAGGAGAAGTGACAGAGTGAAGTGGGAAGATTTAGAGTCAGCTTTCAAAGGAAGAATGAGAACTGGGATCATAGCGAATCTCCAACACAAAGATCTGAAACATTTTCTAGATGATTCGAAAAAACTAATCATATCCAGATTGAAGAGGGTTCTCCGGAAAGAGGGAAACTTGAAAGTGAATGTAGTGTTGTCCTGTAAATTTGGTACTGTAAAAGGTGGTGAAATCATCGAAGAAATGAAGTTTTTCAATACCAAAAATGAAGCTATCCTACCAGCGACGAACATTGATGAATGGTTTGAAGAGAATGTGACGGTAAAATTACTGGTCAAGATTGAAGACTTCCAGGAAAAGGACTCGGGATGGTCTTTGCTTGAAATTATAAATATGGCTGTGAACATCAACAAATACGTACCACTGCGTGGAGGTATATCTACTTATACACACTTACCAAAGTATATACAGGATAAAAAGGCAGTGGTAAATATTATGAACGACGATCCGTACTGTTTTCTATGGTCAGTCACAGCAGCCCTTTTCCCCGCAGGTAATCATGTGAATAGAACGACTTCTTATCCGCATTTCAGCTCAGTGTTGAGGTATGAAGGTTTGAATTTTCCCATGAGTCTGAACGAAATTTATAAATTCGAAAAATTGAATGGTTTCGCGATCAATGTTTACGGTATAGATGAACGTGAAGTAGTACCAGTTTATTTGAGTCGAACGAAATCAGATACGCCTACCATACATCTTCTTTTGTTAGAAACTGACATTGAGTCAAATGAAATTGATGACGTTGACGATACAATATATCATTTTACATGGATCAAAAACTTGTCTCGATTGTTAAGTTCACAAATTTCAAAGCATGACCATCTTAGCTGGTTGTGTGATAGATGCTTGAGTCATTTTCAGACTGAAAATTGTTTAACCAAACACAGGTTAGATTGCGTGAATTTCAATAAATGTAGAGTCATATTACCAGACGAAAAAGATAAGATCTTGAAATTCAAAAACTTCAAGTATAAAGAAAATGTTCCGTTTTGTATTTACGCTGATTTGGAATGTCTCTTGCAACCGGTTAACGATACGTCCGAGAATAATAGGAGGGTGTATGAAAGACATGTCCCATACAGTATTGCCTACTATTTACATTGTACCTTCAACGATTCAGTTTCCAAATTTAGAATCAATCGTGGTAAGGATTGTATAGAGTGGTTTGTAAACGAGTTGGAAGAATTGACTCAAGCCTTGGAACCTTATTTCAAGCGTGTCGTACCTATGGAATCGTTGAGTCATTCCCAGAAACAAGCATTTCATTCGGCTCAGACTTGTCACATTTGTGAAAAAGCATTCGGACCTCGAGAGGTGAAACATCGCGATCATTGCCATTTTACAGGCAAATATCGTGGTGCAGCGCACGAAGGATGCAATTTAAATTACAAAGATTCGCACGTCATTCCGGTGGTCTTTCATAACTTATCAGGTTACGACTCACATTTCTTGATTAAAACGTTAGCAACATCTTTTGAAGGCTCGTTGACTCTCTTACCGATCAACAAGGATAGATATATCTCATTCACAAAGAGTGTGAAAGGAACATCTATACATTTCAGGTTTATTGATTTGTTCAGATTCATGCCGGGCAGTCTAGAAAAATTAGCGTCTTATCTAAACGATGAGCAGAAATTAATCACGCGTAAGCATTGCGGAAGCGTGGAAGAATTTCAGTTATTGACGAGGAAAGGTGTATTTCCCTACGAGTACGTAGACAGTTGGGAGAGCCTTGAAGAGACACAGTTACCTGCCATAGAAAAATTTTATTCAAAATTAAATGATGTGGGTATTTCAGAGGATAATTATTTACACGCGTGTAATGTTTGGCAAACTTTTCAAGTCAAAACTTTAGGTCAATATTCGGACTTGTATCTGCAAACGGATGTGCTCCTTTTAGCGGATATTTTTGAAAATTTTAGAAGTAATTGTTGGTCTACTTTTAAGTTAGATCCGTTACATTATTATACAGCGCCGGGCCTCTCGTTTGACGCGATGCTCTAGTGCACGGGTGTTGAACTCGAGCTCCTAGTCGACATTGATATGTTGATGTTTATAGAAAGAGGCATTCGCGGTGGTGTAGCTCAATGCTCTAATAGATACGCTAAAGCTAACAACAGATACATGGGGACAGCATTCGATCCGAATCGAGAAGAATCGTACCTCATGTATTTCGATGTTAATAATCTATATGGTGCAGCTATGAGTCATTACCTACCGTATAGTTCCTTCGAGTGGATGTCGAATTTCGAACAACTCGATGTTTCAGATGTCTCGGAGAATCTTCTATCGGTTACATACTTGAGGTAGATTTAGAATATCCGCGAGAACTTCAGAACTCTCACAAAGACTTACCGTTGTGTCCGGAGCATTACATCCCACCTCTTTCGACTTGCGAAAATTCTAAATTAACAACTACCCTTTTCCCAAAACAGCAATACGTCATACACTACAAGGTTTTGAAGCAGTGTTTGAGTTTAGGTATGAAGTTAACGAAAATCCATCGAGTATTGAAATTTAAGCAAGCACCGTGGCTCAAAAAATATATCAACTTGAATACTGAATTGCGTAAAAAGTCCAACAACGACTTTGAAAAGAACTTTTACAAACTTATGAATAACGCTGTTTTCGGGAAAACCATGGAAAACGTTAGAAAACATAGAGACGTGAGACTAGTTACAAAGTGGGATGGGAGATACGGTGCGAGAGCGCTTATCGCAAAGCCAAATTTCCATAGCCGTACTATATTCGGTGAAGATATGACGATCATCGAATTAAATCGAACGAAAATTAAATTCAATAAACCTATATACGGAGGATTTTCTATTATGGATCTCGCTAAAACTTACATTTATGATTTTCATTATAATTACATAAAAAGCAGATTTGGTGACCGAGCAAAGCTTATGTATAATGACACGGATAGTCTCATATATCACTTTACCGTACCCGATATATACGAGCTCATGAAACGCGATTTGGACCGATTCGATACCTCCGACTATCCTTCGGAAAATATTTACAAGATGCCGCTGGTTAACAAAAAAGTACTGGGATTAATGAAAGACGAAAATAATGGAAAGATAATGACTGAGTTTGTAGGCTTAAGAGCTAAATTATATTCCTTCAAGGTTTTAGGTGAAAATAGAGAGCAGAAACGTGCTAAGGGAGTCAAAGGGGCAACACTGAGAACCATAACGTTCGATGACTACCTACAATGTGCTCTGCAGCATCGAAATCTGACAAAAAGACAAAATTTAATTCAAAGTAAAAATCATCTGGTTCACACGGTGTCGCAGAGGAAGATAGCGCTGAGTTGGAACGACGACAAGAGGATCATATTTCCTGACACGACGGACACGCTTCCGTGGGGTTACGATAAGACTGTGCAGAATAAATAAACGTATACTTGTCAAATATTATTTCTTTATTAATAAACCTTACAAGTCAGACTTATTTATCCAACTATTGTGTGTATTATTGAATCCTAACCATTTTACAAATAGCTTGTTTCCACGTCTCTTGAGCACCTTCTCCACCAGGTAGATGTCGGAATTCTTAACTTTGAGAAGTTCCTGTTCGTAGAAACCACCCGCTATGGGCTGATCCTGATAATCATTAAGCTTGTACGTTACTGGATCAGTATTTACTACTTGGATAATCGTGAATATTTCAGTTGTCCAATTTGGCGTATATCCTTTCTCAAAAACATTCTTGTATTTGCTGATTCGGACTTTATCTCCAACTTTGAACTTTGCCGGCTTGTCAGATCTGACTCGAACTCTTTGGTATACAGTCTGCAGTAATGTCCGCTCGTTTTCAGGGGAAACGTCCTTTGGCTTCATGCGAATAGTCCGATGTTTAGAGTTGTTGTAAGCCGAAACCAAATCAGATAAAATGTCTATCCAATTGTAATTCCCTTGCAGACTGAACCGCATCCACATTTTATTTTTCAGCGTACGATTGAAGCGCTCACAGATCGATGCCTTCAAGTTACTAAAGGTTGAGTATAATTGAATATTATAACGTCTCATGAGAGAATCGAAATTTGAATTATAAAATTCTCCGCCTCTGTCAACGTGTAAGTTCTTCGGGGTACGTCCCTGTACGAGTACAGATTCCATAGCATTCGCGGTATCTCTACCAGTCTTACTCTTCATTGGCACGGTCCAGGCATACTTTGAGAATATATCGATGACGGTGAGCATGTATTTGTAGCCTTTGTTTTCTCCCGCGTACAGTGTCATGTCAACGAGATCCGCTTGCCAGGTTTCATCCAAACCGCGAACATCTACACGACGACGCTGGTAGTTCTTTCGAGCTGGCCTATGCAGCTCCGTCACGAGCGCTAGCTTTTTCTCGTTCATTTTCCAACACCGCTAGTCTGGTGTCCAGCTCGAGAATGATTTTGGCGGTGCGAGTCGACAAGTCTGGTACTGCTTCAATATCAACACCTAGGTTCCGCAGAGCATCCGTTATGCGAGAGTCCAAGACATTTATCATTGCGAGGATTTCGTTTCTCACAACGTCGATCTCGTGACGCATGAGGTTCATAGTGACAGCGTCGTCTTGCTGCACAGGATTGGCAACGTTGCACAGTCTCTTATTATCTACATCGTAATGTCCGTCAACGGTGAATTTAAATCCAACACCGGGAGGACCACGGCTGCCTGCAACTGCGCTCTTGTCCAACTGTCGTCCAAACACATCGACGCTCATCTTGGAAATGACGGTGGAAACGATGGGAGGTTGATTAATAAATGATACCAGCTTCACGCAATTCTTCGATTATCGATACGATTTCGTTGGTGTGACTCGAGTTGCCAGCTGCTTGAGAAGCTAAGAGCAAACGAAGACGGTCCACCAGCTCGTTGGGATCGTCCCAGTGAACGTAATCCGTTCCTCTACCTTCTCGAGCAACCATGAGCTGTGGAAGCACATCTCCGCCCGTGCGTGGAAGTGGTCCGATGGCGATAAACTTTCTAAACTTGGGGTTATCCACTGCTCGAATAGCTTGATCACTTCTGTAGTATTTTCGATGTGCGTTAGTAGCAAATACGATTTGTTTATAATTTTTGATATCATCTGAACTCACGTGAGTCTCGTCGGGTATCTTTTTGAACAGTAGTTCCAACAAACCTTTGGTCTTTGTATAACGCTTGTCACCCACGTAAATAAAGTCACTCTCAAAACTTATCGGTGCGTCACCCATCATTAACCTACCGTCAGCAAGTATGCGTACACCGTACACGGTATCTAGATCTCTTTTGCTATTCGCATCTCGTAACATTTCGAGGTACTCGTTGCTAACCTCATCTTGTTCAAGAGACTCTTCCGTCGGCTGTATAGTCGTATCCTCATCTGCTGTTAAAAAAGAATCATTATCTTCTCGAGGTTCATCTTTGATAGGCTCTTCTTTGATGGGCTTGGAAACAGTTTGAGAAACCTTCACCAGTTGTTGCAGCGGAGTTACTACCGGTTTGAAAACATCGTTCATCGTCTGCTCAGCGGTCTCCCTACCCGACTTTATCATTCTGTGTTTACGTCGAATCGACGCGCTGGCTTTAGCGATGTGGCGCAACACTTCTTTTTGCTCGCGAATACCTTGCATGTTGACGCAGCTGCACCCGAGAGGCTACTGATTCCACTTTCCCGAATATTCTCAATTTATGCTCACAAAACAGTCAAACCCCTGTCTGTATCTACCGTCATTCAACTCACTGTCCTTGTCTATTACAACGAATCCATACTTGTCGTTGTTCCAACACACAGAGCACAAGTCTTTGAACTGCGTCTAAGTCAGGTCGGTATTCACATGATCATCGTACACATGCCTCAAGTTCATCTCATCTTGCTTGAACAGTATCAAAAGATTGGTATTGTCGCGCACGAGATGCTTGGGGATGCGAGCGTAGGTCTGACAGAGATAGAAGCAATCCACGTGTTTATGTCTTCCCATACAGAAGAAAGCTCGGATGTTATCCTCCTTCTCACAAGCCACGTCATCGAAGACGATGATCGAATTGGGTAATGCCTCTTCTGGCACGACTACTTGTTCATGCTCGTCAAACGGAAAGTATTTAACACCATCTACGCCCTCGAGTAACTGTTGCAGGAACTTGTACTTGGGCTGATTCAATGATTTCGAGTAGATATAGACGTTCTCGAACCTCAACCCGTTGGGGTGCGTTATGAGGGTGAGCAGCGCGTTGGTCTTGCCGCAGTTGGACGGACCGCAAAATACCGCGCGCGCGCTGTTTGGTAGCAAATCGCCGTGCCGTTTTTCAGTTGCAACATTCGGTTGCACAAATTTATCGAAATTCATTACACCTAGCTTGGTGGGTTGCGTCTCGAACCTCATCTCGACTCTGACTAACAGTAAATGGTATGAATAGCGTGTTTATAAAGAAGATTCTTCAGTCAGAGCGCAGCCATGATCGTGCACAAAACCTGTCGTAAACGTCGTGGAAAAGGTCTGGTCAACAGAATTATTAACAGTCTTCCTGTGGAGTTACATCTACCTGGTTATCAGTACTGCGGACCTGGTACCAAACTAGCCAAGAGACTCGCGCGCGGTGATTCAGGTATCAACCCCCTCGACGCAGCCTGCAAAGAACACGATATCGCCTATTCGCAGAATCGAGAAAATCTTGAAGCTAGAAGTGCGGCAGATAAGATTTTGACTGAGAGAGCCTGGAAACGAGTTTTAGCTTCAGACGCAAATATCGGTGAGAAAGCAGCCGCCTGGGCAGTGACAAACGCGATGAAAGCGAAAACTAAGCTCGGTATGGGAATCCGGAAGCCGGTGGTATTGAGAACGGTTATCGACGCCGCCAAACGGTCTATGGTTCCAGGAAAAACCGCACAAGTCGCCATCAAATCTGCATTGAAAGGTGCACGAGGCGCTGTTAGAAAAGCTGGTGGTAAACGCAATGTCCGTTCTCCACGGATTCTACCCGTCCCACCTAAAGTTGGTGGTTTTTTACCGTCCCTCATACCCCTTTTTGCCGGGCTCAGTGCTACGGGCGCGCTGGCTGGTGGTGCAGCGGGTATTGCAAAAGCGGTGAATGACGCAGGCTCCGCCAGGAGACAACTGGAAGAAAGTCAACGGCACAACAAGACCATGGAAGCTATCGCTCTGGGCAAGGGGCTTCATCTGAAACCGTATAGAAAAGGCTTGGGTCTCCACCTGAAGCCGAAAAACTAAAAGTGACGCTACCGCGACGAGCGTTAACTGACGCGGACCTGTTGAAGTACGCGACGACTCTGCATATTCCACATTTCCGCGGCGTCTTTATGCGAAACGATTTGCCCAAGGATGGGCCGCGTAGGCTCGAATCGGCGATCGTCAATCTAGATGATAAAAATGGCCCTGGCACACATTGGGTCGCGTACCGAAAGATCGGTAACGAAGTAGTTTACTTTGACAGTTTCGGTAACCTTCGTCCACCGTCGGACCTCGTTAGATACCTTGGTGTTGGTAGCGTCAAATATAACCATAAAAGATATCAAGACTACGATACGTTTAACTGTGGCCACTTGTGTCTCGAGTTTCTATATAAACATGCAGCGTAATTCCTCGAAGTCAGTTTGATTTTCGCAGTAGTCATGAACGATTCGTTCACACTAACCGTATCGGGGAACTCCTCGGTTCTTGAGACTCAATACTTTCCCCCTATTGAACTTTCCTCTCTCAAGAATAACTCTCTGGGTCTCGTTGAATTACTGACTTTTAATTCGATTCCTAATGTAGATGTTGGACACAACAAGATCTACGTGGGTGAAGAAGTAGTCACTATACCCACGGGTAGCTATGAAATAGAGGACATAGAGAGTTATGTACAGGGTGTCTTGTCGAATAAGGGTATCACCGTCAACATCGAACCGAATAATAATACACTGCGTAGCGAAATCAAATGTAGTCACCCTGTAAATTTTATGCCGGATGATTCTATAGGCAGCCTATTAGGTTTCACACCACGTATTCTACAGGCTAATAAAGTTCACGAGTCTGATCTTCCTGTAACTATTCTCAAAGTCAACGCACTACGAGTCGAGTGTAACATTACAACGGGTGCCTACGTCAATGAGCGCAAAGTACACACCATTCATGAGTTTTTTCCAGTCGTTCCACCTGGATATAAGATCATTGAAGTACCGTCTCACGTCATTTACCTTCCAGTCGCCGTAAGGATCATAGATCACATCCAACTTCGTATAGTCGATCAGGACGGAGATCTGGTTAATTTCCGTGGAGAGGTTATAACTATGAGGCTGCATATCAAGGCTCAATAATGGGAATAGTTTATAACAGAAGTGGTTATAATTCTAAGGTAAGATGTCACGAACACGTCAGTTGTCAACCGGTTGTCAAAGAGCTGACACCTCAGAACGTGCTGCTTCTGAAAAGCTTAGGTCTCAAGATCACACCTTTTGGGAGAGGAATTTTCGCAAAATAAGACTACGATTTGTTTGCATCTGTATCATCTGCTGTATACCATGGAGGAGGAAATCTCAAACATCCAAACACCCGTCGTCTTTGACGAGTCTATCGCGCACTACGAGGTTCACACACACAAACCTTATGCCTCATCGAGTTTCAATAACAGTGACGAGATTCGTATCGCAGTTCAACACCAAGACCTGTGCGTATTACCGTGCAGGAGTTCATTGCATGTGTATGGAAAGATAGTCAAGGCTGATGGAACTCCGTCGACTACCGCAACACTGGTCAACAACGGTGTTTGTCATCTGTTTGAAGAAATGCGTTACGAGATAAATGCTATTGAGATCGATAGGAGCAAAAACGTCGGTCTCACCAGTCTTATGAAAGGCTACCCTTCTCTGAAACCTGGACAGAATTGGATGATGGAGAATGCTGGTTGGCTTAATGTGAATGCAAGCCATGTGGATGCCACTGGTAATTTCGACGTATGCGTACCGCTGAAGATGATGCTAGGGTTTGCCGAAGACTATCACAAGATAATCGTGAACGCTAAACACGAGTTGATCTTGACCCGTTCGAAGACCGATACGAACGCGGTTCTACAAACTCAAGATGAAGAATTCAAAATACTGATTGATAAGGTCGAATGGTTGTTGCCATATGTCAAGCTCGCGGATCAACGCAAAATACAGCTGTTGAATTTTATCGAGAAGGATCCGGCGATCTCCATGAGTTTTCGCAATTGGGAATTGTACGAGTATCCTGTACTTCCTACTACCTCAAAACATGTTTGGACGGTGAAGACATCGACTCAGCTGGAGAAACCTCGCTACGTTATACTGGGTTTCCAAACAAGTCGCAAGAATAAGCTGAATAAAAACGCTAGCCATTTCGATCACTGCAACATCACCGACGTTAAACTCTTCTTGAATTCTCAATGTTATCCCTATGGGAACCTGAATCTCGATATGAGCCATAATCAGTATGCGCTTTTGTATGAAATGTACGCAAATTTCCAAACCTCCTATTACGGCAAGGAACCTGAACCGTTGCTGAAAAAGAGTGAATTTCTACAATACGCCCCCCTTTTCGTCATCGACTGCTCGAAACAAAACGAGTCGCTCAAGTTTGGACCTGTAGACGTTCGTCTCGAGTTTGAAGCCAAGGACAACTTCCCAGCCGATACTTCGGCATACTGTTTGATCTTACACGATCGAGTACTTGAATACAATCCCATAAGTGGTGGGGGGAAGAAATTGGTATAATTATGTATTTCTACAAATAAAGATTTTTTCACTAAATATATATGTGTCGCCTCAATCTTTGTCATCCCGAATAGTTATGCCGCTCAGCGGTATCTAATTACTCTAGAGTAAGCTTAGAAAGGAGGGAGAGAGAGTTGGTATTAATATTGTGATAAATTATTTATTTAACCATTTACTGTTGGAAATTTTTACAAATTCATTTGTCATTGAGAATAGGTCCATCGATTTCGTCTTCTTTCAGCCAACAGTGATGTTCACTTTTTTGATATTTCAGGCTTATGATGTCTTCGTCCTTTTTCATAGCCTCTGATAGTTTCTCCCAGACCTCGTCAATGATATCCGATGCGTAAATGAGGATAAATTGTTTCGTTAAAAATGCTATATCCTCCTTCCTCATTCGTTTCAAACTTCCCACCTGAAAATATATCTGCAAAGATTTATGAAGAGATTCGGTACAGTCCTTCAAAAACCAAGATTTCAATCGCTGAACGTTTTCCCAGGGACACCGGTATATGCGACGATGTTCCCGTGATAGTCCTCGTGCCAGCCACCCACTTTGATCTGTTGCAAAAATCCAAGACTCGGACACCCCAATTCTTCCAGATCGATCACCGGCTTTGAATCGTCGTTGATAGTTTTCTCGGTCCACTGTTTCTTCTCATTTCCCTTCACATAGATATAACTTGCAGGCTCGACAATTTTCTTCAATGCTGCCTGCACATTATCGTAAGTCATGTCACCGTCATTCCACTCTAATCCATGATAATTTCGCGTCAACCAGGAATTGGTAGCCCTGCATTTGGGTGGTAAGGTTCGCCAAGCACAAGGTGGTTTGAATAGGATGCGAGTCATACCATGTCTGCCTGCGTCATGCGCTCGAACAGTGATTGCAGCCAGCTCCTTTACCACAAATTCGTCGTAAAAGTTTTCAAAACCTTGCATATCCAATATCATCTCCATCGTGAGAATAGATTCTTTCTGGAGAAGATTCTTTACTACTCGAAGATCGGTTGGAGACTAATTTTCATCCCCGAATTTTTGGCTCTTATATAGCTGACAACCCTCCACTAATTTTCCGGATCTTTCCAGAGTCATAGGTTATTCCGAGAACTATTCTTCTGAGAATCATTAGGCTAATTCCTGAGTAACTCGATCCGATGATCATATTTTTGCATTCCCAAGTAACTCGATCCGAAGAGAACTTCTCACAGGGTGCCGAATAATTCCGGGAACTGCTTGTCTGCCCGAAGCTTCCAGAATGACCTTGAGGAAGCTTCTAGAAGACTCTAAAAGACTCTGACGCGGGGGTTGGGACGTGTGACGTCGATTCGAGGGTGTGTGACGTCATATTAAGGGTGTGTGGCGTCATATCAAGGGTGTGTGACGTTAATTCAAGGGTATGTGACGTCATATTAAGGGTGTGTAACGCCATTTTGAGGGTAGGAGACGCCATTTTGAGGGTGGGAGACGCCATTTTGAGGGGTGACGTCATTTCGAGGGTTGACGTCATCACCAGGGGTACGCGAGAGTGACTCAGACTCCCCCTCCACCACCCTCACACAGACACGGGAGGGTGCGTGTGTGTGCGTACGTGTACGTGTGCACTAATACGCGTTGGTCCAGAACCGGCCTTGTATATCTACTCAGGACTAGCTCAACGCCTTCCGATCTTATTGTGTGTAGGCCAGAATGGGCTCCATGAGGCTCGACGTGGGTGCACGACTTCACAATGGCATCCGCCGATGACACCCAGGCGATCCGTGCAGCTCGAAGGTAACCGGGAGAGAGAGCGAGCAAAGCTCGCGACGTTTACGATCTCGGTTGTAGCATAGACGTTATTGACTTCTAGATCGGTCAGCGGGAATCAAATGGTTCTTGTAAAAATGTCAGGCGCAAACCCCCTTACGAAGATAAGTCGACTGAGTTCCGAGTTAAAATATAATTATAGTCACCTCATTTGATTCTAATATTTAATATGCCTCACCATACGAATTAATTAATAAATAGTATAATTGCTTCAGAGTTGATCTCATAATCCTTCGTCAGCATAAGTCAGGTCGTCTGGTATCGACAGGTATCTGTGTAAAAAAAATATTTCAATTAGTTTTGGCAAACTCAATTCGTGTAGCTTTTCATGCGATCAATTCATATATTCGTGCATAGGTTTATTTTCAATTTCAGACATTCAACTCAGCTCTTTTTGATAAGCCTGGTGCGATCATTGTAAAAACAGCTTTTGCAACTGTTTTTCAAATGCATGACCACTTAAAAGTCCACTACACTTACTTAGCGGCACAAGCAATTTCGACTCATATGGGAATCTGGTTGCCCTCCGTGATTCTGTTCTGCTGTAGACTAACCTATTTGCAATCCCCCTCGTGTTCCGGTTGAGTCGTGGTATCATAAACCTTTTCTGTTTCTGTAACAAGAGGATAACTCATTAATTTTCGGATTTAGATTGCTGCAGTTTGAACATATACTCTCATAAATAATCCCATCGCTACATGCGTAGACATACGTAATCGATGACCATAACTATAACGCTCTATTGGACAGCAGATAGCACGCAACACTTTGAGTTCTCGTGCGCGCTTCGATGAGGTCTCGTTCTGCATGCTGCTCGGCCAGTTTCTGAAAGTGCAATTCGACTTGCACTTTATATTCTTTCTCGTAAAGATCTGGCCTGTTGAAATTCCGACCATAGTCCGGGTTCGGGTTGGACTTCACGCCAAACGACCCTGCAGACGAACATGTTAGTCCAGGTTGTTTTTTTTCTGTTCTCGGCTATCGTCAGCCGTTTGAGGTTATGTTCTTTCCTTTTTTTTTTTTTGCAACTCATGGACCATTGCAGTCGGCGCCTTACCCATCGCAGCACTCAACTTCTGATAGGACTCCTGTGAGTTGAATTCCACGACAGAGCCAGCAACTCGGGCGTTGTACGAGTTTCTTTTACCGAAGTGAACACGTTTGCTGCCGATGAATTTGCTGACGATAGCATTATAGTTTCTAAAGGTGTTGCTTGTGACGTTGAACAACAGGCTCTCAGCTCTCCAACTTAGTTGGGTGATGGCATCGCAGATTTTGTCGTATAGATCCAACTCGATCAATATGAGCATTGCATTTTCTTCTTGATCTTTTAGAGTACCATCACAAAAGTAGCCCAATTCGGCGCACTTCTTGTGTTCGCCAAACACACGACTTGGAATGTTGACCAAATCTTTTAGGAGGCGTACTACTTTTTCAGATTGCGAAACTTCTACAGCCATGCGGTATTGACTTGCTTTTGCCACAGCTGTCCGTATTCTCAGGGTACTGCCTTCGATAACCTT
Organism: Tenthredo scrophulariae; assembly: GCA_963978835.1. NCBI lineage: Eukaryota > Metazoa > Arthropoda > Insecta > Hymenoptera > Tenthredinidae > Tenthredo > Tenthredo scrophulariae. Next base: position 5,273,455 of record OZ022234.1, read on the forward strand.
TTGCAATTGTCCAATCGTTTTTTTTTATTTGAACATCTCTTTTATTTTGTTTTTCAAATCTGGCTTCAGTTTTGTTTTTTCCACGTCCTTAATTTTTGTGAGAAGGTTTCGCAACAGGTAGTTCGTACACTCAACCTTCTTTACGTACGTATAGTCCTACGGGTTGCAATCAAGAATCTTCTTGTACACACTGCTATCACTATCCGCTATCAGTGACGAGAAGACTAGCCAGTGCATTTCCATACTTTTGAGGAATCCTTCAGCAATGGTGCTACTCTCCATGCTCGAAGAACTCTGATTGGTCCCCCAGTTTTTGAAGCAAGTATGTGCTCGTGGGGGTTCGTGTTGTTTTTCTGCGATCGAACAAATTGTGCAGTATTTATTGAGTACTGCAGCGAACAAAACCTTGTTCGTATGGAAGCCCACGATGATGCCTGCGTCAGACGCTAAGTCATATTTGCCAGATCTATATGAACTTTTCATCCAACTTCCGTCTGCTATTACGGGCATGTGTGGTATTCCATTCTTAACATCACCACGTTCTATCGCAAAGATTTTTTCTTCTTCGCCAGCCATTCTCATTTCTTTCTCAGCCGCCTTATCGAACGCGGAGGCATTTTTATCATGGTACTGTTGATACGTGCCATGTGACATGAACGGAATAATCATTGCATTCAACATTTCTTCTCTGCTCCGGCTACTGCACTTTCATTAATCGATAGGATATCGGATTCCTGAGGTTCAGACACGACGAATTCTTTCTGATTACACACTTTGCACTGAAACGAGAATCTCGATAGCAGTTCGATACGTTCAGTGAAGATCAAGTGCACTTGATCTAATGTGCAGCGAAGAAGTGGATTATGATCTGCGAATCGCTGTCCTAACTCGGAAAACATATATCCAACATGAGCGACATGCCGAGTTCCAAGAGGTTTGGACTCCTGCGTCTGCTTTTAGCGTTCCCTCTCAACGATCAAAGATTTTATGAGATTTAAGGAGTTTGTTGGTAAAAGAAAAAAAAAAATTATTCATTAAATTTATTCATAGAATCAGCTGCCCACCGACTAAAAAAACATTTGAGGGCCTTGAATATCTCTCACAAAGCGGGAAAAGGCTTCTGGAGTAGTTTTCTGGCAAAAACGAAAAATCGATTTTTTAGTGATTTCTGAACTAACAACTGTCAAACGAATGCCAATCTGTAGGACATTCACGTAGCGCACTGTTTCGAGCCGCCATAGTATGCGTTTTGTATAAGATGGAAATGTGTGTGATTGTGTGAGTGAAACAGACGCGGCCCTCGGAAATGTGTATTCGGCGATGGGTCCTGACGGCTTGAGTTGGCTTGAGTCAACGAGCCAATAGTGGCGGCATCTATTGACTAGAAATTTCCACACGCTAAATTCTCCGAATGTGGATAGCTTTACAAGTGAGGATAGTGATTGAACTATGTCTGCTGTAATATTGTTGTGGGTGAAATAGTGCTCAGTACACGTCGATTGCAAGAAATCATTATATCGTCAAAATTTGATATCACTCGTCTTACGCAGCGGCCATGTTTACTGTGTCAGTGTGTGTATCCGTGTGCCAGCTGTCACGAGGATATTATATTAACGTTTTATTAAAACGTCAGGCTCATTCGTGGCTCACCTGCACTATTTCACCCAAAACAATTTCAATCAACGAATATTTCGTACACATCAGATTCTTGGAATAATTCTTTATTCCCGAGAACTTAGCGTGCGAAATTTACCCGTAGGTGTGTACATGTGTATGTGCCGTTATCCCCACCATACCACCCCCTCGGCAGCCTTAAGGCATTTCTCTCTTTTTTTTAGGACGAGGAAAGACTGGCAATGATGAAAAGCAGCATCTGGCGGAGGAAAAACAACGAGAAATACGAACAAAGGGCGGGAGGTACACACAGCGAGGTTGATTCTGGCCCAGGAGTGACTGTTTGGTATACAATTCAACACGATAACCCGATCACTTCCAGGCCAGAATCAACTTCGCCATGTGTACGTATGAAAGAGTTACAAGATGAGGTGGTGGGTGAATTAATTCGTGGCCGTAGCTCTTTTTATTCACGCCAGTTATTAGGGCTCGTGTGTAATGTAATTAGTCAATTGGTGTTTTACATGCAATATTTCATTCTGCTTCAAGAATTGAATGCAATTAGCAAGTAAAGAAAACCCAAATAGTATGGAAAAGGTCGATGGTATGTATCTAATATCTTTATTCTTTATTCTTTATGATTGCCTTTCGGCGTTACATATCTATACATTTTATTTTCTTTCTTCTCACTGATCCCCTGTCCACTTACTCAAACTTAACTCATAATTCATAATATCATATCTCATAACTTGACCGATAATTCATACTAACGTAACTCATAATATCATCAAAACTTAAACTAAAATAAACTCACATCACATAATAATACTTCAATTCGTACTCCTCTTTCCCTTTCCCTTTCCCTTTTCTCTCTCCCTCGCGTCCTACTCCCCTTCCTCCAGTTGTATGTTTAACTTCCTCGCCTCCCCTATGGCCTTCAATATCGTCCTTCCCCATTCCTCTCTCTTTTTCCCTATTTCTTTCCTGTCTTTCCTTTTTTTCTCCCTTCCTTCCTTCTCTTCCTTGCTTTCTGCCCTTCCTTCTTTCCCTTCTCACCCTTTCCCTTCTCTTCCTTTTCCTCTTTGCCCATCCTTTCTGCTGCTCATTCCCCTTCTTCTTTCCTTCGCCTCCTTCTCTCTTGCCCGCCACCTCTCCTCCCTCTCCTTGAATGTCATATCCTTCCACATCTTTACCCTGTATTTCTCCTTCACCTTCCATCTCCCTCTGACTACTTTCTCTCTCTCTTTCTCGCTCCCCATCTTTATCACTATCACTCCTCTCGTTCTGTCTTGTGCCGTCTCCCCGCACTCCCATACCTCCTCTATCTTTACCTCTTTTCCCCCCGCTTTCTTGACCATCTTCATCGCCTTCTCTGTCCAGTTCTCCTTCTCCTTCAGCCCCTTTATTACCACATTCCTCCTCTTTCCTTCTCTTCGTTCTCCGACTCCCTCTCCTTTTCCACTTTCCTCCTTCCCTTCTCTCTCCTTCCCGCTCGGTCGGGCGTGGGGGGTCGTTCCCTCGGCCCCTGCCCTCCCATCCCTTTTTGCTATTCCTTCTTCCTCTTTTTCCTTCTTCATCTCCCCTACAATCTTCTTCAGCTCCTCCAGCTCCATCTCCATTTCCATTTCCTTCCAGCTTTTTCCACCTTTCGCCATTTCCTTTGTCTTTTTCGGTTCTATCTTCTCTACTCCACTACCTGTTGCCTACTGATCTGTAGCCCGTCTGCTCTGTCGCTCGAGCTCTTTACCCCTTCCCTGAACTGCATGTTTTCGCTTCTCCGAGCCTCGTTCCCGTCTCTCTAGGAGTCGCCACTTCTTACGTTTCTGCCTGTACTCTTCCAGCCGGCCTGTTCCCCTTTCCTTGCCCTATTCCCACAATTCAATTCAAAGTGTTTTATTGATCTCTCATTGTTTACATGTGTGAATACATATAGTTCGCATTTTGTGCGATTTGGTATGTTTGGTCCCTGTCGCTCGACTTAACCCAAATAAGAAGATGTTTGTTGTTTATAATATGCACTGTAACGTGGTAGACGTTCAGACCTCTGCCTAAACCGGCCCACGGACGTACCTAAGCCCGGCCGCGCGATTCAAATCGCGCCGCCCTCGTTCTGCCGAGTCCTAATGGCCACCGACCCTCGCACATGGCGAGCCGGTCGCCGTCAGCGCTCGCAGGCCGGGCGATGCCGGTTGGTACTAGAGATAGCGGAAGAGGAGCTCATTCCATTTTTTCGAGAGCGTGGAGATAACCTCGTGCTACCGAGAAATATATATAGAGAGAGAGAGAGTTTTCTCAGTGTGATTTTTTTTTGTATTCTTGTGTGCCTTGTGCCTTTTGTATAACGACCCGTGCCTTCCCGTGGATAGTGAGTGGATTCTGGACGATTGAACACCGATTTGGACTTACGACGACCTGCGCAACCCCCGGCTCTCCGACCGATTACTGATTTAATACCGTCGCACCCGGAATTGTAAGGGCCTTCGTACCAGGTAGGATCAATCTGATTCCCATTAATATCCCCCCCCCCCCCTAGTACCAACCCGCCCCCGTAATTCACCCTGAGCCTCGAGAAAACCCGTGTCTGAATCTCAATCGTTCCCCGCGAACCGTTGGATTCAAAGCCGGCACCGGTTAGTTGTTTTCGTTGCGCGTAGCCGTGTCAATATTGGTCACCGCTGCGCCGATTGCAGCAGAAAGCTAGCCGACGCCATATTGCCACAGACTTCTGACGTCACGTGTCGCACTCAGCTGCTTCGAGACAGTCTGTCGCTTTTGCCCCAGAGAGAGAGCGAGTTAGACCGTAGGTTGAGTAGACTTAGTCCTCCCAACCGTCTAACTAGATCTAGAGCACCAGCGAGTGCAACACCAGTATTATATACCGGTATTATATAGTAGATCGATTCTCTGCTTTTGATGTTCTCTTTATTTGATAACTTAATACTTAATAATAACTCTTTATTTAATAACTTAATTATAATTAGAGTCATTAATTTTCATAGTTTATTGGATATTTAATCTTTAGCGTCGAGTAGAGTCATTATCATTAGTATTATCATTAGTATTACTCTTGTTCCTACGCCAGGTAGCGGGCGTGTTAAATAATTCGCCACCTTTTCTTTTTTTCTTTTTAATAAAATAATAGTAAATCATATTTGGTTTGTGTCTTTATTCTTCGCCCCTACGAAATCCCTCTATCGTTACTAGCTAGCCGGAGGGTCCCAGAGCGAGAGAGAGAGGGCTTCTAACGAAGTCTGGCGCCCAGCAAAATCCCCTACCTGTCCGTTGGGCCTGGTTTGTAGTCGGCTTAGTTCTGGGATACCCGAACCCAAGGACAACCCGTTACAGCACTTATTGGTGGTTGTGTGTCTATGTGGTATATATTTTTAGGAAAAAAATTTAACAAAACCTAATCATTTTATCCCCATTCCCACTGTGTTCTCTCTCTCTTTTCTACTGCTTCCCTCCTCTCCCTCAATGCCTTTCCCCATTTCATTTCCTTTCCTCCATCATCCAGTATTTCTTCTATCTTCCCTTCCACCCCTTCCATCTCCCTACATGTTCCTGTCAAATGCTCTGGGGTCTCCTCTTCTTCCCTGCACATCCCACACAGTCTCTTGTCCTCATCTAGCCAGTACTTCTTTGCTCGTTCCTCGTTCCCGCATCTCAGCCTCGCTGTTATTATTACCTCCCCTGCCCCTTTTCCCCTTCTTCCCCTCGTGTATCGCGGTCTTTCTACTATTCTAAGTTTCTTGTACCTTGCGACACTTCTCGATTCCCAGATCTTCCCCATTCTCTCTTGGTCCTGCACCTCTCTGTCTCTCTTCACTACCGCACTCTCTATCTCTCCTCCCCCTTCCCATAGCCCCACTGCTTCCTCTCTTCCTATTCCACATCTCCACAGATATCTCTTCCTTTCTTCCCCCCACCTATCTAGTTCCTCTTTTTTTTCTCTCTTCCCCCTCTCTCTCACGCATTCTCTGAGTAGTTTCTTTTTTTCGTCTTTCCTTGCTTTTTCTTCGTACCTTACCGCTCTCATTCCTGCCACCACTCTTATCTTATCCAGTTTCACCTGTTCTCTTACCACATATCCTGGCGTCGTCCTCTCCAGCCCTAGTATCCACCTCACGAATCTCTCTTGTAGCCTTTTCACTTCCTCTCTCTCCTCCCACCCCCTAATTTCTGCCCTGTACATTACTATTTCCTTTATTGCTGCTTCGAATATCTTCATCCTCCACCTTATGTCACCCTTGAATTTCCTCTCTCTGATTTCCCATAGGCCTCCCATTGCCCTCCCTGCCTTCCCTAATCTCTCCTTCATGTGTGACCTCTCACTATTCGTCCTACTCAGCACATATCCTAGGTATTCCATCTCGTCTACCTCCTCCATTACTTTCTTTCCCCATTTCCATTCCTGCTCGCTTCTTCTCCCTTTCCCTTTGCAGCATATCATTATCCTAATTTTATCATGGTTTACCTCCAGTTTCTTCCTTTTGAAGTACCTGTCAGCCTGTTCATCATTTCTCTCATGCCGTTTTCATCCTCTGCCAGTAACACCACGTCATCCGGGTATCCCAGCGTCCAGATCTTTTCTCTCCCTATCACTACCCCTCCACCTTGTCCCTTTTTCATAACCCCCTCCAAGCCTGCTACGTATATGTTAAACAATGTAGAGCTCAGCAGGCACCCTTGTCTTACTCCCTTGTCTACCCAGAACACCTCCGACGTTTTCTTCCCTACTCTCAACCTGCACCTCGTTTCCCTGTAAATCTCCTTTACCCTCCGTATCATCTCCTTCCCTTTCCCTCTTCTCCTCTGCTCCTCGCGGCTTCTTCGTGGCGATTTCCTCTTACCGCGCATCCGTACGGAGGCTCTAAAGAAGTCGTTCGCCGTGGCTGGGGTGTACCTGTAAAATGCGTTGCCACTGGAACTCAGGGAGGCTCGTACGCTGTCGGCCTTCAAGCGTGGGCTTCACAAACACCTCTTTCGGGCTGAAGCCACTTAAGTGTGAGGCGTATCTGTGTACCTCAGCTGCTGTTCTTGTGCACTTGTCTGTTTTTTAGTCTGTTTTTTAGTATTTTGGCTTTTAGCATTCTAGCTTTAATCCTTCTATTTTTGCTTTTATCTTATCTCTGATTTTTCCTTTCTGCTCAATCTACTTTTATTTGCTTTTTATTCACCTCTTGACTCGTGCTTGCTTATATTTTTTCTCTTTCTCTCTCTGCTGCTCGCCTCGATTCCCTAGTTCTAGCTAGCTTTGATTAGTTTTATGCTTGCGTAAAGGCCTATTTTGTTCTCTCTCATCTGTTTTGTGCACATATCTTTGTAATGTTTACCTTGCATGTCTTTTTGTAAATGCAAGGTATTCTTGTCCAGAATTGTTATGGACAAATAAAGCCACTATCTATCTATCTATCTATCTTCTCCTCATCGCTTCCCACAGTATCTCTCCATCGAGTTTGTCAAACGCCGCCTTCAGGTCTACGAATGTCAGGTACACTTTCCCCTTTTTCTCTTTTATCCTGCTGCCTACCACGTGTTCTATTATGTATACATTGTCCATACCTCCCCTTCCTGCTCTGAACCCCATCTGCGTTTCATCTAGCCCTCCTCCTTCTTCTAGCTCCCTTATTATTTTCTCATTCAGTATCATCGCGTAGATTTTGTGTGCTGTTTGTGTCAGCGTTACTCCTCTGCAATTCGTTACGTCATCTACATTGCGACACGTATTAAGTTTTCACTATAATATTGAAACGAGGGAAGCTAATGGCTTAACCGCGTGCACCAAGGCGTTGAAACTTGGGCTAGCTGAATCGTTGAGCGCCACCTAATGTTTTGCGACGTTAGGCGTCGTGGAATTCGGGCTACAGGGTAGGCCCTCGTACCTATAATTCTATTAAGAGGTTTTCTTATGATGATTATGTAAAAAGTAAGAAATAAGTAATCTCTAAGAATAATATAATATAACATAAATTCGTACAGCACCAGGTAGGAAGGATTCTTGGTGAAGTCAGCAAACACGTGGCGGGTAGAATATATAATGTTTATTCTGTTCCAGACCTTAGGGCTATTTAACATGAACTGCACTTAACTATAATTTTAGTTCCGCTTGTTCACTCCTACTCGGGTGTCGATTATATTAAACTTGTTATCAGATCGGTAATAGATATAATGTATACTATCACCAGTGCCTGTTGCAAATTTTAGAAACTTTTCTGTTCTGTGTATGCACGTGTTGGCGGTTAGGCTTCTTGAGAGCTACTCTCCTATGACGGTGTCGCCACCCATTCGTTGCGGTGAAAAATTGAGTTATTTGATGTGTCTTTAGGGACGTTTGAATTTTGAAAATATAGTTACGGCATGTGACCGATTGGCGGTGCATTTAAACAAGGAATTCTAGGAAGCTTTGTGACATCTCTCCCCCTTAGACAGAGGTCATATGGAGGCGCGACGCTAAAAAACAAAAAAAAAATTTTTTTTTTTTTTTTTCTGATATTTTATCAGAAACTGGTTTGAGTCGGAGTCAACATTTGGACACTCTTAAGTAATAGGTCTTATTGGGTAATGAGAACGTATAAGTAATAGGTAATATTTTCATCTTAAACTAAGGTTCGCCGTTAGAAGTAAGCATAATGAATACTGTCTCGACGGAACGGAGCTAGGTATTAAATATGATTCTCGCGAACTTATAATTAAAGCGATGTATAGGCTAAGTACTGGTTGTTTATGGGAACGTACATCTCCTTTTGAGATCGTTTGATAAAGTTAAACAATGTATAAAGTGTTCCTTAAAGTGATAGTATAATATGTAAGGTAAGTTATAAGGTAACGTGGTATGTGACTAGGTGTCTTAAGAAAGGTGTAATTGAGAGGTGTGAATGTGGGCTAAGGGAACTTGCTCACTGGCGACGCGGCGCGGTAGAAGGGTTCATTCTTAGTCCAATTCGTGTTCTCAAATCGGTTGACGGTCCGGGAGTTGGTTCTGGCTGGCGGAATTCGTCGAGTCCGGTGATTTGTCGAGTCAAAGTTGCAGTCTCGGTGCAAGAGTGCTTGTTGCCGGTGGTTAAGGGTCCCTTGTAGTTGTTTAGCCAAGATGAGTTCTCGGGGAATCTGCGTTGGCATTCCGAGCAGTTGACATTCAACAGTCTGAGGTCGGTTCCGCATTTATTGCATCTTCCTTTAAGGATCTCATTCTCCCATCCGTGGGGGAAGGAGCAGTTTAAGGTAGAGTAACGGTCTGCACCGCAGCGGTGGCAGAATCCGTTTCGCAGCGGCATAGGGCAATTCCGATAAAAGTGTCCTTTTGCTCTGCAGTTAATGCAACCTTTGGATAAGATTTTAGGCTGGTGCGTGAGGAATGTGTTAGTCCCAGTGTTTCTCAACTCCTTCTTCACTCCGGGTTGTAGTTGGTCGTTCGTATATTCATCCACAATATGTGTCCATGTGGAGAGTGTAAGAGTCTTGGGCGGAGCGTTTTTAAGCTTGAGTGTGACTGTGTCTGGTCTGGTGGCCAAGACGGTTGGGGCTTCGAGTAGTCGGGTTAATAGTGGCTTTCGTAGTTGTTGCGGGGACTTACGCGCAGGGAAAGCGATTTTTGCGTAGCAGTCGAAGTCGCACGGCTGTGCAATAACTTTCGGCTCATTGCTTAGAATCTCCGAATCTTTAGCGTCCCACTCATTAAGGCAACGGCTTCTCACGATGTCCACAGAGTTTGAGTTTGGTGGTGCGTTTTTGTTTTCGGTAGGTTCGCTAGGTTCGGCGTCGGATACGTTATATTTAGTGTCAGTCGGCGCGTCCTCTTCCTCTTCTTTTTTGATATCCTTTTCAGTCTTTTGGGTATGTTCTTTGGTTTCGTTCGTATCGAAGATGATCGTCGGTTCGTCTGTGTTTGAATCAGAGTCTTCACCTGACGAAGTATCAGAATGTCTTCTCTTTACTCCTTGAAGGCTGAGCACAGGAGGTGGTCCGGGTGGTGTAGTGGGCCTGATAGTGAGGTTTAATGGTTCTTCGCGGTGGGTTAGGTTGGTGCCTGCGCGAGTGAGTGTAAACTCGTCACTGACCGTCAAGTGAATGAATCGCGGGGTCGCGTCGCGGATTTCACGTTCGGTTTGTGTACCGATGGTTTTTGTCAGGTCGATCGCGGTTGACAGTTCGGAACCAGTAAGCAAGGTTGGGTTGTCAAGGGAAGGTGTTCTGGTGGGGCGACGGTTCTTCGTTGCTATGGTATCGGTTGATCGATCCATCTTGTTAGTGCTGAACTGTTTTGTCTTTAGGCCTAAGATGTGTGAATCTCCCCGTGGGATCAGGATCTAGGCTTTAACAAGGAATTTTTTTTTTGGTTAGTTACTTGCCGGTTGCTTCGGCGAGGGAATTTCAGATCATACACATCGTATTTACCTATGTATTTTTGGTCCTTATCAATTATTTCTACTGTAGTAGGCGGATAGTATTTGGAAACATACGCTGGTCCGTCGAACTTTGGTGCTAGTTTGGCACTGTAGTTGTCTTGTTTTTTACTAAGGCGTTTGCGTGAATAATATACTGCTTCACCTATGGATATTTGGGGGGCTTTATGTGGAATTCCAGCGTTGTGTGCTTTGGATTGTCGGATCTGATTTTTTATTAAATGTTTCTCTGCGATGTGTCGAACTGAGTCTAAGAGCTTAATTCTTTGGGCCCAAGGTTCGGTTCGATCTATTTTGGTTATGTCTAGGTCTTCTGGAAGAGAATTACTGGCTCTGGTCTCGCGACCAAAATTCAGAAAATTTGCTGTATATTTAGTAGCGGTACTCGGAGATGAGTTGCAAGCATATTGAAGGTCAGATAGATAGCGAGGCCAGTCGGTTTGTCTCGGAGAGGCGAACGCAGCTAGCATCGGCTTGATCGTGCGGTTCAATCGTTCAACCGGGTTAGCACAGGGGTGTGCGAGTGCGGTGGTACGATGTTTTACCTGGAATTCGGCATTCAAATTTTCGACGTGTTTATTGATAAATTCGCTTCCATTATCGGTAATCAGAATGCTAGGGGTTCCCCAACGGTTATAAATCTTTCGGATTTCGCGAGCGACAGAAGATCCGGCTTGTGCGCGTAGTGGTACTAGTTCTATATATTTGGTGTATAAGTCCTATACTACGAGTATGTATTGGATTCCTTCTGTAGAGCGTGTTAATGGTCCTACGGTATCAGCTGATACTATAGCCCAAGGGGCGATCGGTGATCTGATACTCATTCGGTGTTTAATTTTATGTTGGTTAAATTTAACTAGTTTGCAAGTTTCGAATTTCGATACATACTGTTGTATATCGTGGTGCATACCGGGCCAATAATATTGTAGTCGTATACGGTCGCATGTTTTATCAGTACCTAAATGTCCTGCTTGCGGTATATTGTGATTCGCGTGTAATATGTCGGGAATTTCGGGTTTAGTCGGAACGAGTTTCCATGCATTCTGGTCTCCGATCTCGTCTTTTCCGGAATCTGTTCGATAATGGTATAGTTTATTTCCTATTATCTTCCAATCTGTCACTAGGTGGGCTTGGCGGGTTACGATAGTTAATTTCTTTTGATACCATACTTCGTAGGGGTCGAGATCGTCAGTCTCGGTGTCTTGATCGGGATCTCTAGCGGTTCGGGTATCGCTTGGTTCTTTAGGATTTTCATGTAAGCGAGATAACGCGTCAGGTGCTTCATTTTCTGAGCCTTTTCGGTAGACTACGGTAATATCGTGCGCTAATAGTTTCATAGACCATCGGGCGAGTCTACTAGTGGGATCTTTGTGGGTGTATAACCAAGTTAACGCGGTGTGATCGGTAACCACCGTGAAGGGTGCACCTTCCAGATAGCAACGTAATTTGTCAACGGCCCAGACGATTGCAAGGCATTCCTTTTCGGAGGTCGTATAATTTAATTCGGCTTTATGCAATGGGCGGCTGAGGCATTGGATAAAAGTATTCTTTGTTATTATCGGTGGGATCGATTTGAGTTAACACTGCGCCTAATCCTGTGTCACATGCGTCGGTATAAAGTACGTATGGTAGGTTGGGATTTGGTGTATGTAGGCGGGGTGCACCTAGAATGCGTTGTTTTATCTCGATAAATGCTTGTTCTTCTACCTCGGTCCATTTCCAGGGGACTTTTGGACTAGTGAGTTTATTCAAGGGTCCTTGTACTCCGGCAATGTCTTTCATATGTCGGTGATACCAGTTTACTAAGCCTATGAAACTTCGCAACTGTTTTCGAGTGGTAGGTCGTGGAAACTCGCGAATCGCTTGGAGTTTTTCCGGGTCGGGACGTAGTCCGTCTTTGTCAATAATATGGCCTAAGAATTTTACCTCGGTTCTGGCAAATTTACTCTTTTCGTAATTTATAATGAGACCTGCTTCTCGGATTACCTCAAATACTACGGTTAGTAATTTAAGATGGTCTTCGAATGTTTGTGAGACGACAACCCAGTCATCTAGGTAGGCAAACGCATTGCTTTCCCAGCGGGTTGGTAGTTTTTTCTCGTTTAGTTCCTTATTAATTCGCGTTTTAAAGCATTCATCAACATTTGAAATGTACTAGGCGCGCCGGTTAAACCGAAAGGCATTCTTTCCCATTGGTATAATCCCCCGTCTTCTAGTACGAATGTAGTGTATTCTTTGTGGGTTTCTCCCATCGGTATTTGATGAAAGGCTTCGCTAAGGTCAATGGTTGATATAAGGCATGCTTCGTGTAAAGCGGATGAAATACGGTTCATATTCGGTAGTGGGTAAGCTGGTTTGATTGTTTGTTTATTTAATCGACGATAATCGATACAAAACCTATACTTTCCGTTGGGTTTCATAACTAAAACGGGTGGACTGGCCCATGAGCTACCTTTGCTAATAGTGACGTAACCTTTTCCTATTAGTCTATCTACCTCTCCTTTCATGAGTTTGTTTACCGTGGGACTCCGCCGGTACGGTTTAAGTCGGACTGGAGTAGCATCGGCTAATTCGATTTTATGAGTAATTAATTGCGTACAACCTCGGGGTTGTTCGGATTCCCTTTGTTTGTCTATTTCTAGGAACTGTTCTAATTTGATTTGTTCTGATTTTGTAACACCGTGTAGCGAGAATAATCGGCAAGCTGAGTCAAATGGTTCGCAGCGTTTGATTTTTATAGGAAAAGATAATTCGCTGCCTATCATATGCCAGACTTGATTTCTAATGTCTGCACTGACTAGGAAGTTGATCCAGAAGTCCATTCCTAGTAAAATATCGGTAGATAATCCTTCTAATACGGTGAGCCATTGTTCTCCGTATTTATCTCCTACGTCTATTAAGAAAGGTGCTCCAAATTTGGTTTTCAATGTGGTTCCGCTAGCTAACCTAATTCCTGTAGTAGCGGTGCTATCGGGACGTGGTGCTGCTAAACTTAATTCGCGGATACGTTCGAATGCTGTCGGATTAACGTATGAACGTTCACTACCACTATCTATTATTTCGGTTAGGGTTTCTCCATATATCCATACAGTGACTGGTAATTTCGCGGTTTTCGCGGGTGGATTGATTCCGGTACCAGCGGTGTATACGCGTCGTTGTTCCATACGGTCTTGGATATCTGGGTTTTCTAAACGGTTTTGAAATTTCGGGGGGATATAATATTTCTGTATTTCAGCTTGAGATAATTTCGGGTTGGTGGTGATAGAAGCAGAGGTGCAGGGTTCGTCTTGTAACGTATATATTTCGGGAACCTCGGGGTTCTCGGGTGAGTCTTCAATTGTGGCCTCAACAGCAGTTCCTATGTCCGTTAAGGTGGTTACTGTTTGGAGGTCGTTATTGAGTTCATCGTCTGAGTATTCGTATGTAAACATTTCTTCGGAGAGGGTGGAGTCGCTGTCAGCCTCTTCTCTAGGTAACGAGTCTGTTATTTCGTTTACAGTAGTCGCGGTTACTGTGCGGGATTTTCTAGAATCGCATTTACTGTTTTGTGACTTTTCTTGTGGAGGGTTATTCGCTGTCTTGAAAACTAGAGCGGAGTTACTCGTGGCGGTCGTGGTGTTTGTGCGTGGGCATTCAGTGTTTGCGTGTTCGGTTGCGCGGCAGATGCAGCAGACAACGCGGCGTTTATTTTTGCAAATTCGCGGGATATGTCCATATTCAGCGCAGTTCATGTAGAAGGCAGTACTCCAGTCTTGATTCGCGTTAGTCGTTGAAATGTTACTGAATTGTGTATTGGTTTTAACCAATTTATTATTTAGATTCTTCTTCGTGGAGTCATTGGTTGTATTTGACTTATGATTAGGTTTTATTCCAGTTTTAATCTGTTTTAATTGTTCGGCTAATTGTTTCATAGTATTCATTAATGTTAGGTTGACTTGTGCTTGGTCAACTGTGTTACAAGTGGAAAGTTCGACATCGTTATCGGCTGATGTTTCTGACTGGTCACTGTCGTGGTCATCTGTGACTGTCACAGGGGCGATCGTGGCGAGCCGCGAGCGTCGTTGTGGTATATTGCGCTTTTCGTTTTGATTCGTATTTTTATTCAACCGTCGACTAGCTACTATTTCGTCGTATTCGCGAGTGATTTGGAGAAGTTCGTGATACGTGGTAATTTTGCCTCGATGGGAATAGAATTCTCTATAACGTGGGTTTAATTGATTCCGTATTACGGCTATTTGTTCTTCTTCGCGAGGGGGTTGATTCATCGTGAAATAAAATTCCATCATCTTTGTGATGTAGTCGAATCCGGTTTCGTTATGACCTTGTTGGCATGAGTTAATAGCTCTTAGGATTTCCGCGTCTGATTCTTCCATGCCGAATGCAACAGAAAATTCATCAACGAAATGTTCCCATGTTTGCCAGCTTTCACAACGGGATTCTAACCAAATAAGTGCGGAACCAGTGAAACATTCGCTTAATATTAAGAGTCTATCATCTCCGCGGATGCTTTCTTGATGGCATTTGCGCTCTAATTTTTTTAAGAACGCGCGTGGGCCTTTGCCACCTGAATATTGGAGTTTCCATTGCTGTGCGCGTTTGGCTAATCCATATAAGACCGGGCGTACGCGCGATGCAGGGGATTGTTCTCTTTCATTTGACATAGTTTGATAAGCTCCGTATGAATGATTTGGATAGTTATAAGACTGGTTAATATCTTGTCTAGGAGGTAATTGATATTGTGACGATTGATGTGTTGCATAACTGATCGGCACGTGTGGTGTGGAGTGCGTTACGTATGTATTCGCGCTCTGCGGTATAGGCATATGTGTCTGAATTGGAATTCGTGCGAAATTTTGGGGTATCTGTGAATTTCTTAGATCTCCGATATTCTCGCTTATTGATGCAGAATTATACCAAGTAGGGTTGGGATTAAATGTTACGCGATTCGTTGGATTAGGAAGTGTTCCTGTTCGTGACGTCGCGGTTTGAGTTGTATCGGTATTATTTTGTCTTAATGTCTGACTAAATCCTGGGGGGATTGTAGTGCTTGTACTCGAGGATGGTCTCGATCGTTCTGGAGTGGATTGCAAAGATTGTATGATCGCGGGTACTGGTACGGTGTCGAAGCAGTAGCCCTTATCCCGTGCTTCTAAGATCATACGACTCATATATGTATTTAGAGTAGCTATGTATTCTGAGGAACTAATCGCGTTCGCGAGTGGATTTATTCGCGGTAGTTCTCGTGTTTTAT
This sequence comes from Tenthredo scrophulariae, assembly GCA_963978835.1. Classification (NCBI taxonomy): domain Eukaryota; kingdom Metazoa; phylum Arthropoda; class Insecta; order Hymenoptera; family Tenthredinidae; genus Tenthredo; species Tenthredo scrophulariae. The sequence continues at coordinate 5,288,722 of OZ022234.1, forward strand.
TCGAGAGGTTTATCTGGTCAGGTTGCTTGATCGATTCTACGGATATATCTCGCTGTTCAGGAAATGCACTTCCTGATGGACCAGGAGTTGTCTGCAAAGGATTTCTAATCGCCTGTGGTGCTTTATTAGGGTCTTGTCAAGAATCACCTGTAAATAGGGGTGTCTCTGGAGGTAGACCTAGGTAGTTTAACAATCGGATTCGGTCTGCTTTTAATGCTGTCGCTTCAGCTAACTGCGTTTGCATATCCTTGACAAGGTTGTCTTCTAATGTGCTGTTATGAGCTTGACCTGGTAGTAAAGGGGGTTGAAAAGAGAAAGGTCCTACCGGATCTATCGAGCTTGGTTGAGGATTATTAATTGATGGCAGATCAGCGTTCTGATTGTCGTGCTCGTTCTCCATTGTATGGCTTTTAATTTAATTGATGAACCAACGTATGTTTCCAGATAATGAATTCGTAGGGTAGACCTGAATTCTTATGTATCTTATTGTCGATAGTTTACTTAATAACTAAATGTATGAATAGCTAATAGGCCTTTTCAGTTCTGAAGTGTCGTAATACGGTTTATTTATGGAATTAGTATCCAGAGTTATTGAATCAATTAATTTTATTAAACTAGAATTCTTAGTTAATTGGATCAGTAATAACTTCTGAGTTACGGTTGCACTTCAAATCTGACAGGTGATGGTAATGTGTGTGTACAATATCGTTGTCGACTCGCACTGTATGAGTGACGTTATCAGTTATTGTAGGTAATTTGTCAAAGTTCGGTTATCGACTTGATCTGGTTATCGATAATTGGGTCGATAATCAATAGTGATGAATTTAGGTAGGTCGATAATGTCTATTAGGTCAATTATCTCCCTGATCAATATCGACGTGTTTAGTCGGTATTGTCTGATTTCTAATGAGTGTCGGTAAGTAGGTACTTTACCTGAAATTTTAATCTGTTTGAAATTTCTAAGTTCGAGTCGGCAATTATATTGGGATTCTGGTTGTTAGTTATAAACAGAGATATATATCTATATTTAGTGTTAATAATAATAGATTCTTAATTTCTAATATCGTTATATATTGTAACGGAGTTATGTCAGAGTTCAACTCCGCACCCTACGGCGTTCCTTTATAAAAATATACTAATTAATCGAAGCTACGTTAGTGTTGGGCGCCAGACACGCATTCGTGTCGTTTCACAGTTATTTAATCGAATTTCAACAATATTTGACGGAACGACGGCCTTGAAGCGACGGTTAGCTCAGATGGGCTTAGGGAATAGTAGAGTGGGTGGATTCACCTTCTTAATTGAGTAAATAAAATATAGAACACCAGGTATAAAATCCTTCAATGAAATCTTTGATTTCTTATATTGTGGGTATGGTTCGGCGGTCACAGATTCAGCGGTATTCAAGATCTAAGATACTAATTATACAGCGGTAGTTATCAGATTAACAATGCAGAATCAGCAAACAGAAGTGACGGTTGGAATAATACTTAATAATACTGCTTAATACAGAAAAGAATATTATATTGTTGAGCCTTATTGCGACGCAGCGGTATAAAAAAACGTAAACACGCCGGTTAGCTAGCGAGCGCCGTAGAAGCGATATAATGCAAGCTAGACTATTTTCCAGGCTGCGTATCACCGAGCGATACGATACTCTATAGCAAATTTTCTAATGCGGCACGCTAGCGATATTCATCAATTATTTGCGATATAAGAACTCAATAAATAATTTCGACTGAATCTAAGAGAAGCGATAACTAAATTACGAATCAAATTACATATGTAAGAGTAATCAAACAGAGCAGATATAATCAGCGGAAATCAAAGATAATCAAATAAAGCAACAAACAAATAGAACAAATAGAACAACTTAAAACTATGACTACTACGTTCAGCCAACCCTCGGGGAGTTGGATAATAAGCGACACACCATGCGTTATTGTTCTAATAAATTTTCTACAAACTACTAAATCAAAGATAGCGATAGATCAAAGAATTCAGATACTCTCAAAGCGAGAATTCAAGCAGAACAAGCTATCAAATAACTCATTAACAAATCATAAGCAGCGATAACGTAGAAATCAGACTAATAAGCGGAAAAATATATCAGGCAAAAATCCAATTACCAAGCAAAGATACTCAAAATAACTACAGTCAACCATGAAGTGCTTTCGCTGGATTTCGTTACTTAAAACTATCAAACGAATCGCGTAGCCCGTAGGCTGAACGCTACACAAAGAAGGCGTATTAACTACTAAGATACCTCACTAAATGGACCGAAACAACGGACCCCAAATCAAAATGCAAAGAGAACTATACTAATGGAAATCCAGCGGTAGCCTGTGGTTTTTACTAGCGGAATAACTCATAGAGACCTTACCTCAAAATAGCTGTGAGGTTACACACACTAAACTGAATTTACTTTACTTTACTTTACTTTACTTTACTTTACTATACTTTAGTATACTTTAGCGAGCGAGAGAGAATCGGTAACACGTCTAGTCACGTGTGAGCGGAACGTAGAAGTGAAAATCCTCGTCGACAATTAGGCTCTTCGACGTGCGGAATCGTAGGTTTAAGGGTGAGGAACCTATCAGGACCTTATAATTTGCCTATTGGTTATCTGAAAACCGCTCGTCGTTCGCACAGCTCGTCAGCTGTGCGATACTAAACGTCCTCTTGCTGCCTAGCGTCAGGCGGCAAATCCTGGTGCTTCTCAGCTGTATTTTCGAGCGTGCTGCGGTACTTCGATGGCGGGATGACTCTGGGGAAGATGTGACCTTGGCTCTTACGAAGCTGTACCGTCCATGCGGTATCAACCATCCTAGTCGTGCACTCTGCAGCGGCAGTCTCACCTGAAGACGACCTTGCCGCATTCCTCCGCCAAATCTAAAGGTGTCCCTGAACTGGGCCTCCACCTTCCTTGATCCGGCTTCAGCGCGCGGGACGCTGTTCTCGTCCCTTCTCATGCGGTGCACTCCTTAATGGTAACGTTACGCCGGTCGTGGCGTCGGTAATAATACCTGGAGCGGTAGATGGATTCTGGTGCGGTAACGGGAGGTTATAACAGTCGTACAACCCTGTACGCCGTCGTTGCAACCAGGCGCTCGGCGGTGAGATGCAGTCAGCTGCCAGGAGGCCGTATGCAGGCCCTATACTCTGTTCAGCGATATTTAACCAAGGTCGACAGCCTTCCCCGTCGATGGTGCGGTACTATCCTCAGCGGAACTTCCGGAGGTACTTGCTTCGGGTTGCATATCGTTTCAGTCATCTTTGTAGCGGAAGTCTTGCAGCGGAACTCTTGAAGCGGTATCTTCTGTATCGCCTGTCTCTCTCTCTCTCTCATCGTACATTAACAAAAAAAAAACACTCTAAATTAGTCTAACCCTATTGCTGAATATTTAGGTGTGTCGCTTGTTTCCCAAGGGTCTAGACGGCGGTAAATGTCTCTCTCGTGCGATATTACTAATGAAAGATAGGCTAAAGGCATCTTAGTGACGCCTGCAAAATTGCAACGTCACAATATATACCAGTTTGAATTTTCAAACTAGAGAAGGAAGCCTCTTAATACTGTCTCTATTTACGTTCAGCTTTAGGTGTTTGTTTACGGTCGAGACCTTGGACGGTTCTCGAGTTTCTTTTGTTCTGAGAGCTATACTGCGTCGATTCGAAAAATTCCGTTAACTCGTATATACTGTGACTAAATTCTACCGTTAAAATTGTCCTTATCTCTCATTTTCTTTGCGTGTTTTCGAGCCTCGCCCCACGTTGGGCGCCAAGAATGCGACACGTATTAAGTTTTCACTATAATATTGAAACGAGGGAAGCTAATGGCTTAACCGCGTGCACCAAGGCGTTGAAACTTGGGCTAGCTGAATCGTTGAGCGCCACCTAATGTTTTGCGACGTTAGGCGTCGTGGAATTCGGGCTACGGGGTAGGCCCTCGTACCTATAATTCTATTAAGAGGTTTTCTTATGATTATTATGTAAAAAGTGAGAAATAAGTAATCTCTAAGAATGATATAATATAACATAAATTCGTACAGCACCAGGTAGGAAGGATTCTTGGTGAAGTCAGCAAACACGTGGCGGGTGGAATATATAATGTTTATTCTGTTCCAGACCTTAGGGCTATTTAACATGAACTGCACTTAACTATAATTTTAGTTCCACTTGTTCACTCCTACTCGGGTGTCGATTATATTAAACTTGTTATCAGATCGGAAATAGATATAATGTATACTATCACCAGTGCCTGTTGCAAATTTTAGAAACTTTTCTGTTCTGTGTATGCACGTGTTGCCGGTTAGGCTTCTTGAGAGCTACTCTCCTATGACGGTGTCGCCACCCATTCGTTGCGGTGAAAAATTGAGTTATTTGATGTGTCTTTAGGGACGTTTGAATTTTGAAAATATAGTTACGGCATGTGACCGATTGGCGGTGCATTTAAACAAGGAATTCTAGGAAGCTTTGTGACAACATCTCCTTTCTTATGTATGGGTATCACTATCCCGTCCCTCCACTCCTCTACGTATCCCCTCCCCTTTTCACGTTCTCTATATCATCTCCGCCAGCTTCCGCTTGATTTCCTTTCCCCCTTCACCCAAGCCTCATTCTTTATTCCAGCCCCTCCCGCTGCTTTTCCCCTTTTTAGTCTTCCCATCATCCTCAACACCTCCTCTTCGATTTCTCTTCCCTCCTTCTCCTCTCTCTCCCTTTCTTCCTCATTTTCTGCTTTCCTTCTCAACCCTTATATTCCTTCTTCTCTTCTTCTTTCTTCCTTTCCTCCTAGCAACTCTCTGAAGTGTCTCGTCCATTGCTCTATTGCTATTTTCCCGCTTATCTCCACTCTCTTCTTCCTTTCTCTGTTATATATTTCCATACCTTCCCTGTTCTCTCTCTCTTTTCACCCTTCTCTCCTCTCTCTGCACGTCTGCTTGTATCTCCTCCTTATCTCTTTGAATCTCTCCATCTCACTCCACTCCTCCCCTCCCTTCTTTCCCACTTCTCTCCATGTCTTTTGCATTTCTCTTTTCTGCTCCCTGCATTCCACGTCCCACCATTCTTCCCTCCCTATCTTCCACTTTTTCTTTCTTCTCTTCCTCGCCGTTAGCTGATTTATTCTCTCCTTTAGTTCTCTCCACCCTTCTTCCAAGCCTTTTCTCTCCCATTCTAACTCTTCTGTCTTTCTTCTGAACACTTCTGTTTCCTTCTCACCCCACACCTGTATCTGTGTCTCCTCCTGCTCCTCCTTCCTTCCTTCTCTTTCGCTCCCTTCTATCGTTACTACCACTGGCTGGTGGTCCGACTCTGTCCTTCTCTCTATCTCCATACTTTCTATGTCCTCCCACGCCTCTTCGTTTACTATCCCATAATCTATCGTAGTCGCCACTCCTTCCCTTCTGCACGCTATCTCTCCTTTTTCATTTCCCTTTATATTCCCGTTCAGTATCGTCCAGCCCCTTCTTGTTACCAACTCTACTACCCCTTCCTCCTTGTTTTCTTTCTTGTCCTTCGCTCTTCTTTGTCCCTCCTCTTTTTCATCCTCTTCTTCTCTCTTTCCTTTTTCCCCTATCCTCGCGTTGAAGTCCCCCCCTATCACCATTTTTCCTTCCTCTCCTTCTTCCCCAATTTCTTCCTCTAATTCCTTCAGCTTCTCTTGCTTCTCCCCTCTCTTGTATATCGTTATTACCCTCCATATTTTCCCCTTTATCTTTACATTCCTTCCTTGTATCCCCTCTCCCTTTTCCCCCTCCCCGACCTCTACAGCCATTTCTTTCCTCACCCCTGTGATTATTCCCCCTCTCGCCCTTCCCTTTTTTCCTACCTTTTCAGCCCCCTGACATTTCCATACCCACCCTTTCGGCAACTTCTTTCCCCACCTTTCCCGCTCGTCCTTTCCCAGCCACGTTTCCACCATTCCCACTACATCAAATTCTCCTATGTATTCCCAGAACTCTTGATCCTTTCTTTCAACTCCTGCTACGTTTCAGAATATAATTTTGGCTTCTTTTTCTTCTTCTATTTCCTACCCCCCTATTCTTCCTCCTCTTACCCTTTCCCCCCCCTCTCTCTCTCCTTCTCTGCTCCTCTGTTCTGTTTCCACTAGTCCTTCACTCTCGTCCCTTCACACCCACCGGCTGTCCCCTATCCACAACTTCCTGTACCCTACCCTCACTCTGCTTCCTGGTTCTCTCTTTTGCCTTGCCTTTGCCAGCAACTTATTCTGCACCTCTCTCTCCTTCCTCGTGAGGTCGTCGTCTAGAAATATCTTCCTGCCTCTCAGCCTCCCTCTTTCGCTCATAACCCTTGCTTTTGCCTCCCAACTTACCATCTTCACTATAATCGCCCTCCTCGCCCCCCTATCTCCGCCACCTCTCGCACCCTTCCTCTGTCTCCTGTAAGTCCTTCCACTAATCTCATTGCCACCTCGGCTGCTTCTTTCTCCTTTTTCATCTCCTCTCCTCTTATAATAAATTTGTACCTCCTTTCCTGCTTATCCTTTCTTTCCCATTCCTCCTCAAGCTCATTCATTCTCCTGACCTGCTCTCTCTCTATCCTCTCTCTTGTCACTTTCTCTCGCCTCTCTCACCACTTTTTGTAGCCTTTTCTCCGCCTCCTTCCTATCTTCCTCTTTTCTTTCTCCCTTCTCTTCCTTCCGCTTTCTCTTCTCCGAGTCCAGACCTTCTATCCTCTCTTCCAGCCTTCTTCTTTCTTACTTTCCCTGTCTCCTCAGTTTCTCTATCACCCTTCTTAACTTTGCTTGCTTTTCTTTCCCTTCTCTCCTGCCCGCTTCTATTTCCTCTCTCACCTTCCTTATTTCCTCCATTACTGCGTTCATCCCACCTTTCAACTGGTCCATCAGCTTTAGCATCCACCTCTCCTCTTTGCTTGCCACTTCCGACTCTTCCATTCTCTTGCCTACGCTGCTGTCCCCCATATTATCCTCCTCTCCTTCCCCTTTCTCTGGCTCCCCTATCCCTTTGCCGCCTTCCGCTTTCCCTGGAGGTCTATCTGTCAGCGCTCCTCTCTTACTCACCCTTCCCCCCTCCCTTCTTCTTCTTCCACTTCGGCGTTTCTCTTCCTAAAACACTCCCAGATTGACCCGACAGATGCCGATCTCTCCCTTCTCCGACTCTCCACCTTGGTAGGCCTTCCCCTTCCTCTTAGTTCTTGTGAACCTCTCGGCATCCCCCACTCCTCTGCTGTCTCTTCCCCGCTCTCCTCCTCTCTTTCCATGCGTTCACCTGACTCTCGTAGTCCTCTCGCCTCCGCGCGTCTTCCCTCGCGCCTGCGCACCTTCCTTTGCCTGCCCCTGTTCAACTTTCTAGGTTATGTTCCCCGCACTAAGTCTTACTTTTACTCCCTATTTACCTCCCTTTATTTCTCCCTCATGCCCGTCTGCTACCTGCTAATCCTCCTCTTCTCCCTCTTTCCCCACCCTCTTCTTCCGTTCCCTTTATTTCTCCCTTATGCCCTTCTGCTTCCTGCTAATCCTCCTCTTCTCCCTCTCTCCCCACCCTCATCTTTTGTTCTCTTTTCCTCCTTAATTCTATCCTATTTCTTCTCTATTTTTCGCCATACTTCCACCTCTTACGGTGTTCACAGCGGAAGTCCAGGTCGATGGTATGTACTACAATAAATGACTACGAATCCCATTCATTTTCATTTTACCTTCAAGTTTTGTTATTATTCATTCTTCATTTTTCTGTTATTTTCTGAATTTTATTCATTCATTCATTTATTATTTAGGAAAAAGAGAAAAAAAAATTTTCTTCCGAAACAAAAATAAAAATAATACAACCATATATTTGTTTCGTAATAATAATAACAATAACAATAACAATAACAATAACAATAACAATAACAATAACAATAACAATAACAATAACAATAACAATAACAATAACAATAACAATAACAATAACAATAACAATAACAATAACAATAATAATAATAATAATAATAATAATAAAAGAGTATTTCATGTTATTCTCTTCAACCTGTTTCAAAACGACAATTATTAATTCTTTACTCACAATCAGTTTGATCCATATTTTTACTTTTCTCAATATACAAACTCATCCATCCCCTCAATATCTGTGTATTCACTCATTCTTTTATTTATCTATTTATTTACTTATTTCCTTTTCACCCGTACCATGACAGCAGACGCGATTTTCTAATCTCAATAATAAAATATTTAAAACACCACTGCCACAGTTCGATGAAAACAGGTAAAAGATAATTTCACATATTACAGAGAGAGAGAGAAGCGATGAGGGAAAAAAAAAATTAACATATAAGAATAAAAAAAAAGACAAATAATAATAATCAATACTATAAGTCAGTGAGAAAATCAGATGATTCAGATAAGCTTTATTGGTTCGAAAAAGAATAAGCGATATATCTTGTTGACTAGTTGATATAGTTCTTGTTAAAATATCCGTCAATCATTGATTTGATTTGATCTTATAACACATTTTTTTTTTGCTATTTTTACTCCTCTTCATCTTTTCTTTTATATTCTTAAAACTACGTATACCTACGTCTGAGCCATCAGAAAAAAAGAACTTACAAAATCGATGTTTGTATGCATATCGCTGCTTTTACTATATCATGTAATATTTGAAGATTTATCATTACTATAGGTATGTGTATTGTTGAAAGAGGCATCACACAATGTTATAATAATCCGAATAATTAATATCCTTTTCGTACTTTTTTTCTTTCTTTTTTTTTCCTCCTCGAGCCTCCGGATACAGGAAAACAAAACGAAGAGATATAATTTATCAACGCTGTTCTGACGTCTTTTCCTACAATTATTTATTCATAAGACGTTCGATTGAAATCCACCCCACCCAACGACCCCCGTATATTCATTCGTTTCTTTCATCACCTTCTTTTTTTCTTTTTCTTCTCTTTTCTCTCTCGACGATAAATAAAATAATACATACTAGAGAGTAGATAGATAATTAAAACGCCAAAAAATCGTCTACAATAACATAATTCATCTTTTTTTTCTTTTTCTTCTCATTCCTTGTATTCTTGATGTTGTTGTTTTCATATTGTTGGTGGCGTTGTTGATTGTTGTTAATTCACTTCAAGAAATGGATCACGACTCACCATTTCCGCTGTCGTCTCCGTCGATCCTCGTAATCACTAGCGCTTTATTGATCGTCCTCGTCATCGTCCAACTCGTATTCATCGTCGTAAAAGTCCATCATATCGGGTTGATGTTCAGCAGGTAAAGCTCTGGTTTTGATACAATAATCCTCGAGTGTCAGTGGCACTACTATACCCCCCTTTTCAGCCTCGGTCTTTGCGGCTTGCGGCTGTTTCATGTGAAAGTAAAAAGGAAATAGAAAAAAACCAATCATAAAAATATAAACTTAACTACTCGGAAGCCTATTCCCCGTTCTTTTTTTACCTTATAATATTCTCGTACTCGTTGTCTTTTCCTTTGGAGTCACGCCAACGCTTGTACATAACCGAGGCATCAACGTTTGCCGGACTGTATGTGTTTGGCTCGTTCAGGAGCGATATAACCGAAAGAAGAATCGTCCTGTACAGAGAGGTAGGGGAAATCGAGTGTGAATTAATATTAGATAAAGAAATTTCATTGAAAAATGTAAAACACAAACAAATTTTAGAAGGATGCCCACCTTTCGCAGGGAAGTTCACCGGCTGTGGATCGTCGGTTGGTGGGTGTAAAATCGATATGCACAAATCACCGTTCTGTTGATAATAAATAAAGTTACATGAATTATAGCGATTGTTATTATGTTTTAAAGTTGAACAGTTTTCATAATTGCCGTTATAAAATCGATCTAGAAGACTGTAACAACGTATTGTGACCATGGTTTTGAACTTTGCCATTTGTAATGCATAAGATCCTTGAATTCGATATTTTACCTCATAGACATTTGGGTGCCAGACCTTAGTCATAAATCTAATGCTCAGTGGGCTGTACGGATAAGCTGGTGGGAATTTCATGTGTGCCTGTAAATAAGAGAGAAGAATAAATTGAATATAAATTATACAATGCGAGGTTTATTTACTTATGAATAAATGCTATAAGTAATTCATTCATTCATTCATTTATTTATATATTTTGTTATATATATATTATATGTATTATTATACATTTTCAAAGGCTTTGGGGCAGTACTTAGAATTAAGATAGAAGCCTGGAATTCGGACTAAATTTTTTAAATTAATAAATAAACGAATAAGAATAGGCTCAAAGCGTCGTTGGCACTTAGTAGCAGCGGACACGTGCTCTGTTATAGCGTTGAAGTATGTACTGTAGTTCATAAAATTTTAATCACCGGAAGTTGGCTTCATGATTCAGTTTCTGTAATCACTTTGTTGCAAATATATTCACAATGCGATAATTTCGAGTGATTCGAATTTCTTAAAAACTCCGAATGTTTTAACTTTTCTTGTGATTTTTTTACACCCATTTCTACTACAAAGATCACGAAGGTATCGATTCCACTGTTGAAATTAAAGTTTTATAAATTTCCGGTTTTTTTACCCGAGCAATTCCATTCAAATTGATTTTTCATGAATTTTTTTAGTTGTCCACTTTACCGAGTTTTTGGAACTTTAACATTTTTTTTCTCAAAAACTAGACCACCTAGATAAATTTTTGAAACTGATTTAAAATCAGCGTAAAAAAATCTATGAGACCGTGAAGGTCTAATCTTTTAGGTCAGACCCAACCGAATTCTGTTGTACTGTATTATTAAATTGGAAACAATTTTTTGTTGCAGGTGAAATAAATATGCTGTATAATAGAAGTTGACTGTTTATCCACATACCTAGGGAAGAAATTTGCTCACTCACGGACATAAATTGCAACATGAGGTTTCACAAGGGTAGTCTCTTTAGCTCCATCAATTTTGTTATTCAAGTCATTACAACATAACCACGCTCGCCTGCAATAGGCTATATAATGTTTGGAGTAATGATGGATGATACCAGCTAGTCTGAAATTCGGAATTTCTACATGATAATACATATTTATACATTCTAATATTGCAATTTAGAGAATTCAAGACATTCATAAGTAAACTCGATTTACCGATATTTCTTGCCCAACTCTAGAGAGATGGGAAAATCCTTTAAAGGGCATTCCAGTGTTTCTGTCATGCCAGAGTCTCTCACATCCAGTTCTATACACAAATGAATGTTTAATTGATTTTCCTCTTCGATAAGTCCTGTGCACCCTGGCTGTCGACATTTGATATCCATTTTGCTTCATGATGCTCTCATCTATCGGAAGATATGTCCACTGTATTGCTTTTTCAATACAGTGGACATTGCTACACTGATAAGTTTTCCATCGACTAGGCGCGTTACTGAATAAATTTGTCCATATGCGTGTGATAAAATCTTCTGTGTCCATTTCATAAGGAAACAAAGACGTCAAGTTAATGTTCCTCACGATCGGATAGAATTCATTGAGAATCTTCAAACGTTCATAACAAATTTGGTCACTAAGTCCTTTTTTCAAAAAATTGGTGACGAATTATAGAGCATGATTCTTTGAATTTTGTATGAATGAATGATATGTAGGGTTATCTAGCGCACTGAATTGTATAATATGGACAAGGGCATCAAAGCCACAAGTATTCTCCACAAAAACTTTAATATTACTGTACTGTACTTTCTCATTTACAGATTCTGCTACACCGAAGTTCCATGAAAATTGAGAATAATTCATTCTGATTGCTTTGCTGATTAGTCCATTAACTAACAGAAATCCCTGTCTCCGTGATGATTTCCTTTCATTCAATATTTTGATTTGTGGAAGGGGTTGAAAGTAAAATCCTTTGGGTTTGATGATTCTTTGAGCCTTTAAAATATGTTCCATCTTCGTTTTCACCGGTACCATTTGTTTTTCCTCAGCTTTTCGATCGCATTGGTCACTTGGTGAATATGATTGAAGAGAATGCATGTCATCATGAACATGGTTTTGGTCAACAGGATTTTCTTCCATTTGTTCTTCAACCATTTCAGCAGTAGTTCTTATCCGATCAAATACGAAGCTTTGTGCATGGAACGTAAAATTTTTTGCAGTTCCAGAACTATTTTTCGGAATTTCTCGAACGACTTTTGGATCATGTTTTTGGTTTGAATCATTAATAGTTTCTGATACTTTTACATCACTTGACATGAGTATAGCATATGAATGATCACCCATTGGTGTATTTGTGAATCCTGGATGCATGTCGAATGATAGTGACTTAGGAGATTTTGATGTTTTGAAGTTCCATCTTGTGTGTTGGTCTGAATCGTTGACAGAAATGTCGAGATGATACTCTTCACAATTTATTAATTCATCCTCCATCACTTGACAATCTACTATCTCATTTACCATTGAGCTGCAATCGTCTCCAACGAAATCATTTTGCAGCGCCTCATCATCAAGAATTTATGAAAGAATAGATGAGGTATCATGGATTGGAGATTGTTCGTTCGGTGTGGCGAAATTGTTCTTCATTATCGCTTCATTATCAGAACTTTCATTCTCTACAATAAAAACTTGTTGATTTTCAAGTCCTTTCCATTTTTCATAAGCTAATATGTCAGAATCATCAGTCAAGTGGACCCTGTTTGATGGAGGTTTTGGGCTACCATTCTCATCTATGTTACCTTGAACAGTTTCATCGTGCTGAGTTGAAGATGCCAAGAGTTTCTGTTGATGATTGAAATGTTTCAATTTTGCAGCCAGAAGATTACTACCACTCTTCAAATTATCCAGGTGTTCAATCACAAATCGAGGCGCTGAACATGTAAAGTGCGTAGATTGAAAAATTCGTGCTCGCACGTGCGCGAAATAACCCTCTTGATATGCAGTTGAAGCATGCTTGTTATCACCAGGAATCGCTGCAGCGGTCTACAATGGGAACTCTTTAGCGATTCGCTCCAATTATCTAATAAAATCCGGTATATGGAAAGCGTTCACTGATACCTCTGATACTTCAGAAATAGTATTTTTTGCTGATGCTATCAATTTTTTGATAAATTGATGTGTTACTGTTCCACTGTCACCTTCATCAAACGATGGAAACGCATCGCTTTTCATTTCTTGGTAACATGTCATTGAAGCTTCGAGACTTTCAATAGTTGCTTTCCGAACACTCATAGATTTCTCCAGTTCTTTTCGTACATCTGAGACGGTTTTCTTGATCGTGAATGTTGGAACCCTACTATCTTCATAAGGCTGTAGTGCAACAATGCAAGTGAGAAGAAATATTCGTTGACATTTTTGTACACTTCCAGCATCTACCATGAGTGCGACACAATGAACAGAGAAATTATTTATATACGGTTGGTCTTTGTGTATCAAACATTTCCATTTAGATACACGAGACATGAGGTAAGCAACGTCTATTCAAATCAGAGTTTTTGCTGGTCGAGGGTTATTTTTTTGTTCTGCTGTGGGCTCACAAAAAACAAGCATCATAGTCTTTTGAACTCATGTTATTGAATGTCGAGCAACAGGACATTGTTATTGCACGCTCGTAGTCTGCAAGTGCCTCACCTGGAGTTAGAGTCCCGAACTGTACCCAAAATTTGAGCCAATTTTCAACGAATTCTCGCGTATGAATTTCTGTCACCATTTGGTAGACACAAATCGTTCTGCCCTTAAAGTTGATGGTCACAGTATACAGGGTGTCCCATTTTGAACAATCCAGCTGAATATCTCGGAAACTAATGGCTTTAGAGAAAAATGTCGCAAATGAAATTTGTTGGGTTTTAAGGAGGACATTAAATAATAATAGGGGTTTCGAATTTTAATGGGATCCTATGGGGTTTTTATGAGGTGACTTCAGTTTTTTGAATAGAAACCCTTTTTTTTAGTGCGGATTCGGAATCTACAGAGAAAACTACAATACTTTTGTGGAAGACTTTTTTTTCTCAAAGTTCAATTTCTCATCCTTCTTTTTTTGGGTGAAATAGTTTTTTTTTTTACGATAGAAAAAAAATTTCCATCAAAACTATGAGGTGAAAGGAAAAAATGTCAGAAGTAAAAAGTTTTTTATCTTCATTGAATAAACATGACAAGAAAGTCAGACAGGGTGTTGCAACCTGAGTATCAAGATGTTGCAATCCAGATGTTTGAGCCACACTTTGGTAATACTATGGAATGTGCAAGTACGAAGCCTTAACGCAACTAACAACAACTGCAGACGCAGCGCGACCTCCTTAACGTAATAAATGAGCAATCACTGTAATACTCATGGTCAGAACATCAAGACCGAGATATTAGGGCAGGTTATGCCAGGGTTGCGATTCTGTACTTCTCCGCTAACTCCGCTAACTCCGCTAACTCAGCGGAGACCGTTGGTTGGCTGAGGAACGTCCAATCGGAGATCGTTTCGGATCGGTAGTCGTTCGGTGGCGCCGTGGGCTTTGCCCGACCGCTAGTCGTAACAAACGCGAGGCCCTAATTACACTTGATTTACATGCATGCCACAAATTTACCATAAGGATAAACCGAGGAGATGGAAAGAAAGAAAGAGAACGAATGAATGAATCAAAATATTGGACTGCATTTATTCACTGATTTATTCGTTCTCTTTCTTTCTTTTCATCTCCTAGGTTTATTTTTGTGGTACATATGCATGTATATCAAGTGTAAGTGGGCCTCGCGTTTATTGCGACTAACGGCCAGGCCAAGCCCACGGCGCCACCGTACGACTGTACTGACCGATCCGAAACGATCGCCGATAGGACGCTCCTCAACCAACCAACGGTCTTCGCTGAGTTAGCGGAGTTAGCGGAGGAGTACAGAATCGCAACCCAGATCTCTGCTAGACGTAGTAAAGCCTTTGTAAAACTCTTCATATAATAATAATACTTTATCACTTTTGTACGACTGAGTTCTAACTCTTAATTCGACAATGAACCTTCAATAAATTGTAGTTGTATGAAAGATCTCAGGATCCCGATTACAACACCTGGTGACAGCGGCGAGGATCGTCGAATCGTACAAGTGAATCAAGTATCGAGCGCGTAAATCAGAAGAATAGTAAGCGTAGCACCGGAAGCTGGCATCGTTGAAGAAATTACCGTGACGTCACATGTCAGAAAAAGGAATAGAACGATCAGCATCCGTAGACTCTCCGACTAAGCCCAAGTTACGAGGAGAAGTAAGCTTTGGGGATAATTCACCGTTATTTGGCATACTTCCTCCCAGCCAGAGGCACGCCTTGCATTTATCACTGGCTGCAGCAGCACAGGAAGCTTCGGGAAAACAGCAAATGCCGTTGAACTGGTACACGGTGAGAAAACGCATTGCAGAAGGTAAAACCGCGTGGATTCGAGAATTACGAAGAGATCATCTTCTCGAAACCTGCGAGCAATTTCACATACACGTAACCGAAGAATATACGGTCGACGAACTTCGTGCGGCATTGCGCGAATTTGTTAAAAGTAAGACTACGCCCCAAGTAGCACCACGACAGATTCAGAACACAGGAGAGAATCGACCTCTACCTGACATGGCCGAAGACACCCTTACCGTGAGACGAGTACTACTACATAGAGATTATCGATAATGATGACCGAGGAAAGGTTGTGACTTCATTCGCTCTTGCAAGTATGCACGTGAAATAGTACGACCTGCAGTTACTGAAAATTTATTGAAAGCTCTTCTGAGCACCCGAATCAAAGGTACTGTGGCACGAGCTTTGGAATACAAGTCAATAACCATCTGGAATGAATTGAAGGAAGAACTAGAGTCCACGTGCGTCGACACCCGAACATTAGCTTCGTTACAAGTGGAATTTAACAGCTGTAGGCAACGGCCATACGAAGACGCCAAGTCATACGGATTACGAGTTAAACAACTCACCGCGCAGGTCGTTGAATTGGCGATGAGAGAAGCGGCAGTCGAAGATTCAAGGTCAACGTTGGAACGCCGAATTCGTAAGCAATCTGTTAATATTTTTGTACGAGGGCTAAATGACAGGCTGAAGGTATTAGTCAAGAGCCGACGGTGTGAGAAGCTCAGAGAAGCAATATCCACTGCGATAGGAGAGGAACGCGATCTACGTCCTATTCGTGGTCCAGACCGAGGACAACAACGACCAAACAACAGAGAAGGTAGCACTGGGTCTTGCTACAACTGCGGAAAACCAGGTCACTTGGCACGTGATTGCCGTTCGAGAAATGCTAATACACAGAATCGACAGCGATTGCCGACACCGAGTAAATTCGTAAGAAGAGTTGAGGTTGTAACGGGCTTGCTGGCCTGTACGATAGAGGGGATGAGGACGAGATGTGCAAGAGTATAATGAGTCGCGTGTTAACTTTTACTTCTGGGTTTATTTCGGAGTCTTAGCTATACACAAGTGTGCGTGTGTGAGTGAGTGTGGGTGTGAATGGTTCTCTCGTGCAGTTCAATGAAGTTAAAATACTCAAAAGGTACTGACCATAAATATGTGGCTTGGGATGCACAAAAAGGTAGTTAGGCTTACTTTCGCACGAGTGGCTTAATGGCCGGTTGGTACTCAAGTGCCGATCGGTCCTCGCGGCCGATCGTCTCCGGCTAGCTTCAGTTACTTTCGTTAATTTTGAATATGATTCTATGTTTTGGTTTCCCCGCGTGGCTTGGGGTTATTTGTGACTTGCAACGTCACAAGGTGATATGTAATTGTTGTAAAAAACCAGGACATTTAATTCGAGATTGCAGAAAACGCTTAGCCAGCGAGAACAAACAACGTTCAGAGAATAATCGGAGACATCCTATGGGGAGTTGCATCACCAACGCAGTCGACGATGAGTGCAAAGTCAGCATTCTTAATACAAACGATTATGATGTAAAACTGGAACGGACGTGTGTACGAATCGTAGCACTAGGCCAAGAGCACATAGATATGACGCAAGTTCATGCATGCCGGACAATGACACCGAGTAACGCGAACCGAATGCAACAGCTGAGAGACAACCTACGTACTGGTCATCTGCATCGAGAAGAAAAAGAGAGTTTGTTAGATATTTGTGAAAGAATTCACGACGTATTTCACTTAGAAGGAGACTATCTGGATTACACGAACGCAGCTAGTCACAAAATTACTACAAATCCGGATATCGCACCCATAAATGTAAGACCATATAGACTTCCAGAAAAACACAAGCACGAAATGAATGAGCAGGTAGATAAAATGCTTGCCGAAGGGATAGTTAGACAAAGCAAAAGTCAATGAAACGCACCGCTGCTAGTGGTACCAAAGAAGGCAGACGCATCAGGAAAAACAAAGATGAGAGTCGTAGTACACTTCCGTAAGGTGAATGATTTCACAGTAGGAGACTCCTTTCCACTGCCTAATATCACGGAAATATTGGACCAGTTGGGTAAGGCAAAATATTTCTCTACACTGGATTTAGCATCCGGATTTCACCAAATTCCAATGAAAGAAGAGTGTGACGGACGGTGTGGGTAGCGTGGTTAATAATCCGAACGGTTCAATTGACAAGCGAGGACCTGCCGACTGTTAGGATACCCGTTACATGCGCGAAAATAATAAAATTAAAGAAAAGATCTATCTTACGATAAACCGGTAAATAGGATCGTTGCCGCCTAGTCCTATACAGGTCTCAATCGAATTGTTTGAACTTTAGTGAGGCTAGTTGATATGAATGATAAAATAACAAAAATAAAATAGATGAATAAGGTAATTCAAATGATAATAAGGATTAACTGGTAAAATCCATAATATATTCTTGAACGATTAGGAAGGTGTTATGATATGGTTCAAGCCCTCACAAATGAAATGGACTTGAACTGACGAATAGTATAAATGAGAAAATAATAAATTGGTCAAATAACAAGGTGGTATTCAGTCACCGACGTGGGGATCGTGAAGGTTTGGCTAGTTCGTATAAGGAACCTATTATCGAATAATAGATAACGCAAAAAAAGGCCTGTTCACGATTCGCACGTTGGGATAATCAAAGATGATATAATGAATTATTAGAATGAAATAGTATCTCTCTCTCTCTAAGGTAACGGTTTCGTTATGCGCGCAAAGGTAGCCTCGCACTGGGATTAGGGTAAACCCGGAATTCTACGAATTATCCCAGCCAGGTAGTGCAATTAGAATTGTTCAGGTCACGATTCATTCATAATATTAATTCTCAAAAATAGATATATATATATATGTAAGTATGATAGCTTATCACACTCAGCTTCGATCATAGCGCACAGCGAGCGGGCAGTCGCTCGTTAGCCGTCATACGGCACAGTTAAGGTAGACATCGATTAATAGGAGATACCGACGATTGTGTCGATTCAGGTGCGGTGCTATTATGAAATATAATGTAAGATTATTCAATTGTAAATATTGTTCAATCACATGTGAATCTTAATTACAGTTCTTTACTGCAACTTCACATTGTCGTGATTTCTCCACCTGTCCTCGATATTCCCAAGTCGATGATTTCGAGACTTATATATATATATGGATATATCCTTAATTATAATGGTAACATAGTGAGATAAAATCGAGATCGGTAGCTCGGGTATTGGTGACTCGACTAGAGCGGCGATACCCGTTCTCTTCAAGATTTTATAGGTAAAAGTTCGAAGGAAAGGAGACCCAGCGGGATTAGGGCAAAACCCGAAATTCTATTGAATTATCCCTTTTGGTCTATGACTTTATACTCATACCAATCTCGAGTTTAACAAGTAAATATATATTAATGATAAAATTGTGCAGGTTGAAATTAATGAATAGTGTCACAAGTTCACCGGGCGGTCTCGTCATTAGCAAGGGTTTATCCCGAAATACCGTGGGTATTAGCTTTTAACGATATTCCCGTGATTATGCTATTCATTTGATTGAATTATATTTTATCATGCAAATGGTTGAATCTAAGGAATTCTGGAAAACAGTATAACAAGTTCGAATGTATAATATAATTTATAAATGAGCAATTTGTGAGCGTTCGTGGTTACTTAGCTTTGGTCGACCTGGGGTACCATGGGTCTACTTTGATAGGTATTAGCCTCCCTCACCTTAGGAACCTCGTAGCCTTTGATTTTCGTATGTATTTAGATTTTGATTTAACACGTATTAAATGTTCAATTGTAGGTAAATGATAATTTGAATGGTTGTCCAGAACTGACGCTACTTGATAAACGCGAATCTCTGTTGTTAATATTGTTTTGTTGAATTGAATTGAATATTGTTCCGAATTTAAGATTAGTCTTAACACTGAATTTATGATTGGAATGGTTTAAGTTGAGTTTAATGGTTATTTGATATTCTTAAGATTACATCAACCCAGAAGGGATCTATGGCGATTATGGAATGAAGGAAAGTCTATTAACATAAAGTTAATAACAAAAATGAAAATATATGTGTCTCTGCACTGAATCTAAAGCTAATAAACGGATCACTAAACTATTAGATTATATCTCGTTTATATAATTTGTTAACGGGTACTGAGTCCTTTATACTACCACTTCACTTATAAAACAAAGAAAAGATTGAGTATAATTCTTGGCTCTATTTAGCACACGGTTCCTTACATCCACGCACGTCGCGTTTTACCAGAACAAAGACGCTAGTTCAAGTTCAAAGGCGACGAGGTCCCCGCGGTTGCAACAATGTATGTATCACTGCGCGCGTGGCTTAGCCAATTAGGGCCTTGTTTAGTGGCTAATCGTCGCCTGATTGGTTTGAGGGACTACTTGCAGTTAGGCGTAGGCGTTGGCGTCCTGTGATGTCACGCGGGCCCATGGCACTCCATGGCTCACCTATAGCCCACTCACACTAATCTGATTTGAATATCTTCAGACTATATTAATAGCTTGATCTGATATTTGAATTATTAATCATTTGCTTGATCTTTTAATTTAAATAATACCTGACTTTATTATCTTGTTATTCTGCTCATCTTTAACTTAATTTTCCCTATTTCTTTGGAAAATTAGAGAGAGAGAAAGCTACAACTACATACTAGTTTGGTAGTGTGAAGACGACGGGTCAGCAAGACTGAGGGTCCCAGTATTGCCTCGCCGTTATCTACGCCTACGTGACTTATGAGCCATTTCAAGAAGGGATAAACATTCGATAGAATTAAATATTATATTTCAATATGGTTACTTTTACGTTCTAAGTCACGTTTGAAAAATGAACAGAGTAGACTATTGCGCGTTAAAAAGGAAGTTGATATTTATCTCATATATATATTGGATAAATGAATATATAAACTTGGTTAGGAAGAATCCGAATTGCAGGGGTTGCAATACCAAGCATATATTATATTGAATAAATATTAAATACATTGATGAGATGAATTTAGAAGGAAAAAGGAATTCCACAAATATATATATATATATATGAAAGTTGCGCACGTAACAAGAGGATAAGTGCAAGACGGCATTTTCCACTTCACACGGTCATTACGAATATAATCGCATGCCTTTCGGATTGAAGAATGCACCCGTTACGTTTCAACGATTAATGGATACAGTTCTTTCAGGAATACAAGGGCTTAGATGTTATGTCTATCTTGACGATATTGTCATACATGCTCCTAGTTTGCAGGAACATAACAAACGACTGGAAGAGGTACTGGAACGCTTACGACAGAATTCATTGAGGCTACAGCCAGACAAATGTGAATTTCTGAGAAAAGAGGTCAACTCCTTGGGACACGTCATCACTAGAGACGGGATAAAGGCAGATCCAGAGAAGATCCGAGCAGTAGAAGAATTTCCAATTCCAAAGACTGTTAAAGATATTCAAGGATTTCTGGGTTTGGCCGGATACTACGGACGATTCATACAGAATTTCTCGAGTTTAGCAAAACCGCTAACACACTTGCTGAAGAAAGAGGTAAAATTTGGATGGACTTTAAGGGAACAAGAGGCTTTTGAGAATTTGAAAAAGACGTTGACGACAGCGCCAATCCTACAGTATCCAGATTTTGAGCAACCGTTCATCGTGACTACAGACGCATCCGACAAAGCCATCGGAGCAGTCCTGTCGCAAGGAATAACAGGAAGGGACTTGCCAATAGCGTACGCAAGTAGAACTCTAAATCCGGCAGAAGGCAATTACAGCACCACAGAAAAAGAATTGTTGGCAATAGTCTGGGCAGTAAATCAGTTCAAACCATATGTATATTAGGGTATCCTATATTTCCCGAATTGACTCTTTTTACTTGTATGGGCCAAATTATTGGTTTATAGCCTAAAAACAATTATGCTATTTTTTTTTTTTTTTTGTCAAGAGCCATTAACCCATGCCTGTAGAACGATACTTGTCCCATTTGATTAACATGGGATTCTTGCCCTTTTTAGACTTTAATTTTTTTTTCGCTCACTACTTTCATTACCTCATCAATTATTGTTGATTCTACTACTGTTCTGACCTCTTTGGATGGACATATTTTTACATTAGCAAAAAAAAAAAAAATTCCAGAAGTTTTGATGTTTTTTTCAAAATTTATTTTCACCGTATTTTTCGATAATTTTCGAATATTTTTGAATATTTGTGAATTGATTGACTTCACAATGCTTTTTGTTTAAATTAAAAAATATTCGAAAGATATTAACAATATGGTGAATGAAAAAAATTTACCGCTTCAAAACTTGAAATTTTTTTTCCATTAATGTACAAATATGTCCATCCAAAGAGGTCAGAACAGTAATAGAATCAACAATATTTGATGAGGTAATGAAAGTAGTCAGCGAAAAAAAAATTGAAGAATAAAAAGGGCAAAAATCCCATGTTAATCAAATGGGACAAGTATCGTCCTACAGGCAGGGGTTAACAGCTCTTGAAAAAAAAAAAAAAATAGCATAATTGTTTCTACGTTATAAACTAATAATTTGGCCCATACCCAAGTAGAAAGAGTCAATTCGGGAAATAACGGACACCCTAATTTGTATGGTACCAGATTTAAGATTGTTACAGATCACAAACCACTTACATGGTTATTCGAAATCAAAGATCTAGGATCACGACTCATGGGATGGCGACTGAAGCTGGAAGAGTCCGATTATGAGATCGAGTACAAGGCGGGCAAGGCAAATCCCAACGCAGATGCCTTGAGTCGCATGTACGCAGTGAGCAGGAGTCAGCAGGAAGAAAAGGATAAATCGAACAACATAGAACAAGTATATTCGGAGGAAGATTGGAACAGGATCATCTATGAGTACCACGACACACCATTAGGAGCACATCGAGGAGTAAACCGAACGATCGAACGAATTCGATCGAAGCACGATTGGCCAGGATTACGGAAAGACGTAGAAGAACACACCTCGAGATGTGAGAATTGCCAGAAGAACAAACTCAGCAGGAAGACGAAGGCACCAATGGTCATTACTGACACTTCAAATCAACCGTTTGAGAAATGTGCATTAGACATCGTAGGACCACTGACGGAAACGGAACAAGGAAATAAATATATTCTCACATTCCAAGACTGTTCAACCAAATACAGCAAAGCAATACCCATTCCAAACCAGGAAGCTAACACCGTGGCCAAGGAATTTGCGACCAGGATCATATGCGAACACGGAATACCACAGAGAATACTCACCGATCAAGGTACGAACTTTCTGAGTAACGTTTCCAAAGATACTTGTAAACTGTTGGAGATCTACAAAATCCAGACGACGGCTTATCACCCTGAATCTAATGGAGCCTTAGAACGTTCACATGGAACGTTAGCAGAATACCTGAGACACTACGTAAACGAAAAACAGAGCAATTGGGACGAATGCTTACCACATGCTATGTTTGCATACAACACGACACCCCACACCGCAACGAAATTTGCGCAATTCGAGCTGGTGTATGGGCACCCAGCTGAACTACCAACATCGCTGAAGAAGGATCCAGAACCAACGTACACCTATGACGACTACGCGCGAGAATTACGAGAAAGATTTCGGGCCAGCAATCTCATAGCCAAAGAAAATCTGCAACAAGCCAAGGAAAGGTCAAAAATTGAGTACGACCGACGAACCAAAGAAGGAGGGGTTCAAGGTTGGAGACAAGGTACTACTGTACGACGAGACTGTACGCAGAGGACGATCGAAGAAGCTCTTATCTCGATGGATT
The DNA here is from genome assembly GCA_963978835.1 of Tenthredo scrophulariae. Taxonomy (NCBI): domain Eukaryota; kingdom Metazoa; phylum Arthropoda; class Insecta; order Hymenoptera; family Tenthredinidae; genus Tenthredo; species Tenthredo scrophulariae. The sequence continues at coordinate 5,311,827 of OZ022234.1, forward strand.
GGTCCTCATACTATTCTAGAGGTAAACTCAAACGTTAACTACACCATAAAGGTCAATAGGAAGAATCTCAAAGTACATGTGAATCGATTAAAACCTTTTATTGAATAATATGACTTGAGTATGAAATTCGGAACAATTTAACTGATGGAAAAAAATGATATAGAAAATCGTTTATACTAACTTAGATTAAGAAACGATTATATTAAAACATTGTCAACGGGATACATTATGTATACTACTAACCTAGACATAGCATAATAGGCGAGCGTACGCACGACGACGCAAGCCAGCAGATTTAACTGATTTCAGGAGAAAATCCTAAGGGCTTTTCTAACAAGGGGGGAGGGATGTTGCAACCTGAGTATCAAGGTGTTGCAATCCAGATGTTTGAGCCACACTTTGGTGATACTATGGAATGTGCAAGTACAAAGCCTCAACGCAACTAACAACAACTGCAGACGCAGCGCCACCTTCTTAACGTAATAAATAAGCAATCACTGTAATACTCATGGTCAGAACATCAAGACCGAGATATTAGGGCAGGTTATGCCAGATCTCTGCTGGACGTAGTAAAGCCTTTGTAAAACTTTTCATATAATAATAAAACTTTATCACTTTTGTACGACTGAGTTCTAACTCTTGATTCGACAACGAACCTTCAATAAATTGTGGTTGTATGAAACATCTCAGGATCCCGATGACAACAAGGTTCAGGCAAGGAGAGGTGCGCAGGCGCAAGGGAAGACGCGCGGAGGCGAGAGGACTCCGAGAGTCAGGTGAACGCATGGAAAGAGAGGAGGAGAGCGGGAAAGAGACAGCAGAGGAGTGGGGGATGCCGAGAGGTTCACAAGAACTAAGAGGGAGGGGAAGGCCTACCAAGGTGGAGAGTCGGAGAAGGGAGAGATCGGCATCTGTCGGGTCAATCTGGGAGTGTTTTAGGAAGAGAAACGCCGAAGTGGAAGAAGAAGAAGGGAGGGGGGAAGGGTGAGTAAGAGAGGAGCGCTGACAGATAGACCTCCAGGGAAAGCGGAAGGCGGCAAAGGGATAGGGGAGCCAGAGAAAGGGGAAGGAGAGGAGGATAATATGGGGGACAGCAGCGTAGGCAAGAGAATGGAAGAGTCGGAAGTGGCAAGCAAAGAGGAGAGGTGGATGCTAAAGCTGATGGACCAGTTGAAAGGTGGGATGAACGCAGTAATGGAGGAAATAAGGAAGGTGAAAGAGGAAATAGAAGCGGGCAGGAGAGAAGGGAAAGAAAAGCAAGCAAAGCGAAAAAGGGTGATAGAGGAACTGAGGAGACAGGGAAAGGAAGAAAGAAGAAGGCTGGAAGAGAGGATAGAAGGTCTGGAGGCGGAGAAGAGAAAGCGGAAGGAAGAGAAGGAAGAAAGAAAAGAGGAAGATAGGAAGGAGGCGGAGAAAAGGCTACAAAAAGTGGTAAGAGAGGCGAGAGAAAGTGACAAGAGAGAGGATAGAGAGAGAGCAGGTCAGGAGAATGAATGAGCTTGAGGAGGAATGGGAAAGAAAGGATAAGCAGGAAAGGAGGTACAAATTTATTATAAGAGGAGAGGAGATGGAAAAGGAGGAAGAAGCAGCCGAGGTGGCAATGGGATTAATGGAAGGACTTACAGGAGACAGAGGAAGGGTGAGAGAGGTGGCGGAGATAGGCGGGCGAGGAGGGCGATTATAGTGAAGATGGTAAGTTGGGAGGCAAAAGGAAGGGTTATGAGCGAAAGAGGGAGGCTGAGAGGCAGGAAGATATTTCTAGACGACGACCTCACGAGGAAGGAGAGAGAGGTGCAGAATAAGTTGCTGGCAAAGGCAAGGCAAAAGAGAGAACCAGGAAGCAGAGTGAGGGTAGGGTACAGGAAGTTGTGGATAGGGGACAGCCGGTGGGTGTGAAGGGACGAGAGTGAAGGACTAGTGGAAACAGAACAGAGGAGCAGAGAAGGAGAGAGAGAGGGGGGGGAAAGGGTAAGAGGAGGAAGAATAGGGGGGTAGGAAATAGAAGAAGAAAAAGGAGCCAAAATTATATTCTGAAACGTAGCAGGAGTTGAAAGAAAGGATCAAGAGTTCTGGGAATACATAGGAGAATTTGATGTAGTGGGAATGGTGGAAACGTGGCTGGGAAAGGACGAGCGGGAAAGGTGGGGAAAGAAGTTGCCGAAAGGGTGGGTATGGAAATGTCAGGGGGCTGAAAAGGTAGGAAAAAAGGGAAGGGCGAGAGGGGGAATAATCACAGGGGTGAGGAAAGAAATGGCTGTAGAGGTCGGGGAGGGGGAAAAGGGAGAGGGGATACAAGGAAGGAATGTAAAGATAAAGGGGAAAATATGGAGGGTAATAACGATATACAAGAGAGGGGAGAAGCAAGAGAAGCTGAAGGAATTAGAGGAAGAAATTGGGGAAGAAGGAGAGGAAGGAAAAATGGTGATAGGGGGGGACTTCAACGCGAGGATAGGGGAAAAAGGAAAGAGAGAAGAAGAGGATGAAAAAGAGGAGGGACAAAGAAGAGCGAAGGACAAGAAAGAAAACAAGGAGGAAGGGGTAGTAGAGTTGGTAACAAGAAGGGGCTGGACGATACTGAACGGGAATATAAAGGGAAATGAAAAAGGAGAGATAGCGTGCAGAAGGGAAGGAGTGGCGACTACGATAGATTATGGGATAGTAAACGAAGAGGCGTGGGAGGACATAGAAAGTATGGAGATAGAGAGAAGGACAGAGTCGGACCACCAGCCAGTGGTAGTAACGATAGAAGGGAGCGAAAGAGAAGGAAGGAAGGAGGAGCAGGAGGAGACACAGATACAGGTGTGGGGTGAGAAGGAAACAGAAGTGTTCAGAAGAAAGACAGAAGAGTTAGAATGGGAGAGAAAAGGCTTGGAAGAAGGGTGGAGAGAACTAAAGGAGAGAATAAATCAGCTAACGGCGAGGAAGAGAAGAAAGAAAAAGTGGAAGATAGGGAGGGAAGAATGGTGGGACGTGGAATGCAGGGAGCAGAAAAGAGAAATGCAAAAGACATGGAGAGAAGTGGGAAAGAAGGGAGGGGAGGAGTGGAGTGAGATGGAGAGATTCAAAGAGATAAGGAGGAGATACAAGCAGACGTGCAGAGAGAGGAGAGAAGGGTGAAAAGAGAGAGAGAACAGGGAAGGTATGGAAATATATAACAGAGAAAGGAAGAAGAGAGTGGAGATAAGCGGGAAAATAGCAATAGAGCAATGGACGAGACACTTCAGAGAGTTGCTAGGAGGAAAGGAAGAAAGAAGAAGAGAAGAAGGAATATAAGGGTTGAGAAGGAAAGCAGAAAATGAGGAAGAAAGGGAGAGAGAGGAGAAGGAGGGAAGAGAAATCGAAGAGGAGGTGTTGAGGATGATGGGAAGACTAAAAAGGGGAAAAGCAGCGGGAGGGGCTGGAATAAAGAATGAGGCTTGGGTGAAGGGGGAAAGGAAATCAAGCGGAAGCTGGCGGAGATGATATAGAGAACGTGGAAAGGGGAGGGGATACGTAGAGGAGTGGAGGGACGGGATAGTGATACCCATACATAAGAAAGGAGATGTAGATGACGTAACGAATTGCAGAGGAGTAACGCTGACACAAACAGCACACAAAATCTACGCGATGATACTGAATGAGAAAATAATAAGGGAGCTAGAAGAAGGAGGAGGGCTAGATGAAACGCAGATGGGGTTCAGAGCAGGAAGGGGAGGTATGGACAATGTATACATAATAGAACACGTGGTAGGCAGCAGGATAAAAGAGAAAAAGGGGAAAGTGTACCTGACATTCGTAGACCTGAAGGCGGCGTTTGACAAACTCGATAGAGAGACACTGTAGGAAGCGATGAGGAGAAGATAGATAGATAGATAGTGGCTTTATTTGTCCATAACAATTCTGGACAAGAATACCTTGCATTTACAAAAAGACATGCAAGGTAAACATTACAAAGATATGTGCACAAAACAGATGAGAGAGAACAAAATAGGCCTTTACGCGAGCATAAAACTAATCAAAGCTAGCTAGAACTAGGGAATCGAGGCGAGCAGCAGAGAGAGAAAGAGAAAAAATATAAGCAAGCACGAGTCAAGAGGTGAATAAAAAGCAAATAAAAGTAGATTGAGCAGAAAGGAAAAATCAGAGATAAGATAAAAGCAAAAATAAAAGGATAAAAGCTAGAATGCTAAAAGCCAAAATACTAAAAAACAGACTAAAAAACAGACAAGTGCACAAGAACAGCAGCTGAGGTACACAGGTACGCCTCACACTTAAATGGCTTCAGCCCGAAAGAGGTGTTTGTGAAGCCCACGCTTGAAGGCCGACAGCGTACGAGCCTCCCTGAGTTCCAGTGGCAACGCATTTTACAGGTACACCCCAGCCACGGCGAACGACTTCTTTAGAGCCTCCGTACGGATGCGCGGTAAGAGGAAATCGCCACGAAGAAGCCGCGAGGAGCAGAGGAGAAGAGGGAAAGGGAAGGAGATGATAGGGAGGGTAAAGGAGATTTACAGGGAAACGAGGTGCAGGTTGAGAGTAGGGATGGAAACGTCGGAGGTGTTCTGGGTAGACAAGGGAGTAGGGAGTAGGGATAAAGTTCTTAGAATGTAAGGATGACACTTCCTCTGATTAGAGGCTGTGTGACTGGACGCATGCAGGATGTTATATCTTCGGTATCGAGGGTGAGACTATAGAAGAGTATGGGAGGGCGTGGGAGAGTATGGACTACGTAACACGCCCATCCCCGGGGGAAAAAAAAATACTACTCCTCCGAAGCAGGAGGAAAGAGATTTTTTTACAAAAAAAAAAATATATACGTCGGCGCGCCTCACAACAAGCGCGTAACGACCTAGGCTAACCAGGGATTACCATTTTGAGTTTTGTTTTCCTATTTTGAATTCTATGTTATTAGTTATTACAAACGGGGAAGGCAAGGTATCCCCTCTTTCTATTTTCTAAAGAGTTGACCTTGCCAGAGTCGAGCTGTGATGAAGATCACTTTTATATAGAGCTTGGATTTGGCTACACCTACCCGCAGTTACATGAATGAAATAAAACTGTTTGACTCGCAAGTCGCCTTCGTCCCTATCATCCTTATCCGCCCTAAGCGTATCACCTCGAGGGGTCATGGGCGAACCACACCGCCGGCCCGTGTACCCCTTGAATCCTGATTTCCCGACATCAGAAGTGGGATCCTCGCGAGTACCTCCGGAGGAACAAGAGCCTCTCCAAGAAAATCATAACAGATCCGAACACGGTCGTCAAGCGCTTTTCGAAGCACAAAATTGCAATATGTTGAAGCTCATCCGAATCATGAGAGATCCGGCACCGCCAGCACCTACGAAGGTAGTGCTACCCGAATTCAATCCGGAAGCAGAAGAAGCTGACGCGAGGGCTTGGTGCGGCACAGCCGATTCATGTATGGAAGAACACCCGCTTTAAGGCAGCGCACTTGTAATAGCGATCAGTCGGGCATTAAAAAGGTCTGCAGTACCCTGGTTTTCCCAAATCAGCTATCCTGGTGTATAACTTGGCCGGATTGAGAGAGATGTTCCTTGCACGCTCCGACACTGTAGAGACACCTGCCACGACGCTTGTTCGCATCAGTAACAGTCGCCCAAAGGAATGCGAGTGTTTGGCAGCATACGCGGGTAGAATTATGACGACCCTCATGTCCCACTGGCAGTCGATGTCCGCAGAGCAAATGGCAGTTGCAACCGTGGTGGCCCATTGTGTCGGAATTGAGCCGCATTCGGAACGCTTGGCTTTCACTACGGAGTTGAACACCCGACACAACATGCAACAGGAACTCATGGTATTTGCCTACCGGAAGAGGAGTGCAGTCGATGCACCAGATAAAAATCCCAGAGATGAACCGACCAACGCAAAACGATCGAAGACAAGTAACCCAATGAAATGCTACGCATGTGGCCAATTGAGACATACGGCTAGGGAATGTCGTAATAAAAGGAAACAGGACCATTATAAAAAAAAAAACGCGTAGGCTCGCAGCACCTCAAGAGGACAAACGGCAACGAAGAAATCCCCAGTAACCTGTTTTAAATGTGGTGAAGTTGGCCACATCTCTCCACATTGCACTAAGCTTGGCACGAGTGACCGCTCATCCCAGGCAGAACGTCGTGTAGATGTGTACAGCATCAAACCCAAATCCTCTAAGCTGACCCACGCTGGTGAGTCGATCCCATTTTTTTTTTATTCCGGGGCTGAATGCTCTCTCATCAAAGAAATTGTAGCTAATAAATTCGCCGGTAAACGAATTCAATCGCTAGTAACGTTATCGGGTATTGGAAAGACCAATTTGCATAGTACATTTCAAGTTTTGTCAGAAGTCACTATTGACGGGCATGTAGTCGAATTAACTTTTCACGTATTGCCTGATTCTTATCTTAATAGTGATATTTTTATTGGCCGCGATTTACTTGGGTTGGGTTTTGCGGTGGAGATCACCTCTGATAATCTTATTTTCAAACGGAAGCTAATTGCAAATAGTTGCAAGGTAGTTGAGAATGCGTTAAATCTGAAAAATATCGACACAGATGTCGCGACTACAGATCAGGCCGAGCTCCTCGCTCTTTTGGACGAATTTTCGCGCTATTTTGCTGAGGGGACGCCTACGGGAAAGGTGACTACGGGCGACCTAGAAATTAGATTGTTAGATCCGAATCGTACAGTACAGAGACGACCTTATCGCCTTGGTTCCGACGAGCGACAAGGTGTCCGCGATAACGTTAAGGAACTCTTAACCGCAGGTATCATCAGACCGAGTTGCTCACCCTTTTCTAGCCCAGTACTCTTGGTTAAAAAAAAAAAGACAGCTCAGACCGATTATGCGTCGACTACCGCGAGTTAAACAATAACACGATACCTGACCGATATCCATTGCCACTAATTGCCGATCAAATCCAAAGATTAAGCGGTGCGTATTGTTTTACAACGCTTGATATGGCGTCCGGCTTCCACCAGATCCCTATATGAAAAGATTCAATAGAACGTACGGCTTTTATCAACCCGGACGGACATACGAATACCTTTCTATGCCGTTTGGTTTGAGAAACGCGCCTTCGGTCTTCCAACGTGCAATTAATAAAGCCCTTGGCGAGCTGGTAAATACTTTCGCTGGCTGTTATTTGGATGACGTTATCATCCCTTCGCGCACTGTTCCCGAAGGCATACAACGACTACGCGCAGTCCTAGAAGCTCTGACCCAAGCTGGGTTCCTTCTTAACGTAATAAAATGGTCCTTCCTAAAAACTGAAGTTGAGTACTTAGGCTACGTGGTAACCGCGGGAGAAATAAAACCAAACCCGGCGAAAATCAAGGCCTTGACACAATTGCCTCCGCCTAAAACCGTTACTCAAGTGAGACAGTTTATCGGTCTTGCCTCTTATTTCCGTCAATTCATCCCACGGTTTTCACAGACCTCTAGCCCACTTTACCGGTCGACAACAGGTAAAGGCAATGTCGATTGGAGTCCGCGTCACGAACAAATTCGTCAAGAAATTATTTTACATTTGACAAAAGCTCCGGTCCTAAAGTTATTCGATCCGAACTTTCCCATAGAGTTGCTCACGGATGCAAGTGCAGTTGGTTACGGCGCAATTTTAATACAAAAGGTCGATAATAAGCCTCGCGTCGTTGCGTACTATAGCAAAAGAACTACAAACGCGGAATCGCGTTATCACTCTTATGAGCTCGAGACCCTTGCTGTAGTGAACGCCGTCAGACATTCCAAACACTTCCTACAAGGAAGAAAGTTTACTGTTGTCACAGACTGCAATTCTCTGAAAGCCTCGCGTACGAAGGTCGACTTAACACCACGGGTACATAGGTAGTGGGCATTCCGTCAAGCGTTCGATTTTGAAGTCATTTATCGCGAAGGGAAACGTACGTCTCACGCTGACTTCTTTTCGCGTAATCAGTCACCCGAACAAAACTCCCACGATAAAGTGCCGCAAAAGCAAATCAATTTAACAGAAATTTCTCAGAATTGGCTTTTAACTGAACAACAACGCGACGATGATATTCGAGACATCATCTCCAAATTAGAAAACGGAGAACTCCAATCAGATATCGGAAAAACTTACGAAATCAGGGCCGGTGTACTTTACCGTAAAATACAACGCAACGGTCGCAATAGATTTTTTCCAATCGTACCTAGAGCATTTTAGTGGTTATGCATCTAGGTTGGGAAAAGACGTCAGAAAAAGCTTTCCAACACTACTGGTTTCCGAATATGACAAAATACGTCCGGAAATTTGTAGATAAATGCATCACATGCAAAGTTTCGAGGTCCGCCTCTGGTAAGGTACAAGCCGAACTTCACCCTATACCGAAAGTCGCGATTCCGTGGCACACAGTGCATATAGACCGGACGGGAGAATTGAGCGAAAAGAACGACGTAAAGGAATACGTTTTCGTGTTAATCGATGCCTTTACAAAGTTCGTCCTCCTTCACCACACTTCACGTATAGACTCTGCTAGTGCTATAAAGGCTCTCAAGTCTGCGGATACGTTATTCGGTGCACCTACTCGAGTTATCGCCGATCAGGGTAGATGTTTCGCGAGTAAAGATTTTAGAGATTTCTGTAACTCGTACAATGTGAATCTTCACCTAATAGCAACAGGCAGTTGCCGCGCTAACGGACAGGTCGAACGCGTCATGAGCACGTTGAAAAACATGCTCACTTCGGTTGAAAATAGTCAAGATAGATCTTGGCAAGATGCGTTAGGTGACGTACAATTAGCCCTTAATTGTACAACCAGTCGCGTCACTAAAGCTGGCCCGTTAGAGTTATTAATCGGTAAAATTGCTAGACCCCTTGAGTTGATGACTTTGAGTGACCACGTAGAGGAGATTGATATTTCTGAAATTAGAGAGCAAGCAGTCAAATCTATTGAGAGTAACGCTCAAAAAGACAAAGAAAGATTCGATAAGACCAAGGCTCGGGTTTCAAAATTCACGATTGGTGATTTTGTCTTACTTGAAAACCACGAGCGCAATCAAACAAAACTAGACCCGAAGTACAGAGGGCCATTAAAAATTATTGAAGTATTGGCCGGTGACAGATATCACTTGGAGGCTTTAGATAGTAATAGAACATACAAGTACGCACACGATCGCTTGCGGCCTGTGCCGGTGTACGATGATCCCAAAGAAGTTAATCCTTGTTTGGAAGAACAGATTGTAGAGACTGTAGAGGCACAGTCAGGATGTGCCATTGTCGGCGCGAACGATTGCTAATTACGCAAGTCGTTCATACTCGATCGCCCCGCTCATTAGTCGTAGGTCACAAAAATCCTACCCTACTGTTGTGGGCGGAGACTGTGCGATGTAACGACGGGCGATGAGTGTAATAATCGCATGGTCGATTGGTAACTGCATGGGCAGAAATCAGTGTGATGATCGCATGGTCGATCGGTCGCTGCATGGGCAGCGACGTGTGAAATGATCACATAAGCGATCGGTAACTATATAGACAGCTACAGTTGCATTTTGTAGAAATGCTTTGAGAGAATTGATAATGGGTCAAGTGAATTTTTTGGTTTATCAAAAATGTGACGCTATACTTATTTGGGAACATGGCAGTCCGCTGTAATGATTTTTTTATGTTCATCGCAGTCAGGATAATCGAGCGGTAGTACTGGTTCTTTATCTTTTCAGATGACAGTAGACTAGGTTGATAGCACACGAGGACGTGTGATGAGTCAGGACGGCCGTGTCGGCGCGCCTCACAACAAGCGCGTAACGACCTAGGCTGACCAGGGATTACCATTTTGAGTTTTGTTTTCCTATTTTGAATTCTATGTTATTAGTTATTACAAAAGGGGAAGGCAAGGTATCCCCTCTTTCTATTTTCTAAAGAGTTTACCTTGCCAGAGTCGAGCTGTGATGAAGATCACTTTTATATAGAGCTCGGAACTGGCTACACCTACCCGCACTTACATTTAATAAAATAAAACTGTTTGACTCGCAAGTCGCCTTCGTCCCTATCATCCTTATCCGCCCTAAGCGTATAACCTCGAGGGGTCATGGGCGATCCACACCGCCGCCCCGTGTACCCCCCGAATCCTGATTCCCCGACATATATAATGAATTTTAGGTATGAGGTTGTATTTTAGGTATAGGTATATTTACGATAGTAAATAGGTATATTTACGATAGTAAATATATCTATTCTTACGGTAGTGCTCCTGCGGAGCAGGAGTGAAGTTTCATGAATTTTGTATAAAATTTATGTTAGGTATAGAGTTGTATATTTACGATAGTAAATACACCTAAGTGTATTGGTATGATTTCGATTTCGAAATCATAGTATAGTTAAAATTACTTAATCGCAATAAGATTGATTAGTTATAAATGTCTTATGCTGAGTTAGTGAATACATATGGTATGTTGAATATGGTTTTTATATAGATTATAATATAGTTAAGAGTACTTATTTGCAATAAGATCGTGGTTAGTTATAAATGTCTTATGCTGAGTTAGTAGGTGTGTGGTATGTTTAATATGTTTATTACAATGGCAAGGTAAGTATATCTTCAGACATTAGACTAACAATTGGATACATGTATTATTATTAGCATTGTAGGTATAACATATAATATAGGAAGTTTTTATTGAGTTATAATATTACATTCTCATGTGGTATAAAAAGATGTTTGAGTTGTCTGAGTGTCTTGTGTAGCTGGTGTAGTTGACGTACATGTGATTGCTGGAGGATTATTTTGTTCAATAGAATCTGAATTTTGGCGAGAACTTCTAAATCTTCCAAATATTCTAAGTATTCTTACTGCCGTTATGAATTTTTGTGCTATATAGACGAATAATACTGATCCGAATAGGGAGAAAATGTAGTAAAGCATGTTTTCGATACAGTGATCGTTGTCTGTAGCTCTTTGGTATTGTGTTATTTCGTTTTTTTTTTTTTTGATAATGTCGTCTAAAGTTAGTCCGTCTGAGGTTAAGTCTTTGGAATTTAGGTATGGGCTTCTGTTTAATATTGATATGGGGATGAAGGATAAGTTATTGGGTTCATCGTAGATGTTTGAAATGTTCAAGTTCAATTTTGGTGCGTAGGAATGAGTTTCTATAGTCTGGTAATGTTTTGTTGTGGATAGTGAGATTGTGTGCAAGTTTGCTGTGCATTTATTGTTTAATTTTAGTATCCCGGGATCGTTTAGGGTTATTTGGATTGGCTCTTCGTCTGCGCATACGATATGCATTATTTCTGGTTCAGTTAAAGAGTAGATCCAAGAGTTGGATGTAGTTAGTTCTGTCCAATATACTCCGTCAAAAGTTCCAAGTCTGACGTCGCATGTCTTGATATCTGTTTCAGTCGGTTGGATGAATAGTCCTATTTCGCAAATTACGTGGTTGTTGGAGTGGAATAGTGGTTGGTTTTGTCTGCATATGTATGTTTCCAGTGACAGCATGCATTTGTTGAATTTTACTTCGGTCAATTTGAAGTATAAGCTTCTGTCTCGTGTGATTGCTATGTAATCGCTGCTTGGTCTGATATACGCGAATTTGTAGCCTGTGATATCGTAGCCTTGTTTTACTGGGATTGGGGTTAGTCTGTAGATGTTGAAGGTGTGAGTATTAAGTAGTGGTATTGAGATAACGTAAATGATTTTGGCGTCTACCGGGACAATCACGTGAAACCGAATGGATCCATGTTACCGGACAGCGAATATTTCGTATTTTTAGCAGGTTAACCACTCGTTGCACTGAAAACCCCTAGAGTGATTTTGGCGCGCGGTCGATAAAACTCGGCAGCCATTGTTGATAGAAGCCGGCTGACTGTCAATACATCGCGGAAGGTAGACATGTGTGGTTATGTTCGTTTATTTTAAGCAAATGATGAATAAAGTGAATAAAACTTACGTGAATAAGCTATTGATATTTATCAAAAATCAATCAATCAGTTTTAAGTGATATCATAATACAATCAACGAATTAACTTCAGCTGAAACTGCAAATTACTTAGAATCAAAGAGTTAATCGAGAACAACCAATTCGAGTGAAATTATTAATTATTATTCCTGGGCTTGAGGCTTCAATAAATTGAACTAGGTAAGTGAGAGAAACTTTATTGAAGCTTTCTAAAAGTTTATTCAATGCGTAACAAGGATAAGTATCATGTTGTAATGAATTGGTCCTCGTAACAGTCAGCAGCGCAGTATAAACCGCCAGGTCTTGGAGTCTTCGAGAAATGCACAAAGCCCAGACTGGGCATCATGCCTGCGCCTGTAATTTCAAGGTAAAAATCATCACACGTTCATTGCACGATATCGTAGTTATTCATACTTTTCAAATATTCATGTTTTTCAATAACTTAATTCCATTAAACGGCACTTATTTTTTTTTTACAGCTAATATTAGCGAATGTTTGTGGCCAATGAATGTTGTCATTGAATGTATGATAATTCTTACCTTGAAATTACAGGCGCAGGCACTATGTCCGGTCTAGGCGTGGTGCATTTCTCGAAGACTCTAAGAACTGGCGGCTTAAACTGCGCTGCTGACTGTAACGAGGACTAATTTGTTACAACATGACAATTATCCTTGTCATGCATTGAATGAACTTTTAGTAAGCTTCAATAAAGTCTTTCTCACTCACCTTGTTCAATTTATTGAAGCCTCAACCCTAGAATACAATTAATAATCTCGTTCAAATTAGTTGTTCTCGATGAACTTTTTGACTCTAATTAATTCCTAGTTATAGGTTAGGTTAATTCCTTGATTGTATTAAGATATCATTCAAAACTAATTGATAGATTTTTGATAAATATTCATAGCTTATTCACGTAGTTTTTATTCGCCTTATTAATCATTTGCTTAAAATAAACGAACATAACCCCACATGTCTACCTTCCGCGATGTATTGACAGTCAGCCGGCTTCTATCAACAATGGCTGCCGAGTTGCATCGACCGCGCGCCAAAATCACCCTAGGGATTGTTCAGCGCAACGAGTGGTTAGCCCGCTAAAATGACGTCATATTCGCCAATATTCGCTTTTCGGTAGCATGGATCCATTCGGATTCACGTGATTCTCACGGTATATAGGTTATTTCGAGTCTCGAGAGTCTTATTAGTTCTTGTGCGTATGCGTTTTCTAGGGGAACTGGGAAGTGTTTCATGAAGTTGTGGCTTTGTATTTGTCCAATATTCGACATAATTTGTTCCGGCGTTAGAATTTTCGGGTGAAGTATTCCTTGTCTTGCAGATAGAATTGCGTCGATTAGGTTGTTCAAGTCAAGTTCGTATTCGTTGGTATATTTGTCTAGTTTCAGGAGGTGGTTGAGAAAAAAGATGTTTCTGGCGTTAGTTCTCGTATGTTTGGTCATGGTGCCGAGTAGTTCTTGTAGTTCTATGGTTTTTATTTTTTCGATTTGTTCTGTGAGTTCTTAGAGTTGTGCTTTGTGTTCTCCCAATGTGGATTGTACGATATGTGTTTGTTCTTTCAATAGGAGTTCCAAATGGTTGGTATTAGTGTATAGTTTTTCGATTTCTGCATCGTGACGTTCCGCGTCTTCTGAATCTAAGGTTCCGAATAATGTTTTGCTGATTTTACTTATGCATTTGAAAGGGGCTGATCTTTTAGGTCTGTAGTTGAGGTATTTTCCAAGGTATTGTTGTATGTTTGTCTCGTCATGTTGGCTTATGAAGGTGCTTATTTGGTTCTGTTGTTCCGAAATTATTGATATTCGGTTATGAATCATTTCTATGTGTTCGTGCATGGTGCATCTATCGGTGTAAGAATCACATTTTTCTGTTATTATTTGTAAATAGTTTTTTAATTTTTCGAATTTTTCGTTTAATGTGTCTAGGTCGATGAAGTTTATTAATTTCCATTTGTCGTTGTATGTTTTCAGGTTCTGCACGTGCTCGTAGTAGATGCCTGGGCTATCTTTGAATGTAGTTATTTGGTATAGGTTAGGTTAGGTTAGGTTAGGCTCGGCCAATGCAGTCCTGAAAATGTATTTCGTTACAGTGTTGGTGCGTCGGGGTGCTGGCTTGGCGTACTTTGTTTATATTGAGTGTGTTTGTTTGTGAGTGGTGATTAGGTCCATTGGTCCTGGAGATCGGCTTGGGGTTTCATTTGTGCTCTGAATTTCGAGGTGAACAGTTGAAAAAAAAAATCTTAGTTGTGATCATGAGTTTTGCGTGGGTTATGGATCCGAATTTTGGAGAAATAGTTGCGTTTGAAGAAGGTAGGTTTTTATTATAATTCGGTATTAATTTATTGTGGTTTTGTGAGGGATTCTTCATTTATTATCTTCGTTCTTTTAGTTTTTGAAGGTGAATTGGAGCGGGCTGGGGTTTCGGACCGTATGTCCTGGTGCGTCGGGGAGCTGAGGGTAGCACATTTCAATTCCTGGGCTGAAAGGAGGGTCGCTTTGGAATATGCATGGAGGCACGGAGGTGCTTGTCTATTCGCTAGTGACTGGGTTGAGGGATTCACCGGGACCAGGTTGTGCAACCGGTGTTACGGACGGGGGTCAGGATTGGGAGCGTCCCATCAAGTATTGCAGTCCCATCGATGGGCTCTCCATAATGAAGGCGTTTGGTTGTGCTGCAAATGTCGGAAGGTTCTGGATGTGATCGTTCGGGGAGGATGCGAGGAATGCCGTGGCGAGTTTGCTCGGTATTTAGCAGTGGAGCGGCGGGTGGTTTATCCTAACGGGGTGCTGGTGGACTTGTGGGGTGGCCCGGCCTGAGTTTTGTGTATATATATATATATATATATATATATATATATTTTTTTTTGCTTGTCTTAATGAAGTCTCTTGAGTTGTCTTATATATTTTTCGTATTTTGGTGGTGTTTCATTTTACCCTATTTATTAGTTTTAATCAGTTGTTCATTTAGCTAATTTAATTTTTTTCTACATGGACTATTTTCGTTCTATGGTCATTTACTTTTATTTCTGCGGTAATAGGGTTAAGTATACGGATTATTTCGTACGGGCCTTTATAGTGATCGTCTAATTTCTTTTTAGTTTCGTGGATTAGGTAGACGTGCTGGCCTGGTTGGAAGGTGTGTACGTTTATGTGTTTGTCGTATCTTCATTTTGATTTCGATTTTGCGTCGTTGAGATTTTTTGTTGCGTCTCGTATTTATTCGAAATATTTTTGTCTGACCGTATATTTGATAACTGTCGTGCTATTGTTCCGAAAATTAGTTCATGAGGCGTATAGCCAGTGCCTTCGTGTACTGATGTATTATATAAAAATATCGCGAATCGAATCCATTTGTCCTAGTTGTTTTTATTATTAATATAGTGTTTTAAGTATTCTATCAAGACTTGATGGCTGCGTTTGAGCGAACCGTTGAATTGCGGGTGGTAAGCTGTAGTTTTTATTTGTTTCATTTGGAAGATTTTTGCTATTTGTTTCATAATATGACTGACAAAATTCGGACCTTGGTCTGTTAAAATAGATTCTGGAGCTCCGTAGCAGCAAATAAAATTTTCTGTGAATGCTTTGGCGATTGTTGTTGATGTCTGATTTTTTAGCGGTATTGCTTCTGAATATTTAGGTCTATTATCCTGGATTGTAAGCAAATACTCATTTTGTGAATTTGAAGTTGGTAATGGTCCGACGATGTCTAAGGATACTTTTTCGAAAGCGGTTGATGGTGTGTCTGTTATTACCATTGGAAGTTTGACTTTTTTCTAACGAGTTTTCGTTTTTGACAGCTTTCGCATGATGTTATGAATTTTTCTTTGTCGTTTTTCATACTTGGCCAGAAATATATCTTAAGGTGAAGTGAAACGTTTGTCAGAACCTCGAAAACGGGAATCGTGAATTCTCCGAAACTACTGAATCAATCGCGATGAAACTTTGAGGGGTTGCACATAATTGTGGCAGAGAGTGGCTGATTATTTCACTTTTTCAAAATTTGACAAAAATTTTCACAGATTGACGTACCGACCACATAAATCGCAAGATTATTCACTGTTGCCGCAGATAATCGCATTTCCCCGACAATCAGCTACTCCGCGATGAAAAACCACACACTTTGAGTCTATTCCCGTGTCATTTGATAGAGAAATGACTGAGAATTGACAATTCTTCGTCAGTCATAACTAAAAAACCGACATTCAGTTGAGGTGAGAGCCTGTACCGACATCGCGATGAGTATACTTGTCAACCGAGCGGCGGCGCTGGTGAGGGTTTCTTCTGTCACTTCACGTGAGATGTTTCTGCTGCTCCCGCTTGACAAGAAATACAAATATTCAACATCGGATCGCAAAGGGCTAACCTCACCCGACTAACAGCTAACCTGAAATACGAACAAAGGATGGGTAGAATCGTGTTCGGAATTTACGTTACGAGATAACATCATTGCTCGTTTATTCATATTACCCAAATCTCCTGACTGGAAGAAAGAAAGTTCGAATAATCATTGACAGCTAACCTGAAAAACGAACGTAGGATGCCTGAAATCGTATTTGGGATTGACGTTACAACGAGACGATTGCTCTTCAATTTCTTCTACTCCTATCTTTGATCCCAATGTTTCGAAAGTGAATAACGTATGTGAACGATCAATATCGGATCCCAGACGTTATAATCTAACTCGTCCGACAGCTAACCTGAGACTCGAATGTAGGATAAATAAAATTGTATGAGAAAGTCAGGATTCATTTAGCTCGTTTATTTATATCATGCGTATATTTCATTCCCCTAGATTTTTTCGAAACAGGCATATGATGAAAATAAATTCGAATAATCGATACAAGATCCCAGACGTCGTCATCTCACATTTCTGGTAGCTAGCCTGAAAGCCGAACATAGGGGATAAGATTTTGTTTGATTAATTGATGGATACAGGTTTATTC
This sequence comes from Tenthredo scrophulariae, assembly GCA_963978835.1. Lineage (NCBI taxonomy): Eukaryota > Metazoa > Arthropoda > Insecta > Hymenoptera > Tenthredinidae > Tenthredo > Tenthredo scrophulariae. The sequence continues at coordinate 5,328,675 of OZ022234.1, forward strand.
AGCCTTCTCGGCTAACGTATAGTAATATACAATATTTGGTACTTTCTCTTTTACATCTAAATTATCTCCTATAATAATATACAGTATCTGTTAAATAATTTCTCATTTATATCTATATCTACATCAACTTTTCTATAATTTGTATCCGTTTACACTTTTTTTAAAGCCATTGGGATCTGCGGAATTTTTGACTTCCCTTGGTAGATTTTTGTATATTTTTGCCCAAGTATACATTATGCTTTGTTGGGCACTCGCTGTTTTCCTTGTACTTATCCGTATGTGCTGTGCCTGTCTTTTTCTCATACCTTTGTTTCCCCCAACTAATTCTGATCTGTTGCTCAGTTCGTCCGGCATTATGTTATGGAAACATTCATTTTAAACTCTAATCTTTCCTGTATCGTCATAAAACTTAGCGCTTCTAGCATATCCCTAATCTTTGCATATCTATTTACTTATTGGGGAAGCTAGTTTTTGTTCCAACTTTTTTCAGTATATGGTCACAGCGTTCTTCAAATTTCAATCTGTCATCCGATACGGCTCCTAGGTACTTCATTGTCGTCACTCTTTCAAGTTCGTTTCCCGCTTTCGTTTTTATTTGAATTTCGAGCCCTAGTTCCTTCCTAATACAGAGTAGCGGTTATGGAGAGATGGATCTGTTGAACAACAATCGGAATAATAAAAATAGATTCGAATAACAAACACAACTAGCAGGCGACATAAGCTCGCTCGACTGACGGTTAGCCAAACATAGGACTCTATTTCAGATTTGAGGTTGACTGAGAGATCGATTCGGTGGACAAGAATCCAAATAATACAAGCAGACGACATAACCTCACACTTCTGACAGCTAGCCTAGCATAGGAGTTCATTTCAGATTCGAGGCTATGGAAAGTTCGATTTGTTGGACAAAAATCTACATAATACAAGCAGACGACATAACCTCACACTTCTGACAGTTAGCCTAACATAGGAGTTCATTTCAGATTTGAGGTTATGAAAAGTTTGATTCGTTGGACAAAAATCCACATAATACAAGCAGACGACATAACCTCACACTCCTGACAGTTAGCCTAACATAGGAGTTCATTTCAGATTTGAGGTTATGAAAAGTTTGATTCGTTGGACAAAAATCCACATAATACAAGCAGACGACATAACCTCACACTTCTGACAGCTAGCCTAGCATAGGAGTTCATTTCAGATTCGAGGCTATGGAAAGTTCGATTTGTTGGACAAAAATCCACATAATATAAGCAGACGACATAACCTCACACTTTTGACAGTTAGCCTAACATAGGAGTTCATTTCAGATTTGAGGTTATGAAAAGTTTGATTCGTTGGACAAAAATCCACATAATACAAGCAGACGACACAACCTCACTTGACTGACGGCTAGCCTAGCATAGGATCTCCTCTCTGGCCGCCGTCCCATGTAGGCCCGGTTCCCCGGAATCCGGAATCACGAAACGGAACGTTATATGCGTCGGTGTATACATACACGCAATACATGGAGAAAGTCACTAGATTCCGTTCCGTTTTTCGTCCGGGCCTACATGGGACGGCAGCTTCAGAGTTGCGGTTATGAAGTGTTTGATTCGTTGGACAAGAATCAAAATAAAGAAAATGAATTCCAATAATCTATGAATGAAAAGGAGAGATCCTCGAATAATGAAAATCAATAAAATCAGGTTAGAGAAATTCCAAAGGGTACTTCAATCACCTGCAATTTTTAAACCGTTGGCATGAGGATGTCGGGTTTTTGAATCTCTTTCTAGCGGTTGAAATTCCGGATAAGATGGTGTACCGCAGATGTCTGTAGTACATAAGATGTAGTTCATAATATCGAATCTATGCATAAGTGGCATAGATTAACACAAACGAGGATATATTCCTCCGTTAATCCAATGTAAAGCATAAAATTTCATCTTCCACCCTCTACATCTTCGAGCGTGCCGCCCATTTTTTTACCAGGACTTGTTTTCAGCTCAAACCTACAACTTTTTACGGTGGGGTACGAGATTTTTTTTTTCTCATTCTTTATTATTTATAACGTTTCGTTCATATGTATGATTATAAAATGGTGAAAACATCTATGTTGGGTCTCTTTGAAAATCTAAATGCATGACTCACGAAGTCTCGTATGTCACTACGTCAAGATCTGAACGTCAAGCTTATAGTCTCTATTAGTTTAAATTTCTGTTGTCTGAAATTTTTTCAGCATGTTTAATCGCAGAGATATTATCATTTGAATTCATAATGGTGACATTCCAAAGAGAAGATACACCTCAGGATTGGTAAGAATTTTTAACAGCATGCGCGCGTATCGGGTCGTTTCCGACCACTGTCCGACGCTGCTCGGTAGTCGAGAGATGAAGATGTAGTTTGTAGAAAATTGTAAGCGGAGGCTTGCCGCGCGCTCCGCGCTCGGAGGTTTTCCCGCGCCGACATGAATAAGGTTCTCACGAGCGTTGCACGACTAATGAATTAATTTTTAAAGGGTTAGCTAACACGACTGCTGTTCGTTACACGCCATACCCATAAATTAACAATCTTCCGGAATTCTGTTTGAATAATACACTTTGGTTGACTGCAGCTCTTATAATCTTATCAAACGGACAGTACGTTATTGATCGAGATTGAGCAAATGCCGAAATGATACGAAATGCACCCGAGGGAGTTTTCCGAACAATCCCGCTGAGTTTCGTCGTTTTCTCACCCTCTGAAAAACGTAACAACCGAATATACCCGCCCTGCGCACGCGCGAAGTACAAGGTACGTATTGTTTAAACAATTCATTTTACGCGGATACAGTAGACAGTGGTCAAATATTACAAACTGTAAAGTTTGGTCGTTTGCTCACTCTCAAACAGAAAATTACGGTCCGTTTGATCAAATTACAAAAACTGCAGTAAACCATAGTTTATTTTTCGAACAACATTCAGAAAGACTGTTAAATCATGGGTATTACGTGTAATAAACGGCACGCGCGTTTGCTCACCCCCCAAAAATTAGTTCAGCAGTCGTTCAACATTTGGAAGAACCTAATTCATGCGAGGGCGTGAGGACCTACCGTGTGTTGACCCATCTTTTGCTTGCGATTTTCTGCTATCTACATATTCATAGTTGACAGCAACGCCGATAGCAGAAGTAAAGGAGAAGGAGAATAACAGTCGAGAGTACACGTGACCTCAGCCGCGCAACGGGTCTCCGTTCATGTGACAGTGCTAAGTGATATAGTGACGGTGCTTAGTGAATGTGATTGACTTTTACCTTGTGAATACTTGTGTATGTGCGTGTAGACAATAAAATCAGTATAATTTAGTATATATATATATATATATATAATATACATATATATAGAAGTCAACCTGTGTGGTTGCGATAAGTATGGCGAACAGTCACAACAAAAGAAACAAAAAATCGCGAAAGCGAATTTTTGTTGATTCTAGGTAAGTACGATTGTTTTTGTACTCTCTCTAAATTCACAAATTCTCGTTCAATTTTCCACATCTCATATACTTACTGAGAATCCCCATCAATACCATGCTACAGTGCAAGTCGAGCGTTCCATACTATATACCTACCACGTCTAATACATTGTAGCATTACATTTATGAAGCGGGCGCAAATCGAATCACGATTTCGTTACTATTTTTACGTGCACGATATCATTATTCTTCGTAATCTACACCCGTTCGAAAAACCATGAATTGGTCGAAATCCGGAATGAGCTGGCATAAATAGTTGAGTTACATTTATTCAACTGCGAAGGTAATAAATCAGTGCTAATAGGATAACGTAAACGGTCTTCAGTCGAGAAATCTGCTCTATTCGGAATTCAGAATTTTTTTCCTCAAATTCAACAAGGGTTGGTTCAACCTTCCCACTCATCCATCCGCAATCAAGAAATTTAAATTTATCATATAAATCCAATTTTTTTCGGTGGCTACGCGTTTTGACACACCCCGTCGTAAACCTGCTGCGAATACTTATGGATTCACGATCTGTTTCAGGCGCCAGAAGAAGAGCATCGTTTCGCTTGACGAACATGATGGCCAAGCCAGCGTCGCGGTTGCGACCTCAGAGACCGCGATTGTCGCGGAAACAAATAGTTTGCCGGTATCGGTAAGTGACGACCATGCGCCAGCCGGTGAAAACGATAGCACGGATAACGAGTACGTCCGTGAGATCACCATCGAAGGTCGGCGCATTGTCGATATAAGTTATTTACTTAAACAACTGCACGAAAAATTCGACAACCATTCCGTTTCTTCGGAATGTTCTTTTCGCGATCTGAAATTGGTCAAATCATGGGATCAAGGTTTGCGAACCCACCTGCATTTCCTGTGTCAGAAATGTCTGTACAAGTTCAGCATTTGGACTGATCCCGACCTCAAAAATATTATGGGGATAAATCAAAGTGCCGTGTGCGGTACAATCACTTCGGGTACCGGGCATAGTACGCTGCAAAAACAAATTGCCGCGATGGCAATCCCGGCAATGTCCGCGCCCACCTACCGACATTATCAGGATACGCTGTTTGACAACTTCCATTAAGTTGTCGAAGCTGAAAGGGAAAGGGCTGTGGCCGTGAAGAAAGAGATTGCCATAAGTAAGGGGCATGTTATAAACGGTGTCCCGTACATCGACGTCATTGCGGATGGTTGTTGAGCGAAACGCTCCTATGCGGGTGGCAAACATGATGCACTATCAGGTGCAGCTATGATCATTGGTCGTGAGACCAAGTTAGCCCTATTCGTTGGTGTACGCAACAAGTATTGTGCAACCCACGCGAGAGCAGAGCAGCTAAATAAGGAGCCTCCCCCTCATACGTGTTTCAAAAATTGGGGGCTCGACCGCAACTCTAACGCAATGGAAACTGACATTATTGTCGAAGGTTTCCGGAATAGCGTTGAGTGCAACGGTTTAATATATAAAACGCTAATTGCGGACGGAGACAGCAGCGTACATCAAGCTATACGAGATAATAATCCGTACGCTGAATACGGAGTTGTCGTCGATAAAATCGAGTGTAATAATCACTTGTTTCGGAACCTGTGCCGCAAGTTAAGAGCTGCTTCCTTAACGAAGCTTGCGAAACTCCCGCAGAAAGAAGTACAGAACGTCACTCAATTCCGACGGTACGTACTTTCGAGCGGTTTGAAAATTCGTTTCGATGTAGAGAATGCGAGAGATCTCCGCAATGCGGAGAACATATCAGAGGACGAAAAAACAACGAAACTCTGTATAGATATATTAAATATATTTTCACATGCGTACGGTGACCACTCCAATTGCCACACACTGCCATTCGACTGTGTACCTGAGCCTAATGGTAAGAATGTGCTGGCGGAACTTCACTGAACCGGACTTTATCCCTGCGTTTACGATGCAGTGCGCTATTTGAGTTGTCACGCCAAGAGCTTATTGAGGAATGTTACCAACAATGCGGCAGAGGCGTTGCAATTCTATAGTGAACAAATTAAATTCTGGAAAAAGAATTAATCATTGTATGAAAAACTCGTACCACATGAGATGTTACGGAGCGGTTGTACAATACAACACCCACTCGGTTTTGTCTCGGTTACATCGCCATGTGACACACTATACTCCTGTCGCAGTAGCGAAAATGGAACGGGATAGGCATCGTAATAATTACGGTACTCGCCTATGCAGGTTGGAAAAACGCAGTCGCAGGGTGCAAAGTCATCGCGGCGTTGACAAGGACTATGGTCCGTCTGCCAAAAAGCCGGATATCGACAAGGAGGTATTTGATGTTCTTGCTGAACGACACATTGAAAAATTGAAGTCGTACCAGAACAACGCGAGACAGATCGAGCGAGATACGATATCGCAGAGCGATTCTGAGCTGTGGCATCAATTGCGTACTGAGATTATCACAGCGTCGAAATTCGGGCCGATATGTCGTGTGAGGCGAGACACTTCGTGCGCGAGAATGGTTGCGAGCATTCGGTACCCGAAGGTAGTCGACCTCTCTGCCACTCGATATGGGCTTGGAAATGAAAAAAACGCCCTACGAGACGTTGAAGCAAAAATACGGAAGAAAATCGTTGCTTGTGGTCTTTTCATTGATGAACAGATCCCTTATCTAGGAGCGTCTCCAGACGGTCTGATAGACGACGATGGAATCGGCGAAATAAAATGTCCATTTTCAGCTCGGACCGCCTTGAAAAAGGCCATAACCGAAAAGCCGACTATTCGGACTATTTTCGACAAGGAAGACAAGAAGCTTCTGAATAAAAATCACCAGTATTACTACCAAATACAAGGTCAGTTACACGTAACCAAGCGTGATTATTGCCAATTTGCGCTTTGGTCTAAGAAGTATATGAAACTCGTCAGAGTCACCAGAGACGATGGATTCTGGGAATCGAAAATGAAACCCTTTCTCTGTCGATTTTACATGGAATGTTTGCTTCCTGAAATTATAGACAGTCGTCGGAATAGAAATATGCGGATCCGCGATCCTACATATATTCTTCAAGCCCAAGAAGCTGCAGAGCTTCGAAAAAAACGTGCTCGTTCCACCGACGAGCTTGACTATGTACAAAACTGTACGAGATCTTCAGAGATCTCCTTGCAACCTTCTGCAAAGATGAAAGTTGCATCGGTCGATCTCATGGATCGAGCCCGTCCAAGTTCGAAGACTCATGGGGACACCGTCATTGCTGATTGGGTAGCAATCGAAATTGACGGTGACAATGAGGCTTCTGACGAAACTATCGAGATGCTCGAAATTGTACGCCGAGATATTACGGTCGAACAAGTCGAGGCGAACGTAGCATCGCCTAGAAATTTATTGACTGACTCAAGCATCGACTTGTTTCAGAATATATTACAAGAAAATACCGATTTTCGTTGCAATCCTGCTTCTTATACAGCATATTATAACTGCATCAAGCCATGCAGCCCTCTTCGAAGGGATATACACATAATTGGCGGTAACGTCTGCCGACACTGGTGTTGCGTTTATTACGACACTTGTAACGTTTACGTTTACGACGGTCTTGTGCGCAGTGAATACGAGTTCTTGAGCAGGGAAGAGAAGCGATACATTTCCAAGCGATATCCGCATATCGATACTGGAAGTATAGTTCTCCAACCTGTTACAAAGCAACCCGACTCCTACAGTTGTGGAGTATACGCTGCGGCTTACGCAACGACAATTGCACTGGGTGGCGACCCTGCGAGGCAAGTCTATTCGCGAGATGCTAAAATAATGAGAGATCATTTAATAGTGATATTAAAATCTCGAAAGTTGACGCCATTCCCCTGTGAATGAATCACAGTGCTGCGACTTTACTGTTCGCACACGCATATAAGTCCATGCGGATACACAAAATAGCTCGATTTGAGCGCTCTAACATAAGGGAACGCACTTGCACTGTAGTGCGAGTGGGTGGGTGTTCCTTAGGCACTTTAAAAGTGCCGTTTACAATGCTGTTGTAGCTTCCGGAATGACAGAAGCAGCAGAGAACTTGCATAACACTGAATTTTTATTCCAATTACATTTATATTTCTAGATAACTGTGTAAAACTAATATGAATCATTCTGACATCACAGTTGAATCTGAGTGTGATACCTTGAGGCGTTCAGACGTCTCAAGATTTATATGAGACAGCGTCAATCGAAATTATGATTTACGCCAACGGAATAGCCAAAATACTAATTCTGAATTGAATTGCATGCAGGTTCTCTGATGACGATCTCTCGTCCCGCAGCATGACGTGCTTTTATTTAGAAATAATATGAGTAATAATAATAACAATACTCACATATGAAGCAGATTAGGATAACTTATGCATGTATCAGCTTCGATATTTTTCGTAATCTATTTTAAAACTTCCCAGCTGTGTGAAGAAATACGAAAATCTAGGTTCCAGCGACTGATTTAATCTATCCGTTTATCTCATTTAGTATAAGTTCTATAAGAGTTTGAATCATTATTGAGGAATCGTCCAATTTTTTTGACAGGTACTGAATTTTTGGATGAAACCATCCGCCCACTACATAGAAAACTAGTTAATATCGTTCTATGACAATTTCTGTCGGTTGTTGCTGTTGCTGTGGTGGTGGCTGTTGTTGTTGCTGTTGTTGTTGTGGTTGTTGCTGTTGTTGTTCCTGCAATATAAAATTATAGTATGAAGATTCATCATATTTTAACGAATGATATATGAAAACCTGCATGGATATGTTACTGACCAGGGTCGGGCACGTCAAATTACTTTCCAGAATTATCGTTGGATTATCCTCCTGATATCTTCGTCGATAATCATTATTTTGCTGTCACAATTCGAAAAATCTACAATTTAATCACCTATAGATACTTTTTCCAATTACTTTAGATCTTCTGGCTGTTTTCATATTCTCCCGAACTAAATCATTTTTTTTTCGTTCGGTACTGAAATGTTAGACAATCGGCTACAGATTTCTCGAATTGTGACAGCAAAATAATGATTATCTACGAAGATATCAGAAAAATATTCAGACAATGATTTTAAAAAGTGATTAGACTAACCCAGCCCTGTTACTGACAATTAACTGAAGCGTCGTTACGTAATAGATTGTTTTTTTCATACCAGCACTCAGGGGTGCGTTTCCATAACTTTTATCACTGCTATCACTTCGCTGTATCACTCGTGCCACGTGAAGTACTCATTACACGTATCACTCTTATGATATCTATCGACAGTGATAAAAGTTATGGAATCGCACCCCTGGACCCTGATTCGGATTTTCTTTTCACCGGTGACAACGGTGATAAACGTCGTTCAGGTCGATCGTATGAAAAATAAGAGGGAAATACACACCCGAACCTGTAGTCTCGTGCTCGGCCGTCCGCGTCGAGACGGTGGGCCTCCCTTACGATCACGTTCGCCTGTAACAATCATCCATAATTAAAAATCAAATTCTCCTAAAAACTAATATCATCAACCCCAAAAAGCACCCCTGGTGCAAAAACCTTTCGCCAAGTACATTAATGTGGTCACTACCCCTAAAAAACCCACCAACAAAAATTCCTCCTAAAAAAAAATGGTACTATCAAAATGTCTACATACAAAAGCATTGAAATCAGATACAACTGCCAAGTACCTGTGGAATAATGAAAGTTTGGAATTGAAAAATTTGTTCAAACTAAATAACGTTGTACTCGTTCGCTCGCTGCGCTCGCTCACTCGATTGGCTTATGATTATTGGTTGAAAAAATAATTCGGATGAAGAAATTGATGATGACAACATTTATCAAAAAATATTCACAACGAAAAAATGATTTGAACAAAATTTTAAACAAAAAATTTGGAGGTAGTGGTACTTGGTGGGCCTTTTGTAGAAACAGAATTATGAAATATCAATTGCGAACCATGTCAATGTCATCTGATAGCCATTCAAACATTGGCCCACCAACATACCACGGACTCCAAATTTTTTGTTTAAAATTTTGTTCAAATTATTTTTTCGTTGTGAATATTTTTTGATAAATGTTGTCATCATCAATTTCTTCATCCGAATTATTTTTTCAACCAATAATCATAAGCCAATCGAGTGAGCGAGCGCAGCGAGCGAACGAGTACAACGTTATTTAGTTTGAACAAATTTTTCAATTCCAAACTTTCATTATTCTACAGGTACTTGGCAGTTGTATCTGATTTCAATGCTTTTGTATGTAGACATTTTGATAGTACCATTTTTTTTTCAGGAGGAATTTTTGTTGGTGGGTTTTTTAGGGGTAGTGACCACATTAATGTACTTGGCGAAAGGTTTTTGCACCAGGGGTGCTTTTTGGGGTTGATATCACCACTTTTTGTACAATTTCGCTTGACTACCTAATAATTGTGCTCGCCTGCTACGCTCGCTCGAATGGGTTTTCCTATATATATCCTCACCTGCGAGGCTTGCTCAGTTGTCAACATTCTGCCAATTGTTCCTATGAACATCTCAACGTATGTACGGTGATGCATTTTGCATCATCCGAATCCCTCAAAAAGCAGCAATGTTGAATGTGGTAGTATAATTTCAAACGAATGAAAATAATGTTAAAATATATACGTATGCTCATACTTTTCTGTGAGCCTTAAATTTCTGTGGATAGACGTAACATCTGTTCTTTTATTAAGTTCTACGAATTGTTTCGTTAGAATCCCGTATAATTATATATATATGCGTGCAACGTGTGACCCTACGCGCAGCCCTCCTCCTGTCTCATTTGGGCTTGGGACCGGCAATGGCGGAGGTACTTGCGTGCAGAGTTATAGTTGCTGCTCATGAATAAATATAGTATATATAAATATTAGATATATGTATTGCAATTCTTAGGTAGTTTTTTTTTTTTTTAATGCAGCTAGGTCCTCTGCAAAAAAAAAACATGTACGCGTCCCGTACTCATAACGTCAACTTCAACTTCGAGTCTGAACAGAAAGTATCAAAAAATATAGAATTGGGCCTATTGATGCAAGACTAGCGTAGAGCATAAAATGGAAGTTTTTGAAGTCAAACACTTGCATTCTGCTCTATTCGTTTGACTCTACCCCTTTTTTTTATCAAATCACACCATTCCGATATCTTGCAACTTCAGCGTTTTCTCAAACGACGACCCGCTACAAAATTGAACAATCCATGAAAAAGCTTTTTCTCCAATAATTACATTCATAAGTAAACTTACGCCGAGTCTGAAACGAATGAATAAATATAGATGAGAATCATCTGACAAAGAGGGAGTCGATCGATCATTTCTTTCATAGCGAATAAGTATTTGCATTCAATTTATCTTGCTAGCACTAATCTGAATCCATTAAAAAGGTTTTTCTCCAATAATTACATTCAGAAATGAAATTACGCCGAGTCTAAAACGAATAAATAAATATGGATGAGAATCTCTATCATCTGAAAACGAGGGAGGCGATCGATCATTTCTTTAATAGTGAATAAGCATTTTAATTCTGAATATCTGTCGTGATAGCACTAATCTGGATTTGAGAAAAGCTCAAGAGAGACGAACATACAAACACAGGTCGCATACCAAAATCAAACGAATTTATGTACAGTAGACTCTATAATTCGCCGCATGATAGATAGTAGGACCGAGAATACACCGAGACCGAGACCGAGAGAAATATTAGAACGTGGGTATCGATATATAGTTTGTACTATTAATTTACATGTAATCATAGATGTTTATACAGACTTGGAGATCGTTCTAAACGGAGAATCTAAGCTGTTTGTAAATCATGGATTAAAAAATCATCTCCACCGAAGGTCAAGGCACTACGTTGACGTGGAGTGTAGAATAAAGCCTATCGGAGTCCGAAACACAACGTCAACTTACAGTCTCGTTTTGACTAGATGATACGGATACAGATCATAAAACTCGTCGGAATCCTACGTATAACGTTGACTCAAAATTTGAGTCTGAGCAGACGGGCCTTCGGAGATAAGCTTAACATGGAGCTTGAAGTGAAATGCGTTGCAATCCAACGCTTGAACTCAGCTTTATTAGTCTGGCTCCATGCCGTTCCTTATATCAAATCATGCTATCCTCATATTTTTAAACTTCAACATTTTCTCTTGATTTTCTATCGTCAGACTTCCTCAGGCGGTAACTTACTACCAAAAAACCGTTTCCCCCGATAATTAAATTCATAAATGAAAATAAACCAAACCTAATCGTGAAATTATCCGATCACAATTGTTATTTTTTTTTATGTATCACCATGAATTTTACACGTCAGTTGATTCGCATAACCTCAGAATGTCGAGATCGTAGGATTCAAGATTAACCTATCGAATCATTTTTGTTGGTGACTATCACATTAATGTACTTTGCGTGAGGTTTTCGCACTCGAGGGGCTTTTAGTGGGTATTCACTAGTTTTGATTAAGCATTGCTCGTATCTTTTATTTTATTTCCTCCATTTGGATTTAAAAATATGAAATAAAAACACGCGTCTGCTAGTGTTGCAGACGCTTTTTGTCTGCGATAGTAGCGCCGACTACGTCGTGACTCTCCTACTTACGCCACTCTATACAACTTTTGTGTGGATTTATCCCTTCTATGTCATGTTCCCAGATGCGTAAGGACGTATGTTCTGTGTATGAGCATAGGACATACGCCGTGCGTCTAGCGACGCGATGTGATTTTATGGGAATGGTTTTAATGGGATGAATCTTGGTCTGAATTTTTGTGTCGAGTTTCCTTTCTATGTCTGTTCCCAGATCCGTAAGGACGTATGTTCTGTGTATAAGCGTAGAACATACGTCCTGCGTTTAGCGCCGAAATGTGATTTCATGGGAATGGTTTGAGTTGGCGGAATCTTGGTCTGAAGAACAGGAAAGAGAAAATTTGATACGAGGAAACGAGATTTCAGAAACGGTAGTTATATCTCAGCACTCCGGACACCGATTTAATCGATCTAGGGCTCAAATGAAAGCTTTTCATGCCTACATCCTAGATTGAATTAGTTTCAATTCATGTAGTATGTGAGGTGAAAGAAAACGAGGATACTAATTCGCGTTATAGGTTAGGGTAGTTGCCTCTCGGGTATATAGACTCGTTGAGTCTCGCGCTTGAAAAATTTTTTTTCTAATGTACTTGGCGCGAGACTCTACCGAGTCTCTTGATTATTCTAGGAATGAGGAATACAACACGAAAAAAGAATCTAATGTTTCCGTTCGCGAAATACACAGCGATGTATATGTATATACATATAGTTCGGTAAAAAAATCAAAAGTTTCCATGCGAATGAGGAATACACCACGGAAAAAGAATCTAATGTTTTCGTTCGCGAAATACACAGCGATGTATATATATATATTGTAACGCGTTTTCCTGCTGAGGACAGAGGTAGAGGAAAACTCTCCGCGATACCCTACGGCGTTGATCTCTAGTTGGGTGTACTAATGAATAATACTCAGAAATACTTAAATTTTCCGTTGGGCGCCAGACGCTGTCCCGTCAGTTATGAACAATTAAGATAATTCTCTAGAGATTCACGACGGATCTGCTCGGCTAATTCAGAATAGAAATCAGAGGGTAGAGGGGATGGGTAACCAATGAAGTTATTATTTGCTCAGAAACAACACAGATTTAAATTGTTATCAATTAATTTATTGATAACTTCTTCATAAGAAAACGGTACGGTAATGAACAATTTTCTTAGATAAGTCACAAAACTGATAAATCAGGAAAATAGAAGATATATATTCTCTCGTAATGAGAAGAAACTAATAATTATCAATCAATTGGACCCGTGGGTCACTATAAAATTACTCATTAACTTATCCTAACGTGGAAATTCGTCAAGCAATGGAAGAATTATTCCTCAGAATAATGAACAAAATATACGATACGGGATTAGATTTTCCACGGCTACTTCCGCGTTCACAATACTACAGGGTAGGCAAGACAGATCAGATAATAATTTTCTACCATGCAAACTACAAATTAGGTAGCTAAACTACCAATTATAGGACACCTAGGTCCGCAAGTAAATTAGCAAATAGAGAATAGAAAATAGAAATCACTAATAGCAATATCTCAAGCGAAGAATACTTCGGAACAAACTAAGCAATAATTAACCAACCAGTCACGAGCTAATTCGCCAATAAGTGAAAATACTATAGAAGAATTGATTACGAGACGATACAGGAAGGATTCAACTAAGAAAACTACAGCAAGACGGGACCTCGTGGCCCAACGCCTGCGTAACAAAATACTATATCAAATAATCGTACTCGATAATAATTAGGAAAAATTAACTCGTGGCCTTACAATAAATTAAACAGGCTTACCTTACGGTTGTATTACTGGCCTCAAAGCACTATCAGTGAAACTTTACTTTATAAATCAAACTAGGGAAGCTAATCGAAAATGATATATTATAATTTAGAAAAAGACTCGGTACGGTACGGTATAATGTGGAGCGTGTGTCACGGCCGGCAGTCGAACGCAGAAGAGAAGGAATCCTGTAGGTTTCTTAGGCTCGAGGTGTTGCGATTTCGTACGTACGTCGTCACGTGCGCCTGTGATTGGCCTAATTATCTGTCATAGAGGGGAGGATCTGACGGACAGGTGGTTGACGTCGCGCTAGGACCCTTTTGACGGTTTTTCGGGGATTCTTCTTTCTCTTGGAGCCGATCTATGCTGACGCTTCAACTATATTCGCGGGGAGCTTGACTCGCCGTTCGTCGTTTTTTTTTTTGGTACTCTCCGTCCTTTGTCGAAGAAGGGTAACACCACAGTCGTCCACCCACCAGAGGTTTTCATAACTGTAGGATCTGGCTGGAGTTTTGGTGACCCTGCACCGGATCTTCACCTTACTCCACCATCGGCGCCACGGTGGTTCACTCGGATCCCCCCTCGTGGGATTGTTGCCGCTTCCTCGATCGTAGTTTCCCCGTGGGCTTTTAAGGCCAACTTAACGGTGTGTCAAAGGTCGGAACGGTAGATGATAGAAGCTGGTTCGGTTCTTGGCCGATAAGTCTTGATAACAGGAGGCTTTCGTTGTAGTTTCCCACAGCCTTGTACGCTGTGAATAAGACATCCAGTTGCGAGACGAAAGATGTGGTTCAGCACCAGGCTGAGTAGTCATCAGACGACGGGAGGCTTTGGTGCATCAGGAGCTCTGCTGCAGCCCTATACGCCGTCATCGTAGGCATCCACGGCAACTTATCGCCCTCTGCGAAGTTTCACCTCGGGGTCGTCCCTCGGTGGTAGTCCGACTCGTTTCACGCCGAAGCGCGAAATACAGTTTTCATGGGAGAAGAATGCAAAATAATACAGATGATTAGAAATAATATTATCCTGCCTAGATCTGTCTTTGCCGCCACTGCAGTATCCTGCCGGCCGTTTTCTGTTTCTATTGCGTGTACGTAACCCGGGACGTCTGCATAAAGTGCAACGTCACAATATATAGTTCGGTAAAAGAATCAAAAGTTTCCATGCGAATGAGGAATACACCACGGAAAAAGAATCTGATGTTTTCGTTCGCGAAATACACAGCGATGTATATATATATAGGGGAAAGGTGGGTAGCCCCGGCCATTTTCTTATATTTGAAATTATGACCGAATTCAATAACATAAACATAAAATGAAATACACAAAAATAATCAACGAGATATATATTTACTTGATTTATCAAAAAAACAAAATAAAATATTACAGATTTTGACAAAAAACGATTTAAATTTAGACTTAATTTTAGACTCTTTCGAAACGTGGCGGGTGGCTCCGGCCACCACAATATTTATTGACGCAATCGTTTTTTAGCAACACAAATATCACAATTGTAGTATAAGTCACAGGAACTTATATCTACACATGCCTCATGAGCCCAGTCTTTACATATGTGGCATTGGATCCAATCCTCATCGAATGTTTCGCCACATATAATACATTCTGTTTCCGGATTTTGAAGAGGACTACGTTCAGGTGTAGGATTGTTTTTTTTTGATAATTTTTTGGTCCTTTTCGTGATTCTTGGCATCTTCTTAGGAACCTTGGTCTTTTCCACTAGCTCACTTTTGTACGGCGAAGACGTCAAAATCTCACTTTTCTGGGTCCTTCTCTTTCTAACAGTCATTCTTTTCCCAGAGGCGTCCGGAAGAGGCGATAAAATCTTCAGTACATCATCAACTTTTTCAACATTGGCCGATGTGTTTAAAACCTCTCTCTGAAAGGTAGCTAAGGCCTCAGGTGCGTCACTAGTTGATGGTCCCGGTTCGTTCTCAGAGACTGCATGACTAGAAACCTGAGTCGTTGATTGGTTAGCCTGATCATCAGCCAGGGGAATATCAGTCAAAGCAGAACCCAAAAAGTCCAACTCTGAAAAAATGTCTCGATTGAAGGGCTGGATTCCCGTACAGCGGAAACCATTTTGAGCTATTTCCAGTCTAGCAGCTTTGGCGAATGCCGTGCTGACGAGTCCAGCAATGTCGTATTCCGTCAGTCGAGCACCAGGATTTTGTCGCATCCATGATGCACTTGCTGACCCGTAAGCTTGTTTGAAAGGCTCAAAAAACACACGATCAAGCGGCTGAATTTTATGAGTTGTATGCGGAGGAATGCTCAGCATGTGGATGTGATTTTCCCGAGCATATTCAATAACATTCAGATCTTTATGGCTACTATGTCCATCCAATATTAGAAGAATCGGACGAGTCACAGAAGAATGAGCATGCTGTTGAAAATGTTGTAGCCATCGATGAAATAACTCCGCATTTATCCAACCACTCTCACAAGCAACACCAATGCTTTCTGGTGGAGCACCGATCATCAGTCGCCCATTTTTATCCATTTTTTTCCTCGGAAAAATAAACATGGGTGGTATAAAGTGACCTGCAGCATTCATTGCAAACGTGACAGTGACGTTACGACCTCGTTCTGCTGACGTGAGTTTCCCAACTTGTTTCTTCCTTTTTGTGACAATACCTTATCATTTTTGTGAACTGTTGTAACTCCTGTTTCGTCGACATTATATATTTGAGAAGCCTGGAATTTGGAATCTACTAGGAGTTTTAGCAGAAGTTCATAGAACCGATCAACTTGAGGTTTATTGAAACCTGTAGCTCTCATCAAGCTTGTAGCCTCGGGTGTTCTTAATGATAAATTTGGATTTCTCTTCTTAAAGGCACCGAAGAAATCTTTTCCAGCCATTCGTTTCTGTTTGTTGAACCTGTGCGGAATTTTGATTTTTTCGGCTAAATCGAAGGCGAGGCGTAGGAACTCACTTCTTGTTAAGGGCATAAGACGATTGTCAAGATCAACAACATGCTTGCACAATTGCCTTTCAAATTCAGGGGTAAATGTTTGTTGAAAACGCCCTAGTTTTGGCGCGATGATAATCTGACGACCTTGTTTTATAGCCACAACACGATCCTGCAGTGAAGTGCGTGGAACTTGGTATCTATCTATTGCAGCTCTCTCAGAAATCTTGCCTTCAAGTACTTCTTGGATTGCTCTTTTCATATTTACTGTACTCCAGTTCCCTCGGCTTGTACTTCTATCTTTGAATTTAGGCATTTTAACACCCGTCTATAAGAAACAAATGACACAAATTATGTGCAAGTATCCCCGTTTGGACCTCTGCAAAGAAATAGGCTTCCGAACAGGTGGCCGGGGCTACCCACAAAAGTAGTGGCCGGGGCTACCCGACTTGACTATTTTCAAAATGATAGTTACATTACCAAAACGGGTTAGATTTGGTCAAACGGAAAAAGGGACGTAAAATACATTAGTTTTGCAAGATGAAAATAAATTCAAATTCATATGATCACTTACGTCTCTTCAATAATGAAGCGTTTTTTGTATGAAATGTCGCATGATTGTATATCGCAGAACCAAATATTCACTCATTTACTTCTGAACGCAACAATGAACGAGGCTCAACTGACTGCATGTGTTTAGTGGGACACAAACTTGCGCAGACATGATGAAACACTAATGCTAAGCTTGCAGAAAATAAACATTTTTGCCGTGGCCGGGGCTACCCGCCGGCCGGGGCTACCCAGCTTTCCCCTATATATATATATATAGTTCGGTAAAAGAATCAAAAGTTTCCATGCGAATGAGGAATACACCACGGAAAAAGAATCTAATGTTTTCGTTCGCGAAATACACAGCGATGTATTGTAACTTTTCGTGGGTATCTCAGGCTCGGAAGCTGGAGAGATACCCGCAGTTAGTGTGAGTTCTTTACCTGAAAGAGTTTATATAAAAAAATTGGGCTTTTCTTTGAGGTCGAAAGGCAGGGAAAAGGATGGGTACTCCACCAAAAGCCACCTATCTAACATTGTGATTTGAAATTTAACTCGGACTCGGGTAGAATTAACTACCAAAGCCGTAAACGATCGGACTCGGGTCAAAGTCAAAGCCGAGATATCTCTAATTAGCAGAGCCGGGAAATTAATCCAAGCCTGCTTTTCCTACTGCAAAAACTATCTTTCTCGGATCCGGGAACCGTGAGATTCCAAGACCGTGCATCAGACTCGGGATCGACTTCCTTGGCCCTCGGACGCGGAGAAACGAATCTCAACGCCGTACGCTCTAGGTTACGATCCAAAGCTGGTCCCTGTTGGCTTTATAAGGAAAGAAAGGTTTTTAGGACAGGAGTCAGAGCTGAAATGTCGGTTAAATCTAGCATGCGTTTAGTTTACAAGAAATGCATTCAATGCGGATTACAAATTTAACTAACTCTAATCTATCCTTAAGTTTACGCTTTTGTCTTTATCTAATTGTGATCTTCGTGCATGAAGTTAACCTAACCTTTCGCCAAGTACATTAATGTGGTCACTACCCCTAAAAAACCCACCAACAAAAATTCCTCCTAAAAAAAAAAAATGGTACTATCCAAATGTCTACATACAAAAGCATTGAAATCAGATACAACTGCCAAGTACCTGTAGAATAATGAAAGTTTGGAATTGAAAAATTTGTTCAAACTAAATAACGTTGTACTCGTTCGCTCGCTGCGCTCGCTCACTCGATTGGCTTATGATTATTGGTTGAAAAAATAATTCGGATGAAGAAATTGATAATGACAACATTTATCAAAAGATATTCACAACGAAAAAATAATTTGAACAAAATTTTAAACAAAAAATTTGGAGTCCGTGGTATGTTGGTGGGCCAATGTTTGAATGGCTATCAGATGACATTGACATGGTTCGCAATTGATATTTCATAATTCTGTTTCTACAAAAGGCCCACCAAGTACCACTACCTTTTGTATGTAGACATTTGGATAGTACCATTTTTTTTTTTTAGGAGGAATTTTTGTTGGTGGATTTTTTAGGGGTAGTGACCACATTAATGTACTTGGCGAAAGGTTTTTGCACCAGGGGTGCTTTTTGGGGTTGATATCACCACTTTTTGTACAATTTCGCTTGACTACCTAATAATTGTGCTCGCTCGCTACGCTCGCTCGAATGGGTTTTCTTATATATATCCTCACCTGCGAGGCTTGCTCAGTTGTCAACATTCTGCCAATTGTTCCTATGAACATCTCAACGTATGTACGGTGATGCATTTTGCATCATCCGAATCCCCCAAAAAGCAGCAATGTTGAATGTGGTAGTATAATTTCAAACGAATGAAAATAATGTTAAAATATACACGTATGCTCATACTTTTCTGTGAGCCTTAAATTTCTGTGGATAGACGTAACATGTGTTCTTTTATTAAGTTCTACGAATTGTTTCGTTAGAATCCCGTATAATTATATATATATGCGTGCAACGTGTGACCTTACGCGCAGCCCTTCTCCTGTCTCATCTGGGCTTGGGACCGGCAATGGCGGAGGTACTTGCGTGCAGAGTTATAGTTGCTGCTCATGAATAAATATATATATAAATATGAGATATATGTATGGCAATTCTTAGGTAGTTTTTTTTTTTTAATGCAGCTAGGTCCTCTGCAAAAAAAACATGTACGCGTCCCGTACTCATAACGTCAACTTCAACTTCGAGTCTGAACAGAAAGTATCGAAAAATATAGAATTGGGCCTATTGATGCAAGACTAGCGTAGAGCATAAAATGGAAGTTTTTGAAGTCAAACACTTGCATTCTGCTCTATTCGTTTGACTCTACCCCTTTTTTTTATCAAATCACACCATCCCGATATCTTGCAACTTCAGCGTTTTCTCTCATCATCCTCTCTTCTCAAACGACGGCCCGCTACAAAATTGAACAATCCATGAAAAAGGTTTTCCTCCAATAATTACATTCATAAGTAAACTTACGCCGAGTCTGAAACGAATGAATAAATATAGATGAGAATCATCTGACAAAGAGGGAGTCGATCGATCATTTCTTTCATAGCGAATAAGTACTTGCATTCAATTTATCTTGCTAGCACTAATCTGAATCCATAAAAAAGGTTTTTCTTCAATAATTACATTCAGAAATGAAATTACGCCGAGTCTAGAACGAATAAATAAATATGGATGAGAATCTCTATCATCTGAAAACGAGGGAGGCGATCGATCATTTCTTTAATAGTGAATAAGCATTTTAATTCTGAATATCTGTCGTGATAGCACTAATCTGGATTTAAGAAAAGCTCAAGAGAGACGAACATACAAACACAGGTTGCATACCAAAATCTAACGAATTTATGTACAGTAGACTCTATAATTCGCCGCATGATAGATAGTAGGACCGAGAATACACCGGGACCGAGACCAAGAAACATATTAGAACGTGGGTATCGATATATAGTTTGTACTATTAATTTACATGTAATCAGAGATGTTTATACAGACTTTGAGATCGTTCTGAACGGAGAATCTAAGCTGTTTGTAAATCATGGATTAAAAAATCATCTCCACCGAAGGTCAAGGCACTACGTTGACGTGGAGTGTAGAATAAAGCCTATCGGAGTCCGAAACACAACGTCGACTTACAGTCTCGTTTTGACTAGATGATACGGATACAGATCATAAAACTCGTCGGAATCCTACGTATAACGTTGACTCAAAATTTGAGTCTGAGCAGACGGGCCTTCGGAGATAAGCTTAACATGGAGCTTGAAGTGCCGTTCCTTATATCAAATCATGCTATCCTCATATTTTTAAACTTCAACATTTTCTCTTGATTTTCTATCGTCAGACTTCCTTAGGCGGTAACTTACTACCAAACAACCGTTTCCCCCGATAATTGAATTCATAAATGAAAATAAACCAAACCTAATCGTAAAATTATCCGATCACAATTGTTATTTTTTTTATGTATCACCATGAATTTTACACGTCAGTTGATTCGCATAACCTCAAAATGTCGAGATCGTGGGATTCAAGATTAACCTATCGACATATTTTTGTTGGTGACTATCACATTAATGTACTTTGCGTGAGGTTTTCGCACTCGAGGGGCTTTTAGTGGGTATTCACTAGTTTTGATTAAGCATTGCTCGTATGTTTTTATTTTATTTCCTTCATTTGGATTTAAAAATATGAAATAAAAACACGCGTCTGCTAGTGTTGCAGACGCTTTTTGTCTGCGATAGTAGCGCCGACTACGTCGTGACTCTCCTACTTACGCCACTCTATACAACTTTTGTGTGGATTTATCCCTTCTATGTCATGTTTCCAGATGCGTAAGGACGTATGTTCTGTGTATAAGCGTAGGACATACGTCCTGCGTTTAGCGACGAAATGTGATTTCATGGGAATGGTTTGAGTTGGCAGAATCTTGGTCTGAAGAACAGGAAAGAGAAAATTTGATACGAGGAAACGAGGTTTCAGAAACGGTAGTTACTTATATCTCAGCACTCCGGACACCGATTTAATCGATTTAGGGCTCAAATGAAAGCTTTTCATGCCCACATCTTGGATAAAATTAGTTTCAATTCGTGTAGTATGTGAGGTGAAAGAAAACGAGGATACTAATTCGCGTTATAGGTTAGGGTAGTTGCCTCTCGGGTATATAGACTCGTTGAGTCTCGCGCTTGAAAAAAATTTTTTTTTAATGTACTTGGCGCGAGACTCTACCGAGTCTCTTGATATTAAATAGAATTCCCAGTCGAAAGACTATTTATTAAATGATTTTATTTCTAATGTCTCCCGTTTCCAATCATCGATTTTATGTGTTATATGACGAAGTGAACCTTTATCTACTCCTCATGATTTTATCGTTAAAGTGAATTGAAATTAGTCATTAGAGCTAGACGCTCTAATGCTATATGATAAGAAATTACAATGAGTCGCTGTGGTGTTCTACCTACAAACGCTGTCGTGCTTGAAGTCGGTGCTGCTTATATACTAGCGATCCCCTCTTTCTTGTGTGACGTCAGCGTCTGGTCGAGTGTAGAGGATTAGGATAATCCTCTACTCCTTTGTTTTCATTCTTTCCGCTAATATTCAAGCCATTTCACAGCTTGATATGTTACAGTATATATACCGTGAGAATCACGTGAATCAAAATAGGCGAACATAACCCCACATGTCCTTCCGCGATGTATTGACAGTCAGCCGGCTTCTATCAACGATGGCTGCCGAGTTTTATCGACCGCGCGCCAAAATCACTCTAGGGGTTTTCAGTGCAACGAGTGGTTAGCCTGCCAAAAATACGAAATATTCGCTGTCCGGTAACATGGATCCATTCGGTTTCACGTGATTGTCCCGGTATATAGTTCGGTAAAAGAATCAAAAGATTCCATGCGAATGAGGAATACACCACGGAAAAAGAATCTGATGTTTTCGTTCGCGAAATACACAGCGATGTATATATACCGTGACAATCACGTGAAACCGAATGGATCCATGCTACCGAAAAGCGAATATTTCGTATTTTTAGCAGGTTAACCACTCGTTGCACTGAAAACCCCTAGAGTGATTTTGGCGTGCGGTCGATGAAACTCGGCAGCCATTGTTGGACATTGTTGTTGGAAACCGGCTGACTGTCAATACATCGCGGAAGGTAGACATGTGGGGTTATGTTCGCTTATTTTGAGCAAATGATAAATGAAGTGAATAAAACCTACGCGAATAAGTTATTGATATTTATCAAAAATCGATCAATCAGTTTTAAATAATATCATAGTACAATCAACGAATTACCTTAAGCTATAACTGCAAATTAATTAGAATCAAAGAGTTCATCGAGAACAACCAATTCCTTGATTGTATTAAGATATCATTCAAAACTAATTGATAGATTTTTGATAAATATTCATAGCTTATTCACATAGTTTTTATTCACCTTATTAATCATTTGCTTAAAATAAACGAACATAACCCCACATGTCTACCTTCCGCGATGTATTGACAGTCAGCCGGCTTCTATCAACAATGGCTGCCGAGTTGCATCGACCGCGCGCCAAAATCACCCTAGGGATTGTTCAGCGCAACGAATGGTTAGCCCGCTAGAATGACGTCATATTCGCCAATATTCGCTGTCCGGTAGCATGAATCCATTCGGTTTCACGTGATTGTCACGGTATATATTGTAACGAGGCAAATTAGAATGCCTCGTAAATGAACCATCACCTCTTCCCCAGATCGAAGTGACCACCTTGATTAAAAGCCACTGATAAAAAGCAAGAAGTCCCAGCTCAAGTGTACAAGGTTCTTAATGTGATTATTAGTTGTATTAATATTTTTTCCGTCCCTCTATCTTATATTCCCGTGCCGTCCCGGATTGAAAACAACGAGGGAGATCATCCCTCAATCTCATCCGACCTGGCAGGTCACCTGGAAGCCCTTCGAGTGATTAACTAGGGGCAACAGAGTCATCATATCCAGAAATACGCCTGGAAGAGCGCTGCATATTGAATCGTATACGCGGGGTAGCCTCCTCTCCCCTTCTGCTTGTCTCGTGCCGGCTTGGTCCACCGGTCCAATTGCAGATACTCCGCCTTCCAGGGTATTGAGAACATGACGAGCCATCTAACAACCCCCTGGCGAAAGCTCGAAGTGCCAAAAGGCCCTGTCAGGCCCGCGACAAAACCCGGCAGAAAGAAGATACGCCTCCTAATATTAGGCGTAATACCCCTTCCACCCCTAAATTTGCATCTGCATTGCGACAGACCCAGAAGCTTCACTTCTTGCTTGAAATCAGTTCAGTATAGTTGTGCTTTCATTTTTGATTATAAATCTTTATAACAAATCTCTATAAAACAGTTCTTTTCAGAACTAAAAAGTTAACGTAAAAATATTTCATTAGACTCAGTTGGTGAGTTTGTGCTTGATTAAGGTAAGACTCCGACTATGGACGACCCTTCGATTGATATTATATTGATTCAGAAAGGCTAGATCTCTTATTGCGTAGTTGAGTCAGACCTCATTGAGGGTGACGCCGTTAAGATATCATCGAATTGTCGTACTTTAGCTTGGTTTATCTATCGATATTGATTGTATTATTGATAATTGTGTTCCCTTGATATATAATTGTGTGCTAGTAATCGATTTTTCACGAAATTATCCCCTTTTATCGTACCGTCGTACCGTTATTCTTGTTGAGTATTTCCGTATTGATCCCCTTGTAACTTGTATTTATCGTTGATCTAAATTCCCTATGCTTGCTAATAAATCGCATCCAAGAAGGAAGAATTCCCCGCGTGGAAACATTAGTTTCGTGTGAAAACGATAATTAATCTTGACGGCTTGTCGAGTCACGCTTTTTCCTCGAAGAATCGATCTAGACGTAATATCTATCGTATATCAGGATAAAAATCCCGATCTCGTAGTATTGTTGAGTACAAATAATCTACTCCTTGTTAAAACCTTGAGCTGGTATATTTAGTATTATTCCGAATTATTTGTGATAATAGATTTTAACATCCCCTTTGTTAACGTGTTATTGCGTCGTAGTATGGTACGCCTCGTGTAAATTCCCTTCGGCCATCTTCGAGTGACCTCGTTCGTGTTCGGCTTCGACGCCTTGTGAATTTCAAACGAAAGGTCCTGTAATATCGACCCGCCTAACTAATAAGTAGAAGTCCCCATATTATTGATTCTTTATCTTCGATTCCCCTCTACGTTACCGACCTACCTACTATTAGATATCATCACCCCATAGTCTAGTTCTACCGTACCATAAGATAATTG
Source organism: Tenthredo scrophulariae (assembly GCA_963978835.1). NCBI lineage: Eukaryota > Metazoa > Arthropoda > Insecta > Hymenoptera > Tenthredinidae > Tenthredo > Tenthredo scrophulariae. Next base: position 5,353,235 of record OZ022234.1, read on the forward strand.
TTCCCTTCCTCGTTTATAATTTCTTTATTCTACCGTACCTACCCCTTGCTCTATATTACCGTATGTGCTATATTATCGTCTGCCCTACTTCCTCCTCTGTGACCTAGTCAATTAGCTGTTCCTGATTATTTCAATTAAAATAGTTTTATTTGTGTTAGTTCCGATCTGAGAGATCGGCTTTGATTGTTTAATTTGTTTTGTGATCGTTTAGTTGTTTGTAATACTTGTGTACAACCTGAGTCCCTCCAACCTGGTTTCTTTGCGATTAATAAATCCATAAACCATATAACATATTTCTAACTTCTCCTATATTATTTCGCCCCCATGTTCCCCTCACGCTGAGCTTTCCGTGTAATATCGTTTTGTTCGTTTTATTCTTTTTATTCATTAATGAATTCATTAATTCAATTAACTTTTTATTAATTCAACTTCGTGTGAGTTTCGTCCCGTACCGCGGTATCATAAGGTACCTGGCGCCCAACACATGGTCAATCTTGTACGAATTTTAGTATTTTTAATTGATACAAAATATTAGAGTCGCGTATAAAATAATCACGTTGGTAGTGTCGGTTTTGGAGACGTGGCCGGCCCGGAGTCTCGAAGCCCTAATCCCAACCGTCGGCTGTGCACGTCACAATATATATATATATATATATATAAATAATTCGGTAAAAGAATCAAAAGTTTCCATGCGAATGAGGAATACACCACGGAAAAAGAACCTAATGTTTTCGTTCGCGAAATACACAGCGATGTATACCGTGACAATCACGTGAAACCGAATGGATCCATGCTACCGAAAAGCGAATATTTCGTATTTTTAGCAGGTAAACCACTCGTTGCACTGAAAACCCCTAGGGTGATTTTGGCGTGCGGTCGATGAAACTCGGCAGCCATTGTTGGACATTGTTGTTGGAAACCGGCTGACTGTCAATACATCGCGGAAGGTAGACATGTGGGGTTATGTTCGCTTATTTTAAGCAAATGATAAATGAAGTGAATAAAACCTACGTGAATAAGTTATTGATATTTATCAAAAATCGATCAATCAGTTTTAAATAATATCATAGTACAATCAACGAATTACCTTAAGCTATAACTGCAAATTAATTAGAATCAAAGAGTTCATCGAGAACAACCAATTCCTTGATTGTATTAAGATATCATTCAAAACTAATTGATAGATTTTTGATAAATATTCATAGCTTATTTACGTAGTTTTTATTCACCTTATTAATCATTTGCTTAAAATAAACGAACATAACCCCACATGCCTACCTTCCGCGACGTATTGACAGTCAGCCGGCTTCTATCAACAATGGCTGCCGAGTTGCATCGACCGCGCGCCAAAATCACCCTAGGGATCGTTCAGCGCAACGAATGGTTAGTCCGCTAAAATGACGTCATATTCGCCAATATTCGCTGTCCGGTAGCATGGATCCATTCGGTTTCACGTGATTGGCACGGTATATATATATAGTTCGGTAAAAGAATCAAAAGTTTCCATGCGAGTGAGTAATACACCACGGAAAAAGAATCTAATGTTTCCGTGTACGGAAATGAAACTGAATATTTTTTCAGGTATCTCAGCCTGGCTGATGTCCCAAATCTGCATATTGTATGTAGATTATGCACTTACCTAATTGTCTTTTGCTGGTCATGTCTGGCTCGATGGATACTGATGAATGCGTCGACGGATCATACCCAAACAGGGTGGGCCTTACACTCATCCCCACTATAACTATAAGGACGATGGCTTATCGCGTGCCGTGTGCAAATATTTCTGAAGGTTCGATTAGTTGTACATTTAAAAAATCATAGTGACCATCGTCAGGACACAAACGATTTTCAAAATATGTTTGTTCTCCAATTTTTTTGTCATGTTCATAAGTGTTAATTTATTTCATGATCAGTCATAATAATGTGATAAAATATTGTCACGTATGTAAAAGCTAGGTAGTATCGATCTGAAAATCGATAGCCTTTGACTGGATCTCTTTCGCGCGTTGCTTGCGACATGATAATTCGGTAAACCTCAGTTCCTCGTCTTTCGCTGGCTACATTTTTTAGACGTTTCTTGCAAATTCTCAATGTTGTAAAAATATTTAACAAAAAATGTATATTATTACGCTGCGTCGTATGAAACCCAATTTCGCTAACGATAACAACTCATTAGGACTGTGACGCGAATGCTCAATAATTTCGATCAATTTGTTTTATATCGATATTATTAGATTTCAGGGAACCGGCCGCGAGCATGTGCTACGTATTCGTTCCGAGTAGGTAAAACACCGTGCCGGCACGTACGACGAAAGACAGAAGTCAGTATTTTCCTTCTATGATTACGCCAGATCCCTACCTGTAAGTAACTCATATTTACAAATCGATTCCTCAACTTTGATTCAAACTCTTGTTGCTAGTCGGCTAGACTAGGTTTCTGTAATACTAGACACAGCGCATTAGCTGTATTTACTCATTAATTTTTATTATTTTAATCTGCTTCCAGTAATAATTCAGAAAACTCTGTTTTCACTCAAATCAACCGCTCTGCACAAGAGCGAGGGGAAAAACTAAGGTTGCTTGTCACACCGATGGGGTCTTCGAACAGGGATTTTCTCTGTATTTATTAATCATGTCTGATTATAAGTTGGAAATATCATTGTGAACCAGTTTCACCCTTTTCTACCGCTTTGCACAAGAGCGAGGGAAACAACCATGGTTTGCTTGTCACACCGATGGGGTTTTCAAACAGGGATTTTCTCTGTATATATTAATCATGTCTCTTCTCCGGAGAGCCACTCGACTGATTGTCGATAGAATCCAAACGGATTTACATTATTGATTTATAGAATGTATATCTAGTCATAGGAACTGCATGAAGAAATGTTTTTTTTTCAGTTTCTCCTCCGGAGAGCCACTCAACTGATTGTCGATGGAACCACAACGGATTTAGACTATTGATTTATAGAATGTATATCTAGTCATCGGAACTGCATCGAGAAATATTTTTCTTTCAGTCTCTCCTCCGGAGAGCGACTCGACTGATTGTCGAAGGAATCCTAACGGATTGAATACATTATAGTGAATTAGTTTTCACGTTGCGACGTGGATTTTTATTGGTCCTCGGAGCTAGACCGGATAGCTAGGCTCCGAGGTCCCTCCACTCTACAATTGGCCGAAACTGAGAGTCGGAAAAGTTGGGCGCCAGGCGGATAACCGCCGCTTACAAAAAAAAGAGAGCTAAACAAAATATTACTAGAATTCTACCTACGGGTACTCGAAGCGTCGGCTAGCTACAGTACCGCGGAGAGGGGTCGGGATCAAATGAAGGATTAGCGGGGCGTTAACGAACGACTCGAGATTTAGAATTGAATAACGAAATAAAATTTATTGAATGATAAAAAAAAAGATTAGAATTAACAAATCGTGTACCCGGGGGTACTTCCCCTCGGGTATAAATCGGCTACAGGCCGTGTATAGGCGACCTGGCCGCGTGTGTCGAGTTTTACAATAACAAACAAACTACTGGCTTCCACGTAGGAGAGCAATAACAAGAAAAAAATATGACAAAACTAAAGAACTCGACAAATCGGGTCCTCGGGAGACAATAACTTAGCTAAAACACTAAATACTCTCCACGAGGAGGAAATCACATTAACTTAATAAATAACAAAGCTAGAGCCTACGGCTCGACCTAAATTAAATCAACAACAATAAATGCCTCGCGGCTCAATAATTTAACAAGAACAAAAGACGTTCCCGAACGTGTATAGGCGATCGGTACGCCCCCGTGAGGCGAAACCTCACGGTGAATAACAAATATAATTATTTACAATTTTCTAAATTTACCTAATTCTAACTTAACCTAACTCTGCGGCTTGCGCGATGGATAATTTCAATAATCTTAGCGATTCGAATCGCGAACTAAACCTCGAACTCGAAATGAATAAAGGCTCTGGACTAAGCCTCGAGCTTCGTCTCTCCCCGCAGGAGGAAGAGAGAGCGACAGTGACCGACTATCACTATCTCTGTCGCACTCGTGTACGACAGGGACTGACTCAACGGAACTACTAAAATAGGTAATAAATTGACATACAACCACGACTCGAACTCGAACTCTAATACATGGGGACACTGGTGACGGCCTACCTCTCGGAGATCGGCTTAATTCGATCCCAAAAATACTAATTAGCCTCGTGGCTGCACTTAGGCAATATGGCAGACAGCCGTTGCCCGATTCAAATTAGCATGGGTAAGAATAGCTAACGCTTACCGTCTTCCAGCCACCGGACAAAAAGCACCTTCTCTCGTCCGTAATTCATTCTCACTCGCTCTCAGTCTCACGAGTGCACACCAAAGAAAAAGAAAGAACCAATTAAGCTTAAACGGTAACCCACGGGGTTCGGAAGCAAAGCAAAAGAAAGACACAACGAACAGATTTCTTTTTGTAACACGCGAGTGTTCAGCACGCTAGTCTAACGCAGAGTGACTAGACCGCATGGCGCCGGTAATCAGCGCCCTCGTGTTACGGCCAAATATCGATTTTCGCATCGAGCGCAGGATCCCCTAAATATGGCGACTTGTTGTCGCTACGCGCGTAATTCGAAGTCCACCACAGCGTTATTCGCTCGTTGAATCGGAGGACCACGGGTTGCAGGCTCTTCTTGGTGGCGGGAATCTCTTCCACCACCGATTTCCCTCGCTGCAGAATGCCCTAGGCACTCCCCCGTGTCCTTATTGTCGAGGTTGGAGCTAGTGGTCGTCGAGAGGGATCTCCACAGTCGATATTACGTCTCGTGCGTCTGTCGGGGTGCGTCTCTGTCGGAGTGTTTTAGCCGTCAGCTGGACCTCGTCCCCCACATGTCAGAGAAAAGTCGGAAAGAAAAACAAAAGAATAAATAATATGTCACATAGATCTAAGTCGGTCACGGTCGCCTCTCGGAATTATGGTCCGGCCTCGGGGCCACCCTATTCATGCATTCATTTTTGGACACTCCGCTATGGTCGTCCAAGGGGTAAGGAGCGCCTAGTAACATGCAATGTTACAACGTATATTTATTGCTTTCTCCAAGAGCGAGGGAAACAACCAAGGTTTGCTTGTCACACCTGTGGGGTTTTCAAACAGGGATTTTCTCTATATTTATTGATCATGTCTTTCCACCGGAGAGCCACTCGACTGATTGTCGAAGGAATCCTAACGGATTGAATACATTATAGTGAATTAGTTTTCACGCATATCTGTTGCTCTGCACCAGAGCGAGGGAGAACTACGGTTGCTCGTCATACCGATAGGAATTCTGACCAGGGATTTTCTCTGAATTTATCACGTCTAACTCTACGTTAGAAATATCATAGTTGATTAGTTTCAACTTTTATCAACCGCTCTGCACCAGAGCGAGGATAAGCCACTTTTGTTGCTTTACACTGCGACGTTTGTCCAATACAGTGTTAGTACACATGATGTACATGAATAATTCTCGATTTGTTCGGGTTATCATTTAGTGCAATTATTTGCATGCCTTGCAGTGTTTATAAACACTGCCGCGAAAAAATCGCGAGCATTAGTATATGTACGTATATACTGGCGTAGCAAGCATCGGAAGATGCGCGCTACGCCATCTTGCGGTAGGCAGAGGTACCAAACGGCCGGTACCTGCGCCATCTAGCGGTGGGCAGGGGTACCGAGCGTTCGGCATTTCTGCATTACCGATGTGAAAGGCACCCGGCCGTGGCCTTGACATGTTTCACTTCACCTCAAAAGTTTTAGTTATCCCTTTGTGGCCTGCTATTACGGATTCGTGATTTTCGCGAATTATTCCTTGGATTAATTCTGGTTTAGGGACGTTAATCTCGTTTAAGCATATGTTAACCGTGATATCCGTATAGTTAAAGATTTTCCTGAGAATGTTTTTTATTGCGAACCAATTCAATTTGTCGAATCCGCTTCCTATTTTGGAAATTGAAAATGATTTTATGCGTTTCGTTTGTAGTATATCACGAAGGATGACTAATGTGTTATATAATCCCGCTACTGTTGATTTTTCGTAATATTTTTTTTGTGTTACTAAGCCGAAGATGAATTTTTTATTGTTCGGTGTTATGATCACGCTATCCATTTCCGGGTTTTGAGATTTTAGAAAATTCGTATCTAGGCTGCCGATGTCGATTAATTGTTTAGCAACTCCTTTTTTGATAATACAGTCGGCTGACATGCGGTGTACGTAATTATCTTTTTTCATGAGAATATCGTCATTTGTTTCTGTTACGTAAGTTGCTATCGGTGTCGGGTCCGTGTGGCTTAAATGTGCAACGGGATTTCGAGGTGGATTTTGGGGTAGGTTTTGTTGTAATATTGGGTTTTGGGGTGGACTTTGGTTGTCGGTATTTTCTGGAATGTGCTTGGATTGTATGAAAGTTTTGTTATTTGTGTTTGGATTTGTGGTATTAATTTCTGGGTGTCGTATAGTCCTTTGACTTGGTTTAAAATCGCAGATAGTTATGTTTATGTCGGAATTTTGGAAGATTAAGTTAATCATTGATCGGATGGTTTTCCAGCTCAGTTTGTCTAGGCCATAAACAATTTTTGGGATTGATATTGATTGTACATCATCTGATTCTAGTTTCCGTCTGTATAGAACGTTGTACATAGTTTCGTACGTTGGCTTATCAAAGAACTGAGCTTTGGTGATTAGGTTATATACTTTGGTATTATCGTGCGGTGTTACTATGATGTCACCTACTTGGAGGTTCTTTGATTCCAATACGTCGCGATTTATGATGTTTAGTTCGATCATTTCTTGTGCTATGCCTTGTCTGATTAAACAGTCGGCCAGAATGCAGTGTGCCATATTGTCTTTTTGTACAAATAGATCTTCGGTTGTTTCTGTTATAAATCGGATTGTCAGTTCTGGTAAGATTTTTAAGAGTTCCCGAAATTGTTTACAAGAAGGTTTGTGATAGATTGATTTTGCGATTAGGGGTATGTTGTATTGTGGTGGAATGGTAGTTTTCGGTATTGTTACTTGTTTTTCTCTGACGACGTCTGAGTATAGTTCTCTCGAATTAGGCTTAGGAATTTGTTGTTCACTGGATGCGGGAGGTTTTTCTTCACGAGCGGAGTTCTTGGAACTTGAGGCCCATGATTCGTTGGCGGTAGGAAGTTTTTGTTTATAACAAGGCACGTGGTCGTCGTCCGACGATGAAGAGCTAGGTGGTAGTGAGGGGGTTTTCGGCTTTCTTGGTCGGAGATTATATTTCTATTCGTGTGTTGGAGATTGCGCGCTATTGCGTTCGCTGCGTCCTGTTTTATTTTCGTGTGTGCCACTTGAGTCTGAATTATCGCTAGGCTGGTTTGAGATAATGTTTGAGTCTTCGTTTTGTTTTCGATTATTTTTTGCTAGGGTTCGTGGCGAAATGTTTATGAGTTTACGTGGTTTTTTATTTACGGGTAGGTTGTCTAGAGAGATGTCGGTGTGCGCAGCGTTTCGTTTTTGGTCGATTCTTTTGGATAGTGGTAAATTGTCGACAGAAGTGTCGGTAGATGAGTCATCTTCCATTGATCTGGCAGATTTTGAAACGTTAATTTGATTTTTTGGCATTGGGAAACTGTCAATTGAATCATCTGTCCGTAGATATTGTGTCGAGTTATCTGAGAGATTGTTTGTTCCGGTATCGGTTGATGAATTATTTTCCGTATCTTCTTCTAGTGGGTAAATTAGTCTTTTTGTAGTAATCCGGTGTAACATTGCATGTTACTAGGCGCTCCTTACCCCTTGGACGACCTTAGCGGAGTGTCCGAAAATGAATGAATGTGTAGGGTGGCCCCGAGGCCAGACAATAATTCCGAGAGGCGACCGTGATTGACTCAGACCTATGCGACCTATTATTTATTCTTTTGTTTTTCTTTCCGACTTTTCTCTGACATGTGGGAGACGAGGTCCAACTGACGGTTAAAACACCTCGACGGAGACGCACCTAGACGAACGTTCGACGCCAAAGATCGGGTGTTTGGATCATATTTGACGGACATCACCTAAGCTCTGGAGGCTAGCTTCGGCCGGGCTACCTCCAACATCGACGGTGAGGACACGGGGGAGTGCCTAGGGCACTCTGCATCGAAGGAAATTGGTGGTGAAAGAGATTCCCGCCACCAAGAAGAAACTGCAACCCGTAGTCCTCCGATTCAATGAGCTAATGACGCCGTGGTGGACTTCGAATCACGCGCGTAGCGACAACAGGTCGCCATATTTAAGGGATCTTGCGCTCGATGCGAAAATCGATATTTGGCCGTAACATGAGGGCGCTGAGTACCGGCGCCATGCGGTCTAGTGACTATGCGTTAGACTAGCGTCTAGAACACTAGTATACGTCCTTTTGCGTTTCAAGACTATTTAATCACTGCGTCCATGCCCCGTGGGCTTGTGCTTCACATTGAGATTGAGCGAGTGAGGGTGTTTTTTCTCTGTGAGGAACAACTCTGTCCGTGGGGAAGTACGATGAACTTTGGTCGGGAGAAAATTCTTTTCTCCGCTGGTTGGAAGACGGTAAGCGTTAGCCATTCTTACCCATGCTAATTCGAATTCGGCAACGGCCGTCTGCCATATTGCCTTTGTGCAGCCACGAGGCTATTTAATATCTGTGGAATCGGATTAAGCCGATCTCCGAGGGGTAGGCTGTCACCAGTGTCCCCGTGTCGTAAAGTTCGAGTTCGAGCCTTTGTTGTACGTAAATATCTTGCATATTTTAGAAGTTTCGGTAAGTCAGTACTTATCGTACACGAGTGCGACAGAGATAGTGATAGTCGGTCACTGTCGCTCTCTCTTCTTCCTGCGGGAAGAGACGAAGCCCGAGGCTTAGCCGAGAGCCTTTATTTCGCGTTCGAGTCATCATTGGTTATTGAAATTGTTGGTATTATTTAAATCATTGATCGCGCAAGCCGCGGAGTTAGGTTAAGTTAGAATTAGAAGTTTAAGAATTGTTGATAATTATATTCGTCTTTTACTGTGAGGCTTTGCCTCACGGTGGCCTACCGGTCGCCTATACACGATCGGAAACGTCTTTTGTTTTAGTTAGGGGGGGGGGGGGGTGTATATACTCGATTTGTTACCGGCCTGTCTTTTTTCGCGAATATCTCCGAAACGGAGCGATGAATCGAATTGTCCTTTCGGCAGCTGATGTTTGACGAGTAATGAGTTCGAACTGTTACGTTTTATCGAATGAAATCGGGATTTTTTTTTTTTTTTTTTGATCGAAAAGTTTTGGCGTGCCATTTATGTCGACTTATATCAAAGCCTACGCATCAAAAATGCAAAATAGGGGACGAGAGCCCGATTCTATAGGGCATTCCGAACACAACCATCCCAAAACATCTTTATTTTCGACAACGATGAACGGGCCAGTTGTATTCTACGTTTTTGTTGTAATTTTAGCGATTGTCAGAGGCTGGGAGCGGTAATGGCCACTAAATGTCAAGATGTTAGTTCTCCGAACGCCCGTGAGATATCGCCCGCTGTTACATTGATACACCTGGTACTACGTCACTCGACCTGCAGTCCAATCATCTCTGACTAATAATCCAAAGATGTGCGCACGACGACATCTCACGGGCGTTCAGAGTACTAACATCTTGACATTTAGCGGCCATTACCGCTCCCAGCCTCTGACAATCGCTAAAATTACAACAAAAACGTAGAATACAACTGGCCCCTTCATCGTTGTCGGAAACAAAGATGTTTTGGGATGGTTGTGTTCGGAATCCCCTATAGAATCGGGCTCCCGTCCCCTATTTTGCATTTTTGATGCGTCGGCTTCGATATAAGTCGACATAAATGGCACGGCAAAAGTTTTCGATCAAAAAAAAAAATCCCGATTTCATCCGATAAAACGTACCAGTTAGAACTCATTACTCGTCATACATCGGCTGCCGGAAGGACAAGTCGATTGATAGCCCCGTTTCGGAGATATTCGAGAAAATAGACAGGCCGGTAACAAATCGAGTACACCCCCCCCCCCCCCCCTTAAATTTTTGATAATTTCCTCCTCGTGGAGAGTATTTAGTGTTTTAGCTAATTTATTGTCTCCCGAGGACCCAATTTGTCGAGTTGTTAACTATTGCTTTATTTTTCCTTGTTATTGCTCTCCTACGTGGAAGCCCGTAGTTTATTTGTTATTGTAAAACTCGGCAAACGCGGCCGGGTCGCCTTTACACGGCCTGCAGCCGACTTATACCCGCGGAGAAGTACCCCCAGGTACACGATTTGTTAATTCTATTTCAAATTCAATTTTTCTTAATCAATAAATTCTATTTTTCTTTATCAAATTCTCAATTCACGAGTCGTTACTTGACGCCCAGCTAATCCTTCATTTAATCCCGACCCCTCTCCGCGGTACTGCGGCTAGCTGACGCTTCGAGTATCCTACCCGTAGGTAGGATTTTGATAATATTTTGTGTGGATTTTTGTAGGTGGCGGTTATCCGCCTGGCGCCCAACTTTTAATAATTTCAATTTCCTTGGCCAATTGTAGAGTGGAGGGACCTCGGAGCCTAGCTATCCGGTCTAGCTCCGAGGACCAATAAAAATCCACGTCGCACCGGTCATCTACAGAACTGTCGGTTAGCGAATAATTTGTTGAAGATCTATCTGGAAAATTCATTATCCCTCTTCCTGGTGGTAAGCAATTCATAGGAATTCGATTATTTTCGTCAATGTCTATACTCGAGTCGACGTTAGCTTCATGTTTCTTTATAGGAGCGGGGTTTGAAGAGTCGTCTGTACTTTGTCGTGCGCGGGTTGGGAAAGGTCTGAAATGATGAACTGAATATACGACGGCTAGTTACTCCTTTTCGATTACGGAATAAATTAATTCTGCTTTGTTTAGAGTGCGTAAAGTATAAGCTATTGGTAAGTCTTCTCCCATTTTGCCTTGACTGAGTATGGCGCCGATTGCATATTTAGATGCCTCAGTTGTTAAGATGAATGGTTGATCGAATTTAGGGTGTTGTAGTATAGGAGATGTGCATATCGCGTCTCGTAAGGTTTCGAAAGCCATTTGATGTTCAGATGTCCAAGGGAATTTAACGTCTTTTTTCAGTAATGTGGCTAGTGGTCTCGATATTTTTGACAAATTTTCAATAAAGCGTCTGTAATAACCAATTACACCGAGAAATTGTTTAATCTGTTCAGACGTTTTAGGGACTGGGTATGCTTTAACTGCTGTTATTTTTTTTTTGGATCTGGCCTGTCGCGATTGTCTGTAATGATATGTCCTAAATGGGTTACTTCTCTCCGTAGGAATTCGCATTTAGAAATTTGTAAGCTTAAATTTGCTGATTGTAGTCAATTGGCTAGTTTTCTGAATTTAATTTCGTGTTCTTCTATAGATTGTGCCTAGATAACGATGTCGTCTAAATATACGAATGCTATGTTTCCTTCTGAATCGGATAGAACTTGGTCCATTAATCTTTGGAACGTTGCCGGAGCGTTCTTAAGTCCATATGGCATGTCATTGAATTCGTAATGGCCATGGGGGGTTGAAAATGCTGTTTTGTATGCGTCGATTGGGTCCATGGGAATTTGATGGAATCCTGAGGCAAGGTCGAATGTCGAGAAATATTTAGCGTTTCCTAGCTGATCAAGTGTGTCGTTTATATTTGGTAGTGGGTACGCGTCGCCTATAGTCTTTTCGTTTAATTTCCTGAAATCTATGACCATTCTCCATCTCTTGTTGCCTTCCGCGTCTGGTTTTTTGGGTACGACCCAAACTGGGGAGTTGTAGGGTGAGGATGATGATTTGATGATATTTTGGTCTAATAGTTCGGAAACTTGTTTTTGTATCTCGTCTTTGTGAATAGTTGGGTATCGATATTGTTTTACGTTAATCGGGATGTCCTCTGTTGTTGTGATTTGGTATTTTGTTAGAGGTGTGTTTGGTAATGTGTCACCTGGCAGGAAAAATAGGTGGTTTAATTCTGTTGTGAGTGTCAGTATAGATTCCTTTTCTTCGTCGTTAAGATGATCTAGGTGCATTAAGTTTTTAAGGACGGTTAATCTTCCGGAATAAAAATTACTGTTATCGCTGGGTATTGTAGTGTTTGGTTCAATTGAGTCGTTTACTGTCAACACATTTAGATTTTCGTGTACGTTTTGAGTTTGGTTATGAGGTTTAGTGTAATAGACTATTATTAAAATATTTGTGTTGTTGAAAGTTGTATTTATTAATTGTAAAATTTTATCCCATTTTTGTTTGCCTAGTTCGTCGGATAGGTCGGGGATTGAGATTTATTTCATGTTATTTGACTGTAGATGGTTTGTTGGAGACTTGAGTGTTTTAGTAATGATTGCGTCGTCTATATCACTGGAATATGTTTCCATGATAATTGAGTGGTATAGTACCTGCGAGCTTTTGGGAATTATATCTTTCATGGTATCTCCGACCATACCATTTTTTGCGTAAGAAATAAGCTCATATTCGTTTAGATTCAGAGTTTCTAGCAATTTGATTGAAATTCCTCGTAATATTTGAATTTTTTGCGGTATGAAGTGAATAATTATTCCTGTCGAACTGCATATGTATGTATGTATTGTAATGTAACTTTTGATTAGGGGGAGGAAATCCCCTAGTTACGTCACTCTTCGGCGATTTTCGGTACGGTACGGTAAAACTCTATAGGTGGGGCGCCAGATACGTCTTAGTATCAGTTTTTTTTTTAACAAAATCTTTACGATACTTCAAATACATGGAGAATCGACGGACGACAACTTAACTAGCTCAGCTGCGATGCTTTAAGGTAGAGGGGCAGGGTACACTAGTTATAATACAAAGTAACTTTCAATGAGCCTTACGGCCTTATATTTTGCGATGAAAATAAATTACATTATCGGAACGAAAGGTTCGTCCGAGACAAACGAACAATAGGAAATACAATTGAGTAAGATAGTTTTTCCAGCGAGTAACAGATCAATTTTATGGACAACAAACGTATGAGAAGTTACTAATAGCGATACGGCTCAAGCGATAGGTTGTAATAATATTTTACGGGAACAAATGTGCGTCGGGCTGCTTCGATATAATGTTAATTAATTATGTTCTACTCGTATCACAAAGCGATACTCGATACTCGGAAAAAAAAAAGATTCCGTGCTTGACGATACAACTGATCCGGTAGGACAAATTGAATAGAGCTTGAAGAAAGTCAAAAGGTACGCAATTACGGCGTAAAACAACAATAAGCCTGAAAGATGCTATACTGGAATATACTATACTAAAGTAACGTAGACGCGGAGCCACGCGGTCCCCGCCGGCTACCCACGCTCGGGTTTTACTCCAGGAAGGTTTGGCAAACAGGATGTTTTAACACATGCAACAATATACAAGATAGAGTACAGAATGAAGAAATAGAAATAGAAATAGAGAACCAAATTTTGATAACGATAGGCGTTACTAGTTAGAGAAATAAACTTCACACATGCGAGAAAATTTAACTACTAAAATGGCCAGCCACGAGGTTGTTTCGAGAACGATACTACGAGATACGAGACCGCTTGGTCTAACGATATCTCAATAAGATACTATTAAACAAAAGAACTTCCTCGTGTCTTAACAATAAACAATATCGGCCTCACCTTATCTTTGTTGGCTGCAATAGCACTTTACACAATTTAATATATACTTCGAGATACGATGCGGTAACGGTACGGGAGAAATTACCAGCGGTCTAGTCACTATTATAATCGAGCTTAGAGTAGATCGAGTGCTGTACTCAGATTGACCAGCTAACCTCGGTCTCCAAAAATGAGATGATCCTTATTGGCGATATAGGTCAGGTGACATCTACGCTTTCTTATTGGTTTTGGTTTCTCGATGGTAGTTTAGCCGTTTGGTGGTAGCGCGGGGTGTCGGAGGGATCTCCCTCGGCTCTGCCGCTGTCTTCGGTACCCCTCTCCTCATTGCCGTTTTCGGTAACTCCTCGACGCTGGATATATTAAATATCTCGCTCGTCCGATGATTCTGGTGGAGGGTGACGACCTCACAGCTGAGGTCAATTCGCCAGGACCTCCACCAGAGTTGCCGTGCTGAGCAACGAGAGCCTCGATCACGGAAGGAGCTCCTCTGATGGAACGTCTGCACCGGGGGTTTTAATGGCCAACCCGGCCGCGGTATCAGTGGTCGAGACGGTAGGTGGTCCAGTGCTGGTCCGTTAATTTGAGGATGGGAGACTGTGAATGCGTTTCTCACGCGGCCTTGTACACCACCCTCAGACATCCAGCCTCGGTGGCGGTAATTTCGTCGGATGACGGGAGGACTTCCAGGTGCTTCACGCACATCCCTGTACGCCGTCCATCCGCTGGAGAGCTAAGGTGACCCTCGGTACCGGTAGGATGTGCCTTCTTCGACGCTCACTTGGCGAATCAAAGAACGCACCTCGTGCGGTACTGGTTGGGCCTCGTCGTGTTTGACATAAATTGTTACGAAATGAAAGTATTAGTTCAGCCTAAAGCTCTCCCTAACTGTTTGCCAATTTCCCAGAGTTTTACCGACTAGACGTCTCGCATTTCCCGACCTTGTGACGGCATTACGAAATGCAACGTTACAGTATGTATTTCTAAGTACTTTCCGGGCGCTCAGTCCGTGCGGACCATTGTGCCCGAGCCCGCGAGGGCACCCTAGTTCGAGGGAGTTGAGGTTACGTTGGCCAGTCTGGCGAATCGCATCAGCCCACCCACCCCAATATCCTCAATCGTCATGTCCTCGCTGTAGGTCACGCCGAGGGCCCTCATCCGAGGTCCCTCGAGGCCCTCACACCGTGCAATCAGGTGGAGCGGGGTCTCCTGCTCCTCCCCGCACCTAGTGCAGAGAGACCCGGTTCTGAGCCCCATGTTCACCAGGTGTTTGCCCGTGAACCAGTGACCAGTGACGAGTCCTACCAGGACCCTGAGACTGGCCCTGTCCATGTTGGTTAATGTGGCTCCTAGCTCGCGTGAGGGACCTCGGAAGAGGGCCCTCGTGCGAGCCATGCCAGGTGCCCGCGCCCAGAGATCCTTGAAGCGGCGGCTCGTCTAGTCCTCCGCTAAGCACTTGACGTATGCCGAGGGTGGGCCTGTCAGGCACCCATCGTCGGCCTTGCTGCGTGCGGTGCCCGTCTTGGCCAGGCAATGCGTCTCGTTACCTTGTATGCCGCTGCGACCCGGCACCCATAGAAGCTTCACGCGATTCGCACGTGATAACTGTGTCAGCAGTTCTGTGCAGTCGCTGACGAGCCCGGATCTTATGACACAGGTGCGTAAAGATTTGAGCGCCGCCCAACTGTCACTGCAGATGTATATGTGTTTGCTCTTGGGGTTGTGAGCCAGGATCGTCCTGGCACAGGCCCATATGGCAAACACTTCGGCCTGGAGGACTGAGGCTGTGGGCCCCAATGCGGGCGAGATGTTCGTCCCGCGTCCCTCGCTCCACACTCCGGCTCCAGCTCCGATGCTCGTTTTGGACTCGTCCGTGTAATAGACGAGCCCCTGTGGTGTCAGCAGGCTGTCCCGGTCATCCGTCCAGGACTGCCTGCTCGGTGCCTTCACCTTGTATTTCGGATCAAACTGGTAGCGGTTGGGGCAGCGATCCCCACCTTGGGATAGGTTCACCTTAGGTGCCCCTTCCCTCAGCAGTATCGTCGTGTGTCCCACTCCCGTCCTCTTCCAGTGACCCTGTTGCCACAGGCGTAGAGCGGCCCTCCAAGCCTCCGCCTCCGCCTCCACCGCGGGGTGGGGGGGCGGAAGGTTCAGAAGTGCCCCTATGGCGAGCGTCGGTGAGGTTCTGAGCGCCCCCGTTATTCCTAGACCCGCTAACCTATACACCCGGTCAAGTATCCTACGAAGTGTGGCTTTGTCAATTACTGGCCACCACACCACGGAGGCATACGATAACTGGGGCAGGAGGATAGCTGTCTATATCCACTTCACCACTCTTGGTTTGAGTCCCCAGGTCTGTCCCACCATTCTCTTGCAGGCCCAGTATGTGGCTGTGGCCTTCTGAGCCTGCTTGGTAACGTGGGCTTTCCACGATAGCTTGCTGTCCAGGGTGACCCCCCAGGTACCGCACTATGGTAGTTGGTTCTAGCTTCGATCCGAAGACCCCAATGGGTCCTACGTCGAAGCGGCGTTTCTTGGTGAAGATCACCATCTCGGTCTTGCTGGGGTTGATCCTCAGAGACTGAGCGGTGCACCAGTCCTGAACGAGGTCCAATGCTTTCTGCATTCTACTCGCCATGTGTTGTGGGTGTTCGCCCGTGACGACCAGGGCCACGTCATCTGCGTAGTCCACGGTCGTCACCCCTAGCTTGTCAAGCTTTGCCAGGAGCCCATCCACGACGAGAGTCCACAGCAGGGGGGAGAGAACTCCTCCCTGCGGGCAGCCCCTGTAGACCTGAGCCCTGGCAGCCGTCTCTCCAAGCTCTGCGGTGACTGTCCTGGATTGAAGCATCTGCCTGATCCAGCCCACCACCGTGGTGTTGACGCCAAATTGGGTGGCGGCACCACATGTTGCGTTGAAGGAGTTATTGTCGAAGGCCCCCTCCACGTCCATGAACACGCATAGCGCCGCTCTCTGCCGGAGAAGTGGCCCCTCTATCTCGCGCACGAGGTGGTGGAGCGCCGTCTCCGTAGATTTGCCGGCTTGGTATGCGTGTTGAGCCCGTAAGACCGGTCTGGCGACCAGGACACCGTCCCTAATATACCTATCTACCAATCTCTCGATGGTTTTCAGCATGAAGGACATGAGGCTGAGGGGTCTCCATGACTTCGCGCGGTCGTAGAATCCTTTGCCCGGTTTGGGTATAAAGACCACTCTGACCTCCCTCCAGTTCCTGGGTATGTAGCGGAACGCTAAGCAGGCCTTGAAGATCGCGTTCAGATTGGCAACGAGGTTCTCCCCACCCCTCTGGAGGAGGGCCGGGAAGCTCCCGTCGGTGCCTGGGCTCTTGTAACCGTCGAAGGTGTCGATCGCCCATCTTATCCTTAACGGCGTGATCATCTCTGCCGCTGTCTTCCAGTCCCCTGGCCCCTGTCTGCCAGAGACTGCCCTGTGGAGAGGTCCCTGTGTGACTGGGGTGGAGCCCGGGAAGTGGGTGCTCAGCATGTGCGACAGTATGTCTGTCTGGCTCTCTGCCATGCTGCCGTCGAGGAGCATTAGGCTGTCCAGTTTTATCGAGGGCCCAGAGGTGAAGACCTTGCGGAGCTTAGCCACTATGCTTAGTGCCTCAGTCTCCTCCCTAGGCCTCCGTTTTGGATCTTTTGATCAGCTTTTTGTAGACCCTTTGGGCTTCTCTGTAGGCCGCCCAGTCCGCTTCAAGTTGCGTCCTGAGGGCCCTGTTGAGCAGTTTACGGGAGCTGGCTCTGTTTTTATCCAGCTCTCTGCTCCACCAGGGCACCTCTTTCCCCGCTTTTCTTTGCTTTACGGGGCATGTGGCCTCGTAAGCTTGTATGATGGTTGCCTGTAGGTTGGCAACCTCTTTCTCTACCATGCCCTCAGTCCTCGGCCGGATGCAGGGCCCCCCGAGCTTCCTTTCTAGCTCCTCTTTATAGGAGATCCAGTCGGTTGTCCTGGGGTTCCTGTATGCTTCCGTCCGTTCCCATGACGCATTCGCATCCAGGCTGAACGATATGCGTCTGTGGTCTGAGAGGGTGTCCTTCCTCATGGTGCGAGTTGGCGTCGCACCCAATCAGCAGGTTGAGCCCCTTGTTGCTGCAGTGCTCGACCAGCGCCCTGAGTTCCTCCGACGGTGAAGGTGCCTCAGAGTCGTAAGGTAGGTAGGCCGAGCAGACAACCACGTCGATTGTGCCGCCTTTGGCCAGTCTCACCCTGAGAGAGACCGCCACCAGGTCCCTGCAGTAAAATTGGCTTAGTCCAGTGGCACAGTGTTTCCTGCTAACGAAGACGTAGGCCCTAGGGCCTGCTCCTCCAGCAGTGTACACTAGGGCCTCGAGGCTGGAATCTATACCCCTAATTTGCCCCCCGACTACCCAGGGTTCCTGTATTAGTGATATGTCTGTTGTTTCCACCGCCAGGTCCCGGCTGTATACAGCCGAGGCCGCCTTGCAGTGTCTCAGATTTATTTGCGATATGGCTAGTCCGTCCACATTTGTGGGTCTAGCTTCGCCTGCCCTCGTTGCTCAGGGAGAGAGGAGGGGGAGCCCGTTTAGCGAGCCCCCTCGTCCTCCCTGGTCGCCGATGCGGAAGCCCCCGTCTCGGGGGGCTCTTGCCCGGGTTTGTTTGGCCCTGTCAGCGCGCCGGTCAGGTTCATCTGGACCCCGGCCCGTACGCTTTCCCTTCCGGCCCTTCCTAGCTCGCGGGCCCTCGAGGGACGACCTCTGGACCCGCTCTCTCCGCCACCCATGTGCGGTCCGCTGCCCCAGTTGGGGGGGCCCATCTCTCCCAGCGAACCCGGGATCGCCCCCTGAATCACTGGGGTTGGTGGGCCCTGTCCCTCACTTCCCGCAGTGGCTTGCGGGGCCGCTCCATCGGAAGATCTCGCCACCGTTGCCGGAGTCAGCGTCCCCCTCGGGGCTGCCTCCTTGTTCGCTGCGGGGCCAGGGGCCTCCCGTCCCTCACTTGGCCTCTGTTGGGCCTCCCTGAAGAGGACCCTTCCGAGACCGTAGTGGGCCAGGTGGCTTCCCGCCCTCAGCAGGTCTCTGGATGCGGCGTCCACCCCCAGCACAAGCTGGACCGACATTTGTCCCTCTTTTCTGTCCCAGACCCTTCATAGGTGGGTCTGGAACCAGGCGTTCTGGCGTCTAAGCCTCTTGAGGATGACCTCATTCCCCACTGGAGTGCCCGGGAGGACCAGGACCATCCTGGTGAGCCTAGGCAGTTGCCCCTTCTCCAGCAGCTGGAGAGAGGCGCCCGCCCAGGGCACCAGTGTTGGGACCATAGTCCTCAGCCAGGTCAAGGCCTTCTCGTCAGAGCAGGTCACCCATAGGATGCCCTGGTCGCACCGGTACTGCTCGAAGCGAGGTACCTCCCTCCCTTCCGGGATGGAGTCCATCGCCGCGCACAGCGCCTAGACCACCAGGTCACCCTCCCCGGAGCCAAGGGTGGCTTCGGGATAGCCGGAGGGTGCGGCTACCACCCTCCTGCCTCCCTCGGCCGGCTCCTTGTAGCTCACAGGTCTCAGGTGAGCCTCCCTGTCCCTCTTTGGTGCGGAGTACACCTCTGGTGCGGTGCTGTCGGAAGGTCTGGGCCTTTTCGTGCCCGTGCCTGCGGCCCCCACCGGTGTGGCGCTATCCGGCACGCCAGCCACAGATCGCCTAGTTTCTGAGCCCTCCGTTTTGGCGTATTTTCTTGCATTGGCTTGGGGGTCCCCACTCGGGCCCGGCTCCGAGGAGGCTGCGGCGGCCAGCCAGGCCCTCCTCGCCTTCCTCTTCGCTGCTCCCGAGCGGTTTGCCCTTTTAGCCTCAGCGTTATCGGCTTCAGAGGTCCCGGTGGATACCGTGCCCTCCTCCGCCCTTTCGGTTTGTACCGAATTCGGGTTCGGACCGGTTCCCGAGACTGACAGGCCCCCGCGTGTCATGGAGACAAGTGTCTCCACATCCACCGCCAGCCCGCCTTTCCCGGAGCCCCGTCCCGTCGGTGAGTCCACCTCCATGGAGGCAGGACATCTCCATCATCGCCCGTACCGGTCCCCTCCGCGACCACTTGGCCTACATCGTTATTATTTGGTAGATTCTGATTCATGCTGATTTCACGAGTGTGCAGGAAGTAAGGGTCCACTCCCACAGAGCCTGCCGTGTGGGGGTAAGGCTGGGTACAATAGGGGGTCGCCTGGTACCCCAAGGGCATCGTTTGCGACACTGTGCCCCAGTGCCATTCAGCCCTCGGCACGATGGCTTACACCTTAGCTTGGGGAGCCATGGGTCCGCGGTCGGGGCCTTAGTTCCCTTGGGCCGGATTTTACGCCGGCCGGGTCACCTATAGCCTCAAACAGACCCGGGGTCCCGCAGCCCGCAGTCTCGCTTTCCGGTTGCCTTTCGGCACCCTGGTCTACGAGACCGTCGATGCCGCGTCTCTCCTTAGTGCTATTCGATTAGATTTTCGATCGAATAATTTGAGTTTTCGAATAGTTCGAGTCTTCGAATAATCCAAATCATTCCAATTTTCGAATTATTCGAACTATTCGAAAACTCGAAAAACTATTCGAATATTCGGATCTTTCCATCTTTCCATCTTTTGCGAAGTACGAGTCGCTTTTCATATACTCTCCTTCCGATCAGCGCGCGAGAAAACCAGGCGGTAGTGTTTTAAAACATTAACAATTTTTCAACCATTCATTCGAATAATTCGAATATTCGAATCAATCGAATTATTCGACTCGTTTTCGAATCGAAGTTTACCATTCGATGCGAGACGAATATATTCGAACATTCGAATATTCGCACAGCCCTACTGCATATGTCACGGTGAGTTTTCGAAATTTGATTTACTAGAGAATGATTTGTAATACTTTCTGGGGCGAGTGTACTGCAGGTTTCGAGGACTGGTTCTAGGGTTACTGTCGGGACTCTTATCTCGACAGCTGACTCGTTTGAGTTCATGGCGTATATACATGCTTGACCGTTGTTGTTTGTTACTAATGCTTTTCCGCAATGAATATTGGTACCTTAATTAATTTTGTGTACGTAACCTTGATCGATTTCCGAATTCAAAACTTTGATAGGCATTACTTGAACAGTGCGACCTGGTATTGTAATTGTAGTGGCGATTTTTGGGTTATGTTTTTCGAGTTTGAAAGAAATAGCCGTATCTGTCAAAGTTAATGTGTTATTTTTGTAAGAGATTACAGCTTTTTCTTTAAATAATAAAGGTTGTCCGATAATACCGTCTTAAAATATTGGAAAGTCGTCGCGGACGACGTGGAATTCGTGATCTTTGTTGTTAATTTGTAATTTGCGTTCTGCTAAAGTGTTGGTAAATCCGTCTGTTATTCCTGTCATTTTCCTTATTTTGCTTCTGTCGCATTTAGTTTTTTCTTTTAAGCTACTAATTTTGACGATATTAATATCCGCACCGGTGTCTATTATAAGTTTTGATTTTGATGCTAATTCTTGTACATTGATTTCGACGACCGGCAGTATTCCATTTATAGGTTCCGATTTTATTTCGAAGATGTGATTCATTGTATCATTGAACGCTGTAGTGTCTGTTTTTGGTCCGTCGGCACGTTCTTCCGGCGGACGGTGTTCAAGTTTAAAGAACCCTGCGTTTGTGGTCTTTGTGCGTTATTATAGGCGCGTTTTCGACAGTTCTCGATCGTGTGTCCTTGGTGTTTACAATAATTGCAAAATAGTAAGGAGTATTGAGTCGTGTATTGATTTGTGGGTAGTTGTTGATTGGGCTGTTGTCTGTTTGGGGGTTGTGATGGGTTATTATGTGCGCGTTGTCTGCAATTTTCTAGTGTATGTCCGTGGCGTTTGCAGTGGTTACAAAATGTTGGAGGATGTTGTCTATCTGGTTCATTAGATGGTCGTCTGTTTGGAGGTTGTGATAGGTTATTACGGGCACGTTGTCTGCAATCATCTATTATGTGTCCCTGACGTTTACAATAGTTACAAAAAATTGAACGGTTCTGTTTATTGGTCTGTCGAGGTTGATTATTATCTTGTGTGTTTTGAGTTTTGCGGTTTAGGGACTCTTGTTCTTCTGTGAGGGCTATTTCAATTGCTTCTGTTAAAGTGGTCGGATGTGCACTGGCTACTCTAAATTCAATTTCAGGAATCAAGCCTCTGACAAAGCATTCAAGTCCGTTGTCTTGGATTGCTGTAATCATGCCAGCAGCATCACCTGTGTTCGAATTATTGATTGCCTGTGTCGTGTTATGTAATATGTCCTCGACTCTTGCGCTATAATCTAACACACGTTGATCGCTTTTCTGTTTTACATTATTTAATACCGCCTGCCATTCGAAAATTGATTTTTTGGGTAGGAATGCTCTTTTGAGGACTGCTAGGATTTCATCAACACTATTATATTATTTGTTGTGAAGTGAATTGGCCTGACGTGAAGTGAATTGGCCTCACAACAATTTGACTCGACTCGATTGATTGAGCTCCCTCTCAAATAATTGCTTATATCGAGTGATACCTTCATGATGATGAATTATATTCTTTACTTCCTAAATAGGATTCGGCTGTTCCATAGATTTTTGCTCTAATCATTCGTGTCAAAGCTGGACGTTGAGTTGGCTTAACGAGAGATTTTGCATTTTCACAGCTCTTTATGAAGTTGTTTACATTTAAGTTTTTCCATTAAAATATGGCATTGTATCTAATAAGTCTTTAAAAGACCAATATGAGGTTTCCGGTTCCTCAGCCGAAGTTCCAGGTTGGTTAGGCATTTTGCGATTGTGTGAATTAGATTATTTCGTTTGAGATGTGTTTGTTTATTATAATTAGAGACAACTTACAAGCTGATGATGAGAATTACAAAAACTTCCATTCTCATACGAATCTGAGTTTGGGCGATGAAGTTGTTGTGTTGAACTGCGTCGGATGTCGAGAAGAGTATAGATGTCACGATTCAGGAATCTGGACTTCGTTGTAGCGAGGCTGCTAATCGGTGAATTCAGATGAATCTTTGAGGGGCTGGGTGCCTTTGAGGATGTTGTCGAACTTCTTTTTAGCAACTTTAATTTTATGGCTGAGTTATTTTCTGTGATTTTGTGGAGGTAGTCGAAGAACACAGTATTATATTTTCACTTTGATATACATATAATGTACATGCACTTCATATTTTGTAGATTCAGTAGATTTATATTGATTTTGTGATTTTGTAGATTTAGTAGATTGTGTTGGTTTTTCGGATTTAGTGGATTTTGTAGATTGATTCTTTTTTGACTCGTCTCAATGATTCAGAGTGTGGAAGACTTTCCGCGAAGAGTTGTGCGTTTGGAAATTGGTAATCACTTGTATCACTTGTATCATGTATATGTAAAGATGCAGAATTCACTTTATTATCACTGTATTGAGGTTGTTCCGGTAAACGAGGTTTTTTCGCTGCGACCAGTGTTATGATTGGGGTTACGCTGCCACCAATGTTATGAAGAGAGTTAGAGCTATCGTTGAGTTCGTCCCTCGTTTTTACATCTTAAGATAACCGGATTTTAGGTGATGGATGGTTCATGTGAATTTATATATGATTTCTGGATGATTATTTATTGGTTAACAGTTACAGTAATGGTGAAACCTTCTATATGTGACTTACAAGTTATGAAGTTTAAGTGGAAAGTAATTTTGAGACCACTGACTATTATTCGAGAACAAGTTTTTCAATGAGTGCTCTGTTTGATGATTTGGAACCGAGAGTGAGTGTTCTGTTTGACGATTGAGGAGCAAGTGAAGTGTTGACTACTGTCTCAGAGCCGATTGATAAGGTCATTCTATTGTTCCTTGATCTCCAGAGCGTGAGCGCGTTTATGCAGGTACAGCAGTTTAATAGGTGCGTAAGTAGGGGTAAAGTTCCTAGAATATAAGGATGACACTTCCACTGATTAGAGGCTGTGAGACTGGATGCATGCAGGATGTTATGTCTTGGGTATTGAGGGTGAGAGTATAGGAGAGTATGGGATAGTGTGGGTGTGTATGGAATACGTAAAACCTTTCTGCCATTAGCTCGAAAAAAAAAAAAAAAAACAATGCCAAAAGGGTATATCCTTCTGGCTATAGACCTTTTTGGTTTTAGGAAATCTGATTTCGTTTCCTTCAACTTTCTATACGATTTTCATGTTTTCAAAGCGGTAGACAATCATTGAAAAAACTATATGCCTTATTGGTATTAGAATGCCATAAAGGCGTATGACGATGATATGCCTTTATGGCATTTGAGACGCGATAGATTTAAATTGATTTCGGTTGCTTGAAAATCAATTCAAATCTATAATTTCAAATTTATTCACGATATTATTTCGCCTCACAAATATGTATCAGTTAAGCTCTGCGTTACATCACAGGTATTCAAAATTTATGAACTGTAAACGATATTCAAATGGGTGCATCGAACATATACTATTGTTTTCATTATTATTGTTATTGTTATTACTGAGTGACAGCATTAAGCCTTGGGCTCGTAGGGCTGTGCAATGCAATGATGAATGAAATAGAAAAATATTTTATGTCTCACCTAAATAGATTGCACTAACGGGACTTTTGAGTCCTTAAGCTTAGGACTTAGGAATAGCCAGCCCTGATACATCAGGGGTGGCTACTCCCATCGGTTATTTGAAGAGTTTAATGTGTTGCCAATATGCTGGACCGAGCACATTTACACTACCAGCATCACTGGCACCACTGTAGATCAAAGATTAGGGTTCTTGGACACTGTACTAGAATAATTCAAGGAAGTTGCTGCTGACACTTGAACAGCCATTGAAGAAATAATTACTGCTGTTGGACCATCATTCCTTAACTAGTCGCATTGTGCAGATAAACTTTCATCTGAGGCTGTCGGTGATATTGATGTCCTTTGGGCAATGGAAGGACCCTGTTAATGGAAAAATATCGAATTATAATAATGAAATTGACTTCGATATTTCAAGATCTTAGAATCAACGAAAAAAAATTACTACTGTCGGCGCAAAAAGGTTTGGCCCCTCTGTTTGAGTGATCATAACTTCCACAGAAAAATTGATACAGCATCGAGACAGGAAAGATCATAAAGCGCCAAGTTTTCTGCGTCTGATGGTTATTCACAAATTTCTGTGTAAAAATCGTGAAAACCGTTATGATCTCCGAAAACTTAAAAAACGTAGTTTTTTCGGAGTCCATTGCTGTACGTCAACTTTAACTCGTCACCGTTTGTCTAAAATGAGTGCAAAAAATCTGTAAGAATTCAGAAATATTCCCTGAACATTAACGAACATGATAGTGCTTGGTAATTTCAAAAATATTCAAAAACCTGTACGCCACGTGTAAAAAGGTCCAATGGTACGATTTGCGGAACGGATTGGTACCGGCGAACCTGAGCTAGCTCAAAATTTTCGTCAAGGTATACACTTTTTGATTCCGTAATCAGTTTTTAGTTCGCAAGAGTTAACTTCCAGTAATCGACTTCAACCATTTTTCGAATTTGCGCGGGGCCGCGCGTGTCCCAGCCCCGATATTCGTTGCTGCATTTCCGTCTTGCCGCGCCCGTCACAGACTCAATTGTTAATGCAATTAACAATGGGAGCTTTCCATCTACAGCCAAAAATCAACGCAGTCAGGCACACAGCAATATGATTGGGTGGAGCGAACGGAAAAGACCAATCGTTTAGCTGTGTGTCTGAGTGTGTTGATTTTTGGCTCTAGATGGAAAGCTCCCACTGTAAATGCAGCGACGAATATCGCAGGTTGGACACACGCGGCCCCACGCGAATTTGACAAACTGTTGACGTCGATTACTGGAAGTTGACTCTTGCAAACCAAAAACTGATTACGGAATCAAAAAGTGTATACCTTGAAGAAAATTTTGAGCTAGCTCAGGTCCGCCGGTATCAATCCGTTCTACAAATCGCACACTTGGACCTTTTTGCACCTGGCGTCCAGATTTTTGAATATTTTCGAAATTACCAAACGCTATCATGCCCGTCAATGTTCAGGGAATATTTCTGAATTTTTACAGATTTTTGTAACTTAGTTCAGACAAACGGTGACGAGTTTAAGTTGACGTACGGCGATGGACTCCGAAAAACTACGTTTTTTGACTCTTCGGAGATTATAACGGTTGCCACGATTTTGACACAGAAATTTGTGAATAACCATCAGACGCAGAAAACTTGGCGCTTTACAATTTTTTCAGACTCGATGCTCTATCAATTTTTCTGTAGAAGTTATGATCACTCAAACAGAGGGGCCAGACCTTTTTGCGCCGACAGTAGGTAAGAAGCCTTTGAAAAGCAGAATTTTGTCGAATTTTCAATCATGACATCGACTACTTGTAACAATAACTGGCGTGAATAAAAAGAGCTACGGCCACCTCATCTTGCAACTCTTCCATACATACACATGGCGAGATTGATTCTGCCCTGGAAGTGATCGGGTTATCGTGTTAGATCGTATACTAAACAGTCACTTCCGGGCCAGAATCAACCTCGCTATGTGTACCTCCCGCTCTTTCTTTGTATTTCTCGTTGTTTCTCCTCCGCCAGATGCTGCTTTTCATCAATTGCCAGTCTTTCCTCGTCCTAGAAAAAGAGAGAAATGTCCTAAATAATACGATTTTTGCGTAAGTTTCAAATAAACTTACCCATTATTTTTAGCTGCCGCAATTTCGCTGTTGTAGTCTTCCATGGTCATTTCACGGTCCAGATAAGTCCTCGGCACAGTTGTTCTATAAATTGCTCTAGGTAATTGATTTGTGTCTATTTTTCCCCGCGTAAGGCAAAGAGCTGCTCCGAAATAAACATGATATAGGTTGATGTATTGCGACGTGTAAACTTTAACGTATACCATCAAAGGCTTACCTTTCTAGTTCGTGAGTAAAACTTGAAGTGGACATGTATACATTCTTCAAATCAATAGTATTTTTATCAGTTAAATTTAATTACGCCAAACCTAACAACCAGACGAAACTGTCATGGAGGGCAACGTGGCCTAGAAAAGAGGGAAAGGGGAAGGAACATATCGAGAGCTAAGGACCAGAAGGGCGTAACCCACATTTTTTCGACTTCGTAGAATTTGCTGCCATAAGGGCGTATATGTGAAAATCTAACACGTGAGCCCTTCCTGCAGCATCCGCAGTTTTTGTGGGTTACGCCCTTCTGATCCTTAGCCCTCGATATGGTACTACCTACATACTACGTAGTTCAGACTTCAGGGACGACGCTATTTAATGTAATTATTGAATAAATACATGAAAATGGTTTTCCAAATAATGAAATACTTGCCAATCGATTTTCCAAATCAATTAGAGTCGATCTAAAGAAGAGAAAAATAAAATCGGTCAATTAGTTTGCCAACTATACGCGTAATTGATCTTGATTAATTATTAATTATCCATTGTTTTCCAAACTATGTAAATGATTTTCCGAATTTATCCAAACGATTCCCAAACGATTGGGGAGACTTATTTTGAAATTGATTCCAGTAGTCTGCCAAGTATACTACGGTAGGATTGTAGGCATCGGTGATAGAGACATAAAAAGCGAGAGAGAGAGAGAGAGAGACATCGTTTGAAAAATGTGTTCATCAGCCTTCATTCAAAGTCACAAGGCCTCCGGACCCCACGGAATGGGAGTGCCTAACGATGTGATGCGCTTTCGACCAGACGATATGTTGGGCAGCTTGGACAATCCTCCTCCTCTTTGGTTAAGAATAGATTTACTTTTAATATTCGCAACAGCCTGTATTTTTACTATCTGGGTATTGAGAGTGGTCATTGCAATGCCAAGACGCTTCAACGCTAATTGCGAGGGGGTCTTAACCGAAAATTTGTGAAACAAATGAGCAATCGTGTATAATTAAACAGTAGTTGTTAGATTCACAAAAGAAAATGGTACTCGTAGTGGTAAGGTTCTGTATTTTCTCTTAGCATCAGAACGTTCCTTGCGTGTATTAGGAAATAAGTTATACGCATAAATGAAATAATTGGATTTCTTCGTGAATAACGCGTCATTCAATTATACACCTTCACCCTACCCATTCTTAAATAAGTCTATTTAAGCAGCAGGGCTCCCGCACCACCCAATTCTCCCCAAGTCCCCATCCTATGTATTCTCACAAATACATGTATGTAAGATCAAGGGTATAGGGCCCGGGGTGAGGGTGGGGGGACGGAAGACAGAGTCTTGGCTGACGTCACACGGCTCAGGTTGGCCTGATATTAGGCACGGGTAGGCCGGTGGCTAGAGGGCAGGGGGAGGAGAGGGGCAAAAAACACTAGGGCACCCTAGCTGAGATGATGGCTAGGGCGAGGAGGAGGGAAGGGGAAAGATTGGGTTAGAATCCCTAGTTTTCTCCAGAGTCGACCGGAGGGGCGGGGGGAGTGGGGCGATTTCCCAAAGTCGTCCTACGGGGGGGGGGGGGGGGGAAGGTTTGTTATGTCTGCCCAAATCTGCCCATATCTACTCAAAATTACTGCTTTTACAAATGGTCATTTGTTGGATACTTTTTCAACAAAACTTCTATATCTATTTAAATAAACTGAAAGTGATGTTATATCGTGTTTCAATGTGCAACATTTCTCCAATAGGAACTGTTGATTTTGCTGCTCGGTAAACTAAACTATAATAAAATATTTTATTGCAATGAAGAAATTGTGGTGTGCGTACTCTCGCACCTGTAGCATCGAGATGAAGAACAGTCAGTCGGGATTTATCTATGACGTTAAGTTGTTTTTCTGTGTACATTAATATCTGTAGTGGAAGTGAACATTGCCTTATGAACGGCTCCCTTAATACATGACTTTGCATGTACAGTTCCACAACGTCTGTAATATCTCGAGATTGTAATTGCGATCTAGTTGCACTTGTATCTTCGAAGCGTATTTTATATAATATTCGCAAATTGCTGATGTCTTGCGTGTGTCCGTCGGCAAAAAGTTCTTTGTCACATTGGTGTATCAAATCGAGTTGAATATTCCATGGTAAACAATATCTAATAATTCTTTTCATTTCTTGTCTTTTGGTTCCCCTGATCTGTCGAAATGGCTTCTTGTCGTTCTCGTCATGCCTGAACGATGTCAATTTTGTGCACAAGATATTGATTTTTATTGTGTTAGAATCGATTTCTAATATATCGAATCTGAAACGCACCCCATGGCTAACGATCAAGCACTTAGCATATGCAACATAACTTCGATTATTAACCCAAACGCCACCGTAAAAGCCTAAAGGACACGAGCAATGAAAACCTTCCAGCAAGATTATGCCTATGTTTTCGCGTAATAGAGCGTCATTCAAACAACCATCATCTGTCGCTACCTTTGAAGTAATGACTTTTCTGCTACCAACAAATATTTTGTACTGATTTGCCCTCGTATTTTTCTTTTGTTTAATTTTTCTTCTTTCGCGGGGTGCTTCGCTATCACTTATTTCAGCAAAAGACGTAGTCGAGTTGAATTCGATCTCTGAAGAATGATCAGAAGCATGGTCGGTATAACTCGCCCCTTCGGATACTGTGACATTGTCTTCGTTTCCTTCGTACTCATTACCATAAGTAGGATCCGATTGTTTATCAGTCGAATGCAAGGAGTATTTATTTGTTTCTATATCAGGATATTTTTCCTTCTGTAAATTCGTAGCCGTTCCAAAAGTCTGTGTCAATTTTGAATCGTGATCGTTGTTATTTAATTGATAACTTTGGTTATTGTCTTTTTTTAATTCATCGTTTGGCATTGCGTCATGTTCTCTTTCATTAATATGTTGTGACGTGGCAAGATATGAGACATATCTATAAATAAGTAAAATAGCTTCTAAGGCGGGCGCCATC
The DNA here is from genome assembly GCA_963978835.1 of Tenthredo scrophulariae. Classification (NCBI taxonomy): domain Eukaryota; kingdom Metazoa; phylum Arthropoda; class Insecta; order Hymenoptera; family Tenthredinidae; genus Tenthredo; species Tenthredo scrophulariae. Next base: position 5,382,675 of record OZ022234.1, read on the forward strand.
TACCACTAACGCGGTAAACCGTCTGTAAAACACTAGTCGTCAAATACTCGGTGGTCCGCAGGCCACCTCGATGAGAACCTCTCTCGCTATCAAAGTAACAACCAGCGTTGATGAGGTCTCGCATAGAATCGTATTTATCAAAGCAAGTTCTCTCTAGGAATATCGGAGTAAGTAGCTAGCATGCAGGGTTGTTTCGGCCTCCTCGCCTGGCCGACTACTTTAATATTTCTATTGCTTTTTGTTACACAGTTCAGCTTAAGAACGCAAGGGTGAAGCTAGCGAGGTTGTTTCGTCGGTCTCCTTGCCTGTCCGATCCTTAGCTTCTCGTAAGCACGGCTGTTGAAGTGATTGTCCAGTTGTTCGGGATAAATAATTGTCAAATCACTCTCAAAATACTAAAATCATTATTCATGATATCAAACTCACATCTTCAATAAATGTTTCGGATTGAAACCAACTCACATAAAAGTCCTTATTTAAGAAAAACGAAGGCAAACTAAAATCATTCCTTTAAAAATGGAAGTTTCTGATTGAAACAATTAAATCAATTCACTTCCTAGTCAAAAAACATAAATCACTCATAAACCTGTTAACATTAAAATTAGGATTAAGGTGCTTGCCTACCCAATTCCACCAAACCTGAAAACATTGGGCAAAAAGGTGCTATTAAATGGAATATCTCTGCCTGGGCACCGAAATCAATGAAACAAAATACGTCGCGCAATTCTATGTGCGACTCCGAACACGTTCGGCCCAAAAAATGTTTTTTTTACGCAAAAATAGAGGAGATATCCATGTAGAACGGTTTTGAAACGGTTTCAAACCCATTTTACATGGATATCTTCTCTATTTTTGCGTAAAAAAAACATTTTTTGGGCCGAACGTGTTCGGAGTCGCACATAGAATTGCGCGACGTATTTTGTTTCGTTGATTTCGGTGCCTAGGCCGAAATATTCCGTTTAATAGCACCTTTTTTCCCAATGTTTTCAGGTCTGGTGGAATTGCGTGGGCAAGAACCTTAAGTATGTCCTCCTTTTCGATCCAATGATCGAATACATAGCCTACAATTTTACTGCGTATTTCGTTATGAAGATCTTGAGTTTCGTACATCGAATACGAAAGAGCGCGAAAAAGACAGTTACCATCACCTACAATCGGTATAACCTTGAAGTCATATTGTAAGACTTCGATAGGATTGTGAGCTTTCGATAGAATTGCCTCGGAATTGTTAACCTAGGCCGCCTCGCTTTTTGACCGTGAAAGTGTTGCTACTCTCTCTCTGGAAGATTCTTGTTTTTACATAGCTATCAGGTCTGTCTTAAGTTTTTTTTATCAGATTTCACCCTCAACTTTTGAGCTACCTGTTAAATTATCACGCAAATTATGAATGAATCTAAAATAGATAAAAATACTTTCGGAATATTCGGAAGCTGCTTGACGGTCAGTATTGTTTTTTTGCTCATCATGCATTGCAAAATGGAATGTGACGTATATTTTTAGAATGTGACCATCTATGCGGGGATACAACGTTGTCATGAATTGTCGAAAATGATATGATTTAATTCAGTAGCAAGAGGCTCCACTTAGTTTTCCATCGAGTATCCGTAAAGTTTAGGGTAGACGTACCGTTTTTGACCACCTTAGTACCGTTTGTGGCCATACCCATTACCATGTAAATCAAGGCCTGACCACAAACGGTACGGAACTATTTTAACAGCTTCAATTAATAAAAACTTCACTTCCAAACAATCAAGTACTGGAAAAGTTGGGTCTAATATTTGCTGTAGGGTATGTTTTCGTAATTAATTCAATAATTAAATAGATTTATGGTACCAGAGAGGAGGGAAGCATCTCTCAAGCATGGCGACAAATGGTACATCTACCCTACTTTATTTTTATGAATAAGTAAAAATCACTGACAATCAGTGCATAGTCCCTGGTTGGCAGTTATAAGTATACCACTAATTCAATCAGTGGTTTACTTGAAGATTTGACTGGAAACATGGATCTCTCTGCGTTCAACAAATTGGGTCTTTGGAGCAATAAGAAAGCAATAAGAAAGCTAAGTGACCTGGAAGTGTTGAAAGCCCATCCCATTACTGATCCCCGAAAGGTGCAGACCGAAATTGGAGTCAGGATAGTGGTGGATGTGAACAACAGATGTATCTTCTTACCAGCTCTAATGGCAAAATTTTGGAGGATGACGCTGACTTATTGTAGAAAATGAGATAAAATGCTGATGAAAACCGCTTACATGTGAAAGTGTTGAGTAAAGCAAAAATGCGCGAGTACCGGAGCTACCAAAGTCTAATGCAGTAATTCCTTTCGTCTTCTGTGAGGTTCTAGAACGAATATAGAAAAATATCGACGCCTGGGCGAAAGAAGATCGTATCTCGGAAAACCCGTGAAAAAGATCGTAACTCGGTCAACCCTTGAAGAAGATCGTAACTCGGAAAACCCGTGAAGAAGATCGTAACCCGGAAGACCCGTGAAGAAGATCGTAACTCGGTCAACCCTTGAAGAAGATCGTAACTCGGAAAACCCGTGAAGAAGATCGTAATTCGGAAGACCTGTGAGGAAGATCGTAACTCGGTCAACCCTTGAAGAACATCTTAACTCGGAAAACCCGTAAAAAAGATCGTAACTTGGTAAACCCGTGAAGAAGATCGTAACTCGGTCAACCCTTGAAGAAGATCGTAACTCGGAAAACCCGTGAAGGAGATAGTAGATTATATACGAGAGTTCTGGATCCAGCCTTCTTTACCGGCCATCAGGCAGTAGGTAAGTTACCGACCGCGCCGATAAGTTATCGACGATCGGATGGTAACGATTACCGATCTTTGTTACCGATAGTCTGATGGTAACGATTGTGGATTGCCGATCTTTTTGTTACCGACAATCGAATAGTTGCGATTTTCCGCCATGCGATGGCGCCACTACCGATCTGTTTCTTGGATCATGGTAACGATGGCCGATCTTTGGTTACCGATAGTCGGATGGTACTGATGTTGAATCATGGTAACGTGAATCATGGAAGTAGATAGGGTGGAGTATGGCTCCTATTTTATTGCCCCCCATAAAACGGCCCCCCGCTGGGACGGGGGCAGGGAGGGGGGGGGAATTTTTCCACCGCCATTTTTTTTTTTTTTTTTTCGCTCAACCTAGCTAAAGCTGTGGATTCTGACCTAAGTGAGTTCTAATGATTATAACCTAACTGAATTCTACCGATTTCAACCATAGATATAGTGGCCTATGCTCCTCGTTGCTTCGGCAGTATGGGTCCGTTTTCTTGACCTGATATATATAGATATAGAGGCCTATGCTTCTCGTTGCTTCAGCAGGATGGGTCCGTTTCTTTGACCTGGTATATATAGATATAGAGGCCTATGCTTCTCGTTGCTTCGGCAGGATGGGTCCGTTTTCTTGACCTGATATATATAGATATACCTACTCCTGGCCCCAGTCGCATCGAGTTACATAAATATAGGTGAAGGAATAGTTACGGGTCGTGAAAGAAGTACAATTGCTTACGGTTTGAACACGTGTTTATTCTTATAGATAGGCTATTACTCGTACAATACAAATTTAGAATTATAGATAATAAGGCTTATTGCTAGTTGAATTTCGTATAACATGAGAGATTACCATTAAGGGAGAACAAAAGTTACTTATTTCTAATGGTTTTACATGAAAAAAAAGAAGAATCAGACATGTTCTAATCATTTAAGCTTTCTTACGACAACAGCATTGTATACAGTTTACACTTCCTACTCTGCTAGGTATTTTGCGTTTCAACTTATTCTGAGTAAAACGTTTATAAAATGAACTGGAGAGATTATCGTTCTCCTTAAGATTCATGGTAAAATTACTTGTAAACTGCTCTAGAGTGAAACCATGGCACATATAATATAGGAATATGATGCAGAACTGTCCACATACCAGGGACGAGGAACTCTGAAGCTGTATGTTGTTCCAACAATAGGCTATGCAGTTCCGTCGCAGAGGACGGATGTGATGCGGTATAATAGGAGGCAGACCAAAACTATCGAAATAGACGCCTTGACCGCTTGCTGTGACGTGAAAAGCTATCCAGTGTCTCCCGGGCTGTGTATGGACATCTGTATTCGCCACGATAGCGGAGGGGTACGACCAGATCAGTGGTATCCGATCAGCAGGGAAAACACCCTTGGTCCGAGCAGGTAGCAGTTCCAAAGCACTGTGTATTTGAAGATTATCCATCCTCTTCGTTGGTTGTAAAGTCACTGAGAGATACGACCAAGCAGTTGTGAGATCGTTAGTCAAACGCTTCGACAGGCAGTTCTCATGCGTGCTGTCATCTCCTCTACTCCCGTGGGTCCGGATCCGCACACATCCTCGCCCAACTCGAGAGGGTTATCTTCACCGTCGTTACCGACGGGCTGTTCGAGTGAGTTTAGCAGCATAGTGCAAAAAGGCATCAAAGACAACTCCTTTTCGGACACTCTACGAGACTTTAGCCACTTTTTCAATTTCAGAGCATTACGTAATGCGCAGTTGAAGCTCTTTCGTTCACCAGTGTGCATGAGGCACGATTTATCCGATGACATATCCTTGAACGCTGGACACTCGCACTCACCACGTTCCAGGTTGACAATTTCACGCGACATCACCTCTTGGAGAAATCTAGCCTTTTGTAGGCTGCGACAGAAGATGTTCTTTGCCGTGAGTGTAATTGCACGCAGATTCGCATGCAGTTGTTTATGCGTCACTTCACCCTCGAACCATTCTATTCCGTGGTGATTACTTGTCATCCAATTGTTCTGCGTTCGTCTTGATGAAGAGAGTTCAGCGATGGAGTACGGCGGTGCGATAAGCCAGTGGGCTATAGCTTTTGACTCGTAGGCGACAACGGCAACTTCTTTTGGCATGAAGAGGCCATTCTCTTCACAGAAGCCTTGTATATCCATGATATAGTTCATGGTAACTTGAGGCACTGAGTGAGTTTTACTCCTAAGGATACGAAGCACCGTCGGTAGACCGAGACGAGGACTAGACTGCGTGAAGAATTTAGTCTATCCTGTTTCGTGCCACCTACATCCCCTCTCCGCAATTAGTGTCAGAGAAGGGAAGAACAGGCTCTAGCAGGTTTTATGGCAGGCACAGGTCGCTTGTCGTCAAAGGGATGAACAGGCTTCAGCAAGTTTTATGGTAGGTGCAGGTCGTCTGCCAAGAGGGTTGACTCAAGTGCAGGATTATGACGTACAGGGTCCGACAGGTATACGGTACTTCGGTTGCCTGGTCTACGCAGTTAATTACCAAAGTCTGTAATAACTTGACGCATAGAATCGATCTCGATTACATTGGAGAATTCGGCATACACAATACAGTTTATAGTCGCGGTCAGGGCCGTCTCGAAGCGTGTCTCGATACGAACACTGCCGTGCTTGATGAGGTTCCAGTGAGCGTTATCGCTGGCTGATAGGTCGGGCGTGAGATCGAATGCAGTGAGACAGTACCCGTTTGCATAGTCCTCGCGGAGAATTGAATTTCCCTCGTTGAGGAAGTGTATATCGGTCCCCGTGAACAGAGTGTTGTAGGAATCCACAAATAGTTTATTCTTGAAATTAGGTTGTGAGGGCTTCGAGGGAATCTGAGTACCCTCGATATACAAGGATAGGTGGTTAAGCCCGAATGATGAGAAATTAAACAGATTGAGTTTTTTGTCACCGTTATAGGCTTTGTTATCGACAAATCCGATAATTAACCGTTTCGGTAGTTGACCAAGGAAAACATTATCGAGGGTTTCAGCCTGCACGCCCGCATGTATTGTCATTGTTTTGACCTCTACGCGCGTCATAGGGTATTTCGCGGTTGTCTTGGCTAGGGTTCTTGCATGCGCTAAGACAAGGGCCGGCACACTCATTAGGCCAAGGAGTCAGCACTGTAAATCCACTCAACCATTTTACCGGTACTAATCCATTTAACGCCATTTCTTGGATTTTTGCAGGCATGGGTGGGGATATGCAGGTATGAAAAGACCCGGACGGTGGTCGCAGTTTTTGCCGTCCGAAATAGACCGTACACCCCTTATTTCCTTTTGTTTCCCCCGAACGCTGCCCCTACCATCGAACTTTCCGGTAAGGACAAGTGACCGTTTTCAGGTAGGCCGAGGGACTTTACGGTCCTAGTAATTGCCACTTAGAGTCAGGCTGGCGCCGAGCGCCAGGCCGTGCCGACCACTGCGCTAAGAGAATACCTGGACTGATTTTGACACGCCGTATGAATAAGGTCACGTCCATAATATCAACCTTATGATGATCGTTAGCCTTTATCAAGCAAAAGGCGTCCCGGGATCTGACTAGTCTCAATCTGAGTTCCACTCCGTTCAACAGAAACTTTTTCTGATCAAAGACGTCGCAATGCAGGCGACCAAGCATGTCAACGGGCTTGCTATCAGAGAAATATTTACATCTACTTTCGAAACTCGTATTGTTAACACCCGTGGTCTCCTCGAAATAGCCGGGAGTATCGGAATACCATAAGCCAGTTGTGAGATGCGATTTTTTAGCTGCATCACCATAGTTTAGCAGTGTTCCGATGTAAGCTCTGTATGCGTATGAGTTGTTACTCGGGGACACCAGTTTTTGATTGAAGTATACATCCGTCTGGTTGAAAAGAGTATGCAGGAAATTGTTCATCGGGGCTACTATTGCTGTTGTTGGCGAGTCTGCACCATTTGAAGGTGCTTTGATAGGGAGTACACGTGCGCATACCCTAAGCATCGTGTGTGAGAGATCTAGGTACTCGTCACCCTGGCCCGGCACGACGAATTCAATCGGTGAGTCATCTGCTAGTGCAGACACGGGTTTGTACTGTACCCATTGTCCACCTTCGATAGAAGTCTGTGTAGGAGGCAGAGTGAAGAGGTCCAGCTCAGATTTCAAGCATTCACAGGAATGTGCATGTAGGTAGGCCATTTTCCCAGTTATGATTATCAACAGTATAAGCACTCAGTTTTTATAAGGGGCCGAAAATATCCGAAACAGCTCTTTTCTTGCAACACTTTTTCTTTTTACTTTTGGCTGGAACCTTTGTAGATTTCTTTGTCTTCTTCTTCTTCGAGCGAGTCTTGGTAGCCTTCTTCTTTTTTCTCTGAGTTTTTCTGAGCCTCTTACGAGTCCTAGTAGATTTAGACGAAGCAGTTGCTATGTTGAGGCGCGGCGCACGAACAAGACTAGACTGATCATACCCTCGCCCATACTTGAGCTTATAGCCTTCTCCTTTCATAACCTTCTCAAGTCCTTCCTGGGCCTTTCGTTTTAGGGTCTGCCCCGTTTCGGTGGCTCGTGCTTTAAAGGCCTGTTTCCACGGTACATCGTTATCGAGGTCAGAGGCGAAATTCAAGCCGCTGCGTGGAACCTCTCTGCCGACCGCCCGTGCACCCCGTTTCAGCATGGGGATAGCCCGTCGAAATAGACCTCCCAGGAAACTACCGATACCGTGGCCCCGCTGATTGGGTGCTCCGACAAAAACGCGATCGATTCCGCCCCCTATTTGTGACTCGTAATGCTCTATGTAGTGCGCCATTCTTACCACATGCACTGGACTAGTAAATCTTCTTGAAGTGCAGTGTGACCGTCAACGTTCCATGATCAAATGGCATAGGTTTACCCTGGTGGTCTCTTATAGATATTTCGATTGTTCGAAAACTCGAGAGAAGTAAAGGCAGATAGTGTGGAGGTGAAAATGTTTTCACTTCAGTATCCAGATAATCGGCCCTTTGCCTAACCTGTAGTATACGCAGAAGAGGTGCATAGATGTCGCCTACGATGCGTGGTTCTATGATGTCACAATAGACGAACATAAGTGACGGTATCTTTTGTACCTCTTTACTGGTTTTGTCAGGTATGATGAGTACCTCTGGCGTACCATGGGGCTCAAAAATTTCACCCCCATTTGCAAGTCTGTTCATGATGGCTTCTGCAGTATACCCGCTTTCGGCTGGTTGCTGCGTCAGCTCCTCTTTCTTGTCAGGTAGGTATGTTAAGGGGTATTGTATCTCTACAATAGCGACCTCCCACTCGCCATGCAGCTCGATCGTGCGTGGCAGCTGAGTGATATAGCAGCAGGTCTTGTTATCCGGATAAATTTGCATTGAGCTGTTACTCGGCAGGGTTATGTAGAACTGTGACTTCATCATGTGTCGAGATCCTGAAGACTAGCTGCGGGAATCCAACTGTTGAACTTGTCGGGATAACCTTTCCAGCTGACAAGAAGCTTCTTACTAGGGCCGCGACCCTTGCTGCGTATGATTTTATTAATTTGGAACGTAGTACTTTCCAGGTTCTTGCTCACGCGCTGTAGCTCGGGTTCATAGAAATACTCGTCGATCTCCTCCCCCGAAAGGTCCTTCATCTCGTATACTATCGGTGAACCCGTCACAACTCGTCGAATCTTGAACAACTCTTCGCTCCAGTTGGCCTCGTAGCCTTTAGCGAAGGTGCCTTTTGTCTTACTTATACGCACGAAATCGTCCATCTTATATGTCGGCTATCTAGGTCTGTGTAACGGTAGTCTACGCTGAATATTCGCCCGTGCCTCTGCCGCGTTGTAGAGTGTCACCTCGGAAGGAGCCATCTTGATGCTCGAATGCACGGTGTTGTTATACGATCTAACGAGTTTTTTTAAAGCATCGATCAATCGGTGTGTGTTTTTATGCGTAAAGTATCTCCACATACGTTCCTTCAGAGTACGATTAAATCGCTCAACTACGGCGGCTTTTATGTCGGGGTTACGGGTCACACGAAAACGTATATCATTTTCAGCCAGTATTTTTTGAAACGGACCCCCCACGAACTCTTTACCCTTGTCGCTTTGTAGTGTCTCGGGTCGACGCTCCGTGGACAATAATATTCGTTTAAACCCATCAGCCATGTCACTGGTGGCCTTACGATAGAGCGGGTCCACCCATACAAATTTGCTCAGGACATCAATGACTACCAGCAAGTAACGGAAGCCATCATTATGATCCTTTATAGAAGCAAGTTCAACCAAATCTGCCTCCCGAAGATCGTCTATGTTGGACACGTTGTACCGCAGTCTCGGAAATTTTCGGCGCACCGGTTTATGAAGCGTATCGGTGTCCTGACTAGCTAACCACTTTTCTATTGCGCCATCGTTTACTTGCCGAGTAGCCTTTTTCAACTTTTCGGCCCCCGCGTAGCCAGCTGGGCAGGAGGGGTCGAAGTATAACCGCTCCAACTCATTCATTTCCGTATTCCAAACGTCAGCCAGCTAGACGATTTTTGAGCGGTTTTTTCAGGTGTCTTCGATACTCCTCGATATTTCGGTGGTGAGAAGAAATCGTCTACTGAGCTGGTTGATCCCCTGCTGCTTCCGACCTTTCTGCTCCCGTGCGGCGTTCGACGTGTTTTAGACCTACTCCGTCTCTCGCTGACTACTGGAGACGAGGGTGAAGCCGCTTGAGTACTACTTCAGACATTGTCATTTCCAATATATTCCCTTGGCACATTGATACTTTGAAGCAAGCGTGCGTACGCAGCTCTGCCATGAGGTTGAAAACCATTTCTAGAACGTACACTATCGTTAACCAGATGAACGATATTTGTCCCGGGAATAGCTACGTTGTCTATGGTTACGCCGCCTTGACTGTCCCATGAAAACCGTGAAGGGTACTCAGCCAGATGTTTTAGAAGAAGCTCCGCCTTTGACTGGTATTTTTTCGGCACTGTCGAGGCGATTTTTGCTATCATCTGCTGTTTGTCACTAGAAAGCTCATTTCCCTTCTCACCCGACCTATCCGTAGAATTAGTTTTATTAGGAACGGAGTCTAGATCTAAGCGTAGCGGTTTTCTCGAGTCCTCGGCGAAATATAGAAAACGTTGTAAAATTTGTTGATACAGCTTCCACCTCGTCGTGTCATTCAGGTCGGGGGTGTTCAGAATATTACGCATTTCGTTATTAAGTCTGGATGTAGCAGAGCTTGTGCTTTTTTCATTATACTCGTTATTGTCCTCCGAAGCTGCTGCCGATGAGGAGATATTGCGCTGAAACCGTTCTACGGTATCCGAAGGTATTAGAACCATCTTCTTTGCATGTTCCATTCTTCAGCCTGTATTTATTGTCCAAACAGGTAAGTAAAAAGCGTTCCAAGGATAGGCGCTAACAGCATAGGTAGAAATCCGCTACCGTGTTGAACTAGTAGTTTTTTCTTGCCCTTCCAGCTGCCCTTGCCGGTAGACAGTTTACGAAGAAGCTGCTTATGTCTAGCGAGCCGAGCCTTCTACTTCCTACTGAGTACGACGTTTCCGCGCACGGTGTTCAAAGCGCATTCGCAGATATTTTTCACGAGCGAATTATCAGCTATGCGCAGTAAAGCTAACCTCTGCTCAGGCTTTAAGCTGCACAGTGCCTTTAGGGTCACGGTGTTGACGCTTCCGAATTGTCTACGAGCCGTGGCTCCCCGTCTGGGACCAGTTCTGCTTTGGACGGAGCCCGCGACACTGTCGGATTGCACGACGCGAGGCATTACAACCGAATGACGGGTAGACCCTGCTGAGCGCGTAACTTTATATTCTTTCTCGGTACGTATACGTACTGGTGCTTGTCGGTGGGAAATATATTGCTACGATAGCGGCAGTTTTCAGGGGTACTTTGTTTCAGATCAAGTGAGAGATAACCGTGAGGGCGAGCTGTAGCATCGTGGTAGGCCTCCTGAACAAAGTGTGGATCCTCGGGGTCAACCTGACGGGCTAAATGTTGCACCTGAGCGCGATCTCGCGGGTTCTTGAAGAATATAATATAGTTCGCGTTAAGCGAGATATCACGCTGTCCACGACCCTGGTGAAACAGGTTCTGCGTGATGAAAAATACACTCAGGTTCTTATGATGACAGCCCTTAGTGGAAAGATCGACGATTATATTATTGGAGGCTTCTCGCATAAGATCATCTATTATAAGCAACTTGGGTAGTGTGTTTGAATCATAATCAGATTCTTGAGGTAGTCCTTCTCGATATTCGATCTGGCTAAGAACTGCGCTAGCCCTTTTTTCAATTCTATGGAGTGATTGTTGCTCTGCATAATACCATATTATTCGACTGAAGCGAGTGTCGCACATACTATCGATATGACGATGGAAATTTTTTACAAAAACTGATTTTCCACAGCCAGAGGGGCCGGCTATTATCGCTGAAAACGGGTGATTCCAACGGGTATCCATTTCCTGTTATGAATAGAACGCAAAAGTTTTTGACCTTTCCCCATGAACTACGCGACAAGTATGCTGAGACCGGAATAAAAGAAGACTACTACTTCCTAGATGAGATTTGCTATTCCGCGGCGGGGGGGCCCGGTGGCGCGGTGCTCGCCATCTTTTAGCTAATACTGAGCGCGCTCATGAACTCAGCATTCCGGGCAGTGATCAGCTGATAACCAGCGTGTGAGCTGCTCATCTGGACTATGCGCTTAAACTAGCTGATTTTGCGCAATTGAAAGCGTGAGGAGCATGAGTACTTACAGGCTTCGAGCACTGGCTGGCTGGCCGAGCATGACTGAGCTAACTACAGCGTGTAACAACTCAACGGCTATTCAACTAACTGAAATCAGCGATGTTTTGAAGTTTATTTTACTCGTTCTATTTTTGAATATATTTTTATTTATTTTATTACATTTTTTTTTTTTTTAATAGATAAAAAAGTTTTAACAAGTTCTATTTCCGAACAAAGACCATTTTCTGTAACCTGCTGGCATGTATTTTGAGGAAGGTAATAATAAAGGTATACGGAGGTAGAGAAATGTTATTTAATTTCATAATAGCTTTATTCAGACTTGGGATTGGGCTAGCAGAGTGTATGCGGGGAAATTTAATCAGGTAGAATTATAGCATTTTGCTCCAAAAATTCTTTTATTACGAATATCGTAGTTATCGTGAACAATGCGTACTGTGTACATACTCCTGCAGCATAAAAGGTGCGTGTCAGGCGATACATATACTGACAACTAAATCATGTTAATACGTTTTGCTATACATTCATTTTCTTATTCTACAGAGTAGGTATACAATTGTGGTAATACATAACGTAGACTAGATTATTCTACTTCTAATATAACAGGTATAGGGTATGAGGAATAACTTAAGCAGATAAGCTTACAAAGGCTGTACAGTTAAAATACATTAAAAACTAACTTAAACCGAAACTGGATGTAGTGTGGTGATTTCTGGCTCGTTCGGCAGTTCGCACATACGGACCAGCGACGGGTGGTGGGACTGCTACGCCTCTGAATGCCCGTATGGGAGGGTATCAAAACTATTCCTGCAGCAACGTCTTTTCACAAAAACCGGTCGACATGTTTTTGTTTGATCGCGAGTCACCACATCATGCATTGCGGTTCGTCGGATCGCACGATATTCAAGGTTAATACTCTCCCCCTCCTCAACCACCATTTGGCGAATAGAGTCGAAATTTATTTTCAGCCGCGTGGTATAGTTGAGGGTGATGCCTTTAACCTTGCAGGTCTCTATTTCCCTCCCATCTGGGCATACTACTATGAAAGCGTAAAACTTTGCCCCACCAGATACAAAAGCCCGTATGTAACTGCCTTCGCCATATTGCTCTAGTTCGTCGGTCAGGTCGCCCAGAAAACTGCCAACCGGCGGCTCGTATTCTCCAGGCGCACCGGACCGTACGTAGATGACAGAGTCGGTGTCATAATATAGCACCCTACGATCCAGTTTCTCTAGATAGCTGTACAGTTTGAGCCGCGCCTGTGCCGTTGTATACGCAGCTATGACTACGTTCGCGAGGCTCGAAGCTTCCACGCTCTCATCTTTGTATGACCAGCGAGCGTACAGAACGTCATCGTTTACAGCTACTAGGTCCTGCAACAGAATTGCCGGACTTGTTACCAGACCTAGTAGTTCCTCTCTGCTCTTGACTACGCTTGTTTTCGAGAGGTTGTCTCGCTGGCCAAACTTGCCCCAGAACGAGTTGAGACATAGCTTCGATACAGAACGCAGCCCTGGATTTTTTTCTATTTTATCCTTATCTAGCTTGATACCCTCTACCCGGGCGTACTCTTCGATATACTGAGACCGGCTCTCTTCACTACCACAGCCAGCGGGCCAGCCGCTAGCTTCCTGTTTTATTTTTAAAAAAGTATCAATATACTCGGAAAAATGCCCACCTTCCCGGGTAGATGGATCAAACACCGTCACATCGTACTGCCAAATCTCTGACACCGATATCACCCTATAACCCATTGCTACGGCCTTTTTCACCTCGTCTGAGACCCATGTCCCGCTTAGATATCTCTCACGGGGGTCGTTGTGAGGGCATGGACCTTGTTCCATGTCACGGCAACATGAGTTACAGAGAGGGAACATTAGTTTGCCGTGCATACGAAGAGGTAATACCGGATGATAAAGATTCCGGGGCGGCAGTACTTTACATTTAATCAAACCCTCGACTCTAGACAGATCTACTCCTCTGGCCCCGGTCAGATTCTTACATTCCTCGTCTACTAATACTAGGGGATGACCCTTCGGAAATTTACCGGTTTCACAGATGCGAGGGTATAACGAGCAAACATCCACATAACGGATCTCCTCATCAAGTCTGGGGTCTACCTCGCGAAACCTCGACGTGTTGCCTGTCCTACCACCGTAGAATGCATCACGCGGGCTCAGCTTAGCATTCTCCACACTCGGTAGAAATCCGCTACGTTCGAGATGAGCCCGCACATCTACCCTTGCATCTATCAATCGTGAAAACTCACACTCCCACATCTCCTCTACCGCGACACCGTGGGCCCGCATACGACGCGTCTTTGCTTGAGTCTCTTCGAGCCGCCTATCCATGTTCAAGCCCCCCGCAATACCCTTATCCCTATTGACGCGATAACAGCGGGGACAACCGTGCCAATAACACCCGTGAAATTCGAGCACGTGGCGCGAACCGTCCGCCGACTCGTAGTAGCCGTCTACTCTACGGCCTAGCACGCGCTGCTCCTGAGCCCTACCCGCGTGTAAGATCTCGTGACCCAGAACGTGCTCCCTCCAGACCAGCCACTGAATGGCCTTGGAGGACTGTTGATCGGCTAGTCGGTAGCCAGCGGGCGGTATAATCCCTATACTGTTATCGCGAAGGAAGTTTTTCCGGAATACCATCGAGCATGCGGAGGCGATGGTCGTGCTCTCCGTGAAAGGGCAGACATCGCCGGTACGTAAGAATATTTCACGAAACGCGAGACAGGCTAATCGTAAAATCGTGACGTCTGACCGGCAGTAGTCAACGATTTCTTTGCTGAAGTCAAAAACGTAGTCTTCTCTCACGGCCTCTTCATACCACGCGTAGAAGCGATGCCTACCCTCTACTGTCATGGAGTCCGGCGCGTAAAACTCAGCCGCAGGTAATACTCCCACATACCCCTGGTTGGCAGCGGTATTGAAGAGGTGTGGAAATAGTCCTTTTTGCGCGGCCTCAGGTAGGCCGAAAGCCTTTGGCAACGCGGATGAAGCCATCGGCATGTACGCGAGGGAGTCCAGAAAACGGATATTGGCCGTTTCTAGCAATACTATTTTACTACCATTCATATATTACCTGCGGCGTCTCACCGCCTTTCTCTACTAAGTAACGGAGGATAAACTGCCCGTCGAAACCTTTCGCGTTATGCGCGACGCAGATGACTTTTCGGTAGCCCTCGACCTTCCTATCAGCGAGTTCCACTAATTCGCGAACCGGGTCATCCCTAAAAACAAATTCCCGCTGTACGCCACACCCGAGGCAGGGATCGAGAATACTCGCCGCTGTGCAACGTGTACAGGTCCGTTGCGCAATACACAAATTTGGCACGTGTATATTTACTGTCTCGTCACCGTCTACCGTCTCGTCTTGTCGTGTCTCGAAGTCGTAAAAAATGAAGATATGATTCGGGGCCTCGCCGGTGTCCCGCTTTACCGGTCTCATGAAACAGCGGTGGTTAATATCTTGGCTCGAGCGGCAGGTCCTGCGGTATGTTCGCCCACAAATATGCTTTCCCTTCGAAGTATCCGTGAAGATATCGCAGGTTCCACATACCCGTAGGGTACTGCAGACCGTTCGTTTACCGCTAAACGAGCCCTGCAGAGCGTGTCGTCTATAACACTCTGCCCCGTAAAAATCACGATAACACTCTCCGCACTCGACTTTTGCGGCGTCCCTGTCGCATGTAGGAGTCGAGAGACAGCGATTGCATTTATTGGAGCACCTGTGCTCGTTACCGTGAGCGTAGGCTACGTTACACGGCCGACAAAAGAAATCAGAGGCAGCGGCCCCTCTCATATTTAAAATAGTGTCATAGTGACCAGTGCGTGTATAATAAAGAATATTAAGTCTGTGTACTACGTCGCGGTGGCCCATACCCAGTACAATAGGCTCTCCGTCAAAAAGCGGCCGGCCGCCTTCACCTATCGTCTCGCTGTCGTAAACTGTAATTGCGTACCCATGCCGTGCCAAATATTGCTGGAACTGCGCAACTTCCTCGATACCACAGCCCTCCTCAGGTATGACGACACCCGCGTCTAATGCCAGCTGACGAGCTCTCTCAGCCTGGTATTTCTTCCCTGACGCCCTAGCCCTGTTCCACTCGGATTGTAACGGCCCATCCCGTACAGATCCTCTCCTCGCATGCACTCCAGCGACGAACAACGCCCTCGGTAAACATGAATTATCACTGTTCGTTATAGTCAGGATGGAGCGTTTACCGACTAGTTGTTCCCCGTTCAGGACTAGCCGTTTTCCCCGACCTACCGGAACAGTGATAGTTGTTACGTTTACCGTGAACGGTTGATCAACTGAAAACTCACTCGCGCTCTGAGTAACTCGAAATACGAGACCCCATAAATCCTCGAAGCGAAAATCGCGAGCCGGTCGAAAGCTTAACCCCGCAGAACCCCTTGTAAAACCCTCTGTGATAAAACTAATACCTATAATATCGTTTGGAGTGCAAAGCGAGGTGAAATATCTGTACAGCTCACGAAAGGCCTCTTCTAACCAGGCGATCGGGTTCGCCGATTCGGGTGGAACGCCAATTTTAACCGTTGCCTGACACCCGCCTAGACCGGAACGATTGTATCGCCGATTCATTCGCCTAGTTATTTCGAAGCGCTGAGTGTTTAACGGATTTCCCACCTCTGCCGGTCCGTCGTCATGGGTCTCGTCATCCGCCGAGTGGAGAGCCTCGTCAGCCGTGCGACCGCCGCGTCTTACCGTTGAAGAGGCAGCCCCTCCCGTCTGCACCCTCGAGGTACTGGCGGCATTGTTTACCCCGAATAGCCAGCTAGGCAAGCGAACCCTCACGCTTGGCTGAGCACCTGCTGAGATTAAGTAAAAACGTTATGTTATCTTTTTTCGTTGAATCGATATATATTAAACTATGCGCTAGGGTAAGGGGCCGTACAGTCAGAACTACTCCTCCTCAGAAGCTGCTAGAAACCCAGTCGGAAGTTCGCCATACGGGGATGGTATTATTAAAGTCTCCAACGAATCAAATTCCGACGGAGGATTTTCCCAGAAAATATCCGAACTGGATTTTCAAGCATGGAGAGTTGATACTCCTCAGCAGAGTTCTCTATCGCATCCGCTGTTACGGAATGAATTGATGGCAAAAAAGAAGATTGAGAAATATCGTCAGCGGAGATCAGGGACGAGCGAATGTAGGGTTATTATACGAGGTTAGGAGTACTTACATTCCAGCTGACTAAAGACACTGGGATCAGCGGGTGATAGGCTAGGCCAGACCTGTGCATCCTGTTCTCTTGAAGCAATCTCCTCCGCTGTTACGGTATAGAACGCGAAAAATAAGAGATTAGGAGCCACTTATAGAGTTTATCAAACAGTTGCATAATAACTTAATTACTCAGGATTACGAGATTCACTTACGTTCCGCAGAGACAAGGACGATGGAAGCGAGCGATGACACATCCGTCATGTACTCATCTTCTTCCTGAGCCCTCGGTTGCGCCGTACCGCTCTCTGACTCTGCTATTTCTGAATCCTCCACCTCGAGTATGGAGACCTGTGAGAGACGCTCGATTCCACGGTCGCCGGATACAGCACTCGTAACGGCGGTATCCGCTACGTGGTTACCCACACCCATTTTCCCGTTCGCTGCAGCATTATGATTCTCTTATTATACACAGGCCTGCGATATGAAAAAGGAGTTTTTAGTGCAAAAGAGCTACTCACAGGAGGAAGATTCACCGCTGGCACCCTCTACCACACCGCAGACCTCTGTCAGCTCATATGCTTCGACTGCTTCGAGAACCAAGTCATCATCGTTAGCCCCCTGCTGGAAGGAGACTAGCTCTGGAAATAACAGATTTGGATAAGATACGGTTATCGCTACGGTGTAGTATAATATGAAAATCGACTAGTTGTTTTTACTTACCGGACACAGTAGAACGGCTCTCCTCTAAAGCTCTGACGCTCTGGAGAAACGGCTGAATTACCCGATCCTCCTCGGCGTTCCAGTAGCGTACCTATGCCCGTAACACTTTAATACAAGCCAGGTTGCTCCTTAAACAGTTGTCACGGTGAATAGCAGCTAGCACATCCACCCGACACACACTTATTATTTCTCGAAACATCCCCAGCAACTGTTCGACAGAGGTCGTCCGCGGTATCACTCTTAAAAAACTAACTATACGCCTGTTCACGAGCGCAGAGTGCTGCTTCATCAGGTACCGCAGTACCGTCAAGGCAGCTCTCCTGATTCCGGCCACGATTTGCGACATTTCCACAAAGTATAAGCAGCTAGACACGAGGTAAAATTCAAAAATTCGATTTGAACAACGAACAGAGTTTCCGACTCTGAGGTCTTTTCAAATCTGGTGCAAGTTCGCATTTGACACTCCTCTTTATCCACCCTATCGGTCAGTCCCACCACCACCTAGCACAAGTGGTTGGGGGGAGTGGGTGCTAGTCGATTTTTGATAGCTAACTACCCTTAATTGTTTTCAGACTCGCTCTATTGTATCAACCGTGACTCTAAGCCTGTCCGCTAGCTAATCCTCTACACACTTTTTTCTTTTAAACACACGGAAGGAGTTTTAATTAGCAAACCTCCTCCTATTGTTCAGAGTGCAAAATAGCTCTGTGCCGCATGAGTGAGGGCATACCTTTACACCGTGACCCACTCGCTGTACGAAACCGATCCCCAGGTATACTACAGTTCATAGAACAGCATGATTACTTGCGGGTGAGGGTACAAAACTCTAGTCAGACCATTGCAGGGTGACGATAGGCTGAATCCCTTTTTAGACATAGTAGGTTACCTATGTACAGTCATTAAACACGACGAGACTTGCAAGTGCAAGCTGAAACCATTTCATTCGACGACTCGATTCTTCTTCCTCGGTACGAGGAGATTAGGGGTACGCTAGACCCTTTTTTTCAATCAGTTGAAATTTCGAAAAAGTCATAAACAGGCGTGGGTTATTCAGAGACTAATTGCATTTCATTGTCTAGGAATGGCGTCGCTCGGCCCACACCGTTCTGTATAATACAGTGTTTAGGAGTTTTTTTTTTCATACCTGGGATAAGTTTGGTGAAATATAGTAACCGGGAGGTTCTTCGAGAGGATAGGACTTGTCGCCGTACCTTCTCAGGCTTGTCCTTTGGTGCGATAGGGTCTAGCCGTGTATTGACCCTTTTTTCACCGGACCATAATTCTGGAAACTCCTCAAACAGACGGGATATTCAGAGAGTAATTGCATTTTATTGCCTAGGAGTGGCGCCGCTCCGCTCTCACTATTCTGCGCTATACATATTTTACAAGCTGCTCAAAACGTTGTTCTCTGTACCTGAGATGTTAGTGATGGGTCAGCCGAAGCCTGGAGGTACTTGAGCAGGATAGGACTTGTCGCGGTACCGTCTTCTAGAAAGCTGAACAATCTTCGCAACACGGCTTTTAACTCAAAAAACTGCCGAAAAAAATTACCACCATTCTCCCATCTGACCGATTCGTACTGGAACCTGGAGGTGGAAACCCTTCAAATAAGGCCCTATTTCCTCAGCCGCTATTCAAAAACACCTCGAACTTCGAGACGAGAACATCTCTGAACTTGTCAGCTAAGTAAAGTGTAATAACCATGTCTGCTAACGAATCTGTACGCGATACCTCCGACTCCGCCGGGGTAACCGGTAAACACCTGAAACAGCGTAGGCTACTATTGCTGTCTACCGTGTACGGTCTAAATAGTTCCTTCTCTAAAACCGCTGTAGTCGGGTATAAACTAACCAGTGACTACAGTTTCGAACCTGTTGTACAAATTAACGGAGCTGGTGCTAGCGGTGTTACCCTACGAATGGTAACATGGCTGAATTTAAAACGGAATTTCGAAACCATCTCTGCATACTTTGAATCTACGGAGTGTGCCGGTGACGAGGCCTCAAGGAACAATCCATTGGACCTGGAGGGATCGAGCCTATCGTTTTCCACGGCTTACGGTTTGAAAGCGGTGATTCTGACCGAGCCAGAGGGACTATGGCGAAAACACACTCGAGCACCGAACCTCGAACCCTTGGCTAAGAAGTCAAAATCGACATCATCCTCCTTCATCGTGATGCAGCAGACGACATTTGACGGTCTTGTTACTGTCGAGCCTTGCATTACAGAGTATTTGACAAACCTCTCGAATCGCTCTTCTACAACGAATCGCTGTAAAAGTGAGTTGGTCAAAGAACTCGCTACACTGGCAAACTCCCATGATCTTCTAGACGCACCGTTTGAGCAGTACACGGATCTGGTCTCAAAGAACTTCGATGAGAAACAGCTGTTCATCAAGGATGTTATCAAATCAAGTTTCGTGAAAAACTATTTCAAACTGACAATGCTCGAAATGAAGGCCTTGTTCACCCGTGCACTTGCCGAGGAGATTCAAGCTATTTTAGAGTCTACCAGGGCTTTGAGAAGATAGGAACCGTTGTCACTCTCTTTTTTGTTGCTGTATCTTCGTTAGAAATAGCTGTTTTCTGTTCTCCAGTGATAATCTGATTTCTGTATATACGATATTTAACTAGTGATATCTCTTATTATAGCTAAATTCAAACCTGTGATGTCTGTATATGAATTTGTTTGCATGAATAAACACGGGCTAAAACCATAAACAGTTGTACTTTTTCTTAAACCGTTTCCCGCATTGTCTCCTCCGAACCCGTGAGCTGTCCCGTCATAATTGCGACCTCCAAAATACGGTAACCCTTATACCTGCATCCCCAGTCATAAAACAGAGGCATAAAGCGAAATATAGCGAAATATATATATATATACCTGATGTGACGGACCCATCCTGCCGAAGCAACGAGAAGCATAGGCCTCTATATCTATATACATCAGGTCAAGAAAACGGACCCATACTGCCGAAGCAACGAGAAGCATAGGCCACTATATCTATGTATACTTGGTCAAGAAATCGGACCCATACTGCCGAAGCGAAAAGAGCTATAACAGACTTACAAGCTAGGGTACAATGTACGGAATTTACTTAGGCTAGAATCATTAAAACTCACTTAGGTTAGAATTCGTAGTTTTAGGCTAGGTTAGGTTAAGTTAGGTTAGGTTAGATTAGGTTGATAAAAAAAAAAAAAAAAAAAAAAAAGATGGCGGCGACCCCCCCCCCCCCAGCGGGGGGCCGTTTTATGGGGGGCAATAAAATAGGAGCCATACTCCACCCTATCTTCTTCCAGCCATTAAATCGAGGGTTTCTTCAATCCTTGGCAAGGGATCGGAATCTTTTTTGGTTATATCATTTAACCTCCTGTAATCGACACAAAATCTTTTTGTTCCATCTTTCTTTGTTACTAAAACAATAGGCGATGCCCAGGGACTGGAGGATGGTTCTATTACATCGATGGCGAGCATTTCCCTGACCAATTTGTCCACTTCTTCTCGTCCATTTAGTGGCAATCTCCTGGCTGCTTGTTTGATAGGTGCATGTTCTCCCACGTCGATTGTATGAGTTGTGAATGTACTTCTTCCTTTGTCGTTGTTGTTCTTTGCAAAGGTGTCTTGAAAATCTTTAACCAAAGTTCTAAATTTTTCTTTCTGAGAAGAATCTAAACAAGTCGACGAGTTTTCATATAGATTCTGTAAATGACTAGGAAATGAATCTAACTCTTCTTCAGAAAGATGTACTGTCCGTACGTAGGGAATACTAGAAGTTTTACTTCTGGTTGTTAAAAGAGTTACCTTGTGTCGACCCGAAATTAATAAGTTCCCTTCAGTAGAAATTACACAATTATGCGCCGTAAGAAAATCAATCCCTGAAATCCCTTCATCCTCTATGTCTGCTACATAAACATTGTGCGAAGAATCAATACACCCTGACACACTAATCTCAACTAAAACTTCTTTTAGAACTGGAGTTATTTCTCCTGTAGCAGTACGTAGGGAAGAAGAAGGCTGGATTGGATTAATAAATTTTGAGAGATCCGAACGGACCACTGTAACTTCTGCCCCAGTGTCTATGACCCAGAGGCAGTTAATTCCGTTGACAGTCCCTCGCGCATATAAGACTGTTTGTCTTAGGCTTCGGATTAAAAATTGTGTTAAAATAGGGCTGCTATTGGGTCGAACACATGATGACTTCCACCCTTCTAAATCATCATTCACAAGTTTTTTTGGTTAGAAGAACCCTGTTGACTTTTCGTAGTCTTTTTAGGAATATCTTTATTTAAATCGTTCTTTTTTTTTCCATAAAGTTCGGGGATTCGAAGAATTCCCGTTACATGTTTGGCTTCTACGTTCCAACGCGAAACAATGATTCGCATCACGTCCCATCTTATGACAAAATCTACATATGAGCGGGGGTCTATCTACGGCATTTCTTATGTAAGGTTTCCTATTATTATTATTATTATTATTATTATTAGCGTTATTAAATCGCTGCCAGGGAGTAGTTTTTCTTATTTCGATATTTGTATTAGGAGTAAATCTATTAGTCTTTGTCGAAGTATCAGTTGTCTTTTCTGTCTCTACTCGTCTAATTTTTCCTACTCCTAGGTGATGTTTGGTTAAAGTTCCGATTTCTAAACCTTTTATGACTGCTTCCTGGACCGAAGAAGGTCCCGACAAGCTAAGAGTGTACCTAAGTTCTGGAACTGATATCGTGTTTATAAATTTATCACATGCTAACATGTCTCTGGTAGATTCATCACAGCGAGGTAAAGCTATCCTGGCTAATCTTTCTATTTCTACGCCGAGTGAGGCGAGACCTTCTTCTTTACCTTGTCTTTTCAGTCCTAATTGGGTTGATGATAGTTTGGAAATGTGTTGGTTTCCGAATCTTAATCTCAAAGCCGTACTGAGTTTGTAAAAATCCTCAATGTCACGATCAGCGAGATATGATAAAACAGCCAAAGTAGGACCTCTGAGGCTGCCAGCAAGTTGTCCGGCTTTAGTAATATGGGACCAAGAATTGACTTTTGCTATTATTTGGAACTGTCTTTCATAATCGGCCCAAGGTATTGACCCATCAAAATAATTTACTTTCAAATTATTAGAGGATTTTGGTATCGACTCAGTATGAATTTCTTTACAAGTATTTGTGGTTGTGTTATTTAATTGTTTCTCGCGACTACTCCCGGCGCAAGACAGATTGATAGGGATGTTATTATTTGTATTTTCCAAATTTTGATCACCAGCCATGAGATCATTTTGGTGTATTGCTCGTGCGTCTCGAATTGAATTTTCAATTCGGTCGCTTTGAGGAATTGTACGAGTGAGTGGCGTGAAAGTCGCTGCTCCACCCGTACGAGGTCTACGTAAGGTTGGGGAAGGTTCTTCTTCCCTATAGTTTTGTACAGACCGAATGATAGCAGGCTCAATGATTTCTTCGATCCTCGTTGGAGATCGTCTGGGAGTCAAGGTTTGAGAGATCATCTCCTGGAGCTCGGAGCGTCTCATAAGGAGCGACAGGGTAGCCTGTTGTGCAGCATGGTTTGCCTCCCTTTCCTCCCTCAGCCGTAGAGTTTTGCGTTCCTCACATTCGCGTTGAGCCGCTAAGTTTGCTTCTCTTTTCTCCCTCAGCCGAAGAGTTTCGCGCTCCTCGCGTTCGCGTTGAGCCATCAAATTCGCCTCGCGTTCTGCTCGGCGTTCCTCCCGTTCTTCGCGTCGCAGTTGAGCTTCCCGCTCTTGTTGTGTTGCTTGTGCAGCTAAGCTTACCTGTTTTTGTGCGGCCAAAACTTGAAACAGTCGCTCCATCATGTCGACTTGAGGTGGTGGTATTAACTGGTTACCAGCTGGTTGAGGTTCGTAGATAGGTGAGGTAGCCCGACGACGAGACATATCTTTGCTTTTTCTTCAATAATTATTTTTGATTCCACAAAATATTCACCTCATCGATCTCGGAAAGATCCCACTTCTGACACCAATGTTGCAAAATGTGAATTCAGATATGTAATAAGTTATTTATAGTGGGTTCCCGAGGGAAATGAAGTGAATCAGGTGAAATTGAATCAATTGGCCAAATGAGTTATGTATTCTGAAATACAGGTCTGCACTAGTAGTGAGCTAGAAACAGACTGACTTGTTTTACAATAATGCTTGTTGACTCAGCAACCGAAGTTCTTATATTTTAGGAGGTGTCTTTTATCATATAGGCTACTAGATGTTGGTCGTATAGAATTAATGATGTAAGGGTGATTTTACCGAATGTAACAGTACTGCGACGCGGACTGTTGGTAGCCCTCGTTTTTTTATACCGGTGGATAATCGCGAGGCTAGTCCACGTCGATAATGACAAAAAGAAAGAATGTTTAAGTATGGGAAATGTTGGGCGCCGGGCGCATAACCGTCACGTATTTCAAAACAAGAGAAAAGGCTAACTGAAATTTCAAGCGGCGGCTACACTGATATATGTATATGTCAGTGGTCGATGGCAATTAATTATCGATGAAAATGGGAAAATAAAAAAAAATACCGGCCACCTCAAGTTTTGGACACTTACGCACGAATAAATTTGGGAAAAGAAGACGTGAAAATTACAGCAACGATCTTGGTCACATTTTTGCATTTTATTTTTCAAATTTATTTGTTCGTAAGTGTCCAAAACTTGAGGTGACCGGGAGTACCCGCCCGACGGGGCTGCCCACCTTTCCCCTAAGTATATGTATACATACCTTCATCTCGAACAGATTTATAAGTTGCTGTAGATTTATGTGATTGCACAATTATGCACTTGAAAAAACAACTATATCACTCGTCCTACGATGATAGTTATTAGTCTAATAATCGTAATAAACAAGCGGTTGATATTTCAATATAATGTTATGCTCAGATTGAAACTATTCATATTTCGATTCATAGT
Source organism: Tenthredo scrophulariae (assembly GCA_963978835.1). Lineage (NCBI taxonomy): Eukaryota > Metazoa > Arthropoda > Insecta > Hymenoptera > Tenthredinidae > Tenthredo > Tenthredo scrophulariae. The sequence continues at coordinate 5,407,020 of OZ022234.1, forward strand.
TCGGATTGATACCCAACTTTATCGGTTGCTATATCTAGGGGTGTCAACTAATCGAACTGGCGCACAGGTGGCGGTACATGAGGGCTCGAATAAAAATGGCGACTTCCGGGCTCCAATAGGGAGCGGAATTCAGAGCCGATCGGCTATCCAGTATACATATATATCAGTGGGCGGCTAGCAACAGTACCGCGGAGAGGGGTCGGGATTAATATGAAGGATTAGCTAGGCGTTAACAAGCCACTCGTGACTTGGAATTTATTAGAGAAAATAGAATTCATTGAATAAAAAAAAATGTGATAGAAAATAGAATTAACAAAATCTGCACCCGGGGGTATTACCCCGCGAGTCTACACCGGCTACAGATCGGGTATTGGCGACCTGGCCGCGCTTGCGGAGCTTTACAATAACAAATATACTACTAGCTTCCACGTAGGAGAGCAATAATAAAAAAAATGAAGCAAAATCTAAGAACTCGACAAATCAGTACCTCGCAGAACAAAAATAACAGATAAAAGAAAACAGAAATATGCCCGCAAGGCGTAACAACTCATTCCCGGAAATTATTACTTATAATTAACCTAAACTAACTCTGCCTTCGTAGGCGAAACAAAATGCAAAATATAACAACGTTCTGAATCCCCTCGTGAGAGGAAGAGAGCGCGACCGTGACGTAATCTGACTATCCTCATCGCACTCGGGTGCTAAGCCTAGGGCTCTACCAAAAGCACTCGAATATCTCAAAACTCGAAAATATGACTCAAAAATAAAACAAACTCAAAACTCTACTATGATGCGAGACACTGGTGACGGCCGACCGACTGGGAGATCAGCGTATTTCGATGCAAAAGATCATCTACAAGACTTGTGGCTTCTACCAAGACAATATGGCCGAGGGCCAGTACCAAATTCGAATTATGGACGGGTATCGTATACTAGCGCTTACCGTCTTCCAGCCAACTTAGAAATTTCCCGGATTCGCCGGGAAATTCCAATTCTTTCCTCGCGAGATTATACAGTGGGTGTTCAATCACTCGACACTCGCACTCAAGCTTCGGGGCTACACTCTAAAAATGCCCACGAGGCGCGAGAGAAATATCAAATTCTTCTCCGCAACGCAAAACAAACCACGACAAGTGACTTAGTCGTGCCTAACGCCTAACGCAGAGGGATCGTAGACGGCATGGCGTCAATAGTCAACCCCCTCGTCAGGTGATCGAATATCGATTCGCCTATCGACCGTCTAGTTGCCTATGTGAGACGCTGGATCCTTGCCTCGCGCGAAAATTAAATCTTTCCAAGTGAGTTGGTTGCCGTGTAGAAGAACGCGGTTCGTAGGCTCTTGGGGGTGGTAGGATTCACATCCATCTCCCTCGTAGCTGAGTGTCCCTGGCACTACCCGCGTTTTCACATGTTGAGGCATCGTTTCCAGCGAATCTGTTAGCCCTCAGGAGCGTAGGTAGCCGAGTTTGGCGATGTAGGCGCCGTTCCGGCAGCGGTTCGTCGTCGTAGCCTCGTCATTGTGCCTCGGATTACTGGCCAGGTCTTCCACATGATAGAGAATAGGAAAGCGAAACAAAAAAAAAATATAAGAAAGAAAGTTTATTTAAAAGATCGGTCACGGTCGCCTTTCGAAGATTCTATCGGCCTCGAGACCGTTACCCGCGCACTCGCTCAGCTCATGCACTTCACCCTATGTAACTATAGGGTCGTCCAAGGGTTCGGGAGGTGCTTGTAACTGCAGGTGCCCCATGCAATGTTACAACTCCCCCACCCTTAGACGGACCGCTGGGGCGGAAGCGCTAGCACACTTGACTCAAGGGCCAAACTCCGAGTGGCGGCCGCACACCGTGTGGCTTACGTCTACAGACTTCGCGGGGCCTGTGGGCTCTGATGTAATCATATACTGATAGTCCGGTCAAAATCCGTCTGAAATCGACTTTGTCAGGAGAGTGGCTGATTTTTTGATATAAGTCGCATGAGACCCCCACAACAGTCGGTGTACCGTGCCAAAGTTCTCACCCCCCGGGGTCGGGTGGTAAAACGTGAAACAACCCTCTGGAAATAGATTTTCGCCGTGAACTCGTGAACGAAGACAGGTAGGGAAAAAGTTTGAAATAAAAGTTGTAGAGCGTAAAATTTTACCCCTCATTCTAATAGTTCAGATTTGACAGCGCTGTAAAGTTTAATATCTTAAAAAATTCGTAAATAATCGAAAAATTGGTATTTTTCAACTTTTCTACATGGCAATCGATCGGAAAAAGTCTCAATTTTTTTTTTGAAACAAGAATGAAATTTTTTTCATCCCTTGGTTTACTTGTTGTAACGATTTTTAACATTTTGCCATTATTAATTACGCTACATACATTTTTTTTTTACCATAATCAGAAAAAAAAAATTTCCCACACAAAAGTCCTTTACGAGTTTCTCGTATCTATTGCGCCCTTCGAGGTCTAAAGAAATTCAACCCCCGAGCAGTTTCACAGCTCTACGCCGCTGACTTAGAGAGCGACGGACAACCATAAGTCCGTCCCGCTCGCACTCATTGCAGGCTCGGAAGCGACGGCGCGCATGCGCCGCCCATATACGCTGCATGAGTGCGAGTGAGACGAGAGACCTTATATCTCTATACTATTCTGATGTTTCGGGTAGGCTATCCAAGCTCAACTCGACACATCTCCATAACTCAACCGTTCAGGAATTTGATTTTTTTTTTTTAATTTCATTACAACTGCAAGTTGTAAACCTCATCAAGTAAAATAAATCAAGTTTTGTCGATTATTTAGGGTGTTTCAAAATATGAAAAAATTTAGATTTCCATGGATCTTACCCCTCGAAAAGTTTATTTGCGAGGTAAAAAATATCGTGTCAAAAAAATACATTTTTGAAAATAAAATCATTATTCCGATCACTATTTTATTCAATTCTAAATAAATGAATGAAATTTAAAATATCTTTGTATTTTGTTTATGAGTATCGCGCACGTTATACTTCGTAACAAGACTTGACTGTAGATCCGAAATACAATCATCAGAACAGGATCACGTGTGGAAATTACTTTGGAAAAATCTGAATGAGTGATATACAGGTGGGAGAAATTGATCAAGTCAGATATGTATGGGGCATTCCACGAAGTATCGATCAAGATAGGAAATCGATGTTTCCGATATACTCCAAATTTTTGTCTACGAAAGTACTGGTCGAAAAACTTAGCCCTGATTTAAAAAAATTTTTTCAATCATTCGTATCAAAGATATTGCTATTTCGAAACCGCGCGGACCGCCCATTTTCTAAAATCTTACAAAATTTACAAAATTCTAGGAAAATATAACAAAATTTTTGAGCCCTGGTCGAAGATGGAGATTTCATCACAGCAAAGGTTAGATTTCAAAAATAATGAAGAATTTTGAAAATTATTCTCGGACGGCATTTTTCGCATGAAAATGAACAAGAAAGTTTCTAATAATACGGGTCGAAAAAAATATATTCACAAAGTTACAGAGAATGATGCGAAATACAGAAAATGATGTGAATATATTTATATTTATATTTATATTTATATTTATATTTATATTTATATTCACATCATTTTCTGTATTTCGCATCATTCTCTATAACTTCGTGAATATATTTTTTTCGACCCGTATTATTGGAAACTTTCTTGTTCATTTTTATGCGAAAAATGCCGTCCGAGAATAATTTTCAAAATTTTCATTATTTTTCAAATCTAACTTTTGCTGTGATGAAATTTCCATCTTCGTCCAGGGCTCAAAAATTTTGTTATATTTTCCTAGAATTTTGGGAATTTTTTCAGATTTTAGAAAATGGGCGGTCCGCGCGGTTTCGAAATAGCAACATCTCTGATACAAATGATTGAAAAAAAAAATTTTTCATCAGGGCTAAGTTTTCGACCAGTACTTTCGTAGAAAAAAATTTGGAGTAGATCGGAAACATCGATTTCCTATCTCGATCGATACTTCGTGGAATGCCCCGTATATTTAAAATAATACAGAGTTTTTAGGTCACTTCGGAGTAAAATATTTCGTATATGTTTAATCCAAGTCCATCTCGTCAACATCTCCAGTCGTCTACTTCATCAATTTCCATGTGGGTTGGGTCGTCTACTTCTTCATCTGGTTCTTGAACCACGGGTGCCGTTTGCGATGCGTTTCTGCAACTTTGCCCGTTGCAGTTTTTGCAGAGATGTGTGCAACGCAACCCTGCTTTGCAGCAGCTGCATCGGGCTGTACTGCAGTTTGTTCTACAGCTGCATAAAACCTATGAGGCATACAAACATTCCTCAAAATAGTTAATACTTGAGTAACAGATAATTTGATTTTATATAGTGAAAAAATGATAATGAACATCACGAGTAGTACAATATGAAACGTTGTTTCGTATATTGAGTAGTAACTCTATTGTTCGTATCCTATTGATTCATACTATATGAGAATTTATCGGACGAGACGAACCAAATTTTTAAATTAAGTCTTCTAACTGAGGAAAGATTCTTCCTCTGCATAAAGCTTGCAATCCCCATAAAGACCGAAAAAAACTGAAAGTGCATCATAATTCTTTTTTCAAATAAAAATACCTTCAACCCGGGTTTCGAATTTAAAAGTTATTCCGTATATTTACCTTTTCCAGTAGTTCTTTTGGAGCCGGTGGTTTGGTGATCATTATCGGAAGCATCATATAATTCGTCCGTCTCCACCCCCATCCATATCGTGCCCTAACCAGGTTTGGATTTGTAAATAAACCCTCTTAGAATGCTCGCGCAATGCAGATTCCGTTGGTGGTAATACGGCCAAAGACATCTCTTTTTTAACATTCGCGACTGATGACGTGAAATTTTTGTACCGCAATTCACCAACCGATATGTTGCTTTGATCACCAATTTTATACAGATGTACGATGAATTGCTCTGCTGCCGAATATATCTCATCGACGGTCTTCCCTGGTTGATAAAATATTTCGACCACTTCTTGTAGGTTTTTGTTTTTTTCAAGTAAAGATAGAGTTGTCTTTTTCCCTTTTTTGTACATTGCACTGGTGGTGTCGCATCCTGCAAATGCGTGTGCGAAGAGGATGAACGGTTGCAAGTGTCGGTGGTATGAGGTCGAGTATAAGACGTTGCTTTTTCGTCCCGATGTAACTTTACAAAAGATTATACTGTCCGTATCGCCAGCCAATCCAATTAATAATATTAGTAAATCGACGTCATTACCGACTATTGTAACGGGTCGACTGGAACTTTGATTCATTTCGATAGCCGTGCGCACTATCAAAGTGTCTGCATCTTCCGTTGCGATTTCGGTGATCACGTTATGTCGTTTCAAAAACGTTGATAATAAATTAATGAATTTGTATTTATTGGCGACATTTGATAGAAATTTCGGTTGGCTTAAGATTGACAACTTGTCTTCAGCGATGTCGACGTCATGTGCAACACATTTTTCTCTTCGACGATATCTCTCGTATGACTTGATCCCGATCAACTCGTTATCATATCCATCAAATATAATCGTAGCATTAGTTCCAAAGTGTTTGACCACATATGACAAATAGACATGGAAAATTTCACCATAGGTTTTGCTATGAGGCCAAGCAACGGAGTGTCATAACTACCCTCCACCCACTACATAGGCACAACTTGATAAAAGTGATTCTGATTGAATGAATGACCGAAACATTTTATACAATTGTGACTTTGGTGTCTTTCTCATTAGTCCCTGTTCGTTGAATAAACTTAATGGGAATGGTGAGAGTTCGTACGTAAGAGCATTTCTGGTTACTTCAGCATTACCTTGAAAAAAAACCGAAATCTGTTGGAACCAGAGAAAGGTGTCCACAGTAACAAAGCATTCATCATTAGTGTTGTTCGCATGTTGTGCAGCAGCTAGATTTTTAACTTCAAAGGCTGCGGAAAGCGAAATATTAGCAGCATTCTTATCAACCATCAACGTCATCCCTTTCAATCCTTTTTCGACTGCAAGGTGGCAGTTGATATTGTGTCCGCCAATGATTCCAGTTGATAGCGACATTAACGACCCTCTATATTCGAACGGTGAATGTTCGTTGAGCCAGAATAGAAAGTGCTGGATGTCGGTTTGGTCTTTCTTCATCCGACTTTTTGATAAGTCAACATGTTGTTCGCTTGTTGCGGACCGTACTCCGCAATAAGCCTCTAGGCCCTCCATCATATCAAACGCGGATGGCATTGCGAGCAAGTATCGTGCAACAACACTTGGAGTGACGCCACGACCATGTTTCAGATCATTACCAAAGAAGCGATTCAAAGTTTGTTCGATAACCATATCGCTCCAAACTCCAGACCATGCTTTGTCAGATCTATGAATAGTGAAGTAAGCTCTTTTCGTAAATTTATTGAATTCCACCGGGTCCATCACATCTTCCAGGTTTGCCATGTCCTGCAGGTACATTTGTGCACTTTTTGCGTATGCGACATGACCGGATGCATGAAACAGGGGTAACATTTTTTCAATACTTTGTAAATGAAGGCTCCAATTCTCCAAACGCTTCGCTACGATGAATTGTAGTGCGACCATAACACATTTGGAATATTGTATCCATAATTTGGAGGTAGGGCCATTTTGTTCAAGCTGGTGCAGTTTATTGACGAATGCTTCGGTCATTTGTTTAATCATAGGCTCTGCATTATAATCCCCCATAAGCGGAGGCTCGGAATCCCAATTTTCAAATAAGTTCGTAGTGAAATCGTTAAACTCCTGTCCGTCGTTGATGCTTCCACAAATAATAATACCGAGCGACGTGAAGGATAAAATATGGGCTCTTATGGCTCGTGCGAAAGCATGACCATCTAGCATTTTTTTAACTGATTCCGGAGCGTACGCTACAGACCACAGTTCTTCAAGTCCACTTTCACCCATAATGTAACCGATTGCTCCTAAATAAGACATTAATGAGTGAAAACCACCTAGGCGGACGATAACATTTTTCAAATCTATGTGAGCTGATTGTGCAACTATTGAACGAGCTTTGAAGTAGAGAGGCTGATCGAAAGTAACAAAACAGGTGTTTTGGTTTAATTTCCGAGTTTCTGCTGCTGAGTGGTGTAGAGAAGTATTTAGCGTTGTCAACTTCGAAGGTGGTTCATTTATAAATGGTAAGCAATAAATGTGTGAGCGTGAGTATGTGATGTCATTTGTAATAACTTCCATGAACCCTTTCCATGTTGGTAGTTTTGGAATGTTGAAAAACTTGGCCCACAAATATGCTGAATAGCTTGGCGTTAATAGTGGAGGAGTACCGAGGCGAAGTTTATCTGTCGATACAAATTTGATGCTTTCGAGACCGCTTGCATTGAAGGTCCCACAGGGTATGGTATTAATTCTCTTTTGTGACGCTAACACTGACGCTGGTGGCATTTTTTTACATTTTTTTGAGCCACCTTCATAGCAAACTTCGAAGTCTGGCGTGTATACGGCGATTCCACCGAGGCAATGAAATGTCGCGTGGCCATCTAGGGTTCGAACATTAGCTGCGTTCGGTATTATGATCCGAGCGCTCGATTTTCTCCAAATGCGTTCGGTATATACACAGCGTGGGCTCTGATAAAAATCCGAACGTTCGGTATTTCCAGCCGAGAGCAGTCCGAGCAAGCTCAATCCACTCCGTGATTGCGAGCGGATTTCATTGAGCGATCGTAAAAGCCCTGAACTTCAGAATTGATTGAGCTGTGAATCTAGCGCATATAATTGCAGAAAATGGAATCTTCGAGTGACAACTTTGACCAGGGCACAATCGTTTATTTATGTAATTTATGTCAATCAAGTAGCGTATCAGAAACTGATATAACGGGCCATATGATGAAAGAGCATACTTTTACAAGTAAGTTCACGGAAGTATCTAACCTCAAGAATACCGGAGGATTGTCGTGGGAAGATCCTATTTTGGCCACAACCGCTTCGAAATCATTTTTTTTTTTTTTCCTGAAATATGCTTCAGGGGCCGGTCTTCGTGAGATTCAGATAACAGATAATACAGCCTCCTTGTCATTATCTCCTTGTCTCCTTATGGATTCCTTTGCAGGTGTTTATTCAGCTCTAAGGAGTGTTTCATCTTATACAATCCCGGACAAGAGTAATGCTCATATCAGTAAAACTGTAGTTACAGTTGAAAATATTGCAAATAATCCTGATGCGGCAAATACTATCGAAGATGTAGTACCTACTAAATCAATTCAGGACAGTGCAGACCAAAAATTGTGGACACTAAACGCCACTTCTTCTCTGATAAGTCTGGTGAAAGAACATAATGATGAGTTCCAATCTAAGAAGAAGAAGATTGTCTGGGAAAAAATAGCTCTGAAACTAAGTACAGAATTGAATAAAAGTTTTACAAGTACGCAATGTGATACGAAGTGGAAAGGTTTGAATAAAATTTACAAGGACACCAAAACAAATAACGCGACATCTGGTAAATCACGTAAACATTGGGATTTTTACAAACCCATCAATGAATTATTGCAGAAGAAGCCTGAGATTCAACCTGTAGCAACATGCAGCAACACGAAAGGTGTCATTAAACCTGCTGCACAAAAGTCAAATATACCAGAACAGTGCGAAGATGAAATAGCTGGACCTTCCGGTACCCAAATCGACCAGACGAAGTCCTTTCAATCATCATTCCTGCGTAAACGCAAAAATATACAAAATCCTTCCGAAAGACGCCATCGTGAGAAGATGGCTCGGCTGGATAGATACCTGGACACGTTCGAAAAACTAGTAAAAACAGTTTCGAACAGGAAAAAATTTGACCCTCCGTCAGGCTATGATTCAAACTGAGCTTGCTCTAAATTATAAAATATGTTTTATCAGTATTGAGTTCAATTATGAGGTACGTCATCAATAACTTTGTGATGGATTTGATTTATTTTAAACAAAAAATGCAGTTGAACCGCGTGTAAAAATTCATTTTCAAAGCTGGTTGACAATATTGTTTCTCTTCGCAATTGCACAACCTACTTCGTCAAATCATTTAAGGCATCTTCATTGACTTCTAAATTCATTTGTGACATTCGTTCGTGCTCCAGTTCTGCATTTATGTCAATATCTTCTGGAATATCTTTATATCGTGAGCAAACGTTGTGCAAAATACAAGCTGTTACGATCAGTAGCCAAATGCAGTCAAGTCTGATAGTTTCCAACATTTTCAGGCGACGGAATCTTCCCTTTAGCCATGCGAAGGCGTTTTCAATCACGACTCGTTGCTGAGAAAGCTTGAAATTGAAAGTCTTCTGCTGATCAGTTAGATGACCAATATTTTTAAATCCTACCATAAGATATGGCGCTAATTTGTAAGCCAAATCACCAATCAGGTGGGTATTGTGCGGAAACTCTACTTCTCCTGTTTGAATTCTGTGAAACAAATCAGATTTTCTGAATAATCTTGCATCATGGATGGATCCTGGTTCTCCAGCATACACAGCTATGAAACATTTCTCATGGTCACAAACTCCTTGCAATAGAACTGACGCATAACTTTTCCGATTGATGTATGAGTTGCCATCTTCTCTTGGTTTTTGGATGGGAATATGACTTCCGTCAATAGCCCCAATAGTTCCTATAATATTATTCATTTGGCGTGAATAATCACAGATACTTTTGAGTTCTTATCCATATTGTGAGGATAAATTGTTATGTCCTACCAGGAAAATTATTAATCTGACGGAATCCATTCACAATCTCCTCTACACGTGGAGCTGAGGGCCAACACAAAATGTTGTATTGACGATTTACTTTAAGCACTCGCTCACATGTACGATACAATACTTCCCAACAGGATGCCTTGCTGATGCCAAACCTATCAGCAACACCGCTGAAATACAAGTGACATCATTTTCGTAGATTTATAGATCATAATCAATCGAGGTACATCTATTTGTCACACGCACCGAAAGGACTCTACATTTCCGAGGTACCAAATGAGGATCATTGCCTGCTTTTCTAGAGGCAATTCTGGATGACCTTTGTGAACTTCGTGGGAGATTATGGAGTGTAATTGTCGTAATAAGTGTTGTAACGGGTTATCCCTGGGTTCGGGTACCTCAGAGATTAAGCCGGATACAAACCAGGCCCAACGGATAGGTAGGGGATTTTGCTGGGCGCCAGACTTCGTTCGAAGCCCTCTCTCTCTCTCGCTCTGGGACCCTCCAGCTAGCTAGTCACGATAGAGGGATTTCGTAGGGGCGAAGAATAAAGACACAGACCGAATTTTATTTACCATTATTTTATTAAAAAGAAAAAAAGAAAAGGTGGCGAATTTTGGGCACGCCCGCTACCTGGCGTATAACAATGGGAAACAATAGGATTATGACTGACTCTACTCTAAGTTATTTTAAATTATCAAATAAAGGAACTATCAAACAAACTAAAACTTAATGACTCGAATTACTCTACTGAAAGGAAAAAAAATTATTGATTAGATGGTCGAGCACTCCCACGGCTCTAGACCCGATAGACGGTAGGGAGGACCAAGTCGACTCCACCTACGGTCTATCTCGCTCGCTCTGGCTACGGGACTGTCAGTTGTCACCGTAGCGAGATTGCGTGCCTCGCTTCACGTCTCGTGAGCAACTGACGCGGCGCGCTGTAAAGCGGCGGCGGAGAAGTAGTGGGGCAGGCTACAGCTAAGGGGAAGGCGACAGACTCTGACCGGCAGCAGCTGAGTGCGACGCGTGACGTCAGAGGTCTGTGGCAAGATGGCGTCGAACTGATTTCAGCTGCGAGCGGCGCAACGGTGACCAATCTTGGCACGGTTCCGCGCAGCGAAAACAGCACGTGACCGGGGTTCTTTAGGTTTGAATCCAACGGTTCGCGGGGGAACGGTTGAGATTCAGACACGTGGTCCTCGAGGCACAGTGAATATCTGGGGGTGCGGGTTGGTACCGGGGGTGGGTATGACTACGAAATGGATGGATACTACCTTGTCTAGACGCTCTTGTGGCCTCGGGTGCGACGGTACTAGTCAGTTTACGATCGGAGAGCCGGGGTCGTGCAGGGGTCGTATATTCAGCCAAGCGGTAGTCAGTCGTCCAAGTCGTGTCCAATATTCGCAGCCCGGGTCGTTATATTCCTTACTCTGTATCTCACTGCTCGCTTCGCTCACTCTCTCTTCTCCAACTCTCTAACACTCTCACTCTCTCTCTCTCTCTATACTTCAATTTTGCTTCGCTTTCGTTCGCACGTGGCTTACTAGTCGCTCGTAAAAATGGAAGTGACTTCTTCTCGAGATTTTAGTACCTACCGGCATCCCGCGACCTGCGAGCGCTGGCGGCGACCACTTCGCCATGTGCGAGGGTGGGCGGCCAATGGGCTCCGCAGGGTAGTCGAGCGGCAGGATTTAAATCGGGCGGCCGGACTTAGGCACGTCCGTAGGTCGGTTAGGCGGAGGTCTAACGTGCCACGTTACAGTGTTCGAATGTTGTTGGATTCATTCTGAAATGTCCTTGAAATTGTCTATCCGTATATCTCGGAACGGTTGTTTCGGCGTATCCTTCAACTTTCTCCAAACTGCCATTGACTTCCTCGTCTTCATCGTCGGAGAATATTAATTTTGCACCGAATGCGGCATATGCTAATATTCGATGCACATCCGCATGCACCATTTTCGCGACATAAACTCTCGATTACCTTGGAAACAGTTCGGCAACGGCATGGTAGCGCAGATCAAAATGAGCTATTACCGTAACACGTGATCTAAATCTCGATTCGCTTAGCTCTCGATCGCAAGCTAAATTCCGAAAGCAGCTATTATGATCCGTATTATCGAACACAAACTGAACAAATGCATCATCGGTATTCATCGTTGGCGGGTCCATTATAGTAGACGCTTCATGTAGTTGGATACTATGGTACGAACTGCAAAGCCCCAATTTCGATAACATGTTAATAATTAACCGCGATCCAGTTTTTTTATATACGTAAGTATCCAGTGCTAATTGCAAATTTGAGATGAACGATTTTGGACGAAAAAGCGAAACAATTGTGTGATCAATATAATCACGTTTGATAAAGTTCTCTGTGGTATTTTCCGTTTTGTCATCAAGCAACAAATCACCAAGAAAGCTAATTGATAACGGCGGAATGTCCCTCACCACGCTATCCAGAAACTTACTCGGTGCTGAATAATTCTCACTATCATAGGTGCAATTTAAGATTTCGTTACGGAGTATTTCGGCGGCCACGGTTAATATAGTCTTTTTTTCCATCTCACCAAGCGACCTTTCGTTGCAAAACCAATCACTGCTGATTTTTGATACATTAAATGTTTTGTAGTAGATAATCGTTTCCCTGCCCCGATGTTGTGAAATATGAATTTCATCGCCGTACCGTTGCTTTAGTTTCTTCACTAGATAAACTCATTTCACCCATTATTTCCTGTAGCTCTGAGTATTTAAACTGGAATTTTAAATTTGCTACTTTCTTCAATATGGCTGCGAACCGTATCGACTATAGCCTGTACTTCGGCGTCGACAATGGGAATCCTCGGTTCCGTAGAGGGTACTTTTATAAATCTGTCGTAGCACTTCTTATGGTAAGAGGCATGTACGCTTGTAAGACAGGATATCGCTTGCAAACGCTGCATGACTAATCTTCCTCCTTCGTCGGCCCTTCGATCGGCAACATCTATTATTCGATCTTTCACATAATTGTGCTTTATTGTAGAGACTTGCTTGTGTGCACGATCAAGTGATTGCCCGCAGATCAAGCACAGTTCAGTGAAATTAAAATCGGGAATAACGTCTGAGGCTGGCGGTGGCGGAGACGGAGGCGATAGTGCAGATGGTCCTGGCTGTGATATCCTGGCTGACGTTGGTTTCGTCGATGATACAGCATATCGTTTCCTGCAAGATCCGTGAAAACTGACAGAGGATTTTCCAGACCACAGATTCCACTTCTGATCCTCCTTTTCCTTACTTTTTTTTATCAAAGTCTTCAAACCTTTCTCGCGTACATGAACAATGTTATCTGCATCTTTATGTGAAGGTTCGTTACAGATCGTACAAGTAAGTTCTTGATCCATTTTTCTAGGCAACTGCAAAACGTTGATGGAAAGATGAAAATTAATTCGTTGATGACAGCACGCTTGAGGGGTCTGCACAATCTTATGAGATTCCAAAAAAATCGGTGTTGCGGTTTTCCCATTGACTTGAAGCCACTGAAATGATCTTAATTAAGGTGGTTCTTCACCTACAGTCCCACCAAACGTGGGTTTCAGAGAAGATTTTGAATACTTGTCAATGGGGAAAAAATCTGAAAAAAATCAATCATGTAGAAGATCCTAGGGAGATTGATTTTGCATAATAATAATTCAGAAAAGTTATCAACAAATTGATGGAAAAAAGGACTGTTCAAGAAATTAGCCGATGACACAACTTTGTTTTTAGGTGAAGATGATTTGTCAATTTTTAAAAATACGTAAGAATTTTTTACGAATTTTGTTAAATTGTTGAAAATTGCGTTGTTCATACCTGACAAATTTTTTTCATACATATGACAAGTTTTGTCAGGTATGAAAAACGCAATTTTCAAAAATTTAACAAAATTCGTAAAAAATCCTTACGTATTTATAAAAATTGACAAATCATCTTCAGCTAAAAAAAAAGTTGTGTCATCGGCTAATTCCTTGAACAGTCCTTTTTTTCATCAATTTGTTGATAACTTTTCTGAATTATTATTATGCAAAATCAATCTCCCTAGGATCTTCTACATGATTGATTTTTTTCAGATTTTCTTCCCATTGACAAGTATTCGATATCTTCTCTGAAACCCACGTTTGGTGGGACTGTAGGTGAAAAACCACCTCAATACTTATTTGAATATATGTATATAATGTTCTCAAAGTTTCAATAGGTATTACACATTTCTTTTCTTGCCAAAAAAATTCAGGCAAATCACTAACAAAAACGTTGTCCTTAACCTATTTTCCCCCTCAAGTATGAGCGTTAACTAAAGTTATTAATTTGAATAATCGCAGCACAATTTTCCAATCGTAAGATATGTCATTGCATCGCAATCGTAAAAAATTCACAGATCATCAAGTGATATATCTCTTGACACATGAACAAAGTTCGGAAAAGCTTCAAGGAAAATCCATCCCTCCAGAACTACCCTTATAATATTTTTGTATATCAATTCGAAAAACTTAATGATGGAACATAAACTTGGCAAGACTGTGCAATCATCGTGCGTCGAATCCCGAACTCGTAAGTGTAATACTCTCGGCAGAAAATCGTTTCGAAATCAACCAGTTATGGAGTCCCAAGATTATGCAGCTGCCTCAAATTTTGGAGTTTACAAATGTTAATCTTAGCTCTTACCCGACTCAATTCAATCAATACGGGATATCAAGTATCAAATGAGGTACACCATGGTTGCATGTTTTATAGTTTATCTTACCAATTCATGTACTTTCATTCACTGTCGAACTTGTAAAATATTTAGACGCCAACGTACAGCGCAAGACGCAAAACACCGTCGGAATACGGACAGCTGCGCGTCGCGTCGCTGTGATGACCGTCTCACTCGCACTCATGCAGCGTATATGGGCGGCGCATGCGCGTCGTCGCTCCCGAGCCTGCAATGAGTGCGAGCGGGACGGACTTATGGTTGTCCGACGCTCTCTAAGTCAGCGGCGTAGAGCTGTGAAACTGCTCGGGGGTTGAATTTCATTAGACCTCGAAGGGCGCAATAGATACGAGAAAGTCATAAAGGACTTTTGTGTGGGAAATTTTTTTTTTTTAATTATGGTGAAAAAAAAAATGTATGTAGCGTAATTAACGATGGCAAAATGTTAAAAATCGTTACAACAAGTAAACCAAGGAATGAAAAAATTTAATTTTTATTTGAAAAAAAAATTGAGACTTTTTCCGATCGATTGCCACGTATAAAAGTTGAAAAATACCAATTTTTCGATTATTTACGAATTTTTTAAGATATTGAACTTTACAGCGCTGTCAAATCTGAACTATCAGAATTAGGGGTAAAAGTTACTGGACATTATCGGTGTAAAATTTTACGCTCTACAACTTTTATTTCAAACTTTTTCCCTACCTGTCTTCCTTCACGAGTTAACGGCGAAAATCTATTTCCAGAGGGTTGTTTCACGTTTTACCACCCGACCCCGGGGGGTGAGAACTTTGGCACGGTACACCGACTGTTGTGGGGGTCTCATGCGACTTATATCAAAAAATCAGCCACTCTCCTCGCAAAGTCGATTTCAGACGGATTTTGACTGGACTATGAACTTTCTCGTGGGGAACGTCACAATAAAAGTAATACAGTCCGGTGTCACTTCAAGTCGTCACTCGCTATTCTCCCCTGGCAGAAGGCCGAAAGATACGAAGAATGAGAGGAGGGTTTGGCTCCTCTATGCAAAAAAAATAACATCAAATAAATTGCGAACCCACCAAACAAACGAAATCGTTCCTAAACCAAAACTGGCTTTGGTGCTGTACTACGCCCTCTTGGGCGAGCCGAGAGTCCCATCCGGACTCCCCGCCTGATACAAACAAAGTTAAACGCACCCCCAAACGAATGCATAACCACCAAAACAAAACTCGGAACTAGGCATCCATGTCGCAAACTGCAGGGTAATGACCCGAACACCGAAACTAACAAACAAGCTACTTACGAACTACAGAAGAAGCGAAACACCTGAAGCGAAACACCTAAAGCAAACCCGAAACAAAAAAAAAAAAAAAACAAACACAATCACAAAAGGCCCCAGGGGTTTAAGCTGTAACATTGCATTTTGCAACGCGTGTTACAAGTGACTCCCAAACCCTTAGACGACCGGAGTTCCGTAGGGTGGATGCATAAAGACAGTATGAATGCGTTTAGCTTAGCCCCGAGGCTAAAACTCTCCGAGAGGCGACCGTATTCTTTTTGTTTTTCTTTTACCCCTTCTCTATTATGTGAGAGACGAGGCCCGTACGACGGCCAAGACCCGGACTACTACGTACGCCGACAGACGCACGACACACGGCAAATCGGGTGTTTGGATCCTATTCGACAGACACCACCTAAGCTCTGGAGGCTAGCTTCGGCCGGGCTACCTCCAACATCGACGGTGAGGACACGGGGGAGTGCCTAGGGCACTCTGCATCGAGGGAAATCAGTGGTGGAAGAGATTCCCGCCACCAAGAAGAACCTGCAACCCGTGGTCCTCCGATTCACTGAGCTAATGACATCGTGGTGAACTTCGAATCTTCGCGCGAAGCTAAAATCTACTGCCAGGCGTGAGACGATCTAGTGGTCAATACGCAAATTATTAGGCGATCATATGACTGGGGGGCGAACTATCGATGCCTCGCGGCCAAAGATCACTCTGCCGTAGGCCTGCCTCGCAGGTAGAGCGCCGAGCTCCGTGCTCGCTCTAATTGTAGTTCACATATAATTTCGTCGTAGCCACGAGGCCCTTAGAATTTATTTCGAGTAACGTTTTGTTGAATTTGGAGTGTGTGAGTCCGTTGCAGCGGGTAGAACCTTACCCGAGGTTTTCCCTACGAGGGAATACTATTGGGAGAGCGGCTGGACAACGGTAAGCGTTAGCTAATTTGGCCCGTACTAATTTGAATTCGGCAAGCGGCCATCAGCCATATTGCCGTCTTAGGAGCCACGAGGCTTTTTGAGATTTTTGAGGATCAAATTAAGACGACCTCCGAGTGGGTAGGCCGTAATCAGTGTCTCCCTTCGCGATAGAGTTTTGAGTTTGTATTTTTGAGTTAGAGTTTCGAGTTTTGTGTCATTCGAGTGCTTTTTGTAGAGCCGTAGGCTTAGCACCCGAGTGCGAGAGAGATAGTCTGATCACGTCACTGTCGCGCTCTCTCCCTCTCTCTTACGGAGAGATTCAGAACGTTAGTTTGAATTTAGTTTGAATTTGGTTTCGCCTACGAAGGCAGAGTTAGTTTAAGTTAATTTTAAGTAATAATTTTGGACAATCAGTCTTATTACGCTTCGCGGGCATATTCCTGTCTTTTATCTGTAATTTTTGTGCCGCGAGGTACTGATTTGTCGAGTTCTTTATTTTTGTCATATTTTACTCTGTTATTGCCACCCTACGTGGGAGCGTAGTTATTATTGTAAAACTCGTCAAACGTGGCCAGGTCGCCTATACACGACCTGTAGCCGTTTTACATCCGCGGGGTAGTACCCCCGGGTACCTGTTTTGTTATTCTGTTGTCTATTGCATTATTTTTATTATTATTCAATAAATTCTATTTTTCTTTGTCAAATTCTAAATTTCGAGTCTTTACTGTACGCCTTGCTAATCCTTCAATTTAAATCCCGACCCCTCTCCGCGGTACTGTTGCTAGCCGACGCTTCAGTACGTTTGGTTATATTTTTGTTTAGATTTTTGTAAGCGGCGGTTATCCGCCCGGCGCCCAACTATTCTATCGTTTTCAGTCTCTTGGCCAATTGTAGAGTGGAGGGACCTCGGAGCCTAGCTATCCGGTCTAGCTCCGAGGACCAATAAAAATCCACGTCGCAAAGCATAGTGAATTTGCCCTTGAAAGATATGGGCACGGTACTGAGAGGATTTTCAAGTACTAATAAGATAATAAGATCCTGAAAGTTTCAGATCTCTAACCCAATTGGTTTTCGAGAATAAGCAAAATATATGAAAATCAGAAAAAATGAATATTCTCAGAAACGCGTGAATCGATTAATTTGAATTTTGGATATGTTTCGGGGGCTGAGGGTAGCTTTCAGGAATAAAAAATATAAACTATATCGGTTGATAAAAACCTCAAAAAAATGGCATTTTTGTGTTAATTTTGATTTTCCACTATGATGCGATTCTGGCACAATCATGAAACAATTTTTATCAAATTCCTCATCAATTTTTCTGTAGATATACGAACTCCTAAGATTTTAAAAAACGGTACGCCATATTACAATAGTACATTGTACACCAAGGAGGTAAAGTGGCACTTTTAATCCCGAGTACTGAAAACATCGTGCGAGGGGTTAAAAGGCCTACCTCCGTGGTACACACGATACTTTATATAACGAGGCCATGTTTACCGACTTTTTGATTGTAAAGCTGCCATGCACGTGGAAGCTGTTTGCCACTGTCACCCGGGGATCCGGGGGGCGGCAGCCCCCCGGCGGGGTCAAGGGGCAGAGCCCCTTATGGGGGCAGAGCCCCTTATGGGGGCGGAGCCCCCCCCCCCCATACAATAAACCTATAGTTTTTATATGCATATATAGGAATATTCGAATTATTTCTCGCGCGTATTTCACGGGTTAGAAAGTAAAAAACCACACCTGATAATGATTGTAACGACAAGTATTGAATGAGAATTTTTTTCATTTATAGGAAAGAAATAATTGTTACATATGAGTTTTGAAAGGACAAATAATTCATTTTATTTTTTATAATTGTTCAATAACAACGGAAACATGGTTGAATGTATTGTATTATTTATAATTGTTTAATCACAACGGAACAATGTTTGAATATAACAGTTTTATTTGTTGGCAAGATTTGTTCGGGATTTGAGTTTGACTGCTTATCTGGCATCGATTCTTGAGTTCTAATTGTTTCAATTATTCGAAGTTTTGCCGGTGGAGCATCAGTGTCATGTTGAGAAGGTTGGGCTGGGGCAAAATTCACCGACGCTGATATTATGCTGCCAATTTTCGATTTATTTTTTATTGAGTCTGCGATATAACCTTCCGCAACATTGTTCGACTTCCAACCGCCATGGCGTTTCAAGGTCGTGATGTTTGCTCCGCTGTCGGCAAGCAATGTTGCAGAGGTTCTTCGAGAGGTATGCCCGGTGTATGTTTCTGGGTTGTCTAACTGTAGATAAACAGCGATGTCTTTGGGCATATTGGCGAATTTATGTTTGCCAATGACCTGTGAGGTACAGTGGGGCAATAAAGTTCTTGTAGGGTCGAAATTTAGGCTTATGCGTTTTAGCGTCTACGCTGTTGAGCAGACCCTTCACACCGCATACCCCGCTCCGCGAGCTCGTCGATGCGTTACGGCCTATCGGTCTAGCTATGCATTTTCGGAAGTGTTTCTTACTTTACTCTGAGTAGGTAATCTGCCTGATTTGCCTTCTCGCCTACCGACTCGTCAAACCTCCTCGACAAATACGTATGTCGTATAGAATATATCGTCACCTGATTTCAACTTCTTTATTTTACCGAAAATAAAGTTAAATTCGAACTCGATTTTGATATCATACAGAAGTAAGTTTATGTGATGAGTTTAGAAAAATGTTATCTCAGAATATGATTGCCAACTGATCGAAATTCGCAATTCAGATGCAGCAGTGATCTACTCAATTTTCGATTACAGCCAATTCCTAATTTCATGCAGGTATTATTCTATGTAAGTTTTCTGTTAAATGAATAACATCATATGCATATTTGCAAGTTTGGGACAGTTTGCGTAATCAGCCGGGAATTTGCCAAAGATTAGTTACCTCGAATCTCGATGCCTCGGCGAGTGCAGAAAGTAATAACCAGTAACGGCAATATGACACAATATTAAATAGTAGTTAATATTATTTATAAATCGTGCGATAAATACGAGGTATTTCATGCCAACTCAACCAATGATTTTCCCTCACCATTTATTATATTTGATTCAAATTTTTCAAACGATAACCCCAACTTTAACACCTACTCATAAATTGTTTCAGATTTTTCTTCCGAACCGTTATTCATTCATGAATTTTCGAAACTTCCAACAGAAAGAAACTTTTGATTTTTTTGAAAAACAGCTTGAAAATTCTGTGTCCGAAGACGATCATTTGGACCCCTTTTCGAAAGTGGAAACTATTTTCCTTACATTTATTTTGCTGATTCAAGAAAAAATTATTTCGTAAACGTGGTGGATAATGGCTACCAGAATGTTTTCAATGCAGATGAATTGTATCTTTAGGATAATGGGTCGTAACCAGCAGACATATGATTGATTTGACTTTCGAAAATTGAAAAATTGTAAGAAATAGTATACATAAAATGTGATTGAAAAAAAAATTTAATGAAAAATAGAAGAAAAAAAAAAAAAATTACAATCAATAAAAGTTTCGGTAGTAGAATCGATTGTATTTCTGATTATTACATAAGTGACTTCTGTATATCAAAATTTTTTTCAGTGAAATAAAGGAGTTTGAAATCAGGTGACGATATATTCTATACGACATACGTATTTGTCGACGACGTTCGACGAGTCGGTATAGGCGAGAAAGCAAATCAGGCAGATTACCTACTCAGAGTAAAGTAAGAAACACTTCCGAAAATGCATAGCTAGACCGATAGGCCGTAACGCATCGATGAGCTCGGGGAGCGGGGTATGCGGTGTGAAGGGTCTGCTCAATAGCGTAGACGCTAAAACGCATAAGCTTAAATTTCGACCCTACAAGAACTTTATTGCCCAACTGTACATTTGCCTTTTTGGTAGTTCAAAAAGAACCGATTGGTCGTTGTCTTTTCTGGGCGCATATCTATGTATGTCTGTACCATTTTTGCGAACTCTTCGGTGATGACGAAGCTACGGGGTGTCTTCGTCTTGGTGATTGGAATCTTAACGATGAGTATGTTACCTTCTCTAGTAATGTCTTCGACTGTAATGTTCACTAATTCATTAACGCGACAAGCCCCGGTGATGCCAAATATCAGAGCGATCTGTAATGAACATCGCACGTTTAGTTATATGAAGAAATTGCCAATCGATATTCTAAATACTATTTTTTTCAAATTACCTTTGTTGCTAAATATTCCTTGTCTAGAGCCTCAGTCAAAAATGTTCCGATATTTTCAGATGAAAGAACATTCGATTGTTTACTTATAAATCCAGATGATTGTCTTTTCATGAATGCTTTCAATGTGTGGTAATTGTCGACGTCGATTTGTTCTTCGATTTTAAGGGTTGTTTTTAACATAGAATGTGTGGACCATAGGGTCGATGGTTTGTATTTTTTGCTTAATTCGTTGAAGTACGCCATCACGACTGATTCAGACGTAAATTTTGTTTTGTGTTGTCGCTTCCATTTTGTAAATGTGTCATACGTGGATTCATAAATTTGTTTAGATTTCGATGGCAATAATTCGTGTTTTGTACTTTCCGCTGCTTCTTTGAGATCGGGTGGCGTGGATTCCAGCCACTCGTCGCTGCTGTGCATCTCAATGTCACTCATTTCCTTTTTTTTTTTCTTTTAAACAATTATTGAGGAGGTTTTTTCTTCATGTGATCGAGTAGGAACGCGTTTAACACGATACACACTTAGAGTGATGAATCTGTCATGTCCGCTGACGTCACGTGACGCGCCGGTATCTTAGCGCGCCGACATATTGGCACGGCGGATTGAAATAAGTGTCCGATATTATTATACATTATTTTCTCCTGATAGCGATATTTTGAATTCTTTGTTCAAATAATATAATTGTAACACAACGTAAAGAACAAGAAGAAGGAGAAGAAGAAGGAGAAGATGAAGAAGGAGAAGATGAAGAAAAACAAGAAGAAAAACAAGAAAAAGAATACGAAGAAGAAGAAGAAGAAGAAGAAGAAGAAGAAGAAGAAGAAAAATAAGAAGAAGAAAAAGAAGAATAAGGAGAAGAACGAGGAAAAAATAAAAATGAAATAAATAAATAAATTTAAGTCCTAGTATACAGCACTTTTAAGTCCTAGGACCTAAGAGTACCACATTTAAGTCCTAGGACTTAAATGTGGTACTTTAGGTCTTATACTGAGGCATCAAAGAGCGAGAAAAACATGCTTGCGTTGTATAAAAAATTAAAAACCATTTTTTATGCAAATATTCGCTTTATTTATGTATTTCAAGCTTGAATCTTTATCTTTATTGCTTACATGTGTTTTTTTAATTTATTCAAAATAGCTATTTCTAAGTGAAGAGTTAAATCATTAAATATGAATGAAAATCAACTAAAATATCATAAACATTTTACACTTATAACATAAGAAACAGATTTGAGTCAGTAAATTATAAATGAATAACAACAAATGTTCGAAAGTGGTATTAAAAAAAAAATTTTACATCTTCTTTTATTATTTATTATTTTATCTTTTTTGACGTAAGAGGACTGAGTCGATAACGTATCATATGCGACGACTAATAGCGGCAATTTGAAAAATATTGCATGCCTTAAGCGCGAAGCGCTGGGGTATGCTCTACTCTCACCTAAAAATCAAGATCCAACGTTTTTTTTCGAATATTATCGCGAACTGAATCATAATTGATTATATTCATCATTGAATATTAGGACAAGAGTTTTTTCTAAATATCTTCGATATAATTATTTAATATTCATTGACATTAGAAGATATAACGTTTGACTCAGACAAAAAAAATAATTATTGTTATAAATAGAGAAATGACTATTTTAAATAAATTGAAAAAAACATATGTAAGCAACAAAGATAAAGATTTAAGCTTAAAATACATAAATAAAGTGAATATTTGCATAAAAAATGGTTTTTAATTTTTTATAATATGGCGTACCGTTTTTTAAAATCTTAGGAGTTCGTATATCTACAGAAAAATTGATGAGGAATTTGAAAAAAATAGTCTCATGATTGTGCCAGAATCGCATCATAATGAAAAATCAAAATTAAAACAAAAATGCCATTTTTTTTGAGGTTCTTATCAACCGATATAGTTTATATTTTTTTTTTCCCAAAAGCTACTCTCAGCCCCCAAAACATATCCAAAATTCAAATTAATCGATTCACGCGTTTCTGAGGATATTCATTTTTTCTGATTTTCATATATTTTGCTTATTCTCGGAAACCAATTGGGTTAGAGATCTGAAACTTTCAGGATCTTATTATCCTATTAGTACCTGAAAATCCTCTCAGTATCGTGCCCATATCTTTCAAGGGCAAATTCACTATGCTTATACCCCTGGGGCCTTTCTCTTTATTTTCAATATAACGTACATCGTTTACTTCAGTATCGTCAATCTTCTACCTCATAGAAGTTAATGACCATTATTTTGATATCGTCCGGCAATAATAGCGAAAAGCAATAATTAATGAGTCATAGCTCTAGTAGCCATATATTAACCTACATTAAGTTCCTATTGTCTTTTAGATTTATCCATGTACCTATATAATATACCGAATAATCAAAAGACAGGTTAACTCTAATACCTTGTGACTGTGTTTGTCATTTATCTAAATTTCCAAGTAGACACAATTCAAAATGTTTCAATATGATAATAATTTCTAATACAGATTGGACAGAACTACAAGTTATGCAGTCAAGTAAGTCACTAATTTAATCGTCATCAGAAAATAAATAGTAATAATCCTAATTACTAGAAAGTCAGTGAATCTTGCAAATTATCGATCACTGACGTTGAGGCCCGAGGGAGGAGGGTGTAAAAGATAACCAAATCTTGAGTAACTCAACGTGAAAGTCGAAATCCCTAGTTAAGATTACCTTTAGTTAAATATATAAAACCAATATCCTGTTCAATGATTTGAATATTACCGACAGTTACGCCATTGTCGAACTCAAGTTCAACAGCGTACAGATGCCCGAAATTGAAATATATATCACTCTTGCGTCAACCGTCGTACAACGCTCTTGCTTTAACTGTCGTAGGTGATGTTCTCACGTCAACTTTCGTAGGTGACTCTTGCGTCAACCTTTGTGTATAGCTCCCACGTTGTTAGATTTTTGTTCTATTATATTATATATATTTCTGTTCACTTTTGCGTTACTACGTGCTTTAAAACATTGTCGATTAAGCAGTATATTTCGTCAATAAGTTATAATTACTGTGGTTATTTGTCAATCATTGTGAGTTAATAGGTGTGTCAAGTAAACGCTCAAGAGTCGGATTTTGACTACAATTTGTAAGTTCAATAAACTTGAAAATTCTGTCCAACTCTTGCTTTGTCTTACTCTTGGAAATTTAGATATCTCCCTTCCTCTTGGGTCCCCCAAATGAACTCACTTGCGAATAGAGTCTATTTATCAAGTATTATTTAACTAGAGCGTAGCCGACAAATTGTTTTTGTTAATTTTGATAATTAACTGGCGCCCAACGAAACCTAGTATTCTGAGCCTCGACAGCTCTTGACCCAGGCCGCGTCGAGTAGAAGCGTTCAAAATAAAATACTTAATCTTGTCAAATTATTAAATCATATTTATTAGTTAGGCGAAGGTAACAAGGGAGAAAATCGCTCCTGTCTCAATATATATACAGGGTGTTGCAAAATTCGCGCACCATCTGCATACCAGCGGATTCCTTGCGAAAAATTAAGACGAGTGGCCTTTGCAAAAATGTCCGCGAGAACTTAGTTTTCCCGTGAAAGCACTTAACAACGAACCAATCAGCGTTCGTCTTTAGAAAAGCCTGTCTAAAATCTGCATCGCCGTCTGCCCCACTACGGAGAAAAAGACAATAATGTGTGGTGTTCCCCGCTCCGCCCGTCTAATGTTAAGCGCTTACGGTGGCTGCGAGCGCGGCGGGAGGAGCGGGGCACACCACATATGATTGTCTTGTTATCCGTAGGGGGGCGGACGGTGATGCGGATTTTAGACAGTCTTTTCTAAAGACGAACGCTGATTGGTTCGTTATTAAGTACTTTTACGGAAAAACTAAGTCCCCGCAGACATTTTTGCAAAGGCCACTCGTCTTAATTTTTCGCAAGGAATCCGCTGGTATACAGATGGTGCGCGAATTTTGCAACACCCTGTATATATACCGTGACAATCACGTGAAACCGAATGGATCCATGCTACCGGACAGCGAATATTGGCGAATATGACGTCATTTTAGCGGGCTAACCATTCGTTGCGCTGAACAATCCCTAGGTTGATTTTGGCGCGCGGTCGATGCAACTCGGCAGCCATTGTTGATAGAAGTCGGCTGACTGTCAATACATCGCGGAAGGTAGGCATGTGGGGTTATGTTCGTTTATTTTAAGCAAATGATTAATAAGGTGAATAAAAACTACGTGAATAAGCTATGAATATTTATCAAAAATCTATCAATTAGTTTTGAATGATATCTTAATACAATCAAAGAATTGGTTGTTCTCGATGAACTCTTTGATTCTAATTAATTTGCAGTTATAGCTTAAGTTAATTCGTTGATTGTACTATGATATTATTTAAAACTGATTGATCGATTTTTGATGAATATCAATAACTTATTCACGTAGGTTTTATTCACTTCATTTATCATTTGCTTAAAATAAGCGAACATAACCCCACATGTCTACCTTCCGCGATGTATTGACAGTCAGCCGGTTTCCAACAACAATGTCCAACAATGGCTGCCGAGTTTCATCGACCGCACGCCAAAATCACCCTAGGGGTTTTCAGTGCAACGAGTGGTTAACCTGCTAAAAATACGAAATATTCACTTTTCGGTAGCATGGATCCATTCGGTTTCACGTGATTGTCACGGTATATATATACATAAATATACATATTTAATTACCTTTATTGGGGAATTCAATTATTTGTTATCTCAAACGAATCAAGACCGGAACGATTGTAAATGATTGTTAACCCAACAAGCCGCCTGGGATAATTCATAGAATTTCGGGTTCTACCCTAATCCCAGTGCGAGGTTTCCGTCTATCCCAATAAAAAGAGTATATCTTTTTCCTGCTTAAGTTACCTAAATTCGTGATTACCGATCTTGATTCGATACAAGTGAGATCCTACCGATATACCGTTAGAGGAAGTACAATAGACTTCCCCTTATCATTAACTGGACATAGATAAATAAAAATAGAAAGAGAGAGAGAGAGAGTTACCATTTCTATTGTTTCTTTAAATCAACTTTATAATTGATAAAACGTCAATTTACATCAACGCGAAAATTGTGAACAGGCTTCTCTCTATTTTCATTACTATTTCATTGTTAATAGATTCATTCCTTATTAATAAGCTTTCACGATACCCACGTCGGTGACCCACTAAATCATTTTATAATTTTATAATCATTTATAAATCATTTTGATTTGCTTTATATGATCTTAAATCGTTCAAGGATATAATTTAGCTTTCATCAGTTAATTTCTCATTTTCATTTGAACCACCTTTTTTTTTATTATTTTTATATTAATCAGCCTCAACCATAGTTTGGACAATTCAATTAAGACCTGTATAGGACTAGACGGCAACGATCCTATTTACCGATCTATTGTAAGGTAGGTCTTAATTAATTATTTTCACGCATGTGACGGATAACCAAATTCCAATAGTTGACAGGTCCTCGCTTGTTAAGAAAACCGTTCGGAATTAACAACCACACCACCCATACCGTCCGTCACAGTGGTCTACGTTACCGACCGAGTAGGCGACAGAACATTGAGGAAATTGAGCCAGTAGATGGAACCAGGGTCACAGCAGGTTAAGGAATCCATTTCCTGGATCACGAGGAATCGAACCTCGTGTCGAAGAAATCGAACCTTCTTCATGAGTTTGCGTTTTGTCCGGGTATGCTCGGCAGGACTCGTCGGTGTGGCTGAGCCAAGCACACCGTGCCCTAGACGCGCATGTTGTCCAGTGGACATCGGAAGTTACTAGATGCTCGTATATGCATGGAAGCAGTGTCCAGTTAAGTACTAGCGAGAGCGAACTTCTGCTAATGCGCAGCGTAGTGATCACAGATCGAAGATGTTATGACGCCACACAGGCCGACGAGCGATGATCCGAGACAGGCAATCGATAGGCGATGATAGAACACGTGACTAGAGATGTTGAACGCAGTCAAATAAGGCCTAGCCAGACGGACGAGTGAGTCGACTAGTACATGACGTTGATGGCGGACAATCGATCGATAGATCGATTCAGGTGACAGGCCCACAAGTTGAGGTTATGTTCCGTCAGCCGGGGCGACTAAATACTCCAATAAAACCAATTGAAGAGGCCCAAAAGGAAGCAGACAACAAGCCCACGGAAGGCTTGCAATAAGGAGCATGCAAGTGAGTCTGAAACAAGACGCCCGAAGGCAGAGAGCGGGAGAAGAAGCTCAAAGATGGAAGAGCAGAAGCAGCCGGCATGCAAGCGCACTTACTTCAAGAGAGAGAGAGAGGAAGAGAGATAGATAGATAGATATATAGATATATAGATATATAGATAGATAGATAGATAGATTTATTTAGCGTTTCGCTACTTATATACCTCATTTACAGTTTATCTTACAACTTAATACTATCTACAGTACATATATACATTTCCCTCTACCGGTAGCTATCATGTACCCTCTGCTCTCATGTATTCTCTTAACCTACGCTTAAAAACTTCCACACTTTGCGCTGATTTGACTTCCTTTGGTAGGTTGTTGTATATTTGATACCCCACATACACCAATGTTTTTTGCTCGGCAATTGTTTTGCATCTATTGATTTAGTGATTGATTTGGATATTTTCTCTCTGTCTTGTTTTATATTGGTGCCTATCTTCTGTGTGCCTCTCTTCATTGCACAAATATTTAGGCACAGCTCCAATTTTGGTCTTATATACTAGTATACATACATTAAACCATATTCTTTCCTCGACCGACATGAAACATAGGGTTGACAACATCATTTTGATTGGTGTGTATCTTTTGTATTTTAGAATGGCTCTCATGGCTCTGTTTTGAGCTTTTTGCAATAGTTCACAGGTGTATTTGTTAAAGTTAAGCATTAGGGTACTACAGTATTCAAAGTGCGGCGCAATTATTGGTTTATAAAAGGTGACACAAGTGAACATTGATACGAAGCGGCTTATTCTTTACAGAAAATTGATCTTCGCCACTTTCTTCGCTATACCGTGCGATTATGTGGAAATTACAGGCTCCAAGCGCGCAGGCGCTGATTTATTACAATATTACGAGGGACGCCAATTTCAGACGTGCCACGAATATCCCTAGAGTCCGTCTGCTATTTGTTTCCGATTGTTGTCAAATATAAATGGCGTCAGACCGTGGCAGGAATAGGTTATGTTTGTGTGAATCTAGCAGACGACAGAACTAGGGATGTTACTGAAAAGTTGGTAGAGTTGCTAGCGCGATTCTGCCGGCCAATGATATTCGAATAAATCAGCACCTGCGCGCTTGGAACCTGTAATTTCCACATAATCGCCCGGTATTGTAACATATTCGGTGCTATAAGCAACCAATATAGACCGAACAAAGGAATAGAGGATTAGACTAATCCTCTGTCTTCGACCAAAACGCTGACGTCACACGAAGAGGCAGGGATCGCGACTATATAAGCGGCACGCACGACAGCTCATCAGCGTTAGTCGGTATAGCACCACAGCGACTCACAGAAAGATTCAATTTAAACGGCTTTGATAGAGAAATCTATCCGAGTCCGTAGCTAGAGTAAAATCACAAGGTTAGATAGGTGGCTTTCGGTGGAGTACCCATCCTTTTCCCTGCCTTTCAACCTCAAAGAAAAGCCCATTTTATTAAACTTTCAGTTTCGGTACAGAACTCACAATAACTGCGGGTATCGCAACGACTTTCGAGTCCGCGATCATCCCGCAAAGTTACAATATACGTTCCAAAACTATCGAATCTTAGATATTTATCAACTATAACTCCGAGGTATTTTATTTCGGTTACTAACTCTATTTTATCGTTATTTATCCTTATGTCACAATCAATTACATTTAGCTTTCTGGGATCACGTATTAACATAAATTTAGTCTTTGACGTATTTAACTTTAGGGAATTCATTTCGAGTCTTTTAAGCACTCTTGCCAAATCCACATTCAGCTTACTCACTATTTCGGACCCACTTGCATCGCTCATCTATAAGATTGTATCATCAGCAAACATTTCACACGAACAGTACTTAATTTCTCTAACCAGATCATTTATGTATAGAATAAATAGTAGCGGTCCCAGTACTGATCCCTGTGAAACTCCGTGTCGTATCTCCTTTTTTGTAGATGTAACATTTCCGTACATCACTTGTTGTGTTCTACCTTTCAGATATGATTCAAACCATTTGATGACATTTCCCGTTATACCATACCGCCAGGGGCGGTTCACGAAAATTGGCGCCCTAGGCCTGAAAAAATTAGCGCCTCCTTCCCAATAAATCGTAGAAAAAGCATGGGACAAAATTAGTCATTTTTATGTTTCAAAAATGATGTAACCAAAACATATACTGTAAAATATCAAGCATACATATATTTATAAGTGGGTAAGAAGTACATATATATTATATGTTGAGGATCCATTGCACGGGATTAACTCGGTTGCTTTCTTGCTTTTATGCTTGCGAATCTCGCCAGCGCGCGGCGCCCCCTCTGCCACGGCGCCCTAGGCCTGGACCTACCGGGCCTAGTGTATAAGCGCCCCTGCATATCGCTCCATTTCTTGAATTAGTAATGTCCTGTTCACTGTTTCAAAAGCACGCTTAAAGTCCAGAAAGACCAATCCTATCATTTTACTATTGTCCATGTCACGCCTCCACCTAGTTATTATATTTTGGAGTGCTGTTTCACAAGAGTATTTTTCCCGGAATCCCGACTGTTCTTCGGTCAATATATTACTTTCTTCGATGTATTCTATAAGTTGCTTTTTGACCGCTAACTCTAATATTTTTTCATTCGTCGGCAATATATTAATTGGTCTGTGTTCTGCAGCTTTACACGTCCCTGCTATTTTCAGGAACTATTATACAGTTTTTCCAGTCTTCTGGGAACACTCCTTGTTGCATATATTGGTTTATGAGTCCTGTAATGTCCTTACTTATGGTTGCCCACGCTATTTTTAGGCTCCTTGTTGCATATATTGGTTTATGAGTCCTGTAATGTCCTTACTTATGGTTGCCCACGCTATTTTTAGGCTTTCCATGTTTATTCCCTCGTCGGTACCTTTTTTATCTTTTATACCACGTATTAGCTCATCTAATTCTGAAAAATCTACCTCTTTTAATTTTGAAAATTGTATTTGTTCAATATTTTGAGCCTCTTCGGTGTGGTCATGCGTACTCCCGTTAGTATGAATATCGCTAACTATATTTTCTATACTTTCGATGAAAAATGTATTGAATCTGTCAGTACTCGTCCCCTCTGCCTTGTGTTCAACATTGTCAAAGCTCATCTTTTCTTCGCTGTGCAACGATGTATTCTTGTTTCCGATTAGCTCTTTCAATGTTCGCGACATCTTTGTTGGGTTTGATTTTGTATTGTCGATACTCTCTTCATAATAGCTCGTCTTTTCTTCCCTTACTAGCTTCACAACTGCATTTCTGCATTTTTTATATTGTAACCAGTCTTCTTCACTATCTGTCATTGTGGCTTCTTTATATGCACAATCCCGTTTTTTACTCGCATTTCTAACATCCTTTCGAGATCCACAGTTTATTTTTCCAACAGATCGGTATTGTTTTCTTCCTATGAGGCGCTATAATATTTACGTCTCAGTAATACTATCTACTACTCTTTTCGCTACATTATTTATTCCAGTTTCACCATGGTCCCACTTACTTACAAGTTGACTAACTAGGAGAATATCGCACCTCCGGGTCATGGATCTTGACCAAACTTATAGGAGTGTTTCCTTGAGCCAAAATATGATGTACCTGCTGAATAACTCTCCGCAATGGACCTTGAATCAATTCACCTAAATGTACAATAGAAATCAGCGTAATCTGGGTTGTGCAAATTGCCATGAACTAATCAGTTTTTGTGCTGCGTTATGAGATTCTACATTGTACTGAATATTCATACATTAAATACAGTCATTATTGTATATCAGATTGTTGAAATTTAACATCTCAGCTATAGGAAATCACTCTATTATATGACTATCAACGCATTGCTTCTCGTCGTTTATCACTCGTACAGCATTCATTTGGTGGATTTGAAGACTTTTTCCCACTTGAAAGATGTTGAACATATATTCAGTTTCAATACTAAAACTAGCAGCTTACAAATCCTGTAAATTATCACATAATAATAATTTCACCACAATACCATAGTTATTATTTCAGAAGAATATACTGTAACTTATTAGACCTAGCAGCCTGACGACGGTTACCGACGACCAGACGCGTACCATCAACCGCGCATATCAGCTGAGGTGCGAGCAATGGCGAGTACCAGCTATATAAGCAGAGCTGTCAGACGGCTCCTCAGCAATACTAGACATAGCGTCATATTGGCTCACGATCTTAGTTTTCTGAGACCAGACAGTAAATTTAAAAGTCATAATATCGTCAATATTATGCAAGCAAAGAATCACAGTTTCGCTTAGCGAACTGCCTTACTTTTACGCAATATCCAAACATAAACAAACAGTATTCGCTGATTAGCAAAACAGACGAATATCAATGAGTTAGAATTAAGCATACCATTGTATTAATTTCGATTGCAACGAATTTACCTATTCACAAATCATATTCCAGGTTGAGCGGTATTGATTCTATTGTTCCCGATATTTCCTTGGTTCAAATAAAAACTTTAGATAATATACAGCCTTGGCAGAGTGCACGCTTTCCCAGGTCAGATACAGCTTCGGTGACTGCTAACTGGATCCAGGTCTGATACAGCTTTAGCGAGGCCTAGCCGTACTCAAGTGTGATACAGCCTCGGTGCAGCGCAGTCTCCCAAGTCTGATACTGCCTCAGCGAGGTGAACCTCCACCCAGGTCTGATACAGCCTCGGTGTGCTTGCATACCCAGGTCTGAGGGAGGCGGCTACGGAAAGGCAACTTTCCCTAGTCCGTATAAGGCAATTTGATCAGTCATTATTCTAGATTCATTGACAGGGAGGCTCCTAATTCTCTTAGGTGCAAAGCACTCACAATAACTTGTGTCTGCGCCACCTCCGGTGACGCATACCATCAAAAAAGTTACAATACTTTGTAACGTTTCCGGATTACTCAGGCTGTAAAGCTATAGAGGAATCCGGCGTTATTGTGAGTACGTTTGTCCTTGCGACGTGAGATGTCTAAAAATTGAGATAAAGTTGGAACTTTTCAAGCAATCAGGTAGGGAAAAGTTGGTTTATGCCACAAAAAGCCATCTATCAATGTTTTGGTCTATTCCTATTGTCACAAAGCTTCCTAGAATTCCTTGTTTAAATGCACCGCCAATCGGTCACATGCCGTAACTATATTTTCAAAATTCAAACGTCCCTAAAGACACATCAAATAACTCAATTTTTCACCGCAACGAATGGGTGGCGACACCGTCATAGGAGAGTAGCTCTCAAGAAGCCTAACCGGCAACACGTGCATACACAGAACAGAAAAGTTTCTAAAATTTGCAACAGGCACTGGTGATAGTATACATTATATCTATTACCGATCTGATAACAAGTTTAATATAATCGACACCCGAGTAGGAGTGAACAAGTGGAACTAAAATTATAGTTAAGTGCAGTTCATGTTAAATAGCCCTAAGGTCTGGAACAGAATAAACATTATATATTCTACCCGCCACGTGTTTGCTAACTTCACCAAGAATCCTTCCTACCTGGTGCTGTACGAATTTATGTTATATTAAATTATTCTTAGAGATTACTTATTTCTTACTTTTTACATAATAATCATAAGAAAACCTCTTAATAGAATTATAGGTACGAGGGCCTACCCCGTAGCCCGAATTCCACGACGCCTAACGTCGCAAAACATTAGGTGGCGCTCAACGATTCAGCTAGCCCAAGTTTCAACGCCTTGGTGCACGCGGTTAAACCATTAGCTTCCCTCGTTTCAATATTATAGTGAAAACTTAATACGTGTCGCACTATCTCTCTAAGGGCTCGGACTAACCGACCCTTTTTCGTGGACTCGCACTCGCGTCTCAGGACGCGAGTGGACGGTTTCCCGACAAAGCCACTACTATACAGAGCTGCAGTTTTCACCCAAGCCTGTCTTCCTGTCTATCCTGTCTTGAAAACCTGAGATCCGAAGCTTTCGCTTAGGACTGCCTGCCAGACTCAGAAGGTTTCCCAACAGAGCTGGAAACTGATCTTTCCTCTCTATTCCTATATCTTGCGACGTTGGAAGTCACAAAAACCCCAAACCGCGCGGGGAAATGAAACCATATTGAAAAATCACCGAAATTAGCCGAAACGAGCCGAAGACGATCGGCCGCAAGGACCGAGGACCGATCGTCACTTGAGTATCGAACGTTGATTGAGACGCGAGTGTTACAGTTGAACGAGTATCCCCAAAAGTATCATTTTGCGTACCCAAAGCCACGTATTGACGGCCAGTAACTTTTGATTAAAGAAACTTACAACAAATGCAAAATTTATTAGATTTAGACCCACAGCAAACGTACCCGATAATATATGACACACAGACAATACACCCACAAAACACACAACACTGGGACGACAGACAATTACAGAAGTCAATAACACTCGTAAGCGCGATTAGATCGTGGAATATAAAATACACAAGGGAACGTAATGAAAACCTACACCAATTTCTAAAAAACCTAAACGATATACAAATAACCCACGGAATACGAGACAGAGAATTGATTGATAACCTCATACCGGTACTAGATGGTGAAGCAAAAGAGTGGTACCGATTAAACGAAGGAGAGTGGAACACTCTGCAAGAATTTTCAGAACACATACAACACACATTCGCAGACACACAACGAACTGATGGGATAGAAAAAGAAATGAAAATCTGCGTACAAGACAAAAATGAACCCATTCCAGAGTTCGTATTAAGAATAAGAACACTCTTCACACCGTTAAATCCACGATACACACTAACACGGGAACTAGATATCACCTACAAAAAACTCAAACTAGAATACAAGCAATACATGAGAGGATACGAAATGAAAACATTTCAACAGCTGGATAACATAGGTAAACAATGGGAAACAGATAGAGTATGGGAGGAAACGAGACGAAGCATGGCCAGAATGCAAAATACACAACAGATAGAATACACACACACACACACACTCAACCCCACAGACACAAACACAGCAACGTAAAGTCCTACTACCAACACCAAACATACCGCCGACATACACATATACAACGCAACCAAGACCACATACACAACCACCACAACGTCCAGCAATTACATACACAGCACCAAGATACACACCACAACGATACACGCAGACGGATACAACAGTACACCGCTGTTTTGACTGCAACGCACCGGGACACATGAGATGGCAATGCACAAAACCACAGCAGTCAGGAAACGAATAAGGGAACAGCCAACACGGGTGGAGGTAGTTCCCCAGACACAAAACACATACACACCCGAACACGCAACATATACCATTACACACAATCCGCGCGATCCAAGATTCCATATAAAAGTAGACATGGACGGAATAGAATTTGGTGCACTGATAGACACAGGATCAACACACAACAATAGCTTGGACGTGCATATTAGGTATTGACGCAATCAGACAATTTGGAATGCGATTAGATTTCGTAGATAACTCGTGGTCAATGAAGGAGAAACCAGACTTAATGTACAGAATGGAACGTTGGCCACAAACAACCCCAGTACCAGTGCAACGTCCGAACAAACATGAAGATAGCACAGAGCAGAAAGAGAATAGACGAGTAAATGAAGATCCGGAAAAAGTAAAAGAAACACACAATGAAACAAGGGAACAGGAAACACAAACACACACGAAACAAGCAAAGGCAGCAGCCATACAAGAAAAACTAGCGAGAAGAGCACAAGAACAGATGCAAAACACCAACAAACAGGAACAAACACACCACCCAGAAGAAAAGCCTTAATGCCAACCCCAGATTTTCCACCCAACCCATACCTATACCCCAGACACCATGAACCACCGCGAGTATGCAGCGGTATACAGCAACTCACAGACACACAACAAACGGAACTACAGACACTCTTGAAAAACAAAATCACTTCACAACCAGGTCAACCAGGCCTAACGCACTTAACAGCACACAAGATGGACACACAAGGACACGCCCCCATGAAACAGAGATACTACACGGTTTCACCTAAAATAAAAGACGCAATATACGCGGAGGTAGATGAAATGATTAAAGAAGACGTAATCTCAAGCCCAATCATGATGATTAAAAAACCAAATAACACATACAGATTTTGTCTCGACTTTAGAAAAGTTAACACAGTATCACGTAAAGACGCATACCCACTACCATACATGACATCAAAACTCGACAAATTACGCGCAGCACAATACATATCCAAACTCGACCTCAGCCAAGCATACTGCCAAATACCACTACACGAAGACAGCAGACACATAACAGCATTTACAGTACCGGGAAAAGGATTATACCAATTTAAAAGAATGCCATATGGATTAACAGGAGCACCAGCTACCTTCCAAAGATTATTAGACTAAATAATTGGACCAAGATCAGAACCGTACGCATTTGCATACCTAGACGACATAATAATAGTCACACAAACATTCGAAGAACACTTATACTGGTTAGGGAAAATATTAGATAAAATCACACACTCAGGACTTACGATTAATCCAGACGAATGCGAATTCGCATGCTTGCAAGTAAAATATCTAGGATACATAGTAGATAAACACGGCTTACACGTAGACCCAGACAAAGTACAACCACTAACAGTCTACCCAGAACCTAAAACACTAAAACAGCTGAGACGACTAATCGGAATGGCGTCATGGTACAGGCGATTTATCCCAAATTTTGCACACACAATAGAACCACTCACACGACTCTTAAACAAAGATCAGAAATGGATGTGGGGAGAAGAACAACAACACGCAACGAACACAATCAAACAAATACTCACAACACCACCCACGCTGACACGTCCCGACCACACACTACCATTTCAAGTACAAACAGATGTAATTGGAACAGGTATAGAAGCAGTACTAGGGTGAATTCCTATCAAAGTGTATTTGTAAGTGTACGGACGATAGGAATTCACCAGGCATGTATTTTTCGTTAACAATTTATGATTTTATGAAATTGCAAGTTTACGAATGTATATTTACGATGCTTTTTTGGGAAAGCCCTGGGAATTATGGGGAATTCTGAGTAATTCGTGTGAATTCTGTGGAATCCCCGGAAAATCTATAGGGAATCCGTGGGAATAGTGAGGAATCCCCGGTCAAATCTATAGGGACACCGTGGAAATAATGTGCAATCCCTCGGAAATTCGTGGGGATAGTGGGGAATCCCCAGGAATTCTGGGAAATCCCTGGAAATGCTTGGAAATACGTGGGAATTTTGGGGAATCCCCTGGAAGATACATGGGGTAGTCTGGGAAATCCCCGGGTCCTGAATCAAGAGACTCGGTAGAATCTCGCGCCAAGTACAATACAAAAAAAAGTCAAACGCCGCGCGAGACTCCACAGAGTCTATATACCCGAACGGGAGCTAACCGGCGTGGTAAGGATACAGTATTTTCCTAATTTCTTCCGCTTCACGATATCCCGGGGATTGAAATAATTATGTCAGAATGTAGACACAAAGAGGTTTCATTTGAGTGCAACTTCAATTGAATCAGTGTTACGGAAAGCTGAAATATGATTAACTTAAGTTTCAGAGTACCCGTTTCGTCTGAAAAATTTTTTGTCTGTTTCTTCAGACCAAACATCTATGCGGATGACAATTGGAAAAGAGTGGCCACCACTATAGAGCCGAGATATACTAAGTACTCGACATCAGTTGCCAGGTGGCGCTCTTGTCGACGCTGTGATGTAGATCGAGAATCCATTACCCAAGACCACGGAATACGGACTGACAGACTCCCGCGACTGAGCTGCCAGTTCATATTTGTACATCTGAATATTTTGCAAATTTCATTCTTTTTTATGCTTCCTATACTTAATTATTATGATAAAATTCACATCTGAAGTGGATAACAATCTCTCATGAAATGACGAAGCGCGCAATTTTGAGGTTGGGTTATAGATACGGTTATTGAATCGCATGAAGTTTAGTCTACAACATGAGTTAATAAGTGACAAAGCTTACATTCAACGTGGCAGGTCTTGAATATGTTATCGTTCATTCACAAATATTTTCGTATATTCAATGGGTCAAATATTTCATATCTAATATTTCATTATCTATTAAATTCAAATATTTTTACGGACTCTTGATGGGTCAAATATTTCATATTTAGTACATGCACACAAGAACATATCTTTACAGTGCTTGGAGAGCAACGAATAATAGCGTGTGTCATTATTTCAGGCCTCTGTGCTTCCAACATATTTATATTATGCTACCACATTTGATATTACTGCTTATCGAGGGATTCAGACGTTATGAAATGCATCAGTGTACATGCATTAAGAGGCTCATAGAAACAATTGGCAGAATGCTGACAACCAAGCGAGCCTAGCGAGCTAAGATATAGAAAAACCCAATCGTGCGAGCGTAGCAAGCGAGCACAATTATTAGGTGGTCAAGCAAAATTTTAGAAATAGTATTCATATCATACTACCACATTTAACATTACTGCTTATCAAGGGATTCAGATGGTATGAAATGCATCTCCGTACGTAGTCAAGCAAAATTTTAGAAAAAGTATTCATATTATACTGCCACATTTAACATTACTGCTTATCAAGGAATTTGGATGGCATGAAATGTATACCATATGTGCGTTGAGCTACTCATAGACAGAATTGGCAAAACCTTGACAAGCGAGGGAGGATATAGGAATACCCAAACGAGCGAGCGTAGCGAGCGAGCACAATTATTAGGTAGTCAAGCAAAATCGTACAAAAAGTGGTGATATCAACCCCAAAAAGCACCACTGGTGCGAACACATTTCGCCAAGTACAATAATGTGGTCACTACTCCCAAAAAATTCTATCAACAAAAAATCCTCAATAAAAGTGGTATTTTAAAAATGTCTACTTACAAAAGGAATGAAATCAGATGGAATTGCCAAGTACATGTCTTCTGTATATCGCGTGACTAATGGAGAAAGGGCGTAGGCGACATGTTTGCGCCCTTCTGTAATTCTTAAAGGCAAAAGGGCGTATATGTTTTTTTTTTTCATCATTCGACTGGAAATTCGGCGAAACGGAAAAATACGTCAACATTGAAAAGTGAAAAAAAATGAAGGTAAAAGGGCGTAAACGCCACAGATACGCCCCGAGCTCTTTAGAAAAATCAGTCGAATTAATGCCAAAAGGGCGTATCCCCCAAAAATGTTCAGATTTTCGTCCGAAACAAATTTTGGCGGATTCGCTCTGCTGGCATTAATCGGCATGATTTCTTTTATAAAGCTAATGCCAAAAGAGCGCATCCGCCAGAAATGATTTTTGGCGGATACGCCCTACTGGCATTAGTTGGCATGATTTTTTTCAGGAAGATGATGCCAGAAGGGCGCATCCGCCAGAAATAGTCCACTCTTCGTCAAAAGTCAATTTTGGCGAATACGCCCTTTTGGTATTAGCCCGAAAAATGGCTACTGGCAGAAAGGCGTATTAACGGCGGTTACGCCCTTCTGCCTTTATATTTTAGGCTGAAAAAAAAAACAGCACCTTTTTTCATTTCAACCGATTTCCTATCGATTGGCGAAAAAAAATATATATACGCCCTTTTGCCATTGAAATCGCACTTTACGTCGTTTAGGCCCCTTCTCCATTAGTCACGCGATATCCAACTCCCTGAGGGTTGGCTGAACGTAGTAGTCATAGTGTTAAGTTGTTCTATTTGTTTGTTTGCTTGACTTGATTTTCTTCAATTTCCTCTGATTATATTTGTTCCGTTTGATTGATTTTGTCTATTTAATCTGATTTGTCCGTTAT
Source organism: Tenthredo scrophulariae (assembly GCA_963978835.1). Lineage (NCBI taxonomy): Eukaryota > Metazoa > Arthropoda > Insecta > Hymenoptera > Tenthredinidae > Tenthredo > Tenthredo scrophulariae. The sequence continues at coordinate 5,445,783 of OZ022234.1, forward strand.
ATCGCATAATACCTGGTAATAATTACCTGACGAAATATCTCGCTTGATACCTTCTTTACCGAGTGGTACATACTGCCTTGAGTTCTAGCCACCTACTTGTGCTGGTGCTTTTGCGGTACGTATTATTTGGGGAGGCATGAACAAGGTGTGAGAGGAATAAAATTATAGAGTAATTCGAGTCAAGCGAGTTATTGCCTCAGCCTGTTAATTATAGGGCGCATCTCAATGTCAATCAGAGAATTCTGCTCATTAGTTCGAATCCGTCGTTAATTTAGTTTGTCACTTTGCTTGAATTCATCAGAAACATTTATCAAGCTTTTTATATCGCCGGTAATTGATTAATAACTCTAGCACGCCGCATTAGAAAATTTGCTAAAGAGTATCGTATCGCTCGGTGATACACAGCCTGCAAAGTAGTTTACTGCTGAGAATTGTTACTCAACATTCCATTGCATTTCGTAAATAGGCTATACTAAGTAATTAGGCAAGGCATAACCTGGAATGCGAGAAAGCGCAGCGCATGCAGGTTACGCCAATAAACAAGTCAGCATGACACAGGTAAGAAATTAGGCTAAAGACTGGGCCGCGCTCAGTCGTGAGCAGATATTGAAGGAAACGGAGGCGATCTCTCCGAATACTCATAGACTCGAACCGGAGCAAGTGCTCCAACTCACCTTTTGTACTCCGGCATATATTAAATAAAGATACTTTGTCACTATCTAGCACTCAGAGTGATTTTCTGGATCACCTCTGGGGACAACCCTAGAATCCCCTATCCTCTACTCACGGAAGTTCAAATAAATTACAAGATTAGCTTGCATTGTATCGCTTCTACGGCGCTCGCTAGCTAACCGGCGTGTTTACATTTTTCATGTCGCTGCGTCGCAATAAGGCTCAATAATATAGTACTCTTTTTTTTGATAACCAGTATTTCTAAGTAACATTCCCACTGTTATTTCCGCTTATCATTCTGCATTGTTAATCTGATAACTATTCCTGTACAATCTGAATCTGTTCTGGCTTAAAAGTTTGGTATCGCTAATTAACGAACAATATACGAAATTGTAGATTTCATTGAAGGATTTTATATCTTATGTCCAATGTTTTATTCATTTAATTAAGAAGGTGAATGCACCCACTTTACCACTACCTTAGTAAATCTGAGCTAACCGCCGCTTTAAGGCCGTCGTTCTGCCAAATATCGTTAGAAATTTGAGTAGTTATCTGTGAAACGACACGAATGCGTGTCTAGCGCCCAACACTATCTTAGATTCGATTAATTAGTACTCTATCAAGGAACGCCGTAGGGTGCGGAGTTAGAGCTCTGGAAAACCCCGTTACAATATTTATAATATATATAATATATCTCTATAATATATCTTTATAATGGTGTGAAATAGAGACGAGCAGAGAATGGTAGCTAAAACTAGTGATTGAGTGAGGTAAGCGAGCGAGATAGCGCGGGAACGAGAATGAGAGCTAGAATAGAAAGTGGGAATGAGAGATAGAATACAGCAAGAGAGAATTAAGGTGAGTGACACTACGCCTTTCTCAGTTGCTGTGGAAACGCATTCCAAAGATATAAACTGGCCACGGAGGACGAATTTCTGAAGGCCTTCGTATGAATAAAGTACCGGGCCACAGTCAGCAGAGAGCTCACGGAGATAGCAGGGATGACCAGAGCGAGTCACAATAAAGAAAAGCGCGAGCTGAAAGTAAGTCCTGCGATCGCGAACCGAGAGCCAGCCAAGTACCCAGCAGTGTGGCGTGATGTGCTCAGCACGAGGAACCCCACAAACGAAACGCATACAGGAATTCATCAACCGCTGGACTCTGGTGTTAAGCACCCCAGATAGATCGTTGTAGACTAAGCAACAGTAGTCGAGAAGCGGGAATACAAGCGCCGTCGCCAGCATTTTGCGCAGCGATGGAGATAAGAAACGCCGAGAGGCAGAGAGTTGAAGGAGGGAGGCATGCACGCGTGCAGAGATGGCAGCAACCTGCTTGGATCAAGACAGCTTACTGTCGATGACGACACCCAGATCCCGAACCTAGTCTGAGAAGGGCACCAGAACCCCGTTCAGAAGGATTGGTGACGCAGCAGCTAGATGTCGTTTGGAGATGTAGGCCGAGCTACCATCAATTATGGCTTGGGTCTTGGCCACATTTAACCGAAGACCGTAACACCTGGACCAGCCAATCATCGCCCCAACATGCTCATTCTCCTCAGCGATAACGCCATGAAGTCCTTCCACGCAACAGAGTAGATCTGCAGATCATCAGCGTAGAGCATGTGTGACGTGTGACGTAGTACCTGCGGAAGGTCATTGACGAAAAAAGAGAACAGCAAGGTGTTGCAACCCGAGTTTCAAGGTGTTGCAATCCAGATGTTTGATTCACACTTTGGCAATACTATGGAATGTGCAAGTACGAAGCCTTGACGCAACTAACAACTACTGCAGACGCAGCACGACCTCCTCAGCGTAATAAATAAGCGATCATTGTAATACTCAGAGTTAGAACATCAAGACCGATTGTAGGGCAGACTATGCCAAATTTCCGTCAAACTAGTGAACCACATTTGTAATACTTTCAATTAAATATATTAAACTACACTACTTTGTATGACTGAATTCTAATTCTTGATTCGACAATGAACCTCAAATAAATTGTAGTTGTCTGAAGGATTTCGCGATCCCGATCACAACAAAGGGGCCGAGGGCAGAGCCCTGAGGGATTCCGGGATCGAGTGGACTGCGACCATCAACACTAACCAGCACCTGCGACCTACCCACCAAGTAGGATGCCACCCAGCTCAAAACGCGCTGTGAGAACCCAAGAGCCGCAAGCTCAGCTAAAAGGACAGTATAAGAGACGGTATCGAAGGCCTCCGCGAAGTTGAAGAGGACGACAACAGAGAGTTTGCGATCATCGATGCCCCGACGGATGTCCTCAGTCAGCCTAAGAAGCGCAGACTGCGTGCTGAAACCCTGACGTAACCCCAACTGCCTTGGATCTAGCAGGTTACGCTCCTCAAAAAAGGCCAAGACCTGCAACAACACCACGCACTCGAAGACCTTGGCTAAGAGGCACAGATTAGCTATCGGCCTGATCTACTGGAGGGAGGAACGTGACTTGACCTTCCCAAGCGGGAGCACCCTCGCGAGCTTCTACCGAGCCGGAAAGATAGCGGTATTCAAGGAAGCATTCAGTAGAGACAGCAGAAACGGAAAGACCACTGGGAGCGCCTCGTTCAGATGACGAAGCGAGGAGTCATCAACCCCTCGAGCCTGAGAGACAAAGTGCGCTATTGCATCCATAAGAGCCTTCGGTGAAATGTCTTTGAAATGAAACAGCGAGTCGTCGTGCTGAGGTTGAGGCAGAGACGCAAAGAAGTTCGCTACTTCAGAAGCAGCGGAAGGACACTGCGATATAGAGGTAAAATGCTGGTTGAGCTCCTCCACCGAAAAATCGCCATAGTCATTACAGCGATCCGCAACAAGACCCAGGCCTCAAAGTTCCTTCCATAGCAAGCGGGGCTGCTCAATAGACGTCAAACGGCTAGAGTAAAAATCAGAGCGAGCAGCAGAAATCTGCTGGTGAAGATCGTTTCGGACCTGTCGATAACGAAAGAGCGAGATTTGAGACTTCGAGCGCTTGTAGACGCGATAGAGAGTGTCTCTGGCTCGACAAAGGTCCCCAAGTTCCGATGAGATCCAGGGCGGCTTGCTTTTCTTCCGCCTACATTGACGGTAGGGAGCATGCAGGTCCAAGGCTTTCGTGATATTCATCTGCAGGCATCGAAGTTGTTCGTCCACAGCAGACGGCGTCCCGAAAACAGCCCCGTCAGAGCCTGCAAGCTCACGTAGATAAGTTTCCGGGACGAAGTTATGATACGAGCGCGCTAAATATTTCCCAGCGACAGTAGGGGGAGCAGGACGACAAAAATTCACTGCGATGAGGTCATGAGCGGCAATGAAAGGCGCAACGGACTGGCTAAACGAGTGCAGAGCTGCCTCCTCACTTAGGATGCAGAGATCCAGCAGCGTGTCAGAGGAGTGCATGTGACAGGTTGGCGCAAAAGGTACAGAGAAGAAGGAGCGAGTGGTATAGAAATCCCGCATATTTGCAGCTTCATATGAGTTGCAGAGCTGATCAGCATTGAAATCGCCTAAAATGACGGCAAGACTGTACTCGAGTACAAAACGGTCGAAATCGTGCTCAAACCTGTCGAGATTCGCCGCCTTCGGGGGGCGATAGATCACCGCGATTGGAAAAGGCAGCATTGACACCGACTTGACCTGTACCAGGATAGTAGATAGTGTCAACCATGGCGAGTCATGACAAATGACGTCACCAGGCAGAAGCGGGGATCTGGCGCCACTGACGTAGACGGCCGGCAGCCTGATCCAAGATGGCGCCACCCATACAAACTAACATGGCGACTGTTTTTCAGAATCCGAAGTGGCGCGTGTTTTTGAAAATCCAAGATGGTGTTGTAATGCGAATTCCTAGAGGTGTCGCAACGATAACAAAGACCCGCAATACATAGAAATGCACCAATTCAGCTTGTTGGTGGCAAACTTAATGTATTAAATGAGTGTTACGTGAGGAGCATGAGCTCGAGCGGAAACTAATATTGACTCACGCAACAACCAAATATTAATATCCACGAAAGAGTGAATGAGTGATCTGACTTGGGTCAGATCAGGTATGTGGGTACGTTGTTGCTGAACCCTATATGGAGTCGTACCATATGTGTAAAAAAACGATTGAGGCCTGACTTAAAGAGAATACAAAATGAAGGAAATGAAATAATATGGAGATTAATTAACTGGTAGAAATAAGATATATTCTGAAAGCGATTATGGAACAGTTACTCAGGTGAACAATAAGGTTTGACAAATGAAATGATTATGATAATATGTAAACTAAATGCCAACATTAGTGTAAGTTATTGGACTAAACCTCGGGACGAGGATCCCTAATGATCCTACGACTAGGGAAATCCCAAAGTCTCAGAGACTGTCGTAGGGTCATCCGACTCCCGGGTTTACGGAGCTGATTTTAAACCTACCGAACAATAAAATATAAAGTACTATAATCCAGGCTCGGATAATATGCGCGATAATTACACAAATATCCGTAACTCTCTCTCTCTCTTTGTTGGTTTTGACAATTCTATAACCAAATATCTGGATCGAACTTCGGGACGAGGATCCCTGATAATCCTACGACTAGGGAAATCCCAAAGTCTCAGAGACTGTCGTAGGGTCATCCGAGTCCCGAGCTCGATAACCCAATTTTTAGAACTATTCGTACAGAAATATTGATATGAACAAGATCAGAGTGAGGAAGGGAAATCCCAAAATACTAGAGTTTCTAGTATTGGCTCACCCCGACGATGCACAAGAATGAATGATTATTGATATAAATCCAGGTGAAATAGTGAAAAATAGCGGCTAGGTAACTATAATTAGGCGAATTGCATCAGGCTGATGACTGATCGTGAAACAAACGGGAGACTTAGCTTTCGTTGTCTGACTGTGATGGAATCGGGAACTGTGGGGTAGTCCAGGGTGCGTCCTTGTCCCTTCTTTGATGATGCTTCACGAAATTTATATGTTTCGAACTGACGTTATATCACGATTTCGTTATTAATAAAGGTTTGGGGCAAATACGGGTAATTATATTAAAAGAGAAAAATGAACCTCTAGTTTTAAATAGTTCTGATGGAAAGAAAAGAGAGAAAAAAAAAAAAAAAGAGTGTGTCCCTCACACTGAATCCAACACTAGGTTTTATGTGTCTTTTGCACTGAACTATGCTAATAATTTGATTAGTGATTTATGAGTCTATCAGGTTAGAGTTTTGCTCATTGACGGGGAGCACAAGGCTTTCAAGACCGTCACTTGGAGATTTTACGATGCGAGACTCTAGCTTGTATATCACTTCCCCGGGTTCACGTCTACGCGCCTCGCGATTTGACAGACGAAAGACGCTGTTTGCTAAAGAGATGCAGCCAGGTAACCGTGCGCGACAATATGTGTATTAATCCGCGCGGTTAATTAACCAATTAGATGCTTAGTCTCTTCGCGGATGAGTTAGACGCGTCGCATCCTAGGGAAGCTCCTTGGTCCGCGGCTTGCGGCTCCCTGTTCCGCCACAGTCGGTTGACAATAACCATTATAAATTTATGCATTCGGATTCTTTCAATAATTGACATACATTCCTCCATTCCTTAGTCTAGTTGTTTTCCTTAATTACGGATTATCACCCCTAATGGGCACCCCTATTTGTTCTTGCGTGATTGCATTATAGATCAGAGGAGTTACGGCAAATCGTCTATTGGTGCATGGTCAGCAAGACTAGATTTGCTGACCTTTCTAGCGCTCCGAGGTGCTATACATAGAGACACTATGGAAATAAAGGGAAATCCCCAATAATTCCTGCAAATTCCTAGGAATTCTTGGAAATCCATCGGGATTCGGGGGAATTCGGGGGGGAAAAAAAGAGAAAATCCATGGAGAAGTCTGGGAAATCCGTGGGGAATTCTCGGGAATCCCCGGGAATTCTGGGTAATTCCCGGCTCCCGAATACCCATAATTCCGTGCGATACTAACACGGCGACAGCGACGGGCCGTGTCAGAATTCAAGCCTCGGCCACTCCCTCTAACCTAACCTAACATAACCTAACCTAACCTAACCCGACCCGACCCGACCCGACCCGACCCGACCCCGCCCGACCATGGTTGCCATGGTAACCATTTCCTGACACGGCGGCAGCGGCGGCGGCGGCGAGATATCTTTATAATATAGAGAGATATACTTATCCACATACATATACATACACATACACATACACATACATGCATATACATATACTAAAATTACTGCATCCTACATTTTGACTACATTAGGACTATAACTATAAGCGATTTCTATTTATAATATCAGGAATCTTGGGACATGACATATTTTACTAGGCTTTTACCCAACCTTTATTTCTAATTTTGGAGCTGATTTCTCTGATATCCCAAAATCCCTAACTATCCTACTAATCTATCCCTTTAGCTTAGTTAAATTTGTTTAAATATATAGGTACCAATCCTTACTCTTTCACTGCCTCCCCATTTATGCCAATCGAATGCGATTAGGGAAACCCTCAAAGTACTAGGTGCTGTCGCCTTCGGGCCTTTTCTGGTTATACAATTGTGATTGATTATTATTGGAAGGATTGCTACCTAGAAAAATAAAATCGGTTGGCTTATCTGCTGGTAGGTTATACTTAAACAGAAGTTTTGTCGATCCTTTCGGTATTTTACGGCACTAGTACCTCCCAAAAAGATGCGGAGCGGTTCTTTTATGGTTCTCGTTCGGATTATTTCGTAAGCTGTTGTTACGGTTCCTCGGTTGATTTGCTTGCATCCCCCCCAAGTCCAGACGGGTCAGGACAGGTGCTGCTCTCAACAGGCCACAGGTGTCCTCATCCATGATTTGTTCATTATCTCGGCACTCTAGTGTCCTCAAATTGGTTATCAGCCGTAAAAATATTCCTCCCACGGTCGGATGCATGTTGTTCATCATTAGATGTTCACATTTTGTTAATTTTCCGACAGCCTCAAGGCCAAACTGCCCTCTGATGTTCGTATCCATTGAGATGTCCAAGGAGACGATTTCTTCTACCCATTCCGTTATTTGTTCGATCGTGCCTTGGGTTACCCAGCCACAACCTACTAGTTCTAGTTGCCTCACGGATCGAATCGCAGCTGCGAATTCCGGTCTTCCTTCCGGGTCCTGCTCGTTGAGTTGCAGGAAATCTCCGGCTTCGCCTAATTCCGGGTTTTCGTCTTCGTCTCCGATGCTTTCAGGCCCGCTTCCGTACATTTGAAGTCTGTACAAGGTATTACTCAGGCTCGCGTTCTTAATCATGGCTGTCCGTATTTTATGATCGTCTGTACTAAAACAGTTTGCTATCCTCAGTTTCTTTAAATTATGTTGTGTACCCAGAAAGGTTGCGATAGCACCCATGTCGAGGTTAGGGCACCGGTCCAGGGCTAAACAGAATAATTGTGGGGCGAGACCCAATGTTCGACCCTTTAGATTATTGTTACGTGTCTGTAAGTCCTTTAAGTTTGGATTGTTTCGCAGAATTTTTCCGAGATCTGGGTCTGAAGGTCCCACACAATCTCCTAGTTTGAAACTGATCAGCTTTGATTGATATTCACCAATTTTCCTCAGTCCCGCTGGTCTGATTTGTACCGTTTCAATGTCCAGTATTTGTAGCTTTTTACATCTCTTCGCCGCGATGGTAACTGCCTGCGTAGGTAAGATAGTTGTTCGGTTGATCTCTAGGTAGGTTATATACTCCCCACATCTTTGTATCGTCCAGTAAAATCCTTCCAGCGTTAATCGAGTCTCCCAGCCATTATTCCACATCCAGCTGGTGGTGCTTAGGTGTCTTAGTCCCTGGTGTGATAGCAAGCTGGCTTGTCGCCATAGTCGTGACACTCGTTCCAAGGCGGCTCGTTGGTTGTATGGTAGATATTTGATTATCGCTATCACACATTCTAAGGTTAGCTGCACCGGTACCCTGTGTGCATAACCTGGGGCAGGTTCTGTGGGTGTCGTCTCTACGGATGGTTCTGGTATTGCTGGCAACGTTTTCAGATCATGCCACTTGTCGGCCCTGAGGATCTTGAGTGCCCTGTTATGTACCACTAGCCCTTGGGTTTTTTTCTGTGCTGCCACTGCTGCTTCCGGTGTTGCGAAGGTCAGGAGTGCTGTATTGCCCGTTTTCTTCTGGCAGACGACTGCTCCCTGAATGTCGTATGCTTTGAAGGCTTTTAGGAGGTCCTTCTTTTTGGTCCATCTGGCCAGGCGGGTTACATATAAGCGTCTGCCGCTATCAGCCATGGTTCCTTTTAACAACTACGTAATATAATGAAACGGTTCCGACTAGTCGAAGATGGGAGAGAAAAGGACAAAGCGTCAAATACAAATAGCCAGCTGTTTGTGACATAGACCCACAACGGCCGTTCGACGATCAACGAAGATTCGAGACGCGTGACGTCAGAGTAGGCGGAGAATAGACTTTATAAGCGGCTGAGCCGATGGCTCAGCAGCGATTCTAGGTAGAGAACGAGATCGACTCTTTGGCATATTATATCAGACGTCTAGCCTGAATAATAAAGTAGAATCATTAGTTGAAAATTCAAATCATCGGAAAAGTAAAATAACATCATTCAAAAATTCAAGTAACAAGAAAAATAAATTCAATATTCATAGAAGTCTAACGCAGATAACCTGGTTAGCAGATCCAGCACAAATAGAGGCAGTATCTAAAGAGGTAATAGTACTCACCACTTTAATAATTTGAACAAGTCAGACTAAAGAGAAAATGTAAATGAATTATCAGATGTGCACGAGCCGATAGTATTTGGAGAATAGGAAGTAAAAAGTAGATTTAATGCCACGTTTGTACAAAGATTCATGTTCAGAAATTTTTTTTTTTTTTTATCATTACTTTGTTTCAAATACACCACATTAAACAGATAACGAACCAAAACCGTTTTTCGTCTGACACCGTCGGAAGTCGCTTGACCAAGACGTCCTAGTGCCACACGAGCCAAGGTAGTGTAGATCAGTTTCCAGCTCTGTTGGGAAACCTTCCGAGTCTGGCAGACAGTCCTAGGCGAAAGCTTCGGATCTGTGGTTCAGGGTTTGAGTCAGGTATATGAATAGAGAAGATAGATCAGTTTCCAGCTCTGTTGGGAAACCTTCCGAGTCTGGCAGGCAGTCCTAGGCGAAAGCTTCGGATCTGTAGCTCAGGTTTAAGACTGGATAAACAGGAAGACAGGCTTGGGTGAAAGCTCCAGTTCTGTATAGAGGTGGCTTTGTCGGGAAACCGTCCGAGTCCTCGAAAGAGGGTCGGTTAGTCCGAGCCCTTAGAGAGATAGAGAGAGGTAGAAATAGAACAAAACATTAATAGGTGGCTTTTTGTGGCATAAACCAACTTTTCCCCACCTGACTGCTTGAAAAGTTCCAACTTTGTCTAAATTTTTAGACATCTCACGTCGCAAGGACTAAGATACTCACTAAAACGCCGGATTACTCTATAGCCTTACAGCCCTAGAAATCCGGAAACGTTACAATATAGAAGGTGATAAAATGCCTGAGGTAAGAAAAAGAAAGAAATTATTTGAGAAAGGGTTTGTCGGATGTAATGGTATGATTAGTTAATTTCTGCGTATTGACTTGGTAAAGTACGAGATGTTATTTTGGAGGTGGTGGGAATTTCTGTTAAAGGTACGTTGGTTGGTTGTAGCTGTTCAGGTTTATCTGAAACCTTGAGGGTTCCCTTTCTAGTTCTATTAATTACTGAAATAATGTTCTTCCGATAATAGATTAATGCTATTGTCAGCGTGATTCCAAGTGTTAATGAAAACCCCCCTTCCAACATATACGTGTCTTGTTGTTTTCCTCGGCGATGCTCCCCCAATTCCTCTAGTTGTTGTTCGAGCTCGTATAGAGACTTTCCTTCAGTGAATCCCCGTTTTACCTTCATTGGAGACTCCTCTATGTATCTCATTAGTTCCTTGTTATTCAAGTGCGGGGATATATAGGTGAGGTTTAGCGACAGGTTGGGTTGGTATAGATATTGCTGCTTCTGTGAGTAGAATTCCATTCCGGGCAAGGTAACGTGCTTCGTTCGGCCCATGCAGCTCTCTTTCAGATACAGGATCCCCGTTCCTTTGAGTGTAATCACCTCGTCTTTGGAATTTTTGCAAATGATTTGCACGGTGTCTACTCCTTGCAATGAGTAAAGCCATGCCCCGATTGAGTTTAATCGAGTCCGGTACGGTTCGTGCCTAACTTTCAGTCTTATATCGCAATTTCTCAGTACATCCACTTCCGGGTGTAATAGTAATGATATTTCGCACGTGGTTGATGTCGCTACTTCGAATAATGGTAGTTGAGTTGTGCAAAGGTGGATATTTTTAGTGATGACGCAGTCGCGGATATATTTTTCGTCCGGCAGAAAATAAGATTGGTGATTATCGCTCAATCCATTAAGGTATGGTGTTGATGGTATGATTTGTGCAGAGATCGTCGTGTTTCCCGCGCGTTGAGGTGCTGGCCATGTATGTACACGATAAAGATGATAACTGACTCTTTCCACTAGTGGTAAGCGGATCGTTATGAGTAGTTTGCCGCCATGGTATGCCACTTCCGTCCTTGAGATCTTCGCAACTTCCTCATTCCGATATTGCGCGCGTTGTATAGGGATCTCGTAATCCATTACGGTATCATGTATCTCGCCAATCATGGTTCTGAACTGTGTTGTTGTTATTAAGCTACCGTCTATTTCTTCATTTCGAGCGCGTTGTACGACGGTGACGAGTTTCTCCGCCGTCTTTATGTAATGGTCCAATGACTCTTCCAGTCTCATACTATACGCGGAAATATTTAAGAAATAGTCGACGTTTGCTAGTCCTTTTGTTAATCTGTTTGTCTCGTTAATGATTTTATTTATGGCTATTTTGTGGGTATCTAATGTTTTACGATGTTGGTCCGCGACTTCGTGTAAATCGCGTAATTTACTTGATACTATATGCGTTTGATTCCGTAATATTTTCGTTAACCGCCCCTGATCTTTGTAAAGTTTATCGATTTCCGAGTTAAAATATTTTGCATCCTCAGTCGTCAGTGTTCCGAAGAGTGAGTGGCTTGCTGCTCCTATGAATGCAAACGGTGCACTCCGCCGTCTGATTGATCTTGGGAGTTCTTCTCCATCTGTTAGCGCAACTTCATTAGCGAATTTTTCTAATTCTTCGTGGGACCTCTTGGCTTCCATGATTTTCTTACTGATACTCTCCTTTTGCAAGGTTATGCAGTTCCTCTCGTTTCCGATCGATTCACATTCTTTCTTGATTCTGTCGTACTCGGCCGCTTCCTCTGGAAATTGTTGTTTCAGTTTCATCAGGTCGATGAACAGTACTACTCTCCATTCGGCTCGTTTAAGACGGATGTTATGGGTCTTTTCGAAATATAGCCCCGGATTTTGATTTATCTCCATGACCTCGTAGTTTCCTTCCGCTCTTATTTTCGCGATCAAGACTACCATCATCAGTGCCATTAGACCCCCCATCATGTTCGCGTAATGCACGTTGACCTGATGATTATTATTATTATTGAAAAAAAAAAAATCTGTTTGTTTGATTATCGTTATTGTTATTATTATTAATGTTTTTTTTTTTTTTTTTATTTAATCAGAACGACTAGGGAGCCCTCAAAGTGCTACGCACTGTCGCTCTGAATTTTATGCAATTATTATTTTATTGTCCGATCGTTTGGGTTTACGTCATGTCTTGTGGGGTTAAGGATATGGGTCAATATGCCAACTCAAGTTTGTCTGTGTACTTCACAAATCTTTTGCCATCCTCTGCCTCCAAAACCACGCCATTATTTTCCAGAATTTTTACTATTTTATAAGGGCCTTGATATCTTCTACTGAATTTTCCCTTCCTTACCTCTATTAATACACGTGCCATGTCTCCAACCTTTCCTGTAAATGGATTCGTTTTCTTGTCATAATTTGCTTTCGATGTTCGCTTGGCTTGAACTAAATTGTTCGCAGCCAAGTCCTGCATTCCGGTTAATCTAATTATTAAATCGTCAAGATACAAGTTATAAGTTATCAGCCTCTCGTCTGTAGGAAAGGAACTTGGACAACGCGCTATCTTCCCATAGACTAATTCGTGGGGCGTGAAATTGGTTCCTTCGTGGACTGCGGTGTTATAAGAGAACATTGCGAATGGAACTAATCCATCCCAATCGTCAAACTCTCCTATATAGTGTTTAATATACTCGGTTAACACAATATGGCTACGTTCTAGGGCCCCATTGGACTGTGGCCTATAACTTGATGTGGTTATGTGTCTAATTTTGAAGGCTTTCGATAACTCGTTAAATAATTTGTTGACGAAACTAGTTTCTCTATCGGTGAGAACCGCGCGCGGGGCGCCGTATTTTAGAATCAGGTTTTTTACTATCGCGTGTGCCACAATTTCAGCTTTTATATCGGATATCGGTACAGCGATACAGTATTTGGTAAGGTTATCCTGCATAGTCAGAATATGTTTATTGTTATTGGGCGTCGTGGGGAGGGGACCGACCGTATCTAAGGATATTTTTTCGAATGGTTCAGACGGAGTATCCGTGATCAGCATCGGCTCTCTGGTTTTTACACGAACGAGTTTTTGTTCCTGACAACTCTTGCACTTGCGGATAAAGTCGCTCACATCGTCCCTTAACCTTGGCTAATAAAACCTTTCACGTACCCTACGGTAAGTCTTAGTCACCCCTTTATGTCCACCTATCAGACTGCCATGTAGTTCAGCTATTATTTCGGAGCGGATTTCCGGTGCCGGTACTCGTGTTATGCCTGTGCAGACTGTTACATGAATATTCTCATCCTCGAAGGTTTCTACCACTAGGTCTGGCCAAATACCGTTCCCTAATTCGTCGGAGAAATCTCCTGTTTTCGAGATTCTAGAGCTCGCTATTCCTAGGTCAAATTTCTTAAACCGTTTCTCAGACTATCAATACATATTTTATCGAAGTATCTGTTTTTAATTACTACGCTGAATACTCGATATTTTCCTCGTTCGTGAATAATTATCTGACCTAATTTTGGTTTCACTTCCTTTTGATGGTTGAAGTTAATTATTTCTAAATCAGTCAAAAGTCTGGTGATGGGTGTTGCCGTTTCTGAATCTATGGATGTAAAGTGTACGTAATTATCTTTTAAATCTGTCAGGCTCCCCCGACTGACGGTGATTTTATTCTTTCGACGATCACGAGCCCCTGGTAAATTTAGAGGAGATGTGGGAGTTACTTCTGGAAGAATACCTTCCGCTATCTGTATGCCTATAGGGCCTATCTGAGAATTTCTTAACTGTGGCTCTAAACGCCTTGGAGCTTTAGGTTTAAATTTTGATCGTATTTCATCGCTACTTCCCTGTTCGTCAAGTTCCAGTATTCCTGTTAGCGTATACGGGGTAGACAATGGTATTGGTCGGGGTGCGGTTATCGGGGTTGGAAGCACGGATTTTCTCGGCGCGCGACTGATAATTGATTTATTCAGATTTTCCTGAATGTATTCCGTCGCAGGAGCCTTATCGGTTGTTTTGATATTGGCTTCTGATTTTCTCAGTAGGTTGCTAATTCTTTGATTTAGTTCCTCGTATTCAGTTTCGTCATTATATAAATCCCGTGCTATTAATTTTTCCCGGATCGGCTCGTCAGGTTCCTCCCCTTCTGATATCGCATTGGGGAGTTCTAACACTGGATCCTCCGGATCGTCTTGGGTTAAACTTCTGTCCCGCTGTAATTGGTCGAATCGATCAAAAGAGTCGTTTAATTTTTTAAGGTTTATTGGTGCTCGGAATTTAAATACGTCGTCGTCTACGTCGGCGTCAGAGTCAGTGTCTAGTACCTGTGTATCCATTTCTATGGTGATATTTTCTAGTTCAGATTCGATTTCGGATTCTATCGGTATTGGTTCGTCAATCGGCTTTGTAGTGGGCTTCAATGTCGGTTTTGGGTGAAAGTCTAAGTTTGGTAAAACGCTTTTGCGTTTCCGATAGGCAGGTGGTTCTGAGGACTCATCATCTGACGAGTCGTCAGAAACGCATTCGCCTATCGGGGCTAATGCTTGTATTGCTCTTGTTTCTGCAGGTTTCGCTTTCGAGCGTGTCCTGGTTGCTATAGCGCTTAAGTCCGCCTCCAGGCTCGTTTTCGATCTAGGCCTCGGTTTTGTACCGGTGGTAGTCTGTTTTGTGATTTCCGAAATTGATCTAGCTATTGGTCTTCGTGTAGCTGGGACGGGTAATTTTGACTTACTGGCCTGGTTAGTTGATTGTTTATTTACTGGAACTAGGTTCCATTGCTCTCTAACCTGTTCTATTATATTTATAGTCTTAATATCCCGCTGTTCCTCTGATGGTGGTTGTTTTGTTTTTAGTCCAGTGCACACAGTGATCTTAATACCGGTGCCCTTAAAAATGAACCGCAGCATGGTACGTCCGTCATTCCAAGTTAATCTATCGTTTCCGGAACCGATCTTTGGTAATGTAACTGACCTTATCGAATCTTGTTCTAAAATTTTCCTGAAATTGATCAAACTAGCATATAGATCTTCGTATGTTGGTTTATCCCAATAGTTCTGTTTTGTCATAATGTAGTATACCGATCTGTCTGTTAATTTTAGTCTAGCTGTGGAGTGCAGTCTAGCTTGGGTTTGAAGGTTTTCGGGTACCCCGTATTTATTTTTGAATTCTACTGCTATGCCCGAGCTCATTTCCAAATCTACCGAGACGGTGTGAGCATAGTTGTCGTTTCGGTTGAAAAGGTCGTCATGTTCTTCGACGACGTCCGTGTTTTGAATTTCCTTGGACTTCGTCAATTTCATATATTCGGAATATTTCGGAAATAATTCTATTGATTTTATTGCTATATCCTCCTCTTCACTTTCAGAAGAGCTTGACGTTTGTTCATTGATAACCGGGTTTCTAGATAATGCGTCCGCGTTTGTGTTCAACCTGCCTGCCTTATGCTCGTATGTATACTCGTAATCTCGTACCTTGAGTCGCCAGCGTATCAGGCGTTGTCCTGGGTCTTTTATTGAATCAATCCACCGGAGTGGTTCATGGTCACTTACTAAAGTGAATTTACGTCCGAAAAGATATGGTCGGAAATGTAGTATTGCATATAAGACCGCCAGGCATTCCTTCTCCGTGGTAAAGTAATTTCGCTCAGCAGGTATTAGAGCTCGTGATAGATAAGCAATCGGCATTTCATGACCATCTATCTCTTGACTCAAGACGGCCCCTATCGCGTAATCGGAAGCATCCGTCGCGAGAGTGAATGGCTTTTCAAAATTCGGGTATTGCAAAATCGGTGCTTCGCATAATGAATTCCGTAAAATTTTGAAACTCGTTTTCTGTTCCTTACCCCAGACGAAAGGTGTGTTTTTCTTTAATAACTCGGTTAACGGTCTGGCCTTAGCAGCGGAATCTTTTATAAATCTTCTATAATAACCGGCGAGACCCAGAAATTGTTTTATATTTTTTGCAGTTTTTGGTCGCGGAAAGCTTTTTACGGCTATAGTCTTTTTAGGGTCTGGCTTTACCCCATCTCGACTAATTATATGCCCTAAATATGATACCTCGGTCTTTGGGAATTCGCATTTATCTGGTTGTAGACTCAACTTATTTTCTTTTAAACGTCTAAATAACCGACGGACTTTTCTCCCGTGTTCTTCCAGGTTCTTCGCGTAGACTACTATATCATCAAGATAAACAAAAACTTCTACTCCTTGTTACCCGCGTAATACCTGGTCCATGAGCCTTCGAAAAGTAGCGGGGGCGTTCTTAAGACCCTCCGGCATCCTTAGACACTCGTAGTGCCCATTTGGTGTTGTGAACGCGGTTTTACCCCGATCCCGCGAGTAGATAGGGTGGAGTATGGCTCCTATTTTATTGCCCCCCATAAAACGGCCCCCCCCTCGCGCAATTTTCCCGCCGCCATCTTTTTTTTTTTTTTTTTTTTTCGCTCAACCTAGCTAAAGCTGTGGATTCTGACCTAAGTGAGTTCTAATGATTATAACCTAACTGAATTCCTCCGATTGCAACCCAAGTTCTAATTCTATCACTGTTCTTTTCGCTTCGGCAGTATGGGTCCGATTATTTGACCTGGTATATATAGATATAGAGGCCTGTGCTTCTCTTTGCTTCGGCAGGATGGGTCCGTTTCTTTGATTGAATATATATAGATATAGATACCCATGGTCCTTTTGCTTCGGCAGTATGGGTCCGTTTCTTTGAGCCGATATATATAGATATACACTAGGGCGATTCGTTTTGAACGAATATTTTTTTTTTCCAACTCCCCATTGAAAATCTTGTAGTAGACGTCGAAAAAGGAATCCTGTCCAATTTTTAGCTCTTAATTCCAATTCTAAGTACTCGCCTTCGTCTTTTTAAGTTTTCCCATGCTAAAAGCATGTAAACATTACGACTTTTTCTTTGGCCGCGCACAACTCAGCCGCATTTCGATGGATTGTCCTCATCTAAACATCATTTTACAGGGAATTTAGTGTTCTTCAAAAGTGCTTAAGGTAGTTTGGCTGTGGTTTCAACCGCTGCACCTGTGTGAGCCTTCAAAGTCGATTCTATGCATAATTCTTCTTTCTCACCGTGGGCGAATAAACAGTTGGACTTGGATAAAAAAAGTTAATGACAATTTTGTAGGAAATTTATTTCTCTACAAAGAAGTCCAATAAGTAAAGTCGCTCAGACCAGTATTTCAAAAGATATAAGGACTTTGATTTTTTTAAATATAAAATTCTAACAAAATGTCAAGTTCAATATTTTCAAATCAATCAAACTATCATGAGTGCTTTTGAAGAACATTAAATTCTCTGTCAAATGAGTCTTGGATGAGAACGATCCATTGAAATGCAGCTGAGTTGTGCGCGGCTAAAGAAAAAGCCGTAATGTTTCCATGCTTTTAGCATGGGAAAACTTAAAAAGACGAGGGCGAGTACTTAGAATTGTAATTAAGAGCTAAAAATTGGACAGGATTCCTTTTTCGATGTCTACTACAAGATTTTTAATGGGGAGTTGAAAAAAAAAAATAGTCGATCCAAAAAAAGCACCCTAATATACACCCATGGTTATTTTGCTTCGGCAGTATGGATCCGCCGCTTCGACTATATATGTACAACAGGCTCGAAATTATATTCACTGGTTAATTTATACCCGACAACCGCCGTTTTAGAGAAGGAACTATTTATACCGTATATAGTTGACAGTAGTAGCAGCCGACGCTGTTTCAGGTGTTTACCGGTGGGTCCGGCGGAGACCGAGGTATCGAGCACAGATACGTTAGCAGCCATGATTATTACACGTTATACGTAGCTCACAGGTTCAGAGATGTTTGCGTCTCGAAGTTCGAGGCGTTTTTGGGTAACGGAAGAGAAAATAGGGTCTTATTTGAAGGGTTTCCACCTCCAGGCTCCACTCAGAATCAGCCAAGCCGAAGAGTGGTGGTGATTTTTCGGTAGTTTCTTCTGGCTTTGAAGTCTGATCTGCGGTACCAGCTTTCCAGAAGAAGGTGCTGAGACAAGTCCAATCCTGCTCGAGCGTCACCAGAGAACTCTTGTCCCGACAATACCATCACAGATACAGAAAGCAGGGTTTTGAGCCGATCGTGAAATATGTACTTTGCAGAATAGTGAAAGCGGAGTGGCTCCCTTCTAAGGCAATGAAACGCAATTACCCCTGAATACTCCGTCTGTTTGAGGGATTTCCAGAATTCTGGCCAGGTCAAATAAAGGTTCAACGCGGGACTGGACCTTATCGTACCGTGGAGCAAACCTGGGAAGGTACGGCGACAACTCCTGACCGGTCAAAAAACTACCCGTGTTACTATACTTATTTCGGCAATCTTATTCCGACTATAAAGAAAATGTTCCGAACTGCTCCTAGACACTGTGTTGTACAGAACAGTTTAAACTGTGTGTCACCGTTCTTAGACAATGAAATGCAATTAGGGTCCGAATAACCAACGCCTGTTTATGGCTTTTTCAAAATTTCCAGTGATTGAAAAAAGGCTCTAGCGTACAGCTAACCCCCCATCGTGTCGGAAAAGAAACTCGCAGCTATAAAAGAGAAGGTTTCAGCTTGCAAGTCTCGTCGTGTTTAATGACTGTGCATAGACAAGAGGCTAAGCGGAAAGAAGGATTTAGTTTATAACTATCCTGCAATGGTTTGTCTAGAGTTTCATACGCCCGGCGCCAGGTTACCGCGCTGTTCAATGAAGCGTCGTATACCTGGGAATCGCATCCGTACAGCGAGTGTGTCACGGGGGGGTAAAGGTATATCCTCGCTCATGCGGCACAGAGCTATTTTGCACTATGAGCAATAGGGCTTACCACCGGGCCGTGGTACTGGAGCGTACAAGGCTTGCTAATTAACACCCTTTCCGCGTATCTAAAAAGAAAATAGGTCGTAGAGGATTATCTACTAAACGACGATAGTCACGGCTGCCTCAATAGAGCGGTTCCGAAAACAGTTGAGGCTAGCTGAGTGGTAAGAATCGTCGACCACCCACACCCTTAACTACTTGCGGGAGGTGGTGGTGGTGGGCCTAACCGATAGGGTGAATAAAGAGGCCAGTCAAACGCAAACTCGCATCAGATCCGAAAACGCCTCAGAGCCGAAAACTCCGTTCGTTCTTTGAGGCTAGTTTCGAATTTTTACATCGTTTTTCACTTATTTTTACTGTGTGGAAATGTCGCGAACCGTAGCCGGGATCAGAAGAGCTGCTTTGGCGGTGCTGCGGCACCTAATGAGGCAGCACTCGGCTCTCGTTAACAGGCGGATGGCGTCTCTTCTAAAAGTTATACCGCGTACAGCTGATGTCGCAGAGTTGCTGGTGATGTTCCGTCAGATTATAACTGTGTGTCCGGTAGATGTGATTGCCACGATTCACCGTGCAAACTGTTTGAGTGGCAACTTAGATTGTATGCGAGTGGTGGTGGATCAAGTGCGATTTTGGAGGGCCGAGGAAAATCGGGTGATACAACCGTTCCTCCAAAGCGTCAGAGTTTTAGAGGAGGCTCGTTCCGCTGTCCCTGGTAAGCAAGAAACAACTGATTATCTCTCATTTTATACTACGACTTTGTTATAATCGTATCTCATCTAGATCTGTTATTTCCAGAGCTAGCCATGTTCCAACAGGGGGCTGATGATGATGGGATGCTCCTCGAAGCGGCCGAGGCGTATGACCGGTCAGAGGTCTGCGGGTCGGCAGAGGCTACCAGTGGTGCTGCTTCCTCCTGTAAGTAGCTCTTTCGCGTTAAAAATTCCTTGTCCATATCCCAGAGCTGAGTATAATAACAGAATCATAATATTGTAGCGAAGGCGAAAACGGTCGCAGGTGATTGCGTGACGAATACGGCGGTGACTTGTGCGGTATTCGGTGCGCGTCTCCTGCTACCCCGCTCAGCATCCCAGGGTGAAATCCTGGCGTGTAGCGAGGAGGAAAGCGACACGATCGAGCGTCTCTCCCAGGTCTCGATCATCGAAGTGGAGGATTCTCCGATGCCAGAGTCGCAGAGCAGAACGGAGCGTTCAAGGGTCCGGAATTTCAATGAAAGTGTTTCGGACGTGTCATCGCCCGCTTCCCCCATCTTTAGCTCTGTAGAACGTGAGTAATAATAATTTCGTAACCTTGTCTAATGGTGTTATTGTGAGGTCGCTTATTCTGATAGGCTTTATAAATGTTTCTCAACCTCTTATTTTCTACATTTTATCTCATAACAGCGGTGGAGAATGATCCGTGTGAGCAAGACGGTCAGGTATGGAGTCTCTCACCACCCGTCGATCCCGAGGTCTTTAGCCAGCTGCAGGAACGTAGGTGCTCTTAACTTTAAATAATAACTCTCCAGTTCCTTTTCCCTGATCATCTCTGGAAAATCATTCTCAATCTTCTTTTTTGATTTTTTTTGATCATATCAACCTGTAACAGCGGATGCAATAGAGAACTCTGCTAAGGAGTATCAAATCTCCATGGTTGCGAACACCAGTTCGGAAGTTATCCGGGAAAATCTTTCATCGGATTTTGATTCGTTGGAGACTTTAATAATACCATCCCCGCGCGGCGAACTTCCAGCAGGCTTTCTCGCAGCTTCTGAGGAAGAGTAGTTCTGATTGTACGCCTCCTAACCCTAGCCCATAGTTTGATGTGTATTGTTTCAATAAGAAAATATGATTTAACGTTTTTACTCAATCCCCGCAGGTGCTCAAGCAACCGTGAGGGTTCGCTCGCCTAGCTGGCTATTCGGGGTGAGCAACGGCGTCAGTACCTCGAGGACGCAGACGGGTGGGGCCGCTCCTTCATCGACGAACCGCGGCAGTCGTGTGAGTGATCTTCCCGCTGACGAGACCGAGCAGCCGGATGAAGAGATCGACGAAGTCGACGAACGGGCGGAGCAGGCAGAGGTGGGACACCGCTTCGAAATAACGCAGCGGGTAAATCGCCGATACCAGCGTTTCGGTCTAGGCGGCTGTCAGGTAACCGTAAGAATAGGTGTTCCACCCGAATCTGCGAATCCAATCGCCTGGTTAGAAGAGGCCTTCCGCGAGCTTCACAGATATTTCTCTTCGCTCTGCACTCCAAACGATATCATGGGTGTTAGTTTTATCACGGAGGGTTTCACAAGGGGTTCTGCGGGGTTGAGCTTTCGGCCGGCTCGCGATTTTCGCTTTGAGGATTTATGGGGTCTTGTATTCCGGGTTACTCAGAGCGCGAGTGAATTTGCAATAGACCAGCCCTTCACGGTAAACATAACAACTATTGCTGTTCCGGCAGGTCAGGGGAAACGTTTAGCCCTGAACGGGGACCAGCTAGTCGGTAAACGTTCCATCCTGACTATAGGGAACAGTGATAATTTATGTTTACCGAGAGCGTTGTTCGTCGCGGGAGTGCATGCGAGGAGAGGATCTGTACGGGATGGTCCGTTACAGGCGGAGTGGAACAGGGCCCGGGCGTCAGGGAAAAAATACCAGACTGAGAAAGCTCGTCAGCTGGTAGTACAAGCGGGTGTCATCATACCCGAGGAGGGTTGCGGTATCGAGGAAGTTGCGCAGTTTCAGCAATATTCGGCACGGGAGGGGTATGCAATTCTAGTTTACGACAGCGAGACGATAGGTAAAGGTGGCCGGCCGCTTTTCAACGGAGAGGATATTGTGCTGGGTATGGGTTACCGCGGTCCAGTACTCAGATTGAATATTCTTTATTATCCGCGTCTTGGTCACT
The DNA here is from genome assembly GCA_963978835.1 of Tenthredo scrophulariae. Lineage (NCBI taxonomy): Eukaryota > Metazoa > Arthropoda > Insecta > Hymenoptera > Tenthredinidae > Tenthredo > Tenthredo scrophulariae. The sequence goes on from OZ022234.1 coordinate 5,467,669, forward strand.
ATGACACTATTTTGAATATGAGAGGAGCCGCGGCCTCTGATTTCTTTTGCCAGCCGTGTAACGTAGCCTACGCTCACGGTAACGAGCACAGGTGCTCGAACAGATGCAACCGGTGTCTGTCGACTCCTGCATGTGACCGGGGGGTTGCAAAGGTCGAGTGTGAGATCTGTAATCGCGATTTTTACGGGGCGGAGTGTTGTAGACGACACACTCTGCAGGGCTCGTTTAGCGGTAAACGAACGGTCTGTAGTACCCTACGGGTATGTGGAACCTGCGATATCTTCACGGATATTCCGAAGGGAAAGCATATCTGTGGGTGGACATACTGCAGGACCTGCCGCTCGAGCCAAGAAATTAATCATCGCTGTTACATGAGACCTGTAAAGCGGAACACTGACGAGGTAGCTAATTACATTTTCATTTTTTACGACTTTGAGACACGACAAGACGAGACTGTAGACGGTGACGAGACGATAAATATACACGTGCCAAATTTGTGTATTGCGCAACGGACCTGTACACGTTGTCTAGCCGCGAGTATTATCGAGCCCTGCCTCGGGTGTGGTGCACAGCGCGAGTTTGTTTTTAGGAATGACCCGGTCCGAGAATTGGTAGAACTCGCTGATAGGAAGGTCGAAGGCTACCGTAAGGTTATTTGTATCGCGCATAACGCGAAAGGTTTCGACGGGCAGTTTATTCTCCGTTACCTAGTGGAGAAAGGTGGTGAGGCACCGCAGGTAATACTAAATGGTAGCAAAATAGTCTTGCTAGAGACAGCTAATGTCCGTTTTTTAGACTCCCTCGCCTACATGCCGATGGCTTTAGCCGCGTTACCAAAGGCTTTCGGGTTACCCGAGACCACGCAAAAGGGTGTATTTCCACACCTCTTCAATATCCCGGCTAACCAGCGGTATGTGGGAGTATTACCTGCGGCTGAGTTTTACGCGCCGGACTCCATGACGGTAGAGGGTAGGGCCCGTTTCTACGCGTGGTATGAAGGGGCCGTAAAAGAAGGCCACGTTTTTGATTTTAGTAGGGAAATCGTCGAGTACTGCCGGTCAGACGTCACGATTTTACGGTTAGCCTGCCTAGCATTCCGTGGTATATTCCTTCGTACCGGCGATGTCTGCCCATTCACGGAGAGCACAACCATCGCCTCTGCATGTTCAATGCTATACCGGAAAAATTTCCTTCGCGATAACAGCATAGGGATTATTCCGCCCGCCGGCTACCGACTAGCTGATAAACAATCCTCCAAGGCCATTCAGTCGGGAGATCTTGCACGCGGGTAGGGCTCGGGAGCAGCGCGTGCTAGGGCGTAGAGTAGACGGCTACTACCAGTCGTCGGACGGAACACGCCACGTACTGGAATTTCATGGCTGTTATTGGCACGGCTGTCCCCGCTGTTATCGCGTAAATAGGGATAAGGAAATTGTGGGTGGTGTGAACATGGATAGGCGACTTGAGAAAACGCAGGCCAAAACGCGACGTATGCGCGCCCACGGTATCGCGGTAGAGGAAATGTGGGAGTGTGAATTTTCAGGTCTGATGGGTGCAAGGGTAGAGGTGCGGGCACATCTCGAACATAGCGGTCTTCTACCGAGTGTGGAGAATGCTAAGCTGAACCCGCGTGATGCATTCTACGGTGGACGGACGGGCAACACCTCGAGGTTTCGCGAGGTAGACCCCAGACTCGGTGAGGAGATCCGTTATGTGGATGTTTGCTCGTTGTACCCTTACATCTGTAAAACCGGAAAATTCCCGTTGGGTCATCCCGTAGTACTAGTAGGCGAGCAGTGTAAAAATCTGACCGGGGCCAGTGGAGTAGATCTGTTTAAAGTCGAGGGTTTGATTAAATGTAAAGTACTGCCGCCCCGGAGTCTTTATCATCCGGTATTACCTCTGCGTATGCATGGCAAACTAATGTTCCCTCTCTGTAACTCATGTTGCCGTGACATGGAACAAGGTCCATGTCCTCACAATGACCCCCGTGAGAGGTACATAAGCGGGACATGGGTGTCAGACGAGGTGAAAAAGGCCGTGGCAATGGGCTATAGGGTGATATCGGTGTCAGAGATCTGGCAGTACGAGGTGACGGTGTTTGATCCCTCTACCCGGGAAGGCGGACATTTTGCTCGGTACATTGATACTTTTTTAAAAATGAAACAGGAGGCTAGCGGCTGGCCCTCTGACTGTAGAAGCGAAGAGAGCCAGTCTCGCTATATCGAAGAATACTCCCGGGTAGAGGGAATCAAACTAGATAAGATTAGAATAGAAAAAAATCCAGGGCTGCGTTCTGTGTCGAAGCTATGCCTTAATTCGTTTTGGGGTGAGTTTGGCCAGCGAGACAACCTCTCAAAGACCAGCGTAGTCAAGACCAGAGAGGAGCTGCTAGGTCTGGTGATAAGCCCGTCGATTCTGCTGGAGGACCTAGTAGCCGTGAACGATGACGTTCTGTACGCTCGCTGGTCATACAAAGACGAGAGCGTGGAGGCCTCGAGTCTTGCGAACGTTGTCATAGCTGCGTATACTACGGCACAGGCGCGGCTCAAATTGTATAGTTATTTGGAGAAACTGGATCGTAGGGTATTATATTATGACACGGACTCGGTCATTTACGTGCGGTCAGGTGCAGCCGGAGAGTACGAGCCGCCGGTAGGCAGTTTTCTGGGTGACCTGACCGACGAGCTAGAGCAATACGGCGAAGGCAGTTACATACGGGCCTTTGTATCCGGCGGGGCAAAGTTTTACGCTTTCATAGTAGTATGCCCGGATGGGAGGGAAATAGAGATTTGCAAGGTCAAGGGCATAACCCTCAATTATACGACTCGACTCCAGATAAATTTTAATTCTATACGGGAAATGGTAGCTGAGGAGGGGGAGAGTATTCATATTAGGTATCGCGCGATCCGACGAACCGCAATGCATGATGTGGTGACTCGCGATCAGACGAAAACATGTTGTCCGGTTTTTGTCAAAAGACGATGTTGCAGGGATAGTTTTGATACCCTCCCATACGGGCATACAGACGCGTAACAGCCTTCGCCCCTGGTCCGTATGTAACAACGGTCGAAGGAAAGTAGGAACCGGTACCCCACATCCAGTTTAGGTTTAAGTTAGTTTTTGCTGTATTTTAGCTGTAGCTTTGTAAATTTATCATATAATTAGGAGTTTAAGCTATTCCGCACACCCTGTACCTGTGATATTAGAAGTAGAATAATCTAGTCTACTGTATGTAATATTATTGAGTACCTGACCTGTAAAATAAAAGTATGTACTATTAGCAATAAGAAAATGTATGTATACCAAAACGATTTAACATGGCTTAGCCTCTGCTCAGGTAATATACACAGTATAGATCAATTACGATAACTGTGGTCTCCGTAATAAAAGAATTTATAGAGTAAAATCTATCAATTTCGCTTGGTTATCCCTCCCCACATACACTCTGCTACCTGGATCTCGAGCCTGAATAAAACTATTACGGAATTAACTATTATTTCTGTGTCTCTGTATACCTTTTATTATCACCTTCCTCGAAATACCAGTGACCAGGTTACAGAAATTGAGCCTAGACTGGAAATGGAACCTGTTAAAACTATTTTATCTATAGGTGAAATAAGATAAATAAAAATATATTTAAAAATAAAATGAGTAGAATAAATCTCAAAATCTCGTTGATTAGAGTTAGTCGAATAGTCGCTGAGTTGTTACATGCGTTTGCCTGACTTCATCATAGTCGGTCAGCCGTCCAGTAAGTTTTCATGTTCCTTACGTTTTTTAAACGCGCAAAACTAGCTAGCCTAAGCGCATAGTCTAGATGAGCGGCTCACGCACTGGCTATCGGCTGATTACCCTTCGGAATGCTGAGCCCATGGGCACGCCCGCTATTAGCTAGGAGACGGCGTGCACCGCGCCTCTATTAGCTAAAAGATGGCGCGCTCCGCGCCGCCGGGGCCCCACCGCGGAATAGAAAATTTATTCTAGTCGTATGTAGTAGCTTTTGTTATCCTGATTTCTCCATATCTTTCGGAGTATTCGATGGGGAAAGGTTGAAGTCTCCGTGTTCTATTCACGTGAGAAAATGGATACTCGTTGGAATCACCCGTTTTCCGCTATAATAGCCGGTCCCTCTGGATGTGGAAAATCAATCTTTGTTAAGAAGTTTCTGTGTCATATCGGTGAGATGTGCGACGCTCGCTTCAGTCGTATAATCTGGTATTACGCCGAGCAGCAATCCCTCCATGGTACAGAAAATGGAGCCAGAGCAACTCTTGGTGACATCGAGTATCGGGAAGGACTTCCCCAAGAATCTGACTATGACTCGAACACGCTGCCCAAACTGCTTATAATAGATGACCTTATGCGAGAGGCCTCCGGTAATATAATCGTTGATCTTTTCACCAAGGGGTGCCATCATAAGAATCTAAGCGTGTTCTTCATCACTCAGAACCTGTTTCATCAGGGACGCGGTCAACGCGATATTTCGCTCAACGCGAATTATATCATATTTTTCAAGAACCCGCGCGATCGCGCTCAGGTACAACACCTAGCTCGACAAGTCTGCCCTGAGGATCCACGATTTGTCCAGGAAGCCTACCATGATGCAACAGCTCGGCCACACGGTTACCTTTTACTTGATCTGAAACAAAGCACCCCCGAAAACTGTCGCTACCGTACCAACATATTTCCCACCGACAAACACCAGTATGTATATCTCCCGAGGAAAGATATAAAGTCACGCACTCACCACGGTTGACCAGTCGTTCGTTTGTAATGTCACGCGCTGTACAAACGGACGATTCGGAAGCGCAAATACGGTGACTCTAAAGGCCCTGTGCAGTCTGAAACCGCAACAGAGACTAGCTTTACTACGTACTGCCGATGATACACTCGTGAAAAATATATGTGAATGTGCTTTGAACACCGTGCGCGGTAACGTCATACTCACTAGACAGGAAAAGGCCCGACTAGCCAAACATAAACATCTTCTTCGTAAACTGTCTGCTAGCAAGGGAAGCTGGAAGAGCAAGAAAAAATTACTAGTTCAAAACGGTAGCGGGTTTCTGCCTATGCTAATAGCCCCCATTCTTGGGACACTTTTCACTCAGCTGTTCGGTCAATAATTACGAGAAGAACGATGGAGCATGCAAAGAAGATGGTACTAATACCCTCGGACACCGTAGAACGTTTTCAACGTGGTATAACCTCCTCGGTAGCAGCTTCCGCGGGTGTCACCGAGAATAACGAACAGAGCACAAGTTCCCCAGCATCCAGGCTCGATAGAGAGATGCGCGCTATTCTGGACTCTCCCGAGCTGGATGATGCAGCGAAATGGAAGCTTTATCAACAGCTATTACAGCGTTTTCTATATTTCGCCGAGGAGTCCAGAAAACCGCTACGCGTGGATCTTCACGCCGTTCCTGATAAAACTAATCCTGCGGAAGTCGTACAAGGAAAAGAAGAAGAAACCTCCGCTGACAAACAATAACGGATATCGAGGATTGCCCTCACAGTACCAAAAAAATACCAGTCAAAGGCGGACCTTCTCCTCAAACATCTGGCGGAGTTTCCCTCACGTTTTTCCTGGGACAACCAAGGCGTCGTAAGCATAGACAACAAACCTCTCCCGGGGACAAATATTGTCGATCTAGTTAACGACACTGTACGTTCTAGAAAAGGCTTTCAACCGCATGGTAGACATGCGTACGCACGTCTTCTCCAGAGCATCAACATACCCCGGGAATATGTCGGAAATCTTAATGTCTGGAAAAATGCTCAATCGACCCCACCACCAACCGCAGTAACACCTGTGACTCGAAGTCAGGCTAAAGGGCGCCGAGCACCGCACGGATCCAGGGAGACCGGGACCACTAGTGGTGAACGCCCAGGCAGGGAATCGGGTACCGGTTCTGGTAACACAGACGACGAATCCTTCTTCTCACCGTCAAAATTTCGACGAAGGGAAGAAATACCTGGAAGGACATCGCAGCACTCGCCGAAACAAGGCTGGTTGTCATTTGCATTACGGAAATGAGAGAGTTAGAACGGGTATACTACGATCCCTCCCACCCAGCTGGTTATGCCGGGGCTAGGAAGTTGAAGAGGGCTGTTCGGAGTGTAAACGCCGGTGTCATAGAAAACTGGCTAGGTATTCAGGATCCCTATACCTTACACAAACCGGTACGACGAAAGTTCCAGAGACTGTGGTACAACGTTTCAAATATAGACGATCTCTGGGAAGCTGATTTGGTAGAACTTGTTTCCATAAAGGAGCATAATGACAATTTCCGTTACCTACTGGTTGTCATCGATGTTCTGAGTAAATTTGTATGGGTGATTCCTCTGTACCGTAAATCGACCAGCGACGTAGCTGCTGGGTTCTAACAGATATTGTCTTCTACGGAGCGTCGACCGGTAACCCTACAGACCGACAAGGGTAAAGAGTTCGTGGGTGGAGCATTCCAAAAACTCCTCACAGAGAATGGTATACGTTTTCGCGTGACCCGTAACCCTGATATAAAAGCGGCCGTTGTCGAGCGATTCAACCGTACTCTGAAGGATCGAATGTGGAGATATTTTACTCATAAAAACACCCACCGTTACATCGATGTCCTGCAAAAGCTCGTTAGCTCGTATAATGACACCATACACTCAAGTATCAAAATGGCTCCTTCTGCCGTGACCCTCTTCAACGCGGCGGAGGCACGCGCAAACATTCAACGTAGCGATCAGCCACGCAAGGCACGGAAGCCGAAATTCCTCAAGGACGATCTTGTGCGTATAAGTAAGACGAAGGGTACCCTTCGCGAAGGGATACGAGGCTAATTGGAGTGAGGAACTGTTCAAGATTCGACGAGTTGTAACAGGTTTACCGAACGTTTACGAATTAGAGGACCTTTCCGGAGAAGAAATCGACGGATATTTCTATGAACCTGAACTACAACGTGTGACCAAGGACCTTGAAAACGCCGAGTTCCAAATTGATAAAATCATTCGCAGCAGGGGTCGGGGTCGCAGTAAGAAAGTTCTTGTCAGCTGGAAAGGTTACCCCGAAAAATTCAACAGCTGGATTCCGGCCACCGATCTTCAGAATCTTGCACCATAATAAAGTCGCAGTTCTACATAACCCTACCTAGCAATAGCTCGATGCAGGTTTTTCCAGATAACAAGACCCGTTGCTATATCACGCAGCTACCACGGACGATCGAGCTCTATGGCGAGTGGGAAGTCGCTATTGTTGAGATACAGTATCCCTTGACGTACCTAGCTAGCGAAAAAGAGGAGTTAAATCGTAAACTAGCCGAGTCTGTATCTAGTACAAATGCTGGTGACGACAGGATTACGGCTGGAGAGGAAGTTTTGCAACCCCACATTACACCAACGGTTCACATGTTACCGTTGAAATCCGGTAAAGAGGGCGAAGAGCTCCCTACACCAGAGGCTCGCACGTTACCCTTGGAACCCGGTAAAGAGGACCAAGAACTCCCATCACTCATGTTCGTCTATTGTGACATCGTAGAGCCACGTATCGTAGGAGACGTCTATGCACCGCTTCTGCGTATACTACAACTGCGACAAAGGACCGACACCGCGGGTGTGGAGGTCAAAACGTTTTCACCGCCACACTATCTTCCTTTACTTCTTTCGAGTTTCCGGACGATCGAAATATCTATAAGAGACCACCAGGGTAAATCTATACCATTTGACCACGGAACCTTGATAGTCACACTACACTTCAAGAAAATATACTAGTTTGATGCTGGTATTGAGAATAACAGGAAAAAACGGGTTAATACCATGGCACAGTACATAGAGTATTACGAGTCGCAAATAGGCGGAGGGATCGATCGCGTTTTTGTCGGAGCACCCAATCAACGGGGTCATGGTATCGGTAGTTTTCTGGGTGGCCTATTCAGACGGGCTATTCCGCTGCTGAAAAGAGGAGCACGTGTACTCGGTAAAGAAGTACTGCGTAGTGGTATGAACTTCATGTCGGACCTGGACAATGACGTACCGTGGAAACAGGCGTTTCAGACTCGCGCCAGCGAGACAGGTCAGAACTTGAAGCGGAAGGCCCAGGATGGGCTTGAAAAGATTATGAAAGGAGAGGGCTATAAACTCAGGTACGGGGGAGCGTTGGGTCAGTCTGGCCTTGCCCTTCCACCGATGCTATCCGTACCAGCTACGAGGTCTAAATTGCCCAGAAGACGTAAAACCCCTACTAAGACAAAGAAAAGGAAAACGGCTAAGTCCACTTCGAAGAAGAAGAAGAAGAAGATACCGAGTACTAAAGGATCTGCGAGGAAGGGTAAAAAGAAAAAGTGTTGCAAGAAAAGACCCGTTACGGATATTTTCGGAGCTGCGTAAAGACAAAACCTTGAGTGAAAAGTCTTACTGGTGCACACTGGAAAAATGGCCTACCTACATGCCCGCTCCTGTGAATGCTTGAAATCCGAACTGGACCTCTTCACTCTACCTCCTACACAGACATCTATCGAGGGGGGCCAATGGGTGCAGTACAAACCTGTGTCTGCACTCACCGATGACTCACAGATTGAATTTACTGTACCGCGGCAGGGTGATGAGTACCTAGATCTCTCACACACGATGCTCCGGGTATGTGCACGTGCAAAGAGAATGCGGGGTGATACAAACGTTACAGATTCTTCAGGTGTAGCCCCTGTGAACAATTTTCTGCATTCTATGTTCAATCAAGCGGATGTATATTTTAATCAAAAACTGGTTTCTCCGAGTAACAATTCATACGCATACAGAGCTTACATCGAGACTTTGCTAAATTATGGCGACGCAGCTAAGAATTCCCATCTCACCTCGGGCTTATGGTATTCTGATACACCCGGCCACTTTGACGAGACCACGGTCAGCAATAATGAGGGATTTAAAAGTAGAAATAAATATTTCGCTGAAAACAAACCTGTCAATATGCTCGGGCGACTGCATTGCGATGTCTTCAATCAGGAAAAATTTCTGTTAAACGGTGTGGAACTGCGATTGAGACTCGTCAGATCCAGGGATGCCTTTTGCATGATGGAAGCTGGTGATTATCATCAATTGGAAGTTACGGACGTGACCTTACTCATACGGCGTGTCAAAATCAGTCCCGGTATTCTGTTGGCACATGCACGAGCCCTTGCCAAAACAACTGCGAAATACCCGATGACCCGCGTTGAGGTCAAGACAATGACGATACATAGTGGCGTGCAAGCCGAGACACTCGATAATGTTTTCCTTGGTCAACTACCGAAACGTTTAATCATCGGATTTGTCGATAACAAAGCGTATAACGGAGACAGAAAACGCAACCCGTTTAATTTCGCATCTTTCGGACTGAACCACCTATCCTTATATGTCGAGGGAACCCAGATTCCGTCGAAGCCGTTACAACCAGATTTCACGAACAAATTATTTGTGGATTCCTACAACACCCTGTTCACGGGAACCGGTATACATTTCCTAAACGAGGGAAACTCGATTTCTCGTCAGGATTACGCGGACGGATACTGTCTCACAGCATTCGATCTTACTCCTGACCTCTCAGCCAGTGATAACGGACACTGGAACCTCATCAAGCATGGCAGTATTAGAATCGAAACACGTTTTGAGAATCCTCTGACCACGACTATAAACTGTATCGTCTACGCAGAATTCGATAACGTAATTGAGATTGATTCCATGCGACAGGTCATCACAGACTTTGGTAATTGAACGAGAGTGTCAGCTACGTCAGGTCACGGAATCCTGTTGGAACCTGTACACCATAAACCTGTAGTTGGAGCATCCCTTGCGGGGGGGGGGGGGGGGGGGGGAGGGGCGATCTGTGAGCATTGTAGAACCTGCTAGAACCTGCCCATCCCTTCCATCGCGGCAAATACGGAGAGGGCTAGTTAAGACCATAAAACAGGGCTGCTTAAATACCTGAGCCACTCTAACCCTCGCAACAGTCTACCAGTAGTGATCTAGACCTTCTCGAGTAACAGTCGTTCAGTTCTTCAACCAACCATGAACTACATCATCGATATACAAGGCTTCTGCACTGAGAGCGGGCAGTTCATGCCGAAAGAGGTTGCCGTCGTTGTCTACGAGAATAAGGCTGTGGCCCACTGGATCATCACACCTCCTCACTCCATCAGTGAGCTATCCTCATCAAGGCGTTCGCAGAACAATTGGCTGACAGCTAACCACCACGGAATAGAATGGTTTGAGGGCGATGTGACGCATAAGCAACTGAATGCGAATTTACGGGCTATTACGCATATGGCAAAGAACATCTTCTGTCGCGGGGTGCAGAAAGCTAAATTTCTTCAAGAGGTGATGGCACGAGAAATCGTCAACTTGGAACGTGGTGAGTGCGAGTGCCCGGCGTTCAGAGACCTTTCATCAGACAAGTCATGTCTTCTACACTCTGGTGCTCGTAAGAACTTCAACTGCGCACTGCGTAACGCTATGGAACTGAAAAAGTGGCTGCAGTCACATGGGGTGTCCGAAAAAAGCTTGTCTTCAATCCCTTTCCGGACTAGTTTGCTAAACTCACCCGAACAACCTGCTGATAACGAGAAAGAAGGGCCGAACAATCCGCTCGAACAAGGAGATGATCAGTGTGGTCCCAACGGTATAGAAGAGATATCTGCCCGCATGAAGACCGCCTACCGGAGCCTGTGACTAGGGATTTCGCACATTTTCCACCAAATTTATCGGTGAGTCCACAACAAGCAAAGAAGATGGATACTTTTCAAATTCTGAGTGCACTGGAACAAGCACCTGCTCGGACGAAGGGAGTTTACCCAGCCGATCAGATCCCGCTGCATTGGACATACCCAACCGCTATCGTAGCGAATACAGATATCCATACACGCTCTGGGACACACTGGGTTGCCTTCCATGTAACAGCCACCGGACAAGCAGTATAATTCGATAGTTTTGGTCTGCCTCCCGTTATACCCCATCACATCAGGGCTCTGCGTCGGAACTGTACAGCCTACCGTTGGAATGATAAACAGCTACAGAGCTCTTCCTCTCTAGTATGTGGTCAGTTCTGCATCATGTTCTTGTATTATATGACGCAGGGCTTTACTCTCGAGCAGTTCACAAGTATATTTACTAGGAATTTAAAGGAAAACGATAGAATAGCCAGTTCATTTTACAGACGCTTGAGACTAACCAAGCTGAAACGTAGAATACAAAACGGTATCAACCGTGTAAACTGTATCCGGTGTTGTTGCCGTAAGAAAGGCTGAGTGTTCGTCACGTATGTGCCTCTTTTCTTTTTTTCTGTATCATCGTTAGAAATACGTATTCTCTGTTCACTAGTAATAATCTGATTTCATTATTATACGATATTCAATTAGCGATATATGTCTCGTTATAGTTAGATTTGGATCTGTGATGTGTGTATTTGAATTTATCTGCATGAATAAACACGAGCTCAAACCATAAACAATTGTCCTTCTTTCATGAATCATAAGTATGGTCGCCTCCGCGTCCGCGGACTGTCCCGTCATAATCGCTGCCTCCGAAAGACGGTAACCCTTATACCTGCACCCCTCAGTAATAAGACGGAAACATAGCACCTCACCGTAACGAGGTTTGAACCGAAATATATATATATATAGTCGAAGCGGCGGATCCATACTGCCGAAGCAAAATAACCTTGGGTGTATATCTATATATATCGGCTCAAAGAAACGGACCCATACTGCCGAAGCAAAAGGACCATGGGTATCTATATCTATATATATTCAATCAAAGAAACGGACCCATCCTGCCGAAGCAAAGAGAAGCACAGGCCTCTATATCTATATATACCAGGTCAAATAATCGGACCCATACTGCCGAAGCGAAAAGAACAGTGATAGAATTAGAACTTGGGTTGCAATCGGAGGAATTCAGTTAGGTTATAATCATTAGAACTCACTTAGGTCAGAATCCACAGCTTTAGCTAGGTTGAGCGAAAAAAAAAAAAAAAAAGATGGCGGCGGGAAAATTGCGCGGGGGGGGGGGGCGGCCCTTTCCCCCCTCCCAGCGGGGGCCGTTTTATGGAGGGCAATAAAATAGGAGCCATACTCCACCCTATCTACTCCCGCGGATCCATTCTTATCCGTTGGAATCCACTGGCGAGGTCAAAAATCGAAAAATAGCATGCTTCTCCGAGATGATCAAGAATATCCGTGATGTGAGGTAATGGGTACGCGTCCCCGATCGTTTTCGCATTTAATTTACGAAAGTCAATGACCATACGCCACCTAGGATTCCCCCGAGAATCCGGTTTCTTGGGTACGATCCAGAGCGGTGGGTTGTAAGGAGAATTTGAAGGAATAATCATTTCATTATCTACTTTTGCTCGAATTTGGGTTTCAATTTCTGTTTTGTGAATCGGGGGAAACCGGTATTGACGTGTGTTTACTGGCATCTCATCCTCAGTTAAAATTCGGTGAGTAATGGCCGGAGTGAACTCTAACTTATCTCCGGGTAAGTGAAACCCACGAAAAACATCCAAAGATGTGAAAAGAGCCGCCAAGTACCAACACAAAAATCACAATTGCTTTATGAGCAAAACGTTTCGCCAGTCTTTGTCGTGAAATCAAGAAAAAAGCCAAGTACCGAACGTACCCCTGCGATCTCTCAGCAAGTCTACGTCGTGATTCAAATCATCAATCAATCAATCGTGAAGTCGGGAGTTTCGTGTGAGGATATCGAAACATCATTCCAAGAGCTACGTACTTGGCGGGCACATTCGGTTTTTTTCCTTTGTGTTTGTTATTTTCGCTTTGGATTGATAGTACTTTATCGTATTTTGCAAACCATTTTTCTTCCGACTGTTTCCCATATTGTTCATTCATCAAATCTGGCATCTAAAATACATTAATTGATAGGATAGGACACGACTCCTTGCAGTTTTATTTTGTGTTTGGCTGTTTGTCTTACAGTTTTTCTGAACTGTGCACAGCTACTTGTATCGGTACTTGGCGGCTGATGGATTCTCAAAGTACTATGTTTCCGGTCGCTGGATATATATACTGTAACTTACTGCATATGTTTCACCAGCTGAATGCTGGTGAAATTATGCTAGTCCGCGTGAGTTGTTTGTCACGGGTGTGATTTTTGGAGCTCCTCCTAGGAAAAGTTGAAAAAACCCATAAAAACCCTAATATAGACTCGGATAGATTTTACTCTACCAGAGCTGCCTCCCCACAGACTTGGGATATGTTTAACCTTCCAGACTCGGGTACCAGTTATAGCTATACCGTTGCTGTCTAGGCTAAACGCACCGAAGTTGCCTGCTACAGACTTGGGATATGATACAGTCTCAGACTCGGGTACCAATTACAGCTATACCGTTGCTGCCTGAGTGTATCTCACCGAAGCTGCCTTTTAGCTATCAATGATTTCACCTGAAATGCAAATTTATTAAATGAAACAAGGCAAGGAAAATGAAATATAAAGAACAGTTTCCTGGCTTCTGAGAAATTAACGTGAACGACAATACGTCGTGTTGAGAATTTATTTTGACTCTGGTGAATTTAAACCAATACCAAAGCTACCTACAAAATTATAATGATTTTAATTTTAACAAATTTTACTTATTGCTATCTTAACCTATGAGCGTTGTTTTGTTTATGTTTTGCTTTCTAAGCTTTCAAATGGTATATTGGGAAGAGAATTTAACTGTTTAAATTAAATGGCTTTGCTTTTTAATAACTACTGCTTTAGTAAGTTAACTTTTGACTATCTTTTCATTTTGATTCTACTACCGCTTTGGCTAGAAGATCTAGAGTTCGAATTGATTCTAATGCTCAGCCGCCGCTTTGGCTGACTGGCTACGAAGTGATTCTATATGAGACGTGTTCGCCGCTTTGGCTCAACTAACGCTGCTGCTCGTCGTTGCGTGGCCTCTTATATACCTAAAGTGACGTCACGCGTCGCGTGTTGTCCGGCAGCAGTGTGTGTGCGTGTCGTCTGAGTGATTCGGCTAGATGGCCATGCCGAATACGTTACATTGCCCCCTTTTCATCAGCTGATGTTCGTCTGATGGCTGCATCATGCGACAGGTAGGTGATGAAAACCATATTTCATGTGAGTGTAACGTGCCTTGTTTGCAGTCTTGATGTTGTAGTCGTCAAATCCAGGTAGTTATATATGTTAAGTTCGGGTAGTTGTTCAATCCATGTAATCTTATTTGTCAAATCCATGTGTTTTTATATGTCAGGTATGTGGTAGTCATCTCTGTTCAGTCCGAGTGGGTCGTACATGTCAAATTCCGCCATGTAGTCTGGTATTACCTCGTCTTCTTCAGGTATTTGTATTGGTACATTGAGTATCAAATCTGAGGCGATATTATCGAGATCGATGTCAAGTAGATCAATTGAATTTAAATTATCGTCTCCTTGAACAGGCGAGGGAATGTGCAGTACTCTACCCATGTCTTCTTCCATTACCTCAGGTTGTCGGAGTACCCAGTCTTTTTTGATTTGTTGGGTTTTCTCCTTGTTGGCGTGTCCCCTTTTTATTGATTCTCAATCGATTTTTTCTAGTGGGATGGTGACTACCATTTTTATTACTTCCTTTTTCTTCATGTTCATCACCTCCGGTTCTTTGGTTATGTCCTCCTCTTCGTCTGATGATGGTAAGTCTAGTGTGCCAAAAACCTTCAGGCAATTCATCTTGAACTTTTGTTCTTCGACTTCCTCCGGTGTTTTTTCAGGTATGTCAATCCTTGTCAGTTTCCATGGGATTGTTGTCGATGTTTGTACCGTTAACTTTTGCTTGCTTTCTATGTGTTGTTTCTCGATTGTTATATTCGGTTTTTTCTTTGATCTAATCGCTTTAGTTTGAGATGTCTTTCCTGCAGCGAACTTTCCTCTTCCACTTATAAATGTTCCGGTTGGTATAATTTCTTTGTATAAATTATGATTAACATCGTGATTTTCTAAACTTTGTTCCGTGACTTGAATGCCCTTATCCTGCACACTGACGTATCCGTAACTTTGGAAGTTCATTCTGAATACTGTGATTGGCTTTGAAAACTGCGACGGCTTATACCGAGAGGAATCTAGAAAGTATACAGTGACTGCACACGCGCCAAATTAATTTAATTTCATTGGTCGGTAGGATCGTCCCGTGGAGGTATTTCAACCTGTGAGCCATGGGTGCCAACTTGAAGAAAATTAAGCGAGATCTGCTATCGAACTCTCGCGCGTGAAGTAGTCAATCGAGGTTATGTTCCTTTTTATTTTAATTCGACGATAATTAGCGAAAAAAAAATAGCACGGACGAGCAGTTTTTAATAACGTAGTCCATATCGGAAGATTATTCAGTGGGTGCAATAAAAGATTTAATGTGAAAACAACAATTAATCGCTACTACAAGAATTATCTTGAAGTGATTTGTTGAAAGATGAAATCCAAAATCAAATCTGAAAGGTCATTATTAGGTGGCAGTCTGGACAAACTGAGGCAGGTGAGTGAAAATAACGTTTATTGAAAAAATATTCTTTATTCACATTAGGTAAAAAATAAATGGATTGTTGAAACAGATCAGAAGATACTTCCGGAGTGGACTCATCCCAGTGCAGTGCTCCGGACGCCAATAATCAGTGTCGATGAACATGGAATGAACGAATAAAATTAATAGGAAGGAACACAACAAAATGATACGGCTTGTCCATGAAATTTACGAGTACAAGGAGTGTAAATTTACAGCAGATGTACCTGACTGAAACTCTCACAGTCCCTTCGTCAGCTTTGTTAAATGCAACTCCGTAGTACAGCGAACGATGTTTGATTACTGTTGGCGACCGACGTTGTTATTTTTCCAAATCATAAATAAAGGTAATGCTTAAAGACAAATAGATTATTTATAATTTAAAGAACCCGAGTGAGTCAAATCTTTATGTTACCCGGTTTAATATTGTATAACTGTTCGAGTTTATCTTATAAATAATCTACTCAATGTGTGCATAATAACATACGCTTAAGAAAGATATGTAAGTATTGGCCTGTGGGTGTGAAAGTTTAACGAATTGTCTGTAGTCTTGTAGTATGAAAGTATTGTCCTAGACGGCGAATGGGTGTATCAATCCTAAGCAGATTATCTCACCCATACCTTTGTCATGTGTGGTCAAGCAGCCGGTAAAAAGCCAGGTAATGCTAGTACAAGGGAAACCAGCGTGGTTATTACAGCCGCGAATCAATGTAAATACGTAAACCCGTGAACTGGCCTTCCCCGGGGTCTCACATTGGTGAGACTGGCCGGGATGGTTGACATGTTGGGAAACCAGCGTGGATATTACAGTTCGCGGGTTAACGATTAAAACCGGAAAAAGTCCGTTATCGCGGGCTGGCCGTCTCATGGCAGCCTCGAGGTAGAGGGGATCCGGGAGGCGGTTGACATGCTGGGAAAACCAGCATGGATACACAGCCCGCGTTTCATTTTATAAGTAACAACTTGTACTTAAATATGTTCACCCGTGGCCTGCACCGGTTCTGTCCGCGAATAGACTTGTATTGCTAGGCAAATAGAACACTTCAGAGTAGATATTAGACTCGCACCAACCTAATGGTGTTCGAATAACAAAATTGATCCGACAATGTTGATAAGTGCCCCCTAATAAAAGTCCTGTGAGCGGTCTATAGAGTAAATTCATCATCTAGCCATAGATTAACCTCTCCCCCTCCCCCCTCAATCTGAGTATATCGGTAAGAGCGACAGTTAAGGCCTAGCTGGGCGAACTCCGGTAGGCGCAGTTTCGGATTCGCGAGGTCTGTCGGCTGCAAAACGGTCCTTCGAGCCGGATATTCAGGCTAGCTAGCGTAGGGGTTTGTTTGGGATAGAATCATGCGTGGAATCGTCGAGTCGACAGCCAAAAAGTGTCGGGAAATCGAAATCGCCCGTATGGCGAAGTGTGTTGACGCGAATGTGTGTGCCTGTTTAAATGAAGGAACATACTCACGGAAAACAAACTGAACAAAAAGTGAAAAAAAAAAAAAAAAGGGTACGATTAAAGGTTAATCTGAAAACAATCTGATCAAAAAGTGAAGTGGACGAGGACAACGTGCAATGCCATCAAGACGAAGACACCGCAGAGGGCGGCAGCCCTCCAATAGACTGTCGAGCAGTTCGACTTCAGTGGCATGGGAGGTCGTAGCGGACCTAAACCCAGGGCCCGATATGAACATGCTCCCAATGGAGGCTCCCAAAGATCCATTGCCCAGCACGGCCAATTATAGTCGTGAGGCCAAGGCACCTGATAATGCGATTGCGGCGACAGAATCACCACAGCAGCCAACCGGTACGGCAGAGGGGCACGATCGCGGAACGGTACCGGAAGCTGAACGCTCTCAAATGGGCGACACGTACGCTGGATCTCAGGGGTCAGTCTCTAGTATGACGACGAGAAAAAGAATGTTGGAGTTTAAGGCAGCAGAAGAAAGAGCAAAAATTCGTCGCAGAACAATGGAAGAACGGGAACGAATAGAACTCCAGTTGATAAACGAAAAACTAGAGGCGAAGATAGGGTCAGGACAACTCTCTGGTGAAACCGTTGAGCGAAGCGGTGTGAGAGAAACCAACGATATCGAGGACTGGCTTGCCGACATACGAAATGACCCTGATGAGCCAGCCGCTGCACGTGAGCAGGGGAGGATTCTAAGCGCCAGCTCGCCAAACGTCGGTGTCACGGATATCTCACGATTGATTCAAGCAATAACTCAAAATTTGGAGACGGTCCGAGGGGCGAGCATGAGTCATGATTCAAATCGCTTAATAAATCGATTATCGGCAAAACAAGGGTAGGCCTTTTTAAAGGAGAGGCCCTGGACTGGCTGAAGTTCAGGCGCGCGTTCGAATTATCGACAGAACTGGGAGAGTTTTCAGAGCGGGAGAACATCTCTCGTCTCTATGAATGCCTAGACGGAGATGCCAAAGACGCAGTAGCGTCACTCATGATGACGGCCAGTAATGCGGACCAAATAATGAAAACCCTGGAGCTGCGGTTCGGCAATCCTGATGTCATCCTAAGAAAGATAGTAGAGGACGTCAAAAAGCTTCCAAAGATCAACTCTGGCAAAATAGACGTGGTAGTACTAGCTACAAAGGTAAAAAATGCCATGGCAGCGATGGAGACGATGAACCACGTAGGATATCTCCATAGCCCAGAATTGGCTCAAGACATAATTGGCAAAATGTCATCGGCAATGATTTACAATTACAACCACTACTTGGGGGGATGTACCGACTTAGAAGAACCACGACTAAAAACCATCTCGAAATTTTTGTACCGAGAAGCAGAGCTAGCTTGCAGAGCAGGGACGGTCCGCATCGTGGCGTCGATGCAGGGGCGTCCGGAGGGAAGCCGACCAGCCAAGCAAGGCGTAAAACAGACATCCCGCGGAAAACCGGCACCCGTGTATACGCTGGGCGGCCAAGAGAGCGGCAAGGTAACGAAGAAAACCAAAGCTCGAGGAGGAATACGGAAGGAAGAGCCAAAAGGGCGAACAGAGTGTGGTTACTGCGGATGGGCCAACCATTCGACAGTAAAATGTCATAAATTTGCCGCTCAAACGCTCAAGCGTAGATGGCAATGGGCTAGGCAAAAGGGCATCTGCTTTCGGTGCTTGTTGAGCAGACACCGCCGAGACCACTGCCGAGTTAAAGCTTGCACGCGAGACGGGTGTAAAAACCAGCATCACCCTCTCTTACACGTAACAAGGAAACAAAAGGAGAGTGATTCCGTTCCGGAAGACCCGCAGCAGCCTTCCACCAGTGAGAACGACACGCAGATGACAACTAACACATGACTATATGGCCAAAGTAAAGTACTTCTGAAAATAATACTAGTCCTGCTCAGAGGCGCAAAAACACAAATTAAAACCTATGCGCTACTAGACGAAGGCTCAACGGTGTCTATTATAGATGCGGATACCGCAAAGATTATCGGGGCCTCAGGACCGAAGATCAAATTAGCAGTTCGAGGTATTAAAGAGACAGGGGTAGTTGAAGCATACAGCCAGAAAGTAGCGTTATATATCAGTGGCACGAAAAACAAGCGGGCTCATAGGCTGAACGGAGTTCGAACCATCAAGGGTTTATCGCTCCATCAACAAACGTTACGATCAGAAGAAGTAACAAGTCACTCGCACCTGAACAATATTGAAATAGAGTATTACAAAAATGCCAAACCAACGATCCTGCTCGGTCAAGACCACGGAGGTTTAATTGTATCGCGCAAGGTGCGCGAAGGGACCCCTGGGGCTCCAGTGGCTTTCTACACGGCATTGGGATGGACCATCCACGGGCATACAGCTGTCAAGCGCATGGTAGGGGCAAACAATACCATCCTGCATAGTTACCTCCAGGCTCATACAGGGACAAGACAAAAACACGATAAAGACTCGGACCTACATGACCTGGTCAAAGCCAATTTTCGGCTGGAGGCCATCGGCGTGGCGCATCTTGAACGCACCAACGCTTTGGACGAGCGCGCTAAGCGATTGCTGAAAAACAACACGAGACGGGCAGGGGACTGCTGGGAAACGGGGCTGCTCTGGAAAGAAGACGTCGTGCAACTTCCAGATAATCACGAGAACGCATTCATGAGGCTGAAACACCTGGAAAATAAAATCGACAGAGACCCAGCGTACGCCAAACTGTATTACGAACAGGTCGGGAAGTTGATCAAGTTCGGCTATGCAGAAAAGATCGATGCCACCATAAGGGAGGATAGATGCACATGGTATCTTCCCCATTTCGGCGTTACAACTCCAAATAAGCCGGGCAAGCTTAGGCTGGTGTTTGATGCGGCGGCAACCACACAGGGAGTGTGCCTCAACGATAAACTTCTGTCCAGACCGGATATGCTCACTTCCCTCCTGGGCGTGCTGATGCGTTTTAGGCAGAAGCCGGTTGCATTCATGGGGGATATCAAGGATATGTTTCTGCGAATCAAAATTCGTGCTGAAGATCGAGATGCCCAACGATTCTTATGGCGAGGAAGCGATAGGACCCGAACGCCAGACACCTTCCGTATGACATCCATGGTGTTCGGCGCAAAATCTTCACCTTGCACCGCCCTATACGTGAAAAATCGAAATGCAAGAGAGCATGAGAGGGATATGCCAGTAGCAGCCGAAGCGATAGTCAAAAAATGCTACATGGATGACTACCTGGATAGCGCAGACACGGAAGAAGAAGCCATTAACCTCATTGGACAGGTAACAAATATAAATAGCAGAGGGGGTTTTGTGATGCACAAGTGGGCCAGCAACAGCCAGTCCGTCCTCAACTGCATACCAGAGAGTATACGAGCAGCGGGGCATATAGACCTGGCATTGGACGAGCACATAGATCAATGTGAGAAAACGTTAGGTCTCAAGTGGAACCCTCGCAGCGATACGTTCACCTTTGACGTAAGTTTAAAAAAGATACCGGCTGGAATAGTGACTGGCGAACAACGGCCAACCAAACGTCAAATGCTGAGGGTGATTATGTCGATTTTCGACCCGCTGGGTTTTCTCACACCCTTTACCGTACGCAGCAAAATATTGCTTCAAGATGTGTGGCGGAGCGAGATAGGGTGGGACGAAACGCTTGCAGACGCTGATTATGGAAGCTGGAAGAGCTGGACTGAGGACTTGGGAAGTCTTCAGGAATGCAACATACCGAGGTGCTACCTCAACAAGATCACGAGCGGACCAGAGATGGAACTCCAAGTGTTCTGTGATGCAAGCGAGGCAGCGTACTCAGCGGTAGCCTATTGGCGCATGGGAAATCAAGACGAGACTGCGACTGTCACGTTCATCGCGAGCAAAAGTCGGGTGGCACCCCTGAAACCACTCTCAATTCCACGGTTAGAATTACAAGCGGCGCTACTGGCAAGTCGACTGGCACAAGCAATTATCACTGAGCACGATTACCAAGTCAAGAGTCGAACGTTCTGGTCCGACTCCCGCACCGTGCTGAGTTGGTTATGCTCAGACCCAAGAACGTACAAAGCCTTCGTTTCGCACCGATTGGGAGAAATCGATGAGTTGACCAACGCCAGCGAATGGAAATGGGTGCCCTCAGCTGAAAATCCGGCAGACGACGCCACAAGGAACACCCAAACCAATCTCAGCGGGAAGATCAGATGGTTTCAAGGCCCACCTTTTCTTGAAGAGGCGCAATCACATTGCCCAGAACAACCATCAGTGCCAGCTCCAGACGCTGGCGACGATCTAGACGTGGAAAGGCGAGCGAGATTCGTTGCAAACCAGGTAGAAGACCTAAGTGACTCCTTACCTGACATAAAAAGGTTCTCCTCCTGGTGGAGGCTGATTCGAAGTACTGCTTGGGTGTTGTACTTTGTGGACTTGTGCAGGGGTAAAACCAAGACGGGTCTCACCGTGCATTACACGGCGAAAGCAGAGACAATGTGGATAAAACGGGCACAATCAGACACATTCGCGTCAGAGATAGATGACCTTTGTCGGGGCCAAAATATGGACCGAACAAGTCGGCTCGTCCAACTCACACCGCGACTCGACCACGACGGAGTTCTGAGGTTAGAAAGCCGGGCCGTAGAAGTCAAGGGTTTACCAAAATCTAGGACAAACCATACCATATTGGACGGGCGACATCCACTTACCAGATTGTTGGTTCAAATGCAACACAGACGCATGGGACATGGAGGCCAGGAGAGAGTGGTGAACGAGTTGCGGCAGCAATACTGGATATTAAAATTGCGCCCGACAGTGCGAGCAGTGGCAAGGGAATGCCTACGGTGTCGCCTGCAAAGGGCCAAAGCAGAACCACCACGGATGGCGAATCTCCCGGCAGCACGAGTGGCTCACCACCATCGGCCGTTCTCGTTCTGTGGCTTGGACTATTTCGGACCAATGAATGTCACCATAGGCAGGCGCCAAGAAAAAAGATGGGGCGCTTTATTCACTTGCCTGACGACAAGAGCGATCCACATAGAGGTGGCCGGCTCGCTGACCGCTGATTCTACGATCATGGCACTACGGAGAATGGCAGCTAGACGAGGGCACCCAGCAGAGATATACTCGGATAATGGGACAAATTTGAAAGGTGCTAATAACGAGATGCAACGTGCCCTAAAAGAGATAGATGGGCGAAAACAGCTAGATTATGCCACCAGCAAGGGAATAGCATGGAAATTCATCCCTCCAGCCGCGCCACACATGGGAGGTAGCTGGGAAAGAATGGTGCGCTGCGTAAAGGTGGCACTAGCGGCCGCGCTCAACGAACGAGCCCCGAAGAAGGAAGTCCTCAGCACTTTGTTGGCCGAAGCCGAACATACGGTAAACAGCAGGCCACTAACGCATGTGTCAGTAGACCACCGGGATCAAGAAGCCCTGACTCCTAACCATTTCTTGATTGGAACATCATCTGGTGTCGCCAGCCCAGGAATGTTTGAGGCGATTGACCTGTGCTCAAGAAAGCACTGGCGGATAGCACAACGTCTAGCGGATCAATTCTGGAAACGATGGATAACCGACATTAGCGCCAAGAAGAAAATGAAACCAGGAAGTGGAACCACTAAAGAAGGGCGATGTAGTGATCCTTGTTGATGACAGTTTACCACGAAATACGTGGCCCAAGGGTATCATCGAGGAGACGCATGCAGGCGTAGATGGACGGGTGCGTGTGGCCAAAGTACGTACGAGCCGAGGAACATTCACTCGACCAGCAACAAAAATAGTAAATCTAAAAAGGGATAAATAGGGTACAGGGGAACAGTACCCCTGTACGGTTGGGGGTATGTTGGCGACCGACGTTATTATTTTTCCAAATCATAAATAAAGATAATGCTTAAAGACAAATAGATTATTTATAATTTAAAGAACCCGAGTGAGTCAAATCTTTATGTTACCCGGTTTAATATTGTATAACTGTTCGAGTTTATCTTATCAATAATTTACTCAATGTGTGCATAATAACATACGCTTAAGAAAGATATGTAAGTATTGGCCTGTGGGTGTGAAAGTTTAACGAATTGTCTGTAGTCTCGTAGTATGAAAGTATTGTCCTAGACGGCGAATGGGTATATCAATCCTAAGCAGATTATCTCACCCATACCTTTGTCATGTGTGATCAAGCAGCCGGTAAATAGCCAGGTAATGCTAGTACAAAAAAAGGGTACTTGTAGCGTGCGCCGTTTAAAAGAAAATTTAATACGCGAAAATAGAGCGAGCAGTATTTGCAAAACCTCGGTACGGGTAAGACGTAAGCGAATTTGGATATAGCATGTAGTGTGTGCGAGAGATATAATTGAGTGTTTAATGTGAGGCTGTCAACTCGACGAGTTACTAGATAACATGAACGCCTAGTAGAATCAATGGGAATAAGAGAACGAGATATTAATGATCATTGTTGACTTAACAAAACGAATTATAATGTTCCTTCAGTTCATAGGGCAGAACTGTGTAAGGTTGCGGGGGGTTCGCGTGCTGGCCTCCTCTGGGGTCTCACATTGGTGAGACCGGCCAGAATGGTTGACACGTTGGGAAACCAGCGTGGTTATTACAGCCGCGAATCAATGTAAATACGTAAACGCGTGAACTGGCCTTCCCCGGGGTCTCACATTGGTGAGACTGGCCGGGATGGTTGACATGTTGGGAAACCAGCGTGGATATTACAGTTCGCGGGTTAACGATTAAAACCGGAAAAAGTCCGTTATCGCGGGCTGGCCGTCTCATGGTAGCCTCGAGGTAGAGGGGATCCGGGAGGCGGTTGACATGCTGGGAAAACCAGCATGGATACACAGCCCGCGTTTCATTTTATAAGTAACAACTTGTACTTAAATATGTTCACCCGTGGCCTGCACCGGTTCTGTCCGCGAATAGACTTGTATTGCTAGGCAAATAGAACACTTCAGAGTAGATATTAGACTCGCACCAACCTAATGGTGTTCGAATAACAAAATTGATCCGACAATGTTGATAAGTGCCCCCTAATAAAAGTCCTGTGAGCGGTCTATAGAGTAAATTCATCATCTAGCCATAGATTAACCTCTCCCCCTCATCCCTCAATCTGAGTATATCGGTAAGAGCGACAGTTGAGGCCTAGCTGGGCGAACTCCGGTAGGCGCAGTTTCGGATTCGCGAGGTCTGTCGGCTACAATTACCAAAGAAGGATGCCCCAAAAATCGAAGAATGAAAAGAGGAAAAGAATAACAGTTAATCACAGTGTAGTTTACATCATCAAAGTACAATGCATTCAATTAGTTGAATCCAAAATCAGCAGAAGCAGGTCTGATAATAAAACCTTTTATTTTCAGCTAGGGAACAATCAAACAGTGAAGTGGGACTAAAGTCGTCGACGTTCAAGTTTTCTCCTCGGAGAAGTCATCGGGGTTCGTGAGTACAATTCTGATTCTGTGATCTTTGAGTGGTACAACATTTTGCCATGCATTCAATGACAAAATTCTTTTTTCTAGGAGGCTCGATCAGCAGTAGGAAAATTGTATGTTACCTGTTAATCAAAACGTTCTGCCAGCAAGGACCATGTTTTCTTGATCGGTGCCACCATTTCAACTATTCGATGTGGTCGTTCTGTCAGGCAACAGGAGTTCAAGTGATTTTGTTGGACCATCACCTCCATCTTTACATCATCGACTGGGGCGAAATTGAAGAACTCGCACAGTACAGACGTGGATGTTTAAATATTTGACCATTTTACTTTGTTCAAGCCAATAATGATGAGTTTGTTGTTCGGCCATTAGTGCTACTTCACAGCGTCAAGGAATTATTAGAACACATGAATATTTTTATTTTGAACTTGGGCTTCGTTACTTTTGTCATTTGGTTCAATAGGTTTTGCTAGCCGAACTGATACAATTGAAATCCAGGAATGTTCAACATTTTTAGTTGAAAATATCTCTCAAGTTAGTTTTGGTTTATAATTTCACCCCGCTAGCTAGTTCCAGCTGTCTCAGTTATCTCTGTCGCTGTGTCCGTACTTGTGTCTTCTTGAAAATACTTAGGCAAATCTCGTCAAGGGCTACAAATGCATTTATTTGCTAATACACGTTGCATTACAAATAATCGCTTGTTCAGAAATAATTTCAATCAACCGAAAGTTGATACATTTTTAATTTCAGTATGGGGCCCTCTCTATTCAGTAACTCGAACACTGTCGATGATTTACAGAATGACTTCTGCTTATCATTAGAAAATTTTCACGATTGACAATAATCTGCTGTGGTAGGAGGAGATTCGAGGGAAACTTAATTAAACTAGACGCGTGAAAGAAAAAAATCACAATTCAATCACAGATGTTACGACCCGATGCGTACCTATACACATTGACTTTTTTTTTTCGTTCCTTTATAGATTGTTAGCCGGTTAGTCGTAGCGAGGGATACGATATTGCGTAGCACTTTGAGGTTCCCCTGATCGTTATCATTCGTTGGGACTCATTGGTTTAAATCATTATGACATAATATGATATTTCCCTTGTTTAGAATATCATCAACTTCTCCACGAAGTCATGTATCCTATAGCACCTCGGAGCGCTAGAAAGGTCAGCAAATCTAGTCTTGCTGAATATGCACCAATAGATGATTTGCCGTAACTCCTCTGATCCATAATGCAATCACGCAAGAACAAACAGGGGTGCCCATTAAGGGTGATGATCCGTAATTAAGGAAAACAGCTAGACTAAGGAATGGAGGAATGTATGTCAATTATTGAAAGAATCCGAATGTATAAATTTATAATGGTTATTGTCAACCGACTGTGGCGGAACAGGGAGCCGCAAGCCGCGGACCAAGGAGCTTCCCTAGGATGCGACGCGTCTAACTCATCCGCGAAGAAACTAAGCATCTAATTGGTTAATTAACCGCGCGGATTAATACACATATTGTCGCGCACGGTTACCTGGCTGCATCTCTTTAGCAAACAGCGTCTTTCGTCTGTCAAATCGCGAGGCGCGTAGACGTGAACCCGGGGAAGTGATATACAAGCTAGAGTCTCGTACCGGGAAAATCTCCAAGTGACGGTCTTGAAAGCCTTGTCCTCCTCGTCAATGAGCGAATCTCGAACCTGATAGACTCATAATTCATTAATCAAATTATTAGCATAGTTCAGTGCAAAAGACACATAAAACCTAGTGTTAGATTCAGTGCGAGGGACACATTTCCTTTTCTTTTTTTTTCTTTCCATCAGAACTATTAAAAACAAAAGGTTTATTTTTCTCTTTTAATAATAATATCCGTATTTGCCCCCATACCTTTTATTAATAACGAAATCGCGATATAACGTCAGTTCGAAACATATAAATTCCGTGAACCATCATCAAAGAAGGGACAAGGACGCACCCTGGACTGCCCTACGGCTCCCGATTCCATTACAGTCAGACAACGAAAGCTAAGTCTCCCGTTTGTTTCACGATCAGTCATCAGCCTGATGCAATTCGCCTAATTATAGTTACCTAGCCGCTATTTTTCACTATTTCACCTGGATTTGTATCAATAATCATTCATTCTTGTGCATCATCGGGGTGAGCCAATACTAGAAACTCTAGTATTTTGGGATTTCCCTTTCTCACTCTGATCTTGTTCATATCAATATTTCTGTACGAATAGTTCTAAAAATTGGGTTATCGAGCTCGGGACTCGGATGACCCTACGACAGTCTCTGAGACTTTGGGATTTCCCTAGTCGTAGGATTATCAGGGATCCTCGTCACGAAGTTCGATCCAGATATTTGGTTATAGAATTGTCAAAACCAACAAAGAGAGAGAGAGAGTTACGGATATTTGTGTAATTATCGCGCATATTATCCGAGCCTGGATTATAGTACTTTATATTTTATTGTTCGGTAGGTTTAAAATCAGCTCCGTGAACCCGGGAGTCGGATGACCCTACGACAGTCTCTGAGACTTTGGGATTTCCCTAGTCGTAGGATTATTAGGGATCCTCGTCCCGAGGTTTAGTCCAATAACTTACACTAATGTTGGCATTTAGTTTACATATTATCATAATCATTTCATTTGTCAAACCTTATTGTTCACCTGAGTAACTGTTCCATAATCGCTTTCAGAATATATCTTATTTCTACCAGTTAATTAATCTCCATATTATTTCATTTCCTTTATTTTGTATTCTCTTTAAGTCAGGCCTCAATCGTTTTTTTACACATATGGTACGACTCCATATAGGGTTCAGCAACAACGTACCCACATACCTGATCTGACCCAAGTCAGATCACTCATTCACTCTTTCGTGGATATTAATATTTGGTTGTTGCGTGAGTCAATATTAGTTTCCGCTCGAGCTCATGCTTCTCACGTAACACAGATGATAAAATATTCAAACTTCTTGAAAAATTGGTTTCATGTTTTTCTATTTCAGAACTCGTAAATTTAATGTTCCTTTCTGTCGAGAAAGATATTTAAAAGAAACGTTGCATGAAAAATATTTAAAATTGAAAGAAATTATAACAATTTCTTCGGCAAATTTACGGTTCGCATATTCTGACCATGTTATTTTGGAATCTGCAATATAATACCCAAATTCGAGATCTTTTCTGATATCTCTTTGTATTTCTACTCCCCAGAAACGAGCTAAGAATCTAGTTTTAAACGTATCCCAGTCACTAATGACGTCTCGACGCGCAGTCCACCAATCTTTTGCATCACTGGTAAGACTTTGGCCTAATAATCTAAAACATAGTAATTCCTCGTCTGCTCCTAGAAATGTAAAATACTCCTCGAGTTCGCGTATGTAGATCGTAGGTTTTTCCCACGTCTTTCCTGAATATGTTGGCAGTTTTATCTGTTTAGCTACATATCTTAGAGAGTCATGATGCTCACCTACTTGACCTCCTATTCTTGATTTTAACTTTTTTATGTCGGCTTTTACTCCGATTCTAAGGCTCTCGTGTTTGTGGTTTAGCTCTTTTATCTCTTCGTTAGCGAAACGATCTGTCTCTTTAATTTTACTTTTCAACATCTCGAAATCACCCAAGTGTTCATTCCTAATAATGGTTTCTGTTGTAGTGATTTTGTTATTGCATTCTGTAAGATCTGTATCCCATTTATCTACAACCACCTGAACCCGAGTTTCGATTTGCTCGATCTTTTTCTGACTTTGCTGTGTGTGCTCATCAAATTTCTTACTTAGTTAAGCTTCAAATGTTGCTTGACTTTCTAAAGTAATTAAATGAAATGTGTGCATTGTTCGCTCTAATGACGTGAATTTACTGTCTATTTGTTTTTCAAATTTTTCATTTTGTCTTTGCAGGTTTTCGAGTGCTGCGGTAAAACTGGCCATAGGATTATCTTGGTTTCCCTTTGGACTACTCGACGGACTGAGTAAACTACTGTCTAACTGCATCGTTTCGTCTCTCTCGTGAAAACCTGTGTCCCTATTTCTACTGCCAACATTTTTAACGCCTGACGCACCAGAAAACTGATCTCTACCTTCCATTTTCCTGTATTTTACGTTTGAATAAATGATTTGAAAGGGAATGAGTTTAAGCTAAGATTTTGCAAAACAATGAAGTTAAGTTATACAATAAATCTACTTGAATTTACTCTGCTACTCAAATGAATTTAATTTTATTTGGAGGAGCCCCACGTTGGGCGCCAAATGTAACTTACTGCATATGTTTCAACAACTGAATGCTGGTGAAATTATGCTAGTCCGCGTGAGTTGTTTGTCACGGGTGTGATTTTTGGAGCTCCTCCTAGGAAAAGTTGAAAAAACCCATAAAAACCCTAATACAGACTCGGATAGATTTTACTCTACCAGAGCTGCCTCCCTACAGACTTGGGATATGTTTAACCTTCCAGACTCGGGTACCAGTTATAGCTATACTGTTGCTGTCAAGGCTAAACGCACCGAAGCTGCCTGCTACAGACTTGGAATATGATACACTCTCAGACTCGGGTACCAATTACAGCTATACCGTTGCTGCCTGAGTGTATCTCATCGAAGCTGTCTTTTAGCTATCAATGATTTTACCTGAAATGCAAATTTATTAAATGAAATAAGGCAAGGAAAATGAAAAATAAAGAACAGTTTCCTGGCTTCTGAGAAATTAACGTGAACGACAATACGTCGTGTTGAGAATTTATTTTGACTCTGGTGAATTTAAACCAAAACCAAAGTTACCAACAAAATTATAATGATTTTAATTTTAACAAATTTTACTTATTGCTATCTTAACCTATGAGCGTTGTTTTGTTTATGTTTTGCTTTCTAAGCTTTCAAATGGTATATTGGGAAGAGAATTTAACTGTTTAAATTGAATGGCTTTGCTTTTTAATAACTACTGCTTTTGTAAGTTAACTTTTGACTATCTTTTCGTTTTGATTCTACTACCGCTTTGGCTAGAAGATCTGGAGTTCGAATTGATTCTAATGCTCAGCCGCCGCTTTGGCTGACTGGCTACAAAGTGATTCTATATGGGACGTGTTCGCCGCTTTGGCTCAACTAACGCTGCTGCTCGTCGTTGCGTGGCCTCTTATATACCTGAAGTGACGTCACGCGTCGCGTGTTGTCCGGCAGCAGTGTGTGTGCGTGTCGTCTGAGTGATTCGGCTAGATGACCATGCCGAATACGTTACAATACATTTCATGAATTTTGCATCGACTGACGAATGTCTGATTTACAGATAACATACACACTTATTTAAAATGAATCTTCCAATCTTGTGTCGGGACGTCATTGTCGTGGCAGTTGAAATATTAGCGCGTGCAAGTTTACGGTAGCGCTTTAGTGCGGCGCCTTTGGCCAAAGGCTACCGTAAACTCGCACACGCTAACCTTTCAACTGCCACGAATATGTAGTTGCGAATGATTATTCTTCACAAGCGAATGAGCAACAAAATATTTTTACACTCAAGTAAGGCCGAACTGTTACGAGGATGAGTTTCAGGTGTTAAAATTAATCCTTCCCACTACGTGTATACGCTAATGCACTCGCACATACGCATGCATCGTGAGCAAGATTGTATGGCATAGTATAGGTACACCGAAGCAATCATTAACTGAACTTGATATTCATCAGACTGTCATACTCTATGCTACTGATAGCATACACGTACATATCCTAAATAGGTTTTATACCGAAATGAGTTTTCTTGATAATTCAACAGTTTTGCAAGTGAATAAGTTTATTCTTACATTATTATTAATTATATACTCAAGCTCTACGGTATGTTACCTATCATGGGAGAAATTAACGTAGTATATCGCTCATTGGCTCTATAGTGAGGTGCATGATTCCAGATTTCCGAGTCTGATCTGATAATTTAATGACAGTGGAACGACCACGATTTTTATTTATTATACAAGGTATTTAGTTCTGTAAGTTCATACACATAATTAAGGATACGGGGAAGTATTTTCTGATACAATTATTGGTTGGAATAACTAGTTCTTCAGTGTATTTAATTGCTGTCGCATTGAAAACTCAATTTTCGTATGAAACGAAGCCGGTTGTCCGTATAGCTGTAAGAAACCGAATGTGCCCGCCAAGTACGTAGCTCTTGGAATGATGTTTCGATATCCTCACACGAAACTCCCGACTTCAGGATTGATTGATTGATGATTTGTATCACGACGTAGACTTGCTGAGAGATCGCAGGGGTACGTTCGGTACTTGGCTTTTTTCTTGATTTCACGACAAAGACTGGCGAAACGTTTTGCTCATAAAGCAATTGTGATTTTCGTGTTGGTACTTGGAGGCTCTTTTTACATCTTTGGATGTTTTTCGTGGGATTTCACTTCTTTTTGCAAGTACGAGGATTGAGGAGGGTTGCTCATTTAATTTCAGCAGGGTTATACGTTATTATAGTTTGATCATCACAAGAAATACATTCGGAATTTGGGCAAGGGAAGAAACATTCAGTGAAAGACGAACACATTCACTTCAATTGTCAACTGTGACAAACATAAATAATTTATCAAGTGGAACTTAATTTCGTCTTATACAGTACCAGGTTGAAGTTCGTAACGTTATTTCAACAAGATATTCGCTAAAAAATTCTAAAATTCGAGGCTCGAACGTTTCAAATGGATCAAGAACGGTGCATAATTCCTCAAATTGTGTGAAACATGTTTATCTCGCATTTTTTACAGTTCTAACAATATTTGAATCACGAAATATTGCATTTCTTCAACGAACATTGTGTTACGTTAACGTTACGAACTCAGACCTCATTATACAGTTTTAACTTAAATTTTGCACCTAATCAGTAATTTTTCAGCCATAGCTTGGAAGACTGTGTTGCCTGACGCAGTAACAGGCTCATATGTGTTCTGCAACGTTGATTGTTCGGAGCTTGCATGCTTGTCTGCTGCAATCCAATTCAGGTCCCTGTGAGAATCATACAAATCAATGAACGATCAATCATTTAATAGAAATGTCACAGTAATCACTAAAATATATGCCATGTAACTGTGGTGAAGGTGAGCTGGGAAATATCGACTCGTACAGCATACCTTCTAATATGTAATATCCACCAACAAGAAATGACATGTAGTATGGAATAGGTAGATTGAGTCAGTGGTTGGATTTACAACGGAGGTTGTTTTATACAGATACAGGCCAGTGTGTACGGTATGAAGTGATTGGTCAACAACTTATTATGTATAGTGTATATGAGAGCTTAAAATATCTCATAATTGCCTAGATGGTTAAATACTGCAGTTGAATTTCGAGAATTCGAAAGGTGCTACATAATATGAAAGAATGCATGTCATTTCACTGATAATCTAATGGATGGCATATTTGAAGGTATCAAACGATTTAACTAGATTCTTAAAGATATTAAATGTTCCAACTCATTTCGTAGACCACACGAAGCGTGGGTAGAACCCACATTTTCACTCCGTATAAAGTAAATTTTGCATAATATCCAACGGAAAAACTTTTTTTGATTTCATGTGATTTCACACTTGCCTTCGGCTCGTGTTGCCAACTCACACTAGACAGAAAAAGTTTTACCGCACTCGCATCATAATGTACCATTACTTCGCTCAGTATGATAATGAACGTTTTACGCACGCTTCGCGTATGCGAGACCCCCATTTCCACACATGAAGTAAAATTTTTTAGAATACTCGACGGGAAAACTTCTTCTGATATTGTGTGATTGCAACACTCGCCTTCGGCTCGTGCTGCAACCTCACACTCGTCAGAAAAATTTTCGCCACTCTCGTATCGTACTGTCAGTAGCGTAGCTGGGTGGACAAGGGCCCCGGTGCATAAGGAAAATATCGGCCCCCCCATTTTTTTTTATAGATAGGGATGAGATAGGAATACAGTGACTTGCACTCATCCTGAGTAGGATAAGTCCATAAGTCACCT
This sequence comes from Tenthredo scrophulariae, assembly GCA_963978835.1. Classification (NCBI taxonomy): domain Eukaryota; kingdom Metazoa; phylum Arthropoda; class Insecta; order Hymenoptera; family Tenthredinidae; genus Tenthredo; species Tenthredo scrophulariae. The sequence goes on from OZ022234.1 coordinate 5,500,004, forward strand.
GTATCTTGGGGACATAAGGTGTAAAATCACTATCTCTTTAGCAAAAGACAATAACAATAATTGAGGAACGATGCAGATTTTAATCCAAAAATATTTATTATATAACAGATGAGACCAACATACAGAAAAAGTAAGATTGACAGATTGTTGATAAAATTTCCAGTCAAATTCACAGTCGCTTGCGCGCTTTAATTTTGGCAAATTCGTCTATCATTTCATTCAAATCCAAGTTTGATGCAGCCTTGTTTTCAATTGCAATTAATGATAAATGTCTGAGTCGATCTTGCGCCATACCGTTTCTCAAATAATTTTTTATAATCTTTAGTTTACTGAAAGATCTTTCAGCTGCCGCAGATGTGATAGGTATAGTATGAAATAGTAACATTGCTGTATACACTTCCGTAAGGTCACATTCCAGCACTCCAAATTTCGTTATCACTTCCTTACAAAATTGGTGAATTGACCATGTCTCGGTTAATTCAGGAAGGACCAGATGATAAATATTAATGAACTGAAGGGAAAAATTGGTTCCTATTATATCGGAATATTTCATCTGAAAGTGATCACATTTTTTGAGTAAAGTTGTTTCATCCATGCTGAGCAAATTTTTTGGAGTGAAAAAGTCGAACGTTTTACAAACTGCACTCATACCATTGAAACGCGTCTCTAACTGAGTGATTATTATGTCCAGTACATTGTTGAAAACAGTGATTTTAAAGATTTCTTCCCGGTTTTGAAATCGATGGTCAGAAGCCAATTCATCAGAATGCTTTTTAGTTTTTCTTTGTCGCTTTTGTGGAAAAGTGGGATCAATGTCGTATTTTTTCGCAATTTCACTGGCCTTGCATTGAAATGACTCGAAGTCATTTCTGTACTTTTTCAATTTCTCTGTGGCTTCGTCCAAAGCCTTACTCGCCTCGTCTAAAACGATATCACGTTTTTGCAAAATTTTGGAAACGTGATTGATGTCGTTTAATATACGGTGCATAAATTCGCAAAGAAACACAAACTCAAAATTGAGCATTTTTGATTTTATAATTCCTGCCTCACTACATTCGTCTTTACTGGGACTCTTCAGCGTTATTTCGGATAATGCTTTGATAATATCGAAAAAACGAAGTTTGATCGCAGATATTGTGTTAACCCTACTGGACCATCTTGTCGGATTCAATTTTTTCAAGGTAATTTCCGATTCGCCAGTAAATTTCGATAAGAGGTCCCAACGCTTAATGCTGTTTCCAAAGAAGTTATATATGTCTTGCATTATTGCAAAGAATTTCTGAATTTCGATAGAACCTCGAACGGCATCGTTTATCACCAAATTTAAGTTATGACTGGCGCAATGTATGTACTCGGCGTTTGGCTGTATATCTTTAATTTGCTTTTGTACACCATTATACGCGCCACTCATTACACTTGCCCCATCATAACCCTGACCGACACACTTTTTGAAATCAAGACTTTTTTCGGAGAACAACGTAGTCACTTGATTGACCAAATCCGCAGCGCTGTGTTTGGTGACTGGATAGAAACCTAAAAAAACTTCTCTTACCTGGATATCGATTGGTTGCCCATTCTCCGATCTGTATATTACTGCATATCTTACAACAACACTTAGCTGATCCACCTTCGATATGTCCTGCGTGGTATCCATGATGATAGTAAAAAACGGTGACGCCCTAATTTGATCCAACAGATGATTTTCAAGTTTGGTGCCCAAACACTCGATCATTTCATTTTGAATTGTTGCACTCAGGTATCTTGTTGACCCTAAAAACATTAGGAATATTTCTAAAAATTATAACATGAAAACATATAAATTTAAGGGGGTAGTTTGCCATTTCAATGACTATCTTCAATAATTGTTTTGTCTTGCTAGTATGGGCCATACCAGCAAGATTTACCATTAAAATTTTTTTTTTTTAAATCTGTATTACTTTCAGACCTACACTTTTACGTATCACAAATTTCAGATCAATGAATAAATTTTACTATGAGAAAAAAAAAATATTTAAAAAAGTAATTGAAATGGCAGACTACCCTTTGATAGCAAAATCAATTGTTACCTTTGGGCATATCCAAAACTTGACGCAAGATGTGGTCGTATCTGGCAATAAGTTGTACAATTGAGAGAAAATTTCCGTGGTTTCCTTCCTCACGCAAATCCTCTCGATGTCCTCTCAAAGCCAAAGAACTCTTCGCAAGAGTAATTATGATATCGAATAATCTCCGAAGAACCTGTCTCCAAAACGATGTTTCTTCGCGAATTCTATTTTCAAGTTCCTTGTCAATGGTCGAACTTTTTTGCCACCTCTCATATATAGCACATGCTTCAATATGGCCTTTCGAAGAACAATGTTGTTTGACTCTATCTGATAAATGCCTCCAGTCCCGAATGCCCGTGCACCATACGTTTGTTTGCGAAGCAAACAACCAACACGGTTGACAATAGGCAGCATCCAGTATTTTTGAATAACACATCCAAAACCGATCAACTGGTCCATATTTCGACGTAGAAACATAATACGTTTCAGAAAAGCTCCTGTTGTCCTGGTGGGGGTCTTTTGGAAAAGGTCCTGAAGGCTTTAATGGTCCCATGTCAAAAATTAGACGTTTTTCGATGTCGTCTAATTTCTTGTTTATGAAGTTCCCCAAGTCATTTGAAGTTCCAAAAACTTTCAAAGATATAGAGTCACTAGAGATCGATGGTTCCTCTACTGCAGGTTGCACAGAGGCGTCGGCGTGGTCGTTGGGGGCAGAAGCCGATGGTTCCTCTACTGCAGGTTTCACGGAGGCGTCGGCGTGGTCATTGCGGGCAGAAGCCGGTGCACTTACAGTCATCGAATCTCGAGCTTCTCGAGCAGGCTTCGTAAAGAAACTGTCCAGCTTGGGCAACTTTTTTTTACTTTCTTCTCTCTCCTGTCGTTGTTTCCGTTTTGAAGCACCACTTCGTTCCTTTTTGCGATCCATAATTTTTAGTTTACACTATCGAAACTTACACGATACAAACAATTTTGTCGAATAAGTACACCCAAAACGATTCTTTTAGAGCAAAAAGGAATCGCTAGGGATATACATACATGATACATGGATACTGTTTGCCGGACGTCTTAGTTATATTTTATCTCTTCGCTGAATTCCGTAGTCTAAGTTGAAAAGGTTTTGCGAACGGATACGGTCATTGTATTATACAATGTAGTTGAGTTATATGTACGGGCATCGGTCGGTGATAGTTATTCCTTATAATATTTTGCATTTACTCAAAAACACAACAAACAAAAGGAATGCTCACTAAATCACTTGAAACACGTTACACGTACAATAAATAATAATAAGTCTTCATATTGTTCATAAATTGAAGAAACGTGATCGCGGAATCGCCGCTCAATTGAACCTATCGCGGACTGCAAACGGTAGACTACAATGTGGAAAAATATGCACCTACGAAGAGTTTAGCGAATAAAAAACGCTCAGGACGTCCCCGTAAGACAACGATTGCTCAAGACACGACAATATCAATAATAAATAATAACAATTGAATAATAATACTAAATTTCTCTGCATGTAAGATAGGTCCTTAATTAATCTTAATCGATATAAATAAGTAGTATTGAAACTCCTAATTCAGAAGTTCGGCTATTATGAATTTCCATCAAACATGAAAAGAAAAAAAAAAGGAAACTCAGGGGGCCCCTTGGGGCCCCCTGAGCTTTGGGGCCCTGGTGCACTGCACCGCTTTGCCCTATGGTAGCTACGCCACTGCGTACTGTACTATTTTCAACTCAGTGTGCGATACTCGATTTTTCATGCCTGTTGGTAGTGTGCGAAGTGCCCGATTCACACACTCTGATATATGGAAATAATAAAGTTTCATTCGTTTGAAAGTAATGATTTCTAAAATATTTTTCTTCTATTCGACTTTCTCAATTTTGTGTCAAGTTTTGTTGGCACATACATATTTACTGATTCAATAATCGCGTCACCAATATGTCAAATTAACATTACATTTTATTTATAGAGAATAAGAAATATATGACAAATAATATAATTCTATCGAGATGGAATGAGCCTTGCTTTTCCGATTAAGATAACTTGTATCTGGAACTTGCGTTTCTATCGATAGACTACGAAGAGGGATGTATAGAGGTGAAAGAAAAAGAGTTGTTTTTGTCTTTGATTTCCTCAATTCTTTAGTTTCGAAGACTAATCAAACTTGATGCTATTAAAAATCATTTTAGAAAGTATTTTGTTCTTAGTGGGGGGGCTTCGCCCCCCCAACCCCCCAGCGGGGGCTTCGCCCCCTGCACCCCTATCAGGGGCTCTGCCCCTAGACCCCGTCCGCACCCTGCCTCTCGCACTTATATCGCAATACATATACTATACTTCCCTATTTTCTAGAATTCTCTACAGGTCAAGAATTTCGCACACTGAGTTTAAAAAAATAGTATACGATACGTGTGCGTACTTGTATCGTACTGTACTATTATAACACTTTTAATGATCAGCAATTTGCAAATATGGTCTGTTTGGAAATCAATTTGTGGTGCTGATGCATAGGTAGGTGAAGTTAGTGGTTGGTAGGCTGGTAGAAGTTGGTTTATTTGAAGAAGATACGTAGAGTGTTATAACTTTGGGGCAGCTGTGGGCTACCTCTGTTTTGGGACATCGTCTTGCCGAAATGTTATCTTCATCTATTCCAATGGATTTATAAGAGGATAGGAATGGTCCAGGTGACTGTGAAACGTACAAAATAACATAGAATTGAATGAGAGGTTTCAGTACATTACTACTCATTTTCCTAGCGTTGTTATTACTTTGATGCTATGGGCTGTGGGCTACCTTTATCTTGGGACGTTGTGTTGCCGAAGTGTTATATTCGTTTATTTCAACAGATTGATATTCGGAACCTTCGTTTTGGGACGTCGTTCTGTCAAAGTGTTATCTTCGTCTATTCCAATGGATTGATAATAGGATAGGAATGGTCCAGGTGACTGTAAAAGATACAAAATAACAAATAATTAAAGCAGAGGTTCCGATATATTACTACTAATTTTTATAGCATATGTCATCACAAGGGACCATTCTGGATCTTGGCCGTAACATAATCTGTAGCGCCCGTGTTATCGTTGCGCTTCCCCGTGAGTCCCTTTTCATCTCCGCTACCGCTTATATTCTTTGTTTTTGTGTGGGAAATACGAGGTCGCTAAGCAACTTAAGCGTATATCATCGACAATCAACCATTGAACTCAGGCAGAACCCAATGCTATGATGACGCTGGCTGGCAAACGGAATCATGGTTTCAGCCCAAAACGAATGGCTGGCGTTACCGCAGGTGCTATGAACTCTTGTCAGTAGTGCCTGATTGATAGGTAGCGTTATCATAGTCAGGATTTCCGCGTCTTCAATTGTTGATTTCAAAGGATATAGGGGCCTGCGGAAATGAACGGGTGTATTAGGGAAACGCGGGCGCTGAAAGTTAACGTCGGCGGTATGATAACGCCAAGAGATCCAGAATCGCACCTCAAGTGATGGTAGGAAATATACAAGTCAATAAAAAATAACGAGTCATGCATTTAATGGAAATAAAGAGGTCGAGGCTGTTCTATTCATCTATTATTGTGTGGACAAATGTAAAATCTAGTGAAAATCAATGTACGTACATACCGTTTAATGTGAGTCATCGTAACCTTCCTTTCACTTGCTCCGGTTAGTAGTGTAATAATATTTTGCCGGGTCCGTTGGTTCATTTTCTATATTTAAACCCAGCTCAGAGGATCTGTTCCGCGTAATTACAAGAGGCGACCATGCAGATGTCAATAATTATTAATAATAAGTGATCGGCATGCAACCACGGTCGTCGCACTACTTCACTCCTATTATTATTCACTGATTCACTGATTCACTGATATAAAACCATTAGCATGGCCGATAACACATTATATAATCATATAATATAAATACATAACTATATAATATGATTATATATAAAATTATGAATATTTTAACTGTCAATAGCGCGATCCGATAGCCATCCGACGGCCATTTTGATTTCGTCGACCCTTTGTAGCTGACTTCGTAACTTTATTATGACATACCGACCGAGTGCGAATTCAGAGTCATGCCAAAATCAATAGGGGTCGAGATTTCAATGGCTTGTACCCACGTTCCGAAGTTCAAGTCGATCCGTGTCACCGTTCGTTCGGAAACGTGGTCCCAAGCAAGCGTCTAGCGAAAAATTGATGACCAGGAAGAAGAAGAAGAAGAATTTTTTTCAGCAACTTTCGTGACTAATATATCGGAAACCAGTAGACCGATTTCGATCTAATTTATACAGCGAAGTCGTGTGGTGGGGGAATATCTATTTTGAAAATTTTATCGATAAATAATCACGCGTTCCGAAGTTATGACCTCGTGCTTACAGGTATAAAGAGTTCCTCCGAGACAATAGTTCCGCGTAGCTCTCGCCCGCCTACGGGTACTTGGCGGCGATTCGCTGCCGCGAATCTTGATCTTTCAGAAAACTCCTCAACTATATCTAATACGTGTTTCCGCTCCTCACTATTTAAATGGTCTAAATGTAACTTAGATTCAATTTCTGCAAGTCTATCGGTTATTATAGGTTCAGTGGACGAATCATCCGAATCAAAGCCATGATACATTTCTTCAGGAAAAGCATGATATTCGAAAGGTACTAATTCTTGAGGATCGACCTCTACGTCAACATCATCGGTCAATGTGTTAATAGCTAGGACATGGCACGTCCCTTCGTTAACTGATACAGCAGCCTCGCCGATGTATACACCGTCGATGGTTGGAATTTTTGGCAAATAACCCTCGCTTAAGTCGTTATTAATGACGTCGATGGCTATTGCTTGTCTTGTCCGTGCGTGCATTCGGAAGATACGACTTCTCGGTTTAGGATTCGGGTTAGGATCATCAATAAATCGTATTGGTCTAATCGGCTCGGTTTTTGTCACTGAGGTGTTATATGTGAAGGAAATTTCTGCCTTTTCTCTGCGTAAATAATCTTTTCCTAAGATTCCGTCGCCAATCAGCGGGAATTCGGACCTTACTACGTGAAATTTGTGAAGCTGTCCTTGTAGGGATCCAGTAGTGCCTAAAGTTTGTAATCGGTCAGTAGTTATTCCCGTAATAGTTGCAGACTCGCGCACGGCTATCAGTATATCTGGTAATAAGGCATTCACCTTTATCAGATTTATATCGGCACCGGTATCTACTAAAAAAATTGCTGATTGATTATTGAGTTCTGGTGCTGTCATTTTTACTAATGGCGTTTCTCGATTTGATCCGCACGTAAGTACTCGGCTTTCGGTCCGGCGAATTTCACCGCCTTTTGACGCTCGGGTGTCACATGGCTCGTCGTCGCGTCTGTTCGTCGAGCTGCTTGGGAATTTAAAGTGTCGAATACTTGAGTATCGTTTGGAGACGGCGATCGCGATCTTTGTATTGAACCGTCATTTCTCCGCGACATGTGACCAGCGGGCCTGCCTGGTTCAGTCGCCCGAACTGGTGAATTCGGTCTATGCCCGGACGTTGAGGGATATGAATTTGGATAGTAAAAATACGGCACAGGAGGATAGTAAAATGGGTACTGCGGAAAATAATGCGGGAATTGAAAACCAGGACGCAAGTGCTGGTTCTGACGGCTAAAATCAGGTGGGTACGCGCGCGGCTCAGCTGATTCCCGTCGAACCAGTATCCCTGTCGGACGCTTCGCTGCATCCGGCGGCGGACTTCTCGCTCGCGCTTCCGTGGTTTCCGAAATGGGGTAGGTGAAATAGCTAGTCGGTGAGTGAGAACGATTCGAATGTTGATTTTGCGAGCGTACGTGGTCCGGTGATTCGGACCGCAACATCGAAACTCTTGATGTTTCTCCCGAGAGCAATATTCCGGATCGCATTCGCGTCTCCACTCGTACCGCATGTTTCCGGGCTTCTTCCAAGGTTTTCGGATCTCGCGCATCTACAGCCCTAGCTAATTCATCGGGTAGACCTCGTAAAAACGAATCTAGAGCGCATTCTAATACAGGTTTCAGCATCTCTTCTATCCTATCACCATATTTGTCTTCCAAAGCTACCCGAGCGCCGCTTATCAGAATGTTTAAGCGGTCGTAAAAATCGCTTACTGACTCACTTCTTTTCATTTGAATATTTTCTATCTCGTGATGATAGTAAGGATATGTTTTTCCCGGGGCGAATCTGGTTTTTAAGTGTTTGGTTAGCTCGGTGACGGTATTGAAAGTTTTTCCGTAAATGCTATCCCGAGCAGGACCTTGTAATTTCCCCAATACCGCCTTCACGAAAGCAGCTTCCGATGCCGGCGCTACATAGACTGATCCGTTGTGCACGTCTTGAAGAAAGTCCTTTAACGGGACGTTTTTTGCCGTTAAAGTATGGGATATTTGAAGGACTAGTTTGGAGTGCGAAGCACTCAGCCATCGAGGTCATCATCGCGTGCTTGCATCTAGATTGCTCATTTTGGAATTCGATTGGTATTTCTCACACGACAATGATCAAGGTTGCCTCACTGAGTTATGAGAGGGAGAATTCAGTAAAATGTGGACATATATATTGTGACGTGCACAGCCGACGGTTGGGGTTGGGGCTTCGAGACTCCGGGCCGGCCACGTCTCCAAAACCGACACTACCAACGTTCCTCGTTTATACGCGACTCGAATATTTTGGATCAATTGAAAATACCAAAATCCATACAAGATTAACCGAGTGTTGGGCGCCAGGTACCTTATGATACCGCGGTACGGGACGAAACTCACACGAAGTTGAATCATTAAAAAGTTAATTGAATAAATGAACTCATTAATTAATAAAAAGAATAAAACGAACAAAACGATATCACACGGAAAGCTCAGCGTGAGGGGAACATGGGGGCGAAATAATATAGGAGAAGTTAGAAATATGTTATATGGTTTATGGATTTATTAATCACAAAGAAACCAGCTTGAAGGAGTTCAGGCTGAACACAATTATTACAAACAAATAAATGATAATAAAACAAATTAAACAATCAAAGCCAATCCCTTGAATCGGAACTAACATAAGTCCAACTATCTAAATTGAACTCATCAGGAACAGCTGATTAACTAGGTCACAAACGGGAAAGTAGGACAGAAGATAATATAGAACAAGGGGTAGGTACGGTAGAACAAAGAAATTATAAAACGAGAAGAGAACAATTATCTTATGGTACGGTAAAACTAGCTTATGGGGTAATAACATCTGACGGTAGATGGGTCGGTAACATAGAGGGGAATCGAAGATACAGAATCAATAATATGGGGACTTCTACTTATTAATTAGGCGGGTCAATATTACAGGACCTTCCGTTTAAAATTTACAAGGCGTCAAAGCCGAGCGTGAACGAGGTAACTCGAAGATGGCCGAAGGCAATCTACGCGAGGCGTACCATGCTACGACGCATTAACACGTCAAAAAAAGGGGATGTTAGAATCTATTATCACAAATAATTCGGAATAATACGAAATATACCAGCTCAAGGTTTTAACAAGGATTAATATTACTTTTACTCAACAATACTACGAGATCGGGATTTTTATCACAAAATATGATATACTACGTCCAGATCGATTCTTCCAGAAGAAGCGTGGCTCGACAAGCCGTCAAGATTAATCATCGTTTTTACACGAAACTAACGTTTTCACGCGGGGAATTCTTCCTTTTGATATTCGATTTACAAGGGAATCGATACGGAAATATTTAACAAGAACAACGATACGACGATACGATAAAAAGAAATAACTTCATGAAAACCTATTTGACTAGTACGCAATTATATATCAAGGGGACACAATAATCAACAATACGATCAATATCGATAGATAAACCAAGCTAAAGTACGACAATTCGATGATATCTGAACGGCGTCACCTTCAATGAGGTTTGACCCTACTACGCAATACGAGATCTAGTCTCTTTGAATCAATATAATATCAAACGAAGGGTCGTCTAGAGCCGGAATCTTACCTTAATCAAACACACACTCACTAACAGAGTTTACTATAGATTGTGATCAGAGTTCTAAAACGAGTTCGATACTAAACGATAAAGGTACTAATTTTTCAGAAAAACTAAAAACAGGACTTTATCTTACTGTATCCGAGCAAGAAGTGAAGTTTCTGGGTCTCTCGCAATGCAGATGCAATTTTAGGGTGGAAGGAGTATTACGCTTAAAATTAGGAGGCGTATCTTCTTTCTGCCGGGTTGTATCGCGGGCCTGACAGGGCCTTTTGGCACTCCGAGCTTTCGCCAGGGGTTTGTTAGATGGCTCGTCATGTTCTCAATACCCTGTAAGGCGGAATATCTGCAATTGGACCGGTGGACCAAGTCGACACGAGACAGGCAGAAGGGGGGGGGGGAGGCTACCCCGCGTATTAGATTCAAAATGCAGCGCTTTTCCAGGCGTATCTCTGGATACGATGACTCTGTTGTCCTCCAGCTAGTCACTCGAAGGCTTCCAGGTGACCCGCCAGGTCGGATGAGATTGAGGGATGACCTCCCTCGTTGTTTTCAATCCGGAACGGCACGGGAATATAAGATATAGAGACGGGAAAAATATTAATACAACTTATAATTACAATAGGGACCTTGGGCACTTGAGCTGGGACTTCTTGCTTCTCATTCGGTTCATGATCAAGGTGGTCACTTCGGCCTGGGGAAGAGGTGATGGTTCAATGACGAGGCATTCTAATTTGCCTCGTTACAACACCCCCGCCCAGACGAAGCGTGCGGTCTCCTAGCGAAACCTGCAAAGCGTCCAAACCATCAACTCCCTTCGACTGATTTCTCATTCGAGAATGTTTCTTTGACTCTAATTTCTTGACACCACCGAATTCTCATGCGTCAGCTCAAGTGCGAAAGGTTATCTCAAAATAACACAAAAGATAACTACTTACTAACAACAATAAAACAAAACACTAATATCAAGAGATTAAATTCTTAATGGCACATGATTTCCTTTTACGAGACTGGTATGACTATTCTTTATTTAGTTCAGAGACTGGGGGGAGCTTCTGGCTCCTTTTTGGCATTAGGTTCTGATTCGAACACCTTTTAATATTGCACATCTTACTCTACTCCCTCGATAGACTATAGTTGGGGAGACTAAACTAAAATCAGGTCACCATCTGCGAAGACTAACTAATAGGAACTAAATAGTACGGTAATACAACGAGAAGGGGTCTTAAGCGGTACGATATGGTAACAAGTTAACAAGATGATTAGATACGGTATTTTAACAATTAATTAATATTACGGTAGGACTACAACGATAAGACACACAAAAACAAACAAAAATCAACGATAACTATTATATCCGGTACGGTAAGGGAGGATCCTAAGGTTCTGGGTTGGGGGGGGGGGGGGGGGGGTCGAGATGGGGTTCGGGAGAGAAGGTGCGAGAAGTTTACAGAATTCTATTCCTGATTCGGAGGTTGTACCCCCGAAGCGGGGAGGGATTCCGTCGAGTTGGGGGACGGGATCTCTTCTCTCTCTCCTTGCGGCCTTTCGGGGTTTTAGAGGGAAGGGGACCCGATCTTTGAGCGAGACCGGCTCTCTCCACATTTCGTCGAATCGGATTTATCGGTACTTCAATAACATCTAATCTTTGTGGGGGAACTTCTTCTACGATTTGGGGAACTACTTCTATGATTTGGGGGACTACTTCTACGATTGGGGGGGCTTCGTCTACGAAAGCGTCAAGGAGTTCTACGGTAGGGAAAGTACGGTACGGTTTAAGATCTTTGATATGGGATTTTCCAATAGGGTTCCCCCTACAGTCTTCCAGTTCATACACGACTGCTGATAATACTTTCGAGATTACACAGGGACCCTTAAACTTTGGAGCTAACTTGGAAGCTATAAAGTCGAAGGCAGACGAAAGGACGTGTTGTCTTCGCCAGACTAAATCATGGTGAATTTTAAATCCCTTTTTCCACGGTTATAATATTTAGCCTGTCGTTCGGAAGAACTTTCTAGGTTTTCAGCTACGAGATCGCGCAAGGCAGATAATCTTCTAACTCGATTTTCCCAGACTTCTGGCGGTATCGGTTGAATTTGAGGAGGGCCTTCTGTTAAGAAAGCAATGTAGTCTCTTCCACTTATATTTAAAGTAACCGCCCAAAAAAAAAAAGGGCACACGCCATTTTTATGCTAAGATAGATGGCTCCGTTTTTCCGGTTCTATCACTTCCGTTTTTGTTACCTATCAGAAATCATTGTAAGGTAAAACTGTTGTGCTAAATAAAATCCTTTTGATGTTACCTACATCGATCGCAGTATTCATAAAATATCACCTGAAATCCCAAACAGGTTATGGGCCCAGGACACTAGAAGTGATATTTGTGTATTATCTCTTTGAAAAATTGTTAAGTCGTGAGAAATACTTTTAAGGTTATCTGGCCGCGTGCAAGAGCAGATTTCTTAAAAATGGAATACGAACAATTAAAAGTAACAAAACTAAAAGGAGTTGAAAACTGGTCAGTTTGGAAGTTCCAAACATCTGTTCTGCTGAAAGCACAAGGAGCTTTTGATATAATTACCAGAATATCTGTACAACCACCAGCTGACCAAGAGGCAGCTCTAGCAGCATGGAAGAAAGCTGATATCACTGCACAGAAAATCATTGTAACAAGTGTAGAAGAAGCTCAACTATTGCATATAATGAATTGTAATTTTTCACATGAAATGTGGGAAAAACTACACAACATATATGAACAGAAGAATCAAACGGGTATCCACATGTTGCAGCAAAAATGGTATCAAATGTTGAAAACGTCTTCCGATAATCTGGCTACACACATCGCGAAAATAGAAGACTTAGCTCATAAACTGAGATCGCTTGGCGAAAACATATCTGATTCAATGGTGATTACAAAGATCTTGTTGACTCTTCCGACTTCATATAATCATTTCATTACTGCGTGGGAATCTACATCTGAACCTCAGCGCACATTAGGAAATTTGACTGAAAGATTGCTCACCGGAGAAACAAGAATGAATAACCAAGAAGAAAGTACCGAAGCCCTCGCTGCTTTAAGAATCTCCGATAAATCAGGGAAGAATAAATTTAATCAGAACAAAACCGGTAAGGATAGTAAATCTTATAGTACGTTCAACGCCAAACGTAAACCAGGTACGTGCAATTATTGTAAAAAGCCCGGACATTGGAAAGAAGACTGCTATCGTTTGAAGAAATTAAATGATAAAGATAAAGATAAAGACAAAGGCGAAGCACTTATTGGCGTGTCTCTTTCTATTCTGGATTCGAAACATTCAGATAATAGTGTTTGGTACATTGATTCAGGCGCAACTGATCATATGTGCAATAGAAGAGACTGGTTCTATGTCTATGAAGCCTTTCAGACACCCATGTCAATAAAATTAGGAAACGGCCACACAATTGAAGCTATTGGCAAAGGTTCAATAAGCGTTGATGCCTTCGATGGAGAACGATGGAATCAGAAGCATTTAACTAATGTACTACTAATTCCAGATCTACAATTCAACCTTTTCTCCGCTGGTGCAGCCCTCGACAAAGGAATGCAACAAGTCTCACAAGCAAATGGCTGTAAACTTGTACGCTCCAACAGGACTGAAGTTATAGCAATACGCCAGAACAAACTATGGGAAGCTCAACTCAGAGTCAAAGTTCCAGAAGACGAACCTAAGACGATGACAACCATTGCTGAACCATCCGACCTGAAAACTTGGCACGAGAGAATGGCACATCAAAATAAGAAGTATGTACAAGACTTTCTGAAACAAAAACAAATCAAGGTCAGTACAAATGCAGATTTTACATGCGAAGCTTGTATACAAGGAAAAATGCATCGTAAACCATTTCCGAAAGACAAAAATAAAGAAATCAAGACCTCACAACCCGGAGAATTAATACACTGCGACCTATGTGGCCCTATGCCAGAAAATTCGATTGGAGGATCTAGATACTTTCTGCTCTGTAAAGATGATTTCACACACAATAGAACGATATACTTAATTAAAAGCAAAAACGAAGTAAGTCACTGTCTGACGAAGTATATAAAAACAGTTAAGAATGAAACAGGAAACCATGTGAAATGCATCAGAAGTGACAACGGTCTAGAATTTATTAATCAAAATGTCAGGACAATTACAGAAAAATACAACATCAAACACCAAAGGACTGTAGCATACACACCTGAACAGAATGGTGTTGCTGAACGCGAAAATAGAACCATAATGGAGGCCGTTCGCTCGATGCTGATTTCAAGAAATCTACCAAAAAGACTATGGGCAGAAGCTGCGAACACAGCTGTTCACGTCATCAACCGTACCGGAAAGAGTAGAACTCTTGGAAAAACGCCGCATGAAGCTTGGTCCCAAAAGGAAAACAAGATTGATAAACTCATTGTTTTTGGAGCCAGAGCTTTTGTCCATATTCCAAAACAGAAACGCAAGAAATTGGAAAGTAAGGCTGTAGAAGGAGTTTTTGTAGGGTATGGTGAAACCGTTAAAGGTTATAAAATCTGGTACCCCTCAACAGACAAAATAGAGTACGCCAGAGATGTAATTCTTATCGAAACCAAAGAAAAGGAAGAGAATCCTACAAGCAAGAAGACTGACGTGCAACACGAAGCAACTCTGAACCTACCATTGGAGGATGATCAAGAAGACCAAATAGAAGAACAAGACTCAGAGAATGAGGCTGACGTTATGACTGATCCAACCTCATCTGACAACTCCGAAGAAGAAGAACAATTTGGAGACGCCGAAGAGAATGTGGTACCGGAGATACCACAAAGAACCTTGAGGGATAGAGGAACCCTGCAAAAGCCAAAGAAATATGCTGATCACATAGACATTGACGATCTGCTAGCAGTAGCTATCAATAAAGAACCTCGAACCTATCGTGAAGCGATCTCATGTCCAGACTCAGAAAAGTGGATAAAAGCTATGAAAGACGAGATGCAATCACTGGAGAAAAACAAAACCTGGATATTGCAGCCGATTGAAGACGAACGGAACACGATTGATTGCCGTTGGGTATACAAGATTAAGGAACGTCCAGACGGGGCCGTGGATAAATACAAGGCCCGGTTAGTCGCAAAAGGCTATGAACAAAGGTATTGGATAAACTACGAGCAGACATTCAGTCCGGTCGTAAAACTTGACTCATTAAGGATGATAATGGCCATAACAGCACCAAATGACATGAAGTTGATACAATTTGATGTCAAAACTGCGTTCTTGTACGGTCGACTGGATGAGGAAATCAAAATGAGACAACCGGAAGGATTCGATGATGGAACCGAACGTGTCTGCAAATTAGAGAAGAGCTTGTACGGTCTCAAGCAATCTTCAAGGTGCTGGAACGAACACTTCACCGATTTTCTTAAAGACAATAATTTTAAAGAGACTAGCTCAGATCCATGTGTTTTCATAAACAATGAAAAAGGTAATCTAACGATATTAGCAATTTATATTGACGACGGACTGTTAGCTACTAGGGATAATAATTTTGCCAACAAACTTCTCAGGAAATTAGGTAAGGAGTTTGAAATAGTTATAAGCAAAGCAGAATGCTTTTTAGGCTATCAGATTGACAAACAAACTGACGGATCATTAATTATGCATCAATCAGGCTACGCCAAGAAACTAATGGATAAGTTCAATATGAAGGAAGCCAATCCAGTATCCATCCCGATGGATAAAAACCATGAATTAAATCCAGATCTGCACCGAGATACTCAATTAGCTAAAAATGTTCCTTATAGAGAAGCCGTAGGTAGCTTAATGTATTTGGCCACTGATACTCGCCCAGATCTTGCATACGCTCTAAGTACTGTTAGTCAATTTCTCTCAGATCCATATCAAATTCATTGGCAAGCCGTTAAAAGAATTTTGAAGTATCTAAAGGGCACAATCAACTATGGTCTAAAATTTGTTAAACAAACCGATTTAAAGTTAATTGGTTACAGCGATGCGGACTACGCTGGCGATACAAAGACAAGAAGATCAACCAGTGGGTATGTTTTTAAACTAGGCAAAAGTCCAATCGCTTGGAGTACGCAAAAACAAAGAACAGTAGCTTTATCAACCACAGAGGCCGAATTTGTTGCATCGGCTCAAGCTGTTAAAGAGCTTATTTGGCTCAACCGTCTCAAAGAAGAAATATTACACAATAATGACTCGAAAGCCAAACTTTTTCTAGATAATCAGAGTGCGATACGTTTGCTAAAAAATCCAGAATTCCACAAAAGAAGTAAACATATTGATATTAAGTATCATTTTGCGAGAGAAAAGTTCCAAGAAAAACTTTTTGATTTAGAATATGTGCAAAGCTCGGAACAGCAAGCAGACATTTTCACGAAGCCGTTACCTAGGGAACAGTTTTGGTTTTTAATTAAGCTAATAGGTTTAAGTGAAACAACAACAACAAAAAAAACAGTAAAAGCTATTGATTCATCTCAATATTGATCAGAGTTGAGACACATTGAGAAGGAGTGTTAAGAAAGCAATGTAGTCTCTTCCTCTTATATTCAAAGTAACCGCCCAAAAAAAAAAAAGGGCACACGCCATTTTTATGCTAAGATAGATGGCTCCGTTTTTCCGGTCCTATCACTTCCGTTTTTGTTGCCTATCAGAAATCATTGTAAGGTAAAACTGTTGTGCTAAATAAAATCCTTTTGATGTTACCTACATCGATCGCAGTATTCATAAAATATCACCTGAAATCCCAAACACCTTCTTCCTTTTTCTTCAAGGAAGTACCAGGTCTAAGTTCACGTCCAAAATTCAAAAATGCAGGGGTTACATGAGTTGAACTGTGGGTGGCGGTATTTATTGCGAAACGGAATTCAGATAAGTGCGCATCCCAAGTGCGATGGTCATTCTCTATGAAAGCTACGATCATTGTTTTCAAGACTCTGTTGACCCTCTCTACGGGATTAGCTTGGGCATGATAAGGAGGAACGGTAGTGTGGTAAATACCCCTTTCTTGACAGGCTTGTTTCATGGCCTTATTCACAAACTCTGTGCCATTATCCGTAAGCAAGACTTCTGGGGTTCCCCACCGGAAAAATACTAATTCTTCTAACGCTTTTATAATTGACTGAGAATTGGCTTTACGTAGCGCGATAACTTCTACCCATTTAGTAAACAAATCTTGAATCACTAATACGTAAGTGAAGCCTTGTCGACTCGGGGGAAATGGGCCCATAATATCTGCGGCTATCATTACCCAGGGTTGTTCTAAGACTCGATTTCTCATTAAGCCTCGCGGGCCGGTTTGTTCAACTTTACATTGCTGACAAATCTCACAATTTCTAACAAAGGTAGCTACGTCCCGATATATTCCCGGCCAATAATACAACAATGCTACTCTCGCATAGAGTCATTAGGGGTAACCGTGCGCAGTGGGTAAGTGTGCGCATCCTGTTTATCTACGAAGGGCAGAAGGGAAAGTTGTGGTACGCGTAGGGAACTGAAACGTATGGTAACAAGGACTTAATTCATCCACAAGATTGCGACATCGTGTTGTCCATTAATTTTTAAATAAAAATAAAAAAAATTTGACGCTTCAACTATAACTTTTGTCATCTTGACAAAGATCGTCACATCGAACTGAATATAATTACCAAGGTAAATCAATTTTTTTATGTTAGCGATTTATTTAAGTTTACTATCCTGCATATAGTTTAAGGTTATGTTTAGTATGAGTAAAGTAATATGAGTATCTATCAAGAATCTCGGTCTGGGGCAAGTGTGCGCGGGTAAGTGTGCGCGTTCGCACACTTACCCCCGTTGTTTTATATGAGAAGGCAATGAGGTCGTTGTAAAAAAATTGACTAATGATATTTTTTTTTTATTTCAGTTTTTAATCATAATGCCACGTAACTATCGCCGGAAGCAACCTGAAAGGACTCCTGTTACTGAAGCACAAATTTCTAATGCAAAAGAACTTTTAGCTAAGGGTTCAAGTGAAAGAGCTGCTGCGAGTGCGATCGGCATCAGCGAGTCATGTCTACGAAAAAGACTCAAACTCGATACAACTGCTTCATCACTAGGTAGATGGAAGCCAACTTTCAATACCGAGCAAGAAGCAGAATTTGTAGACCATTGCAAAAAAATGGACGAACGATACTTTGGATTAACCATTACCGACTTACGACGTCTAGCTTATGAGTATGCTGAAGCTAATAAAATTGAAAACCGTTTCGACTCAGGCTGCAAAATGGCAGGACGAGACTGGATAGACAGTTTTTTGAAACGCCATCCGGATTTGACTCTTCGTCAATCTACAGCTACTAGTTTAGCTCGTGCGATTGGATTTAATAAAGTTCAAGTTGATCGATTTTACAAGAACTTGAATGAAATATATAAGAAGTATAGGTTCAAGCCTAATCGCATCTACAATGTTGATGAAACGGGAATGAGTACTGTTCCGAAGAAAACGCCCAAAGTTGTATCAACAAAAGGAAAGAAAGTTGTGGGTAAAGTTGTGTCTGCGGAACGAGGCATTACAGTTACAGCTATCTGCTGCATGAGTGCTGCTGGTCATTACGTTCCACCTGCATTTATTTTTCCTCGAAAGAGAACTCGTGATGATCTATTGAATGATGCTCCTTCTCAAAGCATCTGTATGGTATCTGACAGTGGTTTTGTTAACACAGATCTGTTCGTCACCTGGTTAAAACACTTTCAATCTTTTGTCCACGCTACACCCGAAGATCCTGTACTGCTGCTTCTTGACAACCACTCCTCTCATATCAGTTTAGAGGCAGTGAATTATGCTCGCGAGCAGAACATTATCATGTTAACTTTGCCACCACATAGAAGTCACAAACTCCAACCACTGGACAGATCTTTTTTCAGTCCTCTGAAAGCTAAGTACTCCATTGCGTGTAACAAATTTATGTCAGAGTTCCCTGGAAAAGCCATAACACAATACCATGTCGCTAAATTATTTAATGAAGCTTACAAAAAGGTCGCCACTCTAGGAAACGCGGAATCTGGTTTTAAAGTTAGTGGAATATACCCTTTTGACGATGATTTGTTTGGTGAGGCAGATTTTGCTCCATCATTAGTCACAGACCAGATGGTTCCTGAAAATCAACCAAGTGTTACTGTTGCAATAGAACCATCCAAAACAGATAATGTACAATCTGTAGCAATGATTGAGGCATCACCTGATGTTGAGAACAGTGAAATTGAGCAGGTTGAAGAATCTCTTGCTGAATATGATCCTACAACTCTTATGATCGCAAATTCTGTTGATGAGCAACTTTCTACAGAAGCTTTATCAATGACCAAAGAGTTGACAAACATAAGCTCAAATAAAGAGAATCAACGTCATCATGTCTCAATCTCAACTATCTCACCGTTTCCAAAAATGAAAGAGAAAAGACGTCGTACGAATCGAGTCGCTATGAAGTCTCAAATTATTACTTCTAGTCCTTATAAACAACAATTAGAAGAAAAAAAAAGACTTGAAGATGACAAACAAAAATGTAACAAGAAAATTCGTAAACCAGCATTGAGCGAGGCTAAGCCTTCAACGCGTAAAAACAAAAAAAATTTGTTGACAAAAAAAAATTTGGGAGAAAAACCGGAGGCTTCCAATAACTCTAACTCAAAAAAATATTTTTGCCCACTTTGTAAGGAGCAATACTCAGAACCTCCAACCGAAGAATGGATACAATGTATTAAATGCATGGATTGGTGGCATGAACAATGCACCTTTTATGAAGGAGGTAGTTTTGAATGTGATCGCTGCCACAAATATGCCTCGTAAAATTATTAACTAATTTTAAAGTTTCTTTTAAAGTTCTAAAATTTCTTTAAGTTCATTCTTAGGCAGCTGATTTTATGTGATTTTATTGTTATAAGTCGATCTCTTATTATTTATTTATCTAGTCTTAATAATAATTTATTATTAAGAAGCTTATATAACTATTCAAGAATAATGCGCACACTTTCCCCACATGCGCACACTTACCCGAACTTGACCCGCTTTGCGGGTAAGTGTGCGCAATTTGAATTTTTTTCAATAATCATTTTTTCTTTCTAAGTGTCAAAGTTTTATGTGTTATTACTTTCTTTAATTATTAGTTCAATAAATACATTATCATATGCATGGGTTCTTTTGTCCTTATTTCTTTTTATTTAATTTTGACATAAGCCTAAATCCTTAAGTGCGCACACTTGACCCGAACGACTCTACGTCTTTTCTATTCCTAAGTGGCCAGCGGTGGGGAGGGAATGGTTCTCAATGATAACGGTATTTCGGGATTCTTGGGGGAGGACTAATTTCCAGGCGTCTAAGTCTGGGAGAAGTGGGTCCGCCAAGTCGTCAACTTTATGATAATAGAGTCGTCCTTCCTCTACCTTCCAATCCGGATATTGAGCTTGACGCGTGTTTACGTTTTCTACGCGTTTTTTATACCAGGCATCGGTGGTTTCAGAAATCGCGGCGACGTTGTCTTCGGTAGGGTCTTCGAACATACGGGAGAGGGCATCCGGCACGTGATGTAGGGCTCCTTTACGATGTACAATCACAAAGTCATACTCTAAGAGTTCGAGGGCCCAGCGGGCTAATCGACCCGTGGGGTTCTTCAAATGATATAACCAACGAAGGCTACTATGATCGGTAATTACGGTAAATTTATAACCTTCCAAATAGGAACGAAATTTTCGGATTGACCAGATCACGGCCAAGCATTCTTTCTCGGTAACGGTATATTTTCGCTCCGGAGGGGTCAAACTTCGACTTGTATACGCTACTACATATTCCTGATCGTCAACGGTTTGAGTCAGAACGGCTCCTACTCCGGTATCACTTGCGTCAGTTTGGAGGAAAAAGGGGACGGAAAAATTGGGACAGTTTAAGGTAGGGGCGGTAATCAGCGCGGTCTTGAGATCTTGGAAGGCTTATTCCTGGTCAGCTTCCCAACCCCATCTACGATGCTTTTTCAATAAGGTGGTTAAGGGTTGAGAGCGGGTCGCAAAGTCGTTAATAAATCTCCTATACCACGACGCCATTCCTAAGAATCTTCGTACTCCTTTTATATTTCTTGGGGCGGGGTATTTGATTATTGCGGAAACTTTTTCCGGGTCAGCACGCAAACCTTGATCATCGACTAGGAATCCCAGATACTTTACACTTGATCGGCAAAAGAAACTTTTCTCCCGATTTATCGTTAAGTGAGCCTGGGCTATTCTGTTCAATACTGTTATAATCAAATCGTTTCTATCTCATGACAAAGTCTAACTCGATATAACTAATAAAAATATTCAAGATCGGGATGTTTCGCCTGCTACTGAAGACAAAACATCGCGATACCAATAATTCTCCATTACATTATTTTCACTAATCTTTGGCTTCTGCGAACTACAGTGGAGAGTAGCTCATTTTTAACACCTTGCCTTTCGCGCTCATTGCCTTTGAGACACCTTAACGGGGTCCTATACGCCTATGCTATTTTTCCCTTTTTCAGCATCTCTCTGACTTACGGGTAGCAAGCTAGTTTGCAATATTCAGACCACTCACTCTTCTTCTAATTGCCAACGGAAACTCACTGTCTGTTACTTATAATAAACACTCATTGGAGAATTGCTTTCTAATACAAATCAATTTATCTACCAAGAACCCGTTCCCACTCGTTATAATAATAAAAGTTACACAACAGTGGTGTCAGAAACACGGATTTCGGATTGAAAAAAAAAAAAAAAAAATTAATAAACAGTGAACCGTCAGATAAGAAAACAAGAGGCCGTTGTAGTAAACCAACGATATCAAAACAAAACCCCCACCGTTGTAATACATCAACGTCAACAAAAATCACTGTGCGTGGATTGACACATAGTTCACCGTTGTACGAAATCCACGTTAACAAAACCCTCACCGTTGTAATACATCAACGTTAACAAAAATCACTGTGCGTGGATTAACACATAATTCACCGTTGTACGAAATCAACGTTAACAAAACCCTCATCGTTGTTATACATCAACGTTAACAAAAATCACTGTCCGTGGATTGACATATAATCTACACCGTTGTACGGAACCAACGTTAATAAGACCCTGTGAAGTGATCGAAGCTACGAATCAACAGATCAAAGTATACCGAAGTGCGACTCCACGAGAAAAAAAAAAAAAAAGACACCCTCGCAACAAATCGTACCCCAGGTAGAGAAGCTACATTACGTGCCCTATGTGAAAAGGCGCTCAAGAAACCTCAAGATTCGTCAAGACATAAACGCAAGAAGACTCCAGTAATCCATCACCAAAACAGCCAACTACGGATCCGACGGTACGGCGAACTCGAGCTCTCAACACTGATAACGTTATGCATTGGCCTATTCTACTGTACTGTAAGTCTTACGAACTAGCAATATATAGTAAAATTGGAAATTGTAATTGAAATCCTAAAAAATGCCAGTATCAGCTGAAAAACTAGCCAAACTCCTTCCCGTATTTACCGGAAAGGATATTAGCGTCGGAGAATTTATTGACAAATGCGACCGTGCGATCAAACAATGCATCAATACAGAATTAGAAGAACTTTACGAGTATATACGTATCAAAATCACTGGTAAGGCATATGAAAGGATTCAAAATAGGGAAATTCAAGACTACAATTCTCTGAAAAGAGAATTACTACTGTTTTATGGAGCTAAAGGAACAAATAGACAATGGGAATTAGAATTGAGCATTTGTCGACAACGTCCCGGTGAGTCTGTCGATTCCTTATCAAAGAATAGAACACCTGTGCATAAGAGTAGTAGAATCGGGTCCAGTAAGATCTAGGGGAGAGACAGTATTTTACGAG
Organism: Tenthredo scrophulariae; assembly: GCA_963978835.1. Taxonomy (NCBI): domain Eukaryota; kingdom Metazoa; phylum Arthropoda; class Insecta; order Hymenoptera; family Tenthredinidae; genus Tenthredo; species Tenthredo scrophulariae. The sequence continues at coordinate 5,522,869 of OZ022234.1, forward strand.
AAAAACATCACGACAAAAGCACGAGACTGTTTCATTTACGGACTTAACGAAAAACTACGTGACATCTTAAGACTGAAAAACCCTAAGGACTTACTTCAAGCCTATAATTGGGCCACTGAGGAAGAAAAATTGAGAGAAACTGAAAACCAAATTACTCATCTTGCGAAAACCACTGCTACTAATAGAAGTGATCTCGTTTGCCAAAACTGCAATAAAATCGGGCACACGGCAAAAACATGTTTTAAGAAACAGAGATTCGAACTAATAAATACCCTTGAGGCAGGCTCTAGTTCAGAATCTGATCAGTACGTAGACCTAGACAACCAACCAGAAAACAGCTGCTCACAAAACTGTTTTGAAATAATAAATGGCTATGATTCTATAATAGAAGAAATTACATGCGACGAATGCCAACGAATCTACCTCATCGATAGTTCCAGAATTAGGTGCTTCTTTTGTAAAAAGCCCGGGCATATGAAAAACAAATGTTTCAAAAAGAAAGCTATGTTAGCCGCGAAAACTAATCAAAACCATGTAGGAACCTCGAATTTCGGGGAACGGACTACGTCGATGAGCGGGACGACGTCCGTTATAGAAAACCGCTCAACACAAACAGCGGAAAAATAGAAATACCAGAACATAAAATAAATCTAATTGGCTCCCCAAATAACGTAATTTTCTCAATACCCGAGTTGAACCAACCTAAAAGCTTGCTGATGTTAGAGACCGGAGCCTACCCATGTTTGATCAAGAAGAAATTCATCCTAAATTCATCACAGATAAACCCACAAGAGCGCATTAAATTAAAAGGCCTAGCTAGCGACTCACAAGCACACACATTAGGAACCATTGAACTCACGCTCAATGGTGGAGACGAAGTTAGGCCGATCAAATTCCATGTAGTAGACGACTCCTTAGACATAACACAAGATGGTTTAATAGGCAACCACCTTTTAACACAATTCAATAATGTGCTGATCAGTTATAAATGCAGAGGAAAAGATAATCCCGAGTTGCTATTAGGTAGCCGCAAATACAAACTGCAAAATCAAAAACAATTCACTATCCCTGCAAGGACAGGAATCTTGGCAGACATCCCGACCATCGCTGAAGATTTCATAAAAGAAGGCTCAATATACAGGGTCGAGTTAAAACCAGGAGTCTTAATAAGCGAAAGCTACGTAACAATTAGACCCGACGACACAGCTATCACAAGCATCATCAATTTAACCGACACAGATCATACTATCCTTATCGAACCTCAAAGAGTTTACAGAATCCTAGACTCTGAGACTGACGAGATACAATCAGTTAATTGTATAAACGAAAATAATTCAGCTGACAGAATCAAAAAATTAAAAGACGCATTAAGATTAGACCATCTAAATTTAGAAGAAAAAGAAAGTATAATAGAAGCCTGCACCAAGTTCAACGAACTCTTCTATTTAGAAGGGGACACATTGCCGGGTACACATGCTTGTACCCACAAAATTAAAACCACCGACGATACCCCGGTTCATGTTAGACAATACCGGTACCCGGAAATCCACAAAACAGAAATAGATAGACAAACGGTAGATCTCCTTAATAAAGGAATCATTCGAAATCCAAACTCACCATGGAATTCACCCATCTGGGTAGTACCAAAGAAATTAGACTCATCAGGGATTAAAAAATGAAGAATAGTCGTAGATTATCGAAAACTGAATGATAAAACAATAGGGGATGCTTACCCGCTGCCGAATATAGTAGATATCCTAGATCAATTAGGAAACTCTAAATACTTTACCGTACTCGACATGGCCAGCGGGTTTCACCAAATTCCAATGAATCCCGACGATATGCATAAAACCGCATTTTCCACCAGTAAGGGACATTTTGAATTTGCATTCATGCCATTTGGGCTTAAAAATGCCCCAGCTACATTCCAGAGGCTAGCGAATACCGTTCTATCGGGGTTACAAGGATTGAAATGTTTAGTGTACCTAGATGACCTTATAATTTACGCCGACTCACTCCAAACCCATACAGAAAAACTTTGGGGGTTACTACTGAAATTGAAAGAATACAACTTGCGGTTATAACCGAATAAATGTAAGTTCTTGAGAAAAGAGGTTGCTTACTTAGGACACATTATATCAGAGGACGGAGTTAAACCTGACCCAGACAAAGTCAGAGCAGTCAGGGAATTCCCTACACCCAACACACCTACGTAAATAAAATCATTTCTCGGGCTTGTAGGATACTATAGACGTTTCATAAATAATTTTTCGACGATAGCTAAACTACTGACAGAACTTTTGCGGAAAAACATACCATTTGAATCGTCGTCATTACAGCAAAATTCCTTCGAGGAACTAAAGAACGCCCTAATATCTGACTCAGTCCTAATATACCCTGACTATACACAGACGTTTAATCTAACAACAGATGCCAGTAACACTGCTCTAGGGGCCGTCTTATCTCAAGGTGTTCCAGGCGACGACAGGCCTGTTGCATACGCCTCGCGGACTCTAAATAAGGCAGAAAGTAACTACTCCACAATCGAACGCGAGCTGCTGGCCATAGTATGGGCGACTCAACATTTCAGACCATACCTGTTCGGGAGAAAATTTAAGATATTTACCGACCATAGGCCCCAGACTTGGCTATTTAACATCAAAGACCCAAATAGTAAATTGGTCAGATGGCAATTGAAAATTTCGGAATTCGACTCTGAGATTTGTTTCAAACCTGGAATAAAGAATCAGAACGCAGATGCGCTTAGTAGGAATCCTATCGACCCACCAACTAATCATGTGTTCAAAATCCTTCCTATCAGAGCTACGGACTCCCTCCCATCGTACCCTGAATACCCCAAACTCATAAAAACGACAATAATACAAAACTCGGATATCGTAGAAATCCACGATGACCTTTTTAATCGAACAGATAACTACGCACACGCTGTTTCCACTGATCTGGAAATGAGTCAAGGAATAGCACTAGAATTCAAAACTAGATATGGCAATGTCGAGAACTTAAGGGAATCAGCTGAACTATACGCAACTGGTAAGCTTACCCTACGAGACCGTAACGTTTATTACATAATGATCAAGCAATACTTTTGGGATAAGCCTACATACGAAGATTTATACATAAGTTTGATAAAATTCAGGGAAAAATTAGAGATAGACTCGATCAGAACAATTTCTATACCCAGGATCGGTTGCGGGATCGATAATTTAAAATGGCACAAAATTCGGACGATGTTACGATTTATATTTAAGGGATCGGGAATCAAAATAACTGTCTGTACAAACATAAAAACCGATCTCAATCAAAACCATATTCAAGACGTTATCAAAGAATTTCACGACAGTCCTTCAGGTGGACACCAAGGCGTTAATCGTACTATAACGCGACTTAAAGAAAGATACGACTGGGATTCAATGAAAAACGATGTAAAAACATACATTCGTAATTGCACGACTTGCCAAAAGAATAAAACTGATCGACAAAAGACCAAAATGCCAATGAAGATCACGACCAGCAGTAACAAACCGTTTGAAAAGGTTTTCTTAGACATAGTTGGGCCCCTACCGACTACAAAATCAGGTCATAGTTACATACTGACGCTACAAGACGACCTAACAAAGTATTCCCAAGCCTATCCACTCCGAACTGCCACCGCTGAACATACTGCAGAAGCTTTCATACGAAACTTCATATCTAACTACGGAGTACCACTATCAATCCTTACGGACCAAGGCACAAATTTTATGAGTGACCTGTTCACCCAAGTTACAAAAATACTAAAAATAAAAAAATTTAATAGTACTGCATACCACCCGCAAACCAACGGGGCACTCGAACGCAGTCACGGCACGTTAAAAGATTACCTTAGGTGTATGTCAACTACAGACGACTGGAACGAAACGCTCCCAATTTATATCCTTGCGTACAACACAACACCTCATACTACCACCAAAATGTCACCTTATGAACTTATATTTGGACAAATAGCCAGAGTACCTTGTAGTGTGCCTCACGAGCCTAGGGACGAAACATATAAGGAATATGCTCAAAGACTCTCCGAAAAACTGAGAAACAGCCAAAGCCTCGCGAAACAAAACATAGATAAATCCAAAGAAAAATCCAAAACCTTTTATGACCAAATTACCCGACCACAAAATTTCGAAATTGGAGACTTGGCACTAATGAGTAACGAAACTGCCGGACCATTAGATTCAAAATTTCTGGGGCCATACCCCATGACCAATCAAACTAATGAAGTAAACTATGAAGTAAAAATCAAAGGAAAGAACAAAATAGTGCATGCAAACAGATTGAAACCATACCACAAGTCAACCGAACCAATAAGACCGATTCAAACTGAATAATAAATTGATTGCAGACCCTTTGTATGGGGAGATGACGACTACAAGAATGAAAGATACGAAAATACTGCTGGGCTTCATTACGAACAGATTGGAACCGTTAAACTGTTCCCCACAGATTGGCGGATAATAACATTCCTCGATCTGAACGATTTCTTTCAACAACTGCAACGGATCTCCACCCTAGCAGATAAAATTAAAGTGTCATGTCAAACAGATAATAGAGTGTTAACATGTAGGAAATATTTGGGTTCCCTCGACAGTGTAATAAATGGGTTAAGAGACAAACAAACTGACCTACAAGACCTGCTTGGGCTCTATGACGAAGGCGATTCCAATAATAGAAGGTTTAAAAGGGGTTGGTTCAATGGAATAGGACACGTATTCAAAGAAATTTTTGGATTGATCGATAATGCTGATGGAGAAAAATTCGATGCAGAGATAGATAAACTAACTAAAGGAGAAAGAAAAACCCTAGAATTAGTTAAAGAACAAGCGACCATCGTCTCATCAACGATTCAAAATTTCAATGACACGATTCATCAATTGAATAAAAACGAGGGCATAATAAATCAAAATTTAAAGAACATTGCTCGGGACGTATATATTTTCTTTAACAAAACAGATACTGTATGGGCCTATCAACTGATCGACGAAAGTTTTATGATACTCAACGTTATGATAGAAACCTTTTTAATCGACATTAGTAACGTTATGGACGCCGTATTATTCGCTAAACAGAATATATTACACCCTGCCGTCCTGAGACCAAATCAACTTCTCGCCGAATTACAAGCGATAGGTAACAACATACCCAACGATGTCGACTTTGCACTCACCCCAAATATACAAAATATCCATTACATTATGGACGGAATAACCCTAGAAGTTTTCAAAACTGAACTGAAATTAGTCTTTGTGATCCACGTCCCTTTAATTCAAGACAGAGAATTTAAGATCTACTTAGTCAAACCGATGCCGGTCTTACAAGAAAATGAAAAATCCATCTTCATACAACCAGCGATAAAATATTTTGGCATAACTAATACAAGACAAAATTACATTATAATAGAGGACATGATACGAGACTGTAGACCGATTAAGAATGACTATCGCATCTGTAAGCAAACACAACCAGTGTACCTGACACATGCCACTGATAGTTGTGAGATCTTACTATTTGTAAACACCAGACCATTACCAGTTTCATGCGACGTTAGGATCATCAAACTTACTGCACCCGTGTGGATCCAACTCAGAAATCAGAATAAATGGTTGTATGTCTTACCTAAATCTGAAACGCTTACAATTAGCTGTTCGACGCACGACAAAATTTCAGACCTACCTTTGAAAAATACTGGAAAAATAGAATTAAACGTAAATTGTAAGGGTTATTCTAACTCAGCCATGTTAACACCAAATAGAATATTTAATAATACTATTGATGAAACCTTTGTACCATCAATACATCTAAGATCCGACGATTGTTGTGAGGATATACCCCAATTTCTAAATATTACTAACTTCCAATTCGATGATTTGGTTAATACAAACACCTTTAATTTGGATGACCTAACCATTGCCAGTCATAAATTGAAAAATATCAAAGAATCGGCTGACAAAATACTGAAGGAACAGGCTAAAGAAACTATGTCCACACGCGTAAGTTATTTAACCTATTTCGCAGCTATCGCACTGAGCGTGTATCTAGTATATAAGTTGATCAAATGGTGTTACAAGATGACAGGAGATCCTAATAACCGCGACCCAGGAATCAGGGGAATGGTCCAAAACGTAATAGTTCATTGCTGTAGGTCTCGTCGCATACGCACTCCAACCGTAACAGTTCACATGCCTGAAGTAACTGACGACGAAGACGGAGCTAGTGATGCTATCCGTTTACGATACATGGATCGAGATCATAGAGAATGAACTGTGACGTGCACAGCCGACGGTTGGGGTTAGGGCTTCAAGACTCCGGGCCGGCCACGTCTCCAAAACCGACACTACCAACGTGATTATTTTATACGCGACTCTAATATTTTGGATCAATTAAAAATACTAAAATTCGTACAAGGTTGACCAAGTGTTGGGCGCCAGGTACCTTATGATACCGCGGTACGGAACAAAACTCACACGGAGGTGGATTGATAAAAAGTTAATTGAATAAATGAATGATTGAATTAATAAAAAGAATAGAGCGAACAAAACGATATTGCACGGTAAGCTCAGCGTGAGGGGAACATGGGGGCGAAATAATATAGGATGAGTTAGAAACTTGTTATATGGTTTATGGATTTATTAATCGCAAAGAAACCAGGTTGGAGGGACTCAGGTTGAACACAATTATTACAAACAAATAAATGATCACAAAACAAATTAAACAATCAAAGCCGATCTCTCGGATCGGAACTAACCCAAATAAAACTATTTGAATTGAAATAATCAGGAACAGCTGATTGACTAGGTCACAAATGAGAAAGTAGGGCAGACGATAATATAGCACATACGGTAATATAGAACAAGGGGTAGGTACGGTAGAATAAAGAAATTATAAACGAGGAAGAGCACAATTATCTTATGATACGGTAGAACTAGACTATGGGGTGATGATATCTAATAGTAGGTGGGTCGGTAACATAGAGGGGAATCGAAGATAAAGAATCAATAATATGGGGACCTCTACTTATTAGTTAGGCGGGTCGATATTACCGAACCTTTTGTTTGAAATTTACAAGGCGTCGAAGCCGAACATGAACGAGGTCACTCGAAGATGGCCGAAGGCAATTTACACGAGGCGTACCATACTACGACGCAATAACACGTTAACAAAGGGGATGTTAAAATCTATTATCACAAATAATTCGGAATAATACTAAATATACCAGCTCAAGGTTTTAACAAGGATTAGATTATTTGTACTCAACAATACTACGAGATCGGGATTTTTATCCTGATATATGATAGATATTACGTCTAGATCGATTCTTCAAGGAAAAAGCGTGGCTCGACAAGCCGTCAAGATTAATTATCGTTTTCACACGAAACTAATGTTTCCACGCGGGGAATTCTTCCTTCTTGGATGCGATTTATTAGCAAGTATAGGGAATTTAGATCAACGATAAATACAAGTTACAAGGGAATCAATACGGAAATACTCAACAAGAATAACGGTACGACGGTACGATAAAAGGGGGATAATTTCGTGAAAAATCGATTACTAGCACACAATCATATATCAAGGGAACACAATTATCAATAATACAATCAATATCGATAGATAAACCAAGCTAAAGTACGACAATTCGATGATATCTTAACGGCGTCACCCTCAATGAGGTCTGACTCAACTACGCAATAAGAGATCCAGCCTCTCTGAATCAATATAATATCAATCGAAGGGTCGTCTATAGTCGGAATCTTACCTTAATCAAGCACACACTCACTAACTGAGTTTAGCTAAATTACTTTTTTTTTTGTTGACTTTTTAGTTCTGAAAAGAACTGTTTTTATAGAGATGGTTATAAAGATTTATAATCAAAAGGGCACGACTATCGAGAACTGATTTCAAGCAAGAAGTGAAGCTTCTGGGTCTGTCGCAATGCAGATGCAAATTTAGGGGTGGAAGGGGTATTACGCCTAAAATTAGGAGGCGTATCTTCTTTCTGCCGGGTTTTGTCGCGGGCCTGACAGGGCCTTTTGGCACTTCGAGCTTTCGCCAGGGGGTTGTTAGATGGCTCGTCATGTTCTCAATACCCTGGAAGGCGGAGTATCTGCAATTGGACCGGTGGACCAAGCCGGCACGAGACAAGCAGAAGGGGGGGGGGGGGGGAGAGGCTACCCCGCGTATACGATTCAATATGCAGCGCTCTTCCAGGCGTATTTCTGGATATGATGACTCTGTTGTCCCCTAGTTAATCACTCGAAGGCTTCCAGGTGACCTGCCAGGTCGGATGAGATTGAGGGATGATCTCCCTCGTTGTTTTCAATCCGGGACGGCACGGGAATATAAGATAGAGGGACGGAAAAAATATTAATACAACTAATAAGTACATTAAGGACCTCGTACACTTGAGCTGGGACTTCTTGCTTTTTATCGGTGGCTTTTCATCACGGCGGTCACTTCGGTCTGGGGAAGAGGTGATGGTTCATTTACGAGGCATTCTAATTTGCCTCGTTACAGAACATACGTTACATTCCATTCGTTAATATTAAGAATAATTATATGTAATCAAGCAAACGGTTGAAGAAAACTTATAAATCCTCATCCGTACAGAATAATATTGTAAACGTCTTATTAAGAATAATTATATGGCTATAATAACAGCTGAGGAAAAGTTTGTAATCCTCACCTGGAATATTGATTTTTAACCGATGAATATTTTGCTCCGCTTCACATTCATTCTTAAGGAGGAAGGTGTTATAATCAAATCGTTTCTATCTCATGACAAAGTCTAACTCGATATAACTAATAAAAATATTCAAGATCGGGATGTTTCGCCTGCTACTGAAGACAAAACATCGCGATACCAATAATTCTCCATTACATTATTTTCACTAATCTTTGGCTTCTGCGAACTACAGTGGAGAGTAGCTCATTTTTAACACCTTGCCTTTCGCGCTCATTGCCTTTGAGACACCTTAACGGGGTCCTATACGCCTATGCTATTTTTCCCTGTGTCAGCATCTCTCTGACTTACGGGTAGCAAGCTAGTTTGCAATATTCAGACCACTCACTCTTCTTCTAATTGCCAACGGAAACTCACTGTCTGTTACTTATAATAAACACTCATTGGAGAATTGCTTTTTAATACAAATCAATTTATCTACCAAGAACCCGTTCCCACTCGTTATAATAATAAAAGTTACATAACAATACTATCCTCAGCCACTTGCGGTGTTCGTTAAAGTCAGAATTTACGATAATTATATCATCTAAGTAAACAAAAACGTAGGGCTCCGTTTCGGGACCTATTAACTTGTCCATCAATCTTTGGGAAGTAGCTGGGGCCCCTGAAAGCCCGTATGGCATTCTTTTAAATTGAAATAGTCCACGACCTGGGACTGTAAAGGCAGAAACTTCCCGACTCGCGGGACCTAAGGGGACTTGATGATAAGCTTGGCTTAAATCAATTGTCGAGATATATTTAGCCTCATTAAGTTTATCTAGGATAGCGGTCATGTACGGCAATGGGTAGGCGTCCTTTTTCGCCACTTCATTAATCTTACGGAAATCTAAACAGAATCTATATTTCCCATTCGGCTTTTTGTAGGCGAGAATCAATCCACATAACTGTATTCGACAGTCGTCCGAGGATACTGGCAGCGAGCAAGCACTTGTGAACATATTTTAATTCCAGTCAGAATGTAAACAAAGGTTTACCGGTCAGGTAGCCACAATGGTGTTGGTGAATCATGTAACATAGTTTACGAGGCGGTAAATACAGGTCATTTAGTAAGTTGATTAGTAAGAAGATTAGTAAGTTGTTTGAAAGAATTACTTGCAAATACCGAACTGGTTCTATTGGAAATTTTTCTGTCGCAAAGTTATTATCGCCAAAGTTTTTTTGTGCGAAGTTATTTTTAGTCAAAGTTATGTTGTCCAAAATTATTTTGTCTGAAGTAATTTCGGTTGAGGTTTTTTTGTCGCATATATTTCTCGACCAAAGTTTTTGTGACCGAGTTATTTTGTCGAAGTTGTTTTAGCATAAGTTTTCGAGACGTGCACCCTTCATTTCTGATTTGAGGTTATGGAGAGATCGATCTGTTGGACGAAAATCCACATAATATAAGCAGACAACACAACCTCACTTGACTGACAGTTAGCCTAGCATACGATCTCCTTCCAGAGTTGCGGTTATCAAGAGTTCGATTGGTTGGTCGAAAATCGAAATAATAAGATACATTCAAATGACGTATACAAGCAGATGACATAACCTCACACTTTTGACAGCCTAGCATAAGAGTTCATTTCAGATTCGAGGTTATGGAAAGTTCGATGTGTGAGGTCATGAGGTGAAATAAGAGTGTTCGTCGGTGGTCGAATAGTTTTTGATCAGCGGGATTTTAAGTTGCCATAGACGCATTCGTCCCGCCTTCGTGTTCGTACGCACCGACCGACGTATACGAAAACACGTGACGCTTCGAAACTCTGTCAGAGCTTGTTAGTGAAAGATGTTGATTAAAAAATGATCGAATAATAAGTTTCCGAAAACAGTGTGTGTGTAATGTGGTAATTGACCTCAGTACTATTTCTACTGAATTTATTTCCAGTATCTACGCATGCGATAATACTTATTCCGCCGAATCTCAACCTAACCTCAAAAAATGTTTGCGAGCATGTGCTACTTATTCGTTCCGAGTAGGTTTGAAAACACCGTGCTGGTACGTACAATGAAAGACAGAGGTATTTTCCTTCTATGATTACGCCAGATCCTAACAAGTAACTCATATTTACAAATTGCTTCCTCAACTTTGATTCAAACTCTTGTTGCTAGTTGGCTCGACTAGGTGTCTGTAAATCTAGACACAGCGCACTAGCTATACTAACTCGTTGATTTTTATTATTTTAATCTGCTTCCAGTAATAATTCAGAAAACTCAGTTTTCACTCATATCTACCGCTCTGCACCAGAGCGAGGGAAAAAACTAAGATTGCTTGTCAACGGATGAGGATTCTGAACGGGGATTTTCTCCGTATTTATCAATCATGTCTAATTGTAAGTTAGAAATATCGTTGTGAACTAGTTTCACCCATATCTCCCGCTCTGCACCAGAGCGAGGGGAAAAACTGAGGTCGCTTGTCAACCGATGGGGATTCTGAACGGGGAATTTTCTCTGTATATATTAATCATATCTTTCTGACTGATTGTCGAAGGAATCCTAACGGATTAAATACATTATAGCGAATTACTTTTCACGTATATTTATCGCTTTTTCCAAGAGCGAGGGAAACAACCAAGGTTTGCTTGTCACACCTGTGGGGTTTTCAAACAGGGATTTGCTCTGTATATATTCATCATGTCTAATTTCATGTTATAAGTATTATATTGAACTAGTTTAATTCTTATCTACCGCTCCCAACAAAAGTGAGGGAAACAACCAAGGTTTGCTTGTCACACCTGTGGGGTTTTCAAACAGGGATTTTCTCTATATTTATTAAGCATGTCTCTCCACTGGAGAGCCACTCGACTGATTGTCAAAGGAATCCTAACGGATTGAATACATTATAGTGAATTAGTTTTCACGCATATCTGTCGCTCTGCATCAGAGCGAGGGAGAACTACGGTTGCTCGTCATACCGATAGGAATTCTGACCACGGATTTTCTCTGAATTTATCACGTCTAACTCTACGTTAGAAATATCATAGTTGATTAGTTTCGACTTTTATCAATCGCTCTGCACCAGAGCGAGAATAAGCTACTTTTGTTGCTTTACACTGCGACGTTTGTCAAACACAGTGTTAGTACACATGATGTACATGAATAATTCTCGATTTGTTCGGGTTATCATTTAGTGCAATCATTTGCATGCCTTGCAGTGTTTATAAACACTGCCGCGAAAAAATCGCGAGCATTAGTATGTACGTATATACTGGCGTAGCAAGCGTCGGACGATGCGCGCTACGCCATCTAGCGGTAGGCAGAGGTACCAAACGGCCGGTATCTGCGCCATCTAGCGGTGGGCAGAGGTACCGAACGTTCGGTATTTCTGCATTACCGCGGTGAAAGGCACTCGGCCGTGGCCTTGAAACGTTCTACTTCATCTTAACGCACATGCGGAATATATGGCGAAGAAGGCTGCGGAAAAAGTGAACCTTCTGTATAGAATGAACAAGCTAATGTCGCCGTATATAAGAATAACTATACAGGGTGACCCAGAATTCGTGACGAGGAATTTACAGGGTAAATCTTGATCAAAAACGGGATCGAAATTTCCTCAGCCGTTTTTTCCGGAAGGGCTTAGATTTCTCGTTATAATTATTTCAAATTCAGCCAATGACGCGCAGCTTATAAACGGCCGTTCGTCGATGTGATTACCGCCCGGTTGTATGCGTGTCTCTCATCCTATTGCCACCGCGAAAACAAGTGCACACAACTAAGCGGCGAGTACACCGACAAGCGCCCGTTCTTAGATCGCGCGTTATTGACTGAAATTGAAATAATTATAACGAGAAATCTAAGCATATCCGGGAAAAACGGCTAAGGAAATTTCGATCCCGTTTTTGATCAAGATTTACCCTGTAAATTCCTTGTCGCGAATTCTGGGTCACCCTGTATATAAAGCTATCGTAGCACCACATTTCGAGTATTGTTCTAGTCTGATGTTAAATTTTAATGATTATAGTAGGGACATGATACAGAAAGTACAAAATAGTGTGATGCGTGCAGTAATCCGATGTCGTCGATATACGCCAGTAAGCAATATGTTGGAGGCGTTAGCTTTTATGAGTGTGTACCATCGAATGTACTATAACGTGTCTATATTAATGTATAAGATGGTGAATGGAACTGGATCTAGCTATATAAATAGAGAAATATTGCGAGAAAATGAAAGGCATGGATGAAAGACGAGAAATGCGAGGAAATTTACAGCGAACTACTGCCGAACGCGAACGGCAGAGAAGTCATTGACGTAAAGGGTGTCAAGCGTATAACGCTCTACCTGAGCAAATAAAAGGAGAGCAAACGCTCAGGGATTTTAAACGGCAACTGAACAAGTACGTGAAAAGGAACGTTCTCATAAAATGAGAACATTTGTATAGTGGTAAGAATAGGGTAGGAATAGATTGTAAGTAGAAAAAAAATATAAATTGTAAGTATAGAATAAGAATACTAAATGTAATGAAAGTACGAAGTAGCCAGGTGCTAAATAAATACACATCTCTCTCTCTCTCTCTCTCTCTCTCTCTCTCTTTCTCGTTTCGGGATTGCGGTGTCTTCAGAGAGTGGGGTCTTTTTTCGTGTGTTTTCTGGTGCTAGGGAATAGAAAATCTCCAACGAAGTATAAAATCAGCATCTACTAAGCTGCAGCTCTTCGCAGATATGAAGGTAGATGCTTTCCTGCCTTAATTTTTCCATTATTCTTGCTTTCTTTTTTGTCTTTCGTGTCTGACCTCAAAATACGGTGACTGGTCGGCAATTACATAACGTTATTTTCATCGCAGTTTGACGCCTGCTGGCGTCATCTGCCGTTATCCTTTAATAATCGATCAATTCATCGATAAGTTTTCTGCTGTATCGACGTGTTTATGAGTTACTGTCATTTCCTGACAGCTCGGTATTAGCATACCCTTCGAGGTTGATAAGGTAACAGAAAGATGTCGGACAAACGAGCGACGCGCTCAAACACTGCCGCTAATGCCAGTAATGTGGGCTGCTCGACTTTTAGGGGTTCACCTTGGCACGGCAGGATAGGATCAGAGCCTGATTTTGATAATTCCCGATTTTCCAGTCGTTTCAGATCTGATGGTGAACAACCTATTACGTATAATAAGCTCAGGGAGATGCACTCACAAATAAATGTACATGACGGTACTCTCGCACGGCTAATTGAATCATCGAAATTAACGTCAGACGAGAAACAGGCTCTCAATCAGGTAGCTATTGACTATCAAACTGCCTTATCAAACCGAAGGCCCTCCCAGGCCTCGCTGAAGCCGGGTTGGAGTTAAAAGGGGATGCCAAGTTCAATCCTAGGCTTATTCTTCATGGCACTCCAGTCGCCTGAAGCAAGAATGATATTAGGTCAGATTTTATTCCACTGAACTTAAATGGTGGAAATGATGGGGCACTTAGAGCTGTGTACAGTAATGTTCATCGATGGTGTCCCGGTGGCTCACTATTTTTCCTAGAATTTCTCTGAACCGAGTTTTCTTTCTACAAATATTTTATTTTCCCACGACCAGTGGAGCCTCCAGTTTATTAGGAATATGACAGCTGCGAGGTGGAGCAGAGCCATGAAGTAAGCCACTGGTCATGGGCAAATAAGATATTTGTAGAAGGGAAATTCGATTTGAAAAGAAGCTAAGAATAATAGTGAGCCACTGGGACACCATCGATGAATATTACTGTACGTCTATCGTCCGAAAAAAAATAAGACCTACACCAGCTGAGTACTAGAGGTCACTCATAGCACTTGGTCTTCTCTCAAGGATTAAAACCGTATCTATTGTAACATTGCATGAGGGCCCTGCACTTACAAGCAACTCCCGAACCCTTGGACGACCCTAATTACGTAGGGTGGAGTGCATGAACTGAGCGAGTGCAAGAGTAACGGTCCCGAGGCCGATAGAATCTCTGAGAAGCGACCGTGACCGACCTGTAAAATAAGTTTTCTTTCTTATACTTTTTTTTTTTTGTTTCTTGCTTTCCTATTCTCTATCATGTGGGAGACCTTGCTGGTAATACGATGCTTGAAAACGAGGCTACGATGACGAACCGCTGCCTGAACGACGCCTATATCGCCAAACTACGCTACCTACGCTCCTGAGAGCTAACCAATCCGCTGGAAACGATGCCTCGACATGTGAGAACGCGGGGGAGTGCTAAAGGCACTCAGCCACAAGGGAGATCGGTAGCGGATGTGAATCCCGCCACCCCCAAGAGCCTGCAAACCGCGTTCTTCTACACGGCAACCTCCTCATTTGGGAGGATTTAATTTTCGCGCGAGGCAAGGATCCAGCGCCTCACATATGCAGCTAGACGGTCGATAGGCATATCGATATTCGATCACCTGACGAGGGGGTTGATTATCGGCACCATGCCGTCTACGATCACTCTGCGTTAGGCGTTAGGCACGACTAAGTCACTTGTCGTGGTTTGTTTTGCGTTGCGGATAAGAATTGAATATGTCTATTGCACCTCGTGGGCATTTTTAGAGTGTAGTCCCCTAGCTTGAGTGCGAGTGTCGAGTGATTGAACACCCACTGTATAATCCCGAGAGGGAAGAGTAGAATATGCCAGCTTTGTGGCGTCACAACAAACCCCCCTTTCCCCTCTTCCCTTCTCCCTTGGCGCCATACTTCCCCCTCGAGGTCGTCTGGACTCCCCCCTCGAGGTCGTCTGGACTCCCCCCTCAAGGTCGTCTGGACTCCCCCTCGAGGTTGACCGTTGACGAGGGGGTGTCTCTGTCCCCCCGTCCCCTCGCTATTTCCGCCCCCTCTGCCCCGCGCTGTATTTACATGAGCGGTCGTGTCTCGCTAAAATTTTAAATAAGCTACCCCCTTCTTACGACTATAAGGATGGGAGGATCGGGTACAAGATTACAAGATGCAATGACACGGCAATATTCACATGAATGCTATTTTTATTCAAATCTCAAGTATACACGAACGGGTGTGAGACAACTTGTTTTCTTAACCCTATGAGTACATACAATTTCATGCAAATCTCAGGTTATATATATTGGCCTACGTGGTATCTTAACACTATGAGTACACACACACGCACGCAATTTGTGTTTATTCAATACATTAGTGGGATTTTATGCAAAGGTAGGTGATAACTTAATTCTACGAGAACAATTTTTTATTCATATGCTTATTCGAGTGGTTCTAAAAATATTGTGTTGGAGTAATTCTACGACTTAGCTTTATTTTTTAATTTATATTTCCCAGAGGTACAATACTGTAGGCAACTGCTGGGGATGAAATTCCGAGAGCTTGAGATCTTGCCCTTGCCGATTAACTTGTTATAAAATGTTCGGGCGATGGTGTCATTCTTTTCATAGTCGTCAGTAAATACCGAGAGGAAATCTAGAAAGTATACAGTGACTGCGCACGCGCCAAATTAATTTAATTTCATTGGTCCGTAGGATCGTCCCGCGGAGGTATTTCAACCTGTGAGGCATGGGTGCCAACTTGAAGAAAATTAAGCGAGATCTGCTGTCGAACTCTCGCGCGTAAAGTAGTCAATCGAGGTTATGTTGCTTTTTATTTTAATTCGACGATAATTAGAGAAAAAAAAAAATAGCACGGACGAGCAGTTTTTAATAACGTAGTCCATATCGGAAGATTATTCAGTGGGTGCAATAAAAGATTTAATGTGAAAACAACAATTAATCGCTACTACAAGAATTATCTTGAAGTGATTTGTTGAAAGATGAAATCCAAAATCAAATCTGAAAGGTCATTGTTAGGTGGCAGTCTGGACAAACTGAGGCAGGTGAGTGAGAATAACGTTTATTGAAAGAATATTCTTTATTCACATTAGGTAAAAAATAAATGGATTGTTGAAACAGATCAGAAGATACTTCCGGAGTGGACTCATCCCAGTGCAGTGCTCCGGACGCCAATAATCAGTGTCGATGAACATGGAATAAACGAATAAAATTAATAGGAAGGAACACAACAAAATGATACGGCTTGTCCATGAAATTTACGAGTACAAGGAGTGTAAATTTACAGATGTACCTGACTGAAACTCTCACAGACCCTTCGTCAGCTTTGTTGAATGCAACTCCGTAGTACAGCGAACGATGTTTGATTACCAAAGAAGGATGCCCCAAAAATCCAAGAATGAAAAGAGGAAAAGAATAACAGTTGATCACAGTGTAGTTTACATCATCAAAGTACAATGCATTCAATTAGTTGAATCCAAAATCAGCAGAAGCAGGTCTGATAATAAAACCTTTTATTTTCAGCTAGGAAACAATCAAACAGTGAAGTGGGACTAAAGTCGTCGACGTTCAAGTTTTCTCCTCGGAGAAGTCATCGGGGTTCGTGAATACAATTCTGATTCTGTGATCTTTGAGTGGTACAACATTTTGCCATGCATTCAATGACAAAATTCTTTTTTCTAGGAGGCTCGATCAGCAGTAGGAAAATTGTATGTTACCTGGTAATCAAAACGTTCTGCCAGCAAGGACCATGTTTTCTTGATCGGTGCCACCATTTCAACTATTCGATGTGGTCGTTCTGTCAGGCAACAGGAGTTCAAGTGATTTTGTTGGACCATCACCTCCATCTTTACATCATTGACTGGGGCGAAAGTGAAGAACTCGCACAGTGCAGACGTGGATGTTTAAATATTTGACCATTTTACTTTGTTCAAGCCAATAATGATGAGTTTGTTGTTCGGCCATTAGTGCTACTTCACAGCGTCAAGGAATTATTAGAACACATGAATATTTTTATTTCGAACTTGGGCTTCGTTACTTTTGTCATTTGGTTCAATAGGTTTTGCTAGCCGAACTGATACAATTGAAATCCAGGAATGTTCAACATTTTTAGTTGAAAATATCTCTAAAGTTAGTTTTGGTTTATAATTTCACCCCGCTAGCTAGTTCCAGCTGTCTCAGTTATCTCTGTCGCTGTGTCCGCACTTGTGTCTTCTTGAAAATACTTAGGCAAATCTCGTCAAGGGCTACAAATGCATTTATTTGCTAATACACGTTGCATTACAAATAATCGCTTGTTCAGAAATAATTTCAATCAACCGAAAGTTGATACATTTTTAATTTCAGTATGGGGCCCTCTCTATTCAGTAACTCGAACACTGTCGATGATTTACAGAATGAATTCTGCTTATCATTAGAAAATTTTTACGATTGACAATAATCTGCTGTGGTAGGAGAAGATTCGGGGGAAACTTAATTAAACTAGACTCGTGAAAGAAAAAAATCACAATTCAATCACAGATGATAAAATATTCAAACTTCTTGAAAAATTGGTTTCATGTTTTTCTATTTCAGAACTCGTAAATTTAATGTTCCTTTCTGTCGAGAAAGATATTTAAAAGAAACGTTGCATGAAAAATATTTAAAATTGAAAGAAATTATAACAATTTCTTCGGTCAACCGACAAAAGTGGCGATGATCTCTGCACTTGAGATGAAATTAAATGGGAGATGTCAATGAAAGGCAGAGATGCAATCATTTGGCTGTTGTAGACTCATTCTTGAATTTTCCAACCAAACAGCATTTATTCACCAACATTTCCTGTTAATCAAAAGAATTTGGATTATTTCTACTGTATTGAACTATCATGATTGAATAAACTGTTTCCACCTACCTGTTTCGTTTTTTCCAAGCACCCATCATTTAGACCACTAGTTTCCAGTTCAATCGGATAAACAATTCCTCTAAAAATGATCCGACACATCGAATCGAAGCCAACAATCAGCTGTTCGGAATAAATTTCGACAGTTCTTTCAGAATATCAAGTTTTAATCTCGACAATAAAAGCTTTCCAAGCCTTTCTGAATCACTACCGCAATTAATTGAGATCTTAACCTCAAAAATTCGTATCAATTACATCGCCGTCAAAAACAAATTTTGACAGCTGAAACTCGGGGTGGCTAGCCTGCCTCAGCGGACGACGAAACTCGCGCGTGCGCAGTCACTGTATACTTTCTAGATTTTCTCTCGGTATATACATTGAATAGTTCTTACGCTCGGTGCGCAATAATACAATGAGAGTTCGATTCAACGAGGGTAAACACTGCACAATTGTGTGTGTGCGATCGATAGGCACTAGTCGTCCAGCTGATCTAAGCGATCGATTATACTTCGCCCGAACAACCTCGAAGTCGTATTCTAAAAGCTCTAGGGCCCATCTCGCTAGGCGGCCAGTCGGATTATGCAAATTATGCAACCACCGTAGGCTGCTGTGATCCGTGATCACCGTGAAATGATAGCCCTCTAAGTATGCGCGAAATTTCTTTATAGCCTAGATAACAGCCAAACACCCTTTTTTGGTCACCGAGTACTTCCTCTCGGCTTCGGAGAGAGTGCGACTCGCGTGTGCAATGACTCGTTCGACCTCGTCGATCCTCTGAGTCAATACGGTGCCTAGTCCGAACTCGCTGGCATCCGTTTGGACAACAAAAGATACTCTAAAATCTGGACACGATAAAATCGGAGCCGAGGTTGAAACGGACTCAATTTCTTCGAAAGCTAGATGTTGAGCTTCTCCCCATTCCCACCGACTGTCTTTGCGTAAGAGCCGCGTGAGTGGCTCCGCAGAGCCCACGAACGCTGGAATAAAGCGGCGGTACCACGAGGCCATCCCTAAAAATCGTCGCAATTATTTCAAGTTCCGGGGTGCCGGATAACTAACAACCGGTTCAACTTTGTCGGGGTCTATCTGTAGTCCCTCTCGGTTTACTTTAAACCCTAAAAATTGGACCTCATCTCTACGAAATTCACACTTTTCTGGGTTCAAAGTCGGGCCGGCCCTAGTGATTTGAACAAATACGCGTTTGAGCCAGTCTACACGTTTCTCAAAATTCTCTGTGACCACTATAATATCATCCAGATACGCGAACACGTGTGGTTTGTCCGGAGTGATTAACTTGTCTACTAATCGCTGGAACGTAGCCAGAGCTCCGGTGAGCCCGTATGGCATTCTGGTAAAGTAAAACAATCCCCTCCCGGGTGCCGTAAATGCCGTTACCTCCCGACTGTTTGGATGCAAAGGAATTTGATGGTAGGCCTGGCTTAAGTCTATCGTAGAGATGTACCTCGCAGCTCGCAACTTATCTAGTATCCCGTTAATGTAGGGTATCGGATGGGCATCGCCATTTACTTTACGCAAATCTAGGCAAAAACGATAGGTGCCATTCGGCTTTTTCACCATGACAATCGGACTCGACCATGCACTTTGAGACGATTCCATAACGCCCTCGGCCAACATTCTGTACTGGCCTGTACTATTGGGGAAACCAGATAATAGCGTTGTTTTGTCGGCGGGTGTCCCTGCGTGTCCAGGGTGTGTTCGGCTAGCCTCGTTAGCCCGAGCTTCTCGGTTACCAGTGGTAATTCCCGCTCGAGAAAATTCTCTAAAACCGTTTTCTCAGCCGTGGTTAAATCCGCGATGCCGCAGCACGCGTTGGTCGACCCCGGTAGAGTCGGTGCTGACTCGAAAAACGACTGTGAGGCCTCGGGTCCGTCCCTCAGCCTCCACGTGTCATCGCCTCCATACATCTCTAAACTAAATAACTCAACAAAATCCATCCCGAGTATGCATTCCCTAGCTAGAGACGAGATAATCTTTAGCGCTAAGTCGTGAATCTGTCCGAGTAGTTCCACTGGTAGCTGAACTTCCCCGATGACGTTATCAGTGGTGCCGTTTGCCAGTACGACCTGGTCAAAGGCTGGTTGGCTTAATTCTATACCTTTTCGGTGGCTATTCGACGGCCTGCCGCTCCTAGGAAACTCCTGTAAGACCCGGTGTCTACTAGAGCTCGTACGCTTGTCTTTCCGATTCTGACAGTTATAAACCAGTGTGGTTGTAATTCTAACGTCTGCAGCGGAAAGCATTGCACCGTTGGTTCATTTTCGAGGGTATGGGTCGGAACTTTCACATTTGGGGTCCCGAGGCTCCGGCTCGAGACTCCCCGGCTCCGTTTCCCGCTAGGCATCGCAAGCACGTGTTCGAGATTTCGCCTTTCGTACCACATCGGTAGCAATACCGCGTTTTGGGGGCCGGGCAATCTCTCCATACATGTCCTCGACGATCGCAATTGAAACACATTACGTTGGGCCCTCCGGTGAAGCCTCGACTCGCTGTAGTTCCGGGTGCGGGGGCTGTTTCCCTTACTCCTGTGCCCTGACGAGACGGGATACTACTAACTGCTAATGTGATTTTTTTTATCTAAATCCGCCTGCATGGCGGCTAACTGTTCCCTGATGGCCTTCTCCGAAGCCGTTGCCCCTCTCCCTTGACCTTGGCCGCCCTTTTCCAGGGACGACTTGGCCTCCGTCGTTTCCTCTGACGCTTTTTTTTCCTGTACCGCCGCTAATTTCGGGTTCCTTCGTGTTGGCTTTTTTTCCGCTTTGCACGCTAATTCGGACATGAACGAATCCTCGGGGGATGGGGCTGGTCTGTATGAACGCGACAAACTCAAACTTATCTCCCGCGCGGTAGCTGCCCGAGCCAATTCCGTAAAACTACTAATTTGGTGCCTATCTAAGGTTTCCTGAATGTTTGGCCTCAAATTCTCGAAGGCCGAATCCAACTGGTCTTCCAGAGCGTATGGCCGCGTCATTCGGTGTAGTAACCCTCGGATACAGGTCAGGTAGCCGGTAACTGACTCGGCTTCGCCTTGCGTACGCGTGGCTGCTTGTTATCGGACCCGCTTATTTATGGTTTCGTCCTCGAACCAGCTTCTAAATGCTCTCTGGCAATCCTCATAGCTCCGCCAATTATCTCGCTCAATTCTTAGCCATTCCGAGGCTACACCTGTGAAAATGATCGGAAGTGAGTGCACTACTTCTCTTCCGGTAAGCGGGGTGAACTTACGGCAGTCGTCTAGGCGGCTTAAAAAATCTTTCGCGTTCTGTTCATTTCCGCCACCGAACTAAACCTTCTACCGTTTTGAGGCTTCGATTACTTCTTTCGCTCGGTCCGTTCGCACCGGTACGAACACCTCTTCTTCGTTGGCTGGCGGTTCTTTCCACCCGTTGGTGATAGGTACCGTATGCCGGGAGGATGGGTGAGTACTAATTGGTGATAGGCTTCTGTCTCTACCAAAGCCTACTTCTCTTCGCATCGGGCCCGTCGTTGGCCGGGTCTCTACTTGTGGCCGTCCGTCTCCCTCTTCCTGACCCCACGGTTTTGACCTCGGAAAATCGGCTCGGCCGGCTCTCTGGTAGGTCCGCGTTTCTTCTCGTGGAGTTGTGGGGTTCGCGACTATCGCTTAGCTCTATTACTTCCGGCACCGTGTTCGCGCGTCCGGAAGCTCGTTCGAACAACCGTAGATACCTTTTGTCTATGTCAGGCACTTCGAACCTGGTTCTCCGGGTGTCCTCACCTCGAGACGCTCGCTGATACTCTCGGCCGTACTCCTCTATCTCGCGAGGGTAGGCAGTCGATCGGCGTAGCATAACCTCGGGGTTGTCATCGTTGAGTATCTCCTGGAGTGCTACATAATCTCTATAAAAGTCGGTGCTATCGGGAGTTCCGCGTGGTGATATCGGCCTCGCGGGTGGCCTGCATGTGCTCTCTCCGGGCCTAGTATCGCGCATCGTTGAAATGATCGGTTCGGCCATCGAGAAAGTAATGCTCGTGGTTGTCGTTATTACTGGTCGCGACTCGAAATTCGTCTCGAAGGTTACACGAGGGGATGAGGGAGCCGGTGGCCGTGCCTGGCTCGTACCGCGGCGGGACCCGAAAATCGTTTCGTCCTCCGGTTCCCAGGGAATGGTCTGTCCCCCCCGTCTTCGCCTCCAAAATCGCAAGTAGCGGTCCCGTAATTCGACGACTGAGCCATCGGGGCTCATGTGTACCGAGGTCAACAATAAGGACAATTACTCGCGGCTCATGAGTCACAGGGTATTGCCGTACGGGGTATCGTTTGTAGCCATGGCGAAACGCGTGAGCCTCCGGTGTGACTAGACAACCCACTAATGAAATCCGAATGCTATCGTATGATATCTCAAAATGCCACGGAACTTGAGCGCGAACTCTAACGCTAACTCTAACGCGGACCCTAACGCTAACTCTAACGCGAACCCTAACTCGGAACGAAATCTCGCGGCAGACTTGATACATCCGTGCGTTCTTCGGCTCGCTACTCAGAACCTACGTCTGAGAATCCCTGTCGCACGCCGCACTCTCACGATAAAAAAAAAAAAAAATCAAGAAATAACCCTTACAGATCAATGCCTAGTTCGCGTGAAGAAAACTTATTGTCGGGGTGTATATCAGCTGTTAAGTTGTACTCTCTTCAACTAGCTAGCTTCCTATGCTTACTTTGTTTGTTTTCGTGCAGACGAACGACGCTTGCACTCGGCCAGTGATTTACCTGTGTTATATTTCATCTGCCACCACCGTACATGCAGAAGAGATCATATGTCACACCCACTCACAAAAAAAAATTCAACATCCAGCTGATCTTAAAATTATGTTCAATGCAACAACAAGTCTTAAATCCATGATCAGGGTCGTTGCCAGTGTATCTCCATAATTAGTGCATCCTTTGGCTTGATAGCCAGTCACCGTAATATCTGTACTACACGCTATATCACGGAAATAAAACAACTAACACTGATAAACCGGTGACCGTCCGAGGAGCACAGCTGAGACCCGCTCACTATAGCCAAATATCCTACAATGTATCGCCACGAGCGTACACTTCGCCAATTCTTCTTCGGTAGATTGAGAAAAACAAACACTGGACTCTAAGTCTCTTGACAGCGGTGAACATGGTCATGAGCACACGAATAATTATTTATCAAACTGTAATTTAATTTTCTCAAGGCCCCACGTTGGGCGCCAATTTGTGACGCGGACTGTTGGTAGCCCTTGTTTTTTTATACCGGTGGATAATCGCGAGGCTAGTCCACGTCGACAATGACAAAAAAAAAAAAAAAATGTTCAATTATGTGAAATGTTGGGCGCTAGGCGGATAACCGCCACGTAATTCAAAACAAGAGAAAAAGCTAATTCAAATTTTAAGCGGCGGCTTGCAACAGTACCGCGGAGAGGGGTCGGAATTAATATGAAGGATTAGCTAGGCGTTAACAAACCACTCGTGACTTAGAATTCAATAAAGAAAATAGAATTTATTGAACAAAAAAAAAAAAAATGTAATAGAAAATGGAATTAACAGACAATGCACTCGGGGGTACTACCCCGCGAGTCTACACCAGCTACAGATCGTGTATCGGCGACCTGGCCGCGCTTGCCGAGCTTTACAATAACAAATAGACTACTAGCTTCCACGTAGGAGAGTAATAACAAAAAAAAAATAAAGCAAAATCTAATAACTCTACGAATCAGTGCCTCGCAGGACAAAAATTACAGATAAAAGAAAACAGAAATATGCTCGCAAGGCGTAACAACTAATTCCCGAAAATTATCACTTGTAATTAACCTCAACTAACTCTGCCTTCATAGGCGAAACAAAATTCAAAATATAACAACGTTCTGAATCCCTTCGTAAGAAAAAGAGAGCGCGACCGTGACGTAATCCGACTATCCTTATCGCACTCGGGTACTAAGCCTACAGCTTTACCAAAAAGCACTTGAGAATATGACTCAAAAATGAAACAAACTCAAAAATCTACTAGGATGCGAGACACTGCTGACGGCCGACCGACTCAGAGATCAGCGTAATTCGATGCAAAAGATCATCTACAAGCCTCGTGGCTTCTACTAAGGCAATATGGCCGACGGCCAGTACCAAATTCGAATTATGGACGCGTATCGTATGCTAGCGCTTACGGTCTTCCAGCCAGCTCAGAAATTTCCCGGATTCGCCGGAAAAATCTAATTCTTCCCAGTAGAATATGCCAGCTTTGGGGCGTCACAACAAACCCCCCTTTCCCTCCTTCCTTTCCCCCTTGGCGCCATACTTCCTCCTCAAGGTCGTCTGGACTCCCCCCTCGAGGTCGTCTGGACTCCCCCCTCGAGGTCGTCTGGACTCCCCCCTCAAGGTCGTCTGGACTCCCCCTCGAGGTTGACCGTTAACGAGGGGGTGTCTCTGTCCCCCCGTCCCCTCGCTATTTCGGCCCCTCTGCCCCGCGCTGTATTTACATGAGGGGTCGTGTCTCGCTAAAATTTTAAATACGCTACCCCCTTCTTACGACTATAAGGATGGGAGGATCGGGTACAAGATTACAAGATGCAATGACACGGCAATATTCACATAAATGCTATTTTTATTCAAATCTCAAGTATACACAAAGGGGTGTGAGACAAGAGTACATACAATTTCATGCAAATCTTAGGTTATAGATTAGCCTAAGTGGTATCTTAACACTATGAGTACACACACACACACACACGCACCCAATTTGTGTTTATTCAATACATGGGTGGGATTTTATGCAAAGCGCACGCGCATATATATGCTCATTCCCACGACTGAAAATGGTGTGTTTATTTAATACTAGGGTGTGGGTGATTCCCCAAGTACGATTTATCATCCCTAGCAGGTCCTTGTATTGTTTCGGCCCGGTTTTAGGCATGGGAATTTTTTCTTCTCACAAGCAGTCGCCATGGTGCGACCCGTGAGATCTTGGCGGCTGTGTAGTAACTCGTCGGAGACAGACGGTTCCAATAACGGAAGCACTTACTTCGACTGCACGTCGATGAGTTGTTTCGGCTGAACGGTCACGTAATAGGGGAATAGTTTGCTTATCTCTAGCAGGACGATGTCAAGGTAGTTCTCACGGAATTCGAGATCTAACAGAGGTTTGATGTGTTCGACGGCAGCGTCGTACTCCCTCAGAGCTATTTGCGGCTGAGCAGGCAGCAAAGTCTTGAATTTTTCCGCGGTGAACTCGGCGAATAGTTTCTTACATGTATTGACATCATCTTTCAATTTTTTCAGCATTCGTATTCGTTCTTGTACGCAGGGGACTAGCGATTTCAGCCCATCGAAGGTAGTCTTCTGCATCACGATTGAAGGTTGATAGAGTTTTTGCTGCTTAGCGGATGGTTGATAGTTCTCGTTGTTGCAGGCACGTGTGTCATCGTCAACAGCATTTGATGAGATATCTGCGTCGGCTGCTGGTACGTCGAATCGAATTGCTCTTGCCCCGTGAGCGGTCGTGAATGCTAGTTTGCATTCACCAAGGTCGAGGGTATCGAAATACCATTGGGCATCGGCGTATATATCGAGAGCAAAGTAGTCCGAGATGATGTCCGTTGCTTCGGTCAGCGCGATCCACGATTCCAGATTCAGGCAAATACCTCCTGAAGAATTATTCACCAACCGAATCAACAGTTCGTACTCGCTGTCCCCTCGCAATCCAAGACCGATATTGATTTTCTTGGTGAACGAGTGGTTTAATCCGTATGTAGTAGACAGTAGTAAGCGTTTTCTGTCTGTTTCAACGACTGAGAGTGAGTTTTGAAAATTTTGCGCGGATTGCTCGCCGGTAAACTAGTTTTAGGTGTAGCCATTGTGCGATGTTGTTTTTTTCGCTGTTGACGAAGAACTGACCTGGTTTTGCGGTTACCGTGCTTTATTATACGTCTAGATTGCCATGAAATGATTTTTACGGTTACCCCTACCATTGCGAGATATGGTTCGAATAGACAGCTGATCAGCCGTGACCAGGTTGGCTGATGACTGGTCTTCGCTCCCCTCGCCGAGCGGTAGCAGGTGTGACACATTCTTTAACGCTCACCAGCACGGCGTTAATTACCAGCCGTTGGGCCCCTAATTTCCGAGACGCCCCCTAGACCGCCGCCCGCCGCTAAAAGGTCGAGTCAGAAACGGCCATAAATATACGGTATGCGGATTACACCCGGTAAGGCAAGTGGTTCGCGAAAAGGCGCTTTACAGCTAACCTGATGGAATGCATTAGGATTCTCGCGTGAGAATCGTTAAAAATCTTACGCCACCCCCCCGCGTGAGAATAACCTCGTGTTTAGCGTGAGAGGTGCATTCGGTCACGGGGTGAGGGGTACTACATGGGGTATTTAGGCAAGTTTTCCCCAATTTTCGTCATTCTATCTGAGTCCTTGATCGAGCCTATATCGCTTGCTCATTCTTGCTATATCTTTCTCTCACGAGACTCATCCTACTCGCTCGATTTTTACTCAATTTTTGAAATCACCTAACGCTATGTCCGGCATTTTTAGTGTGTACCGTGCTGCAGTGCTGAAGGCCGTGTTTTACGCTAGACAGAAAAATTCGACAATCGACCGGGAATGCGATATTCGTTGGAGACGTTCGCATGCTCGCATGTCAGCCGACGCTTTGTTGCGTCAGCTGCGACGTTTCATCGGCGCATGTAGCGAGAGATCCATCGGTTCAATGCACGTGGCCGGGTTTTTTAAGAAATCGAGGGAGTGTCTTCAAATCGCGGCCGAGACGGTGTTAAGACGGGGGACTGCGCATTTCTCCGTGGTGATGCCGTTGATCGCGGAATACAACGAATACTGTGGTAAGTCAAGATTTTATTTCAAACGGGCTGATTGTAGTAATACGGTGAAAAGTGAATTATTTCTGAGTAAATTTAATTTCCTACACGTGCCAGAACTGCCGAACATGCTAGAGGGCTCCGAGGAGACGGAACGGATGTTGTGTGAGCTCCTGGATCGCTGTGAATATGCGGTTACCCTAGGGGAACAGCCGTCGCTAATCGAACACCGAGGCTCTGAGATATCTGCAGAGCCGATGGCTGTTGAAACCGTCATAGAAAGCCACGTGCTCTCTCGGGCTGGACCCTCGAGCGATTCTCGGATTTCTTCAGTAGAGATGAAGGAACCAGTCGCGTCAACATCCCACGATTGCCCCGATGGTGAGTTACAACATAGAACAAGAATTCCAATTATTTGCCCGATATACGCCCGCCGCCGAGTACACGCGTCGTTTTTCCGATGTAGATGATTACAGTCATTTTTCATATGCGAACAGCTTCGGTTATCGCTAGTCTGTACGACCCCCTATCCCAGGCGTCGACCGTAAAGCTACAAAGACCGAATCGGGCGGAGATGACCACCGATTCAGGTATTGTTCGGCGTATTATCTCGGTTTACTATGCCTTCTTGTTAGCGCGCCGTGTCACATATGTATCATTGCGTACATTTCCTTTTTACATCTACAACCAGAACAACCTGCAGCTCTTCACGTGGTCATGGAAAAAGTAACCGATGATGAGGATGAACATGAGGCGGAGGAAGAGGTAGATGATGACGGCGGAGATGAGGACGAGTTTGAAGACGAGGACGAGGATGCGGATGAGGATGAGGATGAGGAAAACGCGAGCATTTCCACGGCAGATCCTGAGGTTTTTTCTCAGTTATTCAGCCCGGGCTCGTCCTTCGACAGTGGAATATTTTCGTTGTGCGAAAGCTTGGACGCGGAGATCTAACGCTTTCCATAACGGGGCGGGCGTGTGTTTGGCAGTTTATTCCGTTATCATAAATAACCTAGTATTAGTTATTATTTTTAACGTTTTGTCCTATGTTTCATACTGTTCGCTGTATAAGTATCTGTATTCTTATTATTGCACTACAGAGCCGGTTGTCCGGTGCTAAATAAATGAATAAATAAATGAAAAAATCTTATTTTCTGTTGGCTACCACACATCAGGGCTACCGCTGGAAGCCAAGGAACGCGAATACGAGGGGTGGTGTGCCTCTGGCCTACAGATCGGCGGACGTCAACGCCTGACACGCGTGAACCAAGGAGCCAGTACCTCGGGATTACCGAGCGCTGGGGCGATATCCATTGATTCCGACGATACCGATTATGACCAAGACAGCAACGACGACGGCGACGACGCGACGCCTGACGAACGAGAAAAAAACACAGACAACCTCGACGGGGCGGCTGGCTGCGAAGTCGGCGATAAGAACGAGCGTGGGAGTGTAACGAGAGACGAGGTTGAACCTGAGCCGCTTGAACCTGGAAAACGCTTTTGTATTCTCGGAGAAACTTTGAGGCGTATCAGACGGTTTGACATTAACGGGCGCGAACTGAACGTTAAAATAAATATTCCCGAGGCCAGCGCGAATCCTTTAGAGTGGTTGGAGGGAGCGTTCGAAGACTTGCACACATACGTCACCGTGACCTGTCATGAGGATGATTAAATAGGGTTTATTTTTCACGCGGAAAGTTTCAACGAGGGATCCGCATGGTTATCTTTTCGGCCGGTCCGCGATTCTCGCTACAGCGATCTGTGGAAGCTGGTTTCCAGCGTTACACAGAGCGCAGCCGAGTTTGAAATCGACGAGGTCTTCACTGTGACGGTTCATGTAGCCAAGGTACCAGCCGGCCGCGGCAGAGCCTTGCCGATGACCCACGCCGGGGCGATGAAAAAGTCGATTGTTCGAATCATGAACACCGACGGGTTTTGTTTACCGCGAGCATTGGTCGTGGCGGAAGCACACGCTGAGAGGGGTTTGAGCCGTAGCGGGAGGCTGCACGAACGGTACGAGGCGATACGTTACCCTGGTTTGCGTATGCAGTGGGTGGAAGCGCGGCAACTTGCAGAACGGGCCGGAGTCGTAATTCCCGAAACGGGTTGCGGGATGTTAGAAATTACCAGATTCCAAGATTTCTTGGCTCCAAAGGGGCTAGCGATAGTGATTTACGAGCTGGGGAAATTAGGTACCGGGGACGCGGTCTTCTACAACGGCACGACCCGTGTTACAGACAGGCACCTGAGCGTTACCCATAGGCTGAATATTTTATATAACCCTGACGAGCGGCATTTCGATACCATAACAAACCTCACCGGGGCTTCGGCGAGCCGCTTTTTTTGCGAGGGATGCAACGAAAAATTCAATCAAGGCAACGATCATCGGTGCTCGCATCGATGTCCGCAGTGCCTGGGTATACCGCAATGTGGCATCGGGGCAACTAAATTGGAATGCGCCGATTGTAGGCGCGTGTTTCGGGGTAACGTCTGCCTCGATAGGCATCGCCAAGCGGGTTCGTATAGCGCGCGTCGGACTGTTTGCCTCGCGCTCCGCTCATGCGTGAATTGCTCCCGAGTCGTCAATCCGAGGACCGGTTCACACTCGTGCGAAACCCGCTTCTGTCGGACGTGTAATCGTACCCGACCGCATAACCATTTCTGTTTTATGGCACCCTTGAAAACGCAGGAACGTTCGAGCGATTACATCTTTATATTTTACGACTTCGAAACACAGCAGAGTCAGACGATCCACGGAGACAGCGCGACGAACGTTCACGTGCCTAACCTTTGCGTGGCACAGCAGGTGTGCACTCGTTGCATCGGCGAAACCGATATCAAACAAGGCTGCAGCTTCTGCGGACTTGTGCGTGAGTTCGTTTTCAGGACGGATCCCGTGAGAGAACTGGTCGAGTTTGCAACACGCCCGGTGCAGGGATTCAGTCGCGTTATTTGCATCGCCCACAATTCCAAAGGCTTCGATGTCAGTTCATTCTGCGGTGGATAGTCGAGCGGGATGTCAAGCCTCCGACGGTGATATTGAACGGTAGTAAAATTATTATGCTTGAGACGGGTCGTACGCGCTTCTTGGACTCTCTGCCGTACTTGCCGATGCCCCTATCCGCTCTCCCGAAAGCTTTCGGACTGCCCGATAGTGTTGTGAAAGGAGTATTCCCACATTTCTTCAATACGCCTGAAAATATCGGTTACATGGGACCGCTCCCCGCAGCGCGATCCTACGCGCCGGACAGTATAAGTAGTGCAGCGCGAGCGGCATTCTATGTCTGGTACGACGAGGCCGTGGCAAAAAATCACACGTTTAATTTCGACCTGGAGCTAGTGGCGTACTGTATGTCATATGTAGTGCGACGTGGATTTTTATTGGTCCTCGGAGCTAGACCGGATAGCTAGGCTCCGAGGTCCCTCCACTCTACAATTGGCCGAAACTGAGAATCGGAAAAGTTGGGCGCCAGGCGGATAACCGCCGCTTACAAAAATCTAAACAAAATATTACCAAAATTTTGCCTACGGGTACTCGAAGCGTCGGCTAGCTACAGTACCGCGGAGAGGGGTCGGGATCAAATGAAGGATTAGCGGGGCGTTAACAAACGACTCGAAATTTAGAATTTAATAACAAAATAGAATTTATTGAATGATAAAAAAAAATAGAATTAACAAATCGTGTACCCGGGGGTACTTCCCCTCGGGTATGAATCGGCTGCAGGCCGTGTAAAGGCGACCTGGCCGCGTTTGCCGAGCTTTACAATAACAAACAAACTACTGGCTTCCACGTAGGATAGCAATAACAAGGAAAAATATGACAAAACTAAAGAACTCGACAAATCGGGTCCTCGGGAGACAATAAATTAGCTAAAACACTAAATACTCTCCACGAGGGGGAAATCACAATAACTTAACAGCTAACAAAGCTAGAGCCTACGGCTCGACCGAAATTAAATTAACAAAAATAGATGCCTCGCGGCTCAATAATTTAACAAAAACAAAAGACGCTCCCGATCGTGTATAGGCGATCGGTACGCCCCCGTGAGGCGAAACCTCACGGTGAAAAACGAATATAATTATTTACAATTCTCTTAAATTTACCTAATTCTAACTTAACCTAACTCTGCGGCTTGCACTACTAATATTTTAAATAATTCTAATGGCTCGAATCGCGAACTACGCCTCGAACTTGAAATAAATAGAGGTTCTGGACTAAGCCTCGAGCTTCGCCTCTCCCCGCAGGAGGAAGAGAGAGAGACAGTGACCGACTATCACTAACTCTGTCGCACTCGTATACGACAGATATAGACGCAACGAAACTACTAAAAGATACAATAAATTGACATGTAACAACGACTCGAACTCGAAATCTAATACATGGGGACACTGGTGACGGCCTACCTCTCGGAGATCGGCTTAATTCGATCCCAAAAATTCTAATTAGCCTCGTGGTTACACTTAGGCAATATGGCAGACGGCCGTTGCCGGATTCAAATTAGCAAGGGTAAGAATAGCTAACGCTTACCGTCTTCCAGCCACCTCACGAAAAGGACTCGTTCTCGACCGTAGTCCATCCCGCTGCACTCTCGGCTCACGAGTGCACACAAACAACAAAAAAAAATTAACGGAAGTAGCGACCCACGGGGTTCAAAAGCAAAAAGAAAAAATAAAAAGGCGATACTTCTTCTCTTTAACACCCGAGTGTTCAGCCCGCTAGTCTAACGCAGAGTGACTAGACCGCATGGCGCCGGTAATCAGCGCCCTCGTGTTACGGCCAAATATCGATTTTCGCATCGAGCGCAGGATCCCTTAAATATGGCGACTTGTTGTCGCTACGCGCGTAATTCGAAGTCCACCACGGCGTCCTTAGCTCAGTGAATCGGAGGACCACGGGTTGCAGGTTCTTCTTGGTGGCGGGAATCTCTTCCGCCACCGATTTCCCTCGATGTAGAGTGCCCTAGGCACTCCCCCGTGTCCTCACTTTCAACGTTGGAGGTAGCCCGGCCGGAACTAACCTCCAGAGCTTAGGTGGTGTCCGTCGAAAGGATCCAAGCACCCGGTACTTAGCGTCGTGCGTCCGTCAGGGTGCGTCTCTGTCTGAGTGGCTCAACCGTCAGATGGACCTCGTCTCCCACATGTCAGAGAAAAGTCGGAAAGAAAAACAAAAGAATAAATAATATGTCACATAGATCTAAGTCGGTCACGGTCGTCTCTCGGAATTATGGTCCGGCCTCGGGGCCACCCTATTCATGCATTCATTTTTGGACACTCCGCTAAGGTCGTCCAAGGGGTAAGGAGCGCCTAGTAACATGCAATGTTACAGTAGATATTCTTCGTCGCGCTTGCATCGCGTTCCGGGCGATATTTACAGAGCGCGGTGGTGTATGCCCTTTCACCGAAAGCACCACAATAGCGTCGGCTTGCTCGGCTGTGTTCCGCAAAAAATTTTTACAACCGGATCGCATAGGGACCTTACCCCCCGGGGGTTACAGACTAGCCGACCGGCAGTCTCAAAAGGCTGTAAAGTGGCTCGTTTGGATGGAGCGGGAGCTAGGAGTCACCCTATTGCACGCCGGACGCTCTCGAGAATATCGTATACCTGAAACTGGACGACGCGTGGACGGTTACTATGTCGACCGTGACGGGGCGAGACACGTGCTAGGATTTCACGGATGTTTCTTTCACGGGTGTCGTCGCTGCTTCCGTATCAATCGTGATCGACGACTCGTGAACGGTGTCACACTTGACGCGCGCGCCGAGGAAACACTCGCCAAGACCGCGCGGATGGAGCAGCTGGGCTACAGTGTAACGGAAATTTGGGTATGCGCGTTTGACCGGGAGTTCGCCGAAAATGAGGATATGCAGCAATATTTAGCGCTTCACCCCTTGACCGCGAGTACGGACGGTAGCGATGCTTTGAATCCGCGAGATGCGTTCTACGGTGGACGTACCGGTAATACAT
This sequence comes from Tenthredo scrophulariae, assembly GCA_963978835.1. Taxonomy (NCBI): domain Eukaryota; kingdom Metazoa; phylum Arthropoda; class Insecta; order Hymenoptera; family Tenthredinidae; genus Tenthredo; species Tenthredo scrophulariae. Next base: position 5,556,034 of record OZ022234.1, read on the forward strand.
TGCGTTACCGACAGATCTCAGCCGACGCGATGGAGCAGATTCGTTACGTGGACGTCTGTTCCCTGTACCCGTGGGTTTGCAAGAACGGGCGGTTCCTGGTTGGTCATCCGACCGTTTACGTAGGCGACGAGTGTAAGTTGCTGACGGGTCCGACCGGCAAGGATATCTCGCGTGTCGATGGTTTGATCAAGTGTCGCGTCTTACCGCCGCCAAATCTGTATCACCCCGTGCTACCTCTGCGTATGCACGACAAGCTTATGTTTGCGCTGTGCTATTCCTGTTGCCTGAATTTCGAACAAAACGAGTGCCCTCACGAAAATAGCACGGACAGACAGTTTGAGGGTACCTGGGTATCACTCGAGTTGCAAAAGACCGTAGAAATGGGATACGAAATCTTGAGCGTGCGAGAGATCTGGCACTACGACGTTACTTTCTTCGACCCCATCAGTCGACAAGGCGGCCTATTCGCGGGCTACATCGACACATTTCTGAAAATGAAGCAGGAGGCGAGCGGATGGCCTGCGGAATGCGTCGACGACGTAACGCGGGCACGCTACCTCGCCGAGTACGAACGAGTTGAAGGTATACGCCTGGACGACGCGAGAAAAGAGAAAAATCCTGGGCTGCAATCTGTTTCAAAACTGTGTCTGAACTCCTTTTGGGGCAAGTTTGGTCAACGTGAGAATCTGACGAAAACAAGCATCGTCAAAACCCGCTAGCAACTGCTCGAGTTGATGACCGATCCCGAGATCGAAATGCAGCATCTGCTGACGGTCAACGAGAACGTGTTGTACGTCAGGTGGGCATACGCGGGTCACAGCGTCGGTCCCTCGCCGCTGGCTAACGCGGTAATAGCCGCCTACACCACGGCTCAGGCACGGTTGAAGCTTTACTCCTACCTAGAAAGGCTCGACCGCCGTGTTCTCTATTACGACACCGATTCTGTCATTTACATACGCGACATTACCCGCAAAGAGTACGAGCCGCCGACTGGTAACTTTTTGGGAGACTTGACGGACGAACTGACTGCTTACGGTGACGGAAGTTACATCCGAGCCTTCGTCTCAGGTGGTCCGAAATTTTACGCGTTTATCGTACGTCGTGCGGACGACGAAGAGGTCGAAGTGTGCAAGGTAAAAGGAATTACGTTAAATTACACGGTCGGTAGCCGAGTGAATTTCGAATCCATTCGCCGGATGGTAGTTGAGGGGGCAAATCCAATCGAAGTGAAGTACCGTGCGATTCGCACAACCGCAACGCGCGAAGTGGTGACGCGTACTGAAAAGAAAATCTGCAGGCCGGTATTCCTCAAAAGACGTTGTTTGGCAGGTAACTTTGATACGCTACCCTACGGCTACCGCGCGTAGGGTGTATAACTCGAACAGTAGGCAATAAACAGGGCGGTGGGACCATCTGGCCCTCTTTCACGCTCTCTATCTCTTTCTCTCTCTCTCTCTCTCTCTCTCTCTCTCTCTTACTACTTCGCTCGACGAAACGGTGTACGGACAGCCAGCCAGACAGACAGACAGACAGACAGATACCTGGCAGACAGCCCGTCGGACGGACGCCCCACCGCGAACGATTGGTGTATAAGCTAAAAAGACACCAGTGGACGAACCAAGGGACAACAACAAGAAAATAGCCGCTTGAACGGGGCGTCAAGGCTGTTGAACAGGTAAAACGAACAGGGAATAATTTATGATGAATAAATGTTAAATATCTAGTTCAGCATGTATACGAGAAAAATTTTTAAAATCAGCTCACTGGCCCCGCATGGCGCGCTGACTATCAGCTCATTACACAGCGCGCGCGTGCGTACGAACGAGCTTGACACGCACGCACCCCCGCGCGCGGTACTCGGCTCGTCCAACGGACGTCACGCGCGCGCGCGTGCTGGTATCAGCTGGTAGCCAGCACGCGGCGGGCCCCGCGCCGCCGCCGCCGCCGGGATGAGCTCATCAAGAGGGTAGTTTAGTGTTTCGATTCCCATCGCAGATTTATATTTCATTTCTCCGACTTTTTGCAGAACGTGTACAAGAAATTAATCGCAACGCAGCAACTACGATAATGGACACTCGTTGGAAGCATTCGTTCTCAGCCATCGTAGCCGGGCCATCGGGCTGTGGAAAGTCGAACTTGGTGAAAAATTTCCTGCGTCACAGCGAGAAGATGTGCGAGACTAAATTCAGTCGCGTCATCTGGTACTTTGACGAGTGGCAACCGCTTTACGAGTCGGGCAACGGGATAGAGTACCGCGAGGGTCTGCCGCAGCACAGCGATTACGACGGTGACAAGTCGCCCAAGTTGTTGGTGATTGACGATCTTATGCGTGAGGCGTCCAACAACGTAGTCGTCGACCTATTCACCAAAGTCTGTCATCACAAGAATCTCAGCGTCTTCTACATTACCCAGAATCTCTTTCATCAGGGACACGGACAACGAGATATCTCTCTCAACGCGAACTATATAGTTTTCTTCAAAAACCCCCGGGATCGCGGACAGATTCAACATCTCGCGCGACAAGTCTATCCGGAGGATCCGCGATTCCTTCAAGAGGCCTATCACGACGCCACCGCTGTCCCGCACGGTTATTTACAGCTCGATCTGAAGCAATCGACGCCAGAAAATTGTCGTTTTCGAACCAGCATATTTCCCTCGGATGAGAAACAGTACGTCTACGTTCCTCGGAAGGATATAAAGAGCTGCAACGCCCATAGACCACCAGTCGTTCAGCTGTAATGCCGCGAGGATCCCGCACCACTGTCCGGCACGGCGGACACGCCAACTTTTGCAAGACGAATACCATCGCTTTACACGCGCTGCACAAATTGAACCCCACGCAGAGGAAAGCATTGCTGCGTACGGCGGACAACTCATTGGTAAAGAATATTTGCGAGTGTGCACTGAACACCTTGGAGGGTAACGTGGCGTTGTCCAGCGCGCAGAAGGCACGTCTCGTTCGTCACAAGCGGACCCTTCGTTGATTGGCCGGTAATCGCGGCAGCTGGAAAACCAAAAAACGAATACTTGTTCAGCGGGGAAACGGATTTTTAACTCTACTGCTCGGACCGATACTCCAAACTCTTGCCTCTAGCCTATTTTCGACACGATAGGTGGAGATGGAGCGAGCTAAGAAGATGGTTTTAATTCCGATGGAAACGATCAAGAGATTTCAACGGCGTGTCGGCGACGGCGTGGGTACGGCCGTATCGCCAACGATTAAAACTGATTCTACTGTTCCCACTGATCCCGTATCCGGCCTCGATGGGGAGATGAACAATATCTTGAAACACCCGACAAAGGATGACGCGGAAAAGTGGAAACTTTATCAGCAGGCTCTGCAGCGTTATCTGTTCTTTGCAAACGAGTCGCGAAAACCACTGCGAGTGGATGTTTACGAGAAGGCCGACAATGCGGACGGAAAAATCGCCAACAAAGAACGGTTCAAAACCGACGTCAAGGCCGCCGGAACAAGCAAAGAAGAAGAAGAAGAAGAAGAAGGAGGAGAAGCGACACAGGCGAGGAAAATAATTGCGGCCGTACCTGCCAAGTTCAACGCAAAGGCCAAACTCCTGATGGACATGCTGAGCGGCGCTTCGACACGGTTGACCTGGAACACCGATGGGGCAATCTCGCTCGACGGGGTACCTGTACCAGGTACGAATATCGTCGACCTAGTAAACCACACTATGCGCAACAGAAAAACCTTCGACCCGGTGGGCCGAGCACCGTTTGCACGATTTCTTCACTCGCTTAACGTCCCGCGGGAATACGTGGGAAACGATAATTTTTGAAAAGATATACGCGCCTTCGACAATGAAAGTATCGCGGATATCTCGAACTCGAGGCTCGCATCGTCATCTTCAACGAGGAACGAGCTCGACCACACCCCCAGTGGACTTCCGCGCCTGAGACGGAGAAGACGATTAGCGGACCACGACGGGGGTACCGGTGAGAACGAGGTTTACGACTACGGAGGGGAAACACCTGCATCGTTCGATCCTCGGGGGGATATAAGACTTTCACGCGATCGTTCCAGCGCTGAGAAACGTGCAAAAATCGCCGCCGGAAAACTCTGGTGGAGGACTCTCCGACTGAAAAAATAATGGAAATACTGGAGAAAACGTATTACGACGCCTCTCATCCCGCGGGGTACGCAGGGGCTCGAAGACTCGAACGGGCCGCACACAGAGATACGAGTCGTGAATCGGTTAGAAAATGGCTGGCTGCCCAAAAGGTCTATACACTGCACAAGCCTGTGCGTAGAAGATTTCCACGCGCAAGATACAACGTTCCCAACATCGACGACGTGTGGGAGGCCGATCTGGCTGACCTGAGCTCTGTGGAAAAACCCAACAACTGTTACCGATATCTATTGGTTGTCATCGACGTCTTGAGCAAGTACGCGTGGGTGGTCCCACTAAAACGCAAGACTGCTGCAGCCGTGGCCGAGGGATTTCTACACGTATTGAGCACAACGCCACGTAGACCTGTTTTGCTGCAGACTGACAAGGGTAAGGAGTTTGTCGGGAGCGCCTTTCAGAAGATACTCGCTGACAACGAAATAAGGTACCGAACCACCCGCAACCCTGACATAAAAGCAGCTATCGTCGAGCGGTTCAATCGCACGCTCAAGGAACGACTGTGGCGTTACTTTACGCACAAGAAGACACGCCGCTACGTTAATGTCCTACCTCAGGTTGTACAAGCTTACAACGGAACTGTTCACTCGAGCATTGGAATGGCTCCGTCGGAGGTGACGCTTCGCAACGCAGCGGATGCGCGCGCCCACATGCAGAGACGCTACCCACCCCGTTCCGCGGGTGAGCCGAGATTTCGCAAAAACGACTATGTACGGATCGGCAGAACTAAGGGTACGTTCGAGAGAGGCTACGTGGCAAACTGGAGCGAAGAACTTTTCAAGATTCGTCGCGTACTAGCGCGCTCGCCGGTCGTCTACGTGTTGGAGGATCTCACTGGTGAGGAGATGGACGGTGCGTTCTACGAGCCTGACCTTCAGCGGGTGGAGGGAGAACACACGGCATAAAATTGACAGGTTTGACAAAATCGCGCGAGTCAAGGAGTGAGGATTCAGTAGGGGTGCGTTTGCCATACGATTCACACTTCCCGAAACGATCGGACGTCATGACGGGCGATCAGTTTTATATTACTCTACCGAGCAATAGTTCGATACGATTTTTCCCGGAAAATCGTACCTGCTGCTACATAACTCAATTACCGCGGTCAATCGAGTTGACCGGCGTCTGGGAGGTTGGACTTGCCGAGATTCATTATCCGCTCACCATTGCGGCAAACAACGCGGCGCGGGATGAATATCCAACGGTGATGACGGAGATACGACCAAGGGTGCACGTCGTGTCGAGGGGTAAACCTCAAGTGGAGATACAGCATCCAGCCAGGATACCCTCGTGCCTGATGTTCGTCTACTGCGACCTCGTGGAACCGCGGATAGTCGGGGACGTTTACGCCCCCCTGTTGCGAGTTGTCCAAGCATGCGGAAAAGAGCGTTCCGTTTACGGGGAGTCCGAAATGAGAGTTCTCTCGCCGCCGCACTATCTGCCTCTGATGCTTACAAGTTTCCGCACGATTGAAATCAATATCAGAACGCATACCGGTGAACCTATGCCATTCGAGTACGGGACGTTGACGACCACACTGCACTTCCGACGTATTCAGCAATAAGACGACCTGCCTCTTCGAGGCAGAAGAGGAAGAAGAAGAAGGAGAATAAGACGACGACGAACGAAAACAGAGGGAAAAATAAAAATTAGGCGCAAATTCAGATGGCTCATTATATCGATCATTACGAGGCGCAGCTCGGCGGCGGCGGTATGGAAAATTTCTACCGCGGCGCGGCGCATCAGCGAGGACACGGTATCGGTAGTTTTCTCGGAGGTTTGTTTCGTAGAGTATTACCGCTGTTAACCAGAGGGGCACAGGCCGTTGGAAAAGAGGTTTTACGCAACGGTGCCAGCCTATTATCGGACATGCGGAATCATAAACCGTTCAAACAGGCGTTCAAGACACGGGTGAAGGAATCGGGTAGTAAATTGCAACAAAAGGCTGAGGAAAAAGTTGATGCACTAATGAAGGGATCTGGATATAAAAAAGGGACCGCAGGTACAGAGCGTCAGTTAACGCTTACCCGTCTGAAACGACTCGTCGCCGGACGCCCGTCTACCCGAACTAACATGAGAAAGAAGACGAAGAAGAAGACAACCACCAAAACCAGGCGTGAGACAACTGACAAAAGTGGAAGGCGACCAAAAAAGCGGGCAATTACCGATATCTTTGGACCCCGTTAATCTTTTACCATCGGTAACAACGTCAACAAGCAATCAATGGCGTTTTTACACGCTCACTCGATGGAGTGTATGAAATCTGAGCTGGATCTTTTCACCTTACCACCGACGCAAACATCCATCGAGGGTGCTCAGTGGGTTCACTACAAGCCCGTATCATCGTTAAGGTGAAGTGAAACGTTTCAAGGCCACGGCCGGGTGCTTTTCACCGTGGTAAGACAGAAATACCGAACATTCGGTACCTCTGCCTACCGCTAGATGGCACAGTGCACATCTTCCGACGCTTGCTACGCCAGTATATACGTATACCAATGCTCGCGATTACTTCGAACTTCGAAATCGAACTTTCCATAACCTTTAATATGAAATGAACTCCTATGTTAGGCTAGCTGTCAAAAGTCTGAGGTTATGTCGTCCTCTTGTATTATTCGGATTCTTGTCCAACAAATCGAACTTTCCATAACCTCAAATCTGAAATGAACTCCTATGTTAGGCTAACTGTCAAAAGTGTGAGGTTATGTCGTCTGCTTATTTTATGTGGATTTTTGTCTAACAAATCGAACTTTCCATAACCTCAAATCTAAAATGAACTCCTATGTTGGGCTAACTGTCAAAAGTGTGAGGTTATGTCGTCTGCTTATATTATATGGATTTTTGTCCAACAAATCAAATTTTCCATAACCTCAAATCTGAAATGAACTCCTATGTTGGGCTAACTGTCAAAAGTGTGAGGTTGTGTCGTCTGCTTATATTATATGGATTTTTGTCCAACAAATCAAATTTTCCATAACCTCAAATCTGAAATGAACTCCTATGTTGGGCTAACTGTCAAAAGTGTAAGGTTGTGTCGTCTGCTTGTATACGTCATTCGAATGTATTCTTATTATTTCGATTTTCGACCAACTAATAGATTCCTCCATAACCTCAAATCTAAAATGAACTCCTACGCTAGGCTAGCTGTCAAAAGTGTGAGGTTATGTATTATGTGAGGGCTTGTGTTATTTGGATTCTTGTCCAATAAATCGATCTTTCCATAAACTCAAATCTGAAATAGAGTGACTAGCTGTCAGTCGAGTGAGGTTAGGTCAGGAGGAACAGCAGAAACATCTTACGTGAAGCGACAGAAGAAACCTTCACTAGCGCCACCGCTCGGTTCACAAGTATACTGGTCGCGATGTCGGTACAGGTTCTCACCTCAACTGAATGTCGGTTTTTTAGTTATGAGTGACGGAGAATCGTCAATTTTCAGTCATTTCTCTATCAAATGACACGGAAATAGGCTCAAAGTGTGTGGTTTTTTATTGCAGAGTGGCTGATTGTCGGGGAAATGCGATTATCTGCGGGAGCAGTGAATAATCTCGAGATTTATATGGTCGGTACGTCAATCTGTAAAAATTTTTGTCAAATTTTGAAAAAGTGGAATAATCAGCCACTTTCTGCCACAATTATGTGTAATCGCTCAAAGTTTCATTGCGATTGATTCAGTAGTTTCGGAGAATTCACGATTCCCGTTTTCGAGGTTCTGACAAACGTTTCACTTCACCTTAACCGATGATTCGCCAATCGAATTTCTCGTACCCGGGCACGGTGACGAGTACATCGACCTGGTGCACACTATGCTCAGCGTACGAGTACAATTTTGACGAACGATCGAGCCTAATGACGCAGATCAGCAGCGGCCGTGGCCGTGTCCCGTGAACAATCTGCTTCACTCTATGTTCAGTCAGGTTGATGTATTTTTCAATCAAAAGTTAGTCTCACCGACTAACAACTCTTACGCTTATCGTTCCTACATAGAGACACTACTGAATTACGCACCACACGCGAAGGAATCGCATCTTACTGCCGGCTTGTGGAGTGGCTACGGTAAATCGGCATCGGACAACCACACAGGGGACGTTGACGAGGAGGGTGTGGATGGCGGGTATGCTGCACGCAAAGCTATAATGAATAACGGTCGTGTTGTGGATCTGATCGGTCATCTTCACTGCGACGTCTTCAACCAAGAAAAGTTTCTACTCAACGGTGTAGAGCTGCGACTACGACTCGTGAGATCGCGAGACAGTTTTTGCATAATGGAGCTGGAGCCCCTGCATAGTCTTCACATTGTCGAAACCTCGTTGTTGGTACGGCGCGTCAAGATCAGTCCTGGAATTTTACTGGCCCATGCGCGGACACTCGCTCAAGGTAGTGCAAAGTACCCTGTGACCAGAGTGGAGGTGAAATCCTTCACCATTCACGCAGGCTTACAGGCAGAGACGCTGGACAACGTTATACTTGGTCAACTACCGAAACGCGTGATACTAGGTTGCGTCAGCAACCAGGCTTTCAACGGAGACAGGAAACTAAATCCGTTCAATTTCCAAAATTTTCTCATGAACTATTTGTCACTGTACGTCGATGGGGTACAGGTCCCTTCAAAACCTTTACAGCCGAATTTCAAGAAAGACGGAGTGACGAGCAACCTGTACATTGAGGCCTATCACTCCCTGTTCTCGGGGACCGGTATACATTTTCTCAACGAGGGAAACGGAATCAGCAGGACAAGTTACTCTAGAGGATTGATTCTGCCTAATGGCTTTCGACCTGACCCCGGATCTCTCAGCTAACTGTCCGTCGCATTGGTCTCTCATCAAGCACGGTACTCTGAGAATCAAAGTGCGCTTTGACGAAGCTTTGAAAGAAACCATTAACTGCATTGTTTACGCAGAGTTCGATAATATTATCGAAGTGAATGCCGTCCGCCAGGTCATTGCGGATTTCGGCGGTTAAACGAATCCCAACGTCGGCTAGGGGGGAAAATAACACGTCACCGGCCAGCCAGGTGTCCGCTACGGGGGAGGAGCAGAGTCCTTGAAGTGGTAAGGGCTACGACCAAGAGCTCGGGGGTGAGATTAAACGGCCGCGCGCCATCACCGTGACGATCAGTCTAGTGCCAACCTTTGATTCGTTCACCATCGTACGTCAAGCGGTAAATGTGGATTACGTTATTGATATCCAAGGATTTCACGACATCGAGCGACAATTTATACCGAAAGAAGTGACGGTGCTTACTCTGGAGGAAAGTCACACCGCGCATTGGATTGTCGAGCCACCGCACCCGTTTGAAGATCTGCATTCCATTGACCAGACCCGTAATAATCACGTAACCTGCTATCATCACGGGATCGAGTGGTTCGAGGGCGACATCTCGCTTCGAAAACTAAATAGTTATCTGAGGGAAATTGCTCGCACTGCTCACCATATTCTGACTCGAGGCTACGAGAAGGCGAGATACCTGGAAAAAGCGACAGCACGGAAAATCGTAAATTTGGAAAACTTTAACTGCCCTAGTTTTGCCAAGATGGAAGCAACGCCGGAATATTGTTTATTTCACGGCGTGAAGAAGGAAGAACTTTACACGTGTGCGGTAAACAATGCCGTTAAGCTGAAAAAATGGTTAGCAACCAGCAAGTTTCTCAAAACCTACGACCACAGCCCTCGCGTCGAGTCAGCCTCCGACAAGTTCAACTATATCTCCCAATCGAGGACACCGATCGACAGTAAGTGTCGAAACGGCGAACGTAGCATCTCGACAGTAGAACAACAAGATCAGCTGGCTACACCACCACCTATACCGACGAAAAACGAGAAACGACAGCCTCCACCTCGGCCTAAAAGAAAGTCATCTCTGCGACGAAATTCCGTTGAGCATAGACCGCCAACGCCTGGTATAATACCAAAGAAATTGGAATATCCGGAGGAGGCGGAAGACGAAGAAGGATCCATAGGCGGCATCTCCGAAGCTCTCGACCAACTTGAGCTATATTCAATTACGACGCCATCACCGCGAGGCATGACCGTATCCGAAGACGAGGGATATGGACAGTCTACAAATTCTGCAAGCCCTACAGATGTTGCATACGGCCTCGTGCGGGGTTTTCGCAGCCGACCGAGTACCCTTGGTTTGGACATACCCGACAGCTATTGTCTCCAACATCGATGACCACACACGCCCAGGTTCCCATTGGGTGGCATTTTACGTCACCGCCACCGGACAGGGGACCTACTTTGACAGTTTTGGACTGCCACCCCTCATCCCTGAGCATATGCGAAGACTCCAAAGAAATTGCCGGCAATATCGCTGCAACGACAGGCAGCTGCAGAGCCTTTCTTCTGACGTATGTGGACACTTCTCTATTATGTTCATTTATTTTATGGCTGCTGGCAGTACTTTGTGCCAGTTTCTCGATATACCGAGAGGAAATCTAGAAAGTATACAGTGACTGCGCACGCGCGAGTTTCGTCGTCCGCTGAGGCAGGCTAGCCACCCCGAGTTTCAGCTGTCAAAATTTGTTTTTGACGGCGATGTAATTGATACGAATTTTTGAGGTTAAGATCTCAATTAATTGCGGTAGTGATTCAGAAAGGCTTGGAAAGCTTTTATTGTCGAGATTAAAACTTGATGTTCTGAAAGAACTGTCGAAATTTATTCCGAACAGCTGATTGTTGGCTTCGATTCGATGTGTCGGATCATTTTTAGAGGAATTGTTTATCCGATTGAACTGGAAACTAGTGGTCTAAATGATGGGTGCTTGGAAAAAACGAAACAGGTAGGTGGAAACAGTTTATTCAATCATGATAGTTCAATACAGTAGAAATAATCCAAATTCTTTTGATTAACAGGAAATGTTGGTGAATAAATGCTGTTTGGTTGGAAAATTCAAGAATGAGTCTACAACAGCCAAATGATTGCATCTCTGCCTTTCATTGACATCTCCCATTTAATTTCATCTCAAGTGCAGAGATCATCGCCACTTTTGTCGGTTGACCGAAGAAATTGTTATAATTTCTTTCAATTTTAAATATTTTTCATGCAACGTTTCTTTTAAATATCTTTCTCGACAGAAAGGAACATTAAATTTACGAGTTCTGAAATAGAAAAACATGAAACCAATTTTTCAAGAAGTTTGAATATTTTATCATCTGTGATTGAATTGTGATTTTTTTCTTTCACGAGTCTAGTTTAATTAAGTTTCCCCCGAATCTTCTCCTACCACAGCAGATTATTGTCAATCGTAAAAATTTTCTAATGATAAGCAGAATTCATTCTGTAAATCATCGACAGTGTTCGAGTTACTGAATAGAGAGGGCCCCATACTGAAATTAAAAATGTATCAACTTTCGGTTGATTGAAATTATTTCTGAACAAGCGATTATTTGTAATGCAACGTGTATTAGCAAATAAATGCATTTGTAGCCCTTGACGAGATTTGCCTAAGTATTTTCAAGAAGACACAAGTGCGGACACAGCGACAGAGATAACTGAGACAGCTGGAACTAGCTAGCGGGGTGAAATTATAAACCAAAACTAACTTTAGAGATATTTTCAACTAAAAATGTTGAACATTCCTGGATTTCAATTGTATCAGTTCGGCTAGCAAAACCTATTGAACCAAATGACAAAAGTAACGAAGCCCAAGTTCGAAATAAAAATATTCATGTGTTCTAATAATTCCTTGACGCTGTGAAGTAGCACTAATGGCCGAACAACAAACTCATCATTATTGGCTTGAACAAAGTAAAATGGTCAAATATTTAAACATCCACGTCTGCACTGTGCGAGTTCTTCACTTTCGCCCCAGTCAATGATGTAAAGATGGAGGTGATGGTCCAACAAAATTACTTGAACTCCTGTTGCCTGACAGAACGACCACATCGAATAGTTGAAATGGTGGCACCGATCAAGAAAACATGGTCCTTGCTGGCAGAACGTTTTGATTACCAGGTAACATACAATTTTCCTACTGCTGATCGAGCCTCCTAGAAAAAAGAATTTTGTCATTGAATGCATGGCAAAATGTTGTACCACTCAAAGATCACAGAATCAGAATTGTACTCACGAACCCCGATGACTTCTCCGAGGAGAAAACTTGAACGTCGACGACTTTAGTCCCACTTCACTGTTTGATTGTTTCCTAGCTGAAAATAAAAGGTTTTATTATCAGACCTGCTTCTGCTGATTTTGGATTCAACTAATTGAATGCATTGTACTTTGATGATGTAAACTACACTGTGATCAACTGTTATTCTTTTCCTCTTTTCATTCTTGGATTTTTGGGGCATCCTTCTTTGGTAATCAAACATCGTTCGCTGTACTACGGAGTTGCATTCAACAAAGCTGACGAAGGGTCTGTGAGAGTTTCAGTCAGGTACATCTGTAAATTTACACTCCTTGTACTCGTAAATTTCATGGACAAGCCGTATCATTTTGTTGTGTTCCTTCCTATTAATTTTATTCGTTTATTCCATGTTCATCGACACTGATTATTGGCGTCCGGAGCACTGCACTGGGATGAGTCCACTGCGGAAGTATCTTCTGATCTGTTTCAACAATCCATTTATTTTTTACCTAATGTGAATAAAGAATATTCTTTCAATAAACGTTATTCTCACTCACCTGCCTCAGTTTGTCCAGACTGCCACCTAACAATGACCTTTCAGATTTGATTTTGGATTTCATCTTTCAACAAATCACTTCAAGATAATTCTTGTAGTAGCGATTAATTGTTGTTTTCACATTAAATCTTTTATTGCACCCACTGAATAATCTTCCGATATGGACTACGTCATTAAAAACTGCTCGTCCGTGCTATTTTTTTTTTGCTAATTATCGTCGAATTAAAATAAAAAGCAACATAACCTCGATTGACTACTTTACGCGCGAGAGTTCGACAGCAGATCTCGCTTAATTTTCTTCAAGTTGGCACCCATGCCTCACAGGTTGAAATACCTCCGCGGGACGATCCTACCGACCAATGAAATTAAATTAATTTGGCGCGTGCGTAGTCACTGTATACTTTCTAGATTTCCTCTCGGTATGTATATGTTGTGACGTTGCAATTTTGCAGGGGTCACTAGGATGCCTTTAGTCTGCCTCAGCATTATCGCGAGAGAGATATATCGCCTTCTAGACCCTCGGGATACAAGCGACACACTTAGATATTAAGCAATAGAATTAGTCTAATTTGGAGATTTTTTTCGTTAATGCACGACGAAAGAGAGAGAGAGAGACGAATTAGCGGATGCCGCCTCCAGAACTTCAGCTCCAAAGAAATCAGTCCGAGATGATCCCACTTATCGCCGACAAGGCATAACTACGGTATGCAGCCGAAGTCCGTATCTCCGGAGGTACTGCTAAAGGTAGTACCGCACCAACTATCGGGAAGGATGTCGATCTTGGTGGAAATATCGCTGAAAGGGAACAGGGCCTGCATACGGCCTCCTATCAGATGACTACGTCTTATCGAAAAGCGCCTGGCTTGCATCAACGGCGTATAGGATTGTTAGATGGCTACGATCTCCCGTTACAGCACCAGCTTCCATCTACCGCTCCAGATATTATTACCGACGCCGCGTTTGGTCCCAGAAGACTCGTGGCGTAACGTTATTCGGAAGGGATGCACCGCGTGAGAGTGGGGGAGTATAGCGTCCCGCGTGCCTCTGCTAGATCAAGAAAAGGTGAAGATCCAGTTTAGGAACACCTAGATGCTACCAAAAGACTTCAGCGAGGTCGTCTCCGTGTGAGACTGCCGCTGTGGAGTAAATCCTGGAAGGGTTGATATCGCATGGACGGTACGGCTGAATGAGAACCAAGATTACATCCTCCCGTGGGTCTTTACGCTGCTGAAATCTCGCGGAATGGTCGTTCTACCGCTAAGAAGCGCAAGGACCTGCCGCCTAACGTCAGGCAAGAAGTTGACACATTGTATCGCACAGCTGACGAGCTGTGTGGACGAAAAACGTTTTTCGAAGAACCAATGAACTAATCAGTAGGTCCTGATAGGTTCCCCACCCTTAGACCTACGGATTCGCAAGTTGACGCACCGAAGAATCGACGACGCTCATCACTTCTACGTTTCGCCTAATAGTGAATAGACGCCAAGTGGAATTTTCTCTCTCGGTATCATTAAAGTCAGCTCTAGCATTAAAATTTAGACGCAGTTAGTGTGTGTGAACGAGTCACTTCTCGTAAGGTAAGGTGTCTTTGTTATCATCGCTTGTAAAGCCACGAAACTATCGCTGAACTTCGCTTTAATCAGTAAGTTATCGTATTTTTGATTTTTTATGTAACGTGCAGTCCCAAGGGCCACGTGAATATTAGTTGTAGAATCGAAGTTCAGCGAAAGCGCTTCGTAGTTGATTGAGGCCATTTCGAGCATGTTTTTCGCCTAGAATCTATTTCCTTGCCTATCTCAGTCTAATTTCTATGGTATTGTTGCTTATGATTTGCTAAGTTATTCGATAGCTTGTTGTGTTTAAATTCTCGCTTTGAGAATATCTGATTTCTTTATCTTCCGCTATCTTTGCTAAGTAGAATATTATTGCATGGTGTGTCGCTAAATTATTACCCAACTCCCTGAGGGTCGGCTGAACGTAGTAGTCATAGTTTCAAGTTGTTCTAGTTGTTCTCTTTGATTTATTTGTCCTATTTGATTCGTTCGTTCTCTTTGATTTTCTTTGATTTCTCTGATTATATTTGTTCCGTCTGATTTTGTTTGCCTATTCAATCTGATTCAATTGCTGTACAGCATAATATCTCGCATAACAATTACGGACAATATTTCTTGTTACAATTGCTTGACGGAATATCTCGCTACATCCCGTCATTGTCGAGTCGACTCTAAACCTTGAGTTCTAGCCACCTAATTCTGCGGGTACTCGTGAAGTACGCTTTACTTAGGGAGGCCTGAACAAGGTGAAAGAGAAAAGTAGAATCATTAATTTAATTTGAATCCAGTTGATTAAGCGAGTTATTATCTCAGTACGTTGAAATAAGTCGTATCGGAATAGTTACCGCTCGACAGCTAATGTAAACCCAGTAGTTGGAGAGTATAGCGTGCTAATCGGATAATTCTGTATTTCAGTACGACTCATTTGTTAATTCAGTTTGTTGCGTTGCTTGAATTCATCAAAAACATTTATTGAGCCCTTTTAACGCATAAGAATTGTTCATAACGCTAGCGTGCCGCTAATAGGAAAATTTGCTAAAGAGTATCGTATCGCTCGGTGATACACAGCCTGGAAAGTAGTTTAGCTTGCATTATATCGCTTCTATGGCCCTCGCTAGCTAACCGGCGTGTTTACGTTTTTTTTTTCTATACCGCTGCGTCGCATATTAAGGCTCTCTGAATTATGTTCTTTCTCTCTGTAACCAATATTCTTCCAAATTATTAAATTTACCCTATTATTGTGATATATTATTTCACCGCTTATGTTATGTAAAGTAGAATCTGTTGTGGCCTAAAAGTTGTTCTCGCTATCAATAATAACGAACAATATACGAAATCGCAGATTTCATTGAAGGAATTTACTTCTGGTGTTTTATGTTTTATTTATTCAATTATTAAGGTAAATCCACCCACTCTACCACTATCTTAGTACATCTGAGCTAACTGCCGCGCTTCAAGGCCGTCGTTCCGCCGAATATCGCTAGAATTCTAGCATTCATCTGTGAAACGCCACGAATGCGCGTCTGGCGCCCAACAATATTGGAGATTCGATTTAATTAGTATTTTTATGAAGGCACGCCGTAGAGTATGGAGTTAGAGCTCTAGAAAACTCCGTTAGAATGTATTCCTGGGGACTAAATCAAAGTCCATATGTATGGAAGTATGTCTCAGATCTTCCGGTGGGAAACTTTGTAAAATCGTTCGGCCTCGTGCTCAAATATCTGTATTCTCATCGCGAGAGTTAATAATAATAGAAATAAAACACCAGTTCTAAGTAAAGACAAAGAAAACCCGTATAAGCTTTTCCTAAACATTCATCCCGTAGTTCACTCATCCAAGGCCTCTCTTTCGCTAATACGTTCACCCACATCTAACGAACCACTTTATCGTATCTCGTAACATTTTTTGGTCCTACGAGCCGGATCGGTCGCGAATCTCGGGGAACGAATTAGTGGGTGAGTGACACGTTAGTGTTGTGAAAAGCTTATCCGCGGTGTTAACGAAAAACGCTAAAAGTGAAATCTTCCGGTGGTATATAACTGAAAACGGTTTATTTCAAACTCGCATCAAAGCCGCTCATCAACGTATCAAGACTCGTAGTCAGTGTGTGTGTGTCAACAACTCGAGTGTCGTGTGCGTGCAAGCAAGTGTATCGTGCGCGTCTGTCTCTATCTCGCAGTTTCAATACTCAAGTCAGATTCCCATAGAATCGCTTGTTGATATATCTCGCTATCATGTCTCTCAGCGAGCTAATCGATCGTCAAGACGAACTTTCATGGCGCATCGCGCGCACAATTAAAAATCTTCAAAAACTCGGGGAGGCAAAAATCACCTACGGCCAGGTGCGATCGCGACTCAACGCTCTCGAGTCAAACTGGACAAAGTTCCAAACGAATCACGACCAGATGGTCAAACAAAGCTCTTTTCGCAATCTCTTATTTCGGAAAACTCTTCGCGATTCCGCGAATCACGAAGGAATCATCGGTAGAAATCAAACGTCTGCACAGCGATACCTGTGAAGCCGTCGGTGCTCTGAAAACCCTCGGTCGCCCTGTCAAACAGTGGGATGACATTATCGTGCACATGACAACAAGCGAACTCGACTCTGGATCTCTTAAAGAGTGGGAAAAGCGTGTCAGCGAAACTCGTGACCCTCCAGTCTTCATAGAACTCGAATCATTCCTTCTAGGTCGCATCCACACCCTCGTGACTGTGGAACAAGCCCAAGGTCAGAGCGCATCCAACAAGATGCAGGCCTCACCAGTCAAGCCTAGCAGTTCCACCACAAAATTTCACGTGGTGCAATCAAAAGAATCATTCTGTTCCTATTGCAAGGGAAATCATTACATCGCGGCGTGCAAATCATTTCAAGGGAAACCGCTCGAACAAAGGAAGGACTTCGTCGCATCTCACAGCCTTTGCTTTAACTGTCTCGGTCCACATCCAGTAAAGGACTGATCAGAAAAGAGATGTCGTACTTGCGAAGGTCGACATCACACTCTACTTTATCGCAAAACCTTCGCATCTGCATCAGCATCTGGCAGCGATGCTCCGCCAGGACAGGCTACCCCAGGCCAATCATCTCAGCCTACATCAAGCACATCAGCACAGGTCAGCAACCATGCAGCCCAACCGAAGAACGCGCAGTGTTTACCAGTCCTCCTTGCGACAGCACAAGTTCTCGTCCCGAACCCCGGAACAGGAGAGTACATCACCGTTCGAGCCTTATTGGATCAAGGCTCCAAAAGCTCGTTCATCTCGGAGTCGCTCACGCAGCGATGGCGATCAACGCGGCGCCACGCTTCAATCCCAGTCATTGGAGTCGGAGCTCAACAATCCGGAGTAACTCGCGGTGTTGTGACACTTCAGATAAAATCTCGTGTGAACATCGAGTTCTCGTGTCTCGTGGAAGCCTTTATACTCCCTCGTGTGATATCGTCCCTGCCATCCTTACGAGTTCTCGTGGAAGACTGGCCTCATCCACAAGGTCTCACTCTCGCAGACCCAAGCTTCGCGGAACCTGGTCAAATTGACGTCATCCTCGGCGCCGATGTTTACGGCCACGTGCTCATTCAAGGAATACGTAAGGGAGCTCCTGGCACACCAATCGCTCAAGAAACCCAGTTCGGATGAATATTATCGGGTCCTGTCTCGTCAGAAGCAGCAAACATCGCTCATACCGCAGTTCAAGGGCTGCAATGCTCTCTGGACACCGAATTGATCGATCTCGTTCGGCGTTCCTGGGTGCAAGAAGAAGTGTCTACTCCGATCGCTCTTACGACCGACGAAGAAAACTGTGAGAAGCATTTTTGCGAAACAGTGTCTCGCGATGCGACCGGTCGCTACATCGTTCAGTTGCCAATCAAAGACAGTTCGGTCGATCTCGGTAACTCGCGCATCCCCGCGCATCAAATGCTCCTACGGATGGAGAAACGGTTTGTCAGTGATTTAAAGCTCAAAGAAGCTTACTCGAACTTCCTTCGCGAATACCGTGACCTCGGTCATATGTGTCGTGCTCCCAGTGAATCAAACAGTGACTCTCGCGTGTTTTATCTACCACATCATGGTGTCGCGCGCGAGTGCAGTTCAACTACAAAGTTACGTGTCGTGTTCAACGGATCTCAGAGAACAGAACTAGGATTCTCTTTAAATGACAATCTCTACGTCGGGCCAAAAGTGCAAATAGACCTCGCCGACGTTCTCTTGCGGTGGCGACAATATCCTGTCGCTTTCTCCCCAGACTTCGCCAAGATGTACCAACAGATTCTGGTTCACCAAGACGACTGGGATCTTCAGCGGATCATTTGGAGAGAAAACTCACAGCTCCCAATCGAGGAGTATCAACTTTGTACGGTAACGTATGGTCTCGCCGGCGGCGCTCCATATCTCGCGATACGTGTCCTTCATCAGCTCGTTCAAGACGAAGGGCAACGTTATCCCCTCGCAAATTGGGTCATTATCGACAACACGTATGTCGACGACGTACTCTCGGGAGCAGACAACCCATAGAAACCTCGCGAAAAAATCGTAGAACTCAATCAGCTGCTCAGGGCGGGCGGCTTTGAACTCAAAAAGTGGTCGGCGAGCCACCCCGAAACTCTTGTGGACATTTTACCAGGTGATCGGAAAACCGCAAAACAGCAGAATCTCGATCTAAGTCCATTCTTTCGTGCACTCGGTCTCATGTGGAGACCGGAGATTGACTCGATGGCATTCGTGCCTCAACTTGTCAAGGATGAGCACATCCTGACGAAACGAAAGATCCTCTCGGAAACTGCTCAGCTGTTCGATCCTCTTGGTTGGCTCTCGCCAATCACGATCCGAGACAAGATTTTCATGCAGCTGCTGTGGGCAATCGGCCTCGGCTGGGATCAGCCACTCCCCGACTCACTCGCATCGCGCTGGATCACCTTCCCGCAAGAGCTACAAGACATCTCCCTGATCACAATTCCTCGGTGGATCGGGCTCAACTCAGAGTCTCCAGCGGTGGAGATTCATGGATTCGCGGATGCTTCTCAAGAGGCTATCGCGGCGGTAATATATTTGCGAACGTACATCGACACTCACGAAGTGCGCGTCTCGCTAACGTGTTCGAAAACAAAAGTCGCGCCCTGAAAAAAGTGACAATTCCGCGTCTCGAACTGTCTGCCGCGCTCCTCCTCGTCAGACTCGTACGCCACGTGGGAAGCACTCTCAATCTCGCGAAAGCTCCGGTTCATCTGTGGTCGGATTCGACAGTCGGGATCGCGTGGATAAAAAGTCACCCCTCTCGCTGGGAAAACTTTGTCCGCAATCGTGTCACCGAAAAACAAGATTTCACGCGTGCTCGATGGCATCATGTATCGGGTTCGGAAAATCCAGCGGATCTCGCATCTCGCGGCGCCTCTCCAGAGCAAGTTCGCATCTCACCACTTTGGATTCACGGTCCATCATGGTTTGCCAAGCCTTCAGTCATTTGGCCATCCTCATCTCCAACGTTGAAGGGAGATGAACCTCTCGAAGAAAGAAAGCAGGTAGCAACCTATCACCTCGCGGCAGCTGATCCACCACCAATCTGGGATCTCATTGATCGATACTCATCATTAACGAAATTGGTGAAAATCACCGCTCTTTGCAAACGTGCTGCGGACATATTCTTATCAAAATCGGTCGCGAAATCTCCTAAGAGAAATGTCTCGCGCGGCCCGAACATGACGTCCGAACTAGAGGACGCTCGCATCTTCTGGGTTGCGACAAGTCAAAAGGCTTACTTCGAAGCCGAGATTAAATTGCTCAAACAAGGTTCGCGTCTCACTCGGCGCTACTCACTCTTTCGGCTCGCTCTATTCGTGGACCGAAACGGACTACTAAGAGTCGGAGGACGGTTGCAGCAATCATGCCTAGCTTACGACGAGAAGCATCCTCTCATCCTCCCTCGAGAATCGTCATTAACCACGTTGGTGATTGATTATTTTCATCGAGCGACTTTCCACGGGGAACCACAGCTCACCCTCACCACCATCCGACAACGCTTCTGGATCATCGGTGCAAGGGTACCGGTCCGCTCGTACATCCATCGCTGCGTTTTGTATGCGCGTCAAAGCGCTACTCTCAGCGTCCAGCAGATGGGCCAGCTCCCTCAGTCTTGCGTTTCGCAGGCAAGACCCTTCTTGCACTCTGGCATCGACTACGCAGGGCCATTCGCAATTCGAGCCTCTCGCGGGAGGAATCCAAAAACTTACAAAGGCTACATCGCTGTTTTTGTATGCTTCTCCACATCAGCAGTTCACCTTGAACTAGTCTCGGACTGCACAACGGAAGCTTTTATCGCGGCATATAAGCGCTTCACCTCACGACGCGGAATCTGTGCGACTATCGCAAGCGATTGCGGAAAAAACCTCGTTGGCGCTGATGCTGAACTTCGTCTCTTACTCGCGGCATCATCGAAAGAATCCGCTCAACTCGCTAACATTCTCGCGTCACACGGAACACAGTGGCGCTTCAATCCTCCGTCAGCACCTCACTTCGGTGGTAAGTGGGAAGCCGGGGTGAAATCAGTAAGGTTCCACCTCAAAAGGGTCATTGGCGAAGCCAAACTCACGTTCGAGCAGTTTGAAACCTTCTTTGCGCAAGTGGAAGCTACCCTCAACTCGCGACCACTGTGCGCACTCTCGGACGATCCGACAGACTCGGGTGCTTCAAATCCAGGGCATTTTCTCATCCGCACAGCCCTAAATACTGGGCCAAAACCCTCGCTCGCGGACATACCCGTCCAACGCCTCTCACATTGGCAACTCTCACGCCAAATGCTCGAGCATTTTTGAAAACGTTGGAGCACGGAATACCTCCAAGACTTTTCAAAATCTGCCGGATTGGCAATCAATCAATGGAAACATCGACATCGGAGCCATCGTTCTCATCAAGGATGAAAACTTACCATCATCGGTCTGGCCACTCGCGAGGGTCATCGACGTCTACCCACGATTGGATGGATTAGTTCGCGTTGTGATAGTGAAAACGAAATCGTCGGTGTTAAAACGGCCGATAGTTAAATTGTGCGTGCTACCGGTTAACTCATAATGAGTCCTTTACGGCGGGCGGCCTGTCATGATTTCGCAATCACCGAACGATAGCGAGGCGGGCGGTATGTTCGGGCAAAGTATAATCGATCGCTTAGATCAGCTGGACGGCTAGTGCCTATCGATCGCCCACACACACAATCGTGCAGTGTTTACCTGCGTTGAATCGAACTCTCTTTGTATTATTGCGCACCGAGCGTAAGAACTATTCAATGTATATGTATATGTATTCCTGGGGACTAAATCAAAGTCCATATGTATGGTAGTTTGTCTCAGATCTCCCGGTGGGAAACTTTGTAAAATCGGTCGGCCTCGTGGTCAGATATCTGTATTCTCATCGCGAGAGTTAATAATAATGGAAATAAAACACGAGTTTTCAGTAAATACAAGAAAAAACCCGTATAAGCTTTTCCTAAACATTCATCCCGTAGTTCACTCATCCTAGGCCTCTCTCTCTCGCTAATACGTTTACCCACATCTAACGAACCTCTTGATCGTATCTCGTAACAGAGGTCGTGCATAGGAAGGGAGCGATGCATCACGTCCCCGATGCACTTTCACGAATGTATGAGGATAGAGCCGCAGAGCTCGAGCCTGAACCGGTAGCTGCGATTAACGACGTGCAAGATTCGTGGTATACCCGGAAAATACGCGAAGTGAGGAAAGCCCCGAAAAAGTACAGGGACTGGTCGGTTTTCGAGAACCGATTGTACCATCACCGACCGAATGCCGCGACCGAGGCAATAGTAGAAGAGCTCCAGCCGTGGAAATTAGTAATTCCACTAGAGCATCGAGCCCGAGTCTTTAGCGAAGTCCACGAGGACCCTCAAGCCGGCCATTTAGGAATCAAAAAAACTTACGCTCGAGCGCAAGAGGAGTATTATTGGCCGGGGATGTTTCGAGATATCGTAGTCGCGGTGCGGAGGTGCCAACAATGCCAGCAGTGCAAAGTAGAGCAGGCCCCCACTTTTTTATACTTTTTTTTTTGTTTCTTGCTTTCCTATTCTCTATTATGTGGGAGACCTGGCCGGTAATACGAGGCTTGAAGACGAGGCTACGACGATGAACCGCTGCCTGAACGACGCCTATATCGCCAAACTACGCTACTTACGCTCCTGAAGGCTAACCAATCCGCTGGAAACGATGCCTCGACATGTGAGAACGCGGGGGAGTGCCAGAGGCACTCAGACACGAGGGAGATCGGTGATGGATGTGAATCCCGCCACCACCAAGAGCCTGCGAACTGCGTCCTTCTACACGGCAACCTCCTCATTTGGAAGGATTTAATTTTCGCGCGAGGCAAGGATCCAGCGCCGCACATATGCAACTCGACGGTCGATAGGCAAATCGATATTCGATCACCTGACGAGGGGGTTGACTATCGGCGCCATGCCGTCTACGATCACTCTGCGTTAGGCGTTAGGCACGACTAATTCACTTGTCGTGGTTTGTTTTGCGTTGCGGAAAAGAATTGAATATTTCTATTGCGCCTCGTGGGCATTTTTAGAGTGTAGTCCCGAAGCTTGAGTGCGAGTGTCGAGTGATTGAACACCCACTGTATAATCCCGCAAGAGAAGAATTGGATTTTTCCGGCGAATCCGGGAAATTTCTAAGTTGACTGGAAGACGGTAAGCACTAGCATACGATACCCGTCCATAATTCGAATTTGGTACTGGCCGTCGGCCATATTGCCTTGGTAGAAGCCACTAGGCTTGTAGATGATCTTTTGCATCGAATTACGCTGATCTCCGAGTCGGTCGGCCGTCACCAGTGTCTCACATCCTAGTAGAGTTTTTAGTTTGTTTTATTTTTGAGTCATATTTTCGAGTTTTGAGACATTCGAGTGCTGTTTGGTAAAGCCGTGGGCTTAGCCCCCGAGTGCGATAAGGATAGTCGGATTACGTCACGGTCGCGCTTTCTTTTTCTTACGAGGGGATTCAGAACGTTGTTATATTGTGAATTTTGTTTCGCCCACGAAGGCAGAGTCAGTTTAGGTTAATTATAAGTAATAATTTTTGGAAATTAGTTGTTACGCCTTGCGGGCATATTTCTTTTTTTTTTTATCTGTAATTTTTGTTCCGCGAGGTACTGATCTGTCGAGTCTTAGATTTTGCTTTATTTTTTTTTCTTGTTATTGCTCTCCTACGTGAAAGCTAGTAGTCTATTTGTTATTGTAAAGCTCGGCAAGCGCGGCCAGGTCGCCGATACACGATCTGTAGCCGGTGTAGACTCGCGTTGTAGTACCCCCGGGTGCATGGTTTGTTAATTCTATTTTCCATTACATTTTTTTTTATTCAATAAATTCTATTTTCTTTAATAAATTCCAAGTCACGAGTGGCTTGATCGCCTAGCTAATCCTTCATATTAATCCCGACCCCTCTCCGCGGTACTGTTGTTAGCCGCCGCTTGAAATTTCAGTTAGCCTTCTCTCTTGTTTTGAATTACGTCGCGGTTATCCGCCTGGCGCCCAACGTTTCCCATAATTGAACATTCTTTTTTTTTTGTCATCGACGTCGTGGACTAGCCTCGCGATCATCCATCGGTATGAAAAAACGAGAGCTACCAACAGTCCGCGTCACACTATATAGGTCACTCGGCCTGCAGATTAGATAATCATGTCAACATACTCCAATGCTTCAAATGCCTAGCTTTTGGCCACCTCGCGAAAGACTGTAAGGCACCGGCTCGCTGCGGTCATTGTGCAGGGGATCACGAAACGAGAACCTGCCCTGTAAAAAATACTGGCAATGGGTGCCCTAAATGCCATAACTGTTGCAGGGCAATACTTGGAGAGGACAAGCACTGCTCTCGACGGCAAGAAGTGCCCACTATTTATTAAGAAACTAAAGGACAAGATCGGTAGAACACACTATGGCTAGTAATACTGAATCTGGTTCTAATGTCCAACATCTTGAAAGACGTCATCAAACTGCCAAAACCTTTTAGCTACTAATTACTTTGTTGTATTTAGACAATTCTCCACTAGTTCTGACTATCACATAATCTGCATGTCCGAGACCTGGCTCACTCCTAACATCATAGATAGTTTCATTGATCTAGATGGATATGATCTATACAGATGTGACAGAATAGGCAAGAAGGCTGGAGGCGTAAGCTTCTATACAAAGTGCAATCTTTGGATGCGAATACTTCAAGACTAAGGGTGAGAATACCGTCGTCAACCAGAGTTCATCATCGCGGAGATTGCGGTCTCTCGGACAGAGAAATTGATGCCAAGCATAGTGTACCGCCCCCCGGACACGGCGTATTTGAGTAGAACTCCTTCTTGCAATTCTTCGTGCATTACTCCAAACATGTTGTAATTAGTGATCTCAACCTTGACCTCAGGCCACAGGCACATGATAGCGACAAAATGCGCGACCGGCTATAGAATTTTGTGAATAGCTCTAATCTGTATCTTGTCTCGTTCGAACGGACGCATAATCTCAAGAATAGCGCAACGTGGATATACCACTGTATTATTGACAGTCCTGACGAATTAGTTACATCTCGGAAATTGGAGTATCATTCCTTTCCGCGCATGACCTCATCTACATCGTGCTGGATGTAGGAGTAAAGGGTGAGGCGAGAGAAATCTCTATAGAGATTTCAAAAACTTCTCTATGGACAACTTTCTGAGAGATTTGCTAGCGTTGACTGAGAAGCTTTCTTCTGTAGCGATAACATTGACTCGAAAGTCGAGTACATGAATACCATCGTGACCATCTGCCTGGATAGGCATGCCGCCTTAGTTAGAGCAAAGACTAAACCAGATAGGGCTTCTGTGCCTTGGCTAAAAGCAGAAATTAGGGCTCCCATGAACGAGTGTAACCAGGCACGGAGAGCCTGGAGAAGAAAGAGATGCCTGACACTGCACGACAGGTGCAAATGTTTTCGGAACTTGGTCAGGGCTAAAATCGATAGCGCTAGAAATGAATTCTACACCATGACACTCGGCACCTCGAAATCTTCGTCTCAGGTATGGGCAAAGCTTAGGAGGCTAGGACTTGTCGAATCGAAATCTTCTTCGCACAGCTTGCACTTCTCGATCTCCTAATTAAACAAAGACTTTGCGTCTTCCGATTCTATACAGGTTGGCTACGGTCGTCAAGTGGCGCCTGAAACCCACAGTCAAGCATTGGAGGAACCATTCGTACTTGGCGGGCACATTCGGTTTTTTTCCTTTGTGTTTGTTATTTTCGCTTTGGATTAATAGTACTTTATCGTATTTTGCAAACAATTTTTCTTCCGACTGTTTCCCATATTGTTTATTCATCGAATCTGGCATGTAAAATACATTAATTGATAGGATAGGACGCGACTCCTTGCAGTTTTATTTTGTGTTTGGCTGTTTGTCTTACAGTTTTTGTGAACTGTGCACAGCTGCTTGTATCGGTACTTGGCGGCTGTTGGATTCTCAAAGTACTATGTTTCCGGTCACTGGATATATACATGTCATGAATTTTGCATCGGCTGACGAATGTCTGATTTACAGATAACATTGGCTGAATACATATACACCTATTTAAAATGAATCTTCCAATCTTGTGGGACGTTATTTTTGTGGCAGTTGAAAGATTAGCGCGTGCCAGTTCACGATAGCGCTTCAGCACTACAGCACTCCCGTAAACTCGCACACGCTAATCTTTCAACTGCCACGAATATGTAGTTGCGAATGATTATTCTTCACAAGCGAATGAGCAACAAAATATTTTTGCACTCAAGTGAGGCCAAACTATTACGAGGATGAGTTTCAGTGCACATACGCATGTGTTTGATATCCTCACACGAAACTCCGATTTCACGATTTCACGATTGATTGATTGATTAATTATTTATATCACGACGTAGACTTGCTAAGAGATCGCAGGGGTACGTTCGGTACTTGGCTTTTTTCTTGATTTCACGACAGAAACTGGTGAAAGGTTTTTACATCTTTGAATGTTTTTCGTGAGATTTCACTTCTTTTTGTAAGTAGGAGAATTGAGAAGGGTTGCTCATTCAATTTCAGCAGGGCTATACGTTATTATAGTTTGATCATCACAAGAAATACATTCGGAATTTGGGCAAGGGAAGGAACATTCAGTGAAAGACAAACACATTCGCTTCAATTGTCAATTGTGACAAACATAAATAATTTATTAAGTAGAACTTAATTTTATCTTATACAGTATCAGGTTGAAGTTCGTAACGTTATTTCAACAAAATATTCGCTAAAAAATTCCTAAATTCAAGGCTCGAATGTTTCAAACGGATCAAGAACAGTGCAACATTTCTCAAATTGTGTGAAACTTGTTTATCGCGCATGTTTTACAGTTCCAACAACATTTGAATCTAAAAATATTGCATTTCTTCAACGAATATTCTGTTACGTTAACGTTACGAACTTCAACCTCATTATACAGTTTTAACTTAAATTTAGCACCTAATCAGTAATTTTACAGCCATAGCTTGGAAGACTGTGTTGCCTGACGCAGTAACAGGCTCATATGTGTTCTGCAACGTTGATTGTTCGTAGCTTTCATGCTTGTCTACTGCAATCCAATTTAGGTCCCTGTGAGAATCATACAAATCAATAAACGATCAATCATCTAATAGAAATGTCACAGTAATTACTAAAATATATCCCATGTTATTGTAGTGAAGGTGAGCTGGGAAATATCGACTCGTACAGCCTACCTTCTGATATGTGATATCCACCAACAAGGAATGACATGTAGTATGGAATAGGTAGATTAAGTCAGTAGTTGGATTTACAGCGAAGGTTGTTTTATACAGATACAGGCCAGTGTGTACGGTATGAAGTGATTGGTCAACAACTTATTATGTATAGTGTTTATGAGAGCTTGAAATATCTCCTAATTGCCTAGATGGTTAAATACTGCAGTTAGATTTCGGGAATTGGAAAAGTGCTACATAATTTCGAAGAATGCATGTAATTTCACTGATAATCTGATGGATAGCATATTTCAAGGTATCAAACGATTCAACTAGATTTTTAGAGATATTAAATGTTCCAACTCATGTCATAGACCACACGACGCGTGGGTAGAACCCACGTTTTCACTCCGTATAAAGTAAATTTTGTATAATACCCAACGGAAAAACTTCTTCTGATTTCATGTGATTGCACACTCACCTTCGGCTCGTGTTGCCAACTCATACTGAACAGAAAAAGTTTTACCGCACTCGCATCATAATGTACCATTACTTCGCTCAGTATGATAATGAACGTTTTACGCACGCTTCGCGTGTATAAGACCCCTATTTTCATACATGAAGTAAAATTTTGTATAATACTCTACAGAAAAACTTCTTCTGATCTTGTGTGATTGCAACACTCGCCTTCGGCTCGTGCTGCAACCTCACACTCTTCAGAAAAATTTTCGCCACTCTCGTATTGTACTGTACTATTTTCAACTCAGTGTGTGATACTCAATTTCTTATGTCTGTTGGTAGTATGCGAAGTGCCCGATTCACACACTTCCATATGTAAAAATAATGAAGTTCCCTTCGTTTGAAAATAATAATTTCTAAAATATTTTTCTTCTATTCAACTTTCTCAATTTTGTGTCAAGTTCTGTTGACACATACATATTTACTGATCGAATAATTGCATTACCAATATGTCAAATTAACATTACATGTTATTTATGAATAATGAAAAAGATATGTGAAAAGTAATATAATTCCATTAAAATCGAATGAGCCTTGCTTTTCTGATATACTATACTTTTCCATTTTCTAGAGTGTTTCACAGGTCAAAAATTTCGCACACTCAGTTAAACAAAATATTATACGACACGTGTTATCGTACTTGTATCGTACTGTACTATTATAACACTTCTAATGATCAGCAATTTTCAAATATGTTAGTCTGTTTGGTAATCAGTTTGCGGTGCTGATGTATATGTGGGTGAAGTGAGTGGCTGGTAGGCTGGTATGAGTTGGTTCATTTGAAGAAGATACTTATGGAGTGTTATAACTTTGGAGCAGCTGTGGGCTACTTCTGTTTTGGGACATCGTCTTGCCGAAATGTTATCTCCGTCTATTCCGATGGATTGATAATGGGATAGGAATGATCCAGGTGACTGTAAAAGATATAAACTAACACAGAATTGAATGAGAGGTTTCAGTATGTTACTACTCATTTTTCTAGCATGTCATCACAAGGAACCGTATCAATTGTAAGGTTTGGAGTAAATAGCTGACTTTGTTCTCAATTGGGTCGTTTGTTGTCGATTCAGATGAAGCTTCATGTTCGGCTACTCTATCGGCTTAGTAATTGGAAAATATTTCAGGGTAGCGATTCTGGATCTTTGGGCGTTAACATAGCGCCGACGTTAACTTTTAGCGCCTGTGCTATCGTTGCGCTTCCCTGCGAGTTTCCGTTCACTGCCGCTACCGCTTGTATGCTTTGTTTTCGGGTGGCAACTACAAGGTTACTAAGCAACTTGAATGTTTAATATCGATAATCAACATTGAACTCAAGCAAAAGTTGACTCTGAGATGACGCTAACTAGCAGATGGAATTACGGCCTCAGCCTAAAACGAATAGTCGGTGTTACCGCAGGCGCTAAAAACTCTCATCGGTAGCGCCTGATCGGTCGGTAGCGTTATCACAGAGTCAGGATCCCTTGTCTTCAATTGTTGATTGTGAAAACATATAGGCGGTAGCGAAGGTGACCGGTGTTAGCGGGGAAACGCAACAATAGCACAGGCGCTAAAAGTTAACGTCGGCGCTACGTTAACGACAAGAGATCTAGGATTGTACCCCAGGTGAGGGTGGGAAACATACAAAACAATAAATACATAACGAGTCATGCATTTAGTGGAAATGAAGAGGTTAAGGCTGTTCTATTCATCTATTATTGTGTGAAGAAATGTAAAATCTAGTGAAAATCAATGTACGTACATACCGTTTGATGAAAGTCATCATAACCTTTCTTTCAGTTGCTCCGGTTAGTAGTGTAATAATATTTGGCCGGGTCCGTTGGTTCATTTTCTATATTTAAACCCAGCTCAGAGGATCTGTTCCGCGTAATTACAAGAGGCCTTTGGCCAAAGGCGCCGCACTAAAGCGCTACCGTAAACTCGCACGCGCTAATATTTCAACTGCCACGACAATGACGTCCCGACACAAGATTGGAAGATTCATTTTGAATAAGTGTGTATGTTATCTGTAAATCAGACATTCGTCAGTCGATGCAAAATTCATGACATGTATATATATCCAGCGACCGGAAACATAGTACTTTGAGAATCCATCAGCCGCCAAGTACCGATACAAGTAGCTGTGCACAGTTCAGAAAAACTGTAAGACAAACAGCCAAACACAAAATAAAACTGCAAGGAGTCGTGTCCTATCCGATCAATTAATGTATTTTAGATGCCAGATTTGATGAATGAACAATATGGGAAACAGTCGGAAAAAAAATGGTTTGCAAAATACGATGAAGTACTATCAATCCAAAGCGAAAATAACAAACACAAAGGAAAAAACCGAATGTGCCCGCCAAGTACGTAGCTCTTGGAATGATGTTCCGATATCCTCACACGAAACTCCCGACTTCACGATTGATTGATTGATGATTTGTATCACGACGTAGACTTGCTGAGAGATCGCAGGGGTACGTTCGGTACTTGGCTTTTTTCTTGATTTCACGACAAAGACTGGCGAAACGTTTTGCTCATAAAGCAATTGTGATTTTCGTGTTGGTACTTGGCAGCTCTTTTTACATCTTTGGATGTTTTTCGTGGGTTTTAACTGTTCCGACAGCTTTTTGACAGCTATCCGACGGCCATTTTGATTTCGTCGACCCTTTGTAGCTCACTTGGTAACTTCATCATCACATACCGCCCGAGTGCAGATGCAGATTCATGCCAAAATCAATAGGGGTCGAGATTTCAATGGTTTCTACCTACGTTAAGAATTTCAAGTCGACCTGTGTCACCGTTCGATCGGAAACGTGGTGCCAAGCAAGCGTCTAGCGAAAACCTAATGACGGGGAAGAAGGAGAAGAAGAGTCTTTTTCATCAACTTTAGTGACTAATACGTCGGGAACCAGTGTACTGATTTCGATAAAATTTATACAGCGAAGTCGTGTAGTGGGGGAATATCTATTTTGAAAATTTTATCGATAAATAATCACGCGTTCCGAAGTTATGACCTCGTGCTTACAGGTATAAAGAGTTCCCCCGAGAAAAGAGTCTCGCGGCTAGCTCTCGCCTGCCTACGGGTACTTGGCGGCGATTCGCTGCCGCGAATCTTGATATACCAAGAAATTTCCACACGTTCGGGTGAAGGCCGCCTAATTTTCGTTTGGCCTCATTGTGGAAGGATTCCACGAGGTTGTTAGTGCGTACCGGGCAGTCGTGCACGCTGACAACCTCTGCCAATGGACCTCATTGCCGGCAGAAGTATTGCATAAACTGCAATATTACGAGGTCGTTTACCGCAACCTCGCCTGCTTGATCTGCCAAAATACGCAGGCCTTCCTCAAACCGCTCCGATGGCGCTGAAGGAAGCGCCATCGCCATGGGTAAGACTGACGTTCGTACGTCAGTTAATCCCAAGCGCCTTCACCGACGCAGAGCAGAAATTTCATGACGGCGCGATATTGGTCCAACGCTGCAGCCACTCGAAAAATCTTGGCCCGCGATTGCTATTCAATATTGGTCCGTGATTGAAATGTAACGCTGTTCCGTATTGGACCGATAATGTTACATGGGGATCGGACCAAGCTTGAGTGCCGGCGCCGGACCAGGATGCTATGTTACGGTGCTCCAATATTGGCTAACAAGCTTGGGCCGCGTTGTATTTACTATACTGGACCGTGATTGAAATGTAACGCTGTTCCGTATTGGGCCAATAACACCAAAAGGAAGTCGGGCCAAGCTTGGGTACCAGCACCGGATCAGGACTCGATGTTACGGTGGCGCAATAGTGGCGGACGAGCTCGGACCGCGTTGCATTTACCATACTGGACCGTGATTGAAATGTAACGTTGTTCCGCGTTGGGCCGATAATACCGACAGAAAGTCGGACCAAGCTCGGGTGACGGCACCGGACCAAGATTCGATGTTACGGTGGCCCAATATTGCCTGACGTGCTTGGGTAAATGGTGCATTTCTGATTCCGGCAGATATTGGCATCCATCCACGGTCCTATATAGTCTTGCGTTATGGGACCAGTATACCACGCCCTGTATTTATTTTATAGAATTGACAGTCGCCGTGCTAGCACTGCCAGTAGTAACAAAAGATGGTAATAATATTACTATTCAGAATGCCAAAAATTAGAATTTTGAAAATTATAGTTACAGTTCGCTCGGTATTGTATACACCAAGGCTGTTCCCTACTGGAATGTATTGTTACGTTTGAAGGTGTATCACCTTAATCGGCTAATTAAGGTGGACCGTCGTTATTGTGAATACTTTGTCCTAACCTGCAAAAGCAAGTCTTAGATGAAATTTACTAGGAACTTCCTCAATTTCTAGGTGAAAATAGTCGGTTCTGCCGACGATAAAAAACCTTCGATCTCTTTATCTAATCTCTTGCGAACTCGGACGTTTTGAAAGTCAGAGCCGCGGTTACTCGGAACAGGATGTTGAAGCCGTGCCCGAGTCCCTATATCAGAGCAGGGTTTTTAAGCCGTGCCTGACGCTTAATACGATTCTAGCTCAGATCTGGGTGGAATACCGAGACTGTGCACCAGACTTGGGTTGGTAAACCATGGCCCTCGGACATGGGTTATTAGCCGATGCCGTACGCTCTTATGGAATTACTTTCCGAAGCTGTCCCCTATGCTGTTTCGAATTAGGAATCGAATGCGAGACAGATAAGGAATCAAACAATAGCACAAATTGTATTAAATTATATTTAACTAGAATAATACAGTAATTGTAATGAAAGGGTCAAAATTAGTATAAGTCTAAACTGGTCTTAGCCGGGTAAGCTATAAGATTATAATTATGGTTGTTTCTATTTTTGTTTGGCTCGATATAAAGTTATTTAGCGCTTTGCTAACTTATGTGTTTTTATTGGCGTAATGCCGTTGCTCGATGCAACTAAACTTTATATGTTAATTCAATAAATTAAACTGACCGCTTTGATCATGATTTTAATTATGAAGCTAAATTAATGAAGAGAACCGATATCTCTGTCATTATATCAAATTTGTGTGAGTCACTCTGAGTCGCTCTGCTCGTAGAATGCTGGTGATGCCTAGCACTCGTCCGTATTTATTGTGGTTGCGCCACCATTTCTGTACTCAGCTAGGATTATCGCGTCATAATCCTTGCTTTGTCTCGAGTCTTGCATTTTCTTTTGATTCGATGTACGTCATATAACTTTACGTATAATGCATACATGTGTTACAGTATATTAACCGATTATGTTCGTCACGCATTCGGTGGTTTGTATACCATGTGTCTCCCTGATTATGAACTAACCGCCTACATTATTCGTGACGCACAACCGTTCGCCGAGAAAACTTCGAGTTTTTTTTTCTAACTACGAGGGGATTTGAACCCAAGAACGCATGGTCTCTCATATTACGAATCGCTCGCTTTAGCCACTACGCCAATTCGTCGCATGAGTATCAAACTACTTCTTGTTAGTTATGACATACCGCGCATTGGAAATAGGTGTTTTGAGCTCAATCTTGTTCCGAGATTTCGGGCCGTGGTATGACCGTTGCATGGGCTGCTCGTTCAAGTTCGACCTCAGAACAAGGTTGTCAACCACGGTATAACTTCTGCAACGGCTGCTAGCTCAAGTTCGATCTCGGATCGAGATTGTGAACCACGGTATGACTTTTGCATCGGTTACTAACTTGAGCCCAATCTCGGACCGAGATAATGTGCTTATAAATCACAAATTAGCACAACGAATCAGCTTTTAATATCAGTAGTGTACATATGAGAGTTCTGGATCCAGCCTTCTTTACCGGCCATCAGGCAGTAAGTGAGTTACCGACCGCGCCGATAAGTTATCGACGATCGGATGGTAACGATTACCGATCTTTGTTACCGATAGTCTGATGGTAACGATTTTGGATTGCCGATCTTATGTTACCGACAATCGAATGGTTGCGATTTTCCCCCATGCGATGGCGCCACTACCGATCCGTTTCTTGGATAATGGTAACGATGGCCGATCTTTGGGTTACCGATAGTCTGATGGTACTGATGTTGAATCATGGTAACGTGAATCATGGATTGGCAATGTTCCGTTACCGGCAATCGAATGGTTGCAATTTGCAACTGGGCGATGGCGCCACTTTCGTTATCGGTAGTCCGACGGTAACGATTCTGAATCAAAGATTGCCGATCTTCTGTTACCGACAATCGGATGGCTGCAATTTTTTCCGTTTCGCGATTGCAATTTTTCACCGTGTGATGGCACCACTTCCGTTATCGGTAGTCCGATGGTAACGATTCTGAATCTAAGATTGTCGATCTTCTGTTACCGACCATCGGATGGCTGCAATTTTTTTTTTCGTCTCGCGGTGGCGCCACTACCGATTCGCCTTCGCATCATGGTAACGATTACCGATCTACCGACAATCGATCCATGATGGCCGCTCTGAAATATCTAATTCCTAGCTTACATATATATGCGAATTACACTAGCTGAAATGCTCAAAGAGTGGCAGGGTATGTTATATGCAAGCAGTGACGCGGATCATCCGATAATATATGTTTTCATTTGGTATTTCTTAAGTCTAACCTATTCTAAAGTGACAATTTTCTTAAAACTAGCCTCAACTATATTTCTTAAGTCTAACATATTCTAAAGTAAAAAAATTTTTTCTTAAAACTAACTTAAGCTATATATTTACAAAAATTTCTTAAAAACTAACTTAAGCTATATTTCATAAGTCTAACCTATTCTAAAGTAGAAAATTTTCTTAACACAAACTTAAACTAGGGGATATTGTCGTTCGAGCGGAATCATCATCGGTTGCGGTGGCGGTATGTCGGGGGATGATGACCTCGACGACGATGACGGCGAGCTCGGACTCGATCGTGAATACTCCGATGAGGCCGAACTGGGTGATGGTGATCGGCCTCGTTCCATATTTATTTGGATCGTCTCTGTATCCGAACCCGCCGCATCTTCCCGCACGGAAGACGAAATATCCAAGCATTGAATGGGTGATGCTGCGGCATTTTCAGTAGTGGCCGCACGCATCGCCCAATGATCATTAATTTGATACTGCCGCGTGATGTTTTCTATCATTTCGTAGTGCACGCTCGCGGTTTCATTGATGAAGTTCTCATCCACATGACTGTCGCGCAAAAAACGCAGCACCACCTGCGCGTTCTGAAGGAATCGCGCCCTCAACTCGGCCCTTCGCCGCAGTTGCGCTGCCCGCTGTGCAACTCTTCCGTGAGTCTGATTCATCTGGATTTAACAGACATTCTTATATTAGAATCCGTTAAAATTTGTGTATTCAATACCAACAACATACCTTATTTTTTTTTTTTTTCTTCTACGCGTTTTTAGTTTCGGAAATTCTTCTTCTTCTTCTTCTTCTTGATGCTTCACTCCGATTCTATGAACTTTCGCTATTCACCGATCTTTTCAAACTGGAAACCGCCTTCTTCTCAAACTGACCTGGCTGGGAGAGTTGAGTTGCATCCTATTGGCTGCACACCACCCCCCGAAATAAAATGAGGCCCAACCAACCAGAGAACAGCTCTCAAGACATCCTCCCACACCATAAAATCGGTTAGTCTCAAGACTCGAGCAATAAATCAATGTGATTTTCGTTGCTCTAAGATAAGATCTGTCAAAGATGAACACGGCAATAAGAAAATATGGAATTTCCGCATTCGTTCACACGGTCCTGCTTGCACAGCTGCATGCATACCGATCCCACGCAATAAATCAGCAGCTCAGTCAATTTTCGGCTTTGCCTAAGACCGCACACGTAGCTGTTAATATGGAGCTAATATTGGATGTACAAGGGTTTGGACGATTCAGTGATAAATTTGTGATAAAAGAGCTGGCTGCAATAAGCATTCGCGCGCATGAGGAATATAGACAGGGTATTACACGCATCCTCTTCAAAGCACCATGCTCCTGGGTGACTCTCTCAAGCGAGTACAGAAATCCTAATTCGTGGTTGACACGGCATCATCATGGAATACCCTGGATTGCTGGAGAAACGCCGTATAGAGATGCGGAGAAAACTGTGAGAGAGGTTATGCATGATGCGCGTTGCATTTATGTGAAGGGATTGGAGAAGAAACGTTGGATTGAAACAATCCTCAATGACGACTCAAAAGCGGTGATTGATTTGGATGAGCTGGGGTGTCCGAATTTTCGAATACTACGATTGGAATCGCATGTATTTCATTGGCATGGAGACTGTCATGGCGATGTACCGAGAGGCTACCATTGCGCCTTCGAGAACGTTCAACGGTTGAAAAACTGGTATTTGGAGAAGGGCCATAAAAAACCCTCCCCACATGTCTCGAGGGCGGGGGATGATGGCTTAAAAGTCCAGAGCTCGCAGGGAGCCGCATTCGTACGTCTAGAATTCTCGCCATTGACGCATCTTCCACGTATATTCGAACCCGCAAACTCTCTCGAGCAATGTAAGAATCCTATTACATGATAATCATATTCAATTATAATATATATAAAAACTAAGTCCGTAATATTCACCTCCCTGCAGATGGACTTCAGCAGCCTGAACAGCACTAGCCGTATGGACAATGATATGCAGATGAAAAAGATGTCGGAGCTGGAGATTGGACAAAAGTACGACATCACAAAACTGAGGCTTGTGAAAACGAAATTTGGTTGCAGAATCATCGCTACGATTGCCAACGAATATATCGTGTTCCTGCCTGCGAGAGTTGGAAAGGCTCTAGAGAATGATTCTACTCAGCTGGATCAGTTGAACAACGAGGCGGATCAAGAACGCTTGCAGATACTCTATCTTGGAGGCTCATACAATAAATTTGAATTCTGTAGCAAAATCTAAACACACACACACACACACACACACACACACACACACACACATGTATATATATGTAATGGGAATAGGTTAGGGTTGAATAAATAACAATGAATTTGCAATTACATTTATTTATTTATTTATTGTTCCTTCAGTTATTTAGAATAAGCTTAATCCATAGTTCTCAAGCATGATGAATCCTCAAAATGTAGCTAATTTTTTGACGGTGCCACTGATTGGATTGTATTCAACAATGCGATCATGTATAATCATACAGTAGGCTGAAGTATTTGCCGGAAATGCGAGACTAGTTTCAAATTCTAAACGAATATCCACCGGACCACTCTTTAACGACTCATTTTGCTTGGAACAGTCTATCGTAATGAGCGGAGCTCTGTTCAAAAAATCATTTTTTGACAAAAGAGGCTCGGATTCTTTATCATAGTATGAAATTTGAAAGTTAGTGTACATATTGTAGAGTATAGCGTATTGATTGTGAGCAATATCAAGATTCAAATTTCCATAGGGATAGCATTGCGAGTTTAGAAAAAGTTTTACATCTCTAATCATACAATGATCGAATTGACTGGCATTTTTCTTCGGATCGTTTCGTCTTGCGGTTTGGAATCCTAGTATGACGTGTCTTGGCTTCTCTAGTTGTGTAGATGTCTTGACAACCCATACATGTCTCGTTGTTGCAGGCAGCATCGGGTACTCGTACATTTCCCACGAGTGGAAACTCATAGATACAGCCGGATCTTTGGCTATATAATTGAGCATTTTGATCTTTGCAGGATCCGACAGTCTGATGTATGGTAATAACCATTCAATTTTTTCGAGCGAAATTTTGATTTCCTCCACGGTGGTTTGATAAATGGCGCTCATATCATTGTTCGATCGGGTCAAAATCAGCTCATGCTTTGCATTGACGATTATTCGATTATAATCCTCGGCAAATCCGAGTAGAAAATCCAGTGGTATAACAACATCAAAGTACCCATCGGCGTTGGTTAGCTTATTATTATCCTCCAACCAGCCGGTGTTCTCCAAGAGATATCGTTGTCCTGGGGTGAGTGATAAGTACCCCTTCATAATACTCGTGATGCCGACATTCTTATTCTGGTCAATTTCATGACCATTCAGCTCGTAACGCATCTCGCTAAACATGTGACACACGGCCATATTGACCAATTCAGTGCTTTCACCAACTAGGCTGCCGTCTGATTTTGTAATCCGGCCATAGATGTGGAGCGAACTTTTGCTGGGTAATACACACGCATCTTGATTCTGCACAGCTATGCGGATCTCATCGTTATTTTTGAATGTAGACGCGGCATACGGTTGATGCGCATGTATTTCACAGTGGGCAATCGACTCGTCGAAGGTTACAGGTGTTTGGATTTTTATCATTCTCGTGCCGGGCATATGCAGATATAGCAACGAATTCTTATTTTCCACCACAACGAAGTCGAAGTCCTAGGCTCTGGAGAAACTGAGCGTTCTGATGTGTCATCCGAATCGGAGTTGCACGATGACTGATGATGTTTGGGCATGTTATCGAGCTTTTATAACTACTACCAGATTTTCTTGCCCCCTCAAACACAATTCCCATATTATCTCAAAGATTTCACGTGTAATCGTATAGTTACAGTTTCACCACGAAAATTGATCAATTTCCCGTCCTAATCGACTATTCTCAACTGTATATCATGTATTGACCGTACGGTGATTGGATGGTAAATGACATTTGTCGGCACTTCCACGATCTTATATCCGGGTGGTACGGTTGGGAAAAATTGATGAATCGTATGTACTTGATGCTCGTTGATATATGCACCCGTGGTAATATTGCACTCAACCCGCAAAGCGTTGACTTTGAGTATGCGAACGGGTAACTTGGATTTGTGGGTAATACCACCTTGGAGAACATCGGGGGTGAAACCGAGCAAATGACCAATGGAATCTTTTGGGTGAAAGTCTATCTGTTAATTGCATCTGATTTCGCTGAGTAGCTCATTGTTATTAGCTTTTAGACTCAATTTTATATCATCAGGTAATGCTCTTTTCAAATAATTTGCGATATCTTCAATTTCATAGCTCCCAGTGGGTATGGTAATTATTGTGTCGGGCGATGCATAAAACTTATTACACCCCTCATCTATATTGGGTATTGCGTTGAATGTCAAGAGCTCTATCAGTCCGAGAACATACGTCTTTGTCGGTGATAGCTCGATAGGGGGAAAATATTGAGTCCTCAAGACCGACGATTCCCCGGAGAGTGTCAACGTGAACGAATCAGCCATGACTAATACCACATCAACAATACGCATACATTTTATAGTTGTCCATTGAGAAACTTGAGGCACAAGTGACCGCAAATTACTGTGTTATATTCTTGATATCTCTT
The DNA here is from genome assembly GCA_963978835.1 of Tenthredo scrophulariae. NCBI lineage: Eukaryota > Metazoa > Arthropoda > Insecta > Hymenoptera > Tenthredinidae > Tenthredo > Tenthredo scrophulariae. The sequence goes on from OZ022234.1 coordinate 5,594,791, forward strand.
ATGATTATATTTTACGCTACCAACACCGAGATATTTCATGAGATCTCTAGGCGGTTGTAAATCACCAAAACTGTCGAAATACACCGCATCGTTGCCGTTTTTTGAGTATGCAACCCAATGCGTCCCTGGACCGTCTTTATCATCAAGATTTATGATCGCAGACTCACGCTTCCTAGGCCCTGAGCAGGGTAAATCATTTCGCATAAAAACACCACGAAAATGTGGAATTTTCAAAGCTCTTGCATAGTTGAGCAAATCGGCATCTGTGAGGGCTCGGGGTGGTAGCTTTATTAGTTTTTTGCTGGCTTCAAATACAACCCCATACCCTTCTTATACGGTTTCAGGTATAAGCCCTTTCCCAAAGCAATCGCCTCCATTGTTGCGTTGTGTCGCTTGGATTCTTGTAACTGATGCTTGTTTGAATTAGCTTCATTGACAACCTTCGCTATGCCCGCAGCACCGCCCGCTAAAGCACCTGTAGCGCTAAGGGCCGCGAATATTGGAATAAGAAACGGTAATAAACCGCCAGTTTTCTTAGGGACGGGTAAAATACGAGGCACATGCACTTTTCCATTCGACATGGCCGAACGGGCACCAGCTAGAGCGGACTCAATAGCTTTGGAACCAGGCTTCATGGATTTCTTTGCTGCCTGTATAATAAATTTCAATATCCTTTTCTTGTTCTTGAGCGATGCCTGTGTTTTGACCCTCTTCATACCCATACCCAGTTTGGATTTTGCTTTCATGGTGTTGGTGACCGCCCAGGCGACAGCTTTTTCGGCTGCACTTGCGTCTTTAGCCAAAACCCGATTCCAAGCCCTCTCGGCAAGCACTTTATCAGCCTTATGACGTTCCGCGATATTATCGTGATTCTTGGAGTAGGCGATATCGTGCTGTTTGCATGCAGCGTCCAGAGCATTGATGCCTCGATCACCACAAGCTAACCTCTTTGCCAATTTCGTGCCAGGTCCGCAGTACTGATAACCAGGAACATGTAATTCGACGGGGAGATTGTTGATGATTTTATTTATTAATCCACAACCGCGCCTTTGTCTACGTGTGTGTCCAACCATGGTCGACCATGAACTAACATGAATTCTGTAAAAGCACGTATTTTATGCATGAATATATTAGTTTGCATTGCGACGTTTGCCAAGCATCATGAAATTTCTGGATCAAACAATTAAACTACCCATTGCCAATTTCGATAAATTGGTCGAGCGAAAAAAGAAGAAGGGGAAGCGACACGGGGCCCTTCTACCAAATAGTGTAAGGGCTGTCTTTTGCGGGCCTTCGAATTGCGGTAAAACTAATGCTCTTCTCACACTACTCACCTACGCTAATGGCCTTCGATTTGAGAATGTGTACGTCTATTCAAAATCCCTCAATCAGCCCAAGTATGAGTTCTTGAAGAGGTTGTTGGAACCGGTCGAGGGGATGGGTTATTTTCCGTTTGATGAGCACAAGGAGGTTGTAGAGCCGAAAGATGCGCACCCCAACTCGATTATGATTTTCGATGACGTGGCCTGTGAGAAGCAGGATAATATCAGAGCCTATTTTTGCATGTGGCGGCACAGAGATGTCGATAGTTTTTATCTTTGTCAAACATATGCTCGAATACCGAAACATTTGGTGCGTGATAATGCAAACCTGCTGGTTCTTTTTCGTCAAGATGAGATGAATTTGAAACACATCTACGCTGATCACGTGAACACCGATATGACCTATCAACAATTCAAAGATTTGTGCTTAGCATGTTGGAATGACGGTAGATATAGTTTTGTAACCATCGACAAAGACAGCGAGATTAACGCTGGACGATATAGGGGAGGTTTCGACTGCTTGATAAGTCTGAATCATCAATAAACCGCATACAGTCACAGCACATCGATCAAACTGGTAGCATGGAGAGCTCCAAGATACGTAAGCAAAACGATGTGCTGCGAGAAATAGCAAGGGCTAGCGACATCATTCGACGTAAACACAACATGATCAAAATGGGGAAAGACACAAGTGAGCAGGCTATTAGTGAAATCTTCAAACCTCTGGTCACACCACTGCACAAGTTGGTAGATTCATCGAAGCAGCAGCAGCGGCTACTAATGAAGCGAGAAGTGAAAACGGAGCCGGGGGGTTCGGTTAAGACAGAGAAAACGGAAGATTTTGTGAAAACAGAAGATTATGAGAATGCTTCTGATGATGATGAAGATAATGATGATGATGATGATGATGATGATGATGATGATGATGATGATGATGATAATGATGCATATAGAAGTACGGTTGAGGGGAGCCTGTCAGCTAACGTTGCTATTGGAGACAATGTTACAGCCATCGCCGCTGTCGGTGATACAGATGATGCCCGTGATGACGACGATGATAACAACCAGGATGGTGCGTTTGCAGCCGCTTCTACAAGCACACCGGTGTCGAGAAAAGTGGTCAAGACGGCGCGCTATTTGAGCATGTTTACCTCATCCAAAGAGCGCAAGAACTTGGACACGAAATATGGTGTTCGAAAGCTAGTCGGTGGAATGAAGATCGGCGATTCGGATATCGTATTTGGCGAAAATCAGATATATGTGGGCGATAAGAGCTATGAGAACACGCCAGGATTGCTTGAATTGCTATTCAAAAAGTTTCCCGATCCCTCGATTGTAAATAAAAGCGACAAATTGAATTATATCAAAATCGTGAAGAAAACGAATGCATATCGGAAATATTACAAAGCCGAAAAAAGTCCCCATCATGATCGGGAAAAAAGTTCGAAGTATAGAGATTTCATTGGCCCGTACATCGACCCGCCGGTGGAAAAACCCCGAGAAAGATCCGGTAGAGGTTTATTACCCACCCATAAAATTGCGCAGGGGCAAAGCACGGATTACGTTTATTGGGACGATCCTAATGAGCTCGTTGATCGTCTTCGACTACTCATGGCATCCCAAGCAGCCGGCAATACTAGCCATACCAATGAAATATCCTCCATTATTGAGGAGCTACGCGAGGCGGGAATCATTTATTAGCATGAGATTAATCATAGAATGTTCATTCGGTCATGGATCGTTGAACAATGAGCATAGACATATTTGGACGACAGCTGACGAGCAACGGCATTGAAAAAGGTGTGATTCGAGGCCTTCCGGGTGCTGGATTCAAATTCACCGTCGATAAGCAGTACGATCTAAACGGCAAACGATTATGTAATATAGCCGATCCACAGGAACCTAACGACGCCGTTTCTCTGAAAAGTTTCGAAAATATTACATGGCGAGCCTTGGGTGTCCTCGAGCATTCTATGGAAAAAACATTTGCAAACTCCACGCTACAAGCACTTCGCGAGTTTGAATCTCAACTTACCGCACGACTAGATCGAGAGCATACCAACAATTTCGATGGAAATCGACACATTCAGGCTCTTATGACAGAAGAGATTGACGCGCTAACGGTGAAGAAGGAAATTCTGGAAATTCGGCTGGCTGCCGTAGGATCTGATCTTGAAGTGTTCAGTCATAACGGACTACTTCGAGGAATTCGCTTCGAATCGAGCTAGATCATTCAACAATGAGCATAGACATATTCGGTCGTCGGTTCGCTAGCAGAAAAATCAAAAGTGTGTGTAGTCGTGGACCTCCCGGTATTGGGTTTAAAACCACCATCGATAACCAGTACGACATAGACAATAAACGATTGTGTAATATCGCACATCCACAGGAACCCACCGATGCTGTTTCTCTGCAAAGTCTTGAGGATATTACACAGCAATCATATATCGCTCTTGAACGATCCATAAAAGAGACATTCGAGCAATCCATGCAGCAGGCTCTCGAAGCTCTTGAATCTAAACTTAATGCCCGCATGGATCGGGAGCACAGTGAAAGTTTTGAAGAAGACCAACGTATTTGGATCCAGGCAAAAGAAAGGATTGAAGCGCTGAAGGGTGATTGTGAATCGCTGGATAAGCGGTTGGAGATAGTGGAGAATAACGTTGAAAAGCTCAGCCAACACTACATCCGGGGAATTCCCATTCCAACCAACTCGTTGAACGGCAAACAGAATAAATACACTAAACATTCGGAAGGATGAAGGCGGTAATAGCGAGTGAACTTCATAGACCCGCTCGACGTGATTATCCCCGACGCTATGTCGATATTCGTGGTTTGGATGAGACCTGGCAGGCTGATCTTGTCGATATGACCGCATATTCATCCGTCAACAAGGGCTCAAAATTTTTGCTCACAGTGATTGATATATTTTCAAAATTTGCGTGGGCCGTACCGATCAAGAGTAAAAATGCCAAAGACGTGACAGCGGCAATGAAATCTGTGCTAACTCTAGGCCGCATACCGAAACATCTACACGTTGATCAGGGCAAGGAATTTTACAACAAAGAATTTAAAACTCTTATGAAGCATAATGGGATCAACATGTACTCGACATTCAGCAACTTGAAGGCATCGATATGCGAACGCTTCAATCGAACACTGAAGAATAAAATGTGGAAGCAATTTACTCTTCAAGGCTCTCATATATGGATTAACATTCTACCAGATTTGATCGCATCGTATAATACCACCAAACACCGTACGATTGAAATGAAGCCGAAAGATGTAACTATAGCTAATGAAAAACAGATATATCGACGTGTGTATAAGCCGCGTCAAATCAAAAGAAGCGAACGAAAACGCAAATTTAAGGTTGGCGATAAAGTTCGCATTAGCAAATATAAAAATGTGTTCGAAAAGGGCTATACGCCGAATTGGACAACGGAAATATTTACAGTTGATGCCGTAAAAAATACCAACCCTCCAACATACAAACTCATCGACTACCTGAACCAACCCATCGAGGGTGGTTTTTACGAGGAGGAGCTCAGCAGGGTGCAATATCCCGAAGGCTATCTTGTAGAAAAGGTCTTGCGGAGGCGTGGTGATCGACTCTATGTAAAATGGTTGGGATTCGGCAGTTCACATAATAGTTGGATAAATAAATCGGATGTGTAATATAATTTTATGAATAAATTTATTATCAACATATTTACATCTGTTCCTCAACCCTCCTCAATCTTAATGCTAGTTTGCGTGATCATCGAGGGAAAGAAATATTTCCCACATTTTTCTCACATTTCCACACATCATCGCACATTTTCTCACATTTTCTCACATTGACATGTAAAGTAGATGGGAAATTATTCATTCTGTTTTGGAAAATGTGAGAAAATGTGAGAAAATGTGAGAAAATGTGAGAAAATGTGAGAAAATGTGAGAAAATGTGAGAAAATGTGAGAAAACTCTCTTCAAATATTTGAAGACATTTACTAGTTTGCGGAATCTTGATAACCCCAGGGTAAAGTATCGGTTTTACCGGGTATCAATTTCCGCTTATCATCACACCAGCTTAGAGCTAACTTATTCTGTACAATAGTGCTAACCGCATGTCGACTACTTCTTATCATACACTGTTTCTCAACTAAATTTTGATGACCAATAAGACATCGCTTGTAATCATCAAACGTGATAGATTTTAATGTGGAACCCTTCACACCCTTTGCGCGTTTCTTATCGGTATCGCCACGAGTTCTAAACGTGTAGAGTTTTGCACGCAGACCGATAAATTCAGTCATGATTTTCCCATTATTCTCATCCTTCATCAGACCAAGGCGTTTTTTATTCATTAGTGGAATACCATGGACATTATCTGGTGGATAGTCCGATGTATCGAACATGGTAACGACATCCCGTCTAATGATTTCATAGATGTTTGGTACGGTAAATTTATATATCAGACTATCTGTATCGGTATACATTAATTTTGCCTCACTACTTGAAAAATTATTTTTTACATAATCATAGTGGAAGTTGTATAAGAAGATTTTCGAAAGATCGAGAATCGCTGCGCCGATGTATATTGGCTTATTGAAATATACCTTGGTGCGATTTAGCTCAATAATCACCATATCTTCATCAAATATGGTGCAGCTATGAAATGTGGGTCTTGCAATGAGAGCACGCGCACCACCCCTACCCTCCCATTTTGTGATTAGTTTCACGGTCTTATGGTTACGCACATTCTCCATGGTCTTGCCAAATACAGCATTATTCATAAGCTTGTAGAAATTTTTTTCAAACTCATTTTTTGACTGCTTTCGCATATTTGTATTAAGGTCGATGTATGATTTTAACCATGGTGATTGTGCGAACCTTAAAATCCTATGCACTTTCACGAGCTTCAAACCGAATTTAATGCATTGTTTCAAATTACGATAGTGCAGAACATACTTTTCCTTGGGTAGAAGCGTTGTCGCGAGTTTTCTAATTTTACTACCTGGCGGTATGAAATGCTCGGGACAGAGAGGTAAGTCCGCATGCTGTTTATGCAGCTCTACGGGGTAATCTAAATCTACCTCTAGAATATAACCGGTTAATGAATTATCCGGATGGGACAATACACCAATGGCATCATTTTCCCACTCGAACGCTCCACTCGGCAAATGCTCACTCATAGCTGCACCATAGAGATTGTTTACATCGAAATACATTAAATATGATTCCACCTTGCAGGAATCAAAATCTTCACCCATAAATCTATTATTCGCTCTGGCATAACGATTTGAGCACTGTGCCACACCACCCCTTATGCCTTTTTCGATGAATAATATCATTTCCGGATCGTCTAAAAGTTGAAGATTAATTTTCGTTTGCTTTAACATAGCATCAAAAGCAAGCCCCGGTGCGGTGTAATAATGCAGAGGATACAAGTTATACGTTTTGAAGCAGCTATCACGGAAATTTTGAAATATATCGGCCAATAAAAGCACATCGGTTTTCAGGTATAAATCGGAATATTCACCCAGAGTTTTCAGCTCAAACTTGGCCCAAACATTTTTCGCATGTTCATAATCCTCATTGAAAATATGGGAATCGTTAAGTCTCGAATAAAAATATTTTTCAATGGGTAATTCCGGCTCATCGAGTTTTTCCCAAGAATCGATGTATTCGTAGGGGAATACACCTTTGCGAATCATCAAATCGAATTTTCCCTGATCACTGTAAAAATTTCGAGTTATTTTTTTATCCGGATCGCGCACGTATGATGCTAATTTGTCAATGCTGCTGGCCATAAATCGAATCGAATCTATGAATCTCAAGCTCATCATAGTGCCATCAACCCTCTTGGTGAATGATATATACTTTTCCTTATTAATGGGCAATAGTGTGATTTTACCCGAAAAATTTGAAGCTAAAGATTTAATTATGAAATGCGAATCATAGCCCGACAAATTGTGAAACACCACCGGAATCGTGTGTCTCTCTCTGAAATTCAAGTTACACCGATTATGGGCGGCACCGCGATATCTACCCGTGAAATGGCAGTGATCATGACATCTTTTTTCTTTGGGTAAAAATCGCTTCTCACAGATGTGACAATTTTTCGCGCGCATATGATGATCGCGTTGTGCCTGATTCAGAGATTCCATTGGAATTATATTTTTTATGCGTGACTCTACTTTAATGGATAATTCGCGAAGCTGTCCGATAAACCATTCAACACAATCGGGTCCGCGTTTATTCTCATATCCCGATAATGTTCCGTCATATGAGCAATGTACATAATAGGCGACACTGTGTGGGATATGCTCTTGAGATTCATTTGCGGTTGGTTTCAATATACACTCGAGATCGGCATAAACAACGAATGGCACAGTTCCCTTATTCTGAAAATTTGAAAATTCCAAATCTTTTTTCTCTGGAAATTCCATTCGGATTCTATTCATTCGCATGCAATCTTGCCTGTGACTTTCATACGCACCGTGCACGCTAAAGTGACACAGGCATCTACCGCACAAAAATTGTTCACCGTTATGGCTTGATAATTGTTTGCTAATCAAACGCGAAAGATTCTTAATCCAAGCAAAGTGAAATCGTGGTTTGAAATTATTTAAATCATCATCATCATCATCTTCTATTTTGCTCTTACTCTCTATCATGAGTAGGTAGATTGTGTTGCTCTTAGTTATATTCTTACTCAAATAAAGCGGGGTAATTACACTACTTTTGGACTTTTTCTCGCTCTGAAAATTTTCCGGTTCGATTCCATATACGTTAATGCTCAAATTGTTCAATTTTTCGAATTTCTGTACACTATGCAGGGTCGCTGGGAATTTAATACCTGTACAATTTAGCTCCGATATATACCGTCGATAGCTGTGTGGTCTGGTTGCGTTAACGCCTGCGGGGTGGAGAGCTGCGGCAACGGACCACAGCAAACACCGATCATCATCATTCTGCACGTTGACCACCGCCTTTTTTTGCCGAATATCCTCAGGTAGCACTGTATATGTTGAGAGTCCACCGCGAAGAGGCTCGTATCGGTTTATGCCAACCACTGCATTTATGATCTCAATCATACTCCAACCAGAATCTCGTTGTTCGAAATCCTCCACCATGGTCAGCAGAGGATTTGTTACGTTATCGCTGAACCAGGTCTCCAGGTTCGTTGATGGAAGAATCGTAGCGTTGCGTGTATTGAAGTTCTTCACTTCCAAGCTGATCTGATCGTTTTTCACGTTCTCAAATTTACACGAAACCCCCACATTCACCTTAATACATCCCTGTTCACGTAGCACATTTTTCAAGCGTTGCATCGTTACCACCTCAGCGTCAGCCAAAAATCTCGCCAAATCCTTATGTCGAAGATTTGTCACGGCTCCAGTGTGTATACGGCACTTGAAGGCACTTTCCATATCATCCCATCGAACGCGATTCTGAATATCATCGCCAATATTACCTCCAACAATAGTCGCATGGTGTCGTTCAAATTTCACCACCCACGATTGGAGGAGTGATACTATATGTTGTAGTCGCTGTTTTTCACTCACACTTGGGTTTGATTGCATCAAAATGTTGTTCAAGAATCGAACATTTTCAAGTGCGATATCACGCCAGCGAATAAAAATATCTTCACTCGCATTTCCTGGAGGGAGTGTACACAATAACTTGTATGCATCTTCCATCATCTCGACAAGATTCATATACCTGACGTTGTCCATTTTTTTCCAATGAGTTTACAGCTCCGCATTCAAACCCACACCTTGCAAATGTTCACACCCACCATGAGCTTTGGGGTTTTATATGCAGACGCCCTTCACCCCACCACCATTCAAATACCATGAAAATTCAAGCGTTTCCAACCATAGTCCGGGTGGGGTTTTGTACCTGGGGTTTGCACCTTTTCGTGAAAAATATTATTCGAGTTTACCATTGGCCAACCCCTGCAAATATTGGGGTGTATTTAAGATTTCTAGTTGGGTATAAAGCGGGGTTTGCACCGAGTTTTAGACATTCCGCAAACAACCGAGAGAAGCAGTCAAACTAGTAAACCAAGTGTCAAGATGAATAATCAAATTGTAAACCTCGCCGATGTGTTTGATGCCGAGTTTTGGGATGAGCGTCTGCATAGCGACGATGAGGGTGATAAT